>OY283142.1:10505541-11876849 GCA_958299785.1 Medicago lupulina | reverse complement strand
GGGAACATATCCTTAGCTTGTTCATTGGTAACATCAGGAGAAATGACAACCGGTTCCCCTGGCTTCCAGTTAGCAGGGGTTGCAATTTTGTACTTTGAGGCTTTCTGTAGTGACTCTACCACCCTCAGCACTTCATCCATGTTCCTCCCAGTTGTTGCAGGGTACAGAAAACTCAACTTAATCTGCAACAAATTAAACAAGCATTTATGAAAGAAAAAAGACTGCAAATTTTTATAAAATTAATTTAGTCAAAAAATATATATGTACCTTCTTATCTGGTCCCACAATATGAAGAGCCCTTGATGGTAAATTTCCATTTGAATCTTTCTCATCAGGATCAACCATGTTTAGTTGCTTGATAATTTCTCTTTTTGGATCAGTAATTATTGGATAGTTCACCTTTGCACCTGGCTGCATTTACATCAAATAAACACATAGAAAATTATTTAGAAACATGCATAGAAAATTTTGGTGTGCATGCATGTGGAAAATAGGAAAACTTACAGTGTGGGCTTCAATGTCTTTGATCCACTCCTTGTGTGATTCTAGATCATCACAAGACATACCTAAGAGCCTAACTCCTCGTTTGTTAAACTCAGAAGCATACTGAGCCATCTTACCAAGCTCAGTGGTACAAACTGGGGTGAAATCACCGGGATGAGAGAAGAGAATGGTCCATGAATCAGAACAGAAGTGATGGAGTTTGATCTTGCCTTGGGTGGTATCAACTTCAAGGTCAGGAATTGTGTCACCTATAGTAAGGCCTGGCATATTTTCTAGTTTTGAAACTGCTAGCTATAAGGTTTTTTGTGATGAATGAGAATGTGTGATGTGGTTATAAATAGAGGACAAAGTTGATTGCATGAAGAGAACGTGGCAAGTTAGTGGTACATGAACGTGTGACATTGATGTTGCTTACATAGTTACATCAACTCCCACGTATACTTTTTACCTTTGTTTATAGAAAATGTTACATAGACACACTTTTTCTCATACACCCTCGTACACCTCATGTATTAGGAAGAGAGAAGAGGAGATGAAAGAGAAAGTGTGCTTGTATGGGGTCCACGTAGCCACGTGTCAGATTTTTGTGTGGGTGTTAGGGGGTGTATGGCCACCTATGGTTGTCTATGTATCATAACTCTTGTTTATTTCACCACTTGTTTTAATCAAATTCATCTTAAAAACTTGATTTGTTGCGCTGCATATCGATGTAATAAAAATGAAAAAACAACTTATACAGAAAAATAAGATTTGAATTAAAAAAAAATAAAAATTCCGTTGCCGGGACTTGAACCCGGGTCTTTCGGGTGAGAGCCGAATATCCTGACCAACTAGACTACAACGGATTGATGGTTAAATTGATATATTGTCAATATTTAAAGCATTAATATAACCTTCATCATCTCTATTTTGCTTCTATTGATTGTTTTAAAATTCCCTTTTCGGTTGGTTGAAGTGGATATTACTTTTAGTTTTATCATTATAGGTCACTCTTTTGAGCTCAATTATTAGACATCTTATTTTTGAATGAATTGAATTATTGAAAGACATCAAGCAGGACAGGTAGGAGTTTCTAACTAATTAGTGTATCATCTTCTTCTTCTTTTTTTATCACAAATTAGTGTATCATAATTTAGTTTTTCTTTTTATAAAGTATGAAATTTCAATCCAAACAAAGGAACTTGATCTTTGTATCTTTACCACACACTTAGATATGTCGGAGAATACGCAGTTTTGAAAAGGAATATATGTTCATATTTGTTTTTCTTACATATTAAACAAGTGACAAGTGCATGTATTTTTTTTAAAATAACTTAACTTTTTAATTAAAACGAAATAGTACTTGTATTTTGCTTTTGAATAATTAATAAGATCGGAAAGCATTTGAGGTTTGCTTTATCAATGAAATACCATACAAGTTAAATGCAAAGATGCAGAGATCTTCATACTCGCCGTTAAATGATCAAACTCTCTATTTGGTAAAAAGATCAAACATCTACTTACTTGTTGCTATATTTTAAATATTTAGTTAATCATATTTTACTATATTATATTACTCTATTAAAGTGCTATTTTTAAAATTTATTCATACAACGACAACATAGTAAAACATAAGTGGAATCTTTATAAAATATGTTTAAATCAAATGAATAAATTAAGGGACATAAGTATGAATAAATTATATTACTCATTGTCACTATACAAAAATACACAAAACTTCAATTATACTTATGTTTACTATATTATATTACTCTATAAGTATATTATATTACTCTATAAGTATACTATATTATATTACTAAATTATATTACAAAACTTCAATTATACTTATGTTTACTATACTATATTATATTACTCATTGTCACTATACAAAAATACACAAAACTTCAACAACAAAAATTAAGGGACACAAAACTTAAATTATATTTCACTTTATAAACATTTATACAGATATTTAGAAAACCTGGCAGAAAACATTGAAGTATATACCTCCACTACAAATAAAACCTTTGATGTAGAACATTTACTTTTACTTGATAGCAATGTATTCAATGCCTAGATGTTATCGTATAAAATTAAAACGCAAACTAAGATAATGATGATGCTCCTTCAAAAAAAAAAATGATGACGATGATGACATACTCGTGACATATTCAATTGGAACTATACATATACTCTCAATCTCACAAGAAAAAAAGAAGTTATACCTTTTTTTTTTTAAGGAAAAAAAAAAGTTATACCTTGTGCCGTATATTTTCCATTACTTTACTTAGGTAAAAAAAAAAAAGCAAAATTACTAAATATTTGAATTAAATTAAAAGGTCACTAACAGAGGAAGTTCATATCAGCTTCAAAAAAAAAAAAGGAAGTTCATAGTATATATTAACTCAAATCTTGTATTAATCTTACAAACAAGGCCTGGAGATTAATCTACATAAAATTAATAACTAGCTAGCTCTCTCTATATATACTCATAATATTACTAATATTGTAAGACGGATGGAGTAATTTCTAAGCTATGATAATATATATAGTTACTAGACTTGAGTAAGATGCCTGCAAGTAGGACAAGAAGAATGAGATAACAACCACTTATCAATACAAACCACATGGAAATGATGATTGCATTTTGGTAGGAACCTTATCTGGTCTCCATTACAGAATTCAGCTAAACAAATGACACAACTAGAAGTTGAAGATGGAGAACCTGATTCATGACTATATGTTGAAGTTGGTAAAGCCACCATTTCTTTCTTCTTGATTCCGGAATTTAGCCTTCTAGAAGCAATCCATTGCATAGGCTCAGTAACTACACGACCAAGACATTGAAAAGCACATTGTAACATTGTGTTAAGACCAAGAGCACAAACAATGGCACATAGAATGGCTGCTACAAGAACCATCCAATCAAAACCACCTACTTGTTCATGATCATGGTGGTTGTGATCATCACATGGTATGGGAGATTGAGAATGAGAATTATTTTCAGCCATATGGAGATAGGAAAAGTAATGAATAATGAAGGGATTTGGAACATATAAAGAAGAAAGTGGGAAACATTGAGAGGGTGACACATATATGAAGAAAATAATTTGGCACATGAAAAATATAACCACTAAAACAAAGGGGATGATTTTATTCATTGATTTTAGTCAAAGAAAAATAATGAGTGATTAAATAGATACGGTGGACATGAGAGATGCTTAGTTGATAATCCACTCCTCTTTCCTTTTTGTATATGCACTTCTTAGGAATCAAAAAGCAAAGTGATTTTGATTGCCCTCTCTCTTCCATCCAATCATTTGGATTTTGTTAGTTCAAGCTTAACTAAAATAATTTTATAATATTATTATGTTATTCAACTATATATAACTTGTTAGGTCGAACGTCATGATCGGGGTTCGAATTTTGACCCTCTATTTACATGTGTAAATTTTCAATATTTATCGTTATTTCGTCTACTTAACAAAAAATAGTTATTAATCATCTATAACTTGACAGACTTTGATTCTAAATTTCTAATATACTATTTATTTTATATTACTAACACTCAACCTAAAATCAATATATATATATATATATATATATATATATATATATATATATATATATATATATATATATATAAAACAAATTTATGAATGTTAGTCTATTTTTATGAAATGAAACTTTTTTTTTTTGAGCAAAATGAAACATATTTTCTTGTGGACATTGAATTTTCTATACTTATATGTTTCGTTGAAATTATTATAAAATTAATCAAACCAAATAACCTTGTGAAGGGCTTTGATGTGATGGAACTTGAAATGATTGAATCCACTAACAAGTTATCTCTTTCTTTTGCCTTCCACTTCCTCGTAATGGTACAGCGTGGGGCTGCCGCAAGTCGTGAAAATGGGAATTGGGGAGGATGCATTTTGTTTTTCCAATTTCTTTTGGTACGACAAAATATAGAATATATAGGAATCAAAATTATAAACAAATCTTTAATCATATCGAAGATTTTGAGTGAAAAATTGCATAACCTACCAAGTGTAAAATTCTAAACTTAAACCAAGTCAGAGCGACGTTAGCAGAAGATACGTTCATTTGTAGCAACTGCCATTGATTTTTTTGTTACATGAGAAAACAAAAACTAAACCAAAAACAAAAACTAAATTCTAATAAAAATAACACTCTTCTAAAGTCTACTAAAAAAAAGCCAAAGACATATAAGGAAGAGGCTCATTAATCATAATCAAAGAGACTAAGATTGTAAGTTCCTATTTTACAAAGGATATTCGCATGAGCATTTCCTTCGCACTTCAAAACAAAATTTCAATCCTTTTATTGTAATCTTTGGCAATTTCAAGCATATTAGCATAGTGGTGATATTTGTGTTTCCATAGTCACTAATTTAACAGGAAGGGATTTATAATGACAAATGACTTTTTTAAGTCCCGCTTGCCAAACTTTCAGGACCGGTCCAAAAAATTGCTGAAACTTAACTGACTACAAACTTAATTATGACTTTTTACCATTTTTAAGTTCACACATCAACTCTCAAATATACCCTATTTATTTTGAAGGAAAAAAAAACTATTATTTATGCGACGACCACGGTTGTTCTACTAAAGTTAGGTTGATTGTTATGCGACCAAACAGTAGGGATACAATTGAGATCCATGCTATCATGCTTTACTTCAAGAAGATGATTTAACATTAGAGACTTTACAATGGAGAACAAATTTTGTTTTCTATTTGCCACAAAAAGAAGGCAGTTAAACATTAAAGTTGAAATAAAATTTATAACATACCCAGTCAAAAAATATTAAACCATGAATTGCGGTGGCCTATTCCACTGGGCCACAAACATAGAGCCACTGTCTTCAAGCTAACATGTTAGCTTGCCAAGTTACAATTACAGAGATCTCCAATTATATTAGGTAGTTAAATCATTTGAATGGAGAATTTATTATGGTTAAAATAGTGCAGAAGTTTATCCAAAAAGAAAAATAGTGCAGAAGCATTTATTTGCAGTGACTGAGAACTGAGAAGTAAATTATAGAGGAAGTAGAGGAAAAAGGAGACAATGAGCAACTACTGATATGCAACTATAAGCAATTATAAAACTGAACTACTGCAGAAGCTGACAGGATCACATTCAATATTAAATCAACATTCAAAAGCTGCTCAAACTACAAGCAACAACAAAGCCCAATTATATGATGCAAAAGAGATATATAGAGTAGCAGTGATATGATGCAAAAGAGATAGACAGAGTGGCAGTGACTGATAGAAAGTTAGGGTTGATGAAGTGACACGAGGTGTTAAACAATATGATAGAAACTGGTACCAATATACACCGAAGAACAACAGACTTTTATTGATCTCTGGAGAATTACCCTCGAACAGTGATGAAATACATACATACACAATGTTATACACACTGCTGCAGAATTACAATGTTAAGCAGCAAACAGGAATTGCAGGTCACATTTCCTACCATGTTTGGAGCGCATGATTCTCACCCACCCAGATAACCACTCAATAACTCCTTGATAATCAACTATGCCCTGCCCTTTACCTACTTGTTCTTACAACACAATTGAAACATCAAACATAGCTGCCAAATAAAAATATAACTAACCAAAGTCAGTTCTGGCCTAACACAATACCAAACCACCAGAAGTAGTTAAAACTCTGAAGTTTAGAGTTGCGACCAAAAATGTATTGAAAGTTTTAATACACAGACAAAATTCCTTTAACATTAAACATTAGAAAAGCAAACATATCCACATACTACAAGTTAAAAACAAATCTACAATTACAAACATTAAAAGTTCACCAGAAAATGCAGAAATCATAACCTAACAACCAGATATAGTTTTAATTTTTTAAACCATAAATTCAAAACAAACATGATAAACCAAAGTTAAATAAATACAAGCAAATCAATCATCATCGACATCATCGTTATCTTCAAAATCAAAGTCATTAGAAGCTTGCTCCAATTTTTCATCATTGTCGATTTCATTCTTTATTTCTTTAAAGCCATTGTCGTCGTCTTCTCCATCTACATATCATAATTGAAGAAGTTAATAACTAAATTTACCCATGGTTATCAAAACAATACAATCACACATACACACACACGCACACACATTTATATAAATATAAATATAATTTACAGAATTACCCTCACTAACAAAATTGTACAACCAACTGCGAATACAAATTCTAGCTTCCACATTCATCGGCAACATACGATCTTTATACTTGTTAAAGACACGTGAGCCCATGCAAAATTCAAAATCAGAAGCTACAGTGGCAATGGGAACACTTAACAAGTCGCAGGCCAATATTGATAGATCCGGAAATCGATCATTATTACTCTTCCACCATTGTAATACATCCATTTCTGCATAACAACGAAAATCCAAAACTGACTCATCTAAGTAAACATCAAGTTGAGACTTTCCAGTTTCGGTAACAAGCTGCTGATGGTGCACTTTCAATTCCTATTACATTTCACAAGTGAAAAGGAAACCAACGAGGTTAAACAAATTCAAGATAGAATTTAATTAAAGTGTTAATCCAAAGAATATATAAAACTTACATCAAATAGGCCATAAGATAAAGACTTTAATTTCTTTTGTAATGGCATGCTAGAAGATTGGTCCTGATTCTCCTTGATAGTTCTTTGAACCCCAGCAGAAGTGCTGTTGCCAGAATACTTCTCGAATAGCATGTGCAACTTTCTCTTTACTTGTTGTAGCTTCCTTTCACAGGTTGATGCATCCAGTTTTGAATAACAATAAGCCAAGGTTGAAAACTTCATCCGTGGGTCAAGAACCGCTCCCAATGCAAGAGCAACACTATACTCATCCCAATATTTCTCAAACTTGCCCATCATCCTTTCAGCCATTTTCTTTATATCTTCATCTTCATCTCCCAAACTATCAGCTAGAACACATTGGACTTTCCAAACTTGTAAAAAATACAAGTTGGAAGTAGGATGTGTTGTGCTATTAATCATGTTGGCAGTTTCACAAAAAGGCAACAAGAATGCACAAAACTTTTCTACTCTTTTCCACTCTTCTGCCGAAGGACATAATTCATAACTATCATCATACAAGTGAAAACTTTCAAACGCACACCGATATTTAAGAGCTCTTTCAAGCATCATATAAGTTGAACTCAAACTCATAGATATATCCAAATGTAAGCGAACCGAACTATCAACACCACCAACCTTTTCAACACACTCTTTAAATTTTTCCCTTCTACTCTTTGAATGCCTCACAAACATGATACTCTCTCTAATCTTATGCACACCACAGCTAACTAGTTTTAACGCTTCTTCAACGATCTGATTTAAAACGCGTGCAAAACAATTCACACGAAAGAACTCTCCATCACATAACAACCCATTTCGCAAAACAAGTTGAGTTTTCAATTGTTCTTGCAAAATCTCATTCTCAGATGAATCATCAATAGTGAGAGAGAAAATCTTTTTCTCTATTCCCCAATCATTCAACAACTCAACCATTCTCTCACAAATCTCAACACTAGTAGGAGGGTAAACAAGACGGAAATTGATAACCTTACTATTTAACTTCCAATTTGCGTCAACAAAATGAGCGGTCAAACAAATATAAGTCTCAGTAGTGTTAGATTCCCACAAATCAAAAGTCAAAGAAATCCTATTAGGAATGGTAATCAATTCTTGTTTGAGTTTAGGTTTCTCTTTCGTGTACAGATGTGAAACGTAAGCCTCGATAACATTTCTAGGAGGTATAGCAATATTTGGATTTAAGAACTCAGAGTACTTCTTCATTTCCTGGAGCTCGAAAAAATGAAAGGGCAAATCATGTGCAAGGATCATAGAAGCACATATTTCCACAAAACGTGAATCCATTTGATCTACCTCGTTATCAAATTCTATCTTTTCTTCGGACATTTCTTCAAACACCTAGGTTACATTTCAGCATTGTGGTAAATTATATCTATGATTATTATGTTTTGAAAATCACAAGTTGTTGTTATTGCATTGAAAGAGTAAGTTTGAAGAAAAAACCTGTTCGTGAGACATCGGAGACGGCGGTGAGGCAGACGGGGAGTGGCGGGAATCGCGAAATGAAGGAGATATTTGAGTGATGAGTTCCCGGGCTTAGGTATTTATATTCCCCCAAAATTGCCAAATTACTTTTCCATCCATCGGGCTAACGGGTTAGCTTTTTTTATTTTTTTTAGTCCGATGAAATTAGATTTATATCTCTTCAACAGATTATTATATTTAGTCCAATGAAATTGGATTCATATCTCTTCAGCAAAGAGTGAGAATATTGTGGATCAAAAATATCTCCACTAATAATATTAATATAGTTACTACAAGAAAAATATTTCTTTTTAAATAAAAACTCAAAAGAATAATATTATACCGATTGGTGATGTGATCTCTTATTCACAAACCTAACCCAGTTGCCCTAATTTTAATCTAAAAATTTTGTCATATTTCCCTCTTCCTAAACCTAACTGTGATTTCCTAAATTAATGCATCTCTTATCTCTTATCACTTTACTTATTCATAAACCTAACCATGTTGCCCTAATTTTAACCTAAAAATTTTGCCAAATTTCCCTCCTCCCAAACCTAACCGTGATTTCCTAAATTAATGCATCTGTTATCTCTTATTCATAAACCTAATTCTGTTGCCCTAATTTTAACCTAAAAATTTTGCAAAATTTCCCTCCTCTTAAACCTAACCATGATTTCCTAAATTAATGCATCTATTATCTCTTATTCATAAACCTAACCCTGTTGCCCTAATTTTAACCTAAAATCTCTTATTCATAAACCTAACCCTGTTGCCCTAATTTTAACCTAAAAATTTTTGTCAAATTTCACTCCTCATAAACCTAACTGTGATTTCCTAAATTAATGCATTGGATGTTATTAATCACATATATTAAATTCTATTTAATTCGCAGAAATTTTTCTTGGCATAATTTTTCCTTTGAAAGCGATTAACTATCCTATTTAATTCCCATAATTTTTTCTCACGTAGTCAACTGATTTTCCTGTTTCTGCGATTAAGTTCAACTTATTTGCCTGCTTTTATGAGAACGATTTACTTCCAGGGATATTCTCCTTAATCTTATACTGATTCACGTTTCCCTCATCTTTCCTCCCTTATCAGAACCAAAATATTATTTCTCTGGGGACAACAATATTCAAAACACATTTTCTACCTTTTAGTAACAATTACATACTTTTAGTAACATTATCAGTAACAATTATCTGGTTTTAGTAACAAACCATGACTTTTAGTAACATGAATCAAATAGTTGATTTCCTCCGTTCCTTTTTATTCCTTTTTAAGTGTTTTTTTAGCGTGTGTTTTTCGTTCCTATTTAACTGTCCTTTTTGTATTTTTAGGGTATGATTTGTCAATTATACCCTTTTTCAATTACTCTTAACTTTTTCAATAAATCTAATTAATGCTATCTATTTGGAAAGCTAAAGTTTGTTTTTTTTGAACAAAGTTTGTTTGTTTTTTTTAAACAAAGTTTGTTTCTTATTATCTTCAAATTTAAACAAAATTTTGTTACAAACAATGGTTCGAAGAAGAGTTAAAATTCTATAAATAAGATGAATAACAATTCTATAAATTTAAAAATTCTATAAATAAGATGTCGCACAATGCGAATCTAGCATTGGTCGAAGCCATAGTTGAAGTCTTAACTTTGATTAAAGGAGTTGGAAGGAAATAAAGTTTTTCTTAGTTCTTGATTAATGTGAAGTTGGAATAATTTTTATATTGACTTATAATAATTTAAAAGATGTGCGGAATATTTAAAAAATTGACAATTGTTTATTTTGGGAGAGAGCGCGTAAAAAAATAGGAATTTGTTGGAGAAAAAGATAATAACTAACAACTGTTTGTTACGAGAAAAAGATAATATATTAAATTTATTGGAAAGATAAAGTGTGTGCAAAAAAATATGAATTTATTGTTGAATTAAAATGAGGGTATAATTGGAAGAAAACGTAAAAAAATACACTTTGCTATTTTGATGAAATTTTTTTAAAAAGACACTTAAAAAGGAACGGAGGGAGTAATAATCATCATCCCTGACCCACAGTCGTACGTTTAACTATTTCAACTTCAGTTTCTCTACCAATAGTAACACAGAAGCATCAAATTACATAATAATAACAATTAGTATAACAAATACATGTGTTTTCCGTCTTAGACAATGTCTCCTCAACCTAAAGTTTTTGTGAGAAAAAAAAACGCAAAAACTTTCTGCTGCATGGTTGTTTTCTCTTGGTACATAATCTTATTTTATCTTCTTAATTTTAACCCAACAATGAAATGAAATAGATATATTTTTAATCATCTCTGGTGGGGTTTTAATTGATATATATGAAATAAAATAATCCTTAAGGTCGACAAAATTAATTCGTACATTAATTTTCTAAACTTTTGACGTCAACAAACACACAAAGAAAGGGAAAAAAACACACAAAAGACTAGTCAGCTCCCCATGTGGATATACAAGTCCTCGAAAGGGACTGGACCACTGACTTCAATTTTTTTAACCCAAAGTGTATACAAGCATCTTTTAGATATATATTTTGTCTCTAAATGTAAACTTAATTTTAAATTACTAGATATACTAATATGTTATGTGAGATGAAAAAACAGAATTGATCACATATATCCACACAAAGTTACGATATTAGTAACTTCAATAGACACATCAGATGCACTACATATTTGTATTAATTGATTGATATTTAAAGACAAAAACAGATTATAAAAAAAAGGAATGAATAATAAGTAGTTGTGAGAAAATTGTACTCTACTCATTTTATATTTACTTCCTCATCTAAAATATTTATGTATCCCATATTATTTATTAATGGAGCATTTATATAAAAATTCAGCCAAGTAATGTAAGCAAGCAACAATTGGGAAATTTCCATGATCCATCCAGGAGAGTTATGGTGTCTAGAATCAAAGACTAAAAATGTTGGGCTTGCATATATCTATATGACTTGTTTGAAAAATCAACGCCTCTTTCATCACATCATAGACATAGACGACTATTCTTGTGCTTCCATCTTTATAAGTCAAAGTCAATAATTGAATCCCATTCCACACTGCTAGTGCTTTTCCATCCAAACCAAAAAACCTCAACTCATAATGTGAATTCAATAAACCCAACGCCCCCACTTAGTTATAAAAACACCAACCTCAATCACCACCCACAAGATAAGAAACCAAACAGTAGAAAGAACAGACACCAAAACATAAACATGAGCAAGATGGTTACTATGTGGTTAATCACCGTTGCAGTAGTAGCAAGTGTTGGGTTTACACTAACAGAAGCACAACCAGAAGCAAACTTCAAGTGTCTAACAGAAAACGCCACGTGTCGTAGTTTAACCGACTACACCAGCACAAACGCAACAACCTTGAAGGAAATAGCAACCTTGTTCGGTGTAAAACACTTCCTAGACCTCCTTGGAGCCAACAACCTCCCAAGCGACACCAACAACAGTTACAAAGTCAATCCCAACCAAGTCATCAAGGTTCCATTCCCCTGCAAATGTAGTAACCAAACAGGTGGTAAATAACTACTTCTTACTTATTCTACCAATAAATTAACAATTAACATACTAACATTCACCGTTTCAACAGGTACATCCAATCATGTACCCAAGTACAAGATTGTACCGGGTGATGGACTGGATGCAATAGCAAGGGTTCGGTTTGCGGGTTTGGTCAAGTATCAACAGATCCAAACGGCGAATAAGATTCCAGATGCTAATAATATAACTGCTGGTGCTACCATTTGGATTCCTTTGCCTTGTAGCTGTGATAAGGTGGATGGGAACAGTGTGATGCATTATGCACATATTGTTCCAACGGGGAGTAGTATTCAATCTATTGCTCAAGAATATGCTATTGGTCAACAGACTCTGCTCTCAGTCAACGGTATGCATGACCATACAAAACTTGAAGCTGGTCAGCTTCTTGATGTTCCCCTTCCAGGTAATTAGTAAGAACTTTTTTGTTAGATACTTAGATTTTAATTAGCTTAACATTGTTTAAGGTAGTTAAAAATTAGTTGTTAGATGGTTATATTATGCTCTATCTGGTAAAAGAATAACGAATAACTGTTAAGCTAGCTTGTAACATATAACAAATAAGCTAGCTGGTTGAATTTGTAGTGTTTGGTAGACTTGCTTATAGCGTAATACATTCTTTCAATTAAAATAACAGGGGTATAATTGAGAGAAAAAATCATAAGCTATAAGTTTTAAGCTATAAGCCATTAAAAATAATAAGTTATAAACTCGTGAGAAAATGATGGTTATCAAACATGTCTTTTTTAGTCATATGAGTTTATAAGCTAGCTTATTGTGCTTGCCAAAAAGACTCGTAGTTATCTTAGGATGATCTCTTTAAGTGGATATCATAGCTCCGGTATCGAGAAGCATGGTAGAGCCCTAACAAAGAAAAAGAGATATTGATTTTGGACTTGATACTATGAAGATTTTTTTTTCTTTGAAAGTATGAATGAATTGATTACAAATGAATGTATGATCATTTTATACAAATGAAAAAGAAATATAGCTAACTAACAACTAATCACAACTAACTTTTAACTATCTTAAACAATATTAAACTAATTCTAACTAATATCCAACCCCTATGTTTTTCGTTAAACTAAAATGTTTTTAGGTAAAAAGAAATAAGCTAGTTGATTGAATTTGTAGTGCTTGGTAGGCGCTTATAGCGTATTACATTCTTTCAATTAAGGTAACATGGGTAAAATTGAGAGAAAAAATGATAAACTATAAGTTTTAAGTTATAAGCCACTAAAAATAAGTTATAAGCTCGTGAGAAAATGTAAGTTATCAAACAGTTTTTTAGTCATACGAGCTTATAAGCTATAAGCTAGCTTACTGTACTGTCCAAACAGACTTTTAGTTATCTTAGGATGATCGCTTTCAGTGGATATCATAGCTTCGGAACCGAGAAGCATGGTAGAGCCCAACACAGAAAAAGAAATTGATACGATTAAGATTTTTTTTTTGTTGAATTTGAAAGTATGAAGAAATTGATTACAAATGAATGTATGGTCTTTTTATACGGTGGAGGTAATCAATATAGCTAACTAACAACTAATTTTTAACTATTTTAAACAATATTAATCTGATTCTAAATAATATCAAACTATATATAACCCTGTGTTTTTAGTTAAATTAGAATTTTCTTTATGTGTATTTGATTTGTGTGATGATATTGGCAGTTTGTAACTCGAGTATCAAAAGTGATTCATTGGATTTTCCATTACTTGTGCCAAATGCAACATATTTCTACACTGCACATGAATGTGTCAAATGTAAATGCAACTCTACTGGTGTTAACAACAACTTACAATGTGAGGCATCGAATCTAAAACCGATAAGTAATTGGTCGGTTTGTCCGTCTACGGAATGCTCCGGGAGTGTGTTGCTTGGGAACACTACATCCACAGATTCGTGTAGCCGTACAGTTTGTGATTACACTGGTTATTATACTAATCGCAATATCTCTACCACTCTCACTACTCAGAACACTTGTGCCGGTTAGTTAGTTAAGGATTATGTTTTTGGTTTGCGATATTATTTGCTGATTGCTAATGATATCTTTGATTGTTTCTGATTTGTTTTTAAACAGTGGCACCTAGTGGTTCAGGTGATTCAGATTCAGGGGCATCTAGGAGCATGTTGAATGGCTGGGTTTTGAATAAGCTTCTAATTCTCATTCACTTTCTCATCTTATTTGTCTATCTTTTGTAGTACAACTCCCTGCATCTTTGTTTTTTTTCTTTTTTTCTTTCTATGGATTAGTAATTTCTGAGTTCATTGTTCAGTGTTGTGACTTGTGAGTGTCAACTCAAATTTTTATTTTATTTCTTCTATTCAGTGCTTGTTTGGATTGAGAGTTAGGTTGAATCACACTGCTACAGTGATTTTGTCAAACTCATTGATTTCAAAGATACACTTCCAATATTTGTAACATAGTATGTTCTGAAGAATAAGAATTTTATCTGAACTTCAATGATGTGTATATTTTTAATACTTTCTCTGCTATCCATTCCACTCACTTGTTCACGATTTGTCATAGTTCTCAAGAGGAGGCAGAAAGTTAGCAGATAAGAAAATTATTTGTCTAGAGGAGTTAAGAGTTAGGCCATTATTGACTATGGCTAATGGGGATGATTAGTCTTAGTTTGGACCATTAGACTTTTACGGTTTCAAAGTGGAAAAAAAAATTAGGATTTTGCTTAATATTACTGTGTGAGCTAAATTTTCCATATGTTTTCTTCATGGTGGACATTTAGGAGATTGATATCACAATTTATAAGCAATTTGGTTTACTTGCGAGCAATTAAAAATTAGTCCCAAGTTCTGTAAACACCCAAATATTGAAGCTAAAGTAGGAAAAACTGAAGAAAAGGGAAAACCCCTCAAGACCCATGGATTTCATCCTGTCATGGTAATTTCAATGGTAGTTTTTTAGTGTATGCTCCTCATTGATGACTTGGTAAAGCCTTGCATATTCAATTGCACACCTTAGACTTCAGGCTTTTGATAGAGACTCCGAGTGT
Source organism: Medicago lupulina (assembly GCA_958299785.1). Lineage (NCBI taxonomy): Eukaryota > Viridiplantae > Streptophyta > Magnoliopsida > Fabales > Fabaceae > Medicago > Medicago lupulina. The sequence continues at coordinate 11,861,691 of OY283142.1, read as the reverse complement.
TGACTTATCTAACAATAGTATTAAATTCTTCTTACTATTTATAGTCAATTTTTCCCTTATCCTTACCATATAGTTGCTAGTTTTTAAGACAAGTATATGTAGTTTTAGATAATGTGCAAGTTGCCTATGCACAATCCTAGTGGGATGACCATGATTTATCCCCCTTCTTTCCTCCATTATCTTTCCATTTTCTTCATTTCCAATAGTGTTGGACATGTGGAGATGAATTGGGGAAGACTCTAGTTCCAGGTAGAATAGATCAAGTTTAAGATAGTACCTTAATCATGAGAAATACACTAAAAAAACTGTAAGTCAAGTCATCAAGTAGGGTTTGAATTTATATAGTATATCATTGGCGGTTGTGTTTTGTATGATAAACAAACACAACAGCTTTTTTTTTGTGATTACAGGTCTGGTGTTCCAACTTCCTACATAAAGTTGCTCAAATACTTGCAATTTATCAGAAATTCAATTTCTGCAGCAATAAGCTATACTAGTGAAACAACATTGTTTTAAAAGAATTTTAAATACATTAATGAACACAGATACCCCCTACCTTCTTTCTTATTGTTCAACACTGAAGTAGACCAAACCTTTAGCTTCTTTCTCACTCTCCACAACTACAACATTATCAGACACATTGGTCACAGAATGTGCTACAAATTTTGGCTCCCCTTGAGCATAAAATGAATATCGAACATGACTAATCCGATTAGGAAATACCAAAACTGATGAAAAATCAGCCTCCCACTTTGTGCCATTACCACTCACAGTTAACTTACCAACCGTTGATCTCAAGCCCATACCATTCACATTGTTTCTATCAATCACCACTTGATCAACATTACTAAATTGCCCATCTAGATTTACAATTGGAATCTTCTTATTAGGATCACCGTTGAACATATTATCAACTATGTTCAAACCCAAAATTTGACCTTTAACAGCCTTTATTAAAATATTAGCATCCCCAAGAAATAGACAATTAGTGACATGAACTTGAACAGGGTCTTCCGTTACTATACCGGTATAATCCATATAGCAGTTGTCAATTCTAGTTAGAGAATTTCCTGCCAATTTCACTGAGATACCTATACCACCAAATCCTGCTGCTTTGTTATAACAATGCACCCCTGATAGAATGTTAGCTTGACCTCTTAGCACAATACCAGTGGCTGCAGAGAAAATCGCCACATCAGTAATGGCATTGTCGTTACTAGCAAGATCAATAGCGACCCCGGAATAGTCCTTCTCACCATGGTCACCACCAACTGTTGAGTGTTGTCCAAGAAAACAACTTGATATGAATGTCTCATGTCCTTGCTGTACTAGAATACCTTCTGTGGTGAAATGCAGGAAGAAACAGTTGTTGATCCGGGTTCTAGCGGAATCAACGATGAAAAGTCCTCCTCCTCTGTACCTTGAATCAAAGAGGATGTCCCTGAAAGTTACGTCTTCATAGTATATTCCATTGTTTTGTGCATAAATTCCACTGAAGTTACCACCTTGCATATATTCTTTTGTCTGAAGTTTCTTGGAATTTGATGACCACATCTCAACTAGATGTCGGTCACCAGGAAAAGTATCAGATGCTCTCAAGGTTCCTCCTTTTACCTATTCAACCATACTTTTCATAAAGTTAAGATGCAAAGAAAATACATGATAAGACTTAAGATGAAAAAGTAGGTGCACACGTGATCTGTTTGTTTCAAAGATATGTAAATTTATGGGTGGAAAATTATTTTGTTTACTTGAGTAGAAAACTAACTTGGATCCTCTAAATGTTTTTTGCTGCATTTAGGTCAATTATGAATTATCCCTCTAAATTTATTGGATGAATCCTTAATAGTCTTTTGCTCTTGATTTTGAACAAAAATATTTAAAAATATCTTGGGAAAGGAACACATTCACAACTGCAAAATGAAAATAAATGGCAGAAAAAGATGTTACTACTCAGTACTCACCACAACATTGCCACCTGGGAGTAAAGTAATTGGTTTACTGATTTTGTAGTCTCCACCTTGCAAATCAATAATAACACCTCCCAAATCATTCACCCCTGCTACCAATTCAAGACCCTTTTGCAACTTAAATGCATCCTCCACTGCTTTCAAAATGGCATCACTACTCTCTTCTGATCCTGTTGGGTCCGCACCATATTCACTCGGGTACAATACCCTGTTACTCTAATAATGCACATTGCACATTGTTAAAAATCAGCAGAAAAATAAATAATAATTCAATGTACGTAGCTTAATCACTTACCATCTTTGTTTGTGAAGAAGTAGGTGGTGATGCCATAGGACTGGCTAGTTGTTGCTCAAGTTTGTGCTTGAATTCTGATAGCTTTTGTTCTCTGGTGAAAAATATGGAACATGTAGCTGCTTCTACTAACAACACCAATAATAAAACAAAATACACCACTGAGAATCTCATACTTTAACACACAAAAAATATTCAAACAGATTTATAATGGTTCTCATAAACAGAAAAAATTGAGTGTATGATGGTTACTACGTTTACAACTGTATCTTTTTTATCTGTGCTGAAAACTTGAAGTGAAGGTGAAGAAGCTATAGAAAAAGTGCATGTGTTGGCTTTTTAAGGACATTGAATTGAATTTCACATTGGGTGTGGGGCCTCACTTACCTCTTGTAAAGAAGACACAAGGACAACAAAGCAAAAGCAGTTGTGGTCATTTATAGGCTTGGACCGGTTAGTTCGCTCTTGGGACTTGGTGTTTTACCTGGTACTTTTTAATTTGGTAAATTCTTGAATATTCTGAAGTTTCTTTAAGCAAATTTTATTCAAAAAAAATTATTTTATTTTTAATATAAAGATATGATAAATTATTGAATAATTTGATTATGAGTATTTATTCAATCAAACTTCACGAGGATCAATCATTGTGCTCCCTTTTTTATTTTGAAATATTAAAAATTGAAGCGTGCATTTTTAAGGAAAAAGATTGAAAAGTGTTATTTATGCATTCTCTGACAAAAGTCTTTTTAATCAATACTATAGTACTATTTAACTGATTGCAAATTAAATGAGTCTTATTAAATCATTTAGTGGGACAAACAAATTAGAATTTTAACTGATTAAAGAGTGTAAGTAAAAGTCCCCGTGAACTTAGCTCAGTTGTAGGGACATTGCATAATTTATGCAGGGGCAGAGGTTCGAACCTCTGCCACTCCACTTCTTCACATATAAAAATATATCGTTAGGGAATGTGTAAGTGTTACAAGCGTGAGTATATTGAAAATCATAATTTTTAGACCATATCGTTAGTTTTTACACGATTTTTAGACTGTATCGTTAGTTCTACACATGTAATTAGAGAAGTCGGTGTCTAAATTTAGATCATGGCGTTCGACCTAACACGGTTTTCTGCATTTTTTAATTTGTGTTGATTTAATTTGCAATTTTCTATTGGGTTGATCAGGTTTCCAACACCCCCTACGAAAAATATCTCCATAAATTTTGCTTGTATAATCAAACATGGATCCCCTGCAGTCAAAGAACCCCCAAATCACACGGTTAGACAATTTACGACCCTTCCATATAAATCTTTACATTTTCTTCATTATGAATCATTATCTTAAAGAGTATCCCAAAAGGCAAGGTCATATTTTATTTTATCTAATCTCATTGTACATCTAACACAACATTCTCGTATTCGATACAATTATTTTATTCACACGTTGTAATTCGCTACCCAAGAGAGTCTGATGTTTTTTTTTAATAAATCTCATAAAATGTACCTATCAATTTTATTTTTCTCTCAAAAGAAAAAATATTATTTTTTTAATATTCTAAATCATGAAATTAACAATAAAATATATAAATTTAAAACCCTTCGATCAATCCGACGGTTTAAATTAACTCTCATTTACTTTTCCTTTCAGAGCAAAACGTCGTCGTCTCTAAGCTACCAAAAACGATCATTCCATCACACTGCTTAGAACCGGAGCATCACCGTTATTCCCTCCCGGGAAAACCAAACCACCCATTCTCAAATCCCTAAAATTCACATCAAAGTTCAAATCTTGTTTCCTTTCATCATCATCATTAGATCTCAATCCCCAACATTCCAAAATGTCAGGGTTTCTACATCAAAGATCACTCCACAACCCATTCCAATTTTCAAATCCATTTCCAACTTCACAACCTTCTTCAACAAATCCCAAAAAACCCCTTTCAATTTTCAGCCCCGCAATTCTCCTTTCACTATTATCCCTCATTATAGTACTCGGTGTTTTCTCCCCTTGGGTAGGAATGCCGCAAAAACTCTTTTTTACTTCAAACACTGAAATTTCCAAATGGGGTCACTATACATTGGATCAAGCACTTACCTTTGTGGCGAAAAATGGAACTGTGATTGTTTGTATTGTTAGCCAACCTTACTTACCTTTTCTTAATAACTGGTTGATTAGTATTGCTATGCATAAGCGTCATGATATGGTTCTTGTTATTGCTGAAGATTATCCTTCACTTAATAAAGTTAATGAACTTTGGCCTGGTCATGCTGTTCTTATTCCTCCTGTGCTTGATCTTGAAGCTTCTCATAAGTTTGGTTCTCAGGTTTGTTGGTTCACTACAAATCCTGTCATTTTATTGCATTGAGCTTTGTTATGTTTTTGTAGTCTTGAAGATTTAATGATTGGTATTGTTTTTTTTTTTTTTTTGTTGTTGTTGTTGTTGTTGTTTGGTGAATATCTATTTTGTTAGTTACATTGCTTACTTGTTCAGTTGTTTTTACTTAATGTGATTATAGTTATCAGTATCTTACCATACATGCCAGTTGTACTTAGACTCAATAATACGTAATTAAACTCAATCGGTATGAATCTCTAGTGTGTGACTATTTTGGACAATGAATCCCAATTTGTTATGATAAATCCCAATTCGTTCTAATGAATCAATACCTAAACTTAGTGTAGTCAGCTACGATTTTTTATCATCTTTATATAGCCGACTACTTTTATTTTGTCGTTTTATTTAGGACTGAAATCTTGAATTATTTTGAGATTCATGTATGACATATCAACTTATAATTTTGCTACGTCACTTGTTTTGAAGGTCTTTTTTTGGGTAATGTATCATATGTTTCATAATAAAATCCGATTCACGATTTAGAAAACCAATTCCTTCGATTCTCAATTTGATAACCATGAATTCAATTTTATTTTAGGCTTGTGAGTAGATAATGTGATTTAATTATCTGGTGGGTGTCTTGAACTATTGTTATTATCTTGGTTATGTAACACGCTTTGTCATCCCGGCTGTTATTTTTTGGAGATTATCTGATAGGTAGCTCTAGCATTATCTTTGATGTCCAATTTTTAATTATTGGATCCATTTTATTCTCTTATGTGGTGCTGAGTTTTAGCATCTATGCTTGTTTATTTCACTGTATAGGGTTTCTTCAACTTTACAGCCAGGAGGCCAAGCCATCTTCTGAAGATTTTGGAGCTTGGATACAGCGTAATGTACAATGATGTTGACATGGTTTGGTTAGGTGATCCGTTTCCTTATCTGCAAGGGAACCATGATGTCTATTTTACAGATGACATGACTGCAGTAAGCACTCGTTTAATTTCATTTTCTTTTATGCTCCATTTTGATTATTATATTATAACTCCAAGCTACATACATCAATCCTAGAAACTTGTTGTCTGCAATGATGCTTTTACTGTGTGTGTGTGTGTGTATTATATATAATTATGTTTGATAACCATATTATATTAGTTAGTTCAGTTGGTTAGTTAGTGGCCTGCGGAGTTAGGAAAGGTAGGGTGTTACAATGTATACAGATAATAGAAGAGAAGAAAGTTATTTAGGAATTTTGAGAGAAATTACGGGCCTTTGGGATAGGGAGGAGGAAACCTTAAAGTTATGTAAGTTTGTAGCTGTATTTAGGGGAGACTTTCCTTATTCTTTCTAATAAAGTATCCGGTTTCTAATGAATTCAGATTGCTTTTCAGTCAGAAGTGAAATGCTAGCTACACGTTTTACACCCACATTATTAATGGATGAATTTAATTTAGGCTTCGCTTAAGCACTTTTGGAAACTCACTCTATTTGTTTGTCATGGAATGTGTTGCTAACACTTCTCTTGGTTGAAAACCTTTATAAAAATAGTTCCTCGATGGTCATACAACTTAATCAACGAATTGGAGCAAGTGACGGAAAGAATAATACTGGGTTTTCTGTGTCAGCAAGTGTAATGTAATAATGTATGATGCAGTATATCTGTTTTATCATCTTACAAATTTGTTGGGTCAAAAAGATTGAAGTTGAACATAAGACTTAGGAGCATTGATCTCACTTTATCGTCCTATTTGTCATCTATGTTGAATTATAACTAGTACATACTCCCTCCTTCCCTATTTATAAGAACCTTTGGCACATTTTACTCATTTGTCTTCTAATAGGGCTTTATAGTTAGGGACGGAGGGAGTAGGTAGATAGTGATGTTTGCTGTGCTCAAAAGTTTTAATCCAAAACAATACTATCAGTGGTTTGTACCTTTACATAAACTCCATCACGTGAATCTATGCATCAACTATGCAGAAGAAACATCATGAGATCCATGACAGTACTTGATGGGTATTTTGAAGTCCAATGATATCAGTCTTCTCCTTGTCCTCCTGATCCTTCTAGGATTATAGAATGAAGGGGAATTAGGAATTAGAGTAGTAACCTAGTTATGAGTTGTTGGTGAATTCGGCAGGTCAGACCAATTGTTAGGAACCCAATATTTGAATTTCAAAGAACAAACATGTTATTTAAGAAATAGGATTGAATGGGAGAGAATCTCTCCTCCAAGGGTTTCCCATTCACAATAGAGAATATTTAAAGATGACCTCTATCCTTTGTGTTCTCTTATTTATACACATACGCTCTATAACAACCTCAACTAACTAACTAACTTCTCTAACAACTCATAACTAGTTAACTACTCTAATTTCTCTTTATTCTATATCCCCAACAGATTTTCTTTTCTATCATGAAAAAACATGATAAGAAAGAAGATTACGTTGCAATCTACTTAGGGAGGTGTTAATGTACCAGAAGGTGCATCCACAAGTTCTAGTTCTAGTAAATCAGGCTCCAATTCTTTTTTTTTTTTTTTCTTAATATTTCCTGCAGTTCTATTGTGATTCTCTTCTAGTTCTTTTATAGTTGACTTTTTTCTATTTCTTTGTGAGACCAGATCAAACCATTGAACCATTCACACGATTTACCACCACCAGGAAAAAAGGGGCGGCCTTATATATGTAGTTGCATGATTTTCCTTCGACCTACTGATGGAGCAAAGCTAATATTGAAAAAGTGGATGGAGGAGCTTCAGATTGAGCCATGGTCTAGAACTAAGAAATCTAATGATCAACCTGCTTTTAACTGGGCTTTAATGAAGAATGCTAAAGGGGTATGTTGCAGTTTTCTTATTTCCATGTAGTTTGTACAACATCCACACATTAATTATACTAATATACAAGACTGTCTTAAGATTATCTTTTAGAGCATCTTGATGATCAAATAGGAATTTTGTTTCTGATGGGGTAGCGCAGCGCATGCCACCATAGGCTGGAGATCAATAGTAGGATATTTTGTTTCTGAATACTTAATAAATGAATGAACAAAGTGCATGCCATTATGAGCTTCAATTTCAATCCTTCATTTTCCCGATTGCAGGTTGATATGTACTTGCTTCCACAATCGGCATTCCCTACAGGCGGATTATATTTCAAGAACAAAACATGGGTTAAGGAAACTAAAGGAAAGCATGTAATAATTCATAACAACTATATAGTTGGTTTCGAGAAGAAGATAAAGCGATTTCGTGACTATGGTTTCTGGTTGGTGGATGACCATAAAGACGAGTCACCTCTAGGTGGTTTATGACGTGATCATTATTACAAGTTTGTCATCAGCTTAATTTGGTCCCTCGATAATTTGGATTCAGAATATGATTTCTGCCAAATTGTTCATCCTTGCTTGCTTGGTGGATGTTTTCTGAAGATTTTTCAACTGTTGCTGTCAACACACAGGGCTGGATTGGATGAATTATGGGCTGGGAAGAAAAATGTGTCTTGTTTTCAATGTTGTGATGAAGAAAGGTGGTTAGAAATGGGTCGTGGATACATTATATTTAAGAGCCCGGAGAAGAGAAGGGTTGATTTTATTTGGTTCTTAGAGTTGTACCTGATGATCTACACGATTTCTCTAGAAAATGCTTCAAAAAAAGTTACCAATATTCAATTAGCATATATATTAAACAATTATCTGTGACAAGTATTTATGAAATATTTTTATATGAAAAATTCAATTAGCATATATTTATGTTAACTATTTGTGACAATTAATTTTTGAATACCAATTATATATTACACTGTACTCCTTGTGTTCCTTTATAGTCATCGTTTTTACGTTATTTACATATGTCAAGAAAAAACTAGTAATAGATTTTGTTATTCTTTAGAAAATTAGTTGTCTTTTTCAATGATACTCTCAACAATTTATTATTTGATTTTACCTATTTCTCTTTTTAAGGTATAAAACAATGATGCTTTGAATGTTGAAAACGACAAATAATGGTTGATCTAAAGCTAGAATGACAACAACAACATCAACAAAAATGAAACCAATTAAAAAAAAACAATAAAGGCCAAAAAATTTCACAGTGCGACATTTAAGAAAAATGTAAATGCGTTTGCCGGGAGTCGAACCCGGGTCTATTGCTTGGAAGGCAATTATCCTAACCGTTGGACTACAAACGCATCTTGTTGTTAGATTCCGTCTGCATAGAAATATAATCAATTGATATAAAAGCAGACACCACTCACTTTTTTCTTAGGCCAATATTTTGATTGAAATACTTGTGCCCGTATCATTGTATCAAATTCTATCTGTGATGGTTTTTTTTAAGAACAATTTTTGTAATGAATTGCAAGAATTGATGCATCAAATTTTTATATGGTTTGAATCAGTTATTTCGCAGAATACAAGAATAACATGGATGAAATTGTCGATTCACGTTTTCTCATTTATATTCGTATAATGTTGGCAGTGTTTCTCACGGTTAATAAAAAAAAACAACAAATGTTTAGGCGAGTTGAGCTAGAATTTAGTCGAGTCTAATCAAATTTCACCATCGTGTACACAGTTGCTAATGCGCATAATTAAACGTCAATAGTAGACTTATTTTGCTCACAAAATGTATGCCTTAGGAAGTTAACAATTCCTGAATTGCCATGAGTATGAGAGTGGGTTTATATGCATCGCTGCTTTATTGATTCCTCTTGTACAGAGTGGAGAATGAATCTACAAATGAAGTAATTGTGTATGTACTATACAGGCTGAGAAATGAACTCTCACCATTCATGTATCAATCAAGGGAGTGCAATTTCATGCAAGTTGGTTAGTATACCAGAAACTTAATCACGCACAAAAATCAAAAATAAAAATGGAGTGCTTTCATGTTCAAAGCTAAGGTACATCTGTTACATTCTTGTCTCTTGATGGATAATTCAACTATAGAAAAATAGTGGCATTTAAAATTACTATTTTCAAGAAAATATTCAACAACTCCATTTTAATACTTTGGAATTAATGCATTTTTAGGACAATTCAACAACCAATCATCCTTGTACGCAATACCAAATGAAGAAATAGGAAAATATAGAGTTCAGATTTCAGGTGCGTATTAGCTTTCTGTCTGCAGCAAGCATTCCCTAATATATCTCTCTATTGTTCCTTCCGCATTAATTAGAGCCAACAGCAAAGATACACTTAGGAATCTGTCACATGCTAGCGAGAAAATGAGCAAAACTAGGGTACTTGGGCTCCCAGCTGACTTCCTGGCGAGTTCTTGTGTTGTTTAATCTCTTACCAAGAGGGCCATCAGTCACTGGAAAAGTAAAGATAAAATGCAACAATGATCTTAGAAATTAGAATCATACATTTTTCTACCAGAGATCAACTCAACTTACGATAAAGTAATGATAGTACAAGTTTCATATGTATGTTTCACTAACAAATATAAACTTACCATTGAACTTATCAAAAAATTTACTGAATTTACCACTTCTATTAACCAGATCCATCATTTCTTGTCTGTAAAAATATGAACAATGTAAGATATTTAAAGAGAAACAGATCAAAACAATATGTTAAATCTACACCTGCAGTTGAAATAGAAATACTGCAAAAATAAATAGCAATTTGACAATATAAAGAGAGAGCACCTAACCTAGACAGAGGATGATTATCACAACCCAAGAAAATCTGTTTACGGAATTTTTTCTTCAAGATTGCAACTAAGAGGGAGGCTGCATCCTGGAATGAAAGCATATCAAAATGAGCACCATATTAACCCCATCATAATCACCGTTAATAGATGAATAGACATACGTTAAAGGAAATACAATATTGGAAAAAATATGGAGTGTCCGGTGGATGTAAAATGCGCATCAAATAAAACATCATAAACAACTCTGGTGGATATAATCCCTTTCTAGTTATCCTGTACCAATTTCCTGAAAATATCAGTGGCTGATATTTTAATTGAAAATTATTAACACTCCCACCATATTTCTCAGGCTATCTTTATCAGAAGAATAAACTTTGATAGTTCAATAGTATAAAACACAAATTATAGGAAAAACAAGGAAAGTAAATAAAAGAATTAACTCGAGATGAAAGGCCACTCTGACCTCATAATGTATAAGATTCAGGATGTGATCAGGACGACTATCAACAATGCCTTTTCCTAAGTAATAATTGTGTGCACCTCTATCTGCTTTGTGGAATTGGTCAAGGGTTACCATATAATAAAAGCATAAACGCAATGATCACTCAGATTATGGAAAGTTCTTGCAATTCTAATAGTTTGAATCTTATAAAGGATATATAAAGCCCTGCCAATCTTAGAACACAACCGCCAAACTCCAGTACCACATTTTCAGCATTTAGAAGGATGTCAACCCTGGGGCTTCTTCCAATTGGTACAGATGGAGTATCCTAAAATGAAATATATCCAATTAGGCGAATTTGACCCCTGATGTTGATAAACGTGAACAAGATGCATGGGCATAGAAGTAATTCAATTGCACAAGTTAAGAAATCAAAACAATCTTCAAATTATGCTATCATTTGGAAAAGAAGTGTGTATCTCAATGTAGAATAGAATATCATCATCTCTGCAATTTAAACCAAAACAAGCAAAATAATAGGACAATTTGGATGTATGACACACCTCATCACATGGTCCGTTATCGTTACAATCATACGGAGCACTGCTTGACGTAAATACGAAAGAACCTTCACCATTCCAGCTTAATGCAGCTAGCCTGATTTGTTGAAAATTCAAAACTCATAAGAAGGCAACTAACAAGTAGCAACTAGTACCACTCAACTGCAAACTTTACTTTCACCGATTTAACATAATTATTATTTAACTAAGCTGCATACATGAAATCGCCTTAGATCATCCAAGTTGATCTGACCAACCACTTCAATATCACCAAAAAAATGCCAAGAATCGAAAGCAAAACATGTTTTTTTTTAATAAGCAAAAGCAAAACATTAATTAATACTACATCCTTTTCACAACAAGCATTGTAGCAATTTTCTTCGTCGTGCGCCACTTCTAAACGTAAAAATTGATTAAGATAAAACCAGACTAAAACTTCAAGAATAACCAAGTCTTGGTTTTTACACCCTTTTGGCCTTTTACTACTAAATAGTACAAAATAAAGGAATTAATCCTAAGATTTGTTACCTAACATTATCAGCATAATCTTTGGTCCGGGAAGGTGGAGCACAGTATAAGACATTTGGAAATTTGTGAGTAGCTTCAGTCCATTTCAAAGATGGATTAATGCCCATTTGAACCAACTCATTGTGATGATCAGTGGTCATTGTCTGTCCATAAACTTCACAACCCGGAATTTCCTACATGAATAATCGCAATGCCAATAATAAATCATAATAAATATAAAAATAAAAGAACATGAAAAGAGTACCTGTCGCCATTTTTGAGCTACCAAGCGACCAAGAACACCGGGACCCACAATGAGCAAGTCATTTTCTATTAAAGAAGAGAGTGATTCTTCAGTGGTTGTGATTGAATTTTGTGAAACCTTGAAATGGGTTGGTCTAGAAATTGAAAAAGATTGCAACTTTAGTTTAGTTCTGAAATTGGAGAGAAGCGATGATAGATGAAGGGGCTTAGGACCAGGGAACCCCACAGAGACAGTGTTATGTGATAAATTTGGAAGCTTGAGAACAACATTTGATGTTGTTGTTGTCATTATAGATAGAGGATTTTTGGGATGGGAGCTAGGACAAACAACTGAGTTGATGTTGGTCTGATCTTTTGGAGTGGGACTGATATTGTCCCGGACTAAGATGTAGGATAATTTATTGCTAATTTATCCTTTATCTTTTTACTTTTCATTTATCTTGTTAATTTTCATTTTTACTTGAGCCTTTCTTTTCTTAATTTAGTAGCTTACAAAAAAAATCAAACTCTGTACTAAACACTTTTCGGAAGAGTTAAGAAAACTCATAATTAAGGACAAAGTTTCTTCCTAACGTCTCTTGTATTACGCTTCGGAAATGTAAATGGAATCACAATTGAGAGTTATTAGCGTCATTATAATATTTTGTTTCCATAACATTCGTGGACTTTTATGGAAATGAAAAAGACTTGCGTCTCTCGTATTTATTTGTTATAGATATAACTAACTTTCAATCGACCAAAGGTAATTCAAATGCTTGTCATTCTAGACTAACAACCTAATTATTTTTAGCAGTAAACAAATGCACTTGTGTTGCATTATATGTTAGCTTGGGATGAGTACAGCATGAATAGTGTCATCCTTGCATTGTAAATTCAATTTTACAAACAATTTAACTCAACATTCGAACCTACATACATGAAATTTGGCTATTTTACAAGTTAAAATTTGATTTCAACAATTTTCCCAACCAAATGTATCAAATGTCCCCCCACCAATAGCTTGTGCATAATCAAGAATTGCATCTCTAACACAACTTTCCCATGCTCTTGCTATATCCTTAATCAACCATGGTTCGTTCATGCTTTGAAGATTATATCTCAGCTTTGCTTTTGCTCTTTCAAATAGAGCTCTCAAGTCCTCACTGCAAGTAATTCAAATTATTAAAGACAAGTTAAGGTCAACAACTGTATATTGCAAATCAAATATAATCCATCATCTATCAAGTATATATATATGCTAATTATAATAAATTGATGAGTGTTTTGTTTTGACAAAATAACAAAATAAATTGATGTGTGTTAGATGAACACTATATATGATATATCTAATACTATGTCTATATCCAATGGGAGTTGCATAAAGTTTTCTTAACAATAAAGTATTATTTTAGTGTGTAACATGAAATTTTATGGTTGTCTAGTAGGTAGTAAATTATACACTCAGAGAAGCTTCTAATTATTGTACACAAATATTCTTAAAGTATACAAACATAACTTGATAACTACTCCGAACTAGATGCATAGTTTCTCAAAAGTATAAATGAAAGAGAATACAATCATAGTCTCTAACCTGACTTCCGATGGCAATTCGTCCAGAACAACAAGAGAGGAAGACGGATAACTTGCAGGAATAAGCAACAGCAACGGTTTGATCAATGACTGAAGAACAAATATACATCGTCAATGAGATAAAAATCAAAATAATTAATGTGAATAGTTCAAAACAGAATATAAAATCATTCACCTTTTTATCATAAGTGAAGTGAGATACAAGGTTCTGATCGATAGTCACTGCATTATACATGATTTTAAGAAGTAATCCTGCACTTTGTCCGGCAACTACTCCAACGGCACTTTCAATATTTTCCTGTTCAGCGATAACCACCTCACAGTCGAACAGTTGACTGTTTATGTCTTGTATTTCTGCTAAAATACTCTGATTTTCCTGGTATAGTTAACAATGTGACAGTTAAATTCTTGTAAGAAGTGAGAAAAAAACTAATGGTACACTCTTCTAGTAGATTTGAATGGTAGGAAAAAAAAAAAAAGATTACCACGGTTTGAGGATTTCCTTTCATTGTGGATGAATTCAAGTCAGCTTCTGCAGCGTCAGCGAACTGACTGAAACCATCATGCATAGGAATATCATAGGTGGTTGCATCAAAGCTCCGACGCATTTTCCATCCTGTGGGAATAAATCATTACATGTCAGAATCTTGCTGATGAACATGCATCAATGTGAAATGTAAATTAAACACTTTAGTGGCAAGACTGCACCTTCGGGAATAATAAAGGTTGGTAGTCCTAGTTCATCAACCATCTCTGGCATTTCATCATTCAAACGGACCACCTCTTTAATACCACCAACCGCTTGACACAGTGCTTCAGGCGAAATGGATGTCAGCTGAAAATAATATCAGATTCATAGAATTTACTATGTATCAGCACTCAACTCTTACAAGTCAATGAAAAAACAAATAATGATCTGACACAAGTTTTATAGGCCTACCACGTTAATCATTCGCTGCACTGCAGGATTTTGCTCTTCAGAACCGAGAGTAGGTTTTTGAGAAACTTGATTTTGATTATTGTTTTCTTTGATCAAGGGTGAAATCTTCTGAGTGCTGGTGCTTGCCTCAAATTGTTCAGTTGCTGAAATCCTTGGAGCGTTGGTGCTTGCACAAGATTCTTTGAATGCAATGTTTGTCTGTTGCTGTACAGCATTGTCGGTGCCTAAGATTGAAATATATAGTAACTAAATGTTTGCTAGAAGATATAGAAGACCATTTAATAATCTACAAAAAAGAGTGAACTAATGGTTACCTGTTACGATCGACGATTGATTTATAATACCACGTTGTGAACTTCCAGTTGGCATTGCAACTCCGTGATCTTGAAGATACATATTGTTCTGCCAAGAAATTTGTTGTTAAATGATGTTTCTTTGTTTCAAATAATTGCGGTAAATGGTGATAGTTTCATTTTGAATATTACCGGGTGAGAAAATGTAGAATTCGACGGGCCAAAAAACTGTTGCATTAACTGCACATGAGGTGACTGTTGCTTGTTGGGCTGCTCGGAAGTCTTTGGAAGGCTTAGTAAATAACGATGTGCTTTTATTGTTCGATTATTTATATCAGCAGTGATCTGGTTTTTACTCAGCTCAAAGAGTGACAAAATCTTTTCCATTTCACTCCTATGGAATCTAAATGTTTCCAATTCTATTGAGCTTAAGACTTGAGTAGAAGGATCATCCTGAAGAAGTTTAATATAAATAGAAAAAATTAATACTAAAGTCAAGAAGGACAGTATGCAAATCAGAGATTTCTAGGATCATAATTTGATTGAAAAATTCACAAACCTGAAGCACTCTACAAAGATTTTGGTAAATTGGCTGGATTGTAGAGGAAAATGTTTCTTTCAGAAATTGAAGCTGCAATAAGAAAGAAACACAACATTATTGCTAACTATTTTTCTTCCATTCATTTACTTTTTTTTCTTGGATAGACAAATGCTAGTAAGTTAGTTGTTATGTTAGTTTCTAAGGTTTGAACCTTGGTTCTCCTTAAAACTCATTGTCTCTTAGCTCAGCAACTGAGCTACCTACGTGGGACCAAAGATACCTAAAGCATGCTTCATCCTAGATACTAGTTATTGGATTCAGAAGCATAATTTAACCAATATACACAGTATGAATCCTTTATGGTGCACTTCAGTAAATTTTACAAATCATGTAAAATTTTGGGAACAATTTTAGTAATTACCTTTTTATAAGCAAGCTCCCGCCAATCTTTATTTGCATCTGTTCCTGCTTCAAGAAATAGAATGATCAGAACAATAATACGTCCTTCGAGATAAAATCTAATATTGGTATACCGAAAATTAACATTATCGAACTAAGGTCTTGTTTTTGAAAATTAGAAGCTTCTAAAATGTTTCTGTAGCAGTAGCACTATTGTAGAATCCTTATTTAGATTAAAGAGTACCTTAGCATTACTAGAGCAACATACCAGGATCAACCGATTAATGAAAACCAATTCTAATACCTAAAATGCTCTTAAAATATTTTTAGATACAAAGTTGATATTGTAAGACATTTAATCATATATTCAAGCACTTCCCTTCAAACTAAAGCTTACTTAAGCCTTAAGTTTCTTACAAATGAATCAGTTGAACAGGAAAATTTGATATTGACTCCATAAAACATGGTTGGAAACTAGAAAAGAAACTCGAAGAAGTTGGAAACATTGCAGATATGAAATATGGCTGCAATGATCATCAGCCTAAAGAGATAGTCAGAAAGTTGCTTGATCAGAATGACCAATAGCAGAAATATTGTGGCATGAAAATTTTATATATCAAGAACTAAATATTTATCCAACCTCATCAAAAACAGCATTTGGAAGCTTGAAAACACAAGAGAACTTAGGAGACAAAAAAATTGGTATTGCAAATAAGGAAGTTATGCATTAGGAAGAGGCGGGAAACTCTAAATTCTTGTTTATGGTAAATACACAATGCTTAATATTTGAGGTTAGAAAAGTTTCCATGACCATGGAATTATAGAAAACATACTTAAATTGTTTCAACATGTAGAGAAGAGGATAAGTCACCTGAGGGAGAAGAGTTACTGATCAAATTTTTAGCTTCAGCAGCCTGTCGATGTGCTTCAATCGACTTTACCCTCGCTGTCACGGTACGCATGTACTCTTCCTGTAAATATATTTAGTAGGTAAGTTACTATTGTTTTCAAAGTATGTTTATAAATTTTATATAAAGCAGAAGCTAGTATAATCATGAAAAACACTTTGTATCGACGAAAGTAGTTTTTAGCTTCAGTTTTGTTCTGAAAAATACTCAAAATAGTAAGAAATCTAATACTTTTTTTGCAAGATAAAAGTTGATTCCTTGAAGATCTCGCAATAAAGCTAGGGTCCTGATCTACTTACAGAGACAAGCAAAGTCCCTAATCCAAAGAAGTACAAGAAGGATACCTCAGTTTTAGCAGAAGCATTCACTTTCTCCTCATATCTTTCTACAACTTGAACAAGCTCAGGTAAAGTATATTTTTTATTGGGAGCGACACTCTTCATTATTCTGTCCGCGCTGCACCAATTATGTTACATTTAAACGAATGATAGATCATGTCAGAATATTGAAGAGCTTCATAAAAGTTATAAACATAAAGAATTAGAAGTTTTTAACTATAAAAGGAATTCAATTATTAGTACTTATACAAGATCAATGATAGACACTGACATGCTTATATTCCTTGCAATAAAAGGAGAAGGTGCTAAAGGAAAAAATTTAATCACAAAGAAAGTAGCTAGTTATCATAAAATAGCCAAGCTGAAATTCACAAAGGAGTCAAGAAACGCTATTTTGAAAAATTCTTATCGTAAAAATTGTCACTGACAAAGATATTAAGTCTTGTAAGTGCTCAAATAGAAAACAAAAAGATTTCAACATTTAAACTTATGCTTAACACAATCTGTTACACATAAACTAAAAGAAAATGCACAATTCAAATCATATTTTTGTGTAGGCATGTTTCTTACACGTTCATCACAATCCTTTTCCGAAACTCTTTCGTTTTCCATCTCTCGGTCGCAATGTTGGCAACTTGCTTACCATCTTCCATTTTGTTTGAGAAAGTACTCAAAATTTACCTGAAAAGTCATAAAATCTTGTGAGGATATAAAAAAATGTTGAGCATTTGTACCATGATTCTTGAAATATCAAACTTTTTTAACAAAGATCCCAACATCAATTAATCAATGATTCAATTCCAAGTAACCACATCAAAATTTGATTTTACATGATTACAAAATTCACAATTCATGCAATGCATCAATTCACATATAAACATACTCAATGATCAATCAAGAACAACAAGAACAAGTATCAAGAATCCATCACCAAGAAGCAATAAAAAGAACTGATTAAAAACTAAATAGATCTTTGTCACGCAAAAAAAAAAAGAGAGAAAAAAGAGTGAGAGTGTGTTACTTGCTACTATCGAAGTATATAGGCACTGAAGAGTGGAGTCACTGAATTGAGAAGAGAACAAAAAAGAAAGTGTTATATATGGATCAATAGTTTGGGTGTCACGTTTTCTTTCATTCGCGCCTTTGACATGGGCACAAAAGAATGCTTAAATAGAAAGTTATGAAAAGCGAAAAAATCAGTAATAATAGAGTAGGTTTAGGGTTTAGTTTTTTTTTTTAGAGGAGGTTTAGGGCTTATTATTTAAGGTTTAGAATTCGTAAGAGGTAAATATAAAAAATTTACACTAATTGTTTAATCAATATTGTACGAACTTTTTAGTGAAGGCATATTCATTAATTGACAATTTAAATGATTTTTTTTTTTTTAAAAGGAATGAAAATGATATTTTTCTTTTTTTGGCTAATACAACGTAAATGATAATTAACAAGAGAATTTACAATATACATGCACCACACCGCCCAAAAAAAGATATCCATAATATTAAGAGAACCAACTTATCTAATAAATTGTTATAAAATTATATTAGAATAGTAGAGGTGAAGAAACAAACCATGGAGCTCGTTCCTTCTAAAGGCGAATGGTTTGAATGAACCGAGTTGGATTTTTGGTGGAACAACAAAATTTAAGGTTTTTTTTTTTTTTTTGAATAAAAAATTTAAGGTTTACTTATCTATCGTTCATATGAACAAGAATGTTAACATAAATAAAAGAAAAAGGAGAAAGAGAGAAAAGAGTTACTAACTACCTATCAGCTCGAAATCTGGATGTGCTAAGACCTACTTTTTGAGGAGTCGGAATGAGAAGGAGAATGAGAGAAAAGAGATGAAAATAGCACTTCAAATGTGTATTTCTATACAATGTGATTTTTTTTTTTTGAAGGATAAATACCATGTGAATTTTAATTTATAGATACGAATAAATAAATATATAAATGGAAAATCAAAATAATCCACTTATAACAATATTTATAACATAAATAAAATGTATGGTAATTATTATTAGACCAGGAAAGATATCGCATCCAAATATAAAAAAAAGTTGAGGAAAAAATATTATTACTTTTTACACCATTTAAAATTCAAAATATTATATTTATTCTAATTATTTACTTGAATCTATCCTTCCAAAATCTAATAAATAATACGTAGCTTTTTTTTAAGGATAAATAATACGTAGCTATTGACTATATTTTATTCCAAATCAAATGTGAAGAAAAAAAAAAGAGATACAAAGAAAATCAAGTGAGCATTGGACATTTTTTGTTTATTTGTTTTTCTCTAATAGAGCAAATCAATTACGAAAAATTCCGAGAAAGTTACGCAAAATTTCAAACGGAAAAGGAATAAAAAGACACAAAAAAAAAATATAGATTTGAATGTATTCAAATTAAGGGGATTTAATGAGAGTTTTAAACCACTGTTTAATTTTATTTTAATGATATAACTTGAAATGGGATGCTTAGTTCAATTTATTTAACTCATCATCGAAATTTGGATTATCAAAACTTTTTTCTAAGAAAACCGAATAGTTAATACCAAAAACCTATACCATATATAAAAAGAATGCATAGTTTTGGGTTGACATCATTTAAAATAAAAAAGTTTTTTGACCGACTTTTTTGCTTTCAATTATATCCTTAATTTTCTTATAAAAATATTATATTGTAGATGTTATTAAGAAATATAAGAATTTATATTATATTTTCTATATCTTTTGAGTGAAAACACATTCTTGCTATTATATATAAAAGGATACATTATCTTGGATTGGTAAAAATGTCAAAATTGTTAGATCATACGACGTGATCGGGATTAAAACTCCAACCCGTCCACTTATCTCTATGAATTTCAATGGTTATTTGTCATTTTGTCTACCAAAAATAAAAAAAAATGAATAATGTGAAATTAATAAAATTGAGAGGAATGCTAACAACACACACTTTTCAACACACTCTCTTTGATTGGTTAAAATTCACATGTGACCCACCAAATTCACATGGGACCCACATGATTTGGTGGGACCCGTGTGAATTTTAACCAATCAAAGATAATGTGTTGAAAAGTGTGTGTTAGAATGTGTGTTGTTAGCATTTCTCTAAAATTGATATTGTTACCAAATTGCTCCTTATTTTAATAATTTGTAGTATTAATAAGAGATATATTTGGAAAAAGTTTACCCTTTGGTCATTATTATAAACAAAAAACAATATTTTAGATTCATTCATTAAATGGTGTATATAGTCTTTATTATAGACCACATGTATTATTTAATGAATGAATCTAAAATATTGATTTTTGCTTATAACATTATAACAGTAACCATAAAAGGTGTAGTAATAAATAATAAATGAAGTAATGTTCAAAAATCTTATAATTAAAAACAGGAAGAGTATGACTTAAAAAGGTAATAAATGCATTTTTAAATGGCAAATATATAGAGAGAGTGTGAGAGAGAAGGTTATAGAGAGGATGCATGGAGTAGAAGGAGTAGTCTAATTAGAAACACATACAAAACAAAGAAAATCAAACAGCCCATGCAAGTGACCAAAATAATAGTGCAAGCTATCAAACCCTCATCCCGAAACCCAAGGAAAACACCATACCACCAAAATAACCAAAAAGAGACACCCAGACATCCCCCGATAGGTTTGTTTAAAAAAATAAAAGTATCTCCTTTAAACTTACGAAATGTGAAAGTTAACAAATTGTCAATTGTAGCCTAAATAGAGTATGATCTCTTACCATTAATCAAGAGAGAGAAATGCATGAGAAATTTAAATAAAACTAGCTTGAATGGTTATAGATCACATATTACTATCTCATGCGTATACATGAGAAAGAAAATATTCTATTGCTAATTCTATTTTTAATACTTACTTTTTTATTAAGTGAAACTCATGTGAGACTCACTACTTTATGTGAGATCTATTTTTAAAATGTAAAACTCACGTGAGTTTTGTTTAATAAAATTTTTAATTTAATATGGTGTGAGGACTAAAATGTTTATAGCGATAAATTCTTTTATAATCACAAACACAAATGCATAGTGTTTGAACACATACATACAAGTTTTTGTTTTTTAATAATAAAAAAGAAATTGATAACAAAGTGATTTAGTATATCAAGAAAGGAAAAAGCTTGATGGTGCGAAAACACGGCCGACGAAAAACGACGAACAAATACACACCGTAGGATGTTAATTGGAATGCAACTTATTTTTGACTTTTATTATTTTGAAAATACTACCCCCCATGATTCGTGTATCAGTCGTGCATTGAATTCTCACACCACATAGCAATCCTGTTCAAGAAATAACATTTTTATGTGTGTATGACCAAATACTATTTATTTATGTTCGTGACTATGAAAAAATGCCTCCAATCCATTCCCGTATAAAATCTTTTTATTTTTCTCAAATCTGATTGAGTGTAAATTACTACGCCTACAACCCACAGCGCAAATATATATGGAGAGAGATAACTGCAAATGGGGACTAAAATTATAATTCCATTTAGATTCCAAACCACAAAGAGGAACATTTAAGTTATTAAACGGACCATACTTACTACTACAAGTTAATGGAGTATTGCACTGAAGATGCACTTATGACTAGTTAGGTTCATAAGTCATTCATTTATATATAATACCATACTTATATCATACCATATAACAGTACCAGACCATCATAATTATACATGCATACATTATACATAAATAAAAACCAACCAACCAAATAATTCTCCAATATTTTTTTTAAGCACCCATGAATTAAAACTGTGGAAGAGGCATTGCCAATTGATCAAGTAGAGCAGTAACAGGTGTAGCCAACCTAGGCTCATAAGCAAAACCATGCAACTCAAACCCATCATAACCAGCATAAGGACAAGGTGGAATCCACTGCCATCTCTTCCTTCCAATATCATAAACCAAACCCTTATCACTTCCTTTAATCATAATCAAAATAAACTCACCATTCCCAACACACTCAAATCCATTCCCATTTTCCATTTCAGCAAACTGAACATAAAGTTGTTGTGGCATTCTCTCAGTTTCAACCCAAACACTTCCACAACCTTGTAAACACCAAACCCTCAAACTTTTAGGCACATTCAGCTTACTCTTTTCAACAGCAGCAACAAGTAATAACTTCCCTTTGCATTCAACAAGATTAGGTGACCTTAAAAACCTTCTCATAGGTGCTTGAATTTTGAACCAAGTGTTTGTTGCTACATCATAAGCTAAAACACTAAAAGGACTACAATTCATGCAGTAAAATTTTCCATTTGAATATACCATTCTACCAGATTCAAGACTACAAAGTCTTGGTAATGAAGAGGTTGTTCCCCAAATGGAATAAAACCCACTTGCATCAATGTGAAAGCTTTCAGATGTTAGGTTTTTAACTGCATATGGTGATATCATGTCATCACCAGCAACAGTAACATCAATGGAAGATGGAGTGATGGTTAAACCAATGGAAGGAAAGAGTCTTGGACGCAACGTTGGTGGTAACTGAGCTATAGAACCAAGTAAAGGGTTGCTTAAAAGCATTGTTTTGGGACCAGATTCATCAGAAACAAAACAGACTAAACCGGAGGATGAAGAAGATGGTGAGAAACCAGAAGGGATTAAAGCAAATGAAATACGGTACCATGTCATTTCATTAGGATCAAAGAGGTAGCCTTCAAAGGAAGTACTATCAGTGATGTTGTTACTGTTTTTGTAGATGTGAGTTTTTGATCTGGTTTTGTGTTTGAAAAAGATGAACCAGTGGAAACGAGGTGAAACTTGAAGGTATAATTCAAGGAAAGAGTTGGAAAAGAGAAGAGAGTAGAATCTCTTGCAGACAGAACGTGCACGGAAGAAAGCTGGTGGTGGAAGGAAAGCTATGATACGATCAAGTAGTCTTTGTGGAAGCTTGCTCCATATTCTGCTGTTCATCCATGGAGTAGTAGAGGCAGTGCTGTAAGGAACAGTAGTTATGTTGGTGCTAACACCAGAAGCTGTAGCAGTGATAGGGAAAGTGTAAGAAAAAGAAGGGTTCATATTCATGCTCATGTTCATATTCATATTCATACTCATATTCGTAGATGGGTGAAAACCTTCCATAAATATAAATATAAATGTTTATATGGTTCTTTCTTATTAGAGGAAATAATGGAATATTTAAGATATGTGCTAGCTAGGGTTGCCTTTAATGATAAAGGAAAGTTTTAGGATTTTTGGTGAAAAAGAAAAGGAAGTGGTGGAAAGGAAATGTTTGTGGAAAAGAACGCTTTTAGGGAAGCACCTAAGAGGGGAAAGGGTAAAAAAGGTAGCTAGGTTTTGGAAGGAAAGTTGGTGGTGATTGCTAAAAATCACCTGGGAGGAGATGGTTGATTCTGTTCCTCATTTTCAGTGGGATTTGGAGGAGATATTAGAGAAAAGGGGGGTAGATATAGGGAGATTTTGAAGAAGATTTTAGGTGTGATGAAGCATAACCACAAATGGAACAAAGGACGTGAGTTAGAAAGTGGCAATGAATTGGGTGGGGACAACTGTATATATAATAACAACAATAACAATAGACAACAAAGAGTGAAGTAGAAATGAAATGAACCTTGTTATTTCTTTATATATAATATAAAAAGTTTTAATTTCCTTATTAATGCTTCTTGCTCTTGGTTTCTTTCTTTTGGTAGTTGAGGTGAGAATAAAGAAAGGAGAAGTGATTATTTCTGATGAATGCATCTATCATTTCAGTGTTGTTTTGTCAAAGCCGAGGTTGGAAAGGAAGGACATGTTTGCAGAAGAGAGAGACATGTGCAATGCAATTGATCAAAGTGCAACTCAACTATATGCTACATGCTAGTACAAGTGGAAAAATATAGGCCCTTTATATTATATACAACAAATATAATAATTCAAATGTTAATTCAAATATATATATATATATATATATATATATATATATATATATATATTGTTAGGATACACCCACTAGTTTTTATCAAGGTGTGTTTTAGCAAAGATATAACTAAAAAGTTGTTAAATACAAATGTTGTTAAAACACACCTTCTAAAAAATAAGTGGGTGTATGTTAGCAACTCCTATAAGCATTTGCTAGGATACATCCATTTATTTTTTAGAAGGTGCATTTTAGCAAGTTATAATTAAAAAGTAGTTAAATACACCTCAAGGTGTAGCTTGTTAAAACACTCCTACATAAAAACTAGTGGGCGTGTTCTAACAAATCCATATACATATATATATATATATATATATATATATATCAAGTGTAAGAGATTGATTTGATATTGATTAAGAATGAACTAAAGAAATGATATATACAAAAAATGTTTATATATACAATGCTTTAAAGTTACAACTAGAGATCTATTGTTATTTGATCTATTTGGAAAATGGGAAACTTAGGAACAACGTGAACTTTTGACTTGAGGAGTGTGATGTTTGTCTTATTCTAGATAAGATTAAATTATTACCTTGGACTTGGTTAAAATATTAGGTGAACTCAATTGGTAGTGATCTTGTCCCTTACGTTGTTTAGGGATTAGTGTTGTTACTTGTTTGAGTGTTTATTGTTTGGTGGATGTTAATTATCTTGGAGTTTTGGTTTTAATCTAGCCTCTTGTGTTGGCTTTGCTATGTTTTTGTTGTTGTTGGTGAATCAGTTGACTTGACCTATGTAATGGGTAACTCTTTTTGTATGTTTTGTGCTAAGATTTTCTTATTATGTTGATTTTAGCTTCGTCAAAAACATAAAACTGGAGCTGTTATTCTTTAGCTTGATGAGAGATGATCCAATATATTGATATCATTATATTGGAATTTTTCTGATATTGGAGTCAGATTTATTTATTTTTAAAAAGGTAAATAGCTATTTGTTGGTGGATTTTACCTATGTTAATATTTCAAATTAGTTTCTGTCTTTGTCAAAAAAATAAAAAATAAGTTTCTGATTTTATGTTTTTTGGCACATGATGAAGGACCTAATTGAAAAATCTTTAACAAAGACATGGTCCAATTTAAAATATTAATAAAGTCGGAGACTAATTTAAAAATGACTTACAAAAATAAGGATGAATATGATGTTTTGCTCGTTTATTTTGCTGATGACACCATTGGTGAAATCCAATTCCCTTATTGTCGTTGCTCATGTTCATCCACAAAGCGACTAAAACGCCATAAACGGGAAGTACCACTACAGTCCATTCCATATATGATATGTTATGGATGACAACTCTAGCAGTAAAAATGGCTACACATAGGCCAAAGCGCATAAAAATCTTGAATAAAACCAATATTTCCTCGAATAGACTTATTAAAAAGGTTTATACTATTGTTACTTGATGTGCTCCCTATACCTACACCTACCCACTAATATAAGGTTGTCCATATGATTAAATCTACTATTCATATAATTTCATTGTTGAGTTTAATTGTGATTGTTTAGTCTCTTATTGTTTATGAATGAGAAAAATGTTAATATATAAAAAGATATGATCAATATTTAATGTCTTAAAAAGTTTTAAGTGGAGATATAATGTCTCTCTTGTAGTTCCAAAATATTGATTCATTGTTGTTCTCGACGCTTTCCAAAACTCCTATCTAACAAGTGGTATCCTAGCATTTGGCTCGACTTGGTGGGAAGCATAAATGGATCATGATGAGCGTAGGAGTTAGAAACTCACACTTGATGGTGAGACTTTTGGGTTCAAATGTGATTTGCTTGTCCCACATCGCCTTAGAAAATGTTAGATGAATAAGAGAAATGCAACATATATCTAATCAATAAAGATTTTAGATGAAGATGCGATGTCTCTATCTCATACTCTTGAAGTATTGATTCGTCGTTCTATCGACACTTCCCCAAACTTTAACAAGAGTCTTGGTCTCACTCTTTATAGTTGTAACTTAACGTGAAATTTCTTCAATGTGTATTTTTTTAATTTAATGTGAAATTTTTTCAATATATATTTTTTCAGCGCACCAACAAATTTAATTATAAATCTTCTCCAAGTTTGAGAGGTGTTACTTTTGTGGAGTAATTTTTTAAAAAATAAATAAATTGTATGAACTCGTATAGTTTTATCCTTACCTAATAATGTCTCTTTTATGATTTATTTTCTCAGCTCAATTTCACCACATATACACACAAACAAACAAAATATATATATTAAAAAAATCTATAAATTTAGAAAAGCGATTGTTTATAAATGTTGTATTCATATTTGAGTGATTACATATCAATTATGAATGAACTTAATGTTAAATATTAGATGTATTATAATAACAAATGAGTTATTGAAAAACATGTTTTTGACACAAAAGTGTGTATCATGTTCTATTCATTGTATAAATATGGTGAATAGTGGAGTGTTTTTGTCGATTTTTTTTTATAAAGTTAATTTTTTTATGTAAAATTTTGATGTTGGTTAATTTAATGACTAACACGTCTCAAATAGAACTATCTTTGCTGCAAATTAAACGTATGAAATATAAGATAGAGATAGCCTACCAAAATAGAGAGATACATAACATGATATGGCATAAGATTGTATTTTAATATTTAAATAACATATTTATATGCAGAAGAGAATGTTAATGAGTAATGACACTCGTTAAATACTTTAAATAATAAATTTTTATAAAAAAGATTACATTAAATATATTGGAGATTGAAGAATGAATAACTGTTTTACTCAAAAAATTTAAAAAATAATATTAAACACTCGTTAACAAGACCCTTATAATATAATTATAAACCAAGTTGATCACAAAAA
Organism: Medicago lupulina; assembly: GCA_958299785.1. Lineage (NCBI taxonomy): Eukaryota > Viridiplantae > Streptophyta > Magnoliopsida > Fabales > Fabaceae > Medicago > Medicago lupulina. The sequence continues at coordinate 11,834,869 of OY283142.1, read as the reverse complement.
TATAAGAATGATAGAAACAGTTTGTCAGATCATAGATATGTTCAATCCCATCGAACTGATAAATTTCTTTGCACAGCAAGAGGCGTGAAGTACTACCAAAAGCTCTTGATGGGGCTACTATACTTTGCTTTTGAGGATCAGAATCAATCAGTTTCAGAAGCAATAGCAAAGCTAGTTTGATCAGTAGAGTCATACACTAGTTGTTCATTCATTTCAGTCTATTCTATCTATCTATCTATCTATCTATAATACATTTTAATTCTGACTATTCCTTTCTTCTTTGTATGAGTCATAATATTCTCTTTCTCTTACCTTATTGGCTTTTGTTTGGTTTTGTTAAGGGAAACAAATCTCAGTCAGAAAAGCCCCCCAACGTTCCCCCCACTGGCCCCTGCACTGTCACTGCCTTCTTCTATCACGCTGTCTTGTTTATGTCAATCCTTCTCATTTATCATTTGTCTCACCATTCAACACTCCTCCCTTCAATTTTTGGAAAAAGTAGGATTACTCACCTTTGGAAATCTTTGTCTTCCTTCAAGAAATCTCCTTATTTAGAAAAAGTGTAACTAAACATTTTTAGTATATTGTTTTCATTCCCAAGCAATCCATCTGTACCTTTTTATTTTATTGAGAGCAAGTCAAAATGAAACCTTTCGTTTTTGACATTTTCTTAAATAATTATTTTAAAAACCCTCTCCACTCGTCTAAAAATATTTGAACCCTATACATTTGGTTGCATTATTTAACATCCCATTCTATTTAAATTTCTCAATTATCTAACAATGTATATGTTAAGACAACCGAGACGTAATTATTTTTAGTAAAAACAACAATTATTTATTATAAAATTGTGTATGTAATATAAAGTCCACAAACTTGAAGAAAAAATTATTACTTTTGACCTTTTATACTAATCAAGTTTGCAAACGATAGAAAACACTTTTTTATATTTACATCTTCAACCTAACATGTCACTCTTTCTCTACCATAAATAATAGCCCGTTTTCAGTGGCGGAGCCAGAAATTTTATAGAGTCTGGGCAAAAAAATTATCGCAAAACGTTACTTCTTTCTTGCGAATAATTTTATATTTTCTGCGGATAATTTCATATTTCCTACGGATATATCTTTTCTGCGGATCCTAAAATCTTAGTATTACCTCACTGGAAACCTAAATCCATGGAAAATCTGCAGGAAATGTGTTTCCTGCGGAATTTGTCCAAAAATCCGCAAGTAAATCCACAGGAAAAACTAAAAATTCAAGTAATGGCTGAACTTGTTACAAAGAAAGTTGGAGCTGAGTCTGGGCTAATGCCCAGGCTAGCTGGGGGGTGGCTCCGCCCCTGCCCGTTTTAACTAACATTTTCTCAATGAAAACCAAAATACTTTTGTTTTTATATTTCACGTATCTCAAAATATAAGTCATTTTAGCCAACGAAAGACAACATGATTAATTTTGTACCTTTATATAACTAATTTTGTATAATTAATATTGTAAAATTACATATAAGGATAAGACAGTTCTTTTACTATAATGACTTATACCGTGCAACTAAGTTAGTATCCAGATAAATGTTTCTAGTTCTACAAGAATGTTAGAAATAAAAATGAGAGAGATGGACTAATTACAGATTCAAATTTGTTAACTTAAGCGAGGGAAGGTTACAATAATTTTTTGTCTATGTTTCTCTTTTATCTCATTTATCATTTTTCTTTCATCATTCTTTCTCATAAAATACAATAAAATACACAAAAGTTACTATGATTTTCCCGACACAAAGTCTCTCAATCCAAATATGACTAATTAACCTCCATAAATGGAGACTATAATGAATCTTTTTGGATGAGTCTCAGATAAATTTAAAGGAACGAATAAAATATAGGGCTAATTTGATCCAATGTTCTAACATAACCAATTTTACAAGGTAAAAATTAATAACATATGTCAATAACTTCACATAAATAAATGGCAAATGCACCGCTCTCTTTTTAGCTTTTAAGTGCCAAGAAATTGGTAATGAAGGATCGAGAGTATATATTTCACCATATCAAGAATCTTGTACAGGTTACTTTCTTGTTGAAAATCCTTATTATTTCTTGATTTCCAAGAAATTCAAATGCACGCAAGCCATATGACATGAAATCTTTCTCGAAACATTTTTCCATGAAATAACAAGTCTTTAAATTGATTAACATGAACCAAACTATTATAATTTGATAGAAGGCCAATGCAAGAAATCCACCCACACTCGTCCATACATAAATGACAAGTTTACACTCACATCAACGAAATGGCACTAAAAAGAAGTATTACACCAAAATTAAGTCGATAATAACAGCACTTAAGCACAAAATAATCATGTACTATAAACCAAATGCTTATAGTTTAGTTATGCGTCAAAATTGACGTGTTCTGTTGAATTATAGTCACGGTTGGACTTGGGGCTAACCAACAGTTTTGGGTAAATTAAAAAACAATACTACTCAGGTATTTTACCATAATTAGCTAAAGCCAATTGGCCATGTTAAACGATGTACTATGTACATAGGGCTCTATTAAAAAAAGCATTTACTGAACTAAAGTGCAATAAAAGTTTGGAGTCTGGAGTGCAAGTGGAGAAATCCAAGGCTATAGAGTTTATTACTACATGTCTACACAGCAGAATAGAATTGCTACATAGGAACCATTGAGCTGACAAAAAGTTAAAAGTGGTTCCTAGTGTTTCTCCACAAGCCCACTCTACCTTCATGAAGCCAAATAAACCTATCTCATTAATAGTGCAGTACCTTAAAACCTATGTCATTAATAGTATGCCTTAATGTCAAAATAGTTGGTTTAGTCGATAAGAAAGTTGACATATTTAACTCCCGCTTTAGGGATAACGACCATGTGATAGATAATCTATAAGTATATGTACGGTCTTGAGACATATTCTAATTTTAGTGATCTTCATGACCCAACTCATCTAAACTTTTTAAAATAAAAAAATAAGTTCAACACCGCTTTTATGGAGGACTTCATTTGGAACAAACGAGGATAATGTGTATGTTAAATCGTAAAAGTATGAGTTTTTAATTTTAATCTTAATCTGTGTTTTATAAAATATTATTAAATTATATTTGAATGTATCGTATTTTTTCTCTCTCTTGATCTTATTTTTTATTTTTTCTCTTTCTTAATCATCTCTCTAAAATTTAGAGAGAAATAAATATAAATTGGTGAATGAGGGAGAAGGAGAGAATAAGCGGAAGGAGAAGATCCAAATCCATCTTCACTCCCACAAACACTCATTTATTTTTCTTTTTTTATTCTTTGGTTTTCTCTATTGAAAGTATCGTATTTAAGAAATCACGGATTCAAATGTTGATTTGTTACGTCGATGCTAGACCTCAGCTTTAGTTTAACACACATTTCTTTCCATAACACTATTAAAGCTAGGCTCTTTCTTTTTTTTAGACTAAGCTCTTTTGAAATCTTTTATCTATTATTGTTTATTATTTATTTTTATGAAATTGATGCCCCAACGCCATTACAATTCTACGTGAAAAGCTAGTGCTAGTAAGGTCTTGCCGAAGATATACCCAAAGAAATGAAGTGCATACTTTGAAGGCGTCTCAAAGGATATAAACTCCAAGAGGGAGGGGGAGGAGTTTTCTAAATTAATTGTGTATTTGGTTTTGCGGTGGCAAAAATTGAGTTTGATAAAATTGATTTTGATAGAATTGATTTCGGTTAAAAATGAGTTGAGTGTAAATTAATTTATGTTTGGATACATTAATGTGAAAGTGATTTTAATAAGTTCATGTTGTTTAGATAGTTTGGATGAAAATTGTTTTAGCATGTGTAATTACCAAAATAGGTTTTAGTTGTATTTAAAAAAATATTTACTTTTTTTACTAATTAATACAATGTATGTAAAAAAAATTATAAATAAGAAATAGAATTATATATATATATATATATATATATATATATATATATATATATATATATATATATATATATATGAAGGGAAATAGAATTATATTTATAAGTATGTTTTATTAATTATTTTAAATATTATTTTCATTATCGATGGTTACAGCAAAAGGCAATGCCTTGTAAATATTTATAATGCCAATAACCATAATTTACATTTTCTTTTGGACGGGCAATGTTTTCAGCAAAATCATAATAATAATCATATAAATATAATAAGGGGTAATTAGGGAACTTACATTATCTAGCAACATTGAGTTTGTAAAATCGATTTCACCAATTGGAAAAGCTACTATTTCTTGCTTCTGGTGAACGTGAGTCTGGAGCATAAAAATCAATTTTACTTTACAAACCCAAACAACATCACAACATTACCAAATCACGTTTGAGCTTCTTAACGTGAGCTTGCTCCTCTCCACCATTCAACCAAACATTGACTAAGAGAGGGAAATACATGTATCTTCAACCCACTTTCCTAATTTAACCAGTCTCCAAAAATCCAACCATTAAAACACTGCTAATGCTGACATAAATTTGCATATGATGCAACTAATTTAGACACAAGGTAGAGATTGAAATTACAGGTAGACTGTGCTAGAAAAATCTTGGGAAGAAATGGGTAAAGAAAAGATTATATAAGACGGTCTAATGAACATGAACTACTCAACCACTTCATGGCTTGAAAACAACTAGCCATAAATTGATAGTAGTTGAATCGAGAATACAAATATGTACATCTGCATTTGAGGCGAATATATATACATCTTGCATATAATGATTGTTGAGTAGGGCAATAACATGCAAATGGTTGAGTAAAACCAATTTTTCCACCCAACCCTTTCAAAATTCAGTGTTTCAAAGAACCCTTCCTACGTCCCATGGAAAAATAAACAAGCAAGGAAAATATGATTTAACCAGTTGAGCCTAACCAGTGACCGGAAGCAGAAAACTTTGCATATGAAGCTCATTCTTTTGAATGTAGGTGGTTCATGCAATCCTTCAAACATAAAAATAATAAGTACTGTTCTGTCCAACCTTCCCAAATCTGCTTGAAGTTCTGGTCAGCATTGGTCATCAGTGTGTCACTATGTACCAGCAAAGCAACACAATCCATTACCTTCGTCTGTGAAAGTATCTGTTTCTCATCTTGCAAACATCACTCAACAGCACACCATCGTTGATAACAATGGAACTATCTTCTTTGTCAAATATAAAAGAATGTATGATATGAAAAGGGCAGAAACAATATGACAAGGTGATGGTATCATAAATTATTTGTAGCTTGTTAAAGATTCAATTGATGCAGGAAATATTACATTGGTATTCTTCAATATAATTCTACCAACTCTTTCAACTTAACTACATAAATAGTTAAATATAGAAATACAAGCTTTCCCGATAACACAGTCTTGGATTCAAAAATGATTAATATTGGAAAACATTAAACTACTTCCTTCCACGGCTAAGCCTCTGCAGTTGATAATTGATACTCCCCCAAGACTTTCTGTTCTTTTTACTCTGCAAAGACAAAGTTGAAGAGTTTTAATGTACTGCCTAGTTTTCGTGTCATGTAATCTGATAACAACTAAAAAAGGGAACGATGAGAAGAGGAAGGGCGACAAAAAGATGTCAGCTATCAATAAACTAAGATAGTAAGATCTATATTACCTGAGATTCTATACATGTATTTAATATTTCCTTCTGCTTAGCACAAGCTTCAACATCGCTGTGGCTTGTAGCCATACAGTTCATAAACATGATCATTTCCTTCATGCAAGGTTTATGAAGTGAACTGAATCTCTTAGAGTTGATAAAAAGCCCACCAGCTTTCCGCCCCATTATCCTACAACTTGAAATCCAACCAGAAAAATGAAAACTGTTTTTTTATATGGCATTTGCGTATAAATTAACATGTAATAAAACCCACAATTAAAAGTTTTAATTACGAAAAAATAGTTGTTATCATCATCTCCAGAAAAAAATTACAAACAGACAACATTAACGAAAATCTAATGCCAATGCACATGGAATCACCAAAAAATATTCACCCAACTAAAGAGTGTAATTTATAGTACTTTAAATCAATTCTCTTCCTCGTCTAGAGTAAAACCATCCTAAGGCCAACATGCTACTGGTTATCAAAGGAACCAATGAGCAAACAACATAAACAAATAAAATCAATCTCGGTAACCAATTAACCAAACCCTAAAAGTTAAAATCAATTTCAATTTCAATATCCTGGTTCAATTGCTCTCACTGCTACTATCAAGTCATTTGAGTTCAAAAACTGACCTAAAAGAGAAGAGAGGAGAGCGACGGCGCCGGAGTCAGGACTGGTGTTTGGTGGCTGTGCGAGTTGCTGAGAGAAAGGAGAGGAAGAACGATTTGTGAAAGAAGAAGGAAAGGGAAAAGAAAAACGCGTGTTCTACTTCTTATGCAACTACAATGTTCTGTACTACAAGCTAATTTCAAATTTTCAATTACAGGGAGAATAATCTTTGACACCCAAAATGTAAAACCCATTAACTTAGCCTAAAAATGCATAATTGTTTAAGGCTTAATCTTAAGATTCAGATATGAATATCTACGTTCTGATCACGCCACTTTAGCGTGCAATCGAGATGCAAAGGAAGGAAGATATAGAGGGAATAGAAGATGTTACCGGAAAGAGTGAAGTGGCGGCGGCGAGTGAGGTTTGGACGGAGAATACGCCGGCGACGATCGGTGAGAAATGTGAAGTTGATGGATGCAAATTGCAATTGGCGGAGCGGAAGAGAAAAACAAAGTGGATGTATGGGTTTGGGCTATTTCGAAGTTTCAGGGTTGGTTTATAAATTTAATTTGGTCCAATCTACCTACACCATCTCTATTTTTTCCTACACCCTACCTTTCTTTATTTTTGTCTCCCTTTCTCTTATTTTTATCTCTGGTAAAAGATAGGAGATTCAAAGTTAGAAACTCACCCTTCTCTCCTGCTTTATCATCAATTGCGTTTGAATAAAATAAAACTTCTTTATATAACAATTTTAAAAAATAAATAATCAACACAATATAATTAGTAAAATTTACGAACATGTTTCTATTTTCCATTTTCAATGTAATGTGGTTAAAATTCAAACGATGTTTTATGTTTTATGATTTTACGAACATCGTTGATTGATGAAAATTACTTAGTGTCATGCAATTCCTAGGTGCTTTTTTTTTTGCTGTATAAACCCTATAGGGATAGGATAACACTCGTGAAACTTTTTTTTTTACATGAAAACCTTATATTATTTAAGCAATAGTGCTATATACCGCGAGGAAATATCTCGCAAACGGTCACGAATACACAAACATCACCCACGCATTTTTCTTGTCTGAGTTACTGATAAGCAATTCGACATATGATACACTACAATTGATCAATTTAGCCACATTCACATCCACAATGTTTCTGCAACAATATCATGTCACTGTTGCAAATCACATTCATGTTCTTTTCAAGAGATTTTTTTTTGTTTTAATTTGGATGTTCTTTGAATGTCTGTGTCAAATTCATTCTACTTTCTCAATGTATCAAAATTGTAAGTACATCTTGGTGTTTATTTTGTTTGTAAACTTATGGATTTAATTGACTAACTAAAAACACAATGACTAAAAAAAGACATATTAGAGCATCAAAATAACTAACCGAAATCAAAAGCAAATCAAAAGCATAATAGATTCAAATTGAGTTTATTCTAAGAATCTTCAAGAAATTTGTAATAACAAAATATAAACACAACAAATCACAACAAAAAATGATATTCAAATCAATAATGCGTCAATACTTTTCTAAGATTCTGACATATTGATGGCTAATAATAGAGGTGAATCATCTAAGTTTACACTTTATTATTATTTAGAAAGAGGTCTTCCAACATATTTAATGTTTCTCTCCTTTTTTTTTCTTCTTCTTTCCTTTCTTTAAATTTCAAGATATATTAATATTATACACGTACTAAAACAATGCAACCTTGATTATTTAGTCATCCAAGTAATCTAACCTAATGTGACACCTATGCGTTCACACATATTTATATATCATCGATTTACAAACAAAACATTTGCTGCAAAAACAACAACACATTTTTTTTTTAATAATAAACTTATGTTCAACAAAACGTCATTACATAAAGTAAGCTCAAAAGAACACATAATGCATAGATTGCTAAATCGAACATTGTGATCTGGGTTTGGACCCGACTCCTCTATTTGCGTGTGAGAGTTTCTAATGACTCTTGCTACCTACAATATTAAACAAACAGAAAAAGAAAAAAAAACATTTTTTTTAAGAGGGACGATAATACATAAAATAACTTTTTTACAACAGCAGCACGCGTGACAGCAAATGACATGCGTCTGACAACACATACACGCGTTAAATTATGTGTTTCTCAATATTGGAAACACGTCAAATATTGTAACAGATGATTGTAAATAAGTGCATTATTCCTAGTTGTATTAATAAAGAAGGCAAAATCTAAGTAACTTTTGTATTAAGTCTGGAGAAACAAATAGAGAAATATCTAACTAACTTTTCTCAATTGATACTTCATGTTGAAAGAAATGAATAAATGTTGGTATGTTATAAATATTTATAACAAACGTAATCGTTCTACAAACAATACTTAATTATGTTAAACTTTCTCTTCTGAAATGTTCGTATAGTTAATAAAGAAGGCAAAATCTATATCATTCAAAGTGTTTTGTCTGAATTTAAGCCCGATGTGTTTGGATTGATTGAAACATTCTATAGCGATTCCATAGTGAAACATTCCATAAAGGTATTTTTCAACGCTATTTAAATTACTAGACTTTTCACCCGTGCTGCCGCACGGGTCATATATAGTTCAAAACATTACTTGCACTTTTTGTTAAAACAAAACTTTGAGTGTTCTATCCAATGTTTTAAAACAAAACTTGTGAGCGATTGGAGCTTCATCCCAAATTATCAACTTGATTAATTTCATAAGCTCTATATGATCACTTCCTTTATCTATATCGCATGTTGATGACTCAAGTGTGTGTAGGTATTGGGATTTTAATCTTTGAATGTACTGTTTGACCTCTAGGTAGCAGTAATGACGTGATTCCGGATGTAGCAACTTCCAAAACAATATCTTTTCATTAATCAGCAGTTTTGAACCATTCCAACCATTTGAAACTGTTAATAGTTGCCATAAACATTAATCAATGATGCAATGACAACAAATTTTGAAAACCAAACTAAGACTAAGAATAACATTAAATAAAATTGACCTTGTGCATCCTTGATCATTGCATGAGTAAGGAAATAACACCCGAGATTTTGTTTTAGTTGTAGTAATTTAGGAACTTAGATCCATAGATTTCCCAAAAAGTGCAGTTAATCATATTGCCACTATGTAGACAGTTTTGAAAATCAAGTTAATATCAATTCAATAAAACATGCATCAATTCATGACAAATGATGGGATCCATAATGCATATATCAACTTGCAAAATACAACTTAAAATCAAAGACAAAGTCTTACTTTACTAAAACATACACCAATTTAAAAATCAATTTAAGACATATCATATGATATTGATATACTTCCTTTAAAAAAAATTGATATTGATATACTAATTAAAGTAAAATAATAATAATGGACAGAGTCTTACAACAATGGATACATTCATATATTAGAGTCTTAGTTTAAAGTAATCAATATCAGTAATCGATAAATTCATATATCAGAGTCTTAGTTCAGAGTAATAAACAACGTACATCATTTCTCTCACAAAGTAGAAACTAAAATAAAACAGGACTTGTATCTATAACATTATTATACATGCAAAGCAAGTACTTTTCATTTAAAAACTTGGATACATTCATATATGAGTCTTGGTTCAAATTCGTATCTAACATTCATAAAACTAAAATATATATCAAGTTGAAAATCACTTTCAAAAGTGAGAGAAATGAGAGTCTTAATTCAAGTTCTTAAGCTTGACCAATACAGCCATTTTTTTTCCACCAGTGTTTGGTTGCACACTCACAATTTCATGGACAACACCGATTATATCTACAATATAAATGACACATAGATGAATACCTAACAATTAATGAAAAAAATATGGTCAATAAGAAAAAGAAAACAAATATTAATGATTGAGTTATGACCTTCAAGCCTTTCTAATTTGCAGTTCCCTTTAAGGATCTCAGCAAAATCCTTAAAAAAATATCGCTTTAGTGTTATGTCTTTCATCTCTTGGACTTTGACAGTTGTGCCACCAAGAAACACAATTTTTTTTGAGTGATCACAAAATTTTCATTAAAAATCATTGTCATACACAACACCATTGTTGATGATACACGTCATATCTCCTTTGATCTTTCCCTTCAATTCAGGTGTGTGATCACCACGGATCAGAGCCAGAATCGTATCACCATAAATTGAAAAAAAGAGTTGAGCAAATTTCAATTTTGTTGAAAAAATAATAACATTGAATATAAAAATAAGCAAAGAAATTGTTACCTTTGAATCCATCATAACCATTTCAAGATGCACATTACCCTTGCTATTGACAACACTCCCTATATCAAGAATACAAACAGCAAGTTTCCATGTTTCCTCAAGAGTCATTGACATTTTTGATAGCATCAAGTGACTGTGACATCTTTTTGTGTGATAATAGGAAATATGCCAAGTCAGAGTTCAAAAAATGTTGAACCATAAATAAGTTTGCTGCACAAATTGAAGCTCAAAATCGATAAACAGTAGGTCCTTGTTCATACATGTACAAATTCAAACTAAAAAAATGGAGAAAAACCGCAAGACTACATTGTAGATTTAAGTTTTTATGCAACCAAGAAAGAACAAAAATGCAGAACCATGAGAATGTTAAATTTTTACATGCATGTACATATTCAAACTGGAAAAATGGACAGACCCGCAAGAAAATGTTGGATTTCTAAGAAGCCTTTTGGCTACAGCCAAGCCCATTGTGTCTGGGATCAGTCCCGATTCTGCTACCATCGGAACATCCATGAATCATATACTTACATATGCCGGAGCATACTTATACAACTGGGATTGAATCACCTATTTTATTTCAAAAGTAAAATAATATTATAATAAAAATTCTCATAGTGAAATATAATAAATCTTGATAGAATTGTACACAGAGATATCTTACTTACAAATTACACTTGTTTCTAAAACTCATGCTTCATCCTATGGTAGATATTTTAAAGTTTTTTAACATAAAACATGAAACTTCAAAGAAAAAAAATCAAAAAGCAAGTGAATTCAATGTTCCATTATCATCTTTCAATAGATTTTTAAGCTCACTTTGTTACAAAAAAACTGCCAGAAGCAGTCACATGAATAAGTGCAATGTAGCTTCTTCAACACTTGGTTTTGAATATATCAAAAATCTATATTACCTATCTAAGAGTCAGGAGATATATTAAATAAGAAGTTCAAATACTTGCAAGCTTGAGGGACCAATTTTTACTAACAGAATAGTGTACAACTCACATTCAAACCATTTCAAAGATTGAAAAAATATGGAAGATAAAAGTTACCTGGTCCATGATTTTATAATTACCACACCTATCCTTGGATACTTCAAATGTCTAACCTCTTTCTATGTTTTAGACCAAGACATCTTCCAACTACTAATTAAGAAAAAAATGGAGATATATTTGTGAACCTATAGAAACAAAAAACTAATTCAAAAATGATCAAATATATGGCATTTGGATGAATGGACAGAAATCCAAAAAGGGCCTATTTTCACCAAATTAAGCTTACCAAAATATGCATTCTTTTTGGATTTTAATAGAAAATAGTCATCAAACATTAACGGTACTTCAAAAAAAAATCAATCATAAATAGTATTATTAAAACTAAAAACTATATAAAAACCATGAAAAAACATAGCAAAATTGATAGACCAACTAAACTAACTAAACCAAACACATTAAAGGATTGACTCGAGAAAGTTATTAGTGTTTCATAATAAAGATCCCAGCTTATAAGGAATCCAACTCTACAAAAATTCTCAAACAAAATTAAAATCAACCAAAACAATTAGTGGAATAATTAAAATTGAAATTCTGATACTCAATTTTGATTATAATTTTACCTTGAGTTGGAATCGGTGACTGATTCAGTTATGGTCCCACAAAGAGGCAAATGGTCTTTGTCGGAGCTGTTTTTGTTGAAGAAGTTACAACGATTAAGACAACATCTTAGAGGCGGTGGTTGAAGTTACAGTTTGGATATTCCTCCAATCAAGAAACTCTAGACCATTTTTTCCAAGCAAACAAAATTAGAGTACGAATTCAAATGACATCAGGATCAGTTGAAGGTTCGTCGTCTTCTGAAGTGCACGACTGATTTGTGCGTGAAACAGGAAGATGGAGATGTATGTGAATAGGTAGTTGATGCATATTTTGACTCCATGATTATCTTATATTCTCACTCTCAATCTAACCCTTGTTCTGATTTTTATTATAAACATCATGAACAAATAGACACAAAAAATACATCATCTCATCTCATGTTAGAAATTATATAAAACAGAAACTCACAACCTTGTTTAGTTCTTCAACAATTTTTAACCAAAGCTAAAGACTTTAAAAAAAAAATTAACAACCATCAATCGAGCAAATTTACCAATTGGTTCAAAACTGCATAACCTGAAAACCCAGTTGCTCTATTCTGATTCTACATGATTCAATTAGATAGAACCGCCGAATAAGAAAAAATATATGATCCAGTAGAAGAGAAATTCAAAATTCAATTGAGTTAAAAAGAAAATGTGTTAAAAAGATAAATTGAGAGGTCAGGGAAGCATGTGAGATCGATGTGGAGATGATCAATAAGAAAGGGAGGATCGGATATATGAGGGGAGAATATAGAGATCTATTTTAGTGGCTAAAGACCAAATTGAAATACGTTAAGCATGCCACCCTTGGTATTTATTGGTGGTCTCCCTTTCTGAAGTAATGCATAGAAAACACGCTAAAATTTAATGTGGCTGGGAAGTTCAATAGGTAGAGTAAACCAATGTGAAGGCTACCGAGGAAGGAATAGTGGATTCAAATTTCAAATTTGAGAGCCAATATTTTAGGTTTAAGATCAAAGGCTAATATGATACTTGTGCCTAAAGATAGAGATCCAACGGTCAACATTGTTTTGGAGCCAATTTTTTAGGTTTAGGGTTATGCAATTAGGGTTTGCATGTTTACTAGGATTAGATATAAAAGATTATTTCTGTATTAAATCTGAAGAAACGGATAGAGAAATATCTAACTAACTTTTCTCAATTGATACTTAAGAAATGATAAATGTTGGTATGTTATAAATATTAATAACATACGCAATCGCTCTACAAACAATACTTAATTGTGTTGAGCTTTCTCTTCACTTGTAACTAAAATAATATATATTCTTTATATAGTAAGACATTTAAATGACTCAAAACACAAAAGAAAATCTCATAAATCTTCCAAACAAATTGATCCCTAAAACATAATTAATGTTTTGCAATAAGTGTAAAATAACTAAAACATAAATAAAAAGATATGACATTTAATATTTAGGTTTGTATAATAAAAAAAATATTATGTCATGTGTTGTTGGTATTTTATATTATTATGTACATAATTTAAAAGAACATATTGTTTGTGAATCAAATAAATTTTATAATTAAGTGTTACCCAATCATCACGTTAGATACATCAAAATATGAAAACAATTTATTTGAATCACCTCAAAGTCGAGATCTTGAATATCCTTCTTATATTAACAAAAATAAAGAATATACGACAACATTAGTACAAATGAATATGGTTGAAATGTTCATAGTGAAGTATAATCGAATATACTAAATTCAATTGAGACATTCTTATGCATCTGTCATTATTATTGTGAATGCTTATAAAGTCATTCTTATTATGTCAAAACTTAAAACAATTTACAAAGTGAAACTAGTGACTAATTATCGAGAAAGGAATTTGGATAACCAAATGGTTAAAAAGATAAATGAGAGGTTGTACGAAATCATAAAATAAAATTGCATTGATGTAATATATATTATGTTTAATATTTATGAAGAGTAGGGATACACTACCTCCAAGAATAACTCTAAAAAGTTACTCCAAATCTTCATCCTTGATTTTATCTCAATCTAATATACTACATTTAAGTCTTATTAATAATAATGTTCCTCACCATTTTTTTTCTTTCTAACAATAATTATGTTTCTTTTTTCATACTCAATTTATGTTTCATTAACAACTTTGATCACCCTTGGTCTGTTGTTTTTGCGCCGCTTGTTTCTCACCAGTCCTTATGATCGGTTCCATGGCTAGAAAACTTCATTCCAACATCCATCGTTTTGACAATTGGGACAAAAATGAGTGTAAAATTTTCAATGAAGCCTTTAACAGTTTCAAACAGGATGAATGTCCTATAACTTGGATTAAGAGTTTATGTGGGACACTTTATGCCAATAAATTTAGGGACATTAATGTTAAGTTGCATAAGAAGATTAATGGCATTGATGTTGAAGATTCTCCTGAAGTTCCTCCTTCTGTTGACAACGACGGTGGATGCGGAACTGGTATGCATCATACTCCTGAAGTTATTGGTTCATCTTCAGTACTATATGTTTTGGTGAAACGGTGACTGGAGGTGCTATTATGTTATATGGTGATTCGTGTGATCTTATCGACTTCAACGTTGATGCTCAGTTACTACCCGATTCCGATGAGGTTATTGATGCATTGCCTTTCGACAGTGACGCAGACGACATGGATACTGATGGTGGAGCCGATTGATTTCGGCTAGTGATAGGCTTGTTGATTTGTGGATATTTGAGGACGCTAATGTTGCTGCTGACAACTTTAATTTGCTTTCCGTTTTAATGTTTGTCTATGACCATATGCTCCTGATGGTTGAAAGATTTTGCAGTCACAATTTTCGATTATGTTATTGATGTTGTGAATTTCGGTCTTAAACCTCACACCAATACAAACTATGATGTGTGGAGCAAAGGAACGTGGTAACCAATTTCAAAGTAACAACAAGCAATAATAATAATAACAACACCTAAATTTAATTTAGGAATCAAAGTGAAAAGCACAAAACCACAAACATATGAAAGCAAGAAAGAAAGGAACAAACACACCAAAGATTGTTCACCCAGTTCGGTCCAACTTGACATACTCTAGAGGAGAGATTGATCTCTCCAATCCACTATCAATGAGTTCTTACAAAGAGAAACAAATGGGTTTCAAGAAATTAGCACAAGAACACACAAAGGAACAAAACCTAATTTATACCCATTTTCCCAATCTCACCAATGAACAAGACACTCAATGATTTTCACTCACCCAAGATGTTTACAATGTTTCCCAACCCAAGAGAACCTCACTACAAAGACCATCAACCCTAAAGTTTCCTCCTTTGTATTACTAGGTTTCTCTCTTGAAACTTTACTAAAAAAATGAAGAATGAAGCCTTTTATAGTGTTCAGAATTCGCGAAATTCGGCCACCAAATTCACCTTCGTACACAGTACGAACTCAACCTTGTCCTCAAATTCGGCCACCGAAAACCGCTATCCGGCCCTTGATAAAAGCCGTAAGGAAAGGCTGTTTTGGCACACAAAATTTCTATAATTAATGATACAAAAGGTTATCATTCAAATGAGAACATGTAAATATGTAGAAAGACGATACTTCACATAAGATCGATTTCTCGTTCTTTTAATTTACTGAAATGAGTGCAACAAAATGATAATATCAAATCTAACTTATTATCATCAAATAATTAAATAACGAATAAGCAAGAAATATGAAATCACAAACTCATAAAAATATTTGAATAAACAAAAGAGGGGTTTAAGAAGAAATGAGAAGATTTTCAAAAATTTAGAATGAATTTTGAAATAGCTTGCAAATGTTAAAAATAAGGAGCAACATTTATATAAGAACAAAAAATAAATCAGTTAATGCATATATAATGACCAAATTAAAAACCTTGGAATAGTAAAATTGTTTTAATGCATACATCATGACAAATAAAAAAAGTACATAAAAAATAATTGCCATAAATGTCAAATGCATACATCATGACCAAATTAAAAAAATATCATAAAAAAATAACCGCCATAAATGTCAAATGCATAAGAATGCTTGATTTAGTTTATAGTGTCAAATGTCAAGAGTAACTTTGAAGAAGTTTGTTTCCATATATGAACTTGAAAAAAGCTCTCAAATTTATATAATATAGATAGATATAGATAAAAAAGATAAAACCTGATAAGATAAAAACGTGTATGGATGGTGCAAAAGCTTCTATATTTTCCAAACTCAACAAAGTTGTATTCTTTGGATCTAGAAATGAACTTTCGAATGAGGAAGGAATAAGAAGTGCATGAATTAAATTTGCATCTCAGATCTAGAATTTATATTAAAACGTTTTAAAATTAGATGTAACTTTGATTAAGCTCTTTCTTTGAATAATATCTGAAACGGTTTTGGGGTGTGAAAGAGATGTATATGATAATTTTGATTGTATTTGGTATCTGGATAGAGAGTAGTATTTGGACAATGATAGTCATCAATTGATGATAGAAATTCGTTAATTGCTGCTAGTTTTTCTCAACGGTAGTTAACTACCGTTGAGAGTAATTTGGTTATTTACTTGCATTTTTAGGAAACTTTTGATGTAAAAAAAACAATTTTCAAATTATTTTAACAAAATTATCTTTGGTTTTACTTATATATCAACTAAATTTTTTGGTACAAATATTTCGGTTAATGAAATTGAGCTATTTTAGTATTTATGTTATTTTTTAAAATGTATATTTAAATATAATCTTGGGACATTTAAAAATGTATATTTTTTAGGCTCTGTTTGGCAAAAATAGCGGATAGTTTATAAGCTAGTAGCTGATGACAAATAGCTGATAAGCTAATTGAAGTGTTTGATAAAATTAGCGGTTTAACTAGTTGTTAGATGTAAAATGACATAAAATGACATTTTTAATTCATACTATAATATGTTAATAAGTTTTTACCCCGTAATATATCTCATTTCCGACTAAAAACCAATTTTTTTTCTTCAAGATATAACACAGTCACTTTTATCTTAATCTGGATGGTTCGAATTCAATTTCCCCAATTTATAAATGTAACAAAAAAAAAAACTAATTTTTGGATAGTTCAAAACAATCGATATTTTTACAGTGAAAATAAAAGTAAAGAAGAAGAAGAAAGAAAGAAATTTGGAGGGAAAAGGAGAGAGAGAGCGATGCCGGTGGCGAGAAGAGAGAGTTGTGATGGAAGAGTGATTGCTCACGTCGATATGGATTGCTTCTACGTTCAAGGTTCCATTCTCTCTCATACCATTTTATTTGCTTTCTCTGATTCCTAGGGTTCCATAATCACTCGTTTCTGTGCTTTACAACGCAATTTTGGCACTGTAAATTTCAATTCCCCCAATTTAATTTAATCTTACTTGATTGCAGTGGAACAGAGGAAGCAACCAAGTTTAAGGTGCTTGCCTACTGCAGTTGTTCAGTACAACTCCTACAAAGGCGGTGGCTTGATTGCTGTTAGCTATGAAGCTCGCAAATGTGGTGTCAAACGGTACCTATTCACTTACTTTCATTCTCTTCTTCACATTCACGTGTTCGATACAACCATTTTGATCCTCAAATGCGTGTTTAGTTAATCATTTTAGTTCTCGAATGTATTTAGTCGATAAAATTATTGACAAAAAGACATCTGGGTATGTTTTTGTAGTTGTGATACATTCAGGGACTATAATGACATCATCTCGCACGTGCTTGTTTGTTTGTTTTCAGTTCAATGCGTGGCGATGAAGCAAAGGAAGCCTGCCCGCAAATTCAATTGGTTCAAGTCCCTGTAGCACGTGGTAAAGCTAACCTCAACACATACAGGAATGCAGGTTCAGAGGTATTTCATTTATCATCAGGATTTTAATTCATTATCTTTAGAGTATTCACTGATGTTAAATTATGGTGATTTTGAATTTTAAAGGTTGTTTCAATTCTTTCGCGCAAGGGTCGATGTGAGAGAGCTTCGATTGATGAGGTGTATCTTGACCTCACTGATGCTGCTCAAACAATGTTAATGGAAACTCCTCCGGAAAGCGTGGAACATGTTGAGGAGGAAGTTCTCAAGTCACATGTTTTGGGGCTTCAAATTAAGGTCAGAGGTTATTCTTAAAGGTTTTGCATTTTCAGTGATTGTTTAATTTCAAAAGTGGGTAGGTTTTTCGCTTAAAGTTATTCGTTTTAGTTGGCGGGTCTTTTGCTTTGTATCAAATTCTGAAAACTATTATAGTGATGAACTTAATGAAAAATTGAATGCCTCATGGTTCACAAGTTCAACCAATGTTAAATCTGAATTTTATTGTGTGGTATAACAGAAATAAAATAATTAAAATATACCATATAGGCAACAATTTAGTGAAAGCTTAGGTTGTTAAATATACCATATCTTAAAAACAAAGACAACAACAATTCAGCCTTATCCCAGTAAGCAAGGTTGGCTATATGGATCAAATGATGCCATAATGTTATGTCATATATCATATCTCTATCCAACTCATTAATCTTTAGGTCTTTCTTAATAGTTTCTCTTATAGTTTTTCTAGGTCTTCATCTGCCTCTAGCCATTTGACTACCCTCTGTATGATCTACTCTCCATACTACAAAATCTACAAGTCTTCTCTCCACATGCTCAAACCAACTAAGCCGAGTTTCCATCATCTTTTCTATGATCGGTGCTACCCAGAGTCTATCTTTAACATTGTATTCCTAATCCTATATCGTCTAGTCTCACCACAAATCAAATACAACATTCTCATCTTTGCTACGCTTATTTTATTCTTGTGTTTGTTTTTTACTGCCCAACACTCCATTGCATACAACATTGCTGGTATTACAGTTGTATTATAAAATTTTCCCTTAAAAAACCATACAAATAAATAAAGGTTATGCATTTATGAAGCATAATAAAATAGGTTAATTATGATTTCAAATTAAATGGTTAGAGTCCACCTTTGAGTCTTTTTGGCTCACTAGGTGGGGCATAATGACAGAGAATGATTAACTGTCAGTTTACCAGCCAAACTGGCCAGCCCAGGTCTCAAGCTATACTTTTGTTTATAATGCCGCGATACGCTTCATTAGCTTACTGCATCTTTAATTTCTTTTTACATACAAATTCATGGGGTTATGACGAGAGCATGTGGTAGTATTTATTTATTTTTGAATAAAGAGCATGTGGTAGTATTTAAAATGCTTTTTATTCAGGATGGAGATGATGCTAAAGAAGAAGTTAGGAAGTGGATTTGTAGGAGCGATGCTAGCTACCAAGAAAAGCTATTAGCCTGTGGGGCCTTCATTGTTGCTGAACTCAGGATGCAAGTTTTGAAAGAGACAGAATTCACGTGCTCCGCCGGTATTGCTCATAATAAGGCAAGTTGCATCCTTGGTGTGTTTATAATTATGTCCCTAATTTCTTACAACACCTTCCTTAGGATTCGTCCTTGATGTTTGTAAAGTTGTAGTGGCCATTAACGTATGCCCGGTGCTTTTTTCAGATGCTGGCTAAACTTGCTAGTGCTATGAACAAACCTGCTCAACAAACAGTTGTGCCACATTCATCTGTTGAAGGGTTGCTCGAGTCTTTTCCGATAAAGAAAATGTAATGCACTAATGTTATTATTGAAAGGATTTTGTCATTTATTTCACTCAGATTTAAACTTTATGCTATATGACCTCGAATTTACTTTCTTTTGAAGTTTATGAATCACATGGTTGTAATTTTTCCTTCGCAAAAAAACAAGGTTGTACTTTTTGCAGTTGTTTTACCCGTGTTAAAATTACTAAGATCACAGTCATTTAGATTATAAAGTGTGATATTGAAGAAAACTTGGCTTTCAGGAAACAGCTTGGAGGAAAGCTGGGTACTTCCTTACAAAGTGATCTTGGCATCAACACCGTTGGTGATCTGCTTCAGTTTTCAGAGGAGAAGCTACAACAACGTTATGGGATCAATACTGGGTAATTATTTGTGTTTTAACATAGAGGAACAAAGTTTGGCTTTCTTTCCTGATTTTATTTTTGCGATCTCATGTTTTTAGTAGGAACTTTTGAGTCACTCTCTAATCTCACTGCATGTATTACCTTAACTAGGATGACAATTTTTTTTTTTTTACCAATTCGTAAATATGCATGCATGTGCATTCATGGTTTCTTATGACTATCAATTTGATTGTCTGCATAACGATCTGTAGGCATGCTATACCTGATTTAACTTTTACAGCATTGCAGTACTTGGCTGTGGAATATTGCGAGAGGAATCAGCGGAGAAGAAGTTGAGGGGCGACTACTTCCCAAGAGCCATGGTTCTGGAAAGACATTTCCTGGGCCTCAAGCTTTGAAGACAATTGCTTCTGTAAGTATTTTTGTCTCAGCTGATGAAAACTTCTAGCACTTTATTTTGGATGTTGCTGCTTTCAGCAGCGCTTATTACTGATTAAAAATCCTAATCCTTTGTTTCTCAAAGGTCTTGGGTCGTAAATTATTTTGTCATAATTTTTTTTTGGTTTTTATGTTGGAGTTTTGTTGATTAAAATTCAAGGATTGCGATTAATTATTTATTTTATCATTTTTTGTCAGTTCTACAAGCATTTCAATATCATCACATCTAGTTTTTTTTCTTCAGGTTCAACATTGGCTTAATGAACTGGGCGAAGAGCTGAGTGAACGCCTTGATTCTGACATGGCTCAAAACAAACGGATTGCACACACGTTGACTCTGCATGCTAGAGCATATAAGGTGGCTATTATGTGAATGATCTGCACACAATTCTCTTCACTCATAAATTTGTCCATTTTCACTATCTTTGAGTGAGGTTCTCTTTTGTCCTCTTCATCAGAGGTTTTATGCTACAGCTATTTTATTTCATTTTTTTCTTGCAGAAAGGGGATTCAGATTCACATAAAAAGTTCCCTTCTAAATCTTGTCCTTTAAGATATGGGACTACAAAGATCCAAGAGGATGCCCTAACTCTATTTCAATCTGGATTACGTGATTTTTTGGGCTTGTACAACTCTAAGACTAACGGCAGTGAAAATAAATGGGGAATAACTGCACTTTCTGTTTCTGCGAGTAAGATTGTCCCCATACCATCTGTAAGTTTGAACTGCTTGGATTACTAACTTGATTGTGGTTCAGGTTCATCTTGTGGCTCTTGACATAGAATCACCTCAAAACAGATAGCGATACCACTAGATTTAAAATAAGCGTTTATTAATTATAGTCTGTGGTATGCTGTCACTATAAATTATACTGCCCGTAGTCCGTATTCTAAGCTATGTGTTTGATATTTTTTTTCTTTTATTTGTGTGGTTGTTACTTAGCAAGTCACAGTCTTTAGATCACATAATGATATTTAACATATTGAACTTCATTTGTATCTAGGGGACACATTCGATTACTAAATACTTCAGTGAGACATTTCCATATGGTTCTTCATCAAACCAATCGGTAGATAATGTCATTGATGAAGTTGCGCCATCGTCACCTTCAGGTTTTTAGATCTTCTCTTTAGTTGTATTAATTATTAAATCATTCATTCTCTTACATTCCACTGTAATTTGATCGAGGCTATATGCTGAAGCAGGTAGTGAAAATTCTTTGGGAGTGATTCCTAATGAATTACAACAACTTGAATGTCCTGAAGAAGACACAGGAGTGAACCATCCAAAAGCTTGTCTAGATCAACAGGTATATTAATGGCAGTATACATCGCCAGTCGCATTTTACGTGAAAATCTGAAAAAAATTCATATATTGTAAATGGTTTTTACAATCATGATGATGGCAAATATTAGATGACCGCAAGGTGGATAGATTTTTTGATAGGTTTTAATGGCCAATAGATTTTGAAAGGTTTTAATGGCTTATATTGGGATCTAGTCCTGATAGCACCCTGGATGAGAAAGTTGGCTCAAAAAGACAGCTAGCACTTGGCTAGTTCTATAGTGTGGGGAGTTTATGTTAAGAGAAATGCAGAAGGGCAGAATGGGAATATCCACACGGCTGAGAGTGAGAGGTGGGAAACGGGAAAATGAGTTGTATAAGAGAAGGGTATCGAGTAGAATCATTTACCATATAAAATAATTTTGAAAGCTTATAAAATTCATGGAAATTCAATAGAAATTGAAGGGTATAAAATTCAAGAGAAGAAGAGACACGTGACTTGTTAAAGTATGACTTTTAATCTCAGCCATACACTTAGATCTAAAGGGTTGAGATTTATTCCTACCATTCTCACATAAGATACCCATTGTGTAATTTGATTATTTTTTTGGTCGGTAAGTTTTGAGTACAAGAAAGAAGGCTTAAAATGTAATCAATTTGTGAAAATTTTAGGTTGGAAATAAGAATTTGAGTTTTGACTTTTACGTATGATGGAACGATGGAGGAGTATGCTTAACAATTAAAAAAAATCAAAATTGAAGAGTTAACAGATTAAACTAACTCAAAAAAATTATTGAGCTCCACAGTTATGTATTTGCTATTGTAGAGAGGCTAAAAGTGCAATTAACCCAAACTTCATGTCAACGAAATATCTCTCATAGAAATGGAAACGGCAAGATTTGTAATTTCAAGGCAATGAATCATAGTAGTTATTTGCCAAAACATGAAAAGGTAAAGTATGACTCAACTAACCAGCAGAGACAAAATAACAGACATAATACCTGCTAAAGCTAAACTAAAGTTGCAAGACAAGATGTACGAATTAAGAAAAAAGAGCAAGCTTATAAAGGACACAAAGGAACATAGCTTACTTAAAATATAAACTAAAATTAATTATCCCAAATTAAAAATCCCGACAACAATTTAGCATCAGAAGTGATTAAACTATGTTATGAACCACAAAGTACCATAAAAAAGAAAGACCCAAAGAAACTATTGAACTTATAAATTTTATCATCTCCTGGATGTTCCCTATGAAAGTATTACTATAACTACTATAATCATTATTTGTCTAAATTGTTTCATTAATGTCAGTACTAATTAATAGTGATTTGGTTCCTGATACCAGCTACAGCCTACATCCTATTATGTGGGACAACTGCTGCATATTGTGTGTCCAGAACATCAATCATCCTGTTTGCTATAGCACTTGCATGCACTGAAGAACCTTCAATTACCTACATCAGTGAAACACCTCATAGTTTAATATATAACCAAATCAAATGTAATAAATCTAATCATAAATTTTATAAAGTATTTACTTGGTTTTACCAACCTTGCTATTGAACAGGAAACTACAATATTCACCAACATGTCCACCTGCAACATGGTTAAGTTCCAACTGAAGTTCATCCAAAACCTTGGAAACAAACAGCAAGCAATTAACCTTCTTTCTCTGAAACAGTTTGATCGTAACAT
The DNA here is from genome assembly GCA_958299785.1 of Medicago lupulina. Lineage (NCBI taxonomy): Eukaryota > Viridiplantae > Streptophyta > Magnoliopsida > Fabales > Fabaceae > Medicago > Medicago lupulina. The sequence goes on along the minus strand of OY283142.1, from coordinate 11,811,386 downwards.
CATCATCGATGATCCGGACATCAACCTCACTGTCTTTTGATTTCCTCTGCAGCCATGAGGTCCTTATGCTTCCATCTGGATCACCAAAAGGCTTCATGTGACAGCTTTCTGCAGCATAGTCTTCAGTTTTACGTCTCTTGCAGATCTCCATCTCGTGTCTTTTCTTCTCCACCAATAGTTTCAGCTCATTCACTGTTCTAATCAGCTCTCTTAAATACTCAATAGCATCTCCAACCACTGATGCTCTGTCATCCTGCATTAGATCAAAACTACCCGTTAATCATTTAAATCATGGTTATCAAATAGATTCAAAAAGACATTTTTTTCAAATAATGATTTGAATCTTATTATGAACCGTAAGATACATTGCCAATAATAATGTCATTTTTAGCCAAACTACAAGTGACATAACAAAATTACAATTTCGTATATGATATATGAACCTCAAAATAATTCATGATTTAAGTTACTCAATTCATAGATATAATTAGATATGGATAAAAAAAAGTCATAGATGGTTAATTATTATTTACTTTGGTGGAGTTTGGGATGAGACTCCTCAAGATTTTGTATCTTCCCTTCAATTGCTCTCTTCTTTGTTTCTCCGTTGTCAAATGTTCTGTAGCTTTTCCTTTTCCTTTGCCAACAAAAGCATTGACCTTGTTGAATTCCGACACTCCCATACCTCCATCTCCCTCCATCTCATTCCCTCCACCAAAAGGAGAACCATTTCTTGAGTTGGTTGGCATGCTATAGACGTGAGGGAGAGATTGAGGCCATTCTCTAAGGGCAGGAGACTGTGCAGGAAGGTTCAAAGGAAATAGAGGATCATATAAAACTGATGATCCACTTGAGTTGTCTGAGCCTATTGGAAGGTCTCCAAGAAAACTCATTGAGTAATGGAAATTAGGTGGCTTTTGAGTTGGGTTTGTGATGCAAATGGTGGGTGTATTTGTGAGCAAAGATGAAGCTGAGGATCTAGGAAAGTGGTGAAGATTTAGTACATCTGGTGAAGGATAATGAGGGTCTTGAATGGTTGAGGGATTGTAGCTTTGTTTATGGTTGGGTAGTTGGCGGTATTCTTGGTGATTGGCATAGTCCATATCCTGAGCACTAGGGTCCCAACTCGAGTTCTGATACACCTCTTGCTCCAAAAGGTTATCCATGTTGTTGTAGTAGTAGCTCCCTATGTTCAAACCAAGATTTTGTTGTGCAATGTTTTCCGATGAGGGAGTGAATCCATTTGTATAAGTGGAGACATCTTCAAGGTGTTGTGGGCTGTGATGATTGTGATAAGAGAATTCCTCCACAGAAGGCCTGAAATTCTCTTCAATGCTGTTGTTGCTGTTACCTGCAACCACTTGATTTGGCATGGTTTGAGGAGAGTTATTATCTTCTGGAGAGTTTTCAACACCTTCTGCCACTGTGTCGGGATCAAAGCAACCAGTTTGCTCGTGCATATTTTGGTTGTCTCCTGAACCTGAACTCATTGGTCTTTGTCTGCAGTAGTTGACACAAATAACAGAATCAGAGGATTTTAAAATAGTAAAACAGAACATACAATTGAAAAGACTGAATAAACAATTCAACACCACAAAATAATCACCATAAGAGACCTTTATTATAACACTTTCACTGAATAAAACTATATCTGAGGTTTGATCATTTGAATCATGTTGTGGTGAAGGTTGTTGTTCTAGCACAAAATCATTTTTGTTTTTAAAACCCTTTTAACAAGAAAGAAATTACTTATGATTGTTTGTAGTTGTGAGTTACCTATATTAGAAGTAAAATAAGTACACTAGAAAACAGCTTTAAATGGAGAATGTGAAACTGTTGAATTTGTTCTTCTCTCTTGTTTGAGTGTGAATCCAAACTCAAGAAAAGAGAGAGTTTGTGGTGAGTAAAGGTAGGAGGAAGTAAAAAGGGTTATGGTACTTAAAAAGGAAAATAAACTTCAAAACTGAAAGTAACAATAATAGCTTATAATCTGTTGGAAGTAGGATAGGAGTTGGAAAGAAAACTGAAAAGATTGTTCTGTTTTTGGAGTCAAGGAAATGTGTTGTTCAGTTACAACTTACAACATGAAGTTCAGTCATATTTGTTTCTTCTTGGGACCACATTCCCAGTCAGTCACGTAAGTACAGTAACAAACTTCTTGGGACCACATTCTAAATAGAATGACCTGCAAATTTGATAGGACCCAATCCTTTAATAAAAAAGACATGGTGAAAACACTATATTACATATTGTGTTATAGACTTATAGTAAATAAAAGATTTGTTACTTCTGCATATGTGGTCTATGAAATAATTTTCCTATACAAGTACTTACAAGAACTGGTAGAAGGTAGTTTAAAATGGTTTTACTAATTTAAAATGAATTTCCCTCGTTTTACAATCTCTTGAATATCGTATGTTAACTATAATATACAATCTTGTTTTTTTTTGAGGAAACTATAATATACAATCTTAAAATTGTGAATTTGAATGAAATTCAATACTAGTTTATAATTAATTAATAATGCTGTTGAATTGACATAAAAAACTATATAATAATTTAGGTTACATGGCAACATTTGATTGTACTATTCTCCATGAACCTAGGAATTTTTCCGGATTAAGTGTTGCCAGTCTTTTTCTGCACACCAGTGCCCTTCTAATTTGCAACTACCTGTTTGTTTTTCTTCTTTAAGACGTCTCCTCTTCTATCCTCCCTAAACAATATAGCACTAAACTGTAATGTTCAGACTTCAGATGGCCAAAATAATATCCAATGTTCAATACATTGGGGGCACATGGAACATATCATGTACTATTGAGTGCCTCTAATATATTAGTTAACAATTTTAATTCTGTCAAAAAAGTCATCAGTTTTAATTTTTTCACACCGCAATTATTACGCGCACATTTCGACTTACCCTTTTTTCTTACATTATTATTAACTGCACAATTTACTTTCACTCTTTTCTCATTCTATTTTTTTCACCCAATTTTTTTTAGGAGCAAAATATGAATGTGTATTTTTTAAAATTAATTAAAGAATTAAGATTTCTTTACCAAATTAAAGATTTAAGATTGGAAATCATTAAATAGAAAAGTAGTGTTTTAAATATCAGCAATGTAGGAATGTTCTTGTATTTCATAATAAATTTATTTTGGGTATGCTAACAAGTGTCCTAATGACATTAGTTAAGAAAGCCAAAATAGAAGTTTTGTATTGGAAACAACAATTTTTAAACTTCAAAAAAGTTAAATATATCAACCTAAATGTTTTCCAGTGATTCCTAATGAATTACAACTTGAATATCGTGAAGAAGACACAATAGCGAACCATTCATAGAATTGTCTAGATCAACAGGTATTTTAACGGAAGAAATGTATGTCATGAGTAATATTTACGTGAAAATCTGTAATTTTGTTGTACATATTGAAAATGTTTTTTACAATCATGATGATGGTTAATATTAGATGACTGCAAGGTGGATAGGTTTTGAAAGGTTTTAATGTCTAATATTGGGATCTGGTACAAAATTTTAACAGTGAATTTAATTACCATCCTTGTATGAATATAGTAGTTTATTGACAGTATCAAAATATTTGAAAGCTGAAATTTCTCATGATAGATCCTTTGCTTATTGGTATTCTATAACACTTCAATACCAATTTCTCCTTTACAGGATCTGTTGTGCAATTTATCTGAGAAAGTAGATGGCTTGACTGAAGAATCCTCCCTTGTGGCTCCCCCGGGTACTGTGTCATGCTAGTTTTAACTCATCATTCCCATTCTCTCTTGTTTTCTTCTGAGGTTATGATGGATTTCATCTTTTGATTCCAGGAAATGAAGACAGGATGGCACAGAACAAGCCATATAGAGATTTACTTGCAAAAGAATCTAAGCTTGCTTCCAATACTTCCAGTTTGAAAGCAGTTGAGAAGAAAAATGCTGCAGGAAAAAGGCCTCAAGTATGCATTGCCTCACTAATTTAATCGTTGTTTATATAGTTACTGTCCTGAGTGTAAAAACCTTCAAATTTGGTTACAATTTTGCAAAGGAAGGATCCAGGATGGGTTGTGTGCTTCTCTGAATACCGTTGCTTTACCAAAACTATATATATTTGTTTGCTCCAATCCTAGTTCTGCAAACTGAACTGAACCAGACTAACCATATGAATCAGTTAAGCTGGAAACTAGTTATTCCACCAGTCCAATAACAATTATGTCAATTAGTCTAACACTTTTCCAGGAGGTCAGACGGTTCAATTTTTTAAAAACTTTTCAGCTAATTCCAAAAATTGACATTGTTTGAAAGGAGTATTTAAAAAAAAAAACAAAAGAATGTTACCTTCTGGCCAGGTATTATGCGGGCCTAAATAGATGTTAAAATGCGCTCTAGACAGGGTGCCTGAGTGCAAGGCATGCTGTATAAAGTGCGTTGTCCTGGGTTTCATACACAGTTACACACTGAAATGCATGGATTCTATGTTGCCTCTCGATGTGGACCTTGAAACTTGAAAGACATGCTATAATGATATATGGTTGAACTTTTCATGAATGTGGCATGGAGTGTCTCACGTTATTGTGTGTAAAGACTCTCAGTACACCTGGTTCGCAGTCTTCACATGTGGGCGTGCAGTGGACATACCTTATACCTATATCTATAGTTGCAGTTGAAGTATGGTTAAACCATCAAATCTTGACCCAGTCTCTTGAAAAACTTCATAACTGATTTAATTTTCAGAACCTGGGATACCTTTGTGCCTGTTCTAATTCCAAATATTGCTTTAGAAGCCTTATTAATGGAAAGAATGGAAGTGTCATACCAACCATTCAACTTGGAGGCTCTTTAATCAAAACAGCATTAAATCGTGGTAGCTTTTATTGATACAGTGTCAGTTGCGAATTCAATGATTTTAAAGTATACAAATTTTTTTGTCTGACAGGGTAATTGTTCAATTACAAAATTCTTCAATAATTCCCAGCCTTCATTTGAGCAGAAGAATGTTACAAATGCTCAAGGTGTTAAAAATACCTTTGTTGCATGTTAATTATCTAATTACTTTCCTTTATTTTATTTTTTAGTCCCCTTAACTATTTCTTATTCCTAATGTCACCAATACTGCAGGATCTCAGTCTGCCAGTGCTAGTTATTTAACAAGTAATCAAGTTGAGATGCCAGCCGAGGGGGTTGGTACAAATAACAGTGGATGTAGCGTAGATAATATGCCTCAACGAAGCCAAGCTTGGAGTTATAACATTGATGAGATTGATCCCTCTATCATTGATGAATTACCACCGGAAATTCAGGACGAGTTTCGAACATGGCTTAGGCCTCATAAGCGGCCTAATGTGGTTAAACGAGGTTCTAGTATTACTCAATATTTCCAGCCTGATAGAAGTAGATAAAATTATTATCAATTTTGATCTATTGTACATATTGAAGTTTTAAATATATTTATCAGATTTGTGATTGGCAACTTGGTATAGGTTTGTATGGAATCAGTGCGATGAACTTTGTTCTAATATGCACCTTTGTAATCTTATGTAAATGTAAAATATAAATGCATGTTCATCATTCTTTCCCTAAGAATTCAACACAGATTTACTATTTTTCTCTTATCCGTCAATTTTACCTTCTACTTTAAAAAGTTAATCAATTTAGCTTCTACTTTACATAAAACAATGTTTATAAAAAAGGTGATTTTTTTCAAAAACAAACGGATTTTCAGCAGGTTATAGAAAATGTTCATGTTATAACTTTTTTTTTTTTTTGAGGTACTAAATCATTTTCTTTCTCCCCTATTTTAACTAGATTCACATCGAATATGTATAAAACCCCTCCGATTAACGGACAAACTAAAATAAATTTGAAAAAAATTGACTGTTATATATAAATCGTGCTTAATGCTCATTACTAATGAGTTGTAAAATATTTTAAATTTAAGCTGCACCAAAGTTTTCTTTTGACAGGAGCTATATTCCAAAGTTAATTTTCTGTTTTGAAGACTCAACCAAAGTTGATAATATTATTAAAATGCAATTATGCTTAAGAGGTAAAAAGACGCCTAATTTGTTTGAACCATATAACGTTTCCTTGCTACAATGAACAAAATACGATTAAATCATGTTAGAGTAAACCACAATAATTGTCCTAAATTTATATGAAGCTCTCAATTTGGTCTTTGAGATTATGCATATTTCAATTTGGTTTATTTAAAACATTTTTCAATTATGTCCTTCCGTCAATGTACATTACTTAACTTCATTACAGGTGATAATGTGTTCATAAGTGTAATGTTGACAATCAAATAGTCTTCTATATTTTTTAAATACCTATTTGTGGGATGACATTTTAGTGCCTTTGGCTTTGGTGCCTTTAGTTCATTTTAAATGAAAGAGAATGTTGGATGAAGGATTAAAATAAATTATTTAGATGAGAGAAAATAAATGATTTAGAGAGAGATATAAACAAAGATACCAAAGACACCGAAATGCTACCCCTATTTGTATAGTGGTGGTGTTTGTGGGACAGAGATTGATTGTTTTCTTCATAGTGCACATTACCACATTAGTAGGGTTAGATCACATAATTATTTTATGGGTTAATGATGTGTTTCGTCCTTGCAAATAGGGGTCGTTTAAAAATTCGTCCCTGTATTCGTTAATCATTGTTTTTTAGCCTTGCAATGTTTAATCAGTTAAAATTTCGTCCTCTGACCAACTTAATCAATGCCACGTCACGGATTAGCTTATGTATCTTGCGAAAAGACCAAAACACCCCTGACTTCATCTTCTTCCTTTGCCCTCTCGTTTCCTTGCAGATTCACCTGCAGCTCTGCCTTGTGCTTCTCCCAGCAACACAACTTTACCATAGTTTTTGAAAAAACCCAAAAAAAATAAATTAATACCCAACATCATCATCATAACACGTACCTATCCTCACCATTCCTTCAAACCATTGAATTTTATCAACAACACATTGTTGATAAAAAGATAATTCATTAGCAAGAAACAACACCTCAAAAGGAAGCCTCTACGTGGGGGGCATAAATTCAATTGAATTTTATCAACAACACATTGAAAGAAAAAGATCTCTACACGAATTTGATTCCGGCTCCAACCATTTCACGAATTTGATTTGGCACCGGCAAGCTTCTGGGCATGATTCCTTGCCAAGAGAAAGGGGTTTTAAGGAAGTGAAGTGATAAGGGGTGTTGATTATCAAACCGTGAGCTGTTGATTATTGTTGTTTTCTGCGATTGATTCTTGTTCAATTTCTTCAATCTGGGTTATATTTTTGTTTCGATTGGTTTCGTTTTCTGGCGTACATGAAGAAGGTTGTTGATTCTGGGTTTGCGACATGGTGTGGTGGCGACGGCCATCACCGGCGACGGCCACAACGCTGCTGTTCTCAATCATTTTTGTTTCTGGGTTCGTTTGGTTTTCCGGCCACATCATGTTTCTAGGTTCGTTCGTTTGATTTGGTAGTGATTTTCTGAGTTCCATGAACTTTTATGGTGAAAGAGGATTTGATATTGAAGATGAAGGTTTGTTGTTGTTTTTGAATTGATTTTTGAGAAAAAGAAGAACTGAAGGCGATGAATCAGAGAGGAGAAGAAAATTGTTGAAGGTTTTTGGATTGGGAATGGCAGGATGAGAAAGATGAAAGCCAGAAAAAGGGTCTGAAAAATTGAAGAAGATGAGGGTATTTTTGTCCATTCCCATGTCATTTTGTTAATTTGATGACGTGGCAGTCATTAACCGGGTCAAGGGACGAAATTTTAACTGATTAAACATTGCAAGGCTAAAAAGCAAGGATTAACGAATACAGGGACAAATTTTTAAACGACCCCTATTTGCAAGGACGAAACACATCATTAACCCTTATTTTATTTTTTTAACAATTTCAAATATTGTATTTTCTCTCTTTGACTATGACCGCACACAATCTAATGAACACGTCATAACCATTCCGTGTGTTTAGTAACAAACATTTATAAAAGGATGAAGAGTTAAGGACTAAATTGAAATGTTGATACTTTTGGATACTAAGTTGAGAGTGTGTTATAAAGTGAGAGACCAATTTAGTTGCCAATGTTACACTTAATAAACACTCAAATAAATGCTACAACTTAATTCGTGAAGTAAAAATTTTCTTTAAAAAAAGTAAATACAACGTTAACAACCAAACTCTATCCCACTAAGTGGAATTAATTACATAAATTAAACTATGCAATAATGTTATATCATAAGTCATATTCCAATATAATAGGATGTTTAGCCTCAAATTTAGATGTCTTTTAAGTGCTTTTCAAATGTCAAAAGCAATTCTAACTCGATAAAATTACATTTTTTTGTGAAATTAATTTTATAGACTAAAAGCAAATTCTACTTAAAGCTAGTATCCCTAGTTTTTGATTTTAGAATTGATTCTAACACAAATTTACTATTCAACTCACGTTTACATCCAAACATAAGTTATTTCACCTGCTACTCATAGTAAATTTAATTTTACATAATCACTTCAGTGAAAATTTCAAGACAAAAAACAAAACATACATTTATTCACTAAACAAATAGTATCACACAAAAATACCAATTTGTAAAATTAGAAAGAAAGAAAAAAAAAAAAAACCACCCAGTAAACAGAAATCATTTTTAACAAGACACTTCCTTCCTTCTTTCCTGCGCCTCTTCCTCCATTGTTGAGATACCCATCAATCAAGACTTGAAATTGCGCACGACCAAGATTCTACTTCAAGGCGTAGAAGCGAAAACCCACCATGGGAAACTAAACAGGTTGCTTTTTCTATCTTTACTTACTCACATGCAGTGTCACCAACACAGTGCACTTAAACTGTTTGAAGAAATGCCTCAACCAGTTATAATTTCCATTCTTCATCTTTTTCAAGCTAGTAATATAGCCTTGATGAGGTCTCAAGTTCAAATACTCCAGATGCCAACAATTTCCGTGTTGGGTCAGTTCATACGTAGCTTTGCTCCGGCTCCAATTGGCCCAGTGGATCGATCCTTGAGCCGGATACAGAGTTTTAAAAGAAAAATAAGTCTTGATCATAACAATACTATGAGTGAGTTTCAATTCCCAACACTAACAAGGTTTTTATGTTGATTTCAGGTTAGTAAGTAGGCATCAGCATCATTGATATTGATATGGATAATAATGCAGAAGACTTTCAAAGTTTTCTTCAGATTCTTCCCCCTGTTGAGTTTGCTTCCGTTTATGGATCATCTCTTCATCCAACCAACCATGACAAGGTCTTCTTTTGTTTCACGCCCATTCATTTTATTTGCTATATTGTTTTGATATTTGTTCTCATTATGTGTTTTTGGCTTTGTAGACAACCATGATTGATTATATTCTTGGTGTTTCTGATCCCATACAGTGGCATTCTGAGGTACTGATTTGTCATGATGTGTCTGTTATGCACTTGTTATATGAGTTGCATGATATTTGAATGTCTTACTTATATAATTTTACATTTTTTTTCCTTGTCTTGTTTTTTCAATGTCATCAATCAAGAATCTGAAAATGAATAAGCATCACTATGCGTCATGGATGGTGCACCTTGGTGGAGAGAGGCTGGTACTCGCTCTCAATTTAGCTATTCATTTAATTTTGGCTAAATTGCATGTTTGGTCCCTTAAGTATATTTTAGGTTTCAAGTTGGTCCCCTACGTTTAGAAAGTGTTAAGTTGATTTCTTACATTACTGATATCAACATAAGTTCATCCTTTCCGTCAAATTTTGAGTTAACTCTGCCTAAAACATTCACGTGGCACCCTGCAAAGTTATCCACGTGGCGTCTCTGTTAGTCACGTGGACGTTTTAGACGGAAATTTGACTAAAAAGACTAACTAATTGTAACGTTAGTAACATAAGGGACCAATTTGAATCTTTTTAAATGTAGATGACCAACTCAAACCCTAAAATAAACATAAGGAACCAAACATGCAATTTTGCCTTTAATTTTTATATATATGAAATATGAATTGGGTTTTATTAGATAATGATAGTATCTCATTCTTACATTGTATCTTGATGTAACATGTAAGATTACCGCGGTTGCAGATAAAATCGGTGTGGGAGTACATTTCAACCCTTTTGTTACTTGGAATGGAAAGGTATTACCAACTTTTTGACTCAGTGGTGTAGTCTGTAAACAGACTCTATTCAATATCTGCTAACTCACCTTCCAATTTATGAAAGCTGGCATGTTTTGCAGTTGTCCATGCCAACATTTTTTGATTGATTTGTTAAATAAAGACTACTTTCGTTATTGAGTCTCTCATCTAAAAGTAAATATATGCAGATGTTCAAGTATGGGGTTGTTCGAATGCATGACTTACTTCAAGATGTGCAGTATTGGGAGAAATTCTACTTGTGTGGTCGTTTACAAAAACCAGTATGTTACTATTTTTCTCCTCTTCATGCCACGAAAAAAAATTGATTCTTGGTTTGCAGATTTTGGATCACTCATTTGTAAATTAGAATATGTTCAAGCAGTACAAGGATAAACATGAATCTCGCCATATGAATGATGCTGCCTTGTAGGGATTTGTATAGCATAATTATTCTTGTTTCCTCAGTTCATGCAACTTAGGCAGCCTGTTGTTAGGTGGACCCGAGTACCTGGCATATCTGTAGCATGTTTTCTGAGCTCTAAGCAATTGACGGATTCTATCTACAAGATCATAGTTTTTCTCATATCAAATAACTCTTGAATAAAAAAATACGTAGATAATTTTTTTCCATCTGTGCTGGTTTATATTTTCCCATGACTAACAATGAAGATTTACAGTAATAACTTTTAAATATTATGTGGTCAGTCAAATTTATGTAGCTGTAGTGCACTACTATCTGGTGCTCTGGTCTCTCCGATTCATATGGTATCCCCAAAATCCAAATCCGTCACTTTTGGGAACATTTTTTTATTGCAAATGGTTGAAGTATCATTCTAGGTGTACTCAAATATTCGCCTCTTATTCAGAGTAGTGCTAGGCAGCATCCTTTGACATTGAACTATAAGTGAAGATAGAAAAAAAAAACCCTATTTATCAGCATTGTGTATACATGAAAAATAACGAAACAAAATAATTATGGGCCATGGACCCATGCATAGTTTTCTAAAGTGGCCTAATAAGCCTAGTCAATTATTGAAAGTTTGTGGATGACAATCCAATTCTAAGCAAGTTTTGCCTACATTTTTTATGCATTTGATGCAGGTTCAAATTGTTGTTGATAATTTGGACATAAGAAAAATCAATTACATTAACTTGCGAGCTGCGCTGTCAGCTTCTCTTCTCCTGCTTCCATCAGAATTCACAGAGGTTTACTTCTTTCTTTCTTGTTTGATTGATTTCTTTGGGAGCTGGAACTTAGAACAACTGAAATGATTTACCATAACCCTGCAGGCAGATCTGTATGCTAAAATTTGTAATCTCTCGTATATGGGTGATGTGCGCATGTTATTTGCCGAGGATAAAAATAAGGTAGTCCTTGATTGCTGCTTATGTACGTTGTATGGTAAATGTCTTTTAAATTCCAATATATTTATGTGAGTAAAACATGTCTAAAAAGATTACATGCCAGTTTTGCCCCAAGTTATGACTCACTTTTCATTCCTTTCTGAGTTTATTGGTATCTCTTGCATAGCTTACTTTTCCCACAAAGTTTCTTATAAAGAAGATGTATAACACTGGATAGTTGTCATGTAACAAATATGACCATCCTATTCCTGATGTTCTGGTCAACTGACTGGATTTTCACTTAATACCATTAGAATCATATAATGAATGGGATGAAATATTTGCTTCATGTATTCCTTTCTTCCCTGTATTGCTTTTTTTCACTTAAGGACATGCGGCACCTGTTGTAAAACTGTGTTTGAGGCATCTTTGTGGAATCCAGATCAATAATACATGTTTTGCCTTAGGCTTTCACTGAGGTTCCCTTGTTCACAATCTATGCAGGTGAAGAAGATTGTGGCTGGGCAGTTTGATCTATTCCACTCGATGTATAGGCCATATCTTGAAGAGTTTGAGGCTAAGAAGTTATTGAAACTTTCATCAACGGCCAATCACCAAATACAAGTCTCTCAGGTCTTCATTATATTCTATTAATCTTTTTGGGAGAATCATAATTTCAGATATTTTTACCAACATATTTCCAATTTTGGATGATTAACTGAAAAAGTGATTAACAACATTCAAAAATAGCTTATGTTGATTTGATTAGCTGTGCTTTTGGTTGATTCATCCTAATTTAGAACTATATTCATCAAATATTCTAAATAGTAATTCTCCCTTTTTTTGTAGATTAATTCTACCTTTTTTTAATCACACATTTGAAGGAATTTAGCTTTTTGGTGTCTCGGACCCTTCAATGAAGTATTAACCTATGAGTTATTGCAAACATGCTTCTAAAGTTGTAATTCGTTTATTTTTATATATTGATCTTTTTCCGGTTTGAGCATTTTTAGAGGCTCAAATAATTATAGGTGCAACTATATGCTTAAAACAATTTGATAATAAGTTTATAAGATCAAAACCTAAAATGATAACAAGTTATTAATATTTTCTTCAACTGCAATAACTAAATACATCTTTCTGATCTCTAGATACCAGCAATTAACCTATGAGTAATTGCAAACAAGCTTGTAATTCCTTTATTTATTATATCTTGATCTTTTTTCCGGTTTGAGCATTTTTAGAGGCTCAAATACTATAGGTGCAACTATATGTTTAAACCAATTTGATTATAAGTTCATAACATCAAAAGCTAAATGGTAGTAAAGTAAGTTATTAATACTTTCATCAACTGCAATAAATGAATAGAATACATCTTTCTGTATTTTGAAAAGAGATTAACACATGCATATTGTCAGTGTTAAGAAATATATGCCTCTTATCTTTGTCACTGGGCTAACACAATCTCGCTGAAACCTAATGAACATTGTGAAGTGTAACCTATGAGATGTGACACATAAACTTGTAATTTCTTCTGATTATGTTCATCTTTTGATTTAGTGCCCCTTGATGTTGTCATGAGGGTGCAATGTTCTTATTCTTTCATTGGTGTCTGTTAAGAAGGAGAAAATATCAGCAATGTTTTTGTGCTATGTTGTGCTTTCCATCTTCTTTTAGATATTTTAATTTCCACCCTTTGGTTGCTATTTAACTGTTGATGGATTTTTTTTTTTTTTATGTTGATACATTATGGTAATGCGTGCTTAATGGAAAAGTTTCCTGAATGTTTAATAAATAGGAAATTTGGTAGAGACAAATATCTTGCAGAGCAGCAGAGGCAAGCAAGTTGTATACAATATAATGTCGCATCTTTAGTGTTGTTGACATACCAAGTAAATTAGCTACTTTTACTTTGTAAAACAGGATTGTGACTTATCAGTTGCTCGCTCTCTAGTTTCTGCTCTTCCTCCATCAATCAGAAGCCAATTGAGCATGAAGCAAGTAGAGGAAGTGAAACTGAGTCAAACTGGTATGTTTGTAGAATGTTGAAGAATATTTTGTGAATTATATTATTTTAATTCACAAAATAATATTTAGATCCAATAGTTATCAGTAAATTCAAAAATCGATTAGAATATTTAGATGATACTTGGTGGTGGCGACAAGGTTTTACCTCTTATAGGGATGTTTGTCATATTTTGAGAATAAAGGGGCTATGATTTTCAGGTAGAGTTTTTCATGATACTAAAATCAGCTCAAGAGAAGGGGCAGCAAATTGTTTGCAGAGAATTTTGAGGCGAAGAGTTATGGTTTCAAGTGCAAGGCAGGCCATATCTGGCCTACTGGCTGTTGGTGGGGTAAATGCTACCATGTATGTTGCCAACAAAATCAATAAAGCTTGGAAGTCATGGAGATGATTTTTTTTTTCCTGCACTAACATAGATCTGAGGCTTTCTTGCACCTGGGGAAGTTTATAGGAGGACCAGTTTTGTGGCCATTTTTCTGTTTTAATTTCTCCGTTTTTATCCTAGTATCTTGGAGGTGACCTTTTTCCCCCTTACAACCCTTCATTCATAGTCATAAGAAATAGGTATCTGCAACAACCGCTAGAGATTTAGTAACTGAATTGACTGGCATCTTATCATTCTTCTCTTGGGGGCAGAACAGGGTAACTTATCAACAAGTATAGGCATGGTTTTTATTTGCCAAATACATTTTGTACTAAAATTTAGCAGTACTTGTGGATGAGAAGATGTTGTGCAACTGAAAGGGAATATATGTTTGTGGAATACCTTTGAACTCAAATGTATAAACCAATTTGTTTCTTCATTAGTTAACCCATTTATTGCTATCTTTTTTTTCTTCTTTTTTTCGCACCGGTTCCGACCCACCAATGGTGGGCGACTAATCCGGTTCATGTGTAGAGGCATGCGCACTGGCCAAGCGTTGTTTCCCCTGGGAATCGAACCCGGTATTCCCCGGGTACATCCTTGGAAGGAGCTCCTTGCCATTGGAGCCCAAGCAACTTGGTTACTTCTATCTTCTTTTTTATTGCAATTGAGTTCTTATTTTTATGTCAACGGGCGAGCTTTATTTTAAAGGAAAGTTCTGTGAATGGCTACAGAAAAGTTAATTTAATTTGTGAAAATTTTGATCAGAAAATAAGAAGTTGAGCTCAACTTTTAAGTATGATGAAAGGATGGAGGGGTATACTTGTAACAATTAAAACAATCGAAATTGAAGGATTAAATTCACTAAAAAAAAGTTATTGAGCTACAAAAAGAAGTATTAGGTGTTATAAGAAAAGTTATCAAAATAAAAAATATGTATTAGGTTTTATAGGGAGTGAAAGTTCAGTTAGTCCAATTTCATATCAATGACAACTCTCTCATAGAAATGTAAACAGCAAGATTTGTAATTTTAAGACAATGAAGCAAAGTAGTTATTTGCCAGAACATGAAAAGGTAAAGTATGACTCAACTAACCAGCAGAGACAAAATAACAGACATAGTCACTGCTAACTAAACTAAAATAGTAAGATAAAGCTGTACAAAGAAAAAAGGGCAAGTAAATAGAGATCACAAAGGTATACTAAAAAAAAAGAAACTAACATTAATTATCCCATATAAAAAATCCTGACAATAATTTTGCATCAGAATTGATAAAACTATGTCATGAACCACAAAGTACCAAATTAAAAAAAAGAAAAACACACACACACAGAGTAAGGAGCTATTGAACTTATAAATTTATTCCTAAATTTTATCATCTCCTGGATGTTCCCTATGAAATTCTTACTATAACTACTATCATCATTATTTTTCTAAAATGTCTCATTCCTGTCAGTACCAACTGATAGAGACAACTTGGTGCCCGATTTTGACTACAGCCTACTTGTATGTGGAAGACCTGCTGCATATTGTGTGTCCATAACATCAATCACCCTGTTGGCTATAGCACTTGCATACACTGATGAACCTTCATTTACCTGCATCAGTGAAACACCTTATAGTTTAATATATAACCAAATCAAATGTAATGATTCTAATCATAAATTTTTATGAAGTATTTACTTGATTTTACCAACCTTGCTATTGAACAAGAAACTACAATATTCACCAACATGTCCACCTGCAACATGGTGAAGTTCCAACTGAAGTTCATCCAAAACCTTGGACACGAACAGCAAGCAATTAACTTTCTTCCTCTGAAACAGTTTGATTGTAACATCATCATCGATAATCCGGACATCCACCTCACTGTCTTTGGATTTCCTCTGCAGCCATGAGGTTCTTATACTTCCATCTGGGTCACCAAAAGGCTTTATGTTACAGCTTTCTGCAGCATCATCTTCAGTTTTAAGTCTCTTACACATCTCTCTCCCATGTCTTTTCTTCTCCACCAATAATTTCAGTTCATTCACTGTTCTAATCAGCTCTCTTATATACTCAATAGCATCTCCAACCACTGATGCTCTATCAGTCTGCATTTGACCAAAACTGCTCGTTAATCACTTCAATCATGGTATCAAATAGACATTCAAATCGTGAAACGGAAAATACATTGCCAATAAAATGTAATTTTTATTAATAAATACGCGACATAACAATACTATAAACTGATATATCACATATGAAACCTCAAAATAATTCAAGACTGAAGACATATATCAATTGACAACAGAAAAGTGGCTGGTTACTCAATTCATAGATAAATTTATACATGGTTAAAAATAAATCATAGATGTTTATTGTTGTTTACCTTGGTGGGACTTGGGATGAGATCCCTCAAGATTTTGTACTTTCCATTCAACTGCTCTCTTCTTTGTTTCTCAGTTGCAAAATGCTTGGTAGCTTTTCCTCCTCTTCCTTTGCCAACAGAAGCAGTGACCCTATTGAATTCCAGCACTCCCATATCCGCATCTCCCTCCATCTCATCACCTCCACCGAAAAGAGAACCATTTCTCGAGTTGGTTGGCATGCTATAGCCTCGAGGCAGAGATTGAAATAATTCCCTGAGAGCTGGAGGCTGTGGAGGAAGGTTCAAAGGATATAGAGGATCATACAAAACCGATGATCCGCTTGTGTTGTCTGATGATCCTATTGGAAGGTCTCCAAGAAAAGTCATTGAATTATGAAAACTGGGTGGATTTTGAGTTGGGTTTGTCATGCAAATGGTGGATGGATTTGTGAGCAAAGATGAAGAGCATCTAGGTAAGTTGAGAAGGTTAAGGACATCTGGTGAAGGGTAATGAGGGTCTAGAATGGTCGAGGGATTGTAGCTTTGGTTATGGTTTTGCGCCTCGATAAATTGTTGGTATTGTTGTTCAGATAGTTGGTGGTGTTCTTGGTGATTTACATAATCCATATCCTGAACACTAGGGTCCCAACTCGAGTTCTGATACACTTCTTGTACCAAATGGTTATCCATGTTGTTGTAGGTATTCCCTATGTTCAAACCAAGATTTTGTTGCTGTTCAATGTCTACTGATGAGGGAGTGAATCCATTTGTATAAGTGGATACATCATCAAGGTGTTGTGGATTTTGATGATTGTGATAAGAGAGTTCCTCAACAGAAGGCTTGAAATTCTCTTCAAGGCTATTATTGTTGTTTGTGTTGTTATCATTGGGAGAGTTTTCAACACCTTCATCCATTGTGTTGGGATCAAAGCAACCATTTTGTTCATGCATGTTTTGCTTGTCTCCTGAACCTGAACTCATTGCTATTTGTCTGCAATAGTTAACATAAATTAATAAAAAAATCAGAAATTTAAAAATATTGAAACAGAACATACAATGTGGATGCATATATAAATATCATAAAAGAAAATTCCAAAAGAAAGTACCCAAAAAAATAAAATTAAAACTGAATAAACAGCTCAACCCCACAAATCACTCACCATAAAAAAACTTTTAAAAAAAAAAAAAAAACATTCACTTAATAATTATATTTGAGTTTTGAAACTTGTTTTGGTGAAGGTTGTTGTTCTAGCCACAAATTAAAAAATGATTGAAACTTTAAAGAAGAAAGTAAATAATTACATGTGTTTGTTTGTAGTTGTGAGTTACCTATATTAGAAAGAAGAAAAAAAGACTAGTTCACAATTTTAAGTGTATAGGATTTGTTTTTCTCACCCTTTTTTCTTTTGTTTGAGTGTGAATCCAAAAAACTCAAAAATAGTTTATGGTGAGACAAGGTAGAAGAAAGTAGGAAGGCTTATGGTATTTATAAAGGAAAATATATCTATGAAACTGAAAAAGTAAGAATAATAGCTTATAATGTGTTAGAAATAGGATAGGATTTGGAAAGAAAATAAAAACTAAAAAACAAAATAAGGTTGTTTTGTTTTTAGGGTCAAGAAAAGGTGTTGTTCAGTTATAACTCACAAGTCATATTATTTATTCTTGGGACCACATTCTCATTCTGTCACGTCTTAGATAACAAGTACTAGTGTAACAAACTTCTGTTAATATTTCATTTTTGTCTCTCTAAATAGAAAGATATTTCATTTTTGTCTCTCTAAATAGAAAGACCTACAAATTTGATAGGACTCACTTCTTTATATTAATTTAATAATAAAGAAATGGTGAAAATACTATAGTAAAAGATGTGTTATATCTGCATCGGTGGTCTAGGAAACATTTTTCTAATACAATTTCACAAGATTTCCTAGTTTAAAAATGATTTTTCTTATTAAAAGGGAATTTCCCTCGTATTTTACAACCTCTTAAATATCATATATTAACTCCTCTAAACAAAAAAAATCTTATACTAACTATTATTTACAATCTTAAAGTTATGAATTTGAATGAAATCCAATACTAGTATATAATTAATGATGCCATTAAATTGAACATAAAAATACTGTGTATATTCAAATTCAGATGGCAACATTTGATTGTACTTCTGTCAAAAAAAATAAATTTGATTGTACTATTCTCCATGAACCTAGGAATTTTTCCAGATTAACATACATGGAACATATTGTGTAGTGTGTACTAGGGAGTGCCACTAATATTAGTAAACAATTTAAGTTGTCGTTATGTCAAAAAAGTTAACAATTTTTTTATTTTTTCACACTTCCATTATTAGCATTGCACCTACATTTCCACATACTCTTTTCTATTACATTGTTCATTGCAACCTTTCACTTAAACTCTTTTCTCATTGTATTTTTTTTTCCTCCCATTTATTCTATACATCTTATGATTGTTTTTTTATTAAACTAATTTAAAGAATTAAAAAAAATCGACTAAATGAAAGAATTAAGATTGAAAATCATTAAATAGAAAAATGCTGTTTTAAAAAATCAGTGATGTATAGAGGTTCTTATATTTTTTTAACAAATATTTTTCAACTTCAGGAAATATGTGTGAATATATTGTACAGAATGACTCGATCCTAATTTTTAAAATTTCTTATAGAGTAAAATATTGAATATCAAAAGTATGTTTTTAACCAACTTTTTGTTAATAAGTTTTAATGAAGCTTTTCTCAAAAAAAAAAAAAAGTTTTAATGAAGCTCCAATCAATCAAAAGTACCCAATCAATCCTTGGCTATAACACTATCGACCAAATTTTACATATCTCATATTCTAGAAATTGAAGAGTTTTTTTTTTTACTCAAGAAATCGAAGGGTTGAAGACAAAAAAAAATTGAATATCAATTAAATACACACACTCACAAACACAATTGTTCCACATGTGATAGGTATGAAATGGAAGAACCGCCTATTATGACATAAAACTTATTGAATATAATAAACGATTCTTCCATTTCAACTAAGTTTTCTCTACACTTATTCAACATTAACTGAAGTTTATTGATTATTTGAACTTAACTACTTGATTAATGCTTATATTATTTGTTTTATGTTCTTTATTTTAATCATACTTTAAAAAAAATTAAGAAATATTTTGGATTCCAATATCATATAGAAAAATAAGGAGAAAAAGAGTATTATGATGGTTCACACATAACGTGACGGTAGAAGAAGGCGGGTTAGTTGAATGATAAAATGTAGAATTAACGATGCTTGTGGTCCCCTCATATTTGCAATAGTACATTTCTCTCCATGCAAATCGATAGGTTAAACTAACTTATAGCAATGGCTTCTTGAAAAAAGAAAAAAGGAAAAAAACTTATATTCGTCTTCGATTTTTTTGGTTTATTTACTGACGGCATATTTTGTTAGTAGCAAAGAAAATGATGGTTTATTTCTTGTATTGCTCCAATTTTTTATTTTTTTGGGTTGAAAATAGAGACGGAAATTTAATTTGTAACATGATTTTTTTTGAGTAAATTTTGTAAAAGGAATTAATAGTGAGAATTAAATATGAATATGCAAATAGAAATATGAAATTAAATAGGTGAATTCACATGACATTATTTTTAGGAGAAAGTCTTTCTTGGACACATACCCAACACCTCAATTTTGGGTACATACTCACATAAAACTTATAAAAACAAATAAAAATTATTTAGTCACATCAATTGATATATTATAATTTTATTTTTCTTTAATTTTTTCTTACTTTTATGAGTGTGCCCAAAACAAAATTATTTGGGTTTGTGCCCAAGCAAGAGTACCTCTATTTTTAGAGGTGAACTCACATGACATGACATGACATGATTCTCTAAAAGTGATCTTTGTTTATGGGAAAATTACACCGGTATCCCAAGGTATTTTTAAATGACACAAACTCTCATTCTTGTTTTATGGTACAGACAAACCCTCCTCAAGTTCTTTGAAGATAGATAGGCACATCCTTTTAGTACTTAACATTGTTTGTCATGTTACTCTGTTAAAGTTGAAAGGTCAATATCGAGTGGAACGCCGTCCTTTGAACCATGTAAACATTCGCAATACTGGTTTCATTAATTAACAAAAAAATTTAATTGGGTAACATAATTATTGAATTTTTCAAATAATATTCAATATTTTTTAAATAATAACCAATTTAGTTGAATTTTTGTGGTATATGTATATCATATATGCATGTTTGGCAAGAAAGAATGTCAATTTGACATATATGCATTAGGTACCCAAAAAAACTACTCACAATAGATAGGATGAATCACATTATTGACACAAATAATCGTCTGCAATAAATAACAGGTATGTGCACAAATTTACATATCATTTTAAAGAAATCTTTCCAAAAATTAGAACAATGTTGAGCACAATGAAAACTTCCCAATGACCTTAACCAATAATAGATAATTTAAGGACATAAAGTACATTACAAAAAAAAAGGACTAATAATCTAGACAATTCAATGCAACCCTGATATGGTTCACTGTTGAGGTAACAAGTTTGTTCATTCTCTTTACTGCATTGAGGTCTGGATTATTCATTTGGGATGGCTTACCAATCAACAACTGATATGCAACAGTTACAACTGAACCTTCATACCAGCCGCCGTATATTTTTCCCTTATTGTCATTTGAAGGTCTACCATCTCCTGATATGGTAAATCCAGATGGAAGAAGAGGCAATAATGAACAATCTTCTCCACGTATTGCACAATTCATTGTTTCAGCATCAATTAGACAATATACCAACCCAGATTCCATATGATGTGTATAACATTCTTGTAGAATTCTCAGATCATTGTTATCTTCAGGATTTAATGTCTACATCAGATTAACAATTGAGATGAATATAGTCAAATTTACTTCAAGAGTAATTCCATGCAAGCATGAATCATATATAGCCAACAAGTTGCACAATCTTATGACACAAGTTACGCTATTTTAATTCTATCAAACATTTATAAATCTTTATTATGAGATTGTGGCAAGATTATCACCAAAAAAAAAAAGATTGTGGCAAGATTAAATATGTCATTCAAACACATGTACGGATATTTCTATTCATTTCCTTAGATAATATTCAATATTGTTATTCCTCAAAACTATTCATAAATACCATGATTTTCTAATATCCTCGTGTGATTTCCTTTTCCTTAAATCACTATGTAATAAATAAAGCAAAAGCATTTAAAAAATGTACCTAAGTTTTTTTTATTACTATTTGGTGTTGTTGAAATTAAATGAAAAATAGATACAATTGAAATTGAAATCAGAAATAATTAAAATAGCAAGCACCTTCATAATAGAAGTAAAGTTTCCAGGATCTGTCCCATATGTGATGCGGTGAATTTCTTCCACTGGATGTCCATCACAGAGAACATCCCACTGCAAGAATATTCAATATATCAACAACTATGTAATGCAAGATTAATTTACTATAAAACAAATGTACTATATTTTAATTTTAGTTTATATTATAATAACAATGACCTGAAATCTTCTACCATTGTCTTTCAAAAAATTGAAAGCGAATTCAGTAGAGCAAGAAAGCCAAAATGAGCAAGAAGCAGTGAGGATCACACCATTTTCAGTTCCTGGATGTTTGCATTTTCGTACATTTACCCTGACCCCATCATTATCTATTGTATTCAATTCTGGAAAGTCTAGCTTGTTTGATGACATGTCCAATGCTTCATAAAATATTTTTAACATACGTTCACCAAGCTTCATCACAATCCTTTTTCCTTTAATTGACTCCATCTCTAAATAATCAACACCATATACCAACATTGCTATATAAATTAACTGAAGTATACAAATAATTTATTAAATATATTTGAAAATGAATAAACGGTAAAACTTAGATATAGTTCCTTATGTGTTACATTTGGTTTTGCTTTTCTCGAATCACAATTTATTCACATGTTGTGTATTCAATAGTAATATTTTAAATTTAAATTATAGGAGAGTGTCTTAGTAGTTAAACCTGTGACGTGAGTGTTTGAGCGAGGTGTATTTTGAATTGAATAAGTTGAGATTCTTTGACACATTCTTTCAAGTGTCAGCAACCATCTTTGAGCTCTATAGCCATTATTGCTACAAATTGTTTTTCTGAAAAAATTATCAGTTTGTTTCTTATCATCCACTTCTATGTGTTCCACCCAAGTTACCTATCACAATACAATAAAAATTATATATTATAGACCAAAGTCTTGAGCATGAGTAAATTAACATGTAAAAGTATATAATATCTATACAACTATTCTATTTTACCCTGCAAGAAAAATCAGTATGTTCTTTAATCATGCAACCAGATGGAAACTTCCAAACATTAGGAGGAGTGGATGCAAGTTCTATGGCATCAAGTGAGAGAGACACATCTGCTATCACCCATGCACCTTCTTCAATTTTTTTACAGTAGCGAAGGAATGAGATGTTTCGAGTTGGGACTAGATGTGAAAGAATGTGCATTTTTGCATACATCTGAACAAAAAGAGAAATGGATTATCACAAATTTTTCCAAATAGAATATATAGGACAAAAATTTGAAATTAAATGATAAGGTGTTTATGATGACATACCCATTGCATAGCTTTGTCGCGGCTTTCTAACAAACCCTCTTCAAATACATCTATTGTTTTTGCATTTTTAACAATAGTTGGAAAAAGAGCAGTCCATTTTCCCTATATAGAATAAAGTTCGTCATATATGAGAACATACTTCAAAATATGTAAATAATTACAACAATATTATACAGATGGTGTGATAAAAATGTAACAAAATAAGAACATCTTATTAGATCCTCTATGACGGTTGCACCATGCTACGTTACATTGCCTCTTCATTTAGGAAATAGATAACTTGTTTCAATTTTTCTTTCTTAGATCCAATTTCAAAGGCTCTAAAGTGTGTTGTACGATGTAGTTGCTGCAAATAATCCAAATTTAAAATTAAAGTTATAGAAGTACTAACCGGATCCAAAAACATGTCAACCAATTGTGCACCAGCCATGTTCACTATCATATCATCTTTTGATGACTCAATACGCACAGAAGATCCATTTAAGACGCTACTTTTATGATACATTGTATCATAAGTTTCGCGTTGAAGAATATAACTCGCATCCCTTGTAGGCCTAAACCATAACGGCTCATTTAAATTAAGAAGTCTTGTTAACTCTTCCATCGCATTATTAGCAGTCTCCATGATGGTTTTCTTCTCCTTTTCCTTATTTTCGCTTATTGGATGAGGCACACATCCATCAGAAACTCTACGAGCGTCACCAATATCTTTATCACCAACAACAACAACATTTTCATAAATAGAAGCCATGTGATTATCAGAAAGGGAAGGATCATGACTATTAGAAGAAGTATTACCATGAATAGAATAATAAGAAAGATGAGACATTTGTTTTTCTATATTATCTTCACCAACAGGTAACGACTGATATGGAATATCTTGACCCCAATTGTTTCCACCAAGAAAAGAGGTATCATCATAAGCTACAACATTTTGATCATTAGCAGAAGGACATTTGATTATTAGCACGAGGAATATCACAAAAAATTTGAATAGGGAAAGAATTAACAACATGAGCAACAACATCTTAAACACTTTTTTTTAGGTGTAGGTGTTACAACAGGAAAAATAAGAACTGAATCATCTTGTTGAGGTGCTTGAGTAATAGCATTAGCAACACAAGTATGAGATATGACTCTTTGTTCATGTGAATGATTAATAGCAAAACCATTTTGGTTTTGATCAAAATTAACTGCAAAAAAAAAGTTTGGTCTAGTGCATGCATAACAATATCAGCAACAACATGTTGTCGGTCAACAACATGATTAATTTTGTGATGATAAGTTTCAGAAAGGTGTGGTAAAACAGTAAAATGTTGTTGAAGAGGAATAATGATTTCATTATTTCTATTTCTCAGACTACCTTGCGAGAGATCACATGTTGAAGATTGAGCAATAGGCACCATTGAATTTTTCCTCTTGTTTTTCCCATTAACATCGACCATTGTTTCATGTTGAACAGTCTTCCATAAAAAAAATTAATCATTATCAATATACAAAAAATGAACCATTGTATCAGTTTTTTTATTATTAATAAAATAGAAACATATATACATATACTTGCCTTTGTACGTAACACTTCATTATGTTGTTGCACATTTTGCATTGCTTCCTGTGAATTTTGTCCCTAACAAGAAGAGCAAGTTTATATCATCAAATTTTCTCTCATTTAAATTCGGATATATTTGTATATGCAAATATTATTACATACCAAATTATTAGCATTAGTTTAAGTTAAGCTTGTAAACAACAAATTAATATTCATCTGTTCTTAAATTAAGAATCAAATTAAAATGAGAGAGAGATCACCTTGAGTTGGTTCCTCTTATTTTGAAATAAAATGTTGATTTGTTTTGAATCAAACCCCACTTCATCGCCTATTTGGGCACTTTCAATCTCTTGAAGATGTGGACATTGTGCGTACATTCTTCAAATATAAAAAATAATATAATTTTTTTAATTAATATGAAGTGGGTGAAATCTCTTGAAGCGGATAGAACCATATCATCAAAAGATGAGTTATACATAATAAAATAAAACCACAACATTGATATCATTACTTATTTGTGGAATGGAATGGAACAGGGACAATAAACGCTTAGATAACAACATACGTTACAATATAATTGGATAATAACATTAATGCACATGTATAAGCGTAATAATTTTTTTTTAGAGAAATAGTAATCATAAGTACATATATAATTAAACAACATCAAATATACCAATGTCAAGTTCAAAGTAAAAGCCAATAAAAAAAGTAAAGTAAAAGAAAAATTAAAATAAAAAACCATTGTGATTAAATATTAAATAAACACGACGTGCCATCATCAAAATCATAATCAAATTGTTAAGATCAACCTATGACAACTTATTATCAACTGATCAACCTATGATAATAGCAAAATTAGTCTTTGAAGTTTTTCTTAATTAATTAACTTGTTAAGATCTTATTATATGTCTAATTTCAATTTCATCTTATTTCAGTCAAAATAACATTTTTTTGACAAATATAAAAAATAATAATATTGATTTCACATTTTGAACAGAAACGTTGTTTTGCAGATTGAAATTACCTGTCACATAAAATTCTTTCGTCTTTGGAGTTTCACTCAGTACTGGTTCACTATAGTAAAACTTAAAATTGATTTTTTTTTTCTTCTTTTATTTTGTACAATATATTTATTTATTTTTCTAAATAACTATTTATAAAAAAATGACATAAAATTTAATTATTAAATGGTGAATACATAGTCAACTAAACTCGAGTATATTTATTTTTTAGGACATGGAGCCTAGATCTTGTCACTTTCACCGTATCACCTCAGAGGAGGATAAGCTGCTCTAACAAGATTAATAACAATTTTGGTTAATGTAAATTTGGATCATAATTTCTTTTTACATGACAAGGAATCAAGTGATCGTAAAAAAAAAAGATTTTGAAGCCATTGTTTCTTCTTTCTAAGAAAAATTGAAACATGAGTGTCAAAATTGACTGGAAAGAAATACGATCATTTACAAACCATATATAATGGAATGAAAATCATATTTTTTACTCAGATGCAAAGGGCATATTATAGATCAAATAGATTGATTGGGAAGGAAGGAATTGAGATATTAAAAGAAAAAAAAATTACGGAATGAAAAGGTTAGTGTCAAAATTGAGCCATAAAATAATTGGGTAGCAAAAAATTAGGTTGTTTATTCTTTACTCAAAAATCAAGGGAAAATGATAGTATATGAATGTTAATCTCATCCAAATAAAGAGAGAAAAAAATATTGAACCTAATTTTTTTTAAAAAAGCCTTATGATATGGTCAAAGTATATACAATGACAATAATATCTCAATATAAGTATGTTATTGAGATATCTGATGAAAGATTTACATATTAAAAAATCGATATACGATACAATTATCACAAAGATCATTAGATCTAACGCTCTTTATGATCGATGCATCATAGATCTACCCTATTTGATGAAAGGTGACACCTTTTTCTATCTATCAACCTTAAAACTTGAATAAGGCAAATTTGAAACAATGAATTAACTAAACAATATCACATAAAAGTATAAAAAAAAATATATAAGAAAAAGTTGTGATATGAAAGAGGGTCATTGAGCTTACTCTACAAGTGTTTGATCTTTAGTGCGACGCTCGTCGCTCTTTGGTTTCTTGTTCTTTCCTTCACAAGACCCATTAAGATGTGCTTTTGAAAAATCCATTCTTTCAATCTTTGAGAGAAAACGAACCTGCAAAACTAAACTTTTTTTTGTGTGTGTGTGTGTGTTTTCCCCTCTCTTATAATTTAGTATCTGACTTTTGTGAAAGTCTTAGTATTTTACTCTATCCGCCTCCGTTTTTAAATACATGTCGCAGTCAATCACTGTACACATGTTAATATACAACTTTGACCATTAATATATTCAATTAACTATAATATATATATATATATATATATATTTTTTTTTTGATATTTTGAAAATATACATCGAGACGAATCAAACATCTTACATACTAACATTTATATATATTAGTCAAAAAACATAGTCAAAATAAATTGTGTGAATAATACACGTTATAAAATTGCGACAAATATTTAAAAATGGAGGAATTAATTTACAGAGTTTCTAAAGAACCCGGTATAAAAAAGTAACTGTCTCATTATTACTTTCTTATTTGAAAAGAAAATTCAAATGGATTCATGCATTTAATAAAGGTCAAATATATAAATTAACTTTCTCAAATAAAAAATTGTGTGATGAATTGTCTCTATTTGAACCACGTTTCACCATCTCATAGTAACTGATAACCGATAAATTTGCAACGGAAAGATACCATGTTTGACAATTTGCATATGAAGAATACCATGCATGTTTGACAAATAGGCTTCAAAAGCCCTCGATATGCAAATAGCGATGCACAGAAAATTAAAAGTAAATAAAGAAAATACTTTTGAGAGGAGTCTATGCAAGTGTAACAGATCAAACTATGGCATAAAATCCTAAAAAATGTTTGAGATTAAGAAATGGCATGGTTTCGAGACTCGATGTCTTTTCTTTACACTTTAATGCTTAAAATGAATGCAAAGAAGAGATAATCAATAAGGGAGGAAAATGACAAAAACTATTGAAATTTTAGCTTATATTCCAGGTTGGGAGTTGACTTTTGGTTAAGAATTTTTTTATTAATAAAACTAGTACGCTATAGGTTCTAAAATATACTCCCTCCGTCCCTTAATATAGCCACCTATTGCTTTTTTCACATTTCTTAAGAAATGTTGTTGGTGTAGTTAATGTGTCTGTTTTATAGTACAATTTTACAAAATTACCCTCATTAAAGAGATAATGTGAAAAGTCAATTTATTGTAATTTTAGAATTAGTAGTAGTATTAAATAAGGGTATATATAGAAAAAAATAATTAATGTGTGTTGTAATTTGAAAAGGGGGTTATATTTAGGGACAAAAAAATAAACAAAAGGGGGGTTATATTAAGGGACGGAGGAAGTATGTCGGAGTAAACCACTATATATATGTATATATATAGGAAACTTCTATGGTACATCCGTAAATTAAGGTGTACCGGTACTCTTACTTCAAAAATTTATAAATTAACTATCATTTTTATGAAATAAAGAGCTATTTGTTGATATTTGTATTTTAGAAAATATCATTTCATAAGAAAAACATCATTTCATTATTTATAAAAATCATACTAATTTTATTTTTTTACATTTTATTGTAAAAAATAATCAAAATTCTCTATCATGAATACTAAAAATTCAGAATTTTTTTATTTTATTCGTCGACGTTTTTGATAAATAAGATTTAATTATTATAATTATAGATGATAGAAAACAATTTTTTTCTTAAAAAATAACACATTTAACTATTAATTTGATGATTTGGTGTGCCAATACACTCAAATCTTTGAGTGTACCATAGAATTTGCCATATATATATATATATATATATAAACACACACATGTCAATGTACAATTTTGAACATTAAAATATTTAATTTTCTATGATAAAAATTTATAAAAATTTGATATTTTAAAAATATTCATTGTTACAAATCGAACAACACCTTACATGATACTATTTGTATTTATATATTAGTTAAAAAAAATGGTCAAAGTACGATAAATGAATAGCAAACATTTTAAAATTGCGACATGACGTGTACTTGGGAACAAAGGGAGTAAAAGACACGTATATTCGCACGAGTCACGCTAACATTCATTGGTAATATTGTAAAATATTTTCGATGACTATGTCCATTGATGTATATTCACATTAGGAAATTGGTATGAACATTTTTTAACCGTCCTCCTAAACCTTTCGATGAAGTTACCAGTTGATTCATCCACTTTGTTTCAAATTCACCAGATCGATTGTTGTAACCTCAGGTTGATGCTAGTAGAACCTATCATTGAAACATATTTCCCTGTTTGCCCAAGTTTGTAACAAGTTTGGTGGGACTGAGGAATATCACGTAAAAGTTGTTTCTGTCAATTACAGATTGTGAAATTCGTTCTGATTTCCTTCACGGCATTGCACAATGAACCTTCCAATAATATAAACAAGTTCAAATCTCGACCACCACAAAAAAAAAAAAAAAATTAGACCGAACTGAAATATTCTACATAATTTTTACTGTATTATTAATTAATCTTACATAAACATTTATTATTTGTGCACACGTGGAAAAAGCCTATATACATTAGTAAAAAAAAAAAAAAGCCCTCTATATTCCCTTAAAAAAAAGGCTTATATATTGTGCTATTGTAGATTTTATTGTAGGCACAAGCTAGACAATCGACTCTTAGATAACTTTCTTGATGATAGGTCTTGCTTTACACATTGCTTCTAGTGGATTGAGCTTTTGCATGATGACCCCTATTTTATTTTCAGTCATATCTACTTCTTCATCATTTAATCTTTTCCATTCAAAACACTGAATCAATAATCCCAAACTCAATGCCATTGTACGATGTGCCAAACCTATTCCAGGGCAACTCCTCCTTCCAAAACCAAATGCAATTAACTTGTTTGATTCCCCTTCTTTTTCAAATCTCTCTGGCTTAAAACATGAACCATCACTCCATGTTTCATGATCTCTTTGAATGGCCCATGCATTAACCAAAACTATCGTGTCACGTGGAATAGTAAAACCTCCAATATTGCACTCGTTTGAAGAAAAACGAGGCAATAGTAATGGAGCTGGAGAGTGCAATCGAAGTGTCTCGTAGATAATGTTTTGAATGTAAGGAAGATTTGGAATGTCCGACTCTTCCACCAAACGATCATGTCCTATTTGAGTGTTCAATTCATCCTTTGCTTTCTTCAATATCTTTGGGTGATTAAGTAAAGTAGCAATCGTCCATTCTAGAGTCCCGGCTGATGTGTCAGTTCCAGCTAGGAACATACCCTACAACTCAATTGAAATAAAATATTTATTTTATTCAACAAATGCAGAAAACCAAAATATATATATAAGTGAGAAGAGTAGTTTTCAATAAAATATATTTATCACAATAGACCCTTAATTTCGCCCGCGGCCGGGTTGTAAATTTTGATCAATTATTTTTGTGTGTAAAATTCGATGAGTCGTAACTCTCGATTGGTTTTTTTTCTTCAATCAAGTGAACAATTTTGATGTTTTCATTGAGAAAGCATCTAATAAAGAAAAACGGCCCTAAAAGAAAGGCCTACATATTAAATTGAATAATATACATCTCGGGTAAATTCTCATAACATTGTTTCATTTTTTGACCCTTTATCTTTTCTAGAATATTTATACGTGAAGTATTTATACGTATTTTGGTGTATAAGTGTAGTATCATATAGGTACTCAATAAACCATTTTAAAAAAAAAATACAATTCTCATAGATACATATAACGTATCGATATCCAATACAAGTACGTCTTATTCAGATCTTTTCTAGAACATGTATACGTGAAGTATTTATACGTATTTTGGTGTATGTGTGGAGTATCATATAAGTACTCAATAAAACATTTTAAAAAAAATACAATTCTCATGGATACATATAGAGCCCGTTTGGTGCACAGGATAGGAAGACAGGATATGATAAAACTATCATATCCTGATTCAATTTGTTGTTTGGTGCATCAATAGGAAAGGATAACTTAAACCCATTTCTTATCCTATCCTACTCACCCTTTGTTATTTTTATCCTTAGTTTTTGGTGGGTTAGAATTATCCTATCATGATTAGCACTAAAATGTTTATTTTGCCCTTTCTCAATTCATCACTCATGCTCTCTTTGCTCTCCATCCATCGACTTCTACTTCCTCCATAACTCTTCATCGCCATCTCTTCTATTTGATACAGATCCGACCCCAATTCCAACCTACAATCATTTTTTCCTCAATTTGCTTAATTTTTTGTTTTTTTTTCTTGATTATCTATTTTGTACTCAAGTTAAATTTGAAAAGGGATGAAACAAAGAGTTTAAGAATTTAGTATTATTATCTTCAACAAAAACAACTATTTTTTTTAAATTGAAGAAACCATGATTTTTTTTTATTGAACTTTAAGAATGAAGATGACGGCACCCCTAAAATAAGGAATAAGACAATTGACAATGTTTTTTATAACTTTGTGTAATTAATAATAGCTTAATTACATTTAATTAGAATTAATTACAAAGGTAATTATGTCATTTAATTGTGAAATATATGATATTATATTTGTTATCATGTGTGCACCAAACATGTGATAGGATAAATGTTATCATATTTATATCATTTCCTATCCTTATCCAATTTCATATCATATCCTATCTCTATCATATCATGTGCACCAAACGGGCCCATAAAGTATTGATATCCAATACAAGTACGTCTTATTCGGATGTGGTATTTTAAAAGTGCTTGATATAATAGTAACAAATGATTTGGAAAGTAACATACATACACCGCTATTAAAAATGGATAGATTTTCTTGACAAAAAAAAATGGATAGATTTTACAGTGCTTAACTCAGATTTAATTTTGGCCAGTAATTAAACGCATTAATCCATCTCAGTGTTCTATATAAGATTCGTTAGCTCACACTAAAATTTCACTAAATTTAGACCATTAATAATCTTCACTATCAATTTGAGATTGAACGATTAAAATCAATAACACTGCATCAAAGTGGAAGCAAAATTGTTACCTGAATAAGCCCTTTGATAATCTCATCAGAATAATAATCAGGTTGAGATTTCTGCAGAGTCAAAAGATGTTGTACCATGTTTTTACCACCATGCTTCCCACTTCTAATCTCATCAACAATTCCTTGCAAAAACGAATCACCTCTCTTCGCAATATCCTTCATCCTCTTAACCAAACCATCAAAATCAATCAACCTAAGTAAAGGCACAAAATCTCCCATATTATTCGCCCCAAACAACGGCATCATCTCATTCACCATCTCTTTAAACTTCTTCCCTTCCTCAGCATCACCAGCAACCATTCTTGTCATAATCTCAAACGTCATATCGGTTAGCCTCGTCCTCAACTCAACACGAGTGAACCTCTCATCACTCGTGTCTTTAGCCAGTTTTATTATAAGTTTCAACGCCTCATTCCTTCGCGAGTCAACGAAGGAGTTGAGACGTTGCGTTGAGAGGATGTCAAGGGTGATGATGCGACGTAGGTTACGCCAATGATCACCATAAGGGGCGGAGTCTAAGCTTGTGTAATTGTAGAAGAGATATTTTCCGGTGAGGAAGCGAGGTCGGTTCGATAAATCAACGTCGTGTTTAGTTAAACATTGTTGAAGTAGGGTTTGGGAGGAAATAACAACAACACGACGTGAACCAAACCATAGGGTGAATATTTTACCGTATTTTTGTGAAAGGTTGTGAAGGGAACGGTGGAGTGGGAGGTTTATGTTGTGGAGGTTTCCTATTATAGGAAGAGATATTGATGGACCTGGTGGAAGGTTTTTGAACTTTCTTCTTTGGAGTAAAAGTTTCAAGGTTAAAATGAAACTAAGGGAAAGGAGGGAGTAATATAACAATGGTGTAATTACTAACATTGTATTATATCGGTTATTGTGTTTTTGCCTGGGTTTGGAGATGCATGGTTTTATAGTTGAGTTGAGTTGAAGGATAGTGAAAACTGAACGAAATTTGAAACAAGTGGAGAGATATTAGAGGTTGCCAATTTATCAACAAAAGGACATTAAATAATGAAGAGAGAAAAGTAAAAATGTAGTTTTTTGTTTACGTTGTCTTAGTTTTTTTTAAGAAGAAGAAGGAAATCTCTTAGTTGATGATGATGCGAGATAAAGAAGAAAAACAAATTTATATTGTTTTCAACATCAATGCTCATATGATAGTTGATAAAAATCAATATAGACGTTTTTTTCTTTTTACGTTATATAGACGTTACTTTGGTAAAGAGCTGAAGCTATCAAAAGCGTCATTTTGAAAGTTGGTGGCTAAGACCACCAGTTTGTAAAAGTTTGGGTGTGGAGGGAGTACAATTTTTCAATATAACATATAAATTATTTATGTAAAATTTTATAAAATAAAAATTTGATATGAAGGATCTTATTCTAATTCTGGACTCTTAAAAATTTAGACATCGATATTAATACTATGTTAATATTTGGGCCATAAAATACTTTGGAGCACCTTAAAATTTGAGATTTGTCTATATATATATATATATATATATATATATATATATATATATATATATAAAAGTTCAAATTTTCATAATTGAATAAAATTTGGGCACATATTTCTATTTAATGTTTATGTGGAATTTGGATTATTCTCAAAATTTTGAGGCCTTGTATTGTAGCACAACTTGCACCTGTCTACAAGATATGAGTCGGTCTTGCTTATAAGTTGTTTATAACCCATCAAGATTAGCGATATTATATGTTAAGTTATTGGGGGGTGTAGCATTATATATCTAAATGTTACATCGATATACTTTGATCCTTCCTATTATGGAGATGTGATCAATTGGTCATATATATATATATATATATATATATATATATGATGAAGAATCCTAATTTTATGAAATGATTCAATTTTGTTATAAACACGAAATTTTTGTGATTTTTTGTACTTTTGGGTTTGAATTTTCGTGTACTTATGACAATTTGGCCTAAAAATGGGTGAATTTGATTAATTTAACACAAATTATGATTTTCGTTACTTTGGACGAATTTGTGAAGCAAAAATATAATTTGGGATGAATTTAATGAATGGAAAGAAAAGAGATGTCATACTTTCTAATTTAAGAAAGAGATAAGTCTTTGAAGTGAAAATCACATAAGAAAGAATTTTTGATATGATCAAAATTTAGTACAATCTAAAACCCAAAGAGCAAATTTTTATTTTATTTTTATCAAAATTCAACTTTTCTTTTCTAAAAGTTGTGCCTCCTATGTATAGGTAGGAATGAAAATTGCTGAATTACAAGAAATTGCTACAAGAAAAATCAATGAAAGAGGGTGTATGGTCTTGATGATCATGGCTTGATTTTGATGATGATGGTTTCATATGCTAAAACGAAGTGACTTCATTGTCTCATTAAAGTCTTGTCTCTTCTCTCTCTTCGGTACTTGCATTTTTTTCTAATTCTGAGTAAATGTTTTTTAATGTCTTGCTTTTCTTTTGTTTTCGAGATTTTTTTTTGGTCAGATAGCCTAGTGGCTAGAATTCATCTTATAAGATGAATAAGTGGGGTGTCCGAGTTTCGAACTCCGACCCCTACATATAATAATGCATTGTCCTACCAACTGAGTTAGGCTCACGAAACCGAGACTCATTTTTAAAAATGAAATGATATATATTAAGATAAAAAGGAAATCAATCAGGGAGCTTCTATGAAGAAGTCGGGAAAATGACTTCTTCGGTGCAGTCGTTTAATTCAGCCAATCAAATTTCAAGGCATAACACGTCAGATGTTAGGACAAATTATAATATAGATCACTTGTTTCATATGTTCCACCATGGACAAGTTTATTTCATGATCTTAACGGTTAGATTTATTTTGTCTCTATGTTATTGTGGTACACCATATACACATGATTTTCTCTCCTTTTTATTTCCATTTCTTTATTTATTCATATTATATCTCTTCCAGATTTTTATTAAATCAACATCTTCATCTTTCCTTCATCTTCTTCATCATATCTTCATCAACTTATTCATCATCTTCATGAGAGAAAAAAACTCAGAAAATTAAAAAAAATGAAATTACATAATAAAAAAGATTACATTTAAATACATTTTCATAAAAACACTTCCAATTTCAATTCCTCTTTATTTACCTCACAAAGCATTTTCCAAATTAATCCCCTAATTAAACATATTTCTCCAATTTTATCTTAATCAAGTCCTTAATATAATTTCAGTCCCATATGCATTTTCTGATTTGTTTTTGCTCTCATCCACCGTGCTTTTGAATTGTGAAAGAAAATTCAATTTGATAACAAAAATGATACTATTTAGATTGTTACATTGTCCTTTGTTAACACCTATTTGGTTAAAAAAAATTACTTGGTAAGTTTTACATTTTTTTTTAAATTAAGTTTTACATCTAATTATTCTTTCAGTTTTTCTTACTATAAACGATATAAACACTTGACAAGACCTTCAAAACCAATAATTACGTTTTATTGTGTTCATGATTATGTGTTCGAATTGAGTTTTCGATGATAAAATGATTTTAAAGGTAAGGTTTTTATTTTTCGGTTCGCATGGGTTTAACCGGGTCGTAACGACCCGTCTGGAGGTAGAAGATGAAGTATTAAAATAAATAAATTTTTTTGCCCAAACACAAAATCAAACCCGCAACCTCTACAATCACAAAATCAGACTAAATCAATGCAACATCAAATATATTCCCAAAATCTTAACATTATAATTCTACTTAACTGCTATGCAAATTTTAAAAAGTAATAAATTATTATATAATTATCATTAATTTTATGATTTATCAAATGAAAATCATTAATTTTCTACGCTCATTAGGTATTATTCAAACTTCAATTTTTTTTTTTAAAATTCTTGCTTTTATATGTTATTATTTTTACCAATTATATTTACGCTTATATTTTTATTTTTATCTTTGGACATGTTTTATATTTGGAATTTCTACTTTACTATTTTGGACTTTATAATATCTTGTCTTAGTTTAATTATTTTTACTAGTTTTAATTAAAAAAAATGAAACAAAACAATAGGCTTTCTTTTTTATGAAAAAAAATTTGGGTTACAACTTTTGCCTCTGAAAATAAAAATTGGATACAGCTTTCGAAGAAAAAATCACGGAAAAAAAATCAACAAATTAAAAGAAAAGGAAAGGAGGCACATGTATATGGAAAATAGATGTGCTTTTGAAAGAGTATTGAATACAACATTTACTAATTTTAATTACTTGACTAATTTCAACTCTCAAGTCTCACTATTATTACCACTCAATTTCCAAGCTTGATCAAAAAAATGAAAAGTCCTTTTATCAATAAGCTTGAATTTGACCAAATGAAATAAATAGTTAAAAAGAAGAATTAATTTATCAATTGACACTAACTAGAAAATCTCAACCCGAATAAAAGACAGAAGTTTAGTCTCGTAAGTGTAGCTCAGTTGATAGTTACCAGAGATAATTTGTGCAGGGGTCAGGGTTCGAACCCCGAATTTCCTACTTCTTCACACATAATATGTGTGAATTTATCAACTAGATTACTTGAAAAAAAAAGACAGAAGCTTAAAGAAAAGAAATAAAGGAAACATACAAATCTCAATAGGTGCATTATGTTTGACAGCTAGAACCATGGCAATAAATATGACATTGATCTTCGACAATACCACTAATTGTGAATAAAAACTCATGCATATAAATTTTGACTATTAGCGCAACTTTCATTATTATAAGGTCATCTTCCGGTCATTATTATAAGCTATGAGGTAGTTAAAAATGTAAACCCCAATATTTGCATAAAGATTTCTGGAATTTTAAAATTTAGATTCCTCCATCTGTTTGTGGAACATAACTTACAGTCACGAGCAATAAAAAAAAATAGCATAGTCCATTTAAGCCAATCTGTGATACAAATAAAAAAACCCACATCTAAGGATTAATCATCCACCAATTTCAAAGTGCAGTCCCACATCTTTTCATCTTTTGTTGAAAGTGTGAAAGTAGCATAATTATTTTGATTTTCTTAAGAACTAAAGACCCAGCAATGAAATGGGACATACGGAAACTATAAATTTAAAATCCAAATTTAAAACCAGATCTGGAGGAGGATTGGAGGAAGATGGGAAGAAGAAAAGAGAGGTAGGTGTTGGGAGATGATGATGAAGGAACAAGAACTGGGTGCAGAGGAAATTAAGGAGAAGAAATAAAAAAGTAGAAAGAAAATAATATAATGTGAAAGATAACACAATAACAATAGTGATGCTTAATCGTTCAAAAAATCTAATAAAATTAGTCTACGGTGGAACATATTAAGCAGATACACGGTACATACCATCCAACAATTAATACACATGACATTATTTAAAAACGTGGCGCATTATTATTGGATAGAAGATAACTTTACCGAAAAAGTCAATTGTACAACTTCACCGTAGAATTTTCCAATCAAATTTTTCACGAGTGCTTTACATTCAACTATAACCTCCATGTATACCATGAAGGCACCGTTTATTCCGCAAAAAGGAGAATTTTGATTAGGCAATTCCTGTTCCGTGAAACATGCCATTTAAAGCTTTGGATGCTCAAAATGGATTAAACACACAAAAGTTCTTAATTCTTTGTTAAAAAAAAGGATTTCAATTCTCTTGAGCACATTTTTTGAGCTAGAAAAGTTGTTACAAGTTTCCTAATTTTTGTTTTTTTTTTTGTTTTTTTTTTGAAAAACTAAGTCTCTTAAGTAACTTTTTGGAGTAAAAAAGATGTTACGAATTTCTTAATTTTTGTCTTTTTTTAGATGATATGATATGTTATATATAAAATCTTATCTTATATATAAAAATTTGTAAGCCCTTAAACAACTTTTTGAAGCCTAAAATGATGTTTCAAATTTCATATTTTTTTTGTCTTTTTAATGATATGATATCTTATATATAAAAATTCCTAAGTCTCTTAAACAATTTTTGAAGCCAAAATTTTTTTTACAAATCTTATATATAAATTTTTTTAAGTCCTGAAACAACTTTTTGAAGTCTAAAATGATGTTCCAAATTTCGTAATTTTTTTGTCTTTTTTAATAATATGATATCTTATATATAAAAGTTCTTAATTCTCTTAAACAATTTTTTGGACCCAAAAAAGACTTAACAAATTCTTATCTTTTTGCTTTTTTTTTTAGATGATATGATATTTTTTATATTTGATTGTTTTTATTGATATGCATTTTTGGTTCTATTACAATATTTTGGAATCAACAAGGAGAGAAATTAAATATTTTCTTTGATATGTTTTTTGTCAAGCTTCCTTTAAACAATCTATATGATGAAAATGAGATGGCAAAATTTATAAATGTTTTGATTCTTTGTCTTTGAAGGCAACATGCTTAATAACCACTATTATTTTATATTAAAAACTCTCCAAAATCTTATCAAATTATTATAATATTTGTTCTGAGGATATCGACAATGATCCATCACTTGCGTATTTATAAGAAACAAATGCATAATTATTTGAAAAATGTTATTTCTTTAGAAAAATAGCATCAAGAATTTTTTAAGACACAACTAACAAATTTTAATTGTATGATTTATTTGTTCACTTTCTAGTCAAAGTATCATATCGACACACGGGTTTTTATTACCAAAAGTTTAATATGGGAGTTTAGATTTTTACTTGTCAAATTCGAAACTAGAACTATCTTGAAATTTTATTTTATTTTTGAAAAATAAAAATAAATACATCTCTCATAATAAATTAAGACATCTCAAGTGTGTTAATATAATTCCTGGATACCTACTTAAGTCCGTTCATAATTTGATAAGGAAAACTCAAATTGATTGGGTTTGGGGTTTTTTCTTTTTTAAAAGACGGAGGTGAAGCGGTAATGAGAACATTGATATCCACTCTAAACTTGTCTACGAAGCCGCCCTACTTGTATTAAATTACATTTTTACTTCTTTTAAATTAGAATCTTCTAAACAAACTCTTAAATTACATTAATATGTTGGCCGTAAGTTCTGTCTCACTGACAAAAAATGTCGAAATTGTTAGATCAGATGTTGTGATTTGAGTTTGAATCTCGACTCCTTACTCGTGTGTCTAAGTTTTCAATGCCACTTACCATTTCCTCTATAAAAAAAAAATTACATTAACATGTTTATATTTATTTTTAAAGGTGGACCTTAAACAAATTGTTTGTTATTTTTTCAAAAAAAAAAATCAAATTATTGAAATGGTTTAATAAAAAAGTGCTAACTTGCAGTCAAAATTCATGCGGAAATGGAGCGGGTGGCAATACTTATACCCAATCTGATACGGGACCGAATACTATATTTGACCCCACTCGAGGATCGGGTTCAAAGACGAGGTAGACAAAAACCGTCTTCGTCCAGACATGTAGTCATGTCTAATTCCAGTTGTGTTGGTACTCTTGACCGTCAGTTATCATTTACAATGCTCTAGAAATATTATTAAAATAAAGAAAAAACTATAAAAGCATTGCTAGAAGGTTTTTTTTTTTTTTAAGGAATTAGCAGCAGTATCTTGAAAATTCAATATGATTAAAAAAAAATGTAAGTCCAAAAGATGTTATCCAAGAATTCAAAATGCTACCCTGTGTACGATATATCTGTATTTACCTCATGTAGCGGAGAAAAATCTCAATTCATGATATGATATATTAATAATTTACAGCAAAAATCGATTACGTACACATTAATCTTTTATTCAAGTTGATCTAAAGAGTGAAAGAAGTAAATCTGGAATTGCGATTTAATTATATTTGGAAGTAGTCCCTAAAAGTTGTTTGAATTCACAGGGATTCTGTCACATTATCGTCATGCTGAGAAAATTGATAAGAAATAGAGTAGATTTTACATAGTGTTTGGTACAAGAGAGAAAAGAGAGAAATAGAGGAGAAAGAAGTGTGATTAATTTTTGAAATGACTGAAATATCCTTATAAAAAAAGTTGATATACAAATTTATTTTATTTGAATTTAACTTCATATAAAAATAATGTAAAAAAGTAATATAAAAATAATTAATTTCTTACATACAAATTAATTAACTTTTTTTTAGGGAGCAAATTAATTAACTTTTTTTCTTAATTATTTAAAATATTTCATTTTGGTCAATTAAATCAATTCATAAGTTAAGTGGTGAATTTCAGTAATTTAATTATATATATATATATATATATATATATATATATATATATATATGTGTGTGTGTGTGTGTGTGTGTGTGTGTGTCTATATATATATATATATATATATATATATATATGTAACAAAAGAGGGATCAAACAGAGAGAGGGATAGAGTTGCGTTTTGGTTTCTACTTGCTTTCGTTCACGACTAGCTAAACCAACAAAAAACTTACATAATTGATAAATAGTAGCTGCATATGATCAAAAGCAGGGAGAAATATGGAAAAGAACAAAAAATTAGCAGCTCCACTCCATTTCTTCGCACATGAAGAGAGAAATGCAAAAGGCATGGGTCCCACCAAATATTATCTCTCTTCCTAGTCTCTCTTCTCAACCAACTTCTCCCCAACTTCTCTCTCCCCTCTTTCTCTCTTTCTTATTTCTTCTCTACCAAACACAATGTAAAAGATGTTGGGAAGAAAGAAAAAAACCACAAACATTGGATATAAAGCGGAGAAAAAACCACGAACATTATCTAATGATAACTAGAGATTAATACTGTGAAAAAATCCACAACTTCGTGGATAAAAGCAATGTGAAACTTTTTCAACATGTATGCTTTAAAGAACACAAACAACCTCCACCTTGATTGAAGCAGCTATGGTGAACATATCACTATTTCATGGTTGAAGCAGCTTTTTGAGGAGCACCTCACCATTGCTACTAATTTGGAAAATGTAGCTGAGAGGGAGGAGGACAGAGATAACCGTAAGAAATAGTATGTGAGGACTTTCTTGCTCTATTTGGTAGGATGTACGTTATTCATCGACAAGATCAACGAGCACGTAGTGGTGGTATTTCTTGAGGTGTTGTAGGTCCTGGAGATGATTTATGAGTGGTCCTTTCGGGTGTCTTGAAGGTGGGAAAAACACAAGAAGGGGGGGTTGAATTGTGTTTTTAAAAACGTTTCTTTCTTACGAAAAATAACACTGTTCTCAGGATACAGAGTCTGATGGAGTTTAGACTTTGATCAGAGTTCAGAGTCTTAGCAGCGGAATAAATAACAGATGCAAGAAAGAAAGAAGACACAAGCAATTTTATACAGGTTCCTTCCACAAACCGGAAGTAGTCCTGTCCCCCTTGCACTTCCAAGGAGAGTTTCACTAAAATGTAATATCAAATTACAAGTTGCTCAAACACACAAGTAAGAGACTTCCTTTGCTCAATCACACAAGAAAGAGACTTCAGATGCTCAAGCACACAAGCAAGAGACTTTAAGACAATTACAGAGAATTGAAAAGAGTTTTGAATACTTGATATACTATCAGAGGTATTCACAATACAGAACGAAACAGAACAGACTCTGTTTTCTTAGATACTTAGAAATTCTAAAATGTGAGCTTTTGTAAGAATTATCTAAGTTGTTGATGAGCAGTGTTTGCGACTTGGAATATGAGAGAAGAACTCAATTCGCGTGTATGTATATGGTTATATTTTTCTTCATGTCTTCATCTCTATTTATAGAGAATTTGAGAGACGTTAGAAACTGACAGCTCATCACTCTTTCTTTACCGAAGCTGATTTGACACCTTTGATCCTTTGCTTGATTTGAGGCTTGTACAATGAAATCAAATTCAAATCCATTCCATCAAATATGGAAAAGTTTCTGCTTTAGTTACTGTTATTCTTGTCGTGTATAGAAGACATTGTGCAGAGTTGGTGGTTGCAGGAACAGGCGTAGACATAGTAGTTGTACTTTTCGTACACTTGCTTTGTCAACGCTTTTCAGTGTCTGAGGAATCTTTGCTTCTGGAGACTATTTGCTTCTGATGAGTCTGCCTCTGATGAACTTGCTTCTGATGACGTCATCTTCAGAAGCTCTTTCTTCAGACGCATTCTGACTCTGATTTTCCAGGAGCACTTTCAGTCAGATGTTCTTCAAGCTTCAGTCTAAATTCCCTTTGCTCTTTAATTTACTCAATTAGAACCTTTTGTAAATAAAACTTTGATAATGGTCCTGCACACTTGAATAAATGTTTAGCATATCCAATTGATAATTTTTAATACTTTGTTATCATCAAAACTTAAGTGGTATACTTATGAAACACCCTTTGTTCCAACATGTCTCACACGAAGATACGACCACCTATCGAGGAAGATCCCCTTAGGGCGAATAATGAGGTGATCATCGAGCATGAGCATACTAGAGATAATACTGATTCAATGAGTATCAACATGAGTTGCATTAATATGGTGGATGAGAGGTTACATGATAATCTAATATACACTGCCCCTTGTAACCAGAATGCAACTACAGTTAACTATCGTAGGTGCCAACGACAATTAATTGTTGTTGGATAGAAAAAGGGTATGCCGGTTATTTCAGGGTGCCTAAGAGCAATTTTGGAAAGTTAAAGAGCAATTTTCAACAATTCATTAAAAAAAAAACTTAATGGTCTTTTATAAAGAAGCTTAAAATGTTGAGCAAGACCCAAATAAGTATTGCTCATGTGGAGAGGGGTCGGTTCTATCAAGATTTAGAATAAAAAAATTGCACTTAAATCAATAAGTTTTTTTTAGGGAACTTAAATCAATAAGTTTGAGTGTTGTTTCTAGAAAAAATATTTTTCCACCCACTCCGCTCTTGCATGCCTTTCAATTTTACCA
Source organism: Medicago lupulina (assembly GCA_958299785.1). Lineage (NCBI taxonomy): Eukaryota > Viridiplantae > Streptophyta > Magnoliopsida > Fabales > Fabaceae > Medicago > Medicago lupulina. The sequence goes on along the minus strand of OY283142.1, from coordinate 11,769,000 downwards.
TTATGCCCTATTTGGATTATATAATACCAACAAGTTAAAACACATAAAAGAGAAAAACATGTCGGTAAATCACAACAAATTCAAAAACATAAATAAACACGAATAAGATCACAAATTAACCAAACTAAATTCTTCGTTGGGTTTATTCATGTAAGCCCTCATTTCTTTGTAGGTCTTTGATGAATCGGACAAATTGATAGAAGTTTTCTACAAACATTTTAAATTTTTTTGGGGAACAAATAACAAACCGATTTTTTTTTCGTTTATATTGAAACTCATTGTTTTTACTCTTCGAAAGATTTAAAGAAAATTGAGAAAAGTGAAAAAATGAGTTTGTATCTTTTCTTTTGACGTTAAAGATAATTTCATTAACAAAAGACTGACAATAAATCAAATGTCAAGACTACAGAAATATGAAGAGCATATTTAGCTAAATAATGAGCAGTTTGGTTGACTTAACCCTAACATGCAAAAAATTTAAACTATGAAATCTAACATCAAAACTAATACAATCTTCAATAATATAGCTGACATAGGTGGAAGATCGTTGATGAGCATTCAACGCCAAAACCACATCAGAAGCATCTGATTCTGCTATAAGATTCATAAAAGACATGTCTTTTGCAAATTCCAAACCTTTCTACATAACTAAAGCTTATGCAACCTCTGAGACTGATAAAGAAAAGACTTGCCAGCAACTAGCAACAACGACAACATCTTCATTATCTTTCACCGCAACACCAATACCCCACTTACCATCCTCTATCAGACCTGCTGCATCAATATTAAGCTTATAGAAACCACAACCCACTTGGGTTGGCCTAGTGGTATTGGCTCGGGATCTGGGAGTGTGCTCCTCCTCGAGGTTTCATGTTTGATTCTCTTTGGTGCCAATTTTGGTGGGCTAGTTTAGCTTCTTAAAAAAAACAGCTTATGGAAACCACTAAAAGGAGGTCTCCAATGAACATCAGATATTGACAAAATTGGACATCCACTTAGTGTCTCGAACAACATCGTACTATCACTTTTAAAATTCACAATAGATCTTTGTGCCTTTTGAACAATGGTAGTCGCATCAATATCAGTTCCCTCAAAAAATTTCTTATTTCTAGCACATCGTATTTCATATCACAGGGCCAAAACATGAACTATAATATCTTCATCAACATCAATAATATTTCTCTCCAACCACTCCAAAAAAGGTACATACTTGGGATCATGCATATTAAATACTACACCTAAAGAGGATGCAAACCATATCTGCTTTGATCAATGGCACTCCATAAAGAGTTGTGAAATTGTCTCATTATGATGCCCACAAAAAACACACAATGGATCACTACTTATTCATTTTTTAAAATGATCATTTTTTTACTGGTAGTTTTGCATGTAGAATCCTCCAGAAAAATTGGATGTATCTTGAAATACTTTTTATTTTCCATATTTTTTTCACACTTGGTGATCATTGTCCTGCATTGAGTTAAGGGACACTTCTACTCTATGCCTTGGCATTAAGAAATGGTATGAACTCTTTAGAGAGAAAATAGCTGACCGTGAAACACCTCACACAAATTCATCTTGTATTGAGAGAAAGAAATTAGCAATTGAAGAATCTGTTGAGCCTTATAAGGTATAAAAAAAAAATCATTAATTAAATGGACAATCCAACATCGAATATCATGATGAATGAGATTTGAGTCTGAGACAAACATAATATCATAATTAGAAGGTTTTTTTAATATTTCTTTACAAGCATTTAGACTAAACAAAAGTCCATGAATGAAGCATTATTAAGTTTTTTAATGCTACATCACAATTGATCTCCCAGTCCCACCCTCAGTTTTGTTTGACTAATCTCGTTCCTTCAAGTTTTGTAAATATAAAAAAATACAGTATACAATACTATCAATCATTTTACACTATTTTTTGTCAATTTTTTTTTTCTGATAGATATACGAAATGACAAAGTATTATAAACTCATACATACAAATGAAGATACATGGTTCGAACTCTGGTCATGACGTCTAACCTAACAATTTCGACATTTTGTCAGTTGAGCTAAGATTTGTGGACTATTTTTTGTCACATTTAATTACTTTATAAGTGGATTTAAATTTTAAATTAATTTTATTTTAAGGTATTAGTATTTTCTTTTTCAGTAGTGATCGAGGTTTGAACTCCGAATCTTCTTTATATTATACATTGTTCCTATCAACTGAACTAAACTCACAAGAACTCTTGAGTATTGCACTGTTAACATATTTTTCCATTGGTGTCAATGAATTTTCAACCAAATAAACAACTGCTTTAATCCTTAAAAAAAAAAAAAACTGCTTTAATTTTTTCACGAATATGAATCTCAAATCCCCAACTTTTTATTTATGTTCCCTTTCCTTTAAAAAAAACTTTGTTTACGTTGAAAAAAATGAGAGATCGCTAATTTTTTTTAAGGGAAGGAAAGATCATTAATTATTGACCGCAATCTGTTCAAAATAAAAATTTAAAATATTCTTGACTGCAATGTAGCCTCAATGTTTTTATATTTCATGATGACCGTTTTTTTTTTTGGTAGATACATGATGACCGTTTTACTAGTGCCAAAATAAAATAATTATATATTAGCACACTATATTGATTTTTGACCTTTGACGATAAATTAACCTATATTTCCCTTCAAAAATAAAATAATCTGTAGTCATAGGGAAATGCTCGTGGGAGTAGCTGGGGACGCCAAAATTTTGAGCTACAACCGGTCACCTCCAGCGAAAAGTAAGAATAATTGAGATTAGCCGGAAATGCTGTCTTTCATGTTTTTTTAATGATAAAAGTTAATAATTTTTTTTAACCAAAACGTTAGTGATTTTATGTTAGATTGTAACCAAATTTTTTTTTATGTTAGATTATTTTTTAATCAATCTTGGTTGGTCCGATAAAGTTGACTTGAAACATTGAAGTATATTTTTTTCATCGTTTCATGTTTGATTTTCTTCGATATCAATTTCAACAAGTTAATTTTACTTCTTCAAAATAGTTGTTAGATTAATTTTTCTCTTATGTTTAAGTTTAAACCCAAAACCTTCAACTATTTATCACTTATTTTGTTTCCTTTCCTAAAGAGTGAGTGACACTAATCGCTAATCACATTCTTAAAAAAAAAAAAAACTAATTGCTAATCACATAATAAAATTAACATCATAGTTTGTCTTTACACCTCAAAATAAATAATACAAGTTAGCCGAAATAGTTAGATATGAAATTAGATATGCAAGTTCCCTCCAGCGGATTGCAGGTTAGGGGAACACACAACTAAACAAGAGTAAACTGAATCTTTATTATGTCTACTGAAATACACGAAAGCCATAAATTCATCATACTTAATCAAAAATCAAAGAAGCTTGACAATAAAACTTTTAACCCGCATTCCATATTTGTAGCACCATTAATTTTACATTTGCCAAAAAAATTACACAAATTTAAAATTAATGAATGGGATTATTTGAAATCAATTTAATGAGTCTCTAATCCAGATTAACTCTAGCATAAAATTAAGTGCTTTTATTACCACAACAAGAAGGTGAAGTTCTAGTTATAGGGTTTTGAAATTGGGGTTCCGTGTTCCGTCAAAAAAAAATTGCGGTTTGGGGCTTTATTTAACTCAATTTGTGGTTTATGAATAAATTATTCTCAAACCCGATATGTCACCATTTTTATCAAATAAAGGTAATTTAAAGTTAATTTTGACTTAAAATCTTATTTTTTTTGATTTTGTGATTTCGTCGTCTTTACATTACTTTATTTGTATTTATTTTTCGTCGTTGTGCAATGTATTTTTGATTTTAGTGTGGTATTTTTGTGAATGTAATAAAATAAGGAATCAAACGTGAAATTAAATTAATTTTTTATGTGTGTTATGAAGATTTTTTTTTTTGAAAATGAAGCACATATGCATTAACAAATCTTTATTAAAGTCAATTTGATGACCGTTATATATAACTTCTTACGACCTTTATAACCCTATAGGTAAATTTTTAATTCGTTTGTTCTAAGCCTTTGGTCTTTCTTTTACTTGTACGAGTCTATTGATGGTTACAGATTATTATTTTTTTGACAACATGGTTTTGACAATGGTGTAGTATTTTGTTTTTAAAGAATGTTTTATTTAATTCTTTAGTAAATACTTTAAAACAGTTGGTGATTATTTTTCAAGCGTTTATTCAAAGTCTTGGTCTGTCTTTTACTTTGGAATAGTTCTCGAACCATATTTGACCAAGTGACATATGGCATTCATGCATAGGGAGATGGTGGCTTAGTCTACCAAAGCATGACTACTTACTGTATTCGACGCAAATTTCTCTGAAGAAATATAGAGCAAAATAAGGAAAGTAGAAAACTATGATGCAGAACTGTACGTGGTCTTTATTGGCGTGCTAATTCAGTTTATTCTAGAAGTTGTATAGTATTTTTTCTATAACCAACTATTTCTAGACTGCTTATTAAAAACTGTTTCAAACAAACACTGATAAAACACATATAATGAAACACAATGTTTGGTAACAAAGTTCGATGAAGTATGCCCGCGTCTCCAAGTACAAAGAAGTTGTAGTTTCAATTAAATACTAAAGTTCAGTTTACAATAATACTCCTAAATCGCGTTCGTCTCTATCCACTTTTCAGTAGTTATGAGTCATACCAAACATATCTTTATTTAATTCGTACATTTCTAAAATAAAAAAAAAAAATGATAGGAAGAGATGACCATGAGAGTCTCTAACCAATAATTCATACGTTGTAATCTTACAACAACCATACAGAGGCAGGATCAAGAAATGTTAACTTGCATTAGTGGTTGCAGTTTAATGTTTAAGGTTACCATAAACATCAGAAGTGGTGAGAAAATAACCTGATCCTGAACGCTGGGATAAATTCCATGTTGGATGTGGACGTGGTTGGAGAAAATAAACTCATTTCTATTCTTTCAGATTTCATTGACTTGTCACCAATTCTATAAAAATTCGACGATTCTATTTAGTTTGTTCCAATATTATCTTAAAATTAGCTCCAATCAAATAACTTACATATCCCAAAACTAAAGAACATTGCTTCAATTATCCGGGTGAATTTGACGCTGTCCAAAACACATTTATTTACAATATCTACTGTAATTATGTAAAATTCATATAAATTACATTAAATTTATCTGAGACTTACATGAAGTAACTGGTGCACCTTAGATTATAAGTGTTCTTTTAAGTTCGAAGATTTTTTCTACCTTAGATTGGACTTCATTCTTTGTACTGTAAATTTTTTCCGTAAAAAATTCTTAAGTGCATTTCTTTTCCATTGATGACTTCAGTTTTTTATTGAAAAAATAACAAAATGTTGTCATATTATATATTTGTTCAAATTGGCACAATATAATAATTAATAAGGACCAGCTTATATTGTCTCATTATACTAACAACTAATCAATCAATAAAATATATTGCCACATTATAAATCAATCAATAAAATATATTACCACATTATATTGACAACTAATCAATCAATAAAATATAAATATTGGCAGCTAATGGATGCCATATTTTAGCTTAAACTAAGGATCAGTACATAGACGCCACCAACCATTCTATAGTTTCAAACATAAAATATCCAATTTTCTTTGACTGGATAATTTATACTTTTATTCTATGTAAACTTATTTGTTTGATTTCTTATAATTTGAAAATGACGACTTTCATGTTTCTACTGTAACACTAGTTAGCATAAATATAGTATCATTTTCTTGACGTAATATTGATAATAATACCACCATCGGAGAGTTGGAGCTAACATAAATGCCCAGACTCACATAACATGATGAATTTAATGTTTAAACTTCTATAGGGGATGATATTTATTTTATTTTTAAGTAGTTTAGTTGTTAAGAATTCACATTTTTAAAATGAATAAATAAGGTGTTTAGGGTTCAAACACTGACCCCTACATATAATATGCAATGTCCATTTTTACTGAGTTAAACTCACGAGACGATGATACTTATATTTATATATGACAAATAATGAAAATAATTACCTTCAATGGAGATAATCTAAGGAAAAAGATATTAATAACACCAATTACCAAGTGTACTTATATCGGAAATAAACAATATCAAGTATGGGTGATTCAAGTCGATCCAAAATAACACCAGACACAACTTCAAAATAAAAAACAAAAAATATTAGATGTGTTTGGATGTGTTTTTGTAACAATTGATGAAATCAGATCGAATTTTGAATTCATTTTTCAAAACCGAACCACATACATAAAAATTAATAATAATTTAATTTTTTTTATTAGTGTAATATATTTATTAATCTATTATTAATTGGTTTTTAATTTTTTTAACAGTAGTTCTTAGTTGAATTTTAACCTAGTTTATTACCAATGTAACTGGAAGCACCACATCTACCATCGATATTTAACTTTACACATACATCTTGAGACCGAGTCCACTTAACAATGCTCCCATTAATTTGATGCTTCAATCAGTGAATATTAACCTAAGTTAGGTATACACATGATATCTATAAAATGAAGGAACTTTATGTATTCTAATTCCACTGCAAATCACCCACCAAATAATTATTACAAACATGCAGTCAAAACATCCTTTAAACAACTCAATTTAAAATAATGTCTTCTCTCGGATATATCCCTTTCAAGCAAATTACTATCATACTTACGCATTCAATAACATTTTATATAAGATGTTTTAGACCATTTAAACAATTGAATTTAAAGTTTTTTTTTTAAGCAAAGGAAAATATAATAAATAAAAAGAATTACAAACAGTTGAGGGAACATAAACCTTACACAACAACCCTAAATGGGTAATACAACAAGATGAACAAAAATGGTATATCAAAAAAACCAACTGGACCGTAATCCAGTGATGAACATAAATGCTCAATAGACGATTACACAACATCAAAATCCAGCGAACCCAACGTGGGATCTGAAACCAAATTGCAAAAAAAAAAAGTGTAAAGTCCACATACATTTTTTCGAACCAAAGACAAGTGTGAATACAATCAAACCCATCTTTTGATCACTGACAAATGAAACGACCGCCAACACGGACTATATATATATATATATATATATATATATATATATATATATATATATATAGTCTAACTCATCCTTAAAATATTGACTTATAAATTAATAGTGTCATTCTTTATAAACTCATTTTAAATCTTATATATTCTACACTTTCTCATACACAACTCCGATATTGAAATTGGTATATATATGAGAGGTGTCTTTATTTATACATGAGACTTGAACTGTTTTCAATGAGAAGTATCCTTATTGCTATTACTTCTTAAGAGATGGCCACCTTTTGTTTCTCCTTACATGAAATAAAATGAGAAATAATATTGATACAACAATTTTGAGACAACTTTATCACACTCTTAAAGTGGTCATACTCTCTCTCCTCTTCTTTCTATCTTTAATATTTTTGATAAATTATAAAAAGGGAGAAGAAGAATGTTGTCACAAAATGGTTAAACAAATATTATTACTCTAATAAAATACAAGACATGCTAACAAATATCCTAAGATCACTTTGTTAAATATTTTAAAAAGAAAATAATTAATAAGTTTTATGTAGATTTTTTTAATGCTTCAATATGTTAATTAATACACAATTTATAAAATAAAATTTTCATTTTAAATTTATAACAAATATTCTTAAAATAGTTGTAAACATTTCTCAGAAAATATATAGTGCAAAAATTTTCATAAAAACTCATTAGGACATTCATTAACATTTCCTAAATATATAATCGGGCAAAGCTGCTGCACAGCACGTATATAATATGCCTTTTTTCCTTAAAAAAATATCCCCAGGTTTGAATGGACTATATTTAATTGAAATGAATTCTACAAGGTAGTAAATGTAAATAAAATACTATATATGAAAAATGTCCTTCGTTTGAACAGCAAAAACGTTGAAGTTGATTTTTTTTTGGTGGCTACTACTGTACCTACTACTGAGTAAGTGGCACGAGTCAAGAGCAGCCTCAAATTAAAGAATACCTGCCACTCGTCTCCTTCCTACTCACCTCACTCTCTATAAATAGTAATAAATACCTAACATAACATGCTATCACTACTCACTCACTCACTCATTCTCCAAATAACAATTTAAGGTAGCCAAAATTAACAAACTCAACCATGGGGGTCCTTTCCTTTTTGTGCTACTCTCTCTTTTATCTTTCCATATTTTTCATCATTAAGCTTTTGTTCCAATCAAGAAAATTCAAAAACCTTCCACCAGGTCCAACTTCTCTTCCCATAATTGGTAACCTTCACCATCTCAAACGTCCCCTAAACCGTACCTTTTTGGCACTCACTGAAAAATATGGCAACGTGATTTCCCTTTGGTTTGGTTCACGTCTTGTTGTCGTTGTTTCTTCACTATCTGAATTTCAAGAATGTTTTACAAAAAACGACGTTGTCCTAGCAAATAGGCCTCGTTTTTTATCCGGAAAATATATTTTCTACAATTATACCACTTTAGGATCCACCTCCTACGGTGAACACTGGCGTAACCTTCGTCGTATCACTTCTCTTGACGTCCTTTCAAACCATCGTATCAACAACTTCGCACCTATCCGAAGAGACGAGACTCAGAGGTTGATCAAGAAGTTGGCTGAAGATTCATCCACTAAATTTGCTGAAGTAGAACTCACTTTCAGGTTTTTCGATATGACCTTCAACAACATCATGAGAATGATCTCTGGAAAGAGATATTATGGTGATGATTGTGACATATCTGAGGTTCAAGAAGCAAGTCAATTTAGGGATATGGTATCTGAACTGTTGCAGTTATCAGGAGCAAACAATAAGACTGATTTCATGCCCTTGCTTAAGTTTCTTGACTTTGAAAACTTGGAGAAGAGAGTTAAGCGTATTGGTGAAAAGAATGATGTCTTTTTGAGTGGACTTCTTCAAGAGCAACGTAACAAGAAGGAACGTACAAATACCATGATAGATCATCTTCTAAATATGCAAGAATCACAGCCAGAGTACTACACCGATCAAATCATCAAAGGACTTTGTTTGGTAAGTACATAATAATTGTTTATATCGTACAATTTCTAGTTATCTAACCTTGAAGGTCGGTGTACAACTGTATTATTGATATATTTTATTTAAAATAAAATTGATTGAATTTGGTTGAAATTTTAGGCCATGCTCCTTGCTGGAACGGACTCATCTGCCGTAACATTAGAGTGGTCCATGTCAAATATTTTGAACCATCCAGAGGTATTGAAAAGGGTAAGAGATGAAGTGGATACTCATGTAGGACAAGATCGTTTGGTTGATGAATCAGATCTTCCCAAACTCACTTACCTAAGAAATGTCATCTACGAGACTCTTCGATTGTATACTCCTGCTCCGTTGTTATTACCACACTCAACCGGAGATGAGTGCATTATGGGAGGATACAAAGTCCCGCGCGACACCATAGTATTGATTAATGCTTGGGCCATTCATAGAGACCCTGAAACATGGAGTGAAGCCACCACTTTCAAGCCGGAGAGGTTCGACAAAAAAGGAGAGTTGGAGAAGATGATTGCATTTGGAATGGGAAGAAGGGCATGCCCCGGAGAAGGCTTGGCTCTTCGAGCAATTAGCATGACTTTGGCATTATTGGTTCAATGCTTTGATTGGAAACGTATAAATGATGAAAAAATTGATATGTCAGAAAGAGATGGATTCACTTTGACAAAATTAGTACCATTGAAGGCCATGTGTAAAACTCGTCCGGTCGTGAACAAGGTTTTCAAGTAATTTCGTCTAAGGAAGGAAAGTGAAACATAACAAATTTGTCTAAAGTTTTCAAGTAATTAATTTGTGCCGCACATGAAAGGTTATCCAATGTTATATGTACTATGTACGCATAATAATCATATCATATCATTTGTAATTTGTCAAATCCAGGAAATATGTACACTGCGTGCTCAAATATAATTGTAATATGTGTAGTGATCATGTATGCACATGGAATCTTTGTATAACTTTGTGCATCTGGATTTTCTCAGATAAAAGTTTTTATGTTTTTTATTATTTGTAATTCGTAATGTCTATTGTATAATTTTGTTTCTTTCCTCACACTAGCTGCTGCAATTTGGATGAATAAAATAAAATGAAATAAGTGGAATGTGATATGAAGCCAAATTATTGATAGAGCCTTGAAGGTAGGCCAAGGATGTACGTTGATAACATTCAGAGTGCCGAATGTGAACCATTTGATTTGATGTATGTATGGATGAATCACGTGATAATTAATCAAACAGGTCTGTCGTTACCTATGTATATATGTCTGGGCATCTGGCTGCTAACTCTATTTTGTATAATCAATCATCATGGCGGCTACTTTTTTTATATTAGTGGAGATATATGAGCTGGGGTTTGAACCTCGGACACTTCACTTCTCCTTCTCCCTGTTTGAATTGTGTGAGCTCTAGTCACTATGTTATTTGACAAAAAAAAAACTTATATTAGGGAAGGAAACACATCTCCAAAATCAGTACACAGTTTCTGGTTTTCTGTTCTTCTAGGCTCTGCATTAATCCTGTTCTTATTTTGTCAATAAACCTGCTTCTGGTTTGCGATCTATGACTTTTTCCAATTATATATTTTTGCATAATTGAAAAAATTTCAACCTATGAAATCTTAAGATGGTCAAACCCCAGCCACAATTTTTATGAGGTTGTTCATGCATAAAAATTGTGTAACTATGCTTCCTGTGATACAGGACTTCTAAGCTGCTTTTCTTCTTCATTTTGGAATGATTTTCTGTCCAATCGAAATTATTTATTATGTTGCTAAGAATTAGGGGTGATGAAATCTAAATCAACACAAATTAAAATTGTAAATAAATTAAAAAAATTGAAAACTACAAAAAACTAAACATTACTAGATGTGTTTTGATGTTCTTGTGTGAAAATCCATCGGGATGATATATGATTTTAGATTCTTTTTTCACAACTAACCCAAATCAACTCAAACCAAACACATTCATTTTAATACTTATTAAATATTTTTATTGTTATGATATATTCCACTAGTTATTATGAAATTAACCAAAATAAGAGCAAGACAAAATATAGGAATGGAGAGAAAAGTTAAAGTTTAGAGAACTTGAAATTTTTTATTTTATAAAAATAGAGTGTCTAAGAGAGACGCGGAACTTTTGTGATAAAAACTATAGATGAATGAAGGTATCGTTTTATTCTTATATATCATTCTAATATCGTAAATAAGTTATGAAATGCGTTTGAAACGTGATTGGTCAATCGATTCTAAAAATTAAAACCAACGAACAAGAAAATGAACTAAAAATAAAAATAAGGTTCAATTGATTGGTAATTACTATTCCTATTTTTTGGTACAAGTGGGGTAAATATAAAAAAGAAAATAAGCTAAAAGGAAAGATAAACCAATTTTTTTAATATTAATTGTTAGTAATTATTTATTAGATTAATATTTTAATTTTTTTTATTCATATTTAATCTCAAGATCTCTCTCCAACTTCCTAACCCTTAGGCTATGTCTCGGAGTTTGGAGGAGAAGGGAGGAAAGAGATTTGAAGGGATGAGATTAGAGGAAAAAATAAAGAAACCTTTCAAATTTTTGAAAGTATTTTTGTAGAGAATGGTAAACTAATACTTATAATTAATGTATTTTTAACTTTAAAGTATTATACAAGCATAGATTGGATTTAGAAAATTTATCCAAACCTTCGATCTTCTTCTCCTATACAATTTTTTAGTTCTACCAAAAGTTTTTATGATGAAAACTAAACCCACTTCTTTCTTCTTTATTTTACAAGTCATCTCCTCTTCTCCCCTTAAAACTCCCAAACATAAAGATAAGCTTAGATAAAATCACAAACCTCTGCTACGAGATCATTTCATTTCTATCCCGTGAACAAATGAGTACAGACAATGGACATTGTTAAAGGGGGTCCCAAATGCAATTGAAGGTTGGTGTGCACGTTCCCCAGCTACTACTAAAGTTGTCGGATTTGTATGCTAGGAAAGTGATTTTCACATAAAAAAATGGCAAATAATATGATTGAGTTTGTTTGGTCTTCATTTTATTTTATTTCTATAAAATGTTTAGTCTTTAGTCAAAAATTAATAAATAAATAAATAAATAGTATAATCTTTGAAATTTCAAACAAGTTTAATTTCTCATGTATATCATGAAGGCGAAGTAGAATACCCTTGTATTTTATATGATATCTTCTTTGATGTTGAAAAAAAGGTGACGTAGAATGAAATTTATATTTTCTTTTGCACTAGTGTACGAAAGTTGTGAGCATGTCTATCTTACAAATTAAAGACAATTCTTGTAAGAAATTTTTATAAAGACAAAATAATCATGTGCTATTTTGTATATTGACCTTTCATTTTTTGTACGGCTTAAGAGATATCATCCATTCCTATAATTTTCAAAAGATTTAAATTTTGAGTTTGTCTAGCCTAAAACGACTATTCTTGCAAGCAGTGTCGGCCCAAAGCAAGAGCATCCAGCCCCATGGCACAGTGCCTTCAATTTTTGGGCCTAAAATTATTATTTTTTTATATAAAAGGCATTAAGAAAATACAATATATATTATCCGCGTTGTTTTATATCAGATTTGTTTAGTTGGTCTAGTGGTTGGGGAGTGCATGTACTTGTGTGATGACTTGGGTTCAACTCCTAGTATTTTATTTTTATGCTTATTTTTCTTAATTTGAGACCTAATTTATTCTGGATTTGTATGATGATTTGGGTTCAACTCCTAATATATGTATTTTATGCTTATTTTTCTTAATTTTTAACAACATTGTTGGAATTTTGAATTTGGGACCTAATTTATTCTGGATTTCAGTCAAACTCTCCTCCAATTTAACCTCCTAATTATTATTTTTTTAAATTACAGCAGGGCCTCTGAATTATTTAAGACGGCCCTGCTTGCAACAAACTTTGATAATGATTAGAGCCTGCCTTCATAGGTGAGTTCAAAATGAGTTTTGCTTTGCAAGAAATTTTGATAATGATTAGGGCCTACCTTAAATGGAGAGTGCTATGAAATTATGTTTTGACGGAAAATGATTCGGAGATTAGGGCTTAGTTTTTATTAAGGTTTTGAGACTACTTGGAATTTATATTAAGTGAGATGAGATGCATTGTGTTCTTAAGTTACTTTATGGATCTTACAACCCCTTATTTTTATTTAGTTTTTTATTTTATTTTAATTAATAAATAAAATTAATTTATTTTGTTTTTCACATTAAATTTAAAAAATACATGTCATTAAATAAATATGATGAGAAATACTAAATATTATTGAAAACAAGACAAAATGATGAAAAATACATAATATTTTATAAAAAAAATATAGAAGTTTTTTTTTGTTATTACCATGTCCGACTGTAAGTAGATATGTTTGCTACGTATGTCTAAAGTTGTCAATAGATTTCTCGTCCACCAAGACACCCTCTCCTTAATTTGTTGTTATATATGTAGTGAAATTGAGATGAGGACCATTAGATACTTCAATTGTATTGCTCATCTTCAACAATCATGTTTAACACCAAAAACATATTTTGCATACAAGAATTATCTGGCTTTGAATTTTTCCTTTATTGTGCTTATTTTACCAATGTAAAATCTCTTCTGATAAGTTGATGTCAACTCACTCATCTCTTATGATGTGAAAAACATGCTTATGATCTTAGGGGTTTTTAGAAGAACAAGAGCAATAATTTTGTTACATTTTGGTTCTTATATTTGTTCAATGTGTTTGTGTCAAATCCCATGTTTCAATACCATAAAATTCTTTTTTTACCCTTAAAATATCTCGGGCGCCCTCAAAACCTCGACAATACCCATGTACCGAGAGCTTGGATTTAAAAATTCGAAGCATTTTTTTATGGATTTTAAAATCAAGGCGATTATTATGAGAAGCCTCCCATTTAGAAAGGTAAAAAAACATCATTCATCGTCAATTTAGAGCCACGGTTGCTGTTTAGAAAGATAAAAACACTAGCTACTATAAATCTATTATTTATCCACGGTTTTTTTTTTTTGTTGAGGGAATTATTTATCCACGGTTGAATTGTAGCTAAAATCCGGATGTGTAAAAATCCTAAAAATACAATACATTTTCTTTCAGATTTGATGGTACCATAGTAGTGATTTCTTCTATTTTAAAAATCCATTACTATCCATTAAATACATTATCATGGTCCCCTATGACTTACTATATTAACACAAGTTCGGTGCTCAATTCTCCCTGCAGCATAATCTTATAAGATTTATAAGCTCTGCACTTTGACTTTATAATTGTAGCAGAAACAGGTAAGTTTTACAGAGGCACCATATTATAGGCATATTCCATCAAAATGAGCTCCCTCGATTGCATGGGAATACCCTATAGATAGTTATCATATGATATGAACAAAACAATACTTATGACAATTTTTTTGTTTTTGATACGAAGTTTCCACCACTGCTTAGGAGTGATTAATCTCCGTCGAAGAATCTGTGAGACGCACAAGGTAGGTTCTCCTCTCGCAATCGAATTTTTCATACGCATAAACCATAAATCGAATCTACGACCACATGCTTAAAGGGCCTCAGTCCATTACCACTTAGACCACGTTAATTTCAATACCATGTCTTTGGGCTTTGCCTCATGCACCTACAAATTCCTCACCAATGCATTATTTATTTTTCTCTTTGGTCTCACTAATGAAGCTTTTTTTACTTTTATAAAAACTACTTTATATGTCTCGTGGATTGTTCAACCTCTAAAATAACTCGATCAGAAGTTAACATCCTATGCAAAAAAAAATGTCAATCAAACTGTATCTTCTTATAGTTTTTATGTGATCAAAAGTAACATGTTGATAAAAATCGAAGGCCCCTAGAGCAATTTCCTTCTTCTAACCCCTCATCTTTCTCTCCTATATTTCGTCTTGCAAGAGAAACTTGTATAGAGCATTGTGGTGTCCAACAAATTTGCAGTACTATTTTTGTCAAATCTATTGAAATATGATTTTACACAAATTAACTTTATTTTCATAGGGCAAAGTTATTTTAACACAACACAAAAGTTTTGTGATATCATATTTTATTTTCATATGGTTGTCATCTTATTAATAATTTATTTTCTTTTAATCAAATTAATAGTTATTTTAGGTGTATTTTGATATGGCGTTCTTATAGGATGTCAAAGTTTTTAAGTTCAAATATCACAACTATTTCTGTAAGCCTTATCCTTTTTATCTTGTTTTCGACCAATTATTATACGATAATTTCTATATATTTATGGTTACACAGTCAAAACAGAATATTTAACACTAATACTCTCTTGTCAAAAAAAACATTAGTACTCAAAATACTGCTAATCTCATTTAGTTTTCAAAACACGTTTTATATCATCCATTAATATTCTGTAAAAAAAAAAATCATCCACTAATTTTTTTTTTGTCAAGTCATCCACTAATATTTTTTTTTAATTTATAAGTGACGTCTTTTTTATTGAAACGTTGTACTTTTCTTTTCGTCAAGAATCGTACGTGAGTCAAAGAAATGTTTTTAAAACTTCCGCAAACTTAATTGATGTCGTCAGTCAATATCCAATGTCATCACCAACAGCTTCTTAACTTAATTTCCACAAATTTGAATAAGTTTTTTGTCCTAATACTGACAAAAAGAAACATTATAAATTGAAAATATATATCTGAATACTGACAACTTAATTATTTTACGCCTTCTATAATTTTAAATGAAAGAGTAGAAGACTTATACATTTGCAAAATCTTGAATTATAGACGGAAGAAGTCAGAGAATATTTGTATAATAAGTTTTGATTCATGAGAAATCATAAATATTGACTAAAAGCAATATTTCTCTTCAGTATATACATGGTTGCAATTCCTTTTTTTCTTCTTCTCTAAAATGAATCTCTCACTTTTAAAATAATTTCTTATGACTATATTTACAACCAAATGAATAGTTTATTTCATTTTTTAGGAGAGCTTATTTTTTATTTTTGAAAAAAACCGAGGATAATATATTAAAAAAATACAAAAGATATTGTGGTAGATAAATCATACTACGTACCTACACAAAAAAAACCAAATAAATAGGCGCAAAGTACACGCAAAAACAAAAAACAAAAAAAAAAACAAAGGGTCATCAGTACCGGCAGCGGTTATGGTGCATAAGGAAATGCATAAATCTAGAAATGGTTTTGGAGTACAACTCACAGAAACCATTAAGTATATCTAATGGTTTTGGAGTACGACTCACAGAAACGGGTCCTTAGTTTTTTTCACCTGCTGAAAACCATTAAGTACATCTAATGATTTTGGAGTACAACTCACAAAAACCATTTCTGAATTTATGCAGAGTGCATAAGGATTTCCTTATGCACCATAACCACACCCATCAGTACCGCCACAACCCAAACAAAGTTAAGACTGAACTAGATTGTTGACCCGTGCGACGCACAGGTTTATTGTTAAGGGATTGACATACGAATAATAAAATGTAATATAATTGGTAACAGTGAAACACGGTTACCACGATTAATTGACAATATATCTTCAGTTGTCTGTGTAATTTACCATGATTTAGGTTTTTTTTTGTTTGAGAGAAACATGGTTTAGGGTTTGTTTTATAACCGAGTTTGCATGGAAATTAGGGTAGCCGAGTTTGCATGGAAATTAGGTTATTCTGTTTGTAAATGTATTATATAAGTGTACAAAATATTGTCACAAAAAGGCAAGAGGATAGAAACGATGCATTTTTTAGTATTAAAGAACTGTACAAAATATTGTCAAAAAAAAGAGAGGATAGAAAAAAAAAGAATGTAATAATTTTTTTACCAGCAATTCAACTTTCTATATGTACTTAAGATCTTAAATTAATAGCAAATTATCGAACGAGAAACAATTTGGCTAAAAGAATAATTAAGCATATCGACTACTTAAACTTGTCACAACATAAAAAATGTGCTAACTGCTAAGGTTAAACTTGTCATGACATAAAAAAGGTGGTTAGTATTGTGGGATCAAGGAACGATTGAAATTTGAGTTAATTTTTTGGTCATTAACAAAAAAATTAAGGATGACAATTGGACCCAGGTTCGATGGGCACCCGCAAAAAATACCCGCAATGAGTAGGGTAAAACCCCGCTTTTATGAGTATGGGTTTGGGTAATTACCCACAAATTTAGATGGATATGGGTACGGGTAAGGACACTATACTACCCAGCCCCGCAACCCCCGCATATACATATTTATATAAAGGGCAACCCGGTGCACTGAACCCGTGACCTTATGGTCACATGACAACAACTTTATCAGTTGCGCCAAGGTTACCCCTACATATACATATTTATATGATCCAATAAATATTTTATTTATTTTTGGTGTACAATTATTTAATTTATTTAGCTATTTAAACATAAACCTAAACCTAAAAACGAATACGGTAATAGTTTCATCCTTACCCTCGTAAGCTCACGAGCTACAAATTTATGATTTAAATCAATTTGATGTTTTTTTTAGCATGCATTTTTTATATGTATTTTGAATGTTTTTATTTTACTTTTCAAGGAATATTTTGGATGTTTTTTAATTTGGCTAAATAATACAATTTCTACTATTTTATGAGTTGCTTTAATAAAAATTGGATCATAGTTTTATTTCAATGGTGATGTTTTTTATTGTCTTTTTATAATTAAAGTGCGGGTAATGGTTACGAGCATGAGCACTTAAGTACTCATAGAGTATGGAGAAATGCACTAAAGTTGTTACCCACGAGGGTATGGGCCCGGATACGGACATTTTTTATAAATGCGGGTATGAGAAAGGGTACTATAATACCCTATCTATTGGGTACCCATTGCCATCCCTTAAAAAAAAACTAGCCTCTTTAGCTCGATTCCAATTTTGGGCCATTATTAATATTAATTAATTGTAACAAAATAATCCATGCCGTAGTGGCATATCAAAATTCAAAAGGAAGATTAATTATATAAAAACAAAAAGAAATTACATACTTCATTTTATTCTAAACAACTATGATCCACATTAACTCGTAACAAATTACTCCACAAGTTGGATGGGCTAACTCTCATCTTGATAAGGTGAATCCATTTTCCTCTAGTATGGATGATGCTAATGTATATATTTGCATATGTAAACTTATTTGATAATATATGAAAATTACATATTTCATTTTATTCTAGGCAAGTCATTAGCATATGATTACTCCACAAATTTTTTGATGACTGGACGAGCTTTATACATAGCCTTTAATGGGACTAATCGTGACAAGGTGAAACCACTTTCTTCTCTCATATCAATCTCCTTTTCATCCATTTGTTTCCAATCAAAGCATTGAATCAATAAACCCAAAGTCAAGCTTATTGCACGCATAGCCAACACCTCTCCTGGACAAGCCCTTCTTCCTAACCCAAATGCAATTAACTTGTCTAACTCACCTTCTTTCTCAAACCTCTCAGGCTTGAAACTTGTGGCTTCACTCCAACTCTTAGGGTCTCTATGAATGGCCCAAGCATTAACAAGCAATATAGTGTCTCGTGGAACTTTGTATCCTCCAATAATACACTCTTCTGAAGAAGAGTGTGGCAATGACAATGGAGCAGGAGTGTACAACCTAAGTGTCTCATAGATAATATTTTTAAGGTAGGGGAGTTTTGGTAGGTCAGATTCATCCAACAAACGGTCTTGACCTACATTGGTTTCTATTTCATACCTTGCCGTCTCTAGTACCTCTGGATGAGTCAATACACAAGATAATGCCCACTCTAAAGTTACAGCTGATGAATCTGTTCCAGCAAGAAGCATACCCTACAAGCAAAACAATCCAAATCCAAGTAAAAAAAATAATGATTAATAATATATAGTGATGCTTTCATATATGAAAAATAATATACCTTTATCTTAAAAAATTGCAATTATTTAAGTCTATTTTAAAATATTATTGATTTGTCTTTTTTTAAATGGTAACTGTTAGTGGTTGTTCGATTAATATTTTTACACATTTATTCGAGTTTGAACTCAGGACCTCCAATTCATTAACCCCTGGGCTCAAGCACATAGTTTTTGTAAATTACGTTACTGAAAAGATAACATTTTATAGGCACTAAAGTTAAATAGTCGTGATTTACAAGAATCAAGAATATTTTTAACCTAAATATTATTATTAGTAAAGAAGATAAAAAACTAGCATAGAAAATTATTATTACCAGAGCAAGGCCTTTGATGATTTGATCAGTATAGTACTCAGGTTGTGATTCTTGTAAACTTAGAAGATGATCTATCATAGTATTTGTATGCTGGTTTTTGTTGCGTTGTTCTTGAATGAGTCCTCTCAAGAATGTATCAGTTTTGCTACTAATTTTCTTTAGTCTCCTCTCCAAGTTTTCAAAGTCAACCAACCTAAGTATTGGCAAGAAATCATTCTTATTATTAGCCCCAGACAATTTCAACAAATCAGTCACCATTGCTCTAAATTCTTTTGCTTCTTCGGCATCCGTCATGTCACAATCATCTCCATAGTATCTCTTACCCGAAATCATTCTCATTATGTTATTGAAAGTCATATCAAAGAACCTAGATCTTAGTTCTACTTCGACGAAGTCTTTAGACGATGATTCTTGGGCTAGCTTTTTTACAAGCCTCTGAGTCTCATCCCTTCGGATTCCGGAGGAACTATTGATACGGTGGTTTGAAAGGACGTCAATTGCAGTAATGCGACGAAGGTTACGCCAGTGTTCACCGTAGGAGGTGGATCCTAAAGTGGTATAATTGTAGAAGATATATTTTCCGGATAAAAAACGTGGCCTATTTGCTAGGACAACGTCGTTTTTTGTAAAACATTCTTGGACTAAAGATGGTGAAGAGACAACAACCACAAGACGTGAACCAAACCAAAGTGAAATGACATCACCATATTTTTTAGATAGGCCTTTGAAGGTGTGGTGGAGGGGACGTTTGAGGTGGTGGAGGTTGCCAATTATGGGAAGGGAAAATGGGCCAGGTGGGAGGTTGTTGAATTTTCTTGATTTGAAGAGAAGGTTGAAGATGAAAAATAGTGCAAGGTAGAAGAGAGAGTAGGAAAGGATGGAAATTATGTCCATGGCTCTTGATGTGGTTTTATCTTGTGATTCTCATATGCTTATATAATAGTTTTGTTCATATGACTAATCACCTTGCATGGTGAGACTAAGAGCCATGCAATATTTCTTTTGGTGATGAAATTGTGTATGCCATACCAATGACTTGGTTCATACAAATTAGGGGAAATTAATTTAATTATTTATGTACTGCACAAAGACTTTTTAACCTATTAGCTTGTTTTTCTTTATATAGAATTATTTGTTGTCAATTTCATTGCATCATCTTTATATAATGATTTGAAAATAAGTTCAAGTATTATAAAATAATAATCAAAATGTTTAAAGTTGAACTAGAATTTAAGAAAATAAAAAAATTCAAAGCAACAAGGCTAATATCTTTTCATTTTATAATTAAAAGTAATGAAAAATAGAATTTGATTGTGTATACTGTTATGTTAAAGATGATTCCTACTATCCACCAATTTATAAATGTTCTCATATGCCTTTTAATAAATTAAAATTTAAGTTAATATTTTTTTGTAATATAATAATATATAGAAAGTATAATAAGATAATATTATATAGAAAGAATATTAAAATAAATTAATATAAAGGATATTACCTTGTAATCCTATAAGATAGGGATTAATTTGCCTCGTATTCCTAAATTAACTCTTTGTTCATATAAGGGTTTCGGCTTAATTTGAGGTTTTAAGTTGAAATTCAACCTTAAAAATACAATAATGTTAAATCTTTTTTAAAAAAAAAAGTTTTTTCATCTATTATAGTTTTATCCTCCTTAAATGGTTGGTCTCTATCATGTGCAGAATAATCAATTCACGCGAAAAACATAAAAAAAAAAAATATATGTGCATTCGCGTAATTAAGTGCAGTCCTTAGGATTACGTATGACAAGAAGTTTTATTTGAGCTATGAATCAACACACGTGATGTTACCAAAAAAGAATCAAGACACGTGTTCAGATACATAGTCAATTGATAAGCTATGTTTCGAAGTACAATAATACACAAGATCTCCATATTCTTATCTTATTGTTTGGGTGCAACAATATTCCTTTTTTACTTATCTCTTACACTAGGATCTCTCTCCAAAAAAAAATAATAATAATAGGAGTCACACTTAATGTTGACTTTCTTCCACCTCAACTTTTAAATGTGTGTATTCATTATATCTTTCACCTTAAAACTTGTAAAGAACTGTCATCTTTAATATATTTTTTACCTGAAAACTTGCAAAGGACTGTCTTCTTTAAGAATTAATCGAGTATTCTTAGCATCGCTTCTTGAAACTGATTTGGATTGTTCTTAGCATCAACTCTATAGGTTGATGTTGAGTGTTTAACATTGCTCTAGACGACCACACTTCTACATGAAGCTCAACTTGCATGTGTCGTCATTTCCAAGGGGAGATACTTCATCTTCTTACAGCTCCCAACATGACACTGTTATGACACTCGCATCTTCGTAATCCTTTCAAGCATATGCAACTTGATTGAAGTCATCATTGCCTCTCACTTAGGACAATCCTTAGTGAAGTGGTCGGTTTTGTGACACTTGAAACACTTGTGTACTTCGACTTGCCACCACATTTTTATTTTGCACAATTTCTTCTAATCTCACATCTTCCTATTGAAACATTCAAGCCTTCACTACTATCATCAACATTCAAGTCGTTGAGCTTGATTAACTCATCCGTTCTCAACGCCGCTTAGACCTCCTCTAAGGTGACAATACCCTCTTTACCATAAAAACACTCAATTCTTAACTTTTGACTACCTGAGAATTCTTTATTTTGATTAATTCTAGTTTGCTTCACTCCTACCTCAAGTTAGAACTGAAAACAAGTGCCTTGTGTGTGTGTGTGCGCGCGCGTGTGTGTATATATATAGGTCTCGCTGAGTTCGCCTTGTG
Organism: Medicago lupulina; assembly: GCA_958299785.1. Taxonomy (NCBI): domain Eukaryota; kingdom Viridiplantae; phylum Streptophyta; class Magnoliopsida; order Fabales; family Fabaceae; genus Medicago; species Medicago lupulina. Next base: position 11,746,856 of record OY283142.1, on the reverse strand, counting down.
CTTCAGAAACAGTTTTACGGCCCATCAAACTTGTAGAACAAGAAAACAAAACAAGTGGAAAAAAGCGACCATGTTTGCCTTGTGCTTCAAGAAATAGTCATATGGCCTATAAGATTTGTCAAGCAACAAAACCGCCTCACATTTCAGCTTTCTTAAGAAACAAGTAGCGACTTTAGAATGAAAATGCGAACTGCCTCGCATTTTCGACAAAATGCTTCCAACACGATTTTGAGTCACCACAACAACTCTATTTATCATTGTCTTTGGATGAGTTTTTTTACTTTTTAGTATGCGTAATTTCCTCAAAAATAACAAGTATTATGAAACGGAAAAAATATTAATTAAATAGCTCGGTTGAAAAAAAAATTATAATCAATATCACATTAAAAATATAGTGACTTTGTTTTTTCACAAACATGACACTGATTGTAAGAAAGAACAAGTATTATTTATATCATTGATAATAAGTTGATTGGGTGGATTGATGTTGATCTCCCTACATTATCAGTCAGGGATTTGAATTTTTAGTTTTGAAAAATCACATTTTGAGTCTTGGATTCAAACTGACCGTAATCCCACAGGTACATGTTTTGAAATCAAGGAGGTGATGCCGTCACATTCTTACATGATAGCTAAAGCCATTTGAAAATTTTATACGATCCATTAGTCAGAGTTTGAGTTCTAAATCCAAATCTGGAAAGGGTCAAATGATACTTCAATATCCAATTCTATGATTCACAAGTAACACAAGTCTTATACCATATATATAAATAAATTTTATTTCACCGTTAAATCAATAAATTTTATTTGGATTAAATATGATATGACATGACTCAGTGATCTAATTATAAAAATAAATTTGTGTATAATGAAAGACTAATTTATTTGTATACATTCGACAAAATCCTATCCAATTATTGATTTGTTAAATAAAAGGTCGTGTTAATTTGTGCATCTAAGACCCTGGTTAAAGGGGTAAAAAACAAATTTTAAGTTGAAAACAATATTTTTAACACTTTTAAAGAATTGATTACACAAGTTTCAATGCAATATTACTATATTGTTTCTTTGATCAATACCTCTAAGATACCGATTAACATTTTCCTTAAATAAAATATATAATTTTTTTATACAAAAATCATGCAGTTTTCATTCTAGATTTTCCAAGCTATAAATATATGTATGAAACATTTCTCAATGTAACTCAATTGGTCGAACTAAAACACTAAAAAATTTGAGATGGAGGTTCGGAGTTTGAATTCTAACGACTAGACAATTAACATTTACTTATCAAAAAAATGTTCTTTTAACCCTTCCATGATCACAGTTTAAATTATGAATTTTTTATGCATATAATTAGTTTTTATTGAAGGATTATGGATGTAATTAGTTCTCAAACTAATAAAAACTATGAGAAAATCTAACTTATTTTGAGTTTTTCTCTTTACAAGATTTTGCTATTAAGTTTTTAAATTTTATCATTCAGATAAGTACTCCTTTCATACCTGATTACTTCACATAGATATCCGACACAAACAAAAATAAATTGTCTTTTCGCTCTACATTTGTACATATGACTTCATAATTATTATTTTTCTCACAATGAAAGGGGCCAAACCCCAAAGAAGCAAACTGCACGTAAATCATCTTCAGAGAAATTAGCTCTTATATAAAAAAAATATACCTTCAAACTTTGACTTTATATACTATATTTAATATTTATATCATTTTCACTATAGTTTAGTGATTAATGTCATCTTTTGGACATATAAACTTCGATTACGAGACTGAGCAAATCGTCTGTTTTCAACATCGAATCATTGATAAAGTTAAACAAAGGATTATTCCATTGCCGGCAACACTATAGTAATCTACGTTGTACTTTTGCATTTGCCTTCTATGATCATTTCATCATCTGAATAGTATAATAAGATACTCACATTAAGCATGGTTTTGGGTTGTGGATGTAAGAATTAAAATTTTATTTAAGGTGATTCGTTTGGATCTCCAACATAAATTATGAGTTTAACCGTAGATATTCATACTAATATCATATGATTAATAAAAGAAAAAAGTAAACGAGTTAGAAATTTTATAATTAAAAAAATTATATTTTTATCTTAACATAATTTTAACTATTCAAAACTTATAAATTTTACTATTTTACTATTGCGATTTTCTTCAACAAAACCACCATTTTAGGTCATAAAATTGTAAGTGTATGGCAACTAGAGACCCCGAATTTACAAAATATCAAATTGTTCCTCTAAATTTCCTAACATTAATAAAAGTTCTTTTTAGAGGACCTACACCACCTCCAGTAAGAAGTTAGAATGAAATATATAAACCCTTGTTGACGATCACCTGACCTTTCCATCCATTATATGAAAATGAAACTCTTAATGGAGATGGTGTTAATCCTCTCAAGAAAGCATTTTAACTGACGCAGACAATCAGAAAGAGCAATTTGATATTTAGTAAATTTGAGACCTCAAATAGGTAGATATTTACAATATCAAAACCTAAAATTGTGACTTTAAGAGAACAAGTTAAAAATACCTTTAAATTTAATATGTGATCTAGATTTGTACACATTTCCACACAATCTACTCCACGTTGAAACCCAAAAACTTTTTTTATTCATCATCTTCAACCTTAAGAACTTATGACCATTGCTGCAAAAACGCAGCAAGTACAACCTTTATTTGTTGAGAAAAATAAAATCATTGAGAAGGGTAATCATTCTTTCTGTTTGGAGATTTGCCACCAAAAAAAAAAATTCAAAGACAGTCATATTTTTCCTTTCTCGTTGTTAATTAGTATAGTTTATCACTTTGGTTCATAAAAGCCAAATTCAAAGTATGACCAAGATTAGCATAATGCCGCAATCACATTCGCCGCATTGGCTGCGTTTGTACGCTGCACGCAACAGTTGTTTCATTATTATGACTCACTGAGTCACTGTGGGTAACTGGATTGGTTCTACTGTGGCAGTTGTGGATTGACATCAGACACCACCGTTCCAGTTCCAAATGCCCCTCTGCTTGAGGGACCACGGCTACCCGTTTCCGGTGCAATGATTCACCACCGCCACATTGGGCCAACCTTCGGTCCCCAATAGATTATGATCCTCTCAAGGTTCCCGTTTCAAATCTTTATGGTACCAATTTTTGTAAGGTAGTCAATATACAGTTTTGTTCTAGCTTTAAATGAGTCCAACTAGTGGACTATGAAATTGATACCTCGTATTAATTGAACCTTATACAAGATACCAAATTATAAAAATAAAGAAATTGAGCCTTCAACTTAGGACCTAGAAAGCAACTATTATAAAGGAAATTTATTAATAACCCAATCCAGCAGCAAGGTAAAAGATGAAGTTGGGGAATACAACAATAAAAATGTTATACCTATCAAGCATCATGTGGAAACAGAGTCAACTTGTTGGGTGCATCAGACATTTAATAAGAACATGATCGTCTATACAATCAGGTTCAGCATGTATAGAACATCACACAAGAAAAGCAAAATCTCAATGAATATGACTAGAGCAACAAATTATGAAAGTTCGAAAATCAGAACTAATTCAGGTTGTGTGAGGAACTGAAGATGTTGAAACCTTTGAAGTTATATTTTGATCTTCTCTATCCTACTAATGTATTCAACACAAATTAAACATAATGCTGGCAGATTCTTCAAGATCACATTGATAAAGGAACAAAACTCTGAGAGATCACATTGATAAAGGAATAAAACACTGAGAAAGCTAAAACCATGCGAACTATAAACTAGTGATATCAAATTCCACATTCAAGAACATGGATTAGTACATTAGTTATATTATATATATATATATATATATATATATATATATATATATATCCTGTGTTCAGAAGAAGTAATCAATATTAACCACTTATCCATGCTAACATTATGGAGTACCTCAATATATCTAAAAACAGTAGTTAATATAAGTCCAAATACATAATGAAGATGGTTGAACGATCTTTGTGTTTTTTAATCAAAAATTTAACAGTAGTCATGAATTGAACAGTCCCAGTGAAGATAGCACAAAACTCTTAACTAGCCGAGACCCACCTACAATAGAAAGGTATCAAAGCAATAAGTCAAACATTCAATACACAAATCACATAGATGCTGAGACAGAGATGTTGTGCAGTTTTAATGAGGTTCACAAAAGAAACACATGTCATTAATTGTCAAACATAAATCCTCAAACCTAATGAATCAGATAAACAATCCCCTCAAATACCTACAAACAAAAAAAATTATAAATGATTTTTGGAGAGCCATTCAGAGCCCTCGGCTTTTCCTTTAATACCTCTAGTTTTTGGCAAATAGAATATTTAGCAATACCCCACTTAAATAATTTCAAAAAAGTGACTTCATTGTTGAGGTGTAACAACTGACAACCGAGTCAAATGTGCTGGCTGTAGTCAAATGTGCTGGCTGTATTTAGGAATTAGGAAAAGACTGCTGTCAATGAGTACTAATGCTAAGTGAAAGGGAGACAGAATGTTGTAAAGAACTGTGTCTAACATTCTTCTGCTAAGCAGTTCCGAAGTTTAATCGACGATAAAATGATGCAATAATTGTTTAACTAGTTCAAGTAAAAGGCTTAACACAGTGGTGTGGAGGTTAAGCTACAGTACAGGCATTTAGGGGAAAGCAATTGAAAGTCCAAACATGTAATGTCAAGCTATATAAATTTTGGGAGCAGCATATGTATTGGAAATTGCAACTGCCATAACTTACTTATTCAACTACTTACAGGATAAAGATGTTAGTGCAATATTTTTCTTTCTTGAATCACATGGTCACATTAAAATTTTACAATATGAACGAGTAGAAATTCTCATATATAAAGGTGATGGTACATTAGTAAAGAAAATTAAGGCATGAAATATGCAATGGCAAGATAAAAAGTGGCAGAAAATAGGAGATAACTAACATACCATTAGCACTCACTATTGGAATCATATGTGACGCTTTCTACTTGGCTTTGAATTACCGTTGCGGCGGTTGCCTTTAGCCATTTTAAACTTCTTTTTCAATTTCTTTCCTATTCTACCAACAGGCTTCAAGGAAGTCTTAGTCTGATTTCCATCAGCCATCTCCACATCTTGAAAATTCAAAAACATACAAACACATGCTATTATATTCTTTTCAAGCAACTAAATGCCAATTCGCAATTAAAAAAATATAAAATTGGGATTTTTCTTTAGCAAGACAGTTTTATCATAAAACACGCTGTCTTCGTTAGAGTTGTCAATCAAGGACAGGAAAAAAAACTGATTTTCTGTCCGCGCTGAATCTTCAACAAGAAAAACAACAAAGGTGTTTTCCCAGCAAAAACAAAATCAGTGCCAAAAAAAACTCCAACTATGAAATTAAAAAAAAAAAACTTGAAAACGTAGAAAATAGAAGTACTCATAATAATCATAACAATAGCTTCAAAAGGCTTGGAAGAGAACAGAAATGGGTTTTTAGGGCTCATATCAAGTGTAAATTTCGAAAGATCTGTCACAGTAGGAAAAAAAACCCAATTCAATTTGAAGGGACTATAAGAGAAAGAGAAAGAGAAAAAGAAGGAAGACGAAGATAGAATCCGAGATACCAAAGCCAAACCCCTTTGATGAAAAGGTGTTGGCGGCACCTTCAAGTTCCAAGCTTCTTGTTTGTGTTGTTTGTTTTGGAAGGGTGAAAAAAGTAATAATATATCTATCTATGGAATTGGGTATTCCCACTCGAGTCCTCTCTCTTTCTAATCACTGCCCTTCTCTTTCGGCTCGGCAAAACTACTAAAACACTAAAAGTGGAGAACAAAGGAAAAAACAAAAACTCACTTATATTGCATCACTCATTTTCTATTAGGGTTGCAGAAATAAAAAATAATTTATAATATTTAAAATATTGGACCAGTTTGGATTGGCATATTTTTGCGATTATGCAAAATAGCTTAAGCAACTAAATAAGCTTTTATGTATTACTCATAAGCTTGTCAATGTATATTTTTCTTCAAAGATAATAATCTCCATAAGAAAATATCATAAAAGCTTATACGGACACCGGACCCTGGCACGCATAATTCAATGTAATCATATGTGTCGGTGTCGTGTCGGGCCGACACCCTGGCATGGCTAATCTGAGGAGTGTTTGTGCTTCATAGACAAACAACTTATGAAGATACAATTTTCATTTGTGAGAAAATATGAACTAGCATAAAAGCTTCTTTAGTTGTATAAGCTATTTTTCATAAGCTAAAAAATAAGTCAATCCAAACGGGTCCATTGTAAATGTTGATTTTTGCTATCCTACAATGTTAATTTGACAACATTTTGTACTAAGAAAATAATTCCGCTAAACTAAAGAGATAATAATAAAAAAAGTGGTACCCATGGCGTTGTTGTTGATAGTTGAAGTGGAAACTTCCATGGTAGCGGTGGATGGGACGGAAACCTGAAGCTTAGGTGCAGCAAGAGCAGCTTCTTGGGCAGCAAGCTTAGCAGCTTCTTTCTTGTCATAGTAAGGTTCAACAATCTCTCTTCTAATAGCCCTAAGCCTCTTCTCCCTCTTCGATCTCATTGACTTCGCCATTTCAATTTCACTTCCTGCTTCAATTTCAACAAACAAATCTTTAATACGAAAATTGAATATGAGTGTGAATTTGTATAAGATAAAGAGGAATTTGTTATATTACCTGGTTAGGGTTTAGCGTCGAAGTGAATGAATGCCAGAAGGAAAGAGGCAGAGGCAGATAGCACAAGGGTTTGTATTAGTCGAAACCTAAGGGTGTAACTGTCTTTTGCTACGAATATTTTGGTGGGCTTAATTTAGTAGATATGTCAAATTAGGTCTGGAAATTAATACACTCACTCCCTGTTTTTCTGCCACACCCTCTCTATTTACTTGTAGACAGCAAACTAAAGTGTACTCTAGCTAGTTAGGTGGAATAATGTTTCGTTATACTTTACTTTTCTTTCGTCAAACTCCAATGAATCGGAAGATTAACACCAAATGAAAAAATATAAAGTGTACTCTAAGGGTAAAAATTAACTATCCTAAAGTTTTGTAGAGTAAAGTATATAACATTAAGGGGATGTTTGTTTCAAGTTTAAGAATGACATTCCCGTGAATACATTGTTAGGGAATAATTAAACTCATGTGTGTTACGAGAATGAGAAATATTTTGTACTCTATTTGACACGTTTCAAATATATTTTTGGCTTAAATATGCATTTCATCCCTGTAATTAGGGGTCGTTTGAAATTTCATCTCTGAGCTTACTAATCCTCCCATTTTGCCCTTGCAAATATTAATCATTTGACTTTTGGTCCTAATTAAGTTTTTTTGCTGAGGTGCACTGTCATTAGCGACATGGTGCCCATGTGGCAAGTGATGATTGGGCGATGTGGTTGGCTTAAATAAATCTTTCATCCCTGCAAATATAGGTCATTTGAATTTTCGTCCCTGAAATTACTAATCAGATGTAATTAGGACCATTTTTCAAATGATTAATAATTGCAGGGGCAAAATGGGAGGATTAGTAAGCTTAGGGATGAAATTTCAAACGACCCCTAATTACAGTGATGAAATGCATATTTAAGCCTATATTTTACTTTTTAATGTTACTCCATTTTTAAGTATATGTTATATGTATTGATGTTATATAGTTTGTAACATGTTATTTCACATAATATAAATATATAATTTTAATCAATAAAAACCTAATGAATTGCCTCTCAAAAGGTTGAATTCATCCGATCCAAACTACATTTTGACGGATCAATGGTTTTTAAAGGAGAAACGTCGCATACAATTAAGCTCGTGGAAACAACACTTTTTCTTGAAAAGTTGCAAAGCTTGTGTTTATTTAGGGATAAATTTAAACTACAAGTATGTGTTTGTTCGGAGGGAAACGGAGGCGTGGAGAGGAAGAGGAAGAAAGAGGATGAATTACTTTAAATTTGAGTTGTGACATATACTTGGGGTGGAGTTTAGCATGAGAAAGGGGAGTTTTTTCTACATGGAAAAAGATTTTTATGACCATTAGATTAAAGAGGTATACATATTTTATAATAGACTGTCTATATTATATTTTTTCTCTTTCTCTTTCATATTGTCTTCAACCCATGAAGACCAAAATTTTGCAGAGATCTTAAATCCATGTTTTACCAAAGCCTTTCCAGGTAACATTAATAAACCCAAAAACACGTTGATTCTTGGTCATTTTCGCAAGAACCTAAAAACACATGTAAATAAAAATCACTATGAATAAAAAAGTCTATGAATAAAAAAGTGTGGGAACATTAATGAACAAAAAATCAATTTAAAAACAAACATAAAAATTTGCTCACGGCAATGGTTTTGATTTTGTTTTCCTATGAAATAAACTTGTTTTGTTTTTAGCTTAATTGTTCAACAAAAAATTAAGTAAAAAATCGAAAACAAATTTTGTTGTGTTTCATAAAATAATTATATGATTTTTGGATTATAACACTCATCCGAATCTTGTTGTTTGTTCATAGGAAAACAAAATCGAACATTAATGAGCAAAACATTAAGTTAAAAACAATTATACAAAATCTGCAATGGTATTTCTTTTTAATTGTTCTTTAATTTTATTTACTGGGTGTTTTAAGAACAACATAATGAAGATGGAGTCAATGGTGGACAATAGCTGGAATTTGAGAGGTTGTTGTTGGTGGTAGTAGTGAGTGCGTAGAGACACGAAGGAAAGAGAAGGATGAAGGAAGATAATGTGAAATAATCTAATGTTGAAAGACTATCCTAATATTATGTTCCTTACATGATCTAATGATCATAAAAAAACTTTCTTACAGTGAAAAACAACTTCTCTTTCCCATACTAAACCCCACCTATACTTGGATACTTAAAAAAATAAAAAGTACTTTAAAAAAAAACTACAAAGGATAAACTAAAAAATAAAATAAAAATTGTTTGGATAATTTAGTTCTTCCGGGGGTGATGCATGGGTCCCATTGGGAAATGTGGCAACAAAATGTGATGGAACAATATGAGCCACAATATTCATACTACTACTACTAACTCACCCAAAAACGGACCCCATGGCCATATCCTGAATTCAGTGGAGATGAACTCACTGGCACCATATTCAGTTGGGACTTGCCTCACCTCCTTGCAGCCCCAAAAACTTAACCATTCAAATTCACTAACAACATGTTCTATCCAAGTACAACAGCAACCACCAGTTCTTGTACAAAAGGAGAATCAAATGAAAAGAAGAGAAGCAATAGGCCTCTCCTTGAGTTTTGGCCTTCTACATTCTTTATTGCAACCAATAATTCCCACTGCAACAGCTGCTGAAGCAGTTCCTTGTGAATTAACTGTAGCTCCTTCAGGCCTTTCTTATTGTGATAAAGTTGTAGGCTATGGTCCTCAGGCTGTTAAGGGACAACTTATTAAGGTAACCATTTTTGTCATTTGTTATCACCATTTGTTACTATTGTTTATAGAAGGCATAGATATGATAAAAGTAAAATGGAAATGACAATAAGATTATGCTATTACATCAACATGCGAAAGACTTTATAATTATATAACCAATGAAATGAACAAATAACTAGCTTTGTAACTAATATTGTTTCCTTTGTCCCGTGTTTAACTTACCGTTATGTTAATGTTAGGCACATTATGTGGGGAGATTGGAGAATGGAAAAGTTTTCGACAGCAGCTACAATCGTGGCAAACCACTTACATTTCGCGTCGGTGTTGGAGAGGTATCATGATTATATCCATGATTTTAAATTGGTGTTACAGTTATGAATTATGACATAAACCAGAGAGAAAATGTGTCCAATGCAGTCGTTATTTAATTGCGCTTATGACGCGGTTCTGGTCTTGCCCAGACCTCAAAATCCTTTATATTGCGGCTGCATTCAGTATTAGCTATTTTTTAGGCAATTTTAAATAATGATTCTATCAATAACAATATAAGTTCTTCAGTTAGCAGATTATCTTGTAAATAAGCCAAAAAGTAAAGCTCTTATGAGATATTGATTGTTGAAATCAGAAAATTGTTAATTTCTACCTTAGAGTATATTTTCTACTTTATAAGTTGTTACAGAGTTCACTGATATACAAATTATTCATGAATCATATAGGTTATCAAAGGATGGGATGTAGGCATTTTAGGAGATGATGGAATCCCTCCTATGCTTGCAGGTACTCTTTTTTTCAGTCACTGTAAATTCTATTTTGTTTTATGGATCATGACATGTTGAAGTGACATTTTTTATTCTTTTCTTACGTTAGGAGGTAAACGTACATTGAAGATTCCTCCAGAATTTGGATATGGCTCAAGAGGGGCTGGTTGTAAAGGAGGCAAGTACTCTTTTTTTCTTCTAAACAATAACTTTGGTTATTTTGCACTTTGTTGAAGTGGTTCTTATAAGGATCATGTTGGCCTTTTTGTCCTCGGTTGGTGCTAATAGGCCACTCTAGGATGAAGCAATGGTTACTTGGTCTATGATTTGCTTATTCTTCAATATACACATGAACATGATAACATTCAATTATGCAATTTTTTCAAATAATTGCCGGTTTTGATGGATTCATATCAGTGTCGTGTGTTGTGACAATAATTTATAGGATCGAAATAGTAGTGATCTGAAGAGTTATACATTGCCTTATTTCTGCATCAATTTTTCTTAGCCAAGGTGAATTTATATCTGGTTTTGATGCAGGTTCATGTGTCATTCCTCCCGATGCGGTACTCTTATTTGATGTAGAGTTTGTCAGCAAAGCATGATTTACAACGCCATGGCAGTCAAATTACCTTCCTTGAATTTCTTTGGAGATCGGGGCCGAGATTACTATTATTTTTCCCCTTTTAATTTACACGTTTGATGGCTGTGAAATTACAATGCAGCTGTGAATTTACATTTTTGCTCTAGATCACATTGATAAAGGAACAAAAAGCTGAGAAAATTATAATGTTGAGAAATAAAACTAGTATCGTCAACTTCCACATTGGATGACTTGATAATTAGTGCATAAATTAAAGAAAAATGCTAAATCATTGTCGTTAAATCAATTACAAGTTTAATATATACACTGCCAGTTTAAAAAAGGTTTAACACCGTCGTCTAATTATATTTAACTATTGTGCCACTTTGATGTGTTAAATTTAAAATATCTTAACATATTTCACTATTAAACTCATCATGTATTGTATCTTCCATGTTAAGGAGGTGGAATTAACCACTTCTCCGGACTAATATTATACTGTGCTTCAATATCTTTAACCACTTCATGTGCACTAGCATTGAAAATATTCCTGTTTCGCCATTGAAATCGAGAGTGTCTTCTCTTAGGACCCTTTAGTTGATGAGAAATAACAATGTCTTTCCCAGTTTCTCTTACTGCCTTGTCTTCTCTTGCTGAAGCAGCTAGTATCTTGTTCCTCTGCTTGCACCCACTTCAAGAGAGAAGGTTTGTTCTAGAATGGCCATAGTGAAGTGACAAAATAGGAGTAAATAGATCAGTGAGAGGGTAGTACAATGTATCAGCAGCCATGCAAATTGTGAAAATCATTCAAGAAAGATAGCTATAGTTATCTTAGATAATTGATTAGGTGAGTGAGATATATGTGAAACTAATGGAAAAAGGTTTTGGAGTTTCATTATATGCATTTAATCATATCTTACCACTTTATCATATTAACTCTTAAAATATCTCTTCGGATATTTATATGATGAAATATGATTGAAATCCAACAGTGTCTTAAGTGAATATGCAATGTGGGGAAACTCTTAGGCAGCACAACAAGTGACCACACCTAATATTTCAAAAAACAAAAAGTCCCACATTGGAGTATCTATGAAAAATGGATAAGGAGATTATCTATAAAACAAGCAACATGTAATGGAGAATCCCAAATTTGAATTGAGGATATATCTAGAGAAGGATCTTCTCCATTTCTTAGGGAAATGAAAAGTATATCACTTGTGTAATAGTACATATTTTTTAAAAATATGTAATACTTATTACACGCATTCATGTGATTTATTCACACAACTATTGTAATAGAGTTTTTCAGTTCTTCAAAGAAATCGAGAGATCCTAACTCTACATCTTAGTATTAATTATTATTATGCATAATTTTCTCATCCATTTTCTAATTAAAAATTGGCATAGATTCCAATTTATTTAAATGACTATGGGTCAAACAACTAAATTGATGGGTCAATTTTTTTTTTTTTTTTTTATACTTTTGAATGATGTGGTTAGAGCATTAAGCTGAAATGAATTATGATTGGTAAATGTTGGATGTACGAGGTTAGACTCTCACAATATGACGCGTTAATATTTAAATTATGATCGGAAGAAGTATATATATTTAGTGTCTGACATGTCTGAAATATAATTACTTCCACTTTAGGATGACAAATACACATACCAACAGACACTTGCGGATAAAATCTCCCATAGACACGGAGCAAATATCTTAATAGAAATTCATGAGTTTAATGATATTGTGTCTGCGTGTCTCCACTCTCGTTAACAAATCATGTAAACTATTTAAATATCATTAGTTAAACTTTTTATTTTTTAAGAAATCATTAGTCAAACATAAAAGTTGTCTTTCAAATTCAGTAAAAAAATATACCCTAGGTAATATGTACACTCTTCTTTTCCTTCATATCTATCACCTCACTTCTTCATTATAACAGATTTTGTATGTAGTTGTTGAATGTGATAAACTTTGTTTTGGTTAGAGATAAAATGTATCTGGTATATGGATATTATTATATTTTAATAAAAAAGAGGAAATGAATGTGATGGATTTTTGTTGTTAAATTTTAGGTAATTAAAAAAACGGAATGTTTTAACAAAAATCCATTTAAAAAAAAAAATATAATTCATGTATATCCATAAATAACCGCATGTACCTCAAAATCTATTAATTACCTGTTAGCAGATATCCACACAAATATGAGTTAGACACGAGGATCATCTTTATCCAACGAAAAGGGCACAGATATCATATTATATAGGTTTATGATACTTATTTACATTCTTACCTCAGCTAGAGGGAATATATGAAAGAAAAAAAGTTATAAAAACCATAATTATGAAATGAATAAGTAAATGGATATTCATATTATGTAAGGTTAATAGTGTTTTACCTCTTGTAATATAGGTTATTTTCGGTTTTCCCTGTAAATATATATTTTTAGATTCAAAGCTTTAATTTTCATGAAGGACAACTTAATTCGAAGAGGAGTAATTCCACATGATTTACTTTTATGCTCGGCGGGTGCAGGAAAGAGGAAACAATTGATCAAATGTTTTTGAAGTGTGACTTCTTTAGTAGCATTTGACATCTCATTGATAGCTAGTTGGGTATAACTATTGCAGTTTTATCAGATATTGATTGTCACGTGCAACAACTTTTTGGCGTGCATGCTTTCAAGAAGGACATTTGTTCTTGTTTAAAGATAATGTGGCTGACTTGCCTTTGGGTCATATGAAAGGAGCGAAACTCGAGAATTTTCAGCAACAACATATCTTCTAAGGATCAACTTCTCGATAATATGAAACTTCATTCTTGGTGGTAGCTAAAGACGCATAAACCGGGTTTCTCTTTTGATTTTCATTATTGGTGGTCTATGCCGTCTTTGTGTATAGGTTATATCAGTTTATAATTGTGGTTTCTGTCTTTATTGCATTTGTTACTATGACGTTGTATATAGTTTCTCGTTAAACACATCTTATCCTTACCTGGTTTGGTTTTTAATATATTTTTCGACTTAAAAAATTGTACTTACGATGCTAAAAAAAATGATTTTAGAAGGGAGGAACTAACTACAGAATAATTTTTTAAAAAGAAAAAAGGTTCACATGTAATTTGCAGCTTGTTCAAAGAAGCTAGGCTTTGTTCTATATACCTAGGTATTAGAAGATAAATATGATCAAAAAGCCATACATGCTACGAAACAAAAAAATACAAATATGAAAGCTCAAGGTGTATATTTAACCTCCTAAAAAGAAAAGATCAAGGTGTATAATTAAGTTCAAATAATTTACTCTGTTAGCTATACACCCGTGAACTATAGAATAAGTTTTGAAGACAAATGGGCTAGTAATATTACTGGATTTTTCATCCCAATTGACTTCTTTTAATAATATAAATAATATTTTTTTTGAAGAGGCAATAATATAAATAATATAGTATACCATGATCCTTCAAAAAAAAAAAATAGTATACCATGATCAACACTATATTTTGTTCATGTCCATTTTAATGCTCTTTTTTAGTATTTATTTTCCTTTTTCGCTGTTTTGGTTAGAATTAGATATGTAGTAGTACTATGTTAATTGTAACCAAAAGATCATACTAATATTACCTGTAAAGGCTTAATCTCAAGTATAGTTCAAATTTTAAACCCTTGCTCTAGAGCTTACACTTGTATAAGCAGATTATATAATCAAAAAAATAATTTTGACTTATCCATTCAAATAATTTCTGCTTAGCTTTGGATTGGTTTGGAACTCTGGACATAAACAACCCCGAATAATAAGATAAGATTAATTAGCATTTTTAAACATTTATTAGGACAAAAGTACCATTATTGAGTAGTCAAAAAGACTCAAACCAGAAAAAGGTAAGGCTTATGGAGTAGGCAAAAGGGTTTCTTGCAATCATATAGAAATATTATACGCAGCAAAAAGACATAAGGTTAGGTTACTCAAACCAAAAATAACGTCAAAAAAGATACTATTCAATTGATTTTTTGTTTGTCCTAGTAACACACAAACAAAGTTCCATATTAGCAGAAACAGGACGAAGATTAGTTGGAATTTAATTTAACAAATTTAATTTAACAGGCTTGCGTGGGAATATATATGATGATGCTACATTGACTTTGTACCATACAACACCAAATGAACTTGTTTTAAAAATGGTTATTGAACTGCTCTCTTTCTTATTCAGTTTCAGCTACGACACTGAATAAACCAAACCACTGCTACAACTATTCCTCAAACATTATACTATATCATTGTCATTCATAACATAACATATTTTCAATTCCATTTCATTTTTACTTTTGAGTCTCAAACTTTGATTACTGTTTCATTAACACACCCTTCTCTATTATTTTCTTTATATTTCTCATGCTATTCTCCTTCCCTTGTTCACCTTCTCATGCATCAGATAACAACTTATCTCCAATGTATGTCACTCCTCGTGCATTCCAACTCCCACCTAAGAATCCATTTTCATCATTAAAAACAATTTTCTCGTCAACTTGAAGCAAATGAATCCTTTACTTGGTGAAGTTTGTGAATTGTGAGTGTTTGAAACTTGTAAATTTGAGTCTTAGGTTATGATGAAGATTTCAACACTTCTTGTAGTAGTTTTGTTCCTTTTGTGTTTTATTTCAATGCCACTACTAGTCATTGGCCAAGAAAACTTGGACAAAGATACAACTTTGAGAGTGCTTTTGGAAGTGAAGAAATCTTTTCTCCTAGACCCAGAGCATGTTTTGAGTGATTGGTCAGAAAACAACACAGATTACTGTAGTTGGAAAGGTGTTTCATGTGGTTTGAACACTTTAGTTGATGACTCGATGCAAGTTGTGGGACTAAACCTTTCTGACTCGTCCCTCACCGGGTCAATTTCACCTGAACTCGGTCATTTGAAAAACTTGCTCCACCTTGATCTCTCCTCCAATAGTCTCACGGGTCCCATTCCAACAAATCTCTCTAACCTTGTCTCATTGGAAACTTTACTTCTGTTTTCTAACCAACTCAGTGGTTCTGTTCCTATTGAGTTTGGCTCGCTCACGAGTCTCCGAGTTATGCGGGTCGGAGACAATGCATTGACAGGCAAGATTCCAGCATCTCTTGGGAATTTGGTTAACTTGGTCAGTCTTGGTTTAGCTTCATGTGAACTCACCGGGTCGATTCCACCAGAACTCGGTCAACTCAGTCTCTTGGAGAATCTTGTTCTGCAAGACAACGAGTTGATGGGTCCAATTCCATCCGAGTTAGGGAACTGCTCAAGCCTCACTGTCTTCACTGCTTCTAACAACAAGCTCAATGGCTCAATTCCAAGTGAACTAGCTCAGCTCAAGAATCTACAGCTTCTCAACCTTGGTAACAATAGTCTAACAGGAGAGATTCCGAGTCAACTTGGTGATATGAGTGAACTCATTTACCTCAATTTCATGGGGAACCGGCTTGAAGGTGCAATTCCACCGTCTCTAGCTCAACTAGGTAATCTTCAAAATCTTGACTTGTCTATGAACAAGCTAAGTGGAGGAATTCCAGAGGAGTTAGGCAACATGGGTCAGCTTGGTTTCATGGTTCTGTCTGGTAACAACCTTAATAGTGTCATACCAAGAACAATATGTTCCAATGCAACAAATTTGGAACATTTAATGCTATCAGAAAGTGGTCTTTTTGGTGAGATTCCAGCTGAATTGAGTCAGTGTCAGTCATTGAAACAACTTGATTTGTCTAACAATTCACTCAATGGGTCTATACCTCTTGAGCTCTATGGATTGGTGGAGCTAACTGATCTATTGTTAAACAACAATAGTTTGGTTGGTTCCATCTCTCCTTTTATAGGGAACTTCAGCAGCTTGCAGACACTTTCTTTGTATCACAACAAATTGCAGGGTGATCTTCCAAGAGAGATTGGAATGCTTGGAAAGTTGGAAATTTTGTATCTTTATGATAATCAATTATCAGGGGATATACCTATGGAGATTGGTAACTGTTCAAGCTTGCAAATGATTGATTTCTTTGGAAACAGTTTCAAGGGGGAAATTCCCATCACTATTGGAAGGCTAAAAGAGTTGAATTTCCTTCACCTTAGGCAGAATGAACTTGTAGGTGAGATTCCTGCAACCTTGGGGAACTGTCATAAACTGAATATCCTGGATTTGGCTGATAATCAGCTCTCTGGCGCAATTCCTGCAACATTTGGATTCCTCGAGTCATTGCAGCAGCTCATGCTCTACAACAACTCTCTTGAAGGTAACCTTCCTCACCAATTGGTAAATGTAGCAAACTTGACCAGGGTGAATCTTTCAAAGAATAGATTGAATGGCAGTATAGCTGCTTTGTGTAGCTCTAAATTGTTTCTTACTTTCGATGTTTCCGATAATGAGTTTGACGGTGAAATTCCGCCTCAACTAGGAAACTCACCCTCCCTTTATAGGATAAAATTAGGCAACAACAAATTTTCTGGTGAAATTCCAAGGACATTGGGAAAAATCCATGACCTGTCAGTGTTAGTTCTATCAAGAAATTCACTCACCGGACCAATACCAGCCGAGCTTTCTTTGTGCAATAAACTTGCTTACATTGATTTAAACAGTAATCTTCTTTATGGACAAATACCATCATGGCTGGGAAAATTACCTCAGTTAGGAGAGCTTAAGCTCTCCTCCAACAATTTTTCCGGACCTCTTCCATTAGGCCTATTCAAATGTTCCAATTTACTAGTTCTTTCTCTGAATGAAAACTCACTCAATGGAAGCCTCCCTGCTGATATTGGTGATCTTACATATCTTAACATGCTTCGACTTGACCGTAATAAGTTCTCTGGACCAATCCCTCCTGAGATAGGTAAGTTGAGCAAGCTTTATGAGCTGCAGCTCTCCCGGAATAGCTTTAATGGTGAGATCCCAAGTGAGATTGGAAAACTTCAAAATCTACAAATCATTGTAGACCTCAGTTACAATAATCTCTCGGGTGGCATACCAGATTCTCTAGGGACTATGTCAAAATTAGAAGCACTTGATCTTTCCCATAATCAACTTACTGGAAAAATCCCTCAACAAGTGGGTGATATGAGCAGCTTGGAAAAGCTTGATCTCTCTTACAACAATCTTCAAGGGAAATTGGACAAGAAGTTCTCCCGGTGGCCAGATGAGGCATTTGAAGGAAACCTAAATCTTTGTGGAAGCCCTCTTGATCGCTGCAACAGTGATGATACTTCTGGTGGTAAGCAGTCACGCGTAAGTGAGTCATCAGTGGTGATAATATCTGTCATTTCAACTTCAGCTGCAATTGCACTATTGATACTTTCAGTAAGAATCTTCTGCAAAAACAAGCAAGAATTTTTAAGGGAAGACAACAAAGTGACTTCTTATGTCTATTCTTCCTCTTCATCACAAGCGCAGAGACGACCGTTGTTCCAGCTAAGAGCTGCTGGAAAACGGGATTTCAATTGGGAAGATATCATGGATGCAACGAACAATCTAAATGATGACTTCATGATTGGCTCGGGAGGTTCAGGGAAAGTCTACAAAGCTGAATTGGCCAGTGGAGAGACAGTTGCTGTCAAGAAGATTTCATCAAAAGATGACTTTCTGTTAAACAAAAGTTTCTTAAGAGAAGTTAATACACTGGGGAGAATAAAGCATAGACATTTGGTGAAGCTAATAGGATTCTGTAGCAATAGAAACAAAGGAGCAAGTTCGAATTTATTGATCTATGAGTACATGGAGAATGGAAGTTTATGGGACTGGCTTCACAGGAAGCCAAACATTGCGAGCAAAGTAAAGAAGAACCTTGATTGGGAGACAAGATTCAAAATTGCTGTGGGATTAGCTCAAGGAGTGGAGTACCTACATCACGATTGTGCACCAAAGATCATTCACAGAGACATCAAATCCAGCAACATATTGCTAGATTCCAAAATGGAAGCACACTTGGGAGATTTTGGACTGGCAAAAGCACTCAATGAAAGTTATGACTCAAATACTGAGACAAATTCTTGTTTTGCTGGGTCTTATGGTTACATGGCTCCAGGTATTGATCAAAATGCTGAACTGAATTGATTTGAAATTACTTTTAGTTTAACTTCAACTAACGAGTAAACTTGTTTAAAATTGGCTTTTTCTTGCAGAGCATGCGTTCTCCCTGCAGTCAACAGAAAAAAGTGATGTTTTCAGCATGGGGATAGTTCTTATGGAACTTGTTAGTGGTAAAATGCCAACAAGTGACTTTTTTGGAGCTGATATGGACATGGTCAGATGGATGGAGATGCATATTAATATGCATGGCTCTACCCGTGAGAAACTGATAGATCCTGAACTGAAACCTCTTTTACCCAGTGAAGAGTTTGCTGCATTCCAAGTGCTTGAGATAGCCTTGCAATGCACGAAAGCTACACCACAGGAGAGGCCATCTTCAAGGAAAATATGTGATCTTCTCCTCCATGTATTCAATAACAGAAGGATGGACTTTGAGAAGATGAAGTTGGATTATCACAAGTAAATTTATTTATATACGAAGGGTTTAAACAAATCCTAATACTATCAGACTCTGTCCGTGATACATTTTTTGCTCATTTATTGTTCTTTTTTCACATGTAGATTTGGTGTAAAGAAACAGTGACTTAATTGCTGTTGTGATATAAATGTTGCAATAGCCGAAATGACAGCAGTTCACGTTAACTTTCATTTTGGATTCTATATAATACTTGCTCAATGTCTTTCAATCTTTCAAACATTAAGATAATATCAGAAGAGGTTTGTCCTACAACTATAGGTATTAACTGTTTTAGAGAATGGTGAACTTTAAATTTAATATTTATCTTGCTTAGAAAAATTGATACATACCATCTTATTACCATCTATTATTTTCCTACTGTGACACCTGTTAACAATTCTGCTGTGTTGGTCCCCCACCGTTGGTTGAATTGCCAAATTCAACGACATGGGGACGCCGGTTCCGTGGTTCGAACCCGGTGCTGCCATTTGATAGTGTGTGTGGTTTTATTTGTCATTTCTTCTAAGCTGACTAAAAACAATTCTGCTGTGTTGAACCAGCTCCTGGTTCACACTTTCACAAAACTTGCTGGATCTTAAACCTTCTCAACCTCCAAAGGCATGGGAAAATAAGCATGGGAAAATAAATTTGAGTAAATGTGTAAAAACAAAAGGTAGGAAAAAGAAACTTCAAACAAAGATTAAATGAAACAAGTATTAAGCCCCGCCATGATATGAATACCGAGTCATTAAGAGCACTGAAACTTTATCCATTGTTTTCACACAAAAAATTTCTTCGCAAGATAGTCTGGTATAATCTTTTTTAAAACATTAGGCAGATTTTAATGTACTGCTTTCACAACAATACAAGGGAAAGTGTCTTTTCCTCTGGAAAGCAATGCAGTTATATTTCAAAACTCGTTTTACAGGGATGGAAAAACCATTCATTTTAGGGTAGTAGAAACAAACAGTATTCAACTTGAAAATTTTCAATCAATTCAATCACAATTTAACTAAGGCTTTGTTTGAGAGTTTGGAGAGAAGGAGAAGGGGAAGGGGGCTTTGGAGGGTTGGAAATACAGTGGAAAATAGTAAAATCTTTCACATTTTTTGAAAGAGTAATTTTTTAAAAAAATGATAAATTAATGCTTACGATTAATGTATTTTTAATTTTGAAAATATTATAACTACATAGATTAAATTTGAAGAATTCATGTAAACCCTCCAAAACAAAACCCTCCTCTAATACAATTTTTTTAGTTGCCCAAAATGAAGAGAGATTTGTTGTATTATGAAGAAAAATGAACCCCCAAAACATTCCCCTCTCAATATCATCTACTTTTTTCACTTGCTCCTTTCTTCTTTCAAACCCTTCCCCTCCTTTTCCCTCCAAACTCGCAAACACAAAGCCCAAGACTCGTGAGGGAATTTAAGATAGATCATGGTGATAAGATTGATTTTTCTATTTAACAGTTATATACTCTTTTATACAAAATTTTGGCTAAAATATTTGTGTCAAGAAACACCCCACATACCACATTGCATCCTTATGAAACTAATTTTAGGTTCTGATTAATATTTTACAGATGTTTGGTCGCCTGTTTCATTCTCCAAAATTACAAACTCATTCATGGCACGCATTGCACACATTAGATAAGAGGTGTTGATGTCACAGTTATCGTGATTATAATAAACCAAAGAATTTATCGGATTCATTCATAATTTTAATGAAGCCATAAGTTTATAAAATCATCCAACAGTTGCACTCTTCCAGAAGCTTGCTGATAAAATAGGTTGATTAGCAGGATAAAGCACAACAGCTTTACAAACATAACAAGAAACCATAAAACAGAGGTAACACGTACAAAGCATTACGTTATTATTTTCACCAACTGCTGCAATGCAATCCTTGAAGACATGCACTAATCGTCATCTCCATCTGCAATAAAACAATATAATAAATAAGCATGGTGATGAAAATATATTAATAATCTAAAAAACACCACATCCAAAGCATTCAGCTACAGGAGCAGTTGAAAATCCAAAAACATTTCGTGCAAAGACACCTGGCTTGCTGCCAGTGAACAGCTTCATAAATTACCATAAAATACTAAAATGACAGGAAAAAAAATGGCTTGGAAAGCTATAAGAGAATTATTAACAAATAAGAAGACAACATGACCACCAAAGACATTATTACAGCTAAAAAAAGACTCAACAACATATTAAGAACGAACGAAAGTAATAGAATTTTGTGTTAGAGTAATCAGTTCTACGAGCTTCAGATAAATCACATTAATAAGTGGAACTAATCACCTAAGTTTCCCAGTGAATTACAACAAATCCAAAGTCATGTCAATGCATTAAAATCAAAATCACAGTATTTGGGCAAAATTGTATCTGTAGCCCTTTAAGATGGTTGATTGTACCAGATAGGTCCAATAAGTTTTTTTGTCCCACATAGGTCCTTTTTAAGTTTTAAACTGTTTGCACCTTTGACCTTTTTTTTGAGTTTCCATTAAAACTAAAAACGTACGTGGCTGTTGATGTTTATCATCCTCAATATAGTAACAAATTTTTTCATTAAGCAATCAGAAAACTCAGAAAATTGATATTCAACCCTTCTCCATTAACACTCCTCTTCATCTTCCACTCACAACACAACATTTATGATTAACCATCACTCACCGAAAAACTGAATAAATCATGCCATTTATGTGTGTCTAAAGATTACGCACTATATTTATAATGTACTGTTTACATTTACAATAAACACAAATTAATGTAATTGCTAACTCCAATGACCAATCCCATTAGCAACTAGTTACAAAGGGCGTATTTAACAAGTGACTAATTACACCAAGGATGTGCCTACTTCTAACAAATCCAAAAAAACATCTACCATGAAAGCTGATGTTTCTCAGCAAATTCAAGACTAAGCAAAAACTCCAATCAAAAACCTATTATGATGCAGATAAACAAAACCATCCAACAGAAAACTAAACCAAAACAATAATTAAAACAAACAATTTTGGTTCATGGATGGAAGTGGGGAAAGCAAAAGAAAGAAGACGGATTTTTTGTTTTTTAATTAAAATAAACAAATAAAATAGTGTCTACTCTTTGATCACATAAGCATATTATAAGGCCACATCAGAGTCGTTTAATCCACATTAGACACATAACGGCCATGTGCGTACTTTTTTAACAGGAATTCTGAAAAATGGTAACTCCTAGTAACAGGAGTTAAAGAAATCATTTGATACAGACAGATAATTTAAAGGACCACAAATACAATTTTGCCTAATGCCTAGTATCCACCTCAAGCTCAAAAGTGTATATATAGTGCACTAGCTTCACTAGAGTGCTGCTGAGTTCTAATCGATAATCCATCAGAAACAAACAAAATCTTTATTACCATGTTACCCTCGCCACTAACTTAAAACATCATACTCTTCTACATGGCAAGTTAACAGATACACAATTCTCTTTTCAATATGTGGTACTAATGCTTAGTACACTACCCCTCCTAAGTATTGGGTACACGAAGAGTATACAATATAAATAGTTAATACACTATTTGGGTTTGCATAACGTTCTAATATTCTACTCCCTCCGTCCCTTAATATAACCACCTATTGCTTTTTTCACATTTCTTAAGAAATGTTGTTGGTGTAGTTAATGTGTCTGTTTTATAGTACAATTTTACAAAATTACCCTCATTAAAGAGATAAAGTGAAAAGTCAATTTATTGTACTTTTAGAATTAATAGTAGTATTAAATAAGGGTATCTATGGAAAAAAATAATTAATGTGTGTTGTAATTTGAAAAGGGGGTTATATTTAGGGACAAAAACAAAAACAAAAGGGGGGTTATATTAAGGGACGGAGGGAGTAATTATTAAACCTACCCAATTCATTTTTTCATCTTCTTTCAACACCTTCTAAATTTCTAATGCCAGATAGCAATACCTACTTGATCTTGCAAATAGATTCTCTTCCATAAGCTTATCTTCTGACATAATTTTGGATTGACTTATTTGAGCTTATCTTCAGGCATAAGTTTTTGTGAGACTGTTTGGGAGAACTTATGAAAACAGCTTATGACAAGTTTCATAAGTTTTTTTCAACTTATTTTCATAAGTTCCCCAATACAGCTTATGCAAGCTTATACATAAACGTTTATCATGCCATAAGCTACAAATAAGTCGTTTATCCAAACAGGCCCTGATGCACAATCAACCAAACCCAATTCCAGTTTCCTCACATAAAATCATCCTAAAGCCTCATCATAATTACACGAAATTACTCAAAATCAAAACTTTAACATGAAACAGCATAACAATTGAACAAATTAAGAATCTAAAAGCAGAACAAAAAGAGAAACGAACCAATGTAACGTCTTTCATTAGCGGCCTTAGCTTTCTCAAGCATCTTATCAAGATCTTGTTCAACTTGAGCCTCCCATTTAAGAAGCTGATTGACGGCCACAACGCCCAATCCCATTCCCAACACATGCTCCCACGGATCTAACACAGTCGTAATTCGTAACAATCAAATAAATGAAAGAGAAATTGAAAACGAAATAAACGAGAAATGAAGAGAAAATGATGATGATGAATTACGGCGCATGTAGGGGAGTTTCCGGAGAGCGTTGGAGTACATCTGAGTCCCCAAACCTAATAAGGCTCCGATCGCCGTCGCGCTTAGCACCATTTTTCTTCCTCTCTCTCTCTCTTTCTCAGACTCACACTCCGTTTTAAACTATGTTGTTCTCAATCTCTACAAAAACTTTTTTTTTTTTCTCTAATAAATAAATAAATAACTATATTTATATAAAATTTAAACTCAATAAATATTTTTTTTTTTAAGAAAACTCAATAAATATCATTGTAAAGTTATTTTATACCTCAGTTTAAAGGTGATACATTTACGGTTAAAAACAACACGGACAATCAATCAAAATATTTAAAATTGTCATATCAACTTATATTTTTAATTTATTTGACAATTTTAAATGTTTTTATTCGTTATATCTGCAAAGTTATTTTGCATTGTTAACTCACCACTATTAAACTCATAAATGAATATGAAAACACATGAATTGTTGTATTTATCAATAACAATAAATTATTAGATACATTTTTTTTAAAAAACAAAATCATTACATACATATGTAAATTATTTGTAGAACTAACTTTAAAACAAAGCATGACACTATAATTTGATTGAATGCATGTGTAAATAACTTTTATACCATCTAATCATGAGTAACTAGTTTGATTGAGATAGAGGATTAAAAAAGTTAAGGGTAGGATCTAAGATTTTAATAGGAGATATAGAGTAACACGTAACAACTAAAATGCTAATATTATTAAGATAATTTTTTCTTTCTTTTCGGTACAAATGCAATGTAGGTAGGCTAATTTAACTTCATAAAAAAAGATAATTTTTTCTTTGAAAATTTGACCACCCTGGTAGTTCTTTGTGGGGAAAAAAATTATGGCAGAGTGTTGTATTGTTTTGTTTGGTTAACTTGACGTTATGTACTGTTTTACTAAAAATATTTTTACTTAATTCATTTTTTAACTTCTATTTTATTAAATTTATAAAAATAATCTGCTTTTATAAAATCAAGCTTTTTGATCGTCTATTTTCAAATTTATTTTAATTTTGGTCCCAAGTCATGTTTTTTTTACCCTAAAATGGTGACTTTTTGTGCAAAAGAAATGGTGAGTTTTAGTGTTAAACGTGATTTGTCTGCAGATCCAATATTGAGACAATAAATTATCCATTTTTTTGCTAAAAATCATTTTTTTAGAAGAAAAAAAAAACATGGGTTGAACCAAAATGATAACAAATGTGAAAATAGAGTGCCAAAAAATAGCATTTACAATAATCATATTTGAAGTGCGTAGGAAACTAAACGTGGGTGCCTCTCGATCTAATTTTATACCTTAATTAGCATGTTGTAATTTGGGGGCATCACTGTTTTTTTGTCAAGTAGTCTAGTGGCAAGAGTTCGCACCTTTTAAATGTGCATAAATGGGATGTCACCTGTCCCTGCATAAATTATGCGATGTTCCTAACAATTGAGCTAAGTTCACGGAGGACGTGAGACATCACTGTTCTATTCCATATCATATAATTAGGAGATACAGTCTAATATACGGAGCCAAACTTGATAATTATGAAAATGAAAAGAAACACTTGGACAAAATTCTCATATATTTCTCCTTAGGAAAAACACCAATTACATATGATACATTTTTTTTTTGGTGAATTATTTACATATGATACATGTTATAGGATGAGTCACAATTTTACAATTCTAGTAATATTCGACACAACACAACTTTCTCCAAATCCATTAAGAGCCTAAACGAGTATTGGTTAGGGAATACAAAATGTTTGAAACTAAAAAAAAATTGATGAGTAGGAGAGATGGTAGAACAAGAAATTAACATACTCTCTCAATTAGAAGGACTATAGTTAAATATTTAATAGAAAGTGGTTAATTGCCTTCTTTTCAATTTACCGAATTTGAGCACTTAATCCTCTATAGCTAGTCTTTGTTCATCATGCAGAGATTATGTATTGGTATGTACTTTGACAACATCTATTATTGGAACTTGGCATATTGGACATTTTCCACTTTTCCATTGCAACTCATTGGCACAGTTGAGGCATGCACACATGTGTCCACATCTATAAAAAAAAATGTAGAGACATTATGAGTACTATTGTGCTTACATGAAATAAATATATTGAACAAAATTATTAGTAGAAAATAAATTAAGCACCTGTATAAAACCGAGTTTACTTTATTTTCATTGCAAATGCAGCACATGTCTTTCTTTGATGTCTTGTTACTGGATTTCTTTTCTTTAACTGCAATCATGTTTCATATACAAAATGAGAGTACATTATATAATGTTTTTGTTGAAAAGAGCAAATGAAAAAAAGTTTGATGAAATTTATCGTATACACCAAACACTACTGTTAAGCAGAAATAATTACATACATTTGTGAACCTCTTGGTTTTGGGATTGTTGTAATTGCATCTGCATTTGTGTGTCTGTACAGTTTTTTATTATTTTCCTTAGCTCAGACATCTCTTGAAAAAGTTGTTCCATTTGCCCTCGCAAACCGTATATAATTTCCATTTCCTATAAGCCATTGAAGTATAGTGTCATTCTATATGAAGAGAGATATAAACATGTACATAGTTTTTTTTTTTTGAGGGAAAACATGTACATAGTTAAATCTAGGTGTAAGAGCATAATGAAACTCACAATTGAACGTTGATCTGCGGATGGAGAGTTTTGTGTACTATCTTCATAGCAAGATTGAGATTGAGAAGGCAATGGTGATGATACAAATGCAACTCTATCAGAATCATCTCCAATATCAGTGTCTCTATAACTCCATGTTGCTGAAGATGGTGTGTCTACTGATGATGAGGATTGACAATCACCAAGTTCATGATCTGAGCCACTATTGATGCTTTCATGTTCATGCTCCTCTGCCTTCTCGTCATCCACTTCTTCCTTGTTATTCCTCGCCTCTTTTTCCCTCGTGTCACGCAGGCGATCGTGATAAAATGCCATCAATTGTTTTGCACTTCCTTCTTCATCTTCCTCGTCGCATTGATTATTGACCAAGTGTGTTTGTGTTCCCACGTGAGACTTCATCAATGTATCCATCTTTTCTCTAAAGTCGCTAGAAAGGACAGTTGAGACTGTTTTTCTGCAAACATAGTTTAGTTTGTGCTCAATTAACTCAGTGAAATTACAAAGAAAACTTCATGGTGTTATGCTCAATTATACTATGCAACAATGTCATAATGTTCCTTATTCAATTGTTCATTTTTCATTTATACAATTGAGTTGTCTTGGACTAAACAATTATTAGAGTATACAAGGAAAATGTGAAATATATTTAAACATCGTCTATATACCTTTCAAGGAGTTTACGTCTCTCATCGTTGTCTGAAGCAAAGTCAAGCATTTCCTTATACCATTCTTGTCTGAGCTCTTCCCAGTAGCTTCTAGGCCGGGAAATAGGACTGGCCCAGTCATAACTTGCACTAATTTCATCATAATTATAGTCACTGAACTCTTTCTCTTCTAACATCTCATTATAATAATTGGTTTCAATGGTATCATATAATTGTTGGTCTTTTGCTTCTACTTTATCAGTTATATCATTTGTGTTTGAGTCAACCTTGGATGATGATTCCACAGGAATTTCTTTTGGACCATGATTTTGAGGGTCAAAACCATAAATTATACGAGCTTCTTCTTTGATATCTGCCCTAGTTTGAGAAACTACCCCAACTTCTTTTGGACCATGATTTTGAGGGTCAAAACCATAAATTATATGAGCTTCTTCTTTGATATCTGCCCTAGTTTGAGAAACCACATTCAGTTTATTTTTCTTAGTGTGGATGTTAGTGATTGTCTTGCTGCAAACATTTTCTTTGTTAAGTTGAATAGTAGTGTTAAATTTATTAAATTGTGTGGTATTGTTTACGGTCTCCCTGTCTATACTTCTCGGCTCAGACACTTCTATTAGGGATGAAGTTCTCTGTTCATCTTTTGTGTTAAATCTTTCCCTGCATTCAATTAAAAAAATCAGGTCAAACATTTCAAAGTTCAAACACTAGTAGCAAGTGTTAAGTTATGAATCTAGCAATGTTTTTTCTTTTTGTTAAGCTCATCAAAATATTATTGCAATCATTGCATTCAAGTTTGTACAAAAACAACAAGATCCTAGTGTTTTTCTATGAGAAATTATCACACCTTAGTTGCATAATTACTGATCCTTGCTGTTTTTTGTTCCCCTCTGGTGTTGTTGATTGTTTTTTGCTCCCTTCTGGTTTTGTTGATTGTTTTTTGTTCCCTTCCGGTGTTGATAATTTCAAGCGGGATGGATCAAAAGCTGCTACTCCACGTTGTAATAATCGAAGTCGAAGCAATGACTACATACACAATTTAATTCAAAGAAAATAAATTGCAATGCAAAAGTATAAACACGCTCTAGAACTATGCTAGCAATACACCCTTCTTAACAGACTATTTTATTGGTCAAAATTCATACGAGCCCCACTAAATTTATGTGAGGCCTACGTGATTCATTTGAATTTCAACAAATAGAATAATGTGTGTTGGGAAGAATGCATTAAAGAACTTGTTTCTAGAAACTCTGTGTCATATTAATTCACATAGCCGCATAACAAATTTTGATGGAAAGTGATAAGCAAAATTTACCTGAATGCGACCTCTTTGTGTGAACTTAGAAACCGCGCCTCGCTCTGCAAGATTGTTGAGCTCTCCATGTCGATCACACTCAAACTGCATAATCAAATCATTAAATGCTTGGCGCCCTCTAATGCGCGGGTGGCTTGTGACCTGACCAAAACCTCTATGTTCTGCAAATTGTTTTGGTGTGGAAATACATGGAGAACTCGTCGCACTATTACTTTGTTCATGATCATTCTCATCACTTGTAACCGAAAGTTTCTTTATAATATCAGCAACCTTGATTTTCTCACTTTTAAAAGCATCTAAATTACAATGCACTTTTGGTGAACAAGTTTCATCAATACTTAGTCTTGGTTTATCATATTCGCCATATGAAGATGCTTCATCAGAGGATTCGCCTTTTTCTGATACCCTACTATGTTCTTCCACAGAACTTGCATCAGAATTAGTTCTTACATATGATGGTGCATTTTGTTTTGTACAATTGGATTGGTTGTTAAGCCTTTTTTCCCACATTTGAACAAGAGAAGAAGCACCAATGTTGAATGTTTTTTCGCTTTCAGATGCTCCGTCAGAACGAGGAGGCGAAACAGAACCTTCTCTTTCTCTCCTAGAATTGAAACTTGATGACCTTGAAGGAAAATTATCAAACCTCTTAACAACAACATTTTCATTATTTTTTTCAAGATTTTTCGCGACTTCTTGAGCTTGTCTTGCAGCCCATCGATCGATGATCTTTGAGTGCCTAGGACTCACCAATGCAGACAGAGAAGAATCATTTTTGTCTCCAAATACATTAGGAAATTTTTTGTTGAAATTTAGGCTTCCAAGGTTGTTTTTTTTATCAACTCTTGAAACCCATGTTGGTGTTGAATCAAAGGAAGCTATTTCAACCTGTGATGATGCCATTTCAATTTTTATCTTTAGATTCTTTATTATTCCATATACATATAATACTCAAAACCAAGTATTAATGGCTATGATATGATTTTTATGAACAAAAAAATGGATACAAAAAAGGAAGAGTAACAACCCATTTCAAAATAAAGGGTGGCAAGAATAAAAATTCTAACGACGTTGAAATTACTTTCCCTAGAGGTTAAACTTGTTTTTTTCTCAAAAGTTTGTAGACCACAAAGAATGACTCAAAAAAACGCAATGAAAACAGAAGAGCAAAAGGTGGCATAGAATGAGAGGTTAGTTATATTACAGACAAACAAAGGAGTTCTTTAAGGCTAATTAATCCTTAACAAAATGTAATTAAGTCACAATTCTTGTTTTCATTGCCTAAAGTTAGTGCTCTTAAGAGAGAGAAAGAATAAGGAAGAGTGGTTTATGTTATGCATCTTGGTGTTTTTTATCCTTGTAAAATTGGAACCTTAATGTTTAGTCCTTACTTAATTTTAATCTCTAAAAAAAAAATTCACTCAATATTAGTCACTCCCCAATTCAAATTTGTTTAATTTATGCGTAAACTTTTGAGTTTTTGAACAATTTTTTACATACATGTTAAGAACATTACTAAAAGTTCCTCTGCAAAAAATTGTCGCAAAATTTGATTTCTACGTCTAGATTTTTTTAGTTTTATCTTTAACTTTTGTCGTTTTAAAAAATCATATTTAATTCATTTCATGTTAGAAAATTCTAAATTTTAGTAAATAAACCTTTCATAATGTTCTAAACTTGTCTCAAAAAAATTGCTCAAAAATTTAAGAGTTTAAAGATAATTAAACAAACTTTGTTTTAGCAGGGACTTAAATTAGAAGTGATTTTTCTTTTTAGGGATTAAAAAACCTATTAAAATTAAGTAAGGACTAAACTTAGAAGTTCCCAATTTTATAGGGACCAAAAACATATTTAACCCTTTGATCTTTATATATTTTAGTTGAAATTGAAACATTTTCGGTTGCACCATGTATTTTCTATCATTAGATCGATAAGTTTCACCATATCGCAGTGTTTACTTTAATAATAAGATTTATTGATTCAGTGTAAAAATTAATTTTGTATGATGCAAAACATATCTTATTTGTGCACTAAAAAATTGTAAGATATTAGAATTGGAAAATAACACGAATGACTAAAATTGGAGGAATAATTTATATGGTTTTATTTTAGCCAAAGAAATAAAATAAACTAAGATTAGATGTTAATGCTAGAATTTTTTTTGTAATAGAGTTTATTTAAATCAAATCACTATAATTTAGTGTTAACTTTAATATTTTTGTGGGGAAAAGGGGGGGTGGGTAGAATATTAGGGGCTATTGATAGCATCTCCATAAAAAGCGGCTTGGGTAATTTTTATGGGCTTCTGGAAAAAGCCCGATCTAATTCTCAAAATGGGCCTGAACACCGGTTCGGTTGCGTAAACCCGAAGCGAAACACAGTTGTTTAAAAGAAGAAACACCGCTTTAACCGTGGAAGAAACCCTAATACAAATAGATAGCTATGGCAACCAAATATCTAATACTTTCATTTGTTAAGGTGAGTTGTTGAAAATCTTTTCGTTATTGAGTCCATACATTGATATTTTCGGTTTATTATTTTTTTCTCGTATTTTTTTTCTCCCTTGATCACCTTGCTTTTGTTAATATGAAGCTTGGAGAAGGAGCATCTGCGAAGATAAATTAATAACTTTTGAAGGAGCATAGTTGATTAATTCACTAAGGTTATTGGTGATCATGAATAGTATTTTCTTCGACATAAACTCCATCCTAGAAGTTGACATTTCACTAGATCATACAAAAGTATAACAGAGTTTTACTGTTTCCCTGTTTTGCTTGTATAAGCTTGGTTGGCTTTGAATGTTCTTGTATCCTTATAGTACATCGACTTGCATGATATGATGTGTTTTTACGAGAGACTACGGAGTTCTTATCCTCTATTGAAATTTACTTACACGGTAACACTAAAGATAAAACTACATCACATGGGTAATGATTATACAAAAATCATGAAATTTTCCATATTCATGTTGGATTTCACATTTTACATAGAGTTATCTTGTAAGGAAATTTCAATGGATGATAAGGACTCTACGATTTGTTACGTAAAAACAATTGATGTCAATTGTGCAAACATGAATGTACAACCCTACTATAAAGTGAGGCGAAAGAAAAGCTTCAAAGACAACCAAGCTCATCCGAGCAAAACTTTGAAACAAAAAAGTATTTGTTATTCTAGATTTGGCATATGATTTTTGAAATGTCAGTTTCTAGGGTTAAGTTAATGCCGAGGAACTAATTCTAGCTCTTAGCCAAGTGCTATTTAGAACGTTGTGAGAGACATGTTATTGTATCAACTTCATCAGATTATTGCATGTCTTGAAGAATGCATCCAATTTGAGTGTTGACGATAATCTTCTACAATTGTCATTGAAGAAGCAGAGGTGGGGGAATTTGGTAACTTCTTGCCTTTTGTTCATTTCTCCTATCCTATTATTATTGACTTTCATTTTCCCCATATCTTTTAATGGTATGAACATTAAATCAAATCTTACAATGAATGAATCTAAAAATGAGGGGTAATCAAGTTATATAGCCTTTGAATTGGTGAATCACACGTCCAACAAAAGTAACACAGTCTACTATGGTTATTTAATAGAGTTAAAACAAATTTTATCTATGATATCATTGTAAGACTTTCTTTTTGCATCGAGAGTCAAGCTTGATCCAAGAACTGAATGCATGCAATTTGATGTGTTTTGACAGAAGCAGTGTGTCAGTAAACACGATACACAAAGGAACCATTCATCTTTCGCCATATCAGGTATCTGTCTAGCATTCCTTTAATTGTAGCCGATATATTTGCTAGTGTTAGTAAAAGTCAATGCAGTGATTTTTTTCTTTTCTCCAAATTCTTGCGATTTTTAAGACAAATGTTATCTGGAAGATGATCTAGAGATGGACTATCCTGTGATTCCAGCTATTGCTAAAAAGAAAAGAGTAGCTATTGATGTGGTTGCTATTAGTTCTGTAAATCCATTCAATATGTGTCTGAATCATGTACTTGATATATAGACTCCAAAAGTTCGAGTTTGCGCTTGCAATTGTAGAGTGGAAAATGCTTTGATCAGCACTCAAAATGAACGAACGGGACTGGATGGAAACATGTCTCTGGAACTAAGGGGGGGTGGTAGAATTACTATGTACATTAAGTACTACTTTTTAGACAGAATTAAATAAAAAAAATTGTGGTTGCGTTTGTTTGTCGAGTCCATCTACTTGTTTCTTCCGTTCTTTAGCCTTTCCTTGTCGAGATTGGAACAATCATGTGAAACCTTTGTTTTCTATAATTAAAGCACGAAAGATATAGTTTCTTTTTGTAAATTTAAAAGGTTTGATGCTAGAGGGTTGATCATGAATTGGTGTTGGCTATATCACCAATGTCAATATGAATTGGAATTTTCTGACTGTATTCCTGCCTTCTGATTCTAATAAATGAAAGAAAGTAAGGTTTTTTAGTTTGATTATTTCTTCAGAACTTGTTTCTAGGATTGGAAATATTAAAATGGTCTCCTTTATCCTTCTGTGAGGCATACCATTTGGGTTTTCAATTGGTAGTTACCTCTGTATTGGCTTGTAATCTTGTTAATGTTATGAATAGGTTTTTAATTATAATTACATTATTATTATATATATACCGACATGTAATCCAATAGGAATCCTTCACATTTTTCATTTTCAGAAGCAAGATTTTTGCTGAATTACCACCTTTACGCTGCTCCGGAATCATGTCACCGATATTAATTAGTACCATTTATTCTTTCTCTGTGTCCTGTCAATCATTCATAGTTTCGAGTCATTGTTCAAAGCTTTCAACTTGTAAACAATGTATTCAGATCATTGCACACAGCCACACATATGGAATTCACACAGTCAAGCCCGACTACTACTGAAGTCCTTCGAAATTGCTTGCAGCTTCCGAGTGGAAAAAGGATGGATTGCTGTTTATTTATGGATTGGGTCCTGTAACATAGCGAGTTTTAATTGGATATACCCTATGAGAAAGGAGAATCTAGTACATGCCAGCTTTCTAGAATCCCTATTAAATCGTCGTTCTGGGACAGTTCTCTTTTAGTGGAAGTTGTAACATGGTTTTTACATGATGCTTGAAGACGAAGTCCATAGATGTTATCTGGTACCTTACTGTTACTATTATTCATCATATAGAAACAAGACATTAGCATAAATGTATAAATGTAAGCAAGAATATTCTTTATTCATTTGTATTTCCACGACAAAAACATAAATCTAATTTATTAATTTTACAAATTGTCACAATAATACATAAAAAGTAAAAACTACATTTTCAATTGAAAAAAATAATAATGATATGAAATACTAATAACAATATTTAATGCTTAAGATTTTTTTATCAATGATTTCAATGCGTTAGATTTTTTTCTATGGTTGATGTACATGAGTTTTACTGTTTTAGTTCATCCAATGACATGTCATGCTCACTCAAATGCAAGTTTTATACCGTTGTCATAGTGCATCATCATGCACTAAAGTTGCTAAGATCTATTGAAGATGTAAATAAATATGAAATGGGATAATTAAATAAATAAGGGTCTTGTTAACGAGCGAGAAACTCTTTAAGCATTTTAAATTAAGTAGTTATTTTTTTTAAATGTCAAAGTTTTTAATTTTCATTGCAGCGATTGCAAAAACTTTCATAAAAAGTTATTATTTAAGGTTCTTAACCAATGTCCCAAGACACTAGTTAATATTTCTCAATAAATAAATAGAGTTGTGTTATTTGAACATCCATATATATGACAACCAAAATTTTACAAAGGAAATGAAGTAATAGCACAAAAATCAAAACAATAGAGAGAGAAAAAGTAAAAAGATAATGTGAGTATGTAAGATAAAGTTGTTACAAAAGTTATAAAAAATGGTTGTTTAAATATCATTTCTCAAATAAATAATAGGAAAGTGTACACAAGTACTCCCTTCGTTTTTAAATGTAAGGAAAATTTACTTTTTAGATTTATTCATTTAACGATGTTTGTAGTCCATATTATAAACCATATACATCATTAATTTAATAGAAACAAAGAGTAAAAATTTATTTTTCAATGGAACTCAATTTTCTGTGCCACTGTAGTCGTGAACAACAGACACGGTGCACGAAAACAAAAATTAAGGGAGAATATTTATTGAAAATCAACGCATTTTGAAACTTAAAGAGTACTCAACTGGTAACCAAGGATTTTTAACTTTTAATCAGCCAAATCACTCAATTATAAGGATTTTTTCTTCTTTAAGAAATGGAGTAGTGATTTTTACCTTTTTTTTTCTTCTTTAAGAAATGGAGTATTGATTTTGTAAGAAAGAAGTACTCGTATGAGAGAGAGAAACTTGGTTGTTGCAAAACAATTTATTATGTGAGAAAATTAAAAGGTAAGCAAAAGAATACACGAGCCACCTTGAGCTTGGTGATGACTTTGGTTACCGTGAGACAAGACAAACCCCAAGAGCCTTGCTAAGGAAGGAAACTAAACGATTTGTTTGTTCTTTTGGACAAAATGAATACTACCACTCACTCGGTTAGAGCATCTCTAATAGAGAGACCTATTTTTGAATGTTTAAATGAGTCTCACACGTATACATCATTCGTTTATAATTTTTTAATAGTAGTATGTAATAAGCATTCAGTCCTTTTAATCCATATTTCACACAAAGTTTTTAAATGGGATCCACTAATCAACTATCAATAATTTTACATCACTAGATTTCAATTTTTTAATATTAAAAGAGTGCGGGTCTCATTTAAAGTTGAAGGGTCTTAAATAAGACTTCGGATCTTACAAGACCCTGAAAAAGATTCTCCCCAATGGGATACCTAATAGGTCCTGGGTCTTAAATGTTTAAGACCCTCTTATTGAAAGTGGTCTTATTAAACATGTGTTGCAATCAACCACTTTTATAGATCTGTCAATATATAACTTTAACTGTTCATATATTTAATTATATGTAATATAAAATTAAAAAAAATTAATATTTTAAAAATATTTATCGAGATAAATCGAACATTAACATATGTATCGATGTATTAGTTAAAAATTATGGTAGTTATTTGAATTTTGCAATTGTACAAACTGCAACATGAGAGTAATATTTTTCTTGTGTAAAAAAGTAAATAATGAAAGGTCTTTTTGTTTGAAAAGTTACTTTATAAGGCTATCCGAATTCCCACTCTAATCTTTACCTCCCAACTTTTTCACAATCAAAATCAATACTCCATTTCTTAAAGAAGAAGAAAAAAAGGACTGAAGGTGCATGTGCATGCATAGTACGGTTCTTCATTTCTATTACTTTGTTTGTTGTGCATTTGCTAGTTTCTACTTAGTTCAGTGTTTCATGAAGTGAAAACTCTTGAGATTCTTGGTTAGGAAGAAAACACAATGAACCGTTCAAGTTCAAGAAAGAAGAAAGCTAGTTACCATGATGATCAAAACTACGGGTGCATTTAGTTTGCACCACCCATTAGATGGGTTCAACTTAGACCATTTTTTTATGGTTAGATTATATTATACCATCAAATCTTGCTATGGTCCATCCACACCAAATCAAACTCATTAACTCCATCTCTCTTTCCCTGCAACTCCCTCTCCCGAACGAAAAAGAACTCCTCACTTTTTCATTCTTCTCTCTCCTTTGAGCTTCTTCAACAATGGTGTTTTTTTTTTCTTTCCTCAACAATGGTTCAAAAAATGCAATCGATTTCAACATATTGAATTAAATTTCAAAAATTTCCAATTCATTGCTAGCTTGAGAATCAATATATGGACTAGTTTATGTTTCTAGAGATCAAACAATGGCAAGGATGTCTAAAATGGATGTTTATACTTCATATTTTCTTTTTCTTTTTAGATATGTCTTCCTGCATCACCCATAACAAAAAACAAATTCGTTGTTGTTGATGAACCAAAAGAAACAAATTATTAATTAACAATGAATCAATAGAATTTTACATCTAATTAAATTACTTGAGTGCTTCCTCACAATTAGATTTTACACTTTTAACTGAGTGCTCTAAGTTATACCATTACACATTTAATTTTACAATGGTTGGTGAAAGAAAAACATATTGTGAAGAACACCATAGAGAGCATGAAGAGATGAAAGAAAGAGTGTTTGCAATGAGACAATGAGAGAGAAAGGGTTGATGGCTTGTATTTTGTGTGGATGAACCATAATAAGATACGGTGGGATGGTCAAATCTAATGGTAAAAAAAAAGTGGTCTAACTTGGACTAATACTTTAAGTGGTCCAAACTAAAATCACCCTCAAAACTACATCAACACTATGTTTTCTTGGTCTCTTGAAGACATTTTCAACCAAGACCTTTACAACAACAAGGTTTTGAAAACTTCTTTCTCTTACTCTATTGCATTATCTTTTTCTTTTCTTTTTCACCATTACATTTTAATCGATGTTTGTTTATGTAGGTGGATTATATTGATTTATCGTTCAATTCTAGTGAACAATATTTTAAGTCATTTGTTTATCCGTTGGACGAAACTCGAGCACAACTATGTTCTTGCATGGAAATTTTGTCAAGTTCGCCTTATGCTGAAGTGATTTCACTTGAGGAATCACGATCACAATCGTATGGCAGGAATCACTGCGTTGTTAAAACTGATACTTGGAAAAAACAGGTCATCTGTTCATGGAAAAGAGTTATACATGAACATTGTTTGGCGATGTTTTTATTTTAGCCGATTTTAAACACGAAAGTGTTAATGATTTGCAAAGGTCGGGAAGGACGTGGATGTTTGTGTTGTCGGTTGGGATTCTTGATGAAGAGATTGAACGTGATGACGATGAGACTAAACTTATGTCTACTTTTAAAGTCATTGCTTCTAAAGACATTGACGTTGATGAAATGGGGCAAAAATCTTTGTATATTATATTCTTGACGAAGACCAAAAAGAAGACTGTATTCATGATGAAGACTGTAACACCCCGTTTTCCCAACATAAAAATTTTCTAAAATAAATCAGAGTTTATCAACTTTAAACGGAATGCCACACTTCTAAAAATTCGCAACTGAATAAATAAACAGTTTATTCTTCAAAAATCATGCATCAAAGTATTTTCAAATTCTCGCAGCGGATATAGTTAACTGACATAAAGCATTTGGCACGCAGGCCCCAACTCAAAATCTTAGTTCAACATTTAATCAAAAGGTTCACAAACAAATACGTAAGGAATAGAAATAAAACATGGTCCCATCCCGTTACGTATCAGAGCACCTAGACACAGTGTGAGGAGTCCACTCACGACAGCACCTATTCCTGGTTACCTGCACTTGCCCACGAGGCGGCAATTCCAGCAGAAGGGGTGAGATTCATAATCAATAGCATTAAACATATAAATCAAATAATCATGTTAAACAATCATCAATCTTCACATAAACATGCTATAACGAATATCGTTATTTAATTAACCATCTCAGATCGACTCAATCAACTATACAACTCTTAACTTCTAAAATCATCTCAGTACATCTAAAACCTCTTGACAAATGCAAATGCATGTGGTACCATTCAGGGCATCAAGCCCCCAACATATGTGAGCGTGAAAAGGCTCTTCAGGGCATCAAGCCCCCAACAAGGTTGAGCAAAAGCTGCCGGGCATCAAGCCCCCATCTATAATGAGCAAAAGCTGCCGGGCATCAAGCCCCCATCTATAATGAGTATGCAATGGACTCAACTTTTACAACCTAAGACCTCGTCATGAACATCTCTCAATCTTAACAACTTGGACCGACTTATGCAATTATAGGTCAGAATGGTCATCGACATCAAAACAGCAACGAATGCAGCATATAACAGTGCTTACAATAACCCAGCATCATTATTCATCATTTAGGCATCTTATATGTTTCACTTATAACTAAATTAACACAACATGACACACAAAACATCCTCAACAATAGTAGAGCTTCCAATGTATCATGACAGATTGCATTTTATATCATATCTCACTTCAAAACTACCCAAGGGTCTACCCTCAAAAGCTCCCCTAAAACAGAATCCTAAAACTCAAGTTATTGCAGCCTGAACCGCACTAACTCGTTATGGCGAGTGGGTCTGCTCGCCTCGCGAGCCCATCAGGACTACTCGCTATGGCGAGCTGGGTTACTCGCCTCGCGAGCGCTCAGGATACCCCCGCTATGGCGAGTGGGTCTGCTCGCCTCGCGCGCTACCAAGGTTACTCGCAGTGGCGAGCTGGGTCTGCTCGCCTCGCGAGCGATATCAACTACTCGCCCTGGCGAGTTGATCTGCTCGCCATAGGCGAGCGATCACAGAACAGCCACGGGTTCGCACTATTCTACCCCAAAAGTTCCAATTTCCATCGTTTTAAGCCTCTAAACTATCAGCAACATCAGTATAATGATTAATCTAGGTTCTGTAACTAGTTTTTAGGCCAATTCCATCATTCCATCTCATCACTCCCCCAATTCTAACATTAAACCTAATTCTGAATTTCTCTCAAACTCGTCCTACCTCTTGTTAAGCACAACTAGATGATTTACAGTTCAATGATATTGAAAACTAGGCTCACCCTTACCTGGTAACAGATGAAATCGCCGCTCTCCAGGTTCCTTCTTCTCTCTGCCTCTTTCTCTCTTGTTCTCCAAAATTATAACGCGTACTGTGTTTTCTCTTAACCTAATTCCCTCTTTTATACCCCTTTCTTAATAATTATTAACTAATTATCCTTTCACCCTCAAAACTAGTAACAACTATAAAAACAGCCCAAATCTCAATATTATATTATTTTCTCATATCTTATTTTATTAAACAATAAAATAAGTACCACATCACATAAAAATCATATAAAATCTCAATCTCTACATCTTATGATATATATATATATATATATATATATATATATATATTATATCTAGACTCCTCAAATAATTCAAACAATTAGATAATTAAAATAATCTAAAGTGGGCGTTACAAAGACTGCATGAACAGCAGCATAAGACCCAAAAAAAATTGGTAAATGAGATTGGGAAAGTAAGGCTCTAGTGATGTTCAAAATGTACTGATGTTTTCTTTCAACCCTTGCATTTTGCTGGGGTGTTTCAACACAACTGGTTTCATTTTCCCGCTCAAAGCTCTGCGCATTGAACGAGCCCAAGAGTGATAATTTGATCCGTCAAGAACCGGAGAAACAGTAACTGAAGAAGGACCATCACTGGGATGAACAAAATATGGACTCGAATGATTGGTAGGATCGTCAAGGTTGGAAGAAGAACCAACATCTTTGTTGTTGCGTGGCGCCATTGATGAAGAGCTTGAAAACCTTGCGGAAGAAACGTGTTTAGATCTGAAGGCTCAATGATACCATATTGAGAAGATGAACATGAATGATAAAAGAGAATCAAAAGAGAGAAAAATGTGAAAAAATGAATGATTTATTTCATTAGCTTGCAATGGAAACTACAACAACCTTATATAAAGTTTACAAATAAATATGTAGTAAAAGCATCATGTACTTATCTACACTAGATAGTAACTAACTTGTTGACATCTCATCAAGTTTGTTATGAGTTCTAACTACTATGTAAACTAGTCACTTAAACTGCAAGTTATTGAAGGTTAGCTTGTTTCTACTTCTTCTTCATTGAGCAATTGTGTTTCTATCTTTTGCACATTATCTTTCAACAACTATCCAAAAGTATAAGCTAATATCCAAAAATCAATGAGAAGCTCCACTTTATGAAAACCACACAATCTACCAAACTTCAATTAAGCATGGCTACAAAACTCATACCAGTGGGGTATCCACTCAAACCAAGCTCAATTTGACTAGTTTTCCCTGCTTTGATTGGGTTTGGATATGAGTTTGAGTTTTCCCGGATTTCAAAACACGGGTACGGGACGAGTAATGGAGATAAAGGTACCCACCTCAAACTCGTCTCAAATGTAGAAAATCAATTTATTGTCCTTTTTATATACTCGCTCCGTCCAAAATTATAAGCAAAATTGATCAACTTTTATCATATTTAATTATATTGTTTCAAAAATTCATTTTTTTTCAAAATAAAATTAAATGTAAATTTCATTCAATTTGTTCTCGTTTCTATTGTCTCCATGATCAATTATCAATCAAAATTGCTTTTACATCTGCATATGAAACTTATTTCAAAGAGAACACAAAATTATATCTCAAATTACTATGATTTAGTTTTCTTAATAAGTGTTTTGAATTTTTTGCTTATAAACTGAGACGGATGGAGTAGTTGTCTAGCAAAGCTCAGTTTATTTGAGATTAATGCCCATGTAGAATAGCTCCTGAGACAATAATGTCAGTCAAGCAATCAACCTTAGTCCGTTAGTTGACACTCACTTCTCTCATTTCTCTGTCATCTCCTTCCACATCCCATACCCTCTCGGTTTATCTTTCTTCTTCATCACTATAGTCATTGATCGCTATCATATCTTTTTTGAATAATGTAGCACATTGTCCCTGTGCTGAAAAATACTGGGGATGAAGCGGGGATAGCAAAAATCGTCGGGGACATTAATGAGATTTGATTTCTCATCTATGTTGAATATAGATAGGATAACATGTAAGTATATGAGAGTAAGATATGAGAATAGGGAAGGTAAAACTCGTCCCCACCCCTCCCCATTAGCTTACCTAACTTCAATCCTTTGAACACCCGCCAAAGCTCTGCAATATAAGCATTAGAATTTCCCAAACTCTCCGGAAAGCCACAAATGTTAAAAGGTTGTATAAACAAAATGTCGTTGAAATTTGTTGTGTAGCAATACCTTTAGACAAACTAATTACTCATAGCAAGTTTATATTAATTTTTAAATTATTCAATATAATAAATAAATTGGTTAAATATGTTTTTGGTCCCTATAAAATTGCGACTTTTTAAGTTTAGTCCTACTTAATTTTAATAGCTTTTTTAATCCCTACAAAAAATTTCTTCACTTAATATTAGTCCTTACTCAATTCAAATTTGTTTAATTTATGCTTAAACTCTTAAATTTTTCAACAATTTTTTACAGGCGTGTTAAGAACGTTATTAAAACTTCCTCCGAAAAAAATATCGCAAAAATTTGATTTCTACGTCCATATTTTTGTTACTTATATCTTAAACTTTTGTCGTTTTAAAAAATTCATATTTAATTTATTTCATGTTAAAAAAATTTAGATTTTAGTAAATGAACCTTTCAAAGTGTTTTAAACTTGTATAAAAAGAATCGTTAAAAAATTTAAGAGTTTAAGGATAATTAAACAAAATTGTTTTAGCAGAGACTAAAATTAGAAGTAAATTTTTTTTATAAGGATTAAAAAAACTATTAAAATTAAATAAAGACTAAACTTAAAATATCGCAATTTTATAGGACCAAAAACATATTTAACCCTAAATAAATTGTTTTGGTACAATATACTTGATTTCTTTTGGTACATATATACCTGATTTTTTTGGGGTACATATACTTCATTTTTTTACACCGAACAAAAAATAGAATAATGGAGTACTCACTTTTTGAATAGGCCACGTCCATTTTCCCCCTCACCCAGCATTTAATTTCTTCATCATCAATCATCGTGAACGATATAATCGGCACGTTGCAAGAAAACAAAACTCAATGAAAGGATATTTATTCTCCTGAGAAAGAGGGAAGAATATTTATTGAACATCAATATTTTGAATTTTTCTCTCAAAATAATCAATATTTAAACGTTTTCTATACCAAATAAAAAGGATTTTAAACTTTAATCAAGTAATAAAAAGATCAATAATAATAACTAAATAATTAAACTCAAGTTGTCAGTAATTTTTAATGAATTGTTTGTGAGAATTCGAGTTCGATTTTTGAGTAAAATGTGTTTTATCTATAATTTACTTACGTCGCGATGAAACTTCAAAGTACTAGGGTCTCCTTCTACTAAAAAACGTATAATATTTTTACAAAATTTTCTTTATTAACTGTATTTAAA
The DNA here is from genome assembly GCA_958299785.1 of Medicago lupulina. NCBI lineage: Eukaryota > Viridiplantae > Streptophyta > Magnoliopsida > Fabales > Fabaceae > Medicago > Medicago lupulina. The sequence continues at coordinate 11,704,302 of OY283142.1, read as the reverse complement.
ACATTAAATAAAAAAATTGAAAAATGATACAGTAATAATTATTAAAGACGTCTAGAAGTCCTAGCTCAACTGACAAATAACAAAATTGCAAGGCCGAATGTCATGACCCGGGTTTGAACCCGGGACCACACAGTTGTGCGTGAGTTTAATTTATTGGATTACCACTTCATCTAAGACAAAAAAAAAAAATACTAAGGACATAATAGAAAAAACATTAATTTTTTTGACAAAAGAAAAAACATTAATGTTTCATTCATATTTTAATATAACATAGTAATTTGCAACAAATATATCTTATTAAAATAATATATAATTTGAGACGGAAAAAGTACTTTATATATTTAAAAATTGGTCAGTGTTTTTTTAAAAAGCACAAGAAAATAAGGATACTTCAATTAATATATTTCTGGGTTAAATATGTTTTTGATTCATATAAAAATTTTAAATTTCAAGTTTTATTCCCTATAAAAAATTTCATCAATTTTTAGTGCCTCAAATTTTCTACAACCGTCTGTGGTCCTTGTTTTTAAATCAAATCATACACAAACTTCACATATTTGAATGAATTTTTTATAGAGATGTTTATAATATATATAACAATGCCTTAATAATGTTGTAACAGATGTACCTAGGTTGTTAGATAAGGTTAAATTGTTATCATTAGAGTGACTCAAAACTAAAAATATCATGTTTGTTTATGGTACTCAGAGGTGGTGGTCAAATCCTATGGCTTGTCTAGGTATTGGCTAAACCACTACTTGTTTCTCTGGCATGTTGGTATAGTGTAATCTTGGTGGCAGTTGTTAGGCATACCTTGTGCTTGGAACTGCTACGGTTTTGTTAATATAATCTCATTTTGATTTGTTCAAAAAAATATATAACAATGCCTTCTACAAAAAAAATTAAATTTTTTAACGAGATGCATTTTTAAGCGTGAAAAACTAAAAAAATCATGTTTAACTTTTACAAGAAAGATTTTTGTAACGTACCAATTTTCTTTTTCAAAGAATACATATGATTTTTCTTAAATGTAGAGATCAAAAGTTGTGATGAAGATTTTTTGAAGGACCAAAATTGATGATTTATTATTTTTATTTTTTTTGGATCAGATAGCCTAGTGGCTGAAGCTCACACATTGTAAATGTGGAGAAGTGGAGTGTCATGGGTTCGAATCCCTGTCTCTGCATAAATTATGCAATGTTCCTACCAACTGAGCTAAGCTCATGAGAACAAATTGATGAAATTTTTTATAGAAACTAAAATTTAAAATTTTATAGAAATAAAAAACATATTTAAAAGTAAATTTATTTTAGGTAAAATATTTTTTTCATTGATTAACTATTAACTAATCTCCCGCACTAAAAATGAAATAAAAATAAAAATGGATAGTACTCCTAGCCTAGCTAGCCTAGTAGGAGTAGCTGTTTTGGCTAAGAAGATTCAAAAGTAAAAGAAAAGAAACGACCCGCCCACCACCTTGTGAGTTGTGTCAATAATCACCATTGGTCAGTCCGTGTGAGACAAAATTCGTGCAAACTTGTTAACGAAGGAAACCAAACGACCTCAACTTTTTTATTTTCCTTGTCATCATCATGTTTGAAAAGTTACCACTTTCTTTTTCAAAACTTATCACATCAAATCAAATCTTTTACCGTACAACTTTTCTCACAATCAAAATCAAAGGCCAAATAGTTACTATTTTTTACCCTAACTGAAATAACTATTTACCCCAACTTTTCTATTTCTATTTCTATTTCTATTCTTGGTTATTAAGAAATCCATTTCTTATACTCCATTCCACTGTTTCTATCAACTCAAAACCTCTTCTTTACATTTTTGTTTTGGTTACTAAGAAAAAACAAAACCTCTACACAATGAACCGTTCAACTTCAAGGAAGAAGATGAAGAAGAAAACTACTTACCTTGACGATCAAAACTTCATAAACACCATCTTTTCTTGGTCTCTCCAAGACATTTTTAACCAGGAACTTTACAACAGCAAGGTTTTCAACTTTCTTCTGTTACTTTATCACATTATCTTTCTTTCACATTACATTTTAATCCTTTATTTTTGTTTTTGTAGGTTGATTATATCGATTTATCATTCGATTCTGCTGAACAATATTTTCAGTCATTTGTGTATCCGTTGTTGGAGGAAACTCGAGCACAACTCTGTTCTTGTATGGAAATTTTGTCAAGTTCACCTTATGCTCAAGTCATTTCACTTGAACGGTCACGGTCACATTCCTTTGGTAGGAATCATTATGTTGTTAAAACTGATACTTGGAAAAACAGGTCATCTGGTCATGGAAAAGAGTTATATAAAACATTGTTCGGCGATGTTTTTATTTTAGCCGATTTTAGACCTGAAACGGTTAATGATTTGCAAAGGTCTGGAAGGACTTGGAGTTTTGTGTTGTCGGCTGGGATTCTTGATGAGGAGATTGAAGGTGATGACGATGAGACTAAACTTATGTCGACTTTTAAAGTCATTGCTTCGAAAGACATTGACATTGATGAAATGGGGCAAAAATCTTTGTTTATTATATTTTTGACGAATATAATCCCCGACAGAAGAATATGGAGCGCGCTACATATGGATGGAGATTCAAAGCTGATTCAGAATATTTTATGTGCTAGTGATGTTGTAAGAGAGATGTTTTTATGTTAAAGATTTGATTCAGTGATTCAAAGTCTATAAATATAAGATTATCAGTTGCTCCCATGAAATAACTGAAGTTTATGTTATTTTGATATTCACCATTGATTGATTGTTATGGTTATAGCATTATTATAGAAAGAAAGTATGTAGTTGGAAGTTGTATTGTTTAATTATTTATAAAGGATCATGCTAACAAGTGTCCCAGGGACACTCTTTAGCATTTCCCTTTTGGTGAATGACATTTTCTAGTTTATTGATTTTGAGCCTGACTATTTCCAAGTAGAACATATTTTGACATTTCATTTATGCAAACTCTAATGGATGTATTTTGGGGTGCAGGTTGAGGAAAACTGTAATTACTGTTCTTCGAAGACTGATGCTCTTAGGGACGATGAAACATATCAAAGGCTGTCATCTGAGTTGAATGAGTCACAAAACAAGGCTATTTGTGCGTGCCTTTCTTCCTTCCATTGCAATCACAAGTCTACAGTGGATCTTATTTGGGGTCCACCAGGAACTGGGAAAACAAAAACATTGGGCACACTGCTTTTTGCTCTATTCAAATTGAACTGTAGGACTCTTGTTTGTGCTCCAACAAATGTTGCCATTAAGGAAGTGGCATCGTGTGTCTTGAGCATGGTGAGAGAATCGTTTGATAGAAATTCCGATGCTTTGTTTTGTAATTTGGGAGACATGCTGTTATTTGGGAATCATGAGCGGCTCAAAGTTGGTGCAGAAATTGAAGAGATATATTTGGACTATCGTGTCAAGCAGCTCATACTGTGTTTAACACCACCTAATGGTTGGAAATATTGTTTTGCTTCAATGATTGATCTTCTTGAAAACTGTGTTTCCCACTATCAGATATTCATTGAGAACGAGATGAGAAAGGAACAAGATCAAACTGATGACAATAACTTTAATAGGGAAAAAGATGACAGCCCATCAGATTCTGGTGTGGGGATTCACAAATCTTTTGTTGAGTTTGTCAGAGAAAGGTTTCTGGCTATAGTATCGCCACTCAGAGAATGTATTTCAATCTTATGCACTCATATTGCCGGAAGTTGTATTATGGAACATAATTTGAAAGGTTTGGCTCGTCTTATTTACTCTCTCAGTTCATTTCAAGCTTTGCTGTTTGAAAATAACATTGCTTGTGAAAAACTGGAAGAGCTTTTCTCTCCTCCAGAAAGTCAACATAGTTCTTTTGAGTCAGTTGTTGTAAGTGCTTCTGAATACTCATTGCACCAGAGCAAAACTGAATGTCTTTCTCTATTAAGAACCCTTAAAGTTTCACTTGGTGACCTCAACCTTCCAGATGTTGTGACTGAAGAGTCTATCAGAGAGTTCTGTTTACAATCATCTTTATTAATATTTTCCACTGCTTCTAGTTCCTTTAAGCTGCATTCTGTTGAGATGGAACCACTCGACGTTTTAGTAATCGATGAAGCTGCACAGTTGAAGGAATGTGAGTCAATCATACCTCTACTACTTTCGGACATAAACCATGCCATTCTTGTTGGAGATGAACGCCAGCTACCGGCCATGATTGAAAGTAGTGTACGTATTCTAAAAATGACCCTTTTAGTTAACTTTTAGTACCCCTGGTTCCTACATTTTCACTAATGTTATAAAATTTTCCATTGACAATTTATACTAATACATGTCTTTAAAATGTCTAAGGTTTCTTTTGAAGTTGGTTTCGGAAGAAGTTTATTTGCGAGACTGAGCACATTGGGTCATCCAAATCACTTCCTTGATATACAGTACAGGATGCATCCTGCAATTAGTTCCTTTCCAAATTCACGCTTCTATTTGAACCAAATTCTTGATGCTCCAAATGTTATCGCAAAGAACTACAGGAAACAATATCTCCCCGGGCAAATGTTTGGTCCATATTCCTTTATAAATATAATTGGTGGCACCGAAGAGTTTGATGATGCTGGACGAAGCCGGAAAAATATGGTTGAAGTGGCTGTTGTGATGAAAATAATCAGAAATTGTTTTAGAGGTTTGTATGTGTGCGTGTGTGTATAATTTATGTATATGAATCATCTGTCGTTATTTATCATGTTAGAAGTCATGCATTCTCTGCACAGGATGATACTAGTCCGTAGAGAAAATATTTCTTTAGATTGTGATTGGTTTAATAAGAAGATAATTTATTTTTTGTTTGCCAAACTGCATGGCTGCAGTTTGCTTAAAGTATTATAGTTTTTGTGCTTGTGGTCAACTTTATCTGGAAAACAATATTTTTTATTTTAAAATGATCTGTTACTACAAATACACTCAAGCAAAGGACATAAAGATACATCATAAAAATGTCGTATACACTAGATATTATGAATTGTTTTTTAATGCTCTGTTAATGCGAAACATATTTATAATAGAGAAACACTGCCTGCTTAATTATTTTGCATGGAATGCAGCATGGCTTGAGTCAAATGAGAACCTCAGTATTGGTGTAGTGTCTCCATATGCTGCCCAAGTTGTTTCACTTCAGGATATGCTTGGACAGAAGTATGATAAGCACGACGGTTTCGATGTGAAGGTGAAAACAATAGATGGTTTCCAGGGTGGGGAGCAGGACATAATTATCTTATCCACTGTCAGAACTGATTGTAGTACTTCACTTGGGTTCATTTCCAATAACCAGAGGACTAATGTTGCTCTTACCAGGGCTAGGTAAAACCTACTATGTGCTGTTACAATTGCATTTGTTTTTGTCCTAAACGAATGTTTGCATCAATGCTATTGCTTTTATATTCAACAGGCATTGTCTATGGATATTGGGAAATGAAAGGACCCTAGTAAGTCAGGAAAATGTATGGAAAGATTTGGTGCTTGATGCTAAAAAGCGACAATGTTTCTTTAACGCGGATGAAGACGAGGATTTAGCGAAAGGTATCTGGGATGCCAAGAAAGAGCTGGATCAACTTGACGATTTGCTTAATGCAGATAGTCTCATTTTCAGAAACTCTAGGTGGAAGGTATTTGGATTACGATATTGTAATAGTACTTATTGTGATCATGTGCTTTACCTTTTGTTCCTTTTAACCCTCAACAACTGTGCAGGTTCTTTTTAGTGATAACTTCCTCAAGTCATTTAAAAATCTTCCGTCAAAGCGAACAAAGAAGTCGGTGCTTAACCTCTTACTCAAACTCTCTAGTGGGTGGAGACCAAAAAGGATAAAAGTGGATTTGCTTTGTGGAAATTCATCCCAGATGTTAAAGCAATATAAAGTTGAAGGTCTTTTTATTGTTTGTTCAAAGGACATAGTAAAAGAATTGAATTTCACTCAAGTTTTAAGGATATGGGATATACTGCCTCCAGAGGATATTCCCAAAGTAGTGAAGCGTCTTGATAGTATTTTTGGAAGCTATACCGATGATTTTATAAGGCGCTGCAGTGAGCAATGTTTTGAGGGGTAAGTAGTTAGAGTTGTAGTTTATTACACCCTAAGCTACTATAGCTAACTGATTGCGGTTTTGTGTTGCTTTTCTAGGAAAATGGAGGTCCCAATTAATTGGGAGAAATCAACAGAAATCATCAAAATTAAGAATCTTGATAGTAATGGAACTGAAGCAGAATCGAGTTGCTCCGATCAAAGAATTTATGTTGAGAATTCAAAGGTTGAAGAAAGTTTTTTATTGATGAAATTCTATTCTTTATCATCTGTTGTGGTTAGCCAGTTGCTTTCTGATCGTAACAGTAATGAACTGGAACTTCCTTTTGAAGTATCAGATGAAGAACATGACATTATACTCTTCTCTAAAAGTACATTTGTACTGGGTCGCTCTGGTACTGGGAAAACCACTGTTTTGACCATGAAGTTATTTAAAAAGGAGGAATTGCACCATGCAGCTCTTGAACACACATATGGAATTAAGAGTGTTGAAGTTCCTTGTTTGAATGATGAGAAAGAGTATAGAGACAGTTCTACTGTGAATGACAGGCCTGTCTTACGTCAGTTATTTGTAACAGTGAGTCCCAAACTTTGTCAAGCAGTGAAACAACAGGTCGTTAGAATGAAAAGGTATGGAAATTGTACTTCAGACTGTCAATTTTTCTTTCTTCTTGTTGGATAAATTACTGTTAAAATATCTTTTTGAACCTTATGTGTCTGTCAAAGGATATCTTCACCCACTTGTTAATTCCAAAAGCTAAAAATGTGGTCTATAATACTAGGACTTGTTTAATTTTAGTATCTTTAACTTATCTGTTTGTTTTATTTGTGTTATTTTTTTTAATAAATACACGTTAATTTTTATTTGTCCTGACAATATCTGTTGGATTGTTTTTATATAATTTTTGTTGTTTCTATACATCATTTTAATAAATATCTTTATGTATTTATTTTTTGATCTACTATGTTGCTTTTTATCTTTAAGGATATAGTTGTTAGTTTCTATCATGCATATTTATCAACCAATAATTTTTTTTAGGAATGCATAGTTTTTAGACTAAAATTTGTTTTTTATTTAAGCAAAAAATCTTAGTTTTTAAACATTAATAATTTCCCCCCAACATTTCCTGCATGAATTGCAATTTCAATAGTCAAATGCATGATAAGGTGGCGGATGGAGCTCCCCCCAAACTTTGTACCATTTCACTGTCTCCTTAATGCCCATTAGCCTTCCTTGTATGTCCTTAATTTCAGTAACCATTGTATCGCTTTGCAACTCTTTTGAAATAATTTGGTCCTCATGTTTATTCCCTGAGTTCACTTAAGTTTAATTTATTTCAGAGTTTTCTATGCAGTTTTTAATTGGCATCTAATATTAATTGTTTTGTGCATGCAGATTCATATGTGGCGGGGATGTTTCTGCCAAAAGTTGTTCTATTGATGAAGACATAGTCGATGTTGATACATCAATACAGTTTAAGAATATTCCAGATTCTTTTTTTAATCTTCCCACCAACTCATATCCACTTGTGATAACTTTTCAGAAGTTTTTAATGATGCTGGATGGGACTGTGGGGAATTCTTATTTTGAAAGATTTAGTGATCTATCTTCTTTAATTGAGAACCTTGGTGTAAGATCTGTTGCTTTGGAGACTTTTATAAGGAAGAAGGAGGTGACATATGACAGGTTTGAATCATTATATTGGCCACATTTCAATTCCCAATATACCAAGACGCTAGATTCGTCCAGAGTGTTCACTGAAATCGTGTCTCATATAAAAGGGAGTATGCAGTCTGTGGAGCCTGGTGAAGGAAAGTTAAGCCGTCAGGATTATCTATCATTGTCTGAAAACCGGGCGTCAAGTTTAAGCAAGCAGAAAAGGGAGATCATTTACGATATTTATCAAAGTTATGAAAAAATGAAGTTGGATAAAGGGGATTTTGATTTGGCTGATATTGTTGCTGACCTTCATCGCCGACTCAGAATCAACAAATATGAGGGTGATGAAATGCACTTTGTATATATTGATGAAGTGCAGGATCTAACCATGAGTCAAATTGCTTTGTTTAAATATGTGTGTCAAAATGTAGAAGAGGGTTTTGTTTTTTGTGGTGATACTGCACAGACCATAGCAAGGGGGATTGATTTTAGATTCCAGGATATAAAATCTCTCTTTTACAAGAAGTTTGTGCTAGAATCAAAGAGAGTTGCTTATAACCTAGGAAAGGATAAAGTGAAAGTTTCTGAAACATTTTTGTTGAATCAAAACTTTCGGACTCATGCTGGAGTATTGAAATTATCCCAGAGCACCATTGAGCTTCTTTTCCGTTTTTTCCCTCATTCTATTGATGTTTTGAAGCCTGAGACCAGTTTGATATACGGGGAAGCTCCGGTTGTTCTTGAATGTGGAAGCAGGAAAAATGCAATTGTAACTATTTTTGGCAACACTGGACATGAGAGTGGGAAAATTGTTGGCTTTGGAGCAGAGCAAGTAATTTTGGTACGCGATGATTATGCTCGAAAGGAAATTTTAGATTATGTTGGGAAACAAGCTCTTGTTTTAACTATCTTGGAGTGCAAAGGGCTTGAGTTTCAGGTAGGTAAAAAATCATCATATCTGATTCAATTTTGTTTTGAATATTATGTTTATTTATTTTAATGGTAATTTGTGTTCTTTTACAGGATGTACTGCTGTACAACTTTTTTGGCACTTCACCTTTGAAAAATCGATGGAGGGTGATTTATGAGTATATGAACGAACAAGATATGCTGGAACCTACAGAATCCAAGTCTTTTCCAACTTTCAGTGATTCCAAACATAATATTTTGTGTTCTGAGCTAAAACAACTATATGTGGCTATAACTCGTACAAGACAGAGATTGTGGATTTGTGAGAACACGGAGGAGTATTGCAAACCCATGTTTGATTATTGGAAGAGGAAGTGTCTTGTACAATTCAAAGAGCTCGATGATTCACTTGCTCAGGCAATGAAAGTTGCAAGTAGTACAGAAGAATGGAAGTCCCGCGGCAAAAAGGTATTTTTTGTACTTGATCATTATATTTATTGTGCGGTCTTAGTAATGGATTTTTTTAATAGGTCTCATATTTTTTTTTTATATTGAATCATTAAGCAGTATTACTTCTCAGCTTTTTTTTTTATTTTTTTTTATTTTTATTTTCTTTGCAACTTAAATTATTCCTATACCCAAATGCCTTGTATGTGATATTATGTGATGGTTTCATACTTTTATTACCATGTAACGTATAGAGCAAAGCTTTTAGATGTGCTGCTTTTGTCTAGTATTCTTTTTGCTCCAAATGATATATTCTTTTGACTATTCCATTGCAGTTATATTATCAAAATAACTATGAGATGGCAACAATGTGTTTTGAAAGAGCAGGGGACTCTTATTGGGAAAAAAAGTCTAAGGCTGCTGGTCTTAGGGCAACTGCAAACCGGTTACGTGACTTGAATCCCGAGGATGCAAATGCAATCCTTAGGGAAGCTGCTGAAATTTTTGAAGGCATTGGAATGGCTGAGTCTTCTGCCCAGTGTTTCTCTGATTTGGGGGATTTTGAAAGAGCTGGTATAAACTTTAGCTTTGGCGTCTGTGTCTATAGTTTTATGTCATTTTCTATCAAAAAGTATCAGGATATCATCTAAACATAGCTTTTGTTATAGAAACTTACACTTTTATTATAATAACCATTTAGTATTTACAACATTCATCTAGACTTATCTTTTGTTGTAGTTACTGATTATTTAATTGACTTAAAGTTATGTGAGTGTTATTAATTGTTTTGTTGCTGATGAGCTCATTTGATTTGAGATAGGGATTTAACTTATTTTGTTGTACAAGAAAATATTATTGTCTAAACATCTTTTTTAGTCTCCTAATGAGATCCCCTAAGCTTGCACACATTTTTATTGATTCTCAGGTTTATCTTATTTTTTGCATGGTGACTTTTACTCTACAAAATTAATCGAATTATTGCTAACAGGGAAGCTTTACTTAGAAAAATGTGAAGAGCCTGATTTGAAAAGGGCAGGCGATTGCTTTTGTTTAGCTCGTTGTTTTGACATGGCAGCTCAAGTGTATGCTAGAGGAAGTTTCTTCTCGGATTGTTTGAATGTTTGTGCAAAAGGTGGATTGTTTGACATTGGCTTACATTACATTCAGCACTGGAAACAAAATGAAAGTGCTGACCCTGGTTGGGCTAATAGCCATGATTTGTACGCAATTGAACAGAAATTTCTAGAAAATTGTGCCCGCAAATACTTTGACAACAAAGATAACAAATCCATGATGAAGTTTGTTAGAGCTTTTCATTCGATGGATTTGAAGCGTGGGTTCTTACAATCGTTAAGTTTACTTGATGAGCTTCTTGAATTGGAAGAGGAATCAGGCAACTATATGGAGGCTGTAAACATTGCTAAGATGATGGGTGATATTCTTCGCGAGGCTGATTTGCTAGGAAAAGCTGGTGAATTCTTGGAAGCATATGAACTCATGATTTTCTATGTAATTACAAATTCTCTTTGGTCTGGGGGAAGCAAAGCATGGCCCTTAAAGAAGTTTACACTGAAGGCTGAGCTTTTGGGAAGAGCTTTGACATTTGCAAAGGGAGTGTCAAGCAGCTTTTATGAGCTTGCATCTACAGAAGCTGAAATTCTATCAAATAAGCATGACAACATTTTTGAGATAATGAATCAATTGAAATCTTCTCGCATTCATAGCAGTATCAGAGGGGAAATATTATGTTTGTGGAAACTGCTGGATTCTCATTTTCGGCTGAACTCATCTAAGTATCTTTGGCAAGACAACATGTTTGATGTTCCTGTCGAAGGTATGATTATGAGGAACCAATTTTCTGTGGAGACGTTGTTTTATTGTTGGACATGTTGGAAGGATAACATTGTTCAAATGCTTGATTTCCTTTCAAATTTCAAAACTCCAGAGTCTCATCAGCATAACAGTTATGTAAAGTTTGCATTGAATTATCTGGGTGTTCAGAAGCAGATTTATAATCTAAATGACATTTACCTTTTGCTCATCCCTGATGCTACCTGGGTGATGAAATTGGGTGATAGGTTTCTAAAGAAGAATGGTAGGCTAGTCTCTGTTGATGTTCAACCTTTAGTTTCTTTTGCTCAGAGTTATTGGAGTTCAGAGTTACTTTCTGTTGGCATGGATGTCTTGCGCAACCTCGAAGCACTCTACAAGTTTTCAGTTAATAAAGCTTTTTCTGAATTCTGTCAAGTGCAGTCTTTATTGCATATCTACGAGGTCTCAAAATTTCTTCTCGAGTCCAAATGTTTTAGCCATGGCCACGGTAACTTAAAAACATTGGAGAGATTTTACAGACTGCCAATTGAGTGTTTATTCCACCATGTAGCTCCCCTTGACTGGAAGAAATCGCTGGCAAAGGAAATGGTTTATCAAAGGGTAACTGAAGCTTGGCAGGATATTATGAAAGAAGTCATAAATGAAAACACTAAACGGAAAGATACATTGACCTATGGTCAAATTGGAAGGGTGGTAGTTATGATTCTTGGCACAGCTAATGTACAAGATGATCTGTTCGTGCAAGTCATGACTAGATTTGATGATAAAGATGACTGGAATGATTTCATTAAAAGCTTGCGGTTGAATTCAGGAAATGGGTCAACTGATAAAGCGGTTTTGGAGATGCATCGCACTCGTAAACTTTACCTTGCATTGCAATATACTTGCAGCGTGAATTGGATAAAGGAAATTGACTATATATCTCCCGATTGCTTTATGTATCTTGTTGAACGGCTACTGCTGTTGACTTCATGCTGGAAGGGGTTCATTTATGCGACAAAATCATCTTTCATTGAGTGGCTTATTTGCCAGGACGAAAATTCCCTTTCAAATTTGAGCTTCGTGTCTAATGAATTAGTCAGTGCCCATGATTTTATCGCCAATATCCTCCGTGAGTTTGTTTATGATCACAATGGTACCAACAACTGGGTTAAAAAATCAAACTTGGATGTGAAGAATTATTTTCCAATGCTTCTCCTGAGGTTGGTTGTTTCAATGTGTTCACTTCATCTCAGCTCTGGGAGTGGGAAGTATTTACAATTACTTCGCAATTTGTTGGGGAAGAGACATATAACCAATCAACTGCCATTGGAATTTTGCAATGTTCTTCAAAAAGGAAAGAAGCACTTGGGTTTGGAAGTCTTTGCTGAGGCATTTAAAGTGATTGGCAATCCCTTGATAATTGCCAAGCTTCAGAACAATTCTACAGAAATTGTGTGTTCAGATGCTATCTTTGTAGATTTATCAATATGCCAAAATAGAGAGCTAATATTACAAACATTGTTTCCTAGTATAGTTGACTATGTGGGTGTGGAAACCACAGCAGAAGCCTCTGATTCAAAATCTAAGGAGTTTCTGTCAAACCTTCAAAATAAAAGCTTTGCTTCTGTTTCAGATCAGGCATCAGACGGACAGATCAAAGATGAAATTAACTTGTCTGTGAATGATGACTTCTTGAATTGGTTGGAAAATTTCGAGTCTGCAACTGATGTATCATGGCTTAATAATGTTTCACCTGATTTCATGATGATAAAGGTCAGCCAGCTTTTTGTTGAGTTTGAATAAAATAACGTTATTACATCGAATGATTGATATTTATATTCTTTTATCACAAGTAATTTTTTCTTCGCTCTTTTCATTCTCTCCAGGGTTTTTTGGATCATTTCATTAGACTTTGGAATTTGTTGGTACACAACCCTGTCAAGATGGAAAACAAAATTGAAATGGAGGAGTTTGTGAGCTTGCTTGATGAAATGAAGCAACTTCGAGCCTCTATGAACATGAGGTAAGTTATATATAAGTAGCTTGTCATAAGTAATTGTATACAAGTTTTTAGGTTGCTGTCCAATACTAATCAGCACTTTAAGACATTGCAATATGGTTTTCTTATTTTGCTTTACTTACTTGTTAATCTTTCTGTTGTCTATTATCCAGTGATTCGGTGATTGAGAAGGACACTGTAATTGTACTTTCAAAGAAAATTCTTTCGGGACGATCAAAAGTAGCGCACATCTTGTATCTGCTGAATTTGGTTCAAAGAAATACCAATGTTGAGTCCGATCCATCACAAGTCAGCACTGCAGTAGGCAATGATGACCACGAGCAAAATGTTTTGAAGGAATCAAAAGGTAACGTGTCCAACAATTCTAAAGGTCCGGTTAATTCAGGACATGAAAAGGCCAAGGAAAATAACAAGGGGAAGAAAAACAAATCCAAGAAAAACAAGGGAGGAAAAAAGGGTAAGAAGTGAAAATTGTCGGGTGTTTTTTACATGCAAATGCTGTAGTAATATTTGTGCTTTCACTTCAAACTGTCTGGTTATGGTATTTCCTGACTGTGGAATCTTTGCAGTAAACTTTTGATAAGTATTTTGAAGATCTATTATTGATATGAAAACGTACCCTATTGTCATATACTGGGTGTTTGTTTTGTACACTTATTTCATCCCAGTATTTTTTAACGTTAATTGATAACTAGAAAAATACTCGTGCATTCATGGAACGTTGATTTATAATCGACTAATTTGCTTTTCCTCATTCCTAACACATCTTCCAATTTTTCTAACCATAAAACCTAACTCATCACTTATGACACCTTGGATTCTTCATCATCAGAAGGTTGATACATCATGCAAGAGTACAGATGAACTTTAAGGATGTTTACATTCCAATCAAGAAATAACACCAAGACAAAATAAAAGATTCATGCATTATGATATATAAAAAAAAAATACTGAAATCATTTTACTTTCAATTGAAGTATTTTTCATGATAAAATTTTAACGTCATCCATCACCTTTTCTCAAAGACTTACCCAAACTTATCTCATACTGTCTTTCTTATTTAAGTCCCAAATAGGTGTAAATGCTTTGACAGACCGTGAAAGACAAAAATGTATTCTTACCATGAAATTTATTTTAGAAATTGAATTGTATTGGAATAACAAAGTAACTTTTTTTTTTGGGGGGAAAAAATTATCAATCACTTAGAATATTTCACTAACCATTAATGAATATCATATTTATCTAAATCTATGACGTTTTTTTATAAATAAGTGTAAAAGATATTAACTTAAGAGGAATGCTAGCAACACTCTCTTTTCAACACTCTCTCAAACACTCACTATCTTATTGGGTGAAATCAATGTATGTCCCACCACTTTAAGTGGGTTCCATTTTCAAAATGTAGAACCCACATTGATTTAAACCAATTAGAGAGTGAGTATTAGAGAGAGTGTTCAAAAGAGAGTGTTGCTAGCACTACTCTTAACTTAAATAATCTCATGCTAGAGAAATTTTTGAATAAATGATCTCTAATGATGAACTCAAATAAAATTATAAATTGTTTATATAAGTGTAAAAAAATATAAACTCAAATCATCTGGAAAATGTTTTGAATAAGTGGCCTCCAATGTTGAACTAAGATTGTGCTTATTAAAATATCTATTATGATACACATGATTTTTAAGTAACACTCAACCCTTCATTTTAATGGTACATGTTTTAGAATTTAAATGGTTTCATCAATTGTCTTATGTGAATATTTTCTTTTTAATTTCTGTTCTATTTTTTAAATTAATATATTTATTAAATTAACATTATTTACACCATAAAGTTCATCACATCTCATTTGATCCAATGATGAAACTTATTGATTCAATCGTGAAAACAAGTTTGTACATGATGCAAGACTTGTCTCACTTGTGCATCATAGACTTTGCCCACAAATAAATCGGTTGCGTATAACATTACTTACATCTTTCAAATAAAACTAAAGATAAAATAAATGTCTCTGTCTAAGTATGGAAAGACAGCTTGAGATTTTCATACCAAATATATAATATTTAAACAAGCTTAGGCCTTAGGATTTGTAACATTTTAATCGGTCAAGAATTAGGACCTCAATATGTTTTTATCTCATGCCTTTACTTTGTTCGTGGTTCGATATTCTAGTGTCCTAGGCGTGGAGGAAGCACACCAATCCATCCCAAACTTGGTGTTTAAGCTCTACTGTGGTAACAATACTTTAGGGGAGGTCCTACGGTAAAATAGCTCGGCGCCAGGTTTATGTACTATAAAAATACAGATTTCTCTATCATCCTCAAATCATCCAGCTGCCTTTTTTCAAAGTAAAATATATATCATGATTAAAATGAGCACTACTAAAAAGATTTTAAAACAACCTTATTTAAAAGAAGCTCACATAAGTTATAAGTCACAACCTTCTAATAACTCGCTAAGATTTAGAATGTGTGATGAGATCTCCAATTCATTATTTGCTTGCACTAGTGTATCACCTAATCTCTATTGCCAAGAAATATCAAGTTTGGAATAGAAACAATTAAAGGCAAGAAAATTAAAGCTTAGTTATATAATGTGTGTCAAGACCTTTTTGCTATTACAAGCATATCAGATGTAGCAGCATGTTATTAGAGTTTAAACTCGATAAATGTATAGTGTTCTATTTCCTGTGAAAAATATATATGTATGGCATTGCTAATACTTTCTTTTTGCTTTAAAACATTTATATTGATTTTGAGATTTTCTGTGGCTAATTTACTGTCTCATCCTATCTCATAAAGCTCTCGATTTTGTCATCTCATTCTATTTTCTCTGCCACTATAATCAACTCTATGAAGGGTGCAGCTCCGGCAACCATCTGGACCTCCACGAGTCTATAGATGTGCTCATATGTGGTACCTAATCTTAAAGGTGCCAACAGCATTTAATTTTCTTTTTAATTATAAACTTCTGGTTTTGAGTTTGTATATTGAGAAGGAATAAGGACGCAAATGTTGTGAAGTATTCTGTCCAATCTGTCCATGAATATCATGCTACATCTTCATGAAAAATTTTCCATTGATTAACTGTCTGATACAATTGGTTTCTTCTGTGTTACTTAACAGTTTTGATAAGTGCAACAATTTATGTTAGCAGAGTTGAAAATTACCAAACCTTTAGAATGCACTATGCCTTCCTCCAAATTTCAATCTCGTCATATATTTGTGAGTAGTTTGAAATTGACAGCATCCTCATTGCTCGCTGAGTGATCATATTTATGATTTCATGGAATGGTTATGTACAATTTACTTGAGTTGGCTATAGTTTTTGCCATATATATATATATTATCGTTGTCATACACTTCCTGCATGATCTGTTTATATTTTTTGTCAACTATACTTGCTGCCAAACACTATTTACTTGAGTTGGCTACGTATTAATCTTATATTTATTTTTGTAGAAAGCAATAAGGTTGGTTCGTCAATATATATAGTTCAGTTGCAAAAGTCACGCTATTGGTCCTGTTATACTTGGAGAGTGCAGAATAATGGGATGTTTGAATAATAATGCTTTTAGAAAACTCTTTTTTTTTTGGTATAATATGATTGTTCTAATGTTTTAAAGTAAAATAAGGTTCATATGGGAGAAAAACTTTGGAAAAAATTGTCCAATCGACCTAGAAGAATCAGGGGTTGAGCATAGTGCTCTTTCTACTGTCGGTAAACAAATAGAAATATAGATGGTGATGTCATTTGATTTGGAATGCGTCTGCCACATACAAAAATGGAAGTCGAGCCATAAGTGATTGGAGTTGTGTTGTGCTTACTATATAAACTGATACATTTTTTTCGGACCCATGACAACAGGAAATTATCAATAATTTTTGTGATCTACATGTAGTGTAGCCGCACCATACCATACAAGAGACAATATGGGGATACATAGGTTCCTACACAAGACCCGTGTGATTTTTATTCACAAAATAATGTGTTTTTTATCTGCACATGACCCCTAGAATATGAAAACTCACATAAGGATTCCAAAATAAATCTTTAAAATACTTTTCAAAAGTTTACTGAAAAGATTCCAAAATCAGGATATACCACAACCAGACAATTTGAAGTCTAAACACAAAAATTACTACAGCATTTGCATGTACAAAAGACCTGACATTTTCACTTCTTACCCTTTTTCCCTCCCTTGTTTTTCTTGGACTTGTTTTTCTTCCCCTTGTTATTTTCCTTGGCCTTTCCATGTCCTGAATTAACTGCACCTTGAGAATTATTGGACATGTTATCTTTTGATTCCTTCAGAATATTTTGCCCATAGTCATTATTGGACATGTTACCTATTGATTCCTTCAAAACATCTTCCTCGGGGTCATCATCGCTTAGTGTTGTGCTGGCTTGTGATGAATCGGACTCAACATCGGTATTCCTTTGAGCCAAATTCAGCTGATACAAGATGTGCGCTAATTTTGATTGTCTTGAAAGAATTTTCTTTGAAAGCACAATTACAGATTCTACAGTGTCCTCCTTGATCATCGAATTGCTGGAGAAGAGAACAAAAAGACAATGAGTAAGTAAAGCAACAATAGAAAACCATATTGAAATGTCTTAAAAGTGCTTATTAGTATTGGACAGCAGCCTAAAAACTTGTATACTTATATAACTTACCCCATGCTCATAGAGTCTCGAAGTTTCTTCATTTCACCAAGAAAGCTCACATACTCCTCCATTTCAATTTTGTTTTCCATATCAACAGGGTTTGGTTGTAACAATTTCCGAAGTCCATTGTAATGATCCAAAAAACCCTGGAGAGAATATAAATAATGAAGAAAAAATTGGCTAACCTCTATGGAATCAGGTGAAACACTATTACGACATAATACATCAGCTGCAGACTTGAAACTTTCCAACCAATTCCAGAAGCAGTCACCATCCACATCCAAGTTAATTTCATCTTTGATCTGTCCATCTGATGCCTGATCTGAAACAGAAGCAGAGCTTTTATTTTGAAGGTTTGAAGGAAACTCCTTAGATTTTGATTCAGAGGCTTCTGCTGTGGTTTCCCCAACCACACTGTCAACTATACCAGGAAATAACATTTCTAACACGAGCTCTCTTTTTTTGCACGTCGCTAAATCCACAAACACAGCATCTGAACACACGATTTCGGAAGAACTGTTTTGAAGCCTGACAATTACCAAGGGGTTTCCAATTACTTTAAATGCCTCAGCAAAGACTTGCAAACCCATGTGTTTATTTCCTTTTTGAAGAACATTACAAAATTCCAATGGCAATTGAGTCGCCATATAGCTATTTTTCAACAAACAGCGAAGTAATTCTAAATACTTCCGACTCCCAGTACTGAGGTGAAGCAAGCACATCAAAACAACTGATCGCAGGAAAAGCGATGGAAAATATTTATCCACATCCAAGTTTGATTTTTTAATCCAGGTTTTGGTATCATTTTGATCATTAACAAATTTGCATAGGAAATTCTCAATGAAATTATGGACATCTCTTGTGTCTCCAGGAGCCATAAGGCTCAAATTTGCAAGAGAAAATTCATTTTGGCAAATAACCCATTCAGTGAAAGATGACTTTGTCGCATAAATGAGCCTCCCCGTCGAGCATGATGTCAACAGAAGTAGCTGTTCAACAAGATACATAAAGCAACTGGGAGATATATAGTCAACTTCCTTTATCCGATTCACACTCCACGTATAACACAATGCTTTGTAAAGCTCACAAGCGGGATGCATCTCAAAATCTGTTATCTTGACCGGTAAAATTCCATGCGCTGAATACAACTGTAATCTTTCAATGAAATATTTCCAGTATTTGTTATCTTCAAACCTTTTCATAACTTGCATGAACAATTCATCTTTCACATTAGCTGTACCAAGAATCATAACTACCACCCTGCCAATTTGACCATAGGTCAATCTATCTTTCTGTTTAGTGTTTTCATAGATGACCTCTTTCATTATATCCTGCCACGCTTCAGTTACCCTTAGGCAAACCATTTCTTTTGCTAGTGATTTCTTCCAGTCAAGGGGAACTGCATGGTGGAATAAACACTCAATTGGCTTTCTGTAAAATGTCTCCAATGTTTTCAAGTTACTGTGGCTATGGCTAAAACACTTGGACTTGAGAAGAAATTTTGAGATCTCATATATATGCAATAAAGACTGTACTTGATTGAATTTGGAAAAAGCCTTATGAACTGAATACTTGTAGAGTGCGTCGAGGTTGTGCAGGACATCCACGCCAACAGAAAGTAATTCTGAACTCCAATAACTCTGAGCAAAAGAAATTAGAGGTTGAACATCAACAGATACTAGCCTACCATTCTTCTTTAGAAATCTATCTCCCAATTTTATCACCCAGTTAGCATCAGGGATGAGCAGAAGGTAAATGTCATTAAGATTATAAATCTGCTTCTCAACACCCAAATAATTCAATGCAAACTTTACATAACTGCTATGCTGATGAGACTCTTGAACTTTGAAATTTGAAAGGGATTCTAGCATATGAACAATGTTATCCTTCCAACATGTCCAACAATAAAACAATGTCTCCACGGAAAGTTGATTCTTCATAATCATGCCTTCGACAGAAACATCAAACAAGCTGTCTTGCCAGACATACTTAGAGGAGTTTAGCCGAAAATGAGAATCCAGCAGTTTCCACAAACATAATATTTCCCCTCTGATACTTCTATGAATGCGAGAAGATTTCAATTGATTCATTATTTCAAAAATGTTAACATGCTTATTTGATAGTATTTCAACTTCTGCGGATGCAAGCTCATAAAAGCTGCTTGACACTTCCTTTGCAAATGTCAACGCTCTTCCCAAAAGATCTTCCTTCTGTGTAAACTGCTTGAAGGGCCATGCTTTGCTTCCTCCAGACCAAAGAGATTTTGCAAGCACATAGAAAAATATTAGTTCATATGCTTCCAAGAATTCACCAGCTTTTCCAAGATAATCAGCCTCGCGAAGAATATCACCCATCAGCTTAGCAATGTTCAAAGCCTCCATAAAGTTGCCTGATTCCTCTTCCAATTCAAGAAGCTCGTCAAATAAGCTTAATGATCGTAAGAACCCGCGCTTTAAATCCATCGAGTGGAAAGCTCGAACAAATTTCATCATGGATTTGATATCTTTTTTCTCAAAATAATTGTGGGCACAATTTTCCATAAATTTCTGTTCAATTGCGTTCAGATCATGGCTATTAGCCCAACCAGGGTCAGCGCTCTCATTTTGTTTCCAGCACTGAATGTAATGTAATCCAATGTCAAACAATCCACCTTTTGCACAAACATTCAAACAATCTGAGAAGAAACTTCCTCTAGCATACACTTGAGCAGCCATTTCGTGACAATGTGCTAAGTAAAAGCAATCCCCTGCCTTTTTCAAATCAGGCTCTTCACATTTTTCCAAGTAAAGTTTCCCTGTTAGCAGAAAACGATTAAAAGTTCACAATGCAAAAAATAGCCTAAACATAACAACAATTAAAATGTGTAAGCTTAGGTGATCTCATTAGAGGATTAAAAATGATGTTTACCAAATTATATTTGCTTCTACAACAAAATGAGTCAAATGCCTAACTCAAATCAAACGGATTCATCAACAACAAAAAAACTACCAACACTCACATGATATGAAGTCAATTAAATATTATCAGCAACTACAACTAAAGTTAGGTATAGACGAAAGTTCTGAATAGTCATATAAAAGCTTTGTCCGACTGAAATATGTAAGTCTTTATAAAAAACGCTAAATTTAGATGAAAGGTGCAATTTTTATACGAATCTGCATAAACCTCTTATAAAACAGTTTTAGTCCAGAATGTATTTTAGTTTGATTGAATTTCATCTTGAAACATATAAGGAAAATAAAGTTTAATCAAAGCATGCGATATATAAATCCTTTTTGTAAATGATTTCATGGATAACTATAACAACTCAAATATCCAAGCAAGGCTTCTGTACTTTCTTGTTATTGTATTTGAAATATTACTGCTTTATGGTCATATTTTAGAAGTGAACAACGCTAAAAAGTTAAACTTAATGTGTGTTTGGAATGGTTTATTTTGGAAATATAATCATTTTCTTAGCTTCGCGAAATAGCGCTTAAAAAAAGAGTAAAATAAAGAAACAGTAACTTGAAAACAACCCTCTGATCATTAATCAAAATTTGAGGATTACAATCCTTGGAACATAGATGCTCTATTATATTTACAATATTGTAAACAACCTCTCAATAAAACTGTTTGTAATTTCATCACTCCCCTATCTTTTAGCACCACAACCACCTCCTACATCTGTTTCCTGCATTCCCCTCTTTGCTTCTAGACTCTCCATATATTTCAAAGTGGCTTCATAAATTAATAATATAGTATTTGGCTCATAATTTCTCCGAGCCTTCCCTCAATTTTGTCCTTTGATAGAAACATATTGTGGAATGCTTAAGTCCCACATGTAGTAGTATGATGGAGTGTCTAAGTTCAAAAGTACTTGTTGAAGAAATGCTTAAATACTGAAAGAGCAATTATATGACTTGAAGTAAACAAATTTATTGTGGGCACTAGGCACAAATGCTTATACACCTCATGCATAGAAGTGCAGTACTGTTGTTTAGTGTTGATGTTAACATTGAAAAAGAAATTTATTAATGTGTGAGTAGAAAACAAGAATCCTCGTAAACAAAAGAACAAAACAGAAAACAAGGAAAAAAATTGATAGAACAAAGCATCCCAATAACAAAACGTATAAAATCAAGGAGAACGTCTTCCAAATGTTGGTGTTCAATTTTATATCACAAAACCACAATTTACCAATGTGTATTATGAGTTTTGATTTATATATTCATCAATGAAATGAATTATCTCCGTCGTTTAATATTATAGAGCACAAAATAGGACCATGTAGGATAAACTTGCTATTTGTGTTCTAAACTGATATCCTAATATTTTTTAATATTAAATGACAGAAAACTATAAACATAGATGCCAAAGCTAAAGATTTTACCAGCTCTTTCATAATCCCCCAGATCAGAAAAACACTGGGCAGCAGACTCAACTATGCCAAGGCCTTCAAAAATTTCAGCAGCTTCCCTAAGGATTGCATTTGCATCCTCAGAATTCAAGTCATGTAAACGGATTGCAGTAGCCCTAAGACTAGCAGCCTTAGACTTTTTTTCCCAATAAGAGTCTCCTGCTCTTTCAAAACAAACTGTTGCCATCTCATAGTTATTTTGATAATATAACTGCAAAGGAACAGTCAAAATAATATATCATTTAGAGCAAAAAGAATACTAGACAAAAGAGGAACATCTAAAAGCATTGCTCTATACGTTACACAGTAATAAAAGTATAAAATTATGTGATATAGCATAATATCACCTGTGAGGTATTTAGGTATAGGGATAATTTAAATTGAAAAGAAAATTATAATAACAAGTAAACAAGTAACAATGCTTCATGATTCAATAAAATAAAAAAAGACATATTAATAAAATCTAATACTATGAAATTAAAATCCCAATGAATATAACAGTTAGCTACAAAAAACAACCTTTTTGCCACGTGACTTCCATTCTTCGGGACTGCTTGCAACTTTCATTGCCTGAGCAAGTGAATCATCCAGTTCTTTGAATTGTACAAGACACTTCTTTTTCCAATAATCAAACATAGGTATACAATACTCCTCTGTATTCTCGCATATCCACAATCTCTGTCTTGTACGAGTTATAGCCACATATAGCTGTTTCAGCTCAGAACACAAAATGTTGTGTTTGGAATCATTGAAACTTGGAAAAGAGTTTGACTCCGTAAGTTCCACAATATCTTGTTTATCCATATACTGATAAATCACCCTCCATCGATTTTTCAAAGATGAAGTGCCAAAAAAGTTGTACAACAATACATCCTACAATAGAACACAGATGACCATTAAAATTAAGAAACATAACATTCCAAACACAAATGAATCATATATGATGACTTTTAAACAACCTGAAACTCGAGCCCTTTGCACTCCAAAATAGTTAAAACAAGAGCTTGTTTCCCAACATAGTCTAAAATTTCCTTCCGAGCGTCATCATTACGTACCAAAATAACTTGCTCTGCTCCAAAACCAACAATTTTCCCACTCTCATGCCCAGTGTTGCCAAAAATAGTTACAATTGCATTTTTTCTGCTTCTACATTCAAGAACAACCGGAGCTTCCCCGTATAAAAAACTGGTCTCAGGCTTCAAAACATCAATAGAATGAGGGAAAAAACGGAAAAGAAGCTCAATGATGCTCTGAGACAATTTCAACACTCCAGCATGAGTCCGAAAGTTCTGATTCAACAAAAAAAAATTTGAAACTTTCATTTTATCCTTTCCTTGGTTATAGGCACTTCTCTTTGATTCTAGCACAAACTTCTTGTAAAAGAGAGATTTGATATCCTGGAACTTAAAATCAATTCCCCTTGCGATGGTCTGTGCAGTATCCCCGCAAAAAACGAAACCCTCTTCTACATTTTGACACACATACTTAAATAAAGTAATTTGACTCATGGTTAGATCCTGCACTTCGTCAATATATACATAGTGCATTTCATCACCCTCATATTTGTGAATTCTGAATCGGCAATGAAGATCAGCAACAATATCAGCCAAATCAAAATCCCCCTTATCTATCTTCATTTTTTCATAAGTTTGATAAATATCATATATGATCTCCCTTTTCTGCTTGCTTAAACTTGACGCACGGTTTTCAGACAAGAAAAGATAATCTTGACGGCTTAACTTCCCTTCACCAGACTCCACAGATGACATACTCCCTTTTATATGAGACATGATTTCAGTGAACACTCTGGCTGAATCTAGCGTCTTGGTATATTGGGAATTGAAATGTGGCCAATATAATGAATCAAACCTGTCATAAGTCACCTCCTTCTTCCTTATAAAAGTCTCCAAGACAACAGATCTTACACCAAGGTTCTCACTTAGGGAAGATAGATCACTAAATCTTTCAAAAAAAGAATTCCCCACAGTCCCATCAAGCATCATTAGAAACTTCTGAAATGTTATCACAAGTGGATATGAGTTGGCGGCAAGATTGACAAAAGAATCAGGTATGTTCTTAAACTGTGTTGATGTATCAACATCAACTATTTCTTCTTCAATAGAACAACTTTTGGAGGAAATATCAGCACCACATATGAACCTGTATGCACAACATAAATAATATTAGATCCCAATTAAATACTGTATAGAAAACTCTGAAATAAATGAAATTTAAGTGACCTCATAGAACAAGCACGAGGACCAAATTATTTCAAAAGACTTGCTCATGTGATGCTACAATGGTTACTAAAGTATAGGGGTTAAAAAGTGTATCTTTAACCCCATTACCTAATTTCTTAAGTAGAAAGCAAAGTTAAAAATTGTAATCTCAGAAGAAATTTACTATATACCCGATCGCAGACCAAAAACTTACTATTACGGGGGACAATTAACACTAAGAGAAGGGCATACAAGGAATGCTATTAGTCAAAAGATGCCAAACTAAAGATTGATTATATAAAAGACATTAAGGTGGCGGTGAAATAGTACAAAGTTCGGGGGACCTCCATTTGCCTGTGTACACATACACCTTATCATGCATTTCACTACTGAAATTTTAGGGTGAAATCATTCATGTTTAAAAATATAGAGATTTTTTCTTCAATATTAAACATAGTTTACGATAAAAACGAGTATTCCTAAAAACAATATTGGTTAGTAAATACACATGATAAAAACTAACAAAACTATATCATTAATGATAAAAAGCAACATAATAGATTACAAAATAATTACAAGAAGAAAACTATAAAATGATGTATAGGAACAACAAAAATTATTTGAAAACGATTCAACAGATTTTTTCACGACAATGAAAAATAACGTGAATTTATTACAAATGCAACAACACAAATAAGGTTCTAGTATTATAAAGCACACTTTTAGCTTTTGAAAGTAACAAGTAGGTGAAGATATCCTTTGACAGACAAATAAGGTTCAACAAGACACTTTAATGGTAATTTATCTAACAAGACAAGACGAACATTTAATAGTCTGAAGTAAAAATTCCATACCTTTTCATTCTAACAACCTGCTGTTTCACTGCTTGACAAAGTTTAGGACTCACTGTTACAAATAATTGGTGTAGGACAGGCCTGTGATTCAAGGTAGAACTGTCTTTATACTCTTTCTCGTAACCCAAACAAGGAACTTCGACGCTCTTAATTCCATATGTGTGTTCAAGAGCCACATGGTGCAATTCCTCCTTTTTAAATAGCTTCATGGTCAAAACAGTGGTTTTCCCGGTACCAGAGCGACCCAAGACAAATGTACTTCTAGAAAAGAGGATAATGTTACGTTCTTCATCTGATACTTCAAATGGAAGTTCCAGTTCATTACTACTACGATCAGAAAGCAAGTGGCTAACCACAACAGATGATAAAGAATAGAATTTCATCAATGAAAAACTCTCCTCAACCTTTGAATTCTCAACATAAATCCTTTGATCGCGGCAACTTGATTCTGTTTCATTTCCAGTATTAACAAGGTTCTTAATTTTGATGATTTCTGTTGATTTTTCCCAACTCATTGGAACCTCCATCTTCCTAGAAAAGAAGCAAAACACAGTTATCAGTTAACTAAAGTAACTTAGCTGAAATAAAATACAAATCAAAGTACTTACCCTTCAAAACGTTGCTCACTGCAGCGACTTATAAAATCATCAGTATAGCTTTCAAAAATACTATCTAGATGCTTCAAAACTTTAGGAATATCCTCCGGAGGTAGTATATCCCATATCCTTAAAACTTGAGTGAAAGTCATTTCTTTTACTATGTCCTTTGAACAAACAACAAAGAGACCTTCAACTTTATATTGCTTTAACATCTGGGATGAACTTCCACAAAGCAAATCCACTTTTTTCCTTTTTGGTCTCCATCCACTAGAAAGTTTAAGTAAGAGGCTAATGACCCACTCTTTTGTCCGCTTTGTTGGGAGATTTTTAAATGACTTAAGGAAGTTATCACTAAAAAGAACCTGCACAATCGTTGAAGGAATATATGAACTAAAGGTCAAGCACATGATCACAATAAGTAATATTAGAATATCGGAAATCCAAATACCTTCCACCTAGAGTTTCTAAAAATGACACTATCTGAGTTAAGCAAATCATCAAGTTGATCCAGCTCTTTCTTGGCATCCCAGATACCTTTCGCTAAGTCCTCGTCTTCATCCGCATTAAAGAAGCATTGACGTTTTTTAGCATCAAGCACCAATGCTTTCCATATATTATCCTGACTTACTAGGTTTCTTTCATTTCCCAATATCCATAGACAATGCCTGTTGAATATAAAATCAATAGCATTCATGCAAACATTCTTTTTGGAAAAAATCAAATGCAATTGTAACGGCACATAGTAGGTTTTACCTAGCCCTGGTAAGAGCAACATTAGTCCTCTGGTCAAGTGAAGTACTGCAGTCAGTTCTAACGGTTGAAAAGATGATAATGTCCTGCTCTCCACCCTGGAAACCATCTATTGTTTTCACCTTCACATTGAAACCTTCGTGTTTATCATACTTCTGTCCAAGCATATCCTGAATTGCAACAACTTGAGCAGCATAAGGAGACACTACACCTATACTGAGGTTCTCGTTTGACCCATTCCATGCTGCATCATTCCATGCAAAAGCATTAAGCAGGAAGTATTTTTCTATTAGAAAATATGTACACACTAATAAAGTTTTTTTTTTTTTTTTGTGGGAATGTACACACTAATAAAGTATTAAAAAAACTCATAATATATAATGTATACAACATTTTTATCATGTACCTTTCTATTATTTGCTTGAGGGTTTTTGTAGGAAAAAGATCTTTTTAAAATAAAAAACTTCGTTTACCCGACAAAGTTCATCACATTATAAATACTATTATAATTTGAGCAATTTGCAACCATGCAGTATAAAAACAATAGCATACTCTGAAAGGAAAAAGAAAACACAATAACATGATACAGGACTGTTAATACATTAATGCTTGAAATGTTACCTAAAAACAAACACAATCTCAATAAATATCTTCTCTAATGACTAGTATACTCCTATGTGGGAATAAGAAAATGCTAACATGATAAATCACAACTCTGGGTTCATATACATACATACAAATATTATACACACACGCACAAACCTCTGAAACAATTTCTAATTATTTTCCTCACAACCGCCACTTCAACCATATTTTTCCGGCTTTGTCCAGTATCATCCAACTCTTCGGTGCCACCAATTATATTTATAAAGGAATATGGACCAAACATTTGCCCAGGGAGATATTGCTTCCTGTAGTTCTTTGCAATAACCTTTGGAGCATCAAGAATTTGGTTCAAATAGAAGCATGAATTTGGAAAGGAACTTATTGCTGGATGCATCCTGTATTGTATATTGAGCAGGTGATTTGGATGACCCAGTGTGCTCAGTCTCGCAAATAAACTTCTTCCGAAACCGACTTCAAAAGAAACCTGAGACACATGAAGGACGAGCATTAGTATTAATTGTCAATGAAAAACTTCCTAACGTTAGTAAAAATGTAGGTTACTGGGGTACTAAATTAATTATACAAGGCATTTTAAGAATACATACACTACTTTCAACCATCGCTGGAAGCTGGCGCTCATCTCCAACAAGAATGGCATGGTTTATTTCCGGAAGTAGTAGAGGTATGATTGACTCACATTCCTTCAACTGTGCAGCTTCATCAATCACCAAAACATCTAGCGGTCCAATGACAACAGAATGCAGCATAAAGGAACTAGAGGCAGTCGAAAATACTAATGACGCTGTTCGTAAACAGAATTCTCTGATTGGCTCTTCAGTCACAACATCTGGCAGGCTTAGGTAACCAAGTGAAACTTTAAGGGTTTTCAATAGAGACAGGCATTCAGTTCTGCTCTGCTGCAATGAGTATTCAGACCCTACCATCGACTCAAAACAACTTTGATGACTTTCATGAGAGAAAAGCGTTTCCAGTACTTCACAGACAATATTATTTTCAAACAGCAAAGCTTGAAATGAACTGAGAGAGTAAATAAGACAGGCCAGATCTTTCAAGTTATGTTCCATGATACAACTTCTGGCTATATGAGTGCATAAGATGGAAATGCAGTTTTTGAGTGGCGATGATATGGCGAGAAACCTCTCTCTGACAAACTCAACAAAAGATTTGTGCATCCCCACACCAGAATCTGAAGGACTGTCATCTTTTTCCCTATTAGAGTTATTATCATCAGTTTGATCTTGTTCCTTTCTCGCCTCATTCTCAATGAATATCTGATAATGGGAAACACAATTTTCAAGAAGATCAATCATTGAAACAAAACAATATTTCCAACCACTTGATGGGGTAAAACACAGTAAGAGCTGCTTGACACGATAGTTCAAATATATGTCTTTAATTTCTGCGCCAACTTTGAGCCGCTCATGATTCCCAAATAACAGCATGTCTCCTAAATTACAAAACAAAGCATCGGAATTTCTATCAAATGATTCTCTGACCATGCTCAGGACACGCGATGCCACTTCCTTAATGGCAACATTGGTTGGAGCACAAACAAGAGTCCTGCAGTTCATTTTCAATAGAGCAAAAAGCAGTGTACCCAAAGTTTTTGTTTTGCCAGTTCCGGGTGGACCACAAATAAGATCCACAGTAGACTTATGATTGCAATGGAAGGCAGAAAGGCAAGCACAAATCGCCTTGTTTTGAGACTCATTCAACTCGGATGACAACCTTTGATATGTTACGTCATCCCTAAGAGCATCAGTCTTTGGAGAACAGTGATCACAGCTTTCCTCAACCTGCTACCCAGCATACATCCATTAGTTGCGGTATAAACTAAATGTCAAAATATGTTGTGCTTGGAAATAGCTACAGTCTCCATAACAATAAAGTAGTAAATGTGATTCAGAAATTTGTAAACAATTAAGCAATAAAAATAAGATGAACTTAACTACATTGGTTGTGCTTTGGTATAGTATGAAAGAACACTACAAATACTTTGAAAACTAAAATCCTTAGCATAAAAATAACTTTCTTACCACATCACTAGCACATAAAATCTTCTCAATGAGCCTTGATTCTCCATTCATATGTAGCGCATTCCACATTCTTCTATTAGGGGTTATATTCGTCACGAATACAATAACCAAAGATTTTTGCCCCATTTCATCAATGTCAATGTTTTCAGAAGCAATCACTTTAAAAGTAGAGGTAAGTTTATTCCCATCATCGTCTCCTTCAATCTCCTCACCAAGAATCCCGGCCGACAACACAAACCTCCACGTCCTTCCAGACCTTTCCAAATCATTAACCGTCTCAGGTTTAAAATCAGCCAAAATAAAAACATCTCCCGGCAATGTTTTGTATAGCTCTTTACCATAACGAGAGAAGCTATTTTTCCAAGTATCAGTTTTAACAAGATAGTGATTTCCACCATGTGAATGTGAATGTGATAGTGAAATGACTTGAGCAAAAGGTGAAGTTGACAAAGTCTCCATACAAGAGCATAGTTCAGCTCGAGTTTCATCCAACAACGGATACACAAATGACTTCAAATATCGTTCAACGGAATCGAACGATAAACTGATGTAATCCACCTACAATAGAAAGACAAAAAATCGATTAAAATGTAATAGCAAAAACAAAACAAAAAAGATAATGTGATCTTCGTAAGAGAAGAAAGATGAAATCATACATAGTTGCTATAAAGATCATGGTTGAAAATATCTTGAAGAGACCAAGAAAAGATGGTGTTGATGAAGTTATGATCTTCATAACTATAACCACCCTTCTTCTTCTTCTTCTTCCTTGAAGTTGAAGTTGAAGTTGAAGCATTCATGGTTTTTCCTCTTGCTCCAGAATTTCAACTTGTGTAAACGGTTACACTGATTCAACGAGAGAAAGAAATAGAGAGAGAAGATGAGTGTAGAAAAGTGTGAGTGAGTATACAATGGTTCTCTTTCTTTCTTATCAAACAAAAATGGAACGAAATGTGTACTATGCTCAATCTTGCTGTTGTTTTTTTCTTCATGAAATGTGAATGAACCTGCACGACGCCGTTTCAAAGAATTTCATTGCAAGTTTCCGCTAAGTTATTTTTTGTTTTGTTTCGGTCTTAACGGTCATTACCAATGTCTATGTGGAGTATAAAGCAGCTTCGTTTTTTCACTTTTAGAAATCATTTTTGGTTTTCCTACATTGGTTACTTAAATTTTTATTTATTTACTAAACAATTAACATCCATGCATTTATTTATTGATATTTATATTTGTCATGTTGAGTTGAGATTGAATAGATCAACTAATTTGGGCAGTTAAAGATTCAGAATTAACTTGGATGGAGGAGAAATAACATTAACCTAACAAACAACTATTTACTTCCATTATTGATATTGTTGAAAAAAAATTTATAAATTCAAGCCTTTGTATTGTATGATTTGATTATTTAGTAGAAGATATATAGGTGTGATTAGATTTTCGTAAGGTTTCGTTATTTAGTCTCAGACCTCTTCATATGCTTTAAGCCTTCGTAAAAATTGAGATATTTAGTAGTAGGTTTACAGGTGTTGCTAGAACTTAGTGAAAAATATGTTTTTAAATAGGTGTTTAGGCTTTATCGAACCTTTAAAAAGGTCAGGGCAGAACACGTCTTAAAAATGAAACTATGATGAGTAATAAGTCAAACTCAAACCTATAATTTTTAAAGTATATCAAACTTAACTTTTACAAAACATAGCTCGGTCTAACATATTTCCACGCATAATTACCACCGTTTAATACATCTAATTATGCAAACACGTTGATTTGAAAATTTAAGTTGAATTTTTGTTGTTATTTTTTGTTTCTTTTTATTTCCACGTGACAGTTTTATAATTAATATTATTTAAAAAAGTAAAACAAGTCTTGGGTTCTAGTCATAAAGGGCGAAAATGGAGAACGCGGTTGAAAAAAAAAATGGAGAAAATGTGCACCGAGAAGTGTTTAATACGGATTTTTTTTTTTTTTTGAACTCAATTTATTTTAAATTCACAAATAATTCAATTTAATTCGTTTGTTCGAATCACATAATTTAAAGAAGTTAATTTTTCTTCAAAAAAGACAATTGTTTTAGATCTTTAACCTTCTAAATTAATTTTTTAAAGACAAAAGATTGAATAAAAATAAAAGTTATCACAGACTTAAGGAGAGAAGTAACGATAAACAACACAAATTAGTAGGCAGCTGTGAAAGATGTGTTAATGTGAAAATAAAAACTAACAACCCAATACAAAAATATATTTTTTGGTGTCGAGTTTTAGAGAAAAATTGTTTTGAAAATAAGTTATAAATCAAATTTTAGCCAAGCATGTTTTGGTTTTGAAATTGTCTTTGAAAACCAAAAAACTCACCACCCTGAAGAGGTCCTTAGAGCTGAAAATTTTACCCATGAATGTGATCTTTAGTTTCAAATATATTGTTCAAACCCACTCTTAAGTAAATCTTTTTGTTTTTAGTCTAATGGCTAGAAATTCACATTTTAAAATCGATAAATGAAAAATTCAAGATTCAAACTCTGATTGTTGCTTGCATACCACAATATCTATATTAACTGCGTTATGTTCCGTATACATTTAACAATATGTAACTCATTTTAACCTAAAATTTATTTTTCAAAATCAATGTATGTAACATCAAATTTTACCAATATAAAACCAAACATACACTAAGGGGTTACCTTATAAATCACATAGTCACAAAAAAATCAGGTAGGCAAAGCATTATTTACCTCTTTGAAATTAAACCTCTGAGACTTAATTAATTAAGTATGTTTGTTAGAGTGTTTGTGTCAATTTATCGCGTCTCAGTGCTTGTCTAACATGAAAATACAAAAGCTAGGAATCGTAGCATCGGAATGAAATGCACATTTGCTTTGTTTTCAACGTGAAAACAAACCGGCGCTAAGTATAGTAAGACAGCTTGAGTATTCCTTACCAAATATATATAATATTTAAACAAGCCTAGCATTTGCAATATTTTTACCAGTCAAGAATTAGAATCTCACCCCCTCAAGGAAAAAAAAAACAAAAAAAAATAGAATCTCACAAAGAATAGTCGTTATACTTTTATCATGTGTCTTTACTTCATTCATGGTTCGATATTCTAGTGTACTGGGCGTAGAGGAACCATACCAGTTCGATATTCTAGTGTCCTAGGCATAGAGGAACCACACTAGTCCATCCCGAACTCGGTGGTTAAACTCTAGATGTGGTGACGATATTGTAGGGGGGTCCTACACTAAAATACCTCAGCACCAGGTTTATGTGTTATTAAAATACACAATACATGGGAAAAAAGATAAATTTGAGACAGTTCAGATAACTAGGGTCAGATCGTAATGTCAGGACATATAAATGAGGGTCGGATGATTGTTCAGATAACTAGTGTTGCAACTGTTCAGGTATCTTGCACAAAATCAGATAAAGGGAACGATGAAGCCACGGTCAATCAGCAAGATGATGTATTCGAACATGAACACAAAGCAGCAACGCGAAATTGGAATTCAATTGACACAAATTTTTCTTAATGCATAGTAGCTTGGCAAGAAAGCAAGCCCATTATTACAACATGGAATTAGGAACTACCCCTCCATATGTAGATGACAAATCAAATCATCTTCAAAAACTAGTTCAGTATAACTAACTCAATTGTCATCATTATTATATCTCTATCATTCTCACTAAACATACAACCAACCTCTTTTAACACCCCACCCATGTTACTAAGATTGCTAATTACTTAACTTCAATTGATAAAAGTTAAATAATTTAACTCAGGTGCAAGTAAAGAGAAGAATCATCTAAAAGATTAGACAGCAAAACCTTGTCTTGTGTTGATAGTATCCACCATCCATCCTGTTTTATTCCAATTGCAAAAATGACCTCAAATTCATCATCAATTTTACTATAATAACTATAACAACGATTCACTATTTCTGTTTCAGCTTTGATCAGTACCAAAATTTTTGATCCCT
Organism: Medicago lupulina; assembly: GCA_958299785.1. NCBI lineage: Eukaryota > Viridiplantae > Streptophyta > Magnoliopsida > Fabales > Fabaceae > Medicago > Medicago lupulina. The sequence continues at coordinate 11,671,263 of OY283142.1, read as the reverse complement.
GACAAAAAGGTTCTCCAATACCCATCAACCTCAAATTTCTTAGGTGACAATTCCTTATACTTTCCAAACTGTTCCTTAGCTTCATCATTCTTACCAAGCAATGTATAAATCAATCCCCTGCAAAAATAAGGTCTAAAATCATTAGGATCTTCTTTGATTAATACCTCATACAGACCCAAAGCTTCATCAACATTCTTCCTAAGAAACTGAATCTGAGCCATTATCAACTTCACATCTCTAGCTTCTTTTTCCTTATTGTCTTCCACTACAACTCTAAGAGCATCTTCCAGCCTCTCAATTACAGCTTCCCCTTCTCCGCAACGGTCCATCAAAAGCGCGTTTTCGAAAAGAGCTTCGAATGAAAGTGGGTTTGACTTTAAGATTTCTTCGTAGAAACTTCGCGCGGTGTCTGTGTCTCCCATTTCGGTTGTTAACCTTGCAGCGATGAATTTCCACTCTGTTTCTTCTGGTTGGAGTGAGATCAAGTTTTTGAGGATCTTCAATGCTTCTTCGTCTTCGCCGAGTTCGAGTTTCTCCTGAAGTAAAGACTTAAGAGCTTCAATAGCTTCGTTGTTCGTTTCGAGGAATTCCGATAAGGGAGAGGTTGTTCCGGCGTCGGCGTCGGTGACAACGGCATCGGTTTCCTCGGTGACAACGGCATCGGTTACGTCGATGACTTCGGTGGGTGTCGGTGGTGGTTCAGCTCTGGCGGGGGAGGCGGGGAATGTGAGTGCGGCGGTAGTGGTTGCCGCCGTGAAAATTGCAGCTCCGGCGAGGGTTTTGAGGTGGTGGAGGATGGGGGAGTTGGAAGATTGAGCTTTGACGGTGATTCGACGGTGGCGTATAGAGCGGAGAGGGGGGAATTGAGAAGGGGTGTTAGTGATGGTGGGATTGAAGGAGATGATGGAGAAAGAGGGTGAAGTGGGGATAGTGGAAATCATGGTGGAATGAATTTTTTTCGATTTAGGGCTTGAATGAAAGGAATGTGGATAGTGTGGTGGAGAGAACAATGTTGAAGAAGAATATGCAATGTGATGAAAGAGGGGTTAGTGGTTAGGTTTGGACTTGATTTGGGGTTTAAGATTTTAAATAAACAGAGCAAGAGACGCGTGGGTTTGGGTGGAGGGTGAGGGTAGGTGGGGCTCTTTTTTATGTTTTTTGTGTGGCTTCTCTTCGACCTTTGCTTTCTTTTTGTTTTTGTGTAAACAAAATTAATAAGTCGTTTAAAAAAAAAAATAAGTGGACGACGTTTTGGAAGAGATATGTACCCTCAAAGGTGATAGTATCTTCGTGACAAGTATAGCGGTCATCGGAGAAGTTTTGAATTGTGTTCGGTGTTTGGCTTCAAGAGAGTTGAAGGAGCGTTTGTTTGTAACTTGTAGGTTTGATGGTCAAGTGTGGTATCATGTATTTGCGTGCCTTGGGGTGATTGGTGCTTCCATTGGATTTAGTTACTTTGTTGGAGAGTTGTTGTTTCTTCCTCGGTAAGAAGATCACTAGGGGGTCCGTTTGTCGTTGGTTTGGCACGAAACGGATGGAAGGCTCGTAATGATTCGATCTTCTCTCAAAAAGTGGTGTTGCCTACAAAGTTTGTTGATACGTTCAAAGAAATCTTTTAAAAGCATCTTTAACGGATTCTTACTTAACAACGACCACTCCCTATTAAGGACCCTTCATTGAAGAAAAAAATGAGTCTCTGTTAAGCAACGGGTAACTATATAAAGATTCTTTCTCCTAGACAACTAACGGGTCTCATGTTTAAAAAAGTAATAAAATATGTATTACTTGGTCCTACTTACAAAAAGAAGTAATAAAATATGTACTGTTTGGTCCCACTTATAAAAATGAGTAATAGGTAAATTATTTTTGTTTAATGATGTAAATATAGTGAGACTTATTTAAGTATTTTTCATTGAGATCCTTATTAATGTATTACCATTAGAGTCCTTGAGTCCTTAATAAATATTTTTATTAAAAAATTATAAATAAATGATGTGTCACGTGGAGTCCATTTAAGGAGTCCCCATTAGAAAACTATAATCGTGGATGCTCTTAGCAATTGTTTTTGAGAAAACAATTAGACGCACCATCTTTTTTTACGAGTGATTTATATCAACTTGGTAGATTGTATGACTAGATTGGGTGATATGTAGGAGTTTCATGTTTTTCTTCTTCGGGTGTTGTACGACTTGTACTAATTTTTAACTTATGGGTATTTTACTCTTGTCCATTATCATTATTCAATAAATTTTGTCATCCAAAAAAATTATTACGAAAAAACTATTTTTCTTATGGAAACTAGGAAGTATTATTAAGCAAAAGAAATTGATTTTTTTGTTATCAAGATACTGATACAAAATTTTCACCGTCACATAGTAACATCTTATCTTTATCGGGGAACATGTGGGGTATATAAGGTGGGTTTTCATATGCAAGAGTTAGGAATCGAACTCATGACCATATGGTTAAGGAGCTCGAGTTTCTTACCTATTTGAACCAGTCCATTATTGGTAAACAAGAGAAATTATAATGTAGGACACTTTCAAAAGTGGTCTATCGTAGACTTGTATTTAAAAAATAAATAAACTCCAACGACGATAAACGTTGTCTCTTGGTAGTAGAAGTTAATTGTTCTCGTTTTTACAATTGAAATAATGAGTTAAATGATACTAGTTTGATTCAAAAAGCAAAAAATAAATATGTAACTCGTATCAAACCTACGTGAGTTAAGTTAATGTCTTAACCATAAATATGAGAAAGTTCACGAGTGTTTATTTCTCCTCTAAAAAAATGAATGTTTATTTTTCATTGGTATGGTAAATTGTCTCGTCATTAAAATTTTCAATGATTTGAAAGACCGGTGTACAATGGAGCACTATGAAAATGGTCATTTGTCTATTTTGTAACTATATACACACACTACTCCAGTCACTATTATAAAAGAAATTTCACTTCTTAGATTCATTCAATAATTAATTAATATAGTATATATTAAGAGCTATATACATTATAAATTATTTATTAAATGAATTGAAAAATGCACTTTCTCCTGTACTAAGACAAGAGACGGTATATATTTTTTCGAGCTAAATTTTTTCTTTTATTTTATTTTTATTTTTCCAATAAAATAAAAACAATCACAATGATAAAGGTGTGGAGTCTGGAATATGAACCCGACCTTTGTACTCTATTAATTAAATTAAACTCAGATAAAAAACGTATTCATTGTTTTGGTCAAAAATTAATTGAAAATAATAGAGACTTTTTTTTTTGAAGGAGAAAATAATATAAATATATAAATAAATAAAAAAGAATTGCAAATAATATAAAGTGTACAAAATAATAATAAAAAAGATAATTATTGAAACGAACTAGCTTGAGAGTGCGTGTGGGAATAGCAGCTCTCGAAACAGACCGGATTCCTCCCCGTCTCCTTCACGCTCCGTCGTCTCCATCTCATCTGTCGCATCCGGTACGTTCTATTCATCCTTTCCTTTGCTTTCCAACTTGTCAAATTTTTAATTCAGTTCTTTTGATGCTCACACTGGTTACATCGATCTCGATCTTCTTATAACCATTTTCAACACGTAATTCATTTAGATCATCACTTTAATCTCCGATCAACTTGTTCCAATTCTCATTCTGTTTTCAATCTATAGATCTTAAAATTATTTCAACCTTTTTTTTCGATTTGGATCAACAACGAGTAAGATCTGTCATTAGTTTATTCTCGAAATTAATCTGAATTGTGATTTTGTATGAAAAAAAAAAACCTATTTTTAAGATTTCAAGTTGATGCTGAATTGATTCATAGTAATGAAGGGATATTATGCATTTTATTCATCAATGCTATTCATTGTATTTGTCTTCAGATATACGAAATGGCCAACAGAGTTCCGATTCCTGCCAACAATTCATCACTTATTGCCATGATTGCTGACGAGGTAAGCGTGTTGCCACATTGTATATATTTTTTATCAGTAATTATGTTGTCTAAAAGACTGTCAAGTCAGATGATATATAATAACTAGGATGCATGAAAATTGAATAGGATTTACCTCTGAAATCGTTGTGGCTAATACAAGTCCGCTGCTAGAGATATTTGTGATATATAATAACTAGGATGGTTTAATAGGTTAGGTTTCGGTTCTCTTGAATGGTTCGAATTCAGGGTTTAGAGAATAAGTGGATTCATAGGTTCTTGAGCAAGGGACTTTCAGCCATAAGATGGCTTAAGAAATCAGATTGACTACATTTCAGATGCTGCATAAAGCCACTGATTTTGTTTTTTACGAATTGAGTTTTCGTTAAATAGATTCTACCAATGATTAACAGGATTCGAATGAAATAGGAAATTGCGAGGTACGTCCTCATCCAAAGAAGTTAAATTTGTCTCTCTGATAAGATTGAAGAGAGGGATTTAGAGATCATAGGAAAAGAAGAAAATCACCCAGATGTCATACTGAGAGCCCTTGGGCATCAATCATCATACATTGAGTTTGATTTCATCACACACAGTCAAGGAGGAGCAATTTACTTCCATATTATAAAAGCTGGTATAAGAGAAACCATTAGAAAGGATTTAGAGGTCAATGAGTTGGATCCAAATATGGTTTATGACAGAACACTATGGCATAATTTGATCCATGTAGCCGACCCCACTTAGCGGGATAAAGCTCGGTTGTTGTTGTTGTTGTGTTATATAAGCTGGTATTTTATTGATATTTTGTTAGCCTTGTCAATGAAATAGGAGTATAAGTACAATAGGATTTGTACCAAGCAGTCCTAAACTGCAGGTCTAATTACCCTAAGTCAGATCTAGCCAATTACTAATATAAACGGAACCCTGAAATAAGGAAATAAAACCCAAACTCCCCCAAAGCCAAAATCCTAGCAGCACTGCACTAAAATATCCCTATGACTGAAAACTGAAAGTATAATAATACTTTGACATTAAAAGTTTTCTAATCTTAAAATCAGATATAGTTCAGTCAGCAATTGAACATTACAACTGGCCCCAATTAATTTGAATAACTAGTGAGATATTTTATTCTTTGAGCTTCTGTTTTTCATATTCTAATTTTACCCATATCATTTCCCAATTCCATTTTAGATTTTTTTTTTTTTTGCAATTGCTATTCATTATGATTGAAATGATTAAAATGTTCTGAGATTTCGATTTCAATTTTATTTTCCACAGGATACCATAGTTGGGTTTCTTTTGGCTGGAGTGGGAAATGTTGACATACGTCGGAAGACAAATTACCTTATTGTGGATTCAAGTAAGTCACTAAACTATATTTTACTTACTATTATTTATGAGGGCTAGTTTCAAATTCCCCCATACAATTTTTTCTTGTTAATCTGTGCATCATGTTCATGAAGAGACTCCCTGCTTTTTCACCTAAATTTCTGATTGTGGTAGATGTCCAATAAAAATAGTACATGTGTTCTTTTATGTTTTATAAAGACTTATTGTTGTATATCGTGGACCTCATAAATAAGCATGGGGAATGTCTCTCCTATATAGGATGTGTAGAAATGTTGTGATTTCCACAAACCTTATCTTTAATACATTTCATAGCTTAGACACTCCCCAGAAAAACCATAGAATTTTGCAATAATATAATTTTGTGCATGTGCTATTTTTTTATGCAATGGTTATTAGTAGGTACCCTGAAACTGAGGTTAATTGGTACTTGAACCTTGGGTAGTACTTGGATTACTCACTACAGATTGATAAGATAGCATAATTTAAAAAGAAATAAAAAATATAGCATCATTTTTTTTCTCTGAATAGTGTGTCAAGTTCTGAAAATATTCCTGGTAATTTCTTGCTCAGTTTCAAATCAAATTGATTTGACGGTAAGTTTTTGTTTTAACTCTTGATTTTGATCTTCAGAAACGACTGTCAAACAAATCGAGGACGCATTCAAAGAATTCACAACTCGGGAGGATATTGCAATTGTGCTGATTAGCCAATTTGTAAGTCATATTTCATGGCCATAAAAATGATTCAGGCTGTTTTGTTCTTGCTTCTTAGTTAAGTAAAACACTATATCTGCTACTGTTAGTTCCTACTTCCTACGGCCTGAGACATCAGCTTATTCCGTCCAAAAGACTTTTTACTTATCCTTACCTATTATAGTTTAACACAGGTTCTGTTTGGTAATCAACACTGTTGTTAGGGAAAATCTGGAGGGAATATTTTAATCATCTACTGCATCAGGTTCCAAAACTTACATGAGGTTGATGAATAATGCTGGATGACTGGAGATTTTATTTGACAGTACCAGTGAGATTCTATCATAAAATTGGCACTTCTTTTGGTAGCCATCCTTTGGGTTTAAATGTCGACAAGTTATATTATTGCAAAAAAAATGTTGACTAGTTTATATGGTCATTGGTTTCTCACTGTTGGATCAGTTATTAGTTGGATATTTGGATCCGTCCATTTAGCTCATTCAGCCATTGTGATATCCTACCTGGGATTTAAAAACTATTTCATGCACCCGGTTCCTATTTAGAAAACCTTCTTGCTTATTTGGCCTTTACAATCTTGGTTATTTATGTCTTATAATTTCTTTGACTGTGCAGGTTGCAAATATGATAAGGTTTTTGGTTGATAGTTATAACAAGCCTGTTCCTGCAATTCTTGAAATCCCTTCAAAAGACCATCCTTATGATCCTGCTCATGATTCAGTTCTTTCACGGGTGAAGTATCTCTTCTCTGCTGAATCAGTGGCAGGTGATAGACGTTGAATCATCCTTTGATTGCAGTTTTCAGGGTGTTTGTTGTTTTTCTTTGTACATTATGGTCAATAATCTCTTGAAGTTCACAAGTTCTATGTAGCTTGAATGATCTGTATTGTTTGGTTATAATTTAAAAATTCTGTCATAGATCTTAAAGATGGGCTAATTTATGGTTACCTTGGCTTGGATGAAATATTATCAATTGTGCACTTATATCATTGCTTTCTGAGTAATTTCAAGTTTCAGCCATCTGATTGAAGATTGCATGTTTTGACATAGTTAGGGCATAGTGTTCTTTAATGACGCCAAATGCATTGTTTTCATCTAAATGTGAGCTTGTCCTCTTCAAATAAACACCGATCTTTGACTGGATTGCCAGTAACAAGAATGGTGTAAGAATATTATTAAAAGCAGAAGTGTGTCTAAGCCCGTACGGCATAGAACACTAGAGCCTCAGCTCCTCAAAAGAAGTATTTCTGTCTAAAACAACTAAAAAATGACTCTCCTCACTCCGACTCTACTCCTCTTTGGTCTTCACCCTATAACCATACTGCATTGACTAATCCATTTACTCACCGAGTAACATGACCAATTTTTCGACCATGTTTTTTTAGCCTTGTTCATTTCCAAAGCTTTATCACTTCCAATCTCAACTAGAACAATACAGTCCTTAAAACTGAGATGAAGAAATTGTCTTTGAAAATTCAGTTTATCCTTCCAAGTTGCATCCATAGTCAAACCTTTCCAAATTCCAATGAACCAGATGTTTGTCTTCCTATGTTGCAAGCTTGTATGTCGATGCATAAAGACCATTGAGTTGCCCCATTACCCTGATTTTTTTACGGTCCATTACCCTAATATAAAATGTGGATTGTGTTGAAAAATAATTAATCTCTTAATATTCCCAAAATATTAAGAGGGTAAGAAAGTTTTCGGAAAGTACATTGGAGGAGTGAAATGGCGTTTAAGACTTTTCTCTATCACCGACGCTAGGGATGCGAGGGTTTCTCGAGGCTTTTCTCTTCCTTTGGCTTTGCTTCCTCTAAAAGCAAAATAATCATATTTTTTCTTTTTCTTTTTATTAAAATGTTTGATTTATCGGTTTTTTTTTTTTTTGTGTATCGAAGTGATTTAAATTTATGATTGTTATTCTCTATAAATACACATGATTATTAGGGAAATGTTAACGAATGCTTCCGAGATACTCTTTAAGCATTTTAAGATAAGCAATTTTTTTATTTTTTTTAAATATCAAATGTTTTGATTTCCAATGCATTGATTACACTTTTTTTATAAATATTTACTACTTATGGTCCTTAAAAAGTTTTCCAAAGGCACTCGTTAACATTTTCCTTATATTTAATGCAACTATTCTAATAACTTAGCGACTAATTTTCATGTTCCTTTCTCTCTAAAATGTTTTTTTAACTAATCAAACGATTTTTTGTTGGAAAGATAGACTCAACATTCATTTCAAGTGTAACACTTTTTACAAGATCAATATTTTTTGTGAACCTTCCTTTTGATATCTTTCAAAAAACAGATATTCCAATTGTTTTATGATAGCGTTGATACACGTAGACATTTTTTTAATTTTTGTCCAAATAAAAATATGCATTTTTGTCAACTTAGACCTTTTTTTTTGTCTAAGTTAGCAAACCCCATCAGATGTCATGTCTAAATGGTTATTCTATCATTTATTTTGTTTACGGTGTAATCATATAATGTCCAAATTTTTTATCACAAAATAAATGAATCATAATACTTATTAGGGTTAATAGTGTTTTTGGCCCCTGTAATATAGTGCACTTTTGGGTTTAGCCCTTGTAAAAAAAAAAATTTAGATTCCACCCTTGAAAAATGAAGATTCTTCAGGATTGGCCCCTGACCCCATTGAGTCAGCAGAATCTACGACGTGGCAGTGACGTGTCATTTTTTTTAATTTTTTTTACCATGCCACGTGTGTAAATAATTGCCACGTCATTTTTTAATTAAAAAAAATAAAAAATTACAAAAAAATTGTTTTTTATTAAAAAAAAAAATAAAAAACGAAAAAAACTTTTTCTAATTATTTTTAATTAATTTTTAAAAAACTAAAATTATTTTAAAAATCAGAAAAAAATTCTAATTTTTTTTCAAAAATTGGATAAATCGAAAAAAAATCATACTTTTTTTCAAAAATTTTAAAAATTGAAATTTTAAATTTTTTCGAAAAAAAATTCTAAATTTTTTTCAAAAATTTGATAAATAAAAAAAAATCATACTTTTTTATTCAAAAAATTAATCGAAAAACATTCAGATTTTTTAAATTTAATTTTCAAAATAAAAAAACAAATATTTTTTTCGAAATTTTGAGAAAAAAAATTATAATATTGTTTTTTTTCGAATTTTATAATTTTAATTTAATTCAAATTTTTTTGATAATTTTTTGGAAAATTTGGAAATACATTAAGTTCGAGAATGGAAATTATAATACCATATGAGTTAGAATTCAAAAAATTTCCTCTCATTGATGGGAAATATATTAAGTTAGAATTTAGAAAAGAATTCAAAAAATTTATTCCTCAATTTTTACGAATTCTTTTTTGAAATCAAAAATTAGGAAAATTTGAATTTTTTTATTCTAATTATTTAATTTCAAAAAAAATAATATTTGTTTTTTTTATTTTGAAAATTAAATTTAAAAAATCTGAATGTTTTTCGATTAATTTTTTGAAAAAAAAAGTATGATTTTTTTTTATTAAATTTCGAAAAAATTTAAAATTTCAATTTTTAAAATTTTTGAAAAAAAGTATGATTTTTTTTCGATTTATCCAATTTTTGAAAAAAATTTAGAATTTTTTTCTGATTTTTAAAATAATTTTAGTTTTTTAAAAATTAATTAAAAATAATTAGAAAAAGTTTTTTTTGTTTTTTAAAAAAATGTTTTTTTTATTTTTTAATAAAAAAAACAATTTTTTTGTAATTTTTTATTTATTTTTAATTAAAAAATGACGTGGCAGTTATTTACACACGTGGCATGGTAAAAAAAATTAAAAAAAATGACACGTCACTGCCACGTCGTAGATTCTGCTGACTCAATGGGGTCCGGGGCCAATCCTGAAGAATCTTCATTTTTCAAGGGTGGAATCTAAATTTTTTTTTTTACAAGGGCTAAACCCAAAAGTGCACTATATTACAGGGGCCAAAAACACTATTAACCCTACTTATTATTATTGGGTAAGATCTCATTGAAGATTGTCTAAAAATTAACAAGGTAGATTTAATCCCCTGCAGCGCGCGCGCGCGCACACACACACACACAGATATATATATATATATATATATATATATATATATATATATATATATATATATATATATATATATATATATATATATATATATGAAATGCTAAAGAGTGTATTTAGGGCATTGACTAAGATGACAAACTTATAAATGTTGTATTGAGAAATGGTGAAAAGTGATAGATTTGACTTTTTAAAAGTTAAAAAGTTGTTAAATTCAATGCAAACTTACTATTTTTAGGTTCCTTAACCAGTGTCTTAAGGGCACCGGTTAGCATAAACTATATGAATTGCATTTATCACAACTTTTACTCCAAGTAAAGAATCATATCAGTTACGAAACCAATAAAATCTTGCATGAAAGAGTTGGAACAAATATTTGTCATAATTACAATCAGTTTCAGAAGAACCCCGAAATTTGAAGATAACATGGTGAGCTTAAAGCTCTTACAATAATGAAAACATAAAACAAAAAGATAAAACAACTCTTAACAAACTTTCGGAATGCCTCACCTCTAAAATATTTCCTCTTTTATAATTGGAATTCTCTTCTTAATGACTAAATCTCTAGGTTTCCCTCTCTTCAATAACTTCAATTTTGTATATATTCCAGTAATTATTATAAATGCTCTAATAATTATTAGGGCTCCTCAGCTGGAGCTTGCACCACTTGATCTGGTGTTGGAGTTGCCACGGGGGGTCGAGGTGGGATGCATTTTCTGTATATCCTAGGACGGAAGATAACGACCAAGACAGTTAGGATGGCGGAAAATACTAAAGGTGCATACACCCATTTCCATGCGCCGGCATTGTCACTCCCATTGTAATAGTCATCTGTGTCATTAGAAGGAGGCACATGAGGGAATGTGGAGACAGGGACACATGTTTGGACCATTGTTTTTGCTAATCAAGGGAAGAGGGATTGATTGATATTTAAATGTTGCTCCCTCTGTCTCATATTAGATGATCTGTTTGACAATGTATACTATTGATTTAGTAAATTTTGATCATATTTTTCTACTAATATACAAAGGTAAATAATATCATATAAGATGTTGGATTCGTTTCGATGACTATTTTTAAAATATTAATTTTTCATGATTTTTTCTAATAGATAATTAAAGATATTAAAGATAAAAAATATGTATTGATATGCATGAAAGAGTCAACTGTATCATTTAATATGAGACGGAGATAGTATTGTTTGAAGTAAAGGTGGGGTTTAGTATGGTAGAGGGAAGTTATTTCCCATGATGGGAAAGTTTAATCACAACCATTGATTTAATTGTATTTTATTTGAATGGCTGAGATGAATGACTTGGTAATTGTTGGAACTTGTTGTTCGTTATTGTGTAAGAAAAAAACCGACTCCACCAATTAATTAAATAATAATTTAGCATTTGTTTGATTTATTATTTTATTTTTTAATAAATTCATGGGCCTTAGTAATTTGGTTTGCGGCTTGTTTCTAACTCAATTTTTTTGACTAGATTCACCCATGTTTACTAGAATGCTGCCACATTAAATTGAATTAGAGAGGAAGTAATAATTTTTCTAAATTTGATTAAAAAGATAAATAACATGTGGCATAAAATTAAATTATATGGACTATTATTCTCTTTGTAGTTTGTGAAATTTTACTAAATTAACCTTTATAGTCCACTTATTTAAGTTTTTCATTGAAAACAATTTGCTAATAATAAAAACAAAGCGCAAATAAAACAAACAGAGAAAATAAGATTATGGTTACAATCTTGTCAAAAAAAAAAAGAAGAATATAGTTAGAATTTTTTTAAAGTTTTTTTTTATAGTACATTAACACTTGTCACAACCATTTCTAATTTCTTTTTAATTTGTTTCTTTGTACACTAACACTCATATAAGATTAAAAAAAAAAAAAACTTGTCGTTTTTAATTTATTTAACCCTTCTCCAATGAACCTTGCAACTTCATTACTCTTCCTGTCAACAACATCTCCGCCGTCTAACCTGCATACAAGTTGTATGATACAACCCCTTCCCTTCCTTCTTCAAATTCTAAATTTTCTAGACTATGGTTCTTCAAGCGGTACCAGTTCTGTTCTAACCGAATCTGCAGATTGTAACACATGACAATCAATAATTCATTTTTGCAGATTGTTGTAAGTTGTAACACATGACAAAATTAATAATCAAAATATAAACATGGTTCTATTTATCCAAATTAATAGAAATAATTAATGTCGATAAAAGACGGAGTGACATTACAAATATTAATTTTAATACAAATTTTATAATATTTTCTCTATTTTTAATTTTATCAATTGTCTAGGATAATATTTTATTTATAATTTTTAAATAACATATTAAAAATGACAATATATTATATATATGGGTGTGTAATCGCGCGCACGCGTGCGTTCGTGTGCGTATCATTACCGTTTAAATCTTTTTATGAAAATATTTTTATTTTAAATTAGTGTGATGTTAACCAATACCCTCAACATTTGTTAATTGAAAAAAATTATACTTAAAAATAACATTGTTTAGCCTTTCGAAATATTGACTACAAGTCTAAAATAGTTTTGCTATACTCCCTTCGATCAATATATTCTTTGACTTTCTAATTGTCATGTGTGGAGCAAATTTAATATTTTCTTCGTCTCGCAATAGTTGAAATATTTGAAAATATGAAATTTTGATCTAACTTTTTTTGACCATATTTTTATATTAATATACAAAGATAAATAATATTATATAAGATGTCGTTGGATTCGTCTCGATGAATATATTTAAAATATCAAATTTTTATAATTTTTTTGATATATTATTTAAGATATTTAAATTCAAAATTATGTATTAGTATGCGTAATATGATCAATTATATGTATTATTAGATACGTAAAAAGTCAAGGCTCGACTTTTAACATAAAAGAGTTGGTTTCAGAATAAAATATAAGGGAGGCTAAAAGCACATTAAAAATTGGCTCAAGAATATTTGAGAGGGTTCATTTCAGGGTTGGCTCTGTGCTAGTTGTTTGTAGCCTAGAAAAATAAAATCTTAAGACACTAATGATGTAAAAAGGGAAAATTAATAAGAGTTCGTAATTGCAATTGGGTGAAGTGTACGTGGGTACATGGGAAGAACCCGGTGCTCATTCGTCATTTATTTAAAAAAGGGAAATATAAATGAGTGTCTTTCGGGTACTCTTTAAGTATTTTTAATAGTAAATTTTTATGAAAATTTATGTAATTAATGTATTAAAATTTGTAACATTTAACTTTTTTAAAGAATATTTTATTAATTTGTAATGCTTAAATAATACTCTAAGAGCACTCGTTTACAAAACCTTTTAAAAAAACTCAATTTTTTTTCTCAATATAAGTAAAAGAATGAAATGGATCCTCAATAAGTAGGCTTATAGATAACATAAAATTAAAGATTCAGGTCATAAAGATTTCATGCCATCATAGGATCCAATATTTTTTAACCAATAAAAATCAACCAAAAAAAATATAAAATTGGTATTACTCAAAATCCTTAAGAACGTATTGAAGTTTTACACTAACACCTTTTATATGTTTTCTTGTTTGGTTTTAGTTTTCATTCTAAAAGAAAACAAAGGGTGGTCATACTAAACTTCAATAGAAGGGTGAGAAGGTTGATGACGGAAATGCACGTCGACTAACGGATGGGCGATGATCTTCACCATCGTCGACCCACCTAGTTCTTCCTCTAAAGTGGGTTCAACCACCGCATATTTGAATGGAGCGTTGATGATGGCGTCCACTAGAGGATGTGTTGTCACCGTGATCAGAGTCAATTAAATGTAGTGATATGGGTTGACGAGTTTGGAACCGCGGAGGAGGAGGAAGCCATGGTAAAGGAGAATAAAGGAAGTCAGATCTTAGAAGCCGATGATGGGTGAGGACGGTAGGCGGAGGACAATGGCGAGGAAATGAGAGAGATATCTGAGAAAAAAGGAGAGTGGAATTGGTGGTTGTGATGACAAATGGCATTTCCCCGTGATATTTGAGGGAGAGTCCGTGGTGGAGAAATGTACTTCTAGCATATAAAGGAGTTCTTGTATCTATGATTCCTCTAAAAAGTCTAACACTAATTTTTTATAAAGTATTGTTGTTGTTATTTTTTTTATCAAAAAAGTATTATATTGTTGTTATGAGTTTAACATTGAAGAATTTTGCATCCAAAAAGTGTAACACTAATATTTAAATTGTAAAATAGAGCGAAATTATTATTAAACAAAGCGAAATTGCTTTTTACAATTCGTAATCCAAAAAGTAATATGAATACTTTTTTCTCAAAAAGTATTATTATTGTTGTTATTAATTAATTAATCCAAAAAGTATTTTTGGAAATTAATTTTTAAAAAGGTGAAATCGCTTTTTAGTTTAATTTAGAAAATTTATATTTTCAAAACGGGATTTTAGAATTATAATCGTACATGCGAAAACTAGCGGTTATAAGTTTAAAATTCAGTAACGGGCGACAGTACCTTTAAATTGATTTTCTACTAAAAATTACATTTTCTAAGTAAGAATTAATTATTTTTTCAAAACAGGACTCGAAGCTGTAAGTCATACCACGCGAAAGCGGGCAATTACAAGTTTGACTTTTTGGTGATTTTCTGTCGTCACATGCTCTAGAGTAAACGGTGTCTTTAACTTAATTTTTTGTTTAAATTGTAAAAATATTATTTGTGAGTATCAATAGTCAACGAGAACTACATTTCAGTCTATCATTGTTATCTTTATTTATTAATTTTGTTAAGTATGCAACATTTTAACCTAATAATTTTCCTCCAATTTGCTGTATTAGGTTAGTTGTAATTTAACCTAACAAATTCTTTCTAAAAAAATGCATCGCACCAATTTCATTCCTATCCTGTTGCTTTTTTTTGACAATATTTTGTACACTTATTTAATACTAAAAAAATCTTGATTTATTAACTTTATATCAGATATGCAGCAACTTAACCTAATAATTTTTCTCTAAAATAATGCATTAGCTTAGCAGCAAATTAACCTAACAAATTCTATCTAAAATGCAGCGCACCAATTTAACCTAACAAATTCCCTCTAAATATGCAACAATCTCTAATATTTCTCGTCACTGATGAACTTTTCATTCATATCATGTTGTGTCATCGTTCGTATATATCTATTGTTTCTGTAGAGTTTTTTTTGACAAGTTGTTATACACTTATTTAATACGTTTACAAACAAAATACCCTAATTTCCATTCAAACTTAGCTACCCTAATTTTCATGCAAACTCGACGATATATAGCAAACCCTAAACCATGTTTCTCTAAAAAAAAAAAAACTAAACCGTGGTGAATTACACAGCAGAAGAATCATAAATTTATTGATAGGATTACCGAATTTTCTTTTATAATATTTTCATATTTTATACATTTCATGAATTGTTTTATTTTGTCTATCATAGATTATCACTTCTTTTTTTTCACTTTACCAATTATATATTACATTTTATTATTCGTATGTCAATTCTTTAACCAGTAAACAATCTAGTTATTAAATTAAATTCATTATTTTACTTTTACTCGCGAAACAAAATTGTTCTGGACTAGGCTTAGATAAAACTAGGGACAACAGACAGCTGTTCTTGTAATTGGTCTATGTGATTCGATAACCTCTTTATACTAAAACTAATATAGCTGTGTACTTGCGGTGTATCAAACTGCTAGACCTTTTAAATGTTGATTTTGATAGCATCGAGAAGGTATGGATGTGTTAGAGGGTACATCACATTCAACAAAGAACCAATTTTACTTTCCTGGGTGATTAATTATTTTGCAATTGATGTCAGAGAGGATAATGGATATGAGCGATGCTATCAACGATGCTGGAGGAAGGAGAAAGGAGAAAGAATGCGAGACTGTGAGGTAGAAGGAAGTAGGAAAATCTAAAAATCAATTGGGGATTGCTGGACGGAGGAAGGGTGACGGACGGACGATGCTTTAGGAAGAGGAGAAAGATTGTTGGACGATGACGAAAAGGTTATGAGTCTCGTTAACAAGTGTCCTAAAACACTAAAATGTTAAAGTTTTCAATTTTCAATACACTTTATTACACACTTTCATGAAAAGTTACCATTTGAAGTTTTTAACCAGTGCCCCAAAGCACTAGTTAACATTTCCCTAAGGCTAAATGAAATGATCTGAGAATTTTAGATTTTTATTTATTTAAATTCTAATTATTTAAACATTTTTAATACTCCAACTCAAACTATAATTCATTTTTTACTTATTTTTGTTTTAAGTTTTGATCCGTATTCAATTTCACTGGTTTAGGCCATATTATCTACCGACTACTAAACTATTTTTCGAAAAAGTAAGTCTTAACACAAATCAATTGTGCTCATTCGTTTAATTTGTAAATTAGGACTTCCAAGTCTCAACACAAATTAATTGAGCTATTCAACTTGGTTTTTTCAATATTGCCTTTTATAAATTTGCGGGTAAGTTACCCATGGTGATGTATACCAATTAAAATGAGCAGCATGGACTACACTATTTAAGTCAAACATATATAATTACATTTTATAGATTTTGGATATATTTTTGTTATTTACATATTTATCTCACATTCAATTAAAGTGTCTTTATGGAAGGTTTATGAGGTTTTTTAACGTGTTTTGGAGGGCGTTTGACGCTTTCAAATTATAAAATCTGAAATTCGTCCTACGCATGAAATCTAACATTTTTGACTTGACTTGACCCAAAAGTGCAATGGCATGAAACATCTCACAATATCTTGTAAGACAACAATAGATAAAAAAAATCAAAACAAAATAGAATTGATTTTTTTCTCAACTTTTTTTTATTGCAGATATATTTGTCACCTTGTTGATTACCTTTGTACAATTTCTTTTAAATCTTTTAGCTTCTTTTATTAAAATAGTCTTTTAAAATCTCAATCATGTATATGTCTTAATCTTTCTGTTAGGACTATGTGTTGCTGCCAAAGCAAGTGTTTCTTGCTCATATTCTAGTTTCATGAGAAAAAATTTGGTCACTAGTTTCATGAAATTTAGAACAACTTAAATGTTTGCTTAACTTATATTTTTTTTGTAAGGTGATATTCGGTGTCAAGGAACTTTTGTAGAATACGAATTTAAAAGATTTCAAACTATTTGATTACCATGTTTTACATTTGATGAGGAAGTAAATTTCCATTAAACTCTCTTAACATTAGTTTAGGAAATAATCATTTCATTTAATGTATCTACTCACTTGAACGTTCACATTTATATTTTCTCCAATCTTAAATGTAAGCAACTTTTCAAATTCATAATGGAAGAGAGTGCTTCTAACAGTTTTGTAGAGATATCTTGTTATATAGATGTTTATTAATTATTACACAATTAAAAAAATGAAAAGAAGAGAAATAAATGAGGTATGGTAAGAGTGAAAGGGAGATAGCTGAGGTTTGGGTACAGCTTTGAGCACCAGAAACCTCAGGTTTGGACTATCCACTCTTTCCCTTTCAATTCAAGTCCGGATATCCGTTAATCCCACACCAATCTCCGAACCAATTTACCGAACCACCGTGAAAATTGGTTCCAAAAAAAAAAATGAGCACTAGGGTTCCGGAACACTACAATCTCAACTCTCCAACTTCCTTCATCGAAAGCCCTCTCCACGTCCTCAACTCCGTCGATACCCGAACCACCGCCCCCTCCATCGACGACATCACCACCGCCGAAGATCACGCCGCTGCCGTCTGTTTGCCACTTCACAGTACAGAAATCGATGAAGATCGCTCCAGTCTCGAAACCAGCGAATCCTCTAGAACATTCTACGATATCTTAACCATTGACGGTAACATTCTGCAATCTCTGCTTCAGCTCGTTCATCAAATGATGTGGTTAATTGATTTTTATTTTTGTTGTTGAATTTGTGAAGTAGATGTTTCGCCGATTGAATCAGCTAGAGCGAGGTTTATGCAAATTGTGATGGATTATTTTATCGATCATCATGTGATTGAAGTGGTTGATACGGATGCTGATTACGGTGATCAAGATAAATTGAATAAGAGGAGGACGAGAGAGATTCGGTACGAAGGAGATCCGAATTTCGCGTTGCCTTTGATGTATGTAGCTAATATGTATGAGTGTTTGGTTAACGAAGTTAATATTAGGCTTGCTTCGTTGAATGGCATTCGCGATAAATCTATCGGTGTTGCTCTTGAAGCTGCTGGTGGTTTGTATAGAAGACTCGCCAAGAAGTTTCCGAAAAAAGGTTTCTATATTCAATGTAGATTAGATTTCACTTGCTTTTAGCTATTTGGTGTTGGCAGTGGAATTCTTCTGTTGTGTATTTAATGTTTCAATGTTTTTGGTCATATGATGTATTGGTTGTAACATTCGACAGGACCGTGTACATATAAGAGAAGAGAATTGGCAACTTCAACGGAGACGAGGACTAGGTTTCCGGAACTAGTTATACAAGAGGAGAAGCGTGTTCGCTTTGTGGTAGTTAATGGATTGAAAATTGTTGAAAGACCGAATTCTGTGCCTATTGATGACGCTGAGTGGTGAGTTGCGTGTTATAGTGTTTATTTTTTATTTGATCCATGTAGCCGACCCCAATTAGTTTTTTTTTTGCTTTTGTTTATTGATATGTTTTCATTTTAGCTGAAGATCTGCTATGGCTGCTTACATACTTAGATTTAATCTGTTAATTATTATCCTAAGCTATATAGGCCTATAGGATGAATTACTTGTAGTCACGATTAGTCTATTTTCTCTATCTCGGTGGATATTAGTTCCTTTTTTTTTTTTTTTTAATGTTTGGATTTCTTTGTTTGTAGAGATTGAAAATCGGTACTATGCTGTTTTTACTTTCTTAATTTTTTGCTATATCAGAATGTGAGACCTAAGAAATAGAACGTGTATTTTATCTGTAGTTCTGTTGCATACCAGCATTTTATTATGTAATTTTTTTTATGAAATTATTGTGTCAATTTTAATTGAACTTGTTGCAGCTCTCTGATGCTATGCTTGCCTGTTCCCTTTTATTACATTTTAATGAAGTTCACTTTCTTCTCTAGCTACTAATGTGTGTAATAACATCACATTTATGATGAGATAGAGTCTGAGCATTTATTTGAAATTTGCAAGGAATACAGGCTTGGTCTCACTTGCTTTGTTTTTTGTTTTAGGTTTAAAAGATTGACTGGTCGGAATGAAGTAGCAATCTCAGCTAACGATTATAAGTTTTACTCTCCAAGACACAAGTATAGGCGTGGTGCATCAATTTCACTTCCAAATATCCCAGATATCCCTGTAAGAATGCTGTTGCCTCATTTTGGAAAATGAAGTGCTGTTTTTAAGATGCTTAATACGTAAGCTACTGCAGTTGTGTGCAATGTCTAAATTGCGCCGCTATGGAAATATTTTACTAGGACATGTTGGCTATGAACATGAATATAATGTGCTTTGGCATCTGCTGCTGCATTGTATAATGATTGATATGTCATGATATATATTAGGAAAATGCTAACTTGTGCCCTTAAGGACACAAGATAAAGACCTAAAAATAGAATTAAATAATAATTGTTGCATTGAAAAGATAAGTTTTTAAGCTTTTAAGATTATGAATGCACAATTGCCAATATTAAATTTCTACATTTAGTTTCTTATCTTGTGCCCTTAGGGCACAAGTTAGCAAGACCTTATATATTATACTAAATGGGATAGTAATACTATTTAAAGGTTGCATAAATGGTAATTGCTGCAGTTTCTTGTCCAAACTTCATGATGTTGACTTTTGACTTGTTTTTACAGAGTTATCCTGGTGCAGACAATTCTACGACATTGAATACTACTCAAGGATATCGCTCAGTAAGTAATATAAAGTTAATATATTATTGTTTTTGTTAATTTGTCATCATATGGGATGGATGATGAATGCTGTTTTTTTACCTCAGTTTGATTTTCTGGTTTGGACTGCAAAAATGCAGATGAAGTCAATGATTCCATTAAATTAAGTTAGCTCACATATAGACTTGGTCCTTGTGTGGTGGTTGATGTCACTCCTTGATTATAAAATGAGAATAAAATTATAATTAAGCACTTGATGTTCTATTACTTTTCTCTCTTTCAGCGTTTCTGAAAATTGAGTCTGGTCATTGTATTTGCATGTCTATACCTTGATTCTGCTACCTGTTGCTTGGGGTGGGTCTTGGATTTGATTTTTTAAGTGTTACTTCAAAGTTCTAACAATATTTTTATAATGACGTGATACTTTATTTCCCAGCCACAAAGTCAGCACCTATCCCTCAGCAAACATCACATGCAATCACTGGCACATCAACCCCAGTTTCACCCTGGTCTCCAGAACAATCAAACTATGCACCAAAGTCAGCATGCAGGGCCCTATTCTCATAACCATCAAAATGGTCCCCCTTCACACCTATCTGAAATTTCTCATTCTCACCAGCCATCAATATCTCAACAGATGAGTTGCTTACAATCTTTCACAGGTGGCCATGTCGGAGGACGCTTGCACATGATGGTGAGTTTATTGGCTAGATTATGTTTCAATGTTGATGATGGAACTTTTTATAAATCAATAATAATGTTTTTGAAATTCAATTTGCATCTATTTTGTTGTGTCATTTCTCTAAGTCTAATTTGCATACTGGGTTAATACTCAGTTTTTTCAACATTTAGACATGGCTCTGAAAGCAAATACTTGTTTTGCATTTCTCAACCCTCAATAGGACTGCTTACTTAATGATAGAAGGGTGATAATGGGCATACAGTGCATGATGAAGCCAATAGATTGAATATTTCTATAATGCTATGTGAAACACTTGACCAAAGTAATTGATTTGAATGATTTTAGCTATTTGATATATCATAGAACTATTTTATCTTATGCTGAACTGTATGATGCTGCACAGCCACCAAGTCCTGCGAAGTTTTGCGATGAATGTGGGGCTCCCTATTTGAGGGAAACATCAAAGTTTTGCTCCGAATGTGGTTCAAAGAGGTTAGGAATATGACAGATTTGTCCCTCATCATTCTTTTGATCACAGGTGTATTCAAATTTTTTTACGATACGACTAGTTTTACATAGTATTCTTAGTTTTAAGAAATGTATTTAGGATAAATAGAAAAATAGTGCAGTTTTGACTTGAAATGTTGTAATCTGTGTAAATATTTGTAATTAATCAATCGGGAGTGCACGTGTGCCAGCTTTGTCAATTCAGAACTTTGAAAGCTTGAAGATATCAAGTTTACATTTTTGGCTCTTTGCTACGTTACTGACCTTATTTTTACTAATTAACGACATGGATAACAGCGGTGTGTTGTCAACTTGTTTAAAGTATGAAGGAATTATAGATTCAATTGAAAGAAGATGCTATAATGACTAGTAGCTCAAATTCTGTCCAGATTTGGTTTTGGCTCTTTTGACTTCTCGATTTATTTATGGAAAATGCTAACAAAACTTTAACATGGATAAAATATCCTTGTTTTTTCTTTTATTGTGCGTGTGCGCACTTTTTCCTGATCCATTTTATTTTATTTTTATTCTTTTGACAAAACCATTCTTTGTTTCTTGGATTTTAAATGGTTGCGATCATTTAGACAGCTGAAAATGCTAGTCTTTGTAAAATTATAGTTGCCATGAAAAGCTTAGTGATTAGTTTACCGAAGGTTTGATATGATAAACATAAACAATTTAAATAAATGCATTTTTCTTTGTCAAAAAGTAAATAAATGCATTCTTGTCTTTTACTTTATATAAATGCAGTTCATAGGTCAAGACTAAAAAAAATGCAGCTCATAGGTCAAGACTACAGATTGGTTCATTGCAAAGAGTCTGAAAATTATAAGAATAACATGAATCCGTAACATATTTTGTTTACGAATGAGTGTTAATTCCTACAAGTGATAGTGATGCATTCCAAAATTGAATGATTTTATATCATCCATAGTTTATGAGTAAAAAAAGAACACCCGTAGTTTATCATAAATACTAGTTTAAATACCATTTCTTGGGATTTTAAGAAATAACTTTCTCTAACTATGTTGCAAAATCTTATAAAAAAATTGTCATTTTTCTCTCATATCTGCACAATCTTGTATGGAAACAAAATGAAATATATCCTAGTCCTACCACCATAATTTCAGCTAGATCATTCTCATAATTTATTACTATCACTATCATGTCGACTAACGGAATAGTTGATAATACCCCACCATTACCACACTGAGCTATCGTTATTATCATATCAGTGTTGTTTGCCTTTTTTTGGAATTGGTGTTGTTTGTCTTTATCATACCCATACTCTTGTTATGGTTGCCACCACTCCTTTCATCTATTATTGTCGCCTCAATCAATCATCATTTTCAGTTAATGCTTCCACCACAACTGGATATTACAATTCTGTTAACAAAGAGTCACTTTCGATGTACAGTTAAATTAAGAGCTTATATGTAACTTATTTCTATTTCAGAAAAGAAAATATGGTCAAAATGTTTTACTTTTTTAATCTGAGTTATAGACTTTTTTGTAAGCTATCACGGAAAGTTGATCGAAATTGGCTAAAATAGTTTCTAGACATGGCAAAAAGTGTTTTTAAAAACTCTAAAAAATCCTGTAGTGATTACATGTCATAGTTATTCATGAGTCGATCTAAATGCAGGCAACCAAAGTTAGAGTGTGAGAGGTATAGGTAAGAAAGGAATATAAAAGGAAAGAGAAACGAGAGATTTGGTGAGTGATTGATAGAAGAAAAAAAAAAATAGATGGATCAGAATTGTTCTGATATTTACATGTATATAAACAAAGCCATCATGATCTGATCTGTTCTTCATGACATCATTATGATTGTTCACTTTCAGCTACTTTTTCCTTTGGATCCATCTCTCATTAATTTCATGCGGTCCAATTTCGTTTTGGGTTTCATTGATACGTCCTGCACTTGAATATGGAGTTTTTATGAGCTCAACTTATTTCAGCTAAGAAAAATCTTCAACTGCACATGTGCCCCCATTTCATGTCATTGTTGATTATATATAGGATTTAAAATGTAAGTGGACTGCATGGCAACTTTACATTTCATATCATTTATAGCGAATTGTGATATTTCATAGCTGCTTCATAAAAAATTCAGAACTATTCTAACTACAGAAGAGAGTAAATTGCCTGCAACTCTTAAAAAAAAAAAGTCATATATGCAGTGCAGATCATAGAAAAGCAAAATCTATGACAGAAACACACTCCTCATTAACTTAGAAGTAACAACAGGTTCCAAATGGAATAGCAACCACCTACAGCTCTAGAAACCCTAAAACATGATAGGGGGAAATTATAATAACTTCAGTGAAACAAGGACCAAGAATTGCATATATCCCAGTCCTGCTTCCCCCACATCTTCCCCCCAAAAAAGGTAAAAATCCACATTCTTTAAAACAGAAGCAGAAACAAGCACCACAACAATATATATCATGAAGAAATGGCAATGCTGACAATTGCCAAAATCACAATTACTTCAAAACTTTATGAACCAACTAGAAATTTTACATGGTAGTGATTATCACATTGTGAAATGTATAGAAAGAAGCACAAAATAATGTGATAGGAAAATGCATTTTATTAGAAAGAAATGTGGATAAACCCTAATTACAAAGATTGAACACTACTTCAGGGGTCTGCACCTCCCTATGCCCCTAATCCTCTTTCAAATGACAAGACATTTTTCCTTTCACTCCTGATTATTTTTATACAACATAACCCATCTGTAACTAAGCCTAACTAACTAATATCTCCCTCAACTAACACCCCTCTCAATGCTCCCAGCCTTCAAAATAGTTTCACCTTGTCCTCAAAGTGAACTTTAACAAAAGTCCAGTGGCCTCCCACTGTCTAATATATTGAAACTTGACAAGTAATCGTCGTCATCATGTAATAGAAATTCTTTAAAACTCTACCTTAGTTACTTGAATGAGGATCGCATGGAAGAGTCGCATTTTGCTCGCTTTCCAAAATAATCACAACTTTAGAGCACTCCTTCTCAATGCCATCACTGCCGATGATAGTTTCTCCTCCTCAGGTTACCCTAATGGCCCCAAAATACTGATCTGTGTTGATTGGCCACCAATAAGCTTCCTTTCTATCAAATGTTGAATCATCCTAAGTAGAGAAAGTTACTGTATAAGGCCCATGTCTAATAGAGATTTGAGATCGCTGCTAAAGTTGTATGTGTTGACAATATTAAAATTAATAAAATAGCATGAAAGTATCATATACCTTGCATCTCTAATATGTATAAGTGGTAAAAAGCGCATCCACTATGGCTGTATGTCAAATCAGTCCTTGGGTAGGAACATTAAGCTTGAGGAATTATGTAATACGGGTAAAGAAGTAAACATGCTGTAACAAAAGGAACAAGACTATAAGACAAATTGCATCAGATATGTGACTAAAGAAATAAGAGAAATCTGTGTATATACAAGAACAGTATCCAGTAGTTATACCTATCATTATGAGCTTGGTAATTACAATAACAGCCAAATTGATCCCCACTCACTAAAGGAAGTCAAGACTTTCAGTTAACAGGGAGGCATCGTTTTATGGGTTGTCTTGATGATCACATGAGAAACATGAATATTGAAAGGCACTCCCTAGCAGCTGCAAGATATACATCAAGAGAAGACAAACGTCTTGAGGATGAGAATGTATCAATTAGAACAGGCAATTGTAATGATGCACCAAATTCATTTCAATTGGGTTACTCAACTTAGGCAAAAAAAATGAAAGAATCCACATTTTGTGCCATAAAGATAAGAGTAGACCAAACCAACTATATAAAAACAGGTTTTTTATCTCAAGTGTGTCTAGAGGGAACTTTTATGTTCATTGTCTCAGCAACTAGGCCCCTCCTCGTCATATCATTATGAAGTTCCTGAGCTTCATTTGTGTCTCCTAGCTCATAATATTTTTTCAGAAGACAAATACAGAGAATCTGATCAGGAACAATGCCGTTTCTGAGCATCTCATATAAAAATGACTTGGCCTGTTGTAATTTACCGCAACGCGACAAACCCCAGACCAATGAAGTATAAGCATGCAGATCAAGTTCCATACCCGATTCAACCATTCTATTTTTCAAACTCAAAGCTTCTTCAGGATCACCATGCTTCAGGTTCCCATCAATCAAAGCAGTATAAACTAACTTATCTGGCCTGATTCCCTTATCCAACATCTCATTGAACAGCTTATTGGCTGCTTCGACACAATCATTTTTATAAAGGCCGTCAATCAGTGCAGTAAAAGTAATAATATTCGGCTGCAGACCAGTTTTAGTCATGCAGTCAAAGTAACTGACAGCCTGTTGAACTAAACCTTTTTTGCATAAACCATCAATCAGTACACCATAGGTTACAGCCGTTGTCTCGATACCAAATTTCTGCATCTCTTGTAATAGATTAACAGCCTCTGTGATTTTTCCAACCTTAAAATATGCATCCATAAGGGATGTGTATATATAACTATTTGCAGTCAAACCATGATCCTTCATCTCACGCATTACTGCCTCGGATTCTTCTATTTTATTTTGGCTACAAAGGCCCCATATTTTGGTTCCATACAGCGGCGAATCTAGTTTGAAGTTTTTCTTGTTCATTTCTTCTAAAATATCCATGGCTTTCTCCATCATCTTAGCCTTCATATATCCATGAATAAGGGAAGTATAAATTTGCAGATTAAGAGCCACTCCAGCTTCCAACAATGCTCTGAATAGTTCTTCCGCTTCTTTCATTCTACCATCTTCACAAAGGCCATCGAGTAATGCAGTATAGGTAACGATATTTAAGTTAAGACCAGCCTGCAACATCTCATTTGCCAGTTTGAATGCTTCACCCAGATCGCCTATTTTACAATTTGCATCGATCAGAGACGTATATGTAAACTCGTTGGGTTGAAGACCAACACGTATCATGTCAATGAAAAATTTAAACGCTTCCAGCATCATGCCAGCCTTGCAAAATGCGTCTACCATTGTACTATAAGTCACAACATTTGGCTTCAACCCTCTTTGCTTCATCTCACACACATAACAAAAAGCTTGAGGAATTCCTTCAAATTTACAGAAACAATTGATTAAAGAATTGTATGTAATCACATCTGGTTGACATCCTGCAACTTTCATTTCCTCAAAAACAAAAACTGCTTCGGACAGTAATCCCACCTTTCCATACCCATCAATGAGAGAATTATAAGTGACTACATCCGGCTTAAGGCCTGTCTGTTTCATCTGTTCAAACAAACTCCTAGCAGCTTCTAACTCCCCTTCTTTGCTCAAATAATCTATCACTATATTATACGTGAAAACCGAGGGCGAAAGGCCAGCCCCGGCCATCTCATTGAAAAAACTCAAGGACAATTTACCTTGACCTGATTTTGAAAACTTGTGAAGAAGCTTATTACAGGACCGCATCGTCGGAAGAACCCTGAACTTGTTCATCTTCCAAAAACACTGCCTAGCTTCTTCAAGCATCCCTAACTCAACCAAAACACCAAACAAAGCATCAAACACCCCATAACCCGTCCGACAAACATTCCTAGTCAACCACAGCATACCAAACCAATCACAACCCGGAATTTCCCTCCTCAACAAAATCCACTCTTTAATGACACTTTTTGCATCAAAATAAAACATCCCACAAAACAAAATATGAACAAGAATACAATAAGATTCAGTAGTGTGGCGAAACCCAACTTGATTCCCTACACTATAAAAGAACTTCAATGCAGATTTTGGGTCCCCTTTCAAATTCACCAAAACCTTAGACACCAAAATAGGTGCAAGTGATGAATTTAGCATATGGGATCCACCATCACGCTGCATAAAACGACGCACTGTCTCTGAAACTTTATCATCAATAGAAGATTTTGAGCTAAAAGGGTATCTAACAACACAAAGAAAACCAGTGAAAAAAATCATGGGTGAACTAAAAATCGAATTTTGAGAAGATGGGGTTGATAGAGTGAAGAAAATGGAAAATGGGTTTGGATGAAATTGTGAATTGAAGGAGCTTACTCGAACTCGAACACCAGTGATGTGGAAGAGATTGCGCGCAAAATGCAACATGATTTGATCAAAATAGATTCAATTGGATTTTGATTCTTCATATTGAGAAGATTGGAATTGGTAATGGCGGCACATTACAGAGTTTGATTCTTGTGATTGAATGAGTGATTCAATGAATGCATGTTGTTAGGGTTTAGGGTTTTCTTTTTTGTTCATCGAGGTTTATAATCTTTATTGTCTCTTTTTCTTTTTTATTTTTTATCGGTTATATTTTTACCCATGTGAGTAAATGGTGAAAATTTGAGCTTCGAACTTCTCTCTCTCCTTTGTATATATGGATTAGATTGTAAATAAAATAATTTGTGTAAGTAAAATTAAAAAGAAAAAATTACACCAAAAATATGCATTCCCTGTATAGATTAGATATTGAGAAATGGTCATGTATATGTAGATATTGAGGCATTCAAAAAAAATAAAATAATAGATATTGAGAAATGGTATTTTGACAACAAAAGAAATTCACATCAAATTTGACAACAAATTATACAATATGTGCAATGATAC
The DNA here is from genome assembly GCA_958299785.1 of Medicago lupulina. Lineage (NCBI taxonomy): Eukaryota > Viridiplantae > Streptophyta > Magnoliopsida > Fabales > Fabaceae > Medicago > Medicago lupulina. The sequence goes on along the minus strand of OY283142.1, from coordinate 11,643,588 downwards.
AATTTTATCTTTCATACTCACATGATGTTATTATTCATTCTCTTTCTTTTCTTCTCTCCATTGTTTTTAACTAATGAAAATAGAGAAAAACAATGTTGTCATTAAATAGATTTTCAAATCTCATTGCTCTGAAATAAAGATTGTTTCCCTTTGAAAAATATATGTTGAATTTTTAAAAATAAAAATAAAGTGCAAAGACATCACATGACAAACTAAATTAATTGTTCCATTGTATGTGACTATGTAAGTCTTTATACGATAATTTGTATCGTTTATTGTACAAGATTTGTTGTTGGCTGGTATTCTTTTGGAAGTTATGATCTTGTGTCAATGTTAAATCTTGCGGTGATATCTGTAGAGATCAAAGCATGAGAGTTATTGAGAAATTTTCGATTTTATTACAGTGTGGGCTTCAAGTATTGCTCGAGAATTTCTTAAAGAATATTTGCTGTCTTAAAATTCTTATCAATATGTGACGTTTCGTTGTTTGTCAAAGCCCAATGTTCGCATCTAGTTGATTTTTGTTTCACCGTTTACACACAATAAAATAGACTTTATTTTTTTTGACAATATACAATAGACTTTATTCATAATTATTGTTTTTATAATTTATTTTCTTCAAAAAACCTAGGGACTAAAATTCACTATTTTATGGTGAATAAGTGAACTGTATGGGGTTCGAACTTTATGCTTTACAAATAACAATGTATTGTTCCTGTCAATTGAGTTATGTTCAACTTGTAAAAAAAAAAAAAACTTAGTTATGATCAAGGGGACTAATATCATTCTTAAATTAAAGAAATGTGTTTATGATTTTAATCGAATTGATTTTTTTTTTACACATAGTTAGAATATATTATTAAGGCTTAAATATGTCATTGATCTCTGCACTTTCAACATATTTTAGCATTGGTCCCTGTATTTAGTAAAATTTTACCATTAGCCTTTATGTTAAGTCCAAGTTAAAAAAAAAAAACTAAAGGTGTGCCACATGGACCAATCATTCCACGCCAAGACTATCCTAAGTGGATGTGGATCCCCTCCTGCATTATACCTCCTGCCATCTCTCCAGCCTTCCACCCAACGGTTGAGAATTGCAAAGAGAAAATTAATAAGAAAATGAGATTACCGTAGAGAGAAAACAAAACGTGGTTAAAACAGTTTTTTTGGAATCAGTTTTTTTTTTTTTTTGTTAATTAGAGAGACCCACATGAGCATAGTGATAGATACACTTAACAACTTAAAAAAATCATGTTGAAAGCAGATCACACACCATGTTCAAACCTGTTGCTGAGAACAACTTTGCAACTACAAAAATCTGTTTAATAACATCGCCGCGATTTCGACAATTCAACAATTTAAAAAATATGTTTAATAACAACACCGTGAATTCGACAATTCTACAATTTCAAAAATCTGTTTAATAACAACACCGCGATTTCAACAATTTCAAAGCTTAATGACTTCAACAACAAGAGGCTCGTGGTGGAAATTTCTTTCTCTCTTAATGAAAGATTGTTTTATTGTTGTTGTAAGCTGTTACTATATCACTTTCCTCATTTTAGGAAACATTTAAAACACTTGTTTTGCTAGACTTTGTGTGCATCATGAAAGAAAAATAATCAATTCAACAAACTTGTTCATCTGCATAAAGTTGTTATCATAACAATTTCATAAACTAGTTGCTTCAGCTCACATACATGGGAAATCAGAAGTACTTGCTACATAATTGTTCTCATAATACTTCTCTAAATAGTTGGCGTTCCTATATCTAAATTAAGTACAATCTCAAAATAACATAGGTTGTTCAATGTTGTGACACTGTATTCAGAATATTTGATTCACATCCTTATGAGTTGTTCAATGTTGTGACAACCTTACTATAACTAACCATCATGCCTTCAGGAAAACAAAGCAGATAAAAACTAACCTTGTACACACATAATGACAATGGTAGAGCCACAATGTTTTTTGTTGATAAACAATGGCGAAGCCACATGAAGAGAAATCCGTAAAAATGCTCTTGTGATTACTTTCTAAATGGTGGTGGAAGTTGTGTAATTGAAAGCTAAATTGAAAATATTGAAAGTTGAAACAAGCACTGCACTAGAAGTTGTAACAAAAAATTCTCGTTAAAATTTTACATTTACTTTTTACCCACGTTTTGTTTCTCTCTCTTCAATAGTGCTATTTTTCTATTAATTTTCTCTTTGTAATTCTCAGCCGTTGGATTGATGGCTGGAGGGATGATGCAGGAGGGGATCTGCATCCGAAAGATCAATGACAATGTTTACAAAGTGCCCACTAGTGCCAAAAAAAAATGCACAACATAGACCGGCTCCTAAACACAACATATATATGAAAATTGCTTTTCTCCTCCACGTTTTGTTTACTCCCAACTGAACTTTCAAAAATACTCATGTGTGACTTAAGTCACATAGATATTAAACGTTACGTGACTTAACTCAAGTTGTGTGAGTTAAGTCACGCTAAATCATATTCTAAACATCAACGTAAGTTAAATTTTGTTTTCATATATTCACAATGTTTCAGGGTTGGAGCATAAGTGTTGGCTTCCACTTATAACATGGTATTGCTAAGATAATTGCAAGGGGTAATTAATTTCCTTCTTTTTTTTTTCTTCCCAAATTCATGACACTCTCAAAACTCTATAAATATTTTGTTTAGAAAGAACTTTAGAAACAACCTTCATAACACTTTATTATCTCACTCTTAGAAAGAGCATAATGTTGCTTGCTTCACCATGTCTTTTTGTCATTTTTTCACTATTGTTTGTGTCAAGTAATGGCGATCCATATGAATATTTTAAGATGGCCCAACAATGGCCATCCACATTCTGTTAAACCATGTTATAAGTGGAAGCCAACACCATAAACTCATGTTCCAATGCTGAACCATTGTGAATATGTGAAAACAAAACCAGCGTGAGTTAATTCACGTTGGTATTTAGAACGTGATTCAGCATGACTTAACTTACATAGCGTGAGTTAAGTCACACAATGTTTAACACCTGCGTAACTTAAGTCAAGTGGAGCATTTTCAAAAGTTTAGTTGGGAGCGAACAAAACGTGATGGGAGAAGAACAATGTTTTATATATATATATATATATGCAAATATTTGTTACAACATTTATATTTTTTAAACGTTCTCCATCTATTTTATCTAACAATATGATTTTAAAAATTGTTATTTTTAATTTTCATATTGAGTTAGATTAATTTGTTAGAGTAGTTTTTTTTAGAGAGATTAATTTTGTTAGCAACACACTTTTTTAAACACTTTATCTAACATTTATTTATTTTATTAGTTTAAATTATTGCGGGTCTAGACTTTAGAAATAAAACTTACACAAAATGGTAGAACATACTATGACTTCATAAAATAAGAGAGTAAGTGTTCAAAAAAGATTGTTGTTAACATCCCTCAATTCGTTAAACCAATTAAGTAAGATCAAAGGTTATTGAGTAAAAATAAATTTAAGTCTAAACACCACAATGACTTATATGACCTCATTGAATGACCTAAAGTTCAATCATTGGCCAGAACCAAGGCCACAACCACCTCTCTTTCTTTTTTAGCACAAGATTGTAGAAAGTAGAAACGCTCTCATGGTGAAGGCTCAACACCTTCATCGAAAGGTCAAACACCTTCATTAGAATTTAAATCTAAAATCTTGTATTTAAGTTTTTTTCAATGGACAATCGTGTATATGAGTTATTTGCAAATTTGTGTATGAACCAAATAAATTTAATAAATGTTATGCAATTATTATTTTTATATGTATTTGACTTATATTTTTAAGACAAAATTTCTTATAAAGTAGTAACTTTTACATAAAAAATTATACAAATATTATTTTTATGACAAAATTTCTTAAACAATATTTTTAGAATAATTGTTAGCATGATCCATAAATTTAATTTTATGGTATAAAATTGTTTTCTTCCTTATGATAAAATGAATAAAACTGCCTTTGATTAATTATCAAGGTGACATGCAAGCACATGGCAACATGATCAGGGTTATCATCAATTCATCAAAGTTAAATTTCACTCGTTTTTTTGTTAGCCTCTGATTCCTACGAAATAAAATCTTAATAATTTGAAGATCGAAGATAAATAATGTCAAACCAAAAATTGTTTGATTCATAAATCAAACTTAAATTCTTTCGACTAACTCATCATAAAACTATCATCCACTTAAATTCAACCAGACTTAAACTCAACCTCTGGTTGGCCAGTTAAACATGAGTTTAATCATATTAAATTAACTAAATCCGAAGAGTTTTGCATCACAAACAAGACAAATACTAATAATAATTAGTGAGAAGTAACAAGTGATTAAAATTACAATTACATCATAATTGTGTAGAAGTGGACCACAAAACAAAAGCATCTGATGGGAGCTAAGAGAAGGCAGTACAACAACAGATGACAGACAACTCCATTGCTGCATCTCTCTCTGCTCATTGAAAGTTGAAACATAGAAAGAATACTGTCACCATTGCAATTTAAAGCTTCTTTTTCAACCCCACACATAACTTCATTCAACACAGAAATCAAGGACAACCCATTATGTAAAGATTGCATTTTTACTTCATCAAGGACAAACCCATTTATTAAAAATGGATTATGAAAGGATTCAAAAGCCTCAGGTTCATTTCTATCTATCTCATTTCTTCCAACGGCAACACCCTCTTTTTGCTTGATTTGAAGTTTTTAACATTTTACTCTTTATTACCAGCTTTCTGTGCTATTTGGAAACTGATATATCAATGTAACAATGTTAAAGTTGTTTACTTTTCTCGACTTTGCTGCAAAGTGTAAAACTTTATGATCTGTTTCTTTTTTGGGATTCTTTTATGATTTTGTTTTTTTTTGGTCTTATATGGAACTTGGGTTTGTAGGGTGGTGGTGGATTTTCACCAGGAAAATTGAGGAGCATGCTTCTTGGTGTGGAGAAGAAGAGGAAACAAGAGGAAGAACTTGATTCTAATTTTACTCCGAGATCTCGAGATTCAGATATGGATGAATCTGGTACGTTTTTTCATGTGATTTCTGTTCTTATTTGTTTGAAATTATAATGCTGCTTAGAAATAGTGTATATAAGATGCTGAGTTTCTATAAATGCATGTTTTGTCAGAGTTTGTTGGTTTCTCCATGACCATTGTGTAATTGCATTGTTTCTTATGATCTACTGATTCTATATTCCTTTCACTGACATATATTTTAACTGTTGGTTGAGCCTCTTGTTTGAAGAGTTTTAAATTCAAATGTGTTTTGATTTGTATCTTGTTTGGATAGACAGCTTAATTAAGTGCTTATAGCATAAGTGTGTATCACATAAGCTATTTCTATAACAAAACATAAAATGAGATGAAATTATTTTCATACAAGTTATACATTGTTTTCATAAGCTGTTCTAGAGAGCTTACAAAAATAAATTGAAAACAACTTACAGACATATCATAAGTTATTTTCATAAACTCTTTAAATAGTCTCACTAGTGTTTATGCCAACAGATAAGCTCAAATAAGTCAATCCAAACTGGCCCTACATAACATATGATATTGAAAGGAGTGTCATTTATGGACCTGCCTGATACTAACTTACCATAATAGATTGGCTGGTGTTTCCTTTTTTGATTTTGGTAAGCTCACTGTTTGACACAATCACATATCCGTTATCTGTTACAGGTGGCAGCAGTTCTGATCATTGTAAATATGTAGATGTTGTGAGTGTCCTTCCTGAATATTCAACTTCTACCGATCAAACCTGTAACATAGAGGCAGATTGTGGTGACCGTTTGGCGAAGGCTAATGCAGCAATGACTTCAAGGAATAGAATCCTCGAAGACCCTTCTTTAGATTATGATAGTGGGTATGATAGTATGATCATGTCCCCATCAATGTTTGAATTTCAAAAGGCTGAGCGTGCCCCACCACGAGTACCCGTGGGGCCTTTCTCAAAACCAGCACCATCTAAATGGGACGATGCGCAGAAGTGGATAGCAAGTCCGACATCAAACAGGCCAAAGACTGGACAAAGTCAGGGTCAAGGTGGGCATGCAGTACCGCGTAAGGTTGGTGGTCTTGGAAGCCGGCAAGCTTCAATGAAGGTTGTCGTTGAAGTTCCAGATCAAAAAGAAATTGGTTTAGATGAACCGGATACCAAGCAAATTGATGCAAATCAAACTAAGATGGAAGGTGGTGGACAAAAGTTTGTAAATTGGGATGATGACCCCTATGCAATTGCAGATGCTTATGGTAAACTTATGATTTTGGTTTAGACTACTTTACCGAGTTGTCACTTGAACACACTACTTTTCCAATTTCAAAATATAAAAAAAATTATTTTCCTGCTGTTTTATGGAAATTGGTGTGGTCTATTTATAATTTCTAATGTGTCCAGTTGATGCAGGCTCTACAAATTAGAGGACATAAGCTTAAAGATATTAATTAAAATTTTGGTAGATTATGTTAATTTAGTTGGTAACTTATTTAGAGGCCAAGGGGTTCTTGTATGGGGTTTTCTTAAGTTATTATTTTAAGGATGTTAAGGTTTCTATTTATTTAATTGGGGCTGTTTATTCACAAGTTTGATGAGTCCTGTATGAATGATATAATTAGGTATGAAAATATTAACTTCCAGGTTTATGACGCATCTCTATTTGTTGCCCTTCGGTAGTACTGAAAGAATGGGTTATACTACTTACCGCCATTCATTTTTTTTCAAGTCATTTTTAAAACATGCTCAGAGTGTAATAAAAAGCTAAAATAAAAAGGTAGCTAAGCATTTAACCAAAAATGGAATGGTAGGAATACCCACTTTTTCAGTACCAAAAGCTGGCACATAAGTTTATCCAGTGCAATGTCTGAGAATTATAGGTGTGGTACTGAGATGCCAAGGTGTCTCCAGTCTTTTATCTTCTGTTGGTAGTTTTATTAATTTTATCAACAACCTCTATTCAAGTTTTTTGATAGGAAGTGTTAAAGGATGCCAATTATAATAGGATTAGGAGGCTAGTCTCTATAAATAATCCATTTGTATCCTTCATTTCACATCTTTTCGATATGATTCCCTATGAGTTTTACTCTCAATTTCCCAGCTCTAAAGGTATAGTTTCTCCTTGATTTCCTCTTCCTTCTCTGATACCTTCCACTGCTATGTTGGCCTTGCCAGAGACATTTGGCACCTTCTGCTGTCTCACATAGAGACCTTTTTACCGTTATTTTTGATCTAGCATCATTCCTCGTGATTTACTCCATTATTTGTCATCCAAGGACTCTGCTAGTGTGTCTTAAACCCTTGGTTTCTTGAATTAGACTTTCCATGCACATTCACCAATGGTTAACCATAATTATGCTGATTTCTTCATAGTTTTGCTCAAATCTTGTTATTTATGAAAATTTAAGAAATTATGTTTTAAAAAAACTTTCATTCTAAGGCCTAACAGCGAAGTCATTTGAGTAGGCACATTAGATTTACTTAGGACAATTGCTTACTTTTTGTTGACTGGATTTGAAAGTCTTAAGTCATATAATAAATAGTTTGAGACTTGGGAGACATGGATGTGAAAGTAACTAATGATATCCTATGATTAGAAGTTGCTAAAACTATGGAAATAATTGCATTTGAAGCAGTTAAATAAACAGAGTAGTTTAATTTAGTATATAGTACTTGTGACCGACTCTCACTGATTCTTCTCTGTTCTCCTGTTTTCTTTCGGCTATTTGATATCAGCGGTTAGTCTCAGCCAGCATAATTCATCTATTGCTGCCCAGACTGCAGCAACATTTGTTCCTCCCCCATCAACAGCTCGATCTGTGTCAATGAGAGATATGGGAACAGAAATGACACCTATTGCTAGCCAAGAGCCATCAAGAACAGGTACACCGGTAGGGGCAACAACACCAATGCGTAGCCCTAATTCTTCCAGGCCTTCTACTCCCACTAGAGCCGCCCCTACAATTTTTACCGATCCATGTAACGATATTCTGAATCTTAACAAGAATGAATTGTCTGAAAAGGAGCTACAAATGAAAACCAGGCGAGAAATAATGGTCCTTGGGACGCAACTAGGTAAAATGAACATTGCCGCTTGGGCTAGCAAAGAAGAAGAGGATAAGGATGCATCCACTTCACTTAAAACAAAAAATGCTGAACAACCAGCTAAGAGTGTCGTTGAAGCACGTGCAGCAGCATGGGAGGAGGCTGAGAAGGCCAAATATATGGCCAGGTAAGTTTACTCTAATTATGAATATTTTCACTATCAGTTGAATATAAGCTATCCGAAGATCAGTTACGCGCGGGAGATACCTTGGTTTATAAAATAAAATAGGAGCTATACTGAGAAGTTACAAAATAAGAATGTTTTAATGCTTTAAACTGCAATGAAGCACTTAAGTGCACTAAATTATTTGATCTATATCGATTATAGATGAAAATAAAAATATTATCATTCTTGTGAGTTGTGAGTGAGTACATAATACACCTCTAGAAGATAGTCATTCTTTGTTACCTAACTCCTTTAATCTTATTGTTGTCATTCTTCTAATAGGGATATGGTGTTAATTATGCAGATTTAGGCGCGATGAGATGAAGATTCAGGCATGGGAAAATCATCAGAAAGCAAAAACAGAAGCCAAGATGAGAAAAATTGAGGTGTGCATTGTATGCTTAAATACTAATTTTGTTGTTTCTAACACGGCATTTTGCTAACACATGTTAAGAAGGCAAGAGTATTAATAATCATATACCTACAATATAAACTAGTTTTACATGTCTAATCGTATATTACCATGGTAAGTAATTGTGAGTGTTTAAAGAAATAATATTATTATGTAGTAAGATGACGAAATACAATTGAACATTTGTATAACAATAATACACTGGTTTCAGGTAGAGGTTGAAAGAATACGGAGTAAGTCGCATGATAAGCTGATGAACAAATTAGCAGCTGCAAGGCACAAGGCTGAGGAAAAACGAGCAGCAGCAGAAGCCAATAAAAATAATCAAGCTGCTAAAACAGAGGAGCAAGCAGAATACATCAGAAGAACCGGTCATGTACCTTCTTCATATTTTTCATTTCGTTGTTGTACTTGGTGCTCTTAAAGAGAGTCGCTCCTTGTTTCTTGTTATTGTTTTGTTTTTCTATAGGTGTTCATTGCTTTTTTGCTGCCTACGTCCAAGCATGTTCAATATGCTTCTTGTATTTTCTTCATGGTCTAAAATGATATATTTTCTGCATAAGAAATTGTCAGTTAGAAGAGTTGCTATTTGTCCGCTTTTTGTTTCTTTGATATTTATTCCTACAAAATCATAAATAGAAGTCTAGTGTTTCATTTTTTGAAAATACCAAACAATTTATTCAAAGTACAAGGTGTGCTGGAACAAACAACAAGTACAGTGGATAGTACACATTACACAAAAGCAATTAAACATAAGCCAACTAAGGCAAGCCTATAAATGCTCAAGCACTATCTAGACGTGTTATGACATTTCAAGTTAAACAACAATGACACCTAAAGACCCAAGTGGTTGATTTACACCACTGATTTAATAAAGTGTAATTAAAACCAAACCCCTTTGATTTAAACAAACACAGATGATTTTATGCTTTCAAGACATGATTTAGATCAATTACACGCACATCAAACAAGTTTAATTTCTTCCACACCAACTTGCTTCTCAAAGTCAAGCATCGTTACCCAGTGTGCATCTAATACCCCAATACAGCCAAAACTGCATTCTAAACCATCTCAAAAAATGTCGAATAGTTTCTTCTAAACCATAGCCACCCACACAAATTGGATCCATTTTGAAGTATCTCACGCTAACCAAGATTATCATTTGTAGTTAACCATTAACCATTATTTGAGAAAATGCGAGCAGCCGCGGCCGCATAAGCCAATAGAAATAATCAAGTTAAGGAGGTCATTGCTGAGGGCGTTGCCGGTGCTGTTGAAGAGCAAGCCGGACATTTTACAAATAAAGCAATCTCTTGCTGCCGTTTCTGCTTTGTAAATGAATGAGACTCATTCTCGTACGTCCCAACATGTTAAATATGCATTCTTCTATTTAGAATTATGTTAGTGTTTAGCTTTTCGGTTAAAGAACTCTTTGTATACGTGATTTTCACATTTGATAATTGTTTGTGGCTATGATCATTGGTCAATGTTCCAAAGAATACTAACTTGATTGAACTTGGAAGTTTTCACACCACCTCAAGGTGCAGATAGGAGCCATTGAAGACAGGGGGAGGGAACAAAATGAAGGATTTGAAGATCAAGAATTACCGCTCTTTCAAGCAATTGATAGAAGAATTATGGAGACTATCTTCAACAATGACAAAGATATTTGGAACACTACAAGAAAAGTGTTGATTACCCACATGCAAAATCCATCGATAACCCTATAATTTTTGGGTAATGCGTTGTTTATGAGGATTCTCATGGACACAATTCAATTGGAAAAAGGGCAATGATAAATACTTACCTAGAAATTGTTTCTCTCCTCAACGTTGCCTATTGTAGGTTTCTGAGAAAACACTCATAGGTAAATTTTTGAAGGAAAATTCCCTAGATAACTATAACATTTTAAATTACATTTTAAAATCTTTTCTAAGGGAATAATCCATTGGTAATAATTTTTTTTTTATTCCAAAGTTTTTTAAGTATATTAACAGTAAAATAACATATTAATACACAAAATTTATATGCTAAAAACAAAATATGGTATGCAATATATTGTAACCTTCAAGAATTCTGGTCTAAGGAAGTAAATAGGTCGCCACATATGCAAAATAGGAATCCTACATCTTTGTTGTAGAATTCCTATTTTGCATAAGTGGTGACCTATTTACTTCCTATTTTGTATAAAGCCCTATGGTCAGTTATTTAGAATTTTTGTGTGTATAAGCCATGTAGAAGTGCTAATAACACTATTGTTTTAATACTTTCTCAAACATTCACTCATTTATTAGTTAAAATCAACGTGGATCATATGCGTTGTAAATGAGTTACATAAAATGGTAGGACACATGTGAATCTTATCCAATAAAAAAGCAAATATTAAAAAGCGTGTTGAAAATAAGGTGTTTCTAATATTCCTCCTAAGCCATGTTCACATACCTAACAATTAAGGAAAGAGGTTGGATGACAAAAGTGTTAAATGTGCACTTCTTGAAAGTAGTGAAGAATCAAAAGCTTATAGATTCTATGATTCAATTTTAAAGAATATTATCATCAATAAAGATGTGGTATTTGTTGAATTTGAAAATCAAAACTAAAAAATGAAGTACGATGTAATGCCTGATGCGGGAGACAAAGCTGACGAGGAAGAAAAATCTAAAGAGAAAGAAGTAGCAAATGCAATAGATGAAATTAATGAAATAGAAGTAGAAGGCGAAACCAAACCGACGGATAAAATGTCAAATGATTTAATGTAGACGAAACTTGAGAAAAACAACTCAAAAAGTCATGTGTTATATTTGTAAATCACATACACTGATACACATATATGCCATGTGAAGTAGGAGTTAACACACTGGTATGGTATGTATGTGTGTGTGTCCACTCATAAAACTTTGTGTTAGTGTAGATCAAATGAAAATTTGGAACTTGAAAATACCTCAAAAAGTTAAAGTGTTTGACGTGTAGTAAGGGGCTATCTTCCGACCTGATGTCATGTTCAAGAACGTGGTGAATTGTTTCGATTGTTGTATTCATTGTGAAGATTCTTATGAGAATGATTGACACATTTTTTTGGATGCAACAAAGAAAAATAGATATGGCTAGCGATAAGCTTTTGGAATCCTATTAGTGGCTTAGTAAAGCCAACATATGGTTTTGTATCACTTTTGTTCAAGATTCTATAGGTCATGTTAGATGATGATGTTCGATGGTTTGCAAGGTTGTCTTACACAATTCTAAGGCCTTGCCTTAATTTATAAATTGGGCCCTTAATAAAACAAACACTAAAAACACAATTTTAAAAAACTTACTAAAATCATTAAAAAAACACACTACCTGAATTTTAAACACAGGACTAAAATTTTGAGGCACAGTAGTCTAGCACAACCTCGACGGACTATGGGACGACCGTGATGATTTGTAATGATGTTGTAGTGTACTTGGCGCCATAGAAACAAAAAAAATGTGGGAAAACCACGAACCAAGACCCATGATTTTTGTGTAGTTGACGCGGGACTGCTAGTACAGTTGGTTGCACACTGAACCGTCAATATATTCCTAAGGGTTATAATGCCTTCTAGAAAGGCAAAAACGCCCATGAAAAGACTCAGCGACCTCAGAAGGGAGGGAGGTGTGTGTGGGGTATTAAAAGAAGTTATAATTTTTTTTAGTGGATAGACGAGATGGCAAAACCATCATAAACTCATACACACAAAGTGGAGATACCGGAGTTCGAACCCCGGTCATGACGTCCGGCCTAACAATTTCGGCATTTTTTGTTAGTTGAACTAGGACTTATGGGACAAAAGAAGTTATAATTTAACTTGATGAGTTGAACATTACTATTGCGTTTATTGAATATGATTGTAAGTCATTTATGGACGACATATCATTTTTTGAGGGATGACGACCTATCTTATATACTTAACTCTGACCTCAAGTTCAGTAGCATTATTTTGCATCATAAAACTTTGATGCAATTTTTCTAAGATTTAGCGTAAGTTTCATTTGAGAACAAGCAAACAACGTCTTTCGTTTGTTAGCTAGCGCGGTAGTGTTACATCTAATCACTAAGTTTACAATTATATCTAATCAAATACATAATTGACTGTTACAATGAAATTAGTTGAGTTTGTTGTTGTAAAACAAAAATCTTATAAAAAAATATTAAGATAGTAAAACACTAAAACGTAAATCTAATATATGCAAGGTCTGATGTTCGACCCTGACAAAAAAAAAAACCTAAAATCAAATGAAAAGAAGTCTTTTAGCTCTAGAGGTCGAGGACAAGGCAATCTAAGCCCTATGATGGTGCTGCAAATTACTCCCTTCGTCCCGCAATAGATGACTTAGTTGAAAATGTGCAATTTTGACCACAATTACTTTGACTATATTTTTCTATTAATATACAATGAACAAATAATATCATATAAGATGTCGTTAGATTCGCCCCGATGAGTATTTTTAACGTATTAAATTTTCATAATTTTTTCTAAAATATTATTCAAGATATTTAAGTTTAAAATTATGTATTGGTATGCGTAATAGAGTTGTCGTATTGTGGGAGGGAGTATTTTGTTTCTCTATACCGTTAGAGAGAAGATGATGATAACAAGTGAGTCAACAGAAATAGGACAGGTGTCCAACTAAATTTTGTTAAGATCTTCTCTCATTCAAATCGAACCATTCAAAGTACACACAACACACAAACACAGAGACATATATGAATCATGTAAATCTTATAATTTCGACAAAAATCACAAAAATAAAACCAAACCACGCTTACTTGTTTTACCTTAAAGCCCATCCATCATCACATTCTCTTACTCTCTCTCTCTCTCTCTCTAACAAATAAGAAAACTCTGTTTCTCTCTCTCTCTACCCAATTTCTGTGGCGGCTCTCTCTCTACTTCTTCTTCTCCTCTTCACATCTCAGATTGAGATTTGGATCCATCGATCTCTTCTTCTGGGTTGGGTTGTTCGCCATGGTTGCCCAACAGCCACAACTTCAGATTCAGACTCAGCAACCAACACCTTCTCCTCAAGATGAAGCCTTGAAAAGGAACACCGATTGTGTCTACTTTCTTGCTTCTCCCTTGACATGCAAAAAGGTTCTTTTCTTCTACCTTTTTCTAAAAAGCCCTTTTTTATTATATCTTTTAGGGTTTCAGATTCGTGTTTTCTCCAATTTGTTTTGGTTATTCTATCTTTTAATTATTGATTTCAAATAAAAATTCAATTTTGATTAATGGGGTTTGGTTTTCTTTGATTAAAGTTTGTGTTTTTAATTCCCTAAAATTGTTGAATTGTAGATAATTAGATATCCATCCATGAAGATTTTTTTGTTAGACTGAATTTTTTATGGATTGCGTTTCTTGGTATCTTGATTAATTAATTGATCATCTTGTTATTTTATTGGATCTCTCTGACTGTTTTTTTGCCTCTCTTTTTGACCCTTCCTTTTGTATTTAACATAGTGGCTGAAGGGAATTAGGATGAACGTGGCTCTTTAACCCTAACTGTGATTGTTAGGACCATAATTTTTGTTATTTAATTAGATTAGATCAATTGCATAAATTCAGCCACAAAAGTGTAAGCTGATGTCAATTGAGCATTTGGAATTTTGAAAGCATTTGTGTAGTGTAGTGAATGACCTTTCATTAAGTTTAGAGTATTATGGATACTTTATGTAAGCTTTATACATAAGCGTTTATCATGATAACACTTGTGCTGTAAGCTGCAAATAAGCTATTTATCCAAACAGGGCCTTATTATTATTATTAAAAATAAAAGTGCGAAAAAGTTTGTAGCTAGAGTATTTGAGTCTTGATTATAGGTTAGCCTGTACAGTGTTTGTTAGCAGTTGTGTTTTTTTGAGCAATCCTGCAAGTTGTTTTTGTTAACTAGATTTCAGAATTCTACTTGAAATGACTACTTTTTTTTTTTTTTTTTAGATTCATTCTATTACATGCTGCTTTTATTTTTGTGGCTGTGTGAATCATGTGGCAATGATTAGTTTTTGCTGAACAATAATGTGCATCAATTATTAAGAATATAAGGTTATCTTGTCATTGAAAGCTGATACATCATTTGATTTCGTTGCTGATGTCATTTTGGTTTGTTCTCTTTATCGAAACAGGGAAATGAATGTGAGTACCGCCATAGTGAGTATGCTCGAGTCAATCCTAGAGATTGTTGGTATTGGTTGAATGGTAACTGCTTGAATCCCAAGTGTTCATTCCGTCATCCGGTGAGTTTCTTTACCAGCACGAGTTTTCTGTACCTTTTTTTTTTTTTTATCGAGTTATGAGCTAATATCTGCCATTTTCTCCTATCTTTTGAATTGTCTGTATGGCTTTTACTAACAGCATTTTGCTTTTACATGCAGCCTCTTGACGGGTTGTTAGGAACACCACCAGCAACTGCTGCTGCTGCTGGACCATCTGTCCCTGCGCCACAGATTGCGGCAACATCTGCAACCCATGCACCTTATAATGCTAGTAAACAACCTGTGCCTTGCATTTTCTTTCAAAAGGGGTTTTGCTTAAAAGGTGACAGATGTGCCTTCCTGCATGGACCAAACCCTACCAATGGCAGTAAAATAGCCACACAGGGGTCAATGACGATGACCAACCAAGGAGCTGAGAATCCAAGTTTTAAGAAACCCTTTGGTGGCATTGAAAAACATGCACAAGAAAGGAAAACTTCCCAAGCAAATGTTGCAGGTGTTGAAGCTAAACCTGTCCAAAAATCTGAGACTGCTCCACAGAAAAATATGTTTAAGTTGGTGAAGCATCTACCACCACCACCTGCAGGGTTTGATAATGAGGCTTCGCGATTTAAGACAACTAGTTCTCCACCGCCAACCAATGGGCCTAATGCCCGGTCTGATCGTGTGCATCATCCTCGTTTGCCAGATGATCACAGTTTCCAAAGTGGTAAGGACAATGACGAGTTTCTCAGAGAGTCGTCTCCTGGATTTGATGTTCTTGTAGCTGACGAACTTAGAAATTCTGATTACTATCACGGGGAAGATGAATTTGGTAAAACAAGAGGTCAAGATGAAAGAGGCCCAGACTCTTTGAATGAATACGATGTAGGGCATTCTGCTGATTATAGTTTAGCTGCTGATATTGATCGAGATAGATTTCGTGTGCCCCAAGGTTATGACTCATATGATCACATGCGAGAGCCATATGGCTGGGAACCTAGAAAGGGATCAGCCCAAATAGAAAGAAGGACTCATCACAGATCTCGTAGTCCTGACAGTGTTGAGGTCTCAGATCTCCGACATCGTTTATCCAAGCGCAGGAAGGGAAATGGCCTAAAATCTGTCGTCGCTCATGATGAGGAGCAAAGCCATCGATTTTCTCGGAAGGATTCGCACCAGTTACCTTCAAATGAGAGATCCGTAAATAATCGTTTCCGAGGCAGAATAAATCTTCCACCAAATGGTGGTGACAGTCACCTAGAGAGGGACTTAGACAGAGGAAGAACCAGCGGTCACGTAGAGAGGGACTTGGACAGAGGAAGAATCAGTGGGCGGTTGTCATCTGGAAGGCTGCAATCACCTCATGAGGGAAGGATCCAAGATAGATTAAGAGGAAGGTTGCCAGATGATGAGAGGAGAAACTTCAGCAGTCGATCAAATGAGGACCGAAGTGGGTTCTCTGCGCCAAAAAGTCTTGCTGAACTTAAGTATGGGAGGAACACTGAGAATAATGACCAACAATCATTTGGAAAGAGGAAAAGCTTCAGGGATCACCAACCATATGAAGATGATGTACCATTTGAAGGTCCAAAACCACTTAGTGAAATTCTGAAGGAGAAGAAAGGAGTTGGAGCTGGTGCAGGCTCCTCCCACAGTAGCAAATATGATGAAAATAAGAATGAAGGAATTACCGAAAATGGAACATTGTCAGAGAGCAAGGAAGAAGAGTCCAAGATTCAGGCTGCTGATGGAGTTGAGAATACTGATGTAACTCACGGTCAATCGTCCGAGGAAGGAATGATATACGACGAAGCTGCCGAAGATCAGGAGTATGAAGGTGAAGGAGACTATGAATATGAGCAAGGTGATGAGGAGTATGAGTATGAACAAGTTGAGGGTGAAAATCAAGAGCAAGAATATATGGAAGATGAAGACGGGGATGACTTTGCCAAGAAGATTGGTGTTGTTCTTTCATAATTTTTATGGAGAAGCTCATAAACCATATTTTGCTATTGATAATGATCTGATGAGACCTTATACTGTCTCTTTAACTTAGCAGCATTTTTCTGCTTAAGCATGTAGACCTCAACTGGGGTATATCTGTCAATTTTTATTTTCTTGCATTGATTTTTACAGTTTTAATCTGATTGAGTGGATATTTTTATGTAAGAAGAAGTGGGGCATTTTGCTGTACTCTCATGCAGAGTGCAAGCCTGTAACGTTAGAGAGTTAATAATATTTGCAGTTACAATACAGTTCTTTCTAGTTACTTCAATTGATATGATGGAAGCTTGTATTTCAATTTCAGTTAGTCCTATAAACATCATTTTAACTGAACTTAATTTATTGTTTTGACATATAACTTAATTACTGAAGCCTTTAAGATTCCCATTGTAGCAGTTGGGATTTGGTGCTTTGATAGATTGATGGTTCAAGCGTGTTGCGTATTTTAATTTCACTTATGGAACAAATTTAAGCTAAATCTTTAGTAAATTTTATTGCAAAATACTACTATTACAGTATTCTTTTTTTTTAGGAGAAATAAACTAGTTTTCTTTTTTTAATACATAAAAAAAGGGAAATTTACAAGGCAAACATTTGAATATCCAACACCTGTACTAGAATGGACTAACAGTAATAATAATCGAATGAATTGTATTTTTTTTATTAATTTCACACACTAAGTTACTCCACATTCACACTTTTTTGAGCCATGTTTGAGGATTCAATGGAAAAATAAAATAATTAGGGAATTGTACTTTACACAGTTTTATGGATGGAATACAATAAAATGATGTCATATCTAACTTTGCTCTTTGTTCCCCTTCAGCACTATTCTGGGAATAAAATTAGAAAAACTTCACGCTGAGGGATCATTGCCATATTTGACAAATTCTACTTGTAATGCTATAAATCCAGCAGAGGCAACAAAGTTGCATTAGATTTGATTCTTTAATTTTACTATTGCAGAATTTTGCATGGTTAAAATGTCGGAGACTGTCAGACAATTGTGCACGACCATCTCGATCAGAATATCATTGCTCTAAAATGATCATTTACTCTATAGCTATCTAGGAGATCCCTGACGTGGAGATCATACGGCTATTAATCATATTCTGATGACAAGGTCCTAAATCGTCCACTAAATTTGTGCCTGTATCTCATAAACCAACTACTAAAAAGTATTAACTTCGACATGGACACTTGACACGACACTGATATGAAAACGTTGATACTGCTAATATAAAATACATAGGACACCGACACAGTTATTTATGTATTAATTTATTTCTAATAAAAATATCATTATATTATTATCAACTTTTGTTTTGAAAAAATTAGATAATAAAATTTGACCATAAAGCCGTAAAGAAATGTTTACATATTTAAACTAGAAACATACTGTGTCAAATTTGCGTTTTTTTCTAAAAAGAATTGAACCTCCGACTCCTCAATTCTCTATATTTAAAACGTCAGTCCTCAATCATTAGGATATTTTATATGAAAAATAGAGACTATTATTATTAAAAGGAAAACACGATCTTTTTCACGAAGTTGGCATGTTTCGGGTTCCTAATGTCTTGTCGAGTACACACGTTTAAGGTTATCATTGGTTCCATAAATTTTCTCTTGTGACTTGTAAGATTTGGTTAGGTCTTATAAGAAAAAAATTTAAAATGTTTTTGATTCTATTTATAAGAAAAAGTTATAACTTTTAGTGTATATTTTTTGTTTAAAAGACTTTTAGTGTATATTTATTGTTTAAAAGACTTTTTAAACCTCATTGAATGTTTTTTGTTTATTGAGTTTTTGTCTCAACTCTGAACTTTCCGCTCAATGATTTCTATGCTCTATTGATCATGTTGATTGAAACACTAACCTCTTCAGTCGTCATTCAGATCTAACAAGCAATTATATTTTGCAAAACAAGGATTACAGAGTTTGTGTATCACATTTACTCCACAATTACATAATTGCATCAGGTTACTAATATAATGTACTAATTTTTTAAAGGGGCAACCATAACTTGTGTTTGGATGCGTCAACTGGGAAAATAAAGTATACAAGACAGTTCTATCAAGGGTCTTGCATTATTTATTTATTTTCTACAGAATAAGGAAGAAAAAAAAAAATCTCTTATTCTTCTTTTCTCTCTCACTTTATTTCGTAACCCAAACATAACACAGTTCACATGCTATGGTGGTATAGTCAATGATTCAAACCTACCATCTTTCACTGAAGAAAGTCAAACCAAACATTCAAATACTGTCTGTCCGATATTTGATACTAATACAAGTTGAAACCGGAATCATATGCTAATGAAGCAAATTAACAAATTAACAACACAGAGCCCTTCATCAAACTAGAGCCTCAAGATCCGTCATTCAAGAAACATGCTTATGCTTATGATTTATGGCATCATCAAATTCAAGCAAATAATCCCCAGGTATGAATTCTTTGATCTTCCAAGGTTCTAGCTATAGTGTGTTCTGCATTTTGAATACTTTTGTTTTCTATGGTATGTTAATAATCTTGTTCATGCCACATCACAAACTTGGTTTGTCATGAGGGAGGAACATAACTTGGAAAACATAGACACTGAAAACTTATGAGTAACCCAGAAACAAGGCTAAAGAAGAGTGAACTTTCCAGAAATTAAAATTTCACTACGCTTTGTCAACATAAACTTTAGGGATAATCAGGCTCAACCATGAAATTTGAGAAACTAGCACAGAATATCAGAAAAAATTGAAATTCAAGGTTATGCTTATGTCAGAAGGAAAATTTAAACTTCACAAAAAAAGGAAAGTAGGGATACACAGTAATTGAATGAAATATTTAGATCGTGGCTGAAAAGTAACAGTACATTCCACCCACTTGTAACAGATACAGGAATTAAAACTTCAAAACTATTTTACAAATATATCAGTATCAAGAGTCCTCACCCAAAAAAGTTTGCTCAATGTGTTGAATTGCTTGCTGAACATGAAAAGGCACCGACATTTTCCCATAGACAATGCAAGTATGTATCTTTTTTGTTTTGTTTGTGCAAGTATATATCTTATTATACAGAACATAGCCCAACACGTTTGACAATCCATATAATGTCACGTTTCATACGCTACAAACCTTAAGGATAACTTTAAATCCAAGATATTAGCTTTCTCACTCGACATACAAAATACGGACTTCTCTGTCCTCTAGAAATTATCCTTGGAGTGCAGAAACATCCAAGAAACATATAACCTCTAATGATGCCTCATGACTAAGTTTTCGCCATAATCTTTTCAGCGAATTGGGTGATACTGTGTGATACCCCGCTTAGGCGGCAGCTTCCTCAAAATGAAAAGGACCAAAGAAGAAGGCAATATTTCCACCAACTGCAGCAAAAATGTAAGAAAGTTATGAAGATTTGTAGTTGAGAGACCTATGACACGATGAACAAACAGCCTTTTTCATTACTTACTCTTTAGACAAAATGTTTAATAACCGAGTAAAATAATTCTATAAGTGTCAGAGAAACTACAATTTTTAATACCTCAGCAATTCATTTCCTTTTGACATGGACATTAAAACACCAATTAACCATTTTCCAAGAGAAAATTTCTCAGGTCAGAATGTTGCTAAAGATAGATCCCTAACAATATGAATTGGAGGAATTTGAAACAACAATAACTTGATTATCTGATTTACAAATTCACTGGCTACTTAGGTTTCCTGTGAAAACAATCTTACCAAGAATCCAAGACTAGCTTCAAATCGCACGGCAGAAAGAATTAACTTAGGTAGGTTAATAAAACTAGCACATAATTCAGTGGTTTTAGAAAAAATTCAGGCAGGGGAATGTCAGCTTTCAATACTGGGTTCAAAACACCATTAACCTTATGAGCCCAAATGGCACGTTACAAGGAATTTAATAAACAAACTCACCAGGTAATATATAAGGTTTAGAATGGGATGGTCCAAGACATCAAGGTCAGCCGCTTTATCAAATGCATTAAAGCACATCTGACACAGTAAAATATGATCAAACTCGGTTTAAAAACCAAGCAACAAGAATCATAGAGAGTTAAAGAGAAAAAAAACACTAACCATAACACATCTGATAAGGAAGCATGAAAAACATATGGTAGTCACATAGCCAACCTGCATTAGAAAGAGCAGGTAAATACTCAGGGAAAAGGAAAGAATGAACGGACCCTTTAAGATATGCAATCGAACATAATTCCATGTAAAATTGAGTACCTCTTGTAGCTTCTTGCGACGACCTTTAGATTCAACAGGAAAGCGTTGTAGCATCAAGAATAATCTGTCATAGATCACGCACAGAAAAGGTACAGTGGGTATGGTAATCAAAGGATACTGAAGTATATGCCTAATGCAAGTAAACTTATATCATACATTTCTCCTCAAGGTCTCAGGTTCGATTCTCTCTGGTGCCAATTTGAGGGGGTTAGTTTAACTTCTTCAAAAAAAAAAAGAAATACATCTGTACAGAGCCTAAATGGAATGTTACAAGGAACTATTTACATTGAATGAAGAATCCACATCAACATTTACTGCTTATGGAGTTGCATTTTAGCTGGTGTAAAGAATTATGACGGTAGTATACATGCTTCATGAAAGAAAGTGACCATAGACAAAATATTTATACATAGTGACCATGTTTTCGCAATAATGGAATCTCACAATTTCAGAAAACCAGCATAGGTTTCAGGAACTCAGATTGCTTCTATATATGCTAATCTGTTATTTTTATTTTATTTTTCATTTTTTCACTTCAGACAAGGCAAATTCATAAGTCACTGTTATTCTGTAACCCAGGTGCATTAATTCCATTCAATATTCCAAAGTCCAAACACATCAAATGCAGTTGAAAATTTAAACAGACAATTACCTCCCACCATAGAGTAGAAAGCCAAGGGCTGCAAACAAAGAGACCCCTACATACATGCATAGGAAACCCTGATTAATGTTATGATCATTCAGATCTGATAGTTGACCCCCGGTCCAAACACACAAAAAGAAACAAAAACACAAACAGACAAACCTGCAAAAAACATCTTCGATAAAATCACCAGCATGCGGACAGGTTTCCACCATAATATCAACCACAAAGCAATCTGAAACATTTTAAATAAAATATTAAAGTTTATCAAAAAATATAAATAAAAGAGAAATCAACAAATACAAAAAACAAGTCAACATCAAAGTAGCAACTATTTCAAATTCTGAATAGATATTATAAAATAACAGAACTGATACCACCAATAAGTATCAAATATTAAAGGTCAAAGACAGAGGCAGATGTTTAATAATTTTTAATAAATTCTGTGAAAGAGTACTTTTAGATTATTTTATAGTATCTTTATTGATAGTTTCCGTAGTTAGGTTGTTGGTTTTATGGTTAGTGGACTTATCAATACTTCAAACAAATTATTAGTATAACATATGAATGAGTATTACGCTAAGATATTGGAACATCGTACGTTATCAATTATATTCTCAGTTTATCACCTGGAGTTGTTTTTTCTCTTGTTTCCTTCTTCTCTACTCTTATTCTTATTAGAGTGGTATCATCCACCTTTAATATCTATCTGTTCTGTTGTGTTAAGGTCCATATGACTTTTTTTTCAGGAATATGTCCATAGAACTCTTTTACATTCCACCTATTTGTTTACTTGTAATATTCTATAGAGTAATTTCTCAACATTGTGACAAGAAAAAATAACTAAAGAGAGATGAAAAATATCATATTTGAAAGGAATGGGAGCCTTTAGTGGCAAGTGTTTGAAGTCTTAGGAAGTCAGCAAGGAGTTGTCCAAGTGATCAGCTGTTCATAGTTGAATAGCATCAGTTAGAAGACTGACGGCAGTGTACATGCGGCTAAGCAATGCATTATGGGGTGGCTGCGGACTCAGTTCCAACGCATAGAAGAATGTAAATAGTTGGGAAGGTGTGTCGGTGAACAAACATATGGCAACATTCCAGCACTATGATTTAAGCCTTTCAGTATAATTTGGCTCAACTTAATGCATTTTTGTTCCTTTTGCCATTTTTCACTTCTGTGCATGGGTTTCGTATCTGGGCTGGTGCATTTCTGGTCCAAGAAAGGTTGTCTAGCAGCTGGCAGGTGTACTGAATAAAACAGTGCCTGGTGACTTTCAGGGAATTTTTGGATCTGCTAGGGATTTCTAGTGACCTTTTCTCTGGCTATTTTCTTTGGTACTTAAAAATTGACTTCATTGGTATATTCTGGTGTTACAGTGTTTAGAGAGCAGATTAGGACCAGTGTAAGTAACTATCTTTTTTGTGATAATGATTCTGTGCATGTTAAGTGGTGAGCGTTCAGGTATGCGTGGATATTGTCTTTGGTGTAAGGCATGAATGTGTGTGGCAAGAGGCTCTATGTAGCTGTGTTGTCTAGTGGTTGTGATGATTATTCCTATAACAGGCTTACAGCAACAGCTGCCTCTGACTCCGTATCTTTTTGCCTTCTGTATTGTACAACATACATACTTACCGCACATATTCAGAACAAGTGCCTCAAAAGCCTACTTTTGGTAGATGATGATAACATTCTAGCTGATTAATACTAAAATTGAGTCATGGAGACTGGAAAGCTTTTGAAACAAACAGATTTTGACGAAGTAAAAGTATCAGTATAATATAAGGAATGCAAATCCATCCCAATACAATGATAGTCAACAAGTGGAAAGTACCAGAAAATTTCAAGATAGGTGGTTTCCATAGAGAAATTCGTTAAGCATTATATGTGGTTACAGTCTTGCAGAGTCACAAGCAAACTCAATGGGAAGTTACCAGACAACTAAAAAACTAAGAAAGCTTGGCAAATGTTTGGCAATTGCGTGTCATCAAAGCAAAAAATAAGATTGACAGAGAATACAGTGCTATGAATCTAAAGAAGTCTACGACTCTACATGGTTTGGCCTGTTTAAGGTTGAGTTGGTTAATCAACGCAATTAACCCAGTTCTATTGCAAGGAACCCAGTTATATTGCAAGGTCAACAGCTCAATTCCGGATTGTCTGACTGGTTTTTTCAAATTTTCTAGTCATTGAAAATTATAGAGTAAAACTCCTGATATATCCTATAAACACACAGATCAGAGGGGAAAAAGAACTAGAAGCTTTCATTGCTGGTCGCACATGTTGGCCAAAGTAAATGCTAAGCCAGAACTCAGAGTGCCCATCAGCCTCATCATCAAACACAACAGCACTGTGAATGAATATGCCCAAGAGAAACTCCTTCACAACAGCAATTTCTAAATTGGATCTGAAGCAACAACCTCATTATCCATTGGAATCAAATAATGCAGGAATGTTTGATAAACTCCAGAAAATTCCTCATCTCTATTTGATAACTGATTATAACACATGCGCTGAGCAGCAACAGTTTTCTGGGATTGGGGAAGGACACATGGACAGACGGAGGGGTTCAACTTGTCAGATCTGACAAAGGAAACTACCTGGATCTTAGAGCTCCCATCGGAAAAGGTTGAAATTTGCAAACGAAAGAGCTATGCGAACGATGATTACCAATTACGCAAAACATACTGTAAGTGTTTCTACATAAGCTAAGAAATACATGAAAATGTAAACAGGTTGCACACAACATCCATTGCCACAAAAAAAAAAAAAAAAAAGAAGTTAAACCGACTATTTTGACCACAAGTGCAACCACGGGCAAGATTTTTCACCTGAATAACATAAACAACAGCATTAATTGTGTAGAAACTTGGTCTCAAACCATCGGTAGATACAGCTCGTGCCTGCAAAACATGATCAAATATGAAATCAGGCCGCGAAATAACAAATTACCAATAAAAAAATTGCTATTTAAAAATGTAAATAAATAGTAGTAACACAAAAAAAGTAAAACTTGCCTGATAATAAATCTCAGCCCAGAAGAGAACCAAAAGTGCATATGTGGTAAAGAAAGCAAGACTTGGCATGTCAAGTAAGATATGTTGCACAATCTACATACACACAATATTTCACCATTAGAATTAAATGCAACTATGTGATTGAATTCTGATTCTCTTGAAACGATTTGTCTTAAGCGAGTATAAGAATAAATAGCTGCAAATGAGATGTTCATACCTCTGGCTCTAACTTCTGAACATCTCGCCGGAAAACAAAAACAAAACACCGAACTGCAATCATAACCATAGTTGAACAACAAAAATTGACAAGAAATTCAAATAAATACTTCGAAAAAAAAAAAGATAATTTGAAAGATACAAACCCCCATTGACGAAAAAATTGAGAAAGTGAAAGACCTTCTGCGTGGTCCAACCATATTCCGGTACTCTCAATTGTATTCTAACAAGTTGAACCTAAAATCCACAAAAACAAAAAATCAATAAAATTGGATTGAAATAAAACCCTAACAAACGAAAATGGGAGAAAACAAACCAGAGCGATGGCGGCGACGATTCCATAGAGGATAGCGAGGAGATGGAAGATACGGTCCTGCCAGAGAGGAGAGTTGTTGATGTCTCTCCACCAGTTGGATGTTTTTGTGAAGTCAAGGGCGGTGACCACGGCCATCACCGCCTCCGCCGGCACGCCTCTGGCCACCATCGAATCGCTCGATTATTTTTTGTTTATTTATTTATTGCAGCTTTTAATTTACTCTTCAACACAATGAAAATATAGATGGATAGATAGATAAACACAGATAAAGAAGAAGAAACAAAAATTGTAATCAAATTATTATTATCGTTTTGTTTTGTTTGGTTTGGTTTGGTTGCAAATAGTGTTGTTGTTTTTTGTTGGGTTTTGTTTTGTGGCCGGCGATGGAGAAATAATTTGGGATTTAGATTAGAGAGAGATAACGGAGGGTAACGGAGGTAAGATATGGATACAAAGTCCAAACAAGTCATTTAAATTCTCAAAAAAGAAAAAAAAAATAACTCATTGAAAACTCAACTTTATATATTTAGATTAATTAAAATTCTTTTTGACTAACAGATCGATCAATGGAGTAATAATTAAACTTAGCTGATAAAATCCGATTAAGTGCTTGTTTGGTTAAGCTTCTTGTTAGCCTAAAAGCACTTCTACATCCTAAAAAGTGAAAAAAAGCAATTTCATACATGTTTGTTTTGGCTTTTTAAAAGCAATTCTCTTCTCCAAAAGAAATTCTCTTTGAAGCTAGGAATCCTAGCTTTTGAGTTTGGTAGAATCAATTCTACATTTAATTTTATACTTTTGTTATTAGAATTTATTACTTTCCAACATTGCCCTTCATCAATTCTTATTTTCTTCTTTCGCCTTTCACAAATTATGTATTGCCCAACATTAATTTTTGTTGCATCTACAATTTTTGTTGAGCAGCCGTGTTGAATAAAACGAGTTGTATAGTCCAATAGTATGTACGCTAATTTTCTTGTGATTTTTTTACTGGCCATTATTTAACTAGTGATAGTAGTTTAATGATCGTATTTATTATTTTTTAAATTAATATATAAAAAATTATTTATTAAATTAAATAATATATCTACATTTAATATTGATCTACATACACATTTAACTATGTCCATTTTAGTAATTATACATTCAAAAGCAATTTTGATCAAAACTATTCAAACAACATTCAGTTTGTTTAATCAATTCTACATCATTGTATCCAAACATAAATCAATTCTCTCAAAATCAATTTTGTTAGAATCAATTATATCAGAATCAATTCTGGCAGAATTAATTTTATCCAAAGCTGAACCAAACACACACTAAGTTGTGTAAAAAAAAATCCAATTAAGTAGTTGACTCATCTGTAAATTTTAAAAAAATTAATTAATACTAGTATAAAGTTTTCACCGTCACTTAATCTTTGTCGCGAAATATGTAGAGCATGTAAGGTTAATTATTTTTTATCTAAATCGAATTACCCCTGAGCACATATTTAAAAGGTTTAAGTCTCTTATCACTTAGAACAATCCATATGATAATATCTTTATGAGGATTGCTATATAGTACGGGTGTTTTTTATACGAAAAATTTCACGGAAGCCTATTAATGCTTATTTCCACGCGCTCAAACAGTACACGTACATCCTCCGGTTACTAATATAAGCAGAAATCTACTTTTTATATACATTCAATTAATGATGTATGTGGTCTTTATTATATGTCATATTTATCAATAATTGAATGTATATAAAAAATGGATTTTTGCTTATATTAGTGACCGGAGGATGTACAAAATAACATTAGAATTCCAACGAAAATTTTAATGATCACGCCACACCAATTGAAACCAAAAATTGATAATTATAATCTATAATATAGCATCCACTTTATTTGCGACAATAATCTATAAAACATATAAGTA
Source organism: Medicago lupulina (assembly GCA_958299785.1). Classification (NCBI taxonomy): domain Eukaryota; kingdom Viridiplantae; phylum Streptophyta; class Magnoliopsida; order Fabales; family Fabaceae; genus Medicago; species Medicago lupulina. The sequence continues at coordinate 11,616,305 of OY283142.1, read as the reverse complement.
TTATTAACCGATTTCTCTAGAGCACTGGTTAAAAAAACAAATATAGAAATATTACATTGAAACTTGTAAAGTCAATTCATTAAAAGTCTAAAAAATATATTTATTTTTTTCCTTAACCAGTGTCTTATGGCACCTGTTAACATGACCCAAAACATATACACGTTAAATTTAAAAATCCATATTCTATGTATTATCATAAACATTTTTAAGGTTAACCCTATTAACTAATATCATTGTAAATTAAATCCACAATACATCCAGGAACATAATGAAAATTACAGCACGTTGAAATTGCATGTTTTCAGCCATCCATGAATTTTCGTATGCAAATCTCCCGTATTAAATATCATTTTCCTATCTTTATTCAAAACTTTGAGGTATACCATAAATCAAGTGAACCTGAAATCTAACTCGTCTAAAACTTTTTTTAATAAATAAATATGGTATAACTTTTTTTTAAGAGACTAAAATGAAATATATTACCAAATCAAAGTGTCTTTCTCAGCACAAGATGTACTAAGGAAAAGACAATAAGGTCAAACAATATTTACAAAAGGAACCTGTACAAGAAACAACCAGGAAAATAAATAACAATTAGCTTATGCCCGATATGGTAAACGGACTAAGCCACCATCCATGATAATTGAAGAGATGTAAATTTCGCTTTCAACCACATAAAAGCAAGAGACTTAATCTTTTCAACTACTTGTAAAACTCAACATTCTTTGTTGTTAAATATCCTATTATTTCTTTCCTTCCAAATCTCCCACACCATAGCAAACCAAATGACCTGTAAAATAGAGCGGTGCACCTTTGCGGTACCACCACTATAACTGAATTGATTAAATTGATCCGACACGTAAAAAGGGACAGTTGTTGATATATCTAGTCATTTATAGATTAAATGCGAGACAGACCCAGAAATAATACAATGCAAGAAAAATGATTTGATGATTCTGTCGATCCACACCCAGCCACGCACACCATGGATTCAAGATCAATAACACCACGACAATGTATATTGTCTTTAGTATGTAACCTGTCGCGGAAGAGCCGCCAAGCAAACAACAGAACCTTCAAAGGGACATCCTTATTCCACAAATAAGAATCAACCACCGGTAACTCAATAGGGGTTGAATGGTTAAGAAAGTATAAGCACTTTGAATAGAAAAAACACAAAATGTTTCCAATGTCCAAAGTCATCTATCATCCTTGTCAACCTGCAAAATCACATCATGAAGCGATAACATAAGATCCCCCACCAACTCCTCCTCCCACGCAAACAACCTTCGCCTCCACCTCCACACCTCGTCATCTACCCCCAACCTAACTGACATATGTCAAACACTGAAGCCCCCTTAAACAACGACAACTCATATAACCTGTTGAACCTGACCCTAAACGACACCCTGCCAAGCCAAGCATCCGACCAAAAAAGTGAATGCTTCTCGTTACCAACCGAGCGACTGACATGATCACTAAACAACTCTTCCCAGCACATAGCATGAATATCACGCACCATAATAATAGAACAATAACAACACACTTGCTTTTTTTTTTTGTTGACAAAATTGCTTTCCTTTTCCTTTCATTTGTTCTTCCTTCTTTCCTCTTAAGGTATAATTATCAATAGTTCATGTGATTGTTAAGGCTTATGTTAACTGTTACGTTTCATCAAATGCCAATTGTAAAACACACATGTTGTTAATTTTCAACTAATTTTATAACACACACAGTTAATTGTTATGCTTCATCAAGAAGTGGTTGTAGGGTTATCATTTTTATGTTCGAGTTATGATTAATTTTACACAGATTAAATTGTCAAACATGCTGCGAATTTTTTGTTGATTTTTGACATATTGTAATGGAGTTTTTTTTTTTTTTTTTTGTTGTATAACTGAATGAGGATGGAGAATTTTTTTCCAGTTATACCTAAAGTCCATAAATTATTTGTTAATAAATTTGGTTGCTACAACTATTTTTTTAGAATAACTTCTTATTATATTTACTATTATTTAATTATTGATAAAAAATTTGTACCTCATTAATATTCTAAGTCTAGGTCTGCCCCTGTCAGTAGTATTGTTTTTTACTCAAATTAGTGTGACGTTTTTTCGTATGTGTAATTGTTTTTTTTTTTTTTTTAAGAGGCTCGTATGTGTAATTGTTGAATTGAAATTTAAAGATCGATTTTTTTTTATTGAAAATTGAAAGATCAATTTGTTAGTATTTGATTTGATCGACAATGGCAACTCATTTGCATGTGTCACGTGGTCCCTAAAATATTTTTAAATCTTTACACAATTATGTCGTTTATTCACGTTGGCGCCCTTCTGGCTGCTCAGCTTTTGTTCCAACCATCATTAATCTTATTCAAACTTCATGGTTAAATTAATCAGCACAGGAGGGATATCATAATTCTCCACTCATTTACGTCATTTGTCAAAGACATTCATACTAAAAATTTCCACAACTATCCCAACCAAGAGATAATTTTATTCATTTATATTATGGAAAAGAAAAATTATTTATGCACACCTATTATCCATTCAACATCAGCAGAGAGATAGAAATAGAGAGGATGATGTGATGGATTGGATCAATAAATGATTTTAAGAGGAAGAAAAAGATCGAAGATAAAGAAGATGTTAACCGAGTGTTTGAAAATTGTGAGTTTCTATTGAAAGCAATACACACCTAGATAAAAAAAAAAGAGTACTGTTATTTAAACATTAATTTGTTTGGCAACTAAATTGACAACCATATTTTTATAAAGAAAATTATGTATTGACACAAAAACCAAAGTAATAGAGAGAAAATAAAAGTGTAATGTGAGTATGAGAGAGAAAGTTATCACAAAAATTTGTTAGAAAATGGTTGTACAAATATCATTTCTCTAAAAAAAATGTATCTTTAACGTAAGTAATGTCATGTGGGGAAAACTTTGCTTTTTTGGTCCTCCGCATATGTTCAAACCTTTGTTATTTCCAACTACATTAATTATTTCTTTACATGATGTCCATATTTATTATACATCTTTTTCTTCAATTAACAATAAATAACATATGGAAAATATAAACTAATTATCTCTCTTAAGGATAAAATTGTAAAAACAATAGTGATTACAAACAACTTTAATACAAATATTCACTTTCTTAATTACCGTAATTTTAACAAAAGCGTGTTATATATAGGGACATAGGTAGTATCAAACAACATTTTTTTTGTATTTTTAATGACTTCTTTAGATAACTACATGAAATATAAATTTAGATTTTAAATTGTTAGAATTCCAGGAAATATAAATTTAAAATTTGCCGGAATTAACTTATTCATATGGATACCGTTTAACTTTTGTTTTTTAATAAGAATTCCACGTTTTAGTATTATAGTTCGACCGCCTCATGCAGGTGCAGATGAAGCTCAAAAGGAGTGGCATGATAATGTGTAGTAGGAACCAGGAGGAACATGTACAGCAGGAACCTGTTTTTTTCGGAGAACCATGTGATACATTGTCCCTAAGAACTATGAACACCACTTTGTTGCTAAAGACCATACAATAAATCAATCATCAGCCAAAGACATGCAAATCTGTTGTGACAATGTTGGCTGTGAAATACGGATTGAGATCCTCTCTACTTACAATTCTTTTTATTTGAAATGATAAAAACACAATTTTTTTTAAAAAAAGAGAATACAATAATTAATTATGGCATGACCTATTTATTAAAAACATTCACTATCTCTTTTCGTGTTTATCTCTCTCTAAATTATATACTCCATTTATTTTGAGAAATAGAGAGAATCCTTACCTGTGAAACACATGGTTGGTTGCTAACATTCCGATGACAACCATTGTTGTAGGTGTCTTCTATATGCTTGTGCCCATAATGTTGATTCGAGACTTAGAAAATTTGTCACTCATATTGCAGGGATCAAAAGTTACTATTAATCAAACTCAAAATCTCAATAGTTGATTTTTTTTTAAAGTGATTATAAACTTTACACTTCACTACTCAATAATAAAATAAAATAACTTTCCAAAAAAAAAAAAAACTTTGCACCTCACCTTCGGAAGTGTCTCTTTGGAGATGCAAAATATACATGTTCTCTCCAAGATTTTGAGGGCTCGGTGATAGGACCAAACTTATTATTGTTTACCAATCTACGTGGGGATGTGATTCATTGCAGTTGGTAAAAAGACGCAGTCACGCTGTCAAAAAAATTCCAACCATCCAATCTATTATATGGTTCTAATCTTGTGCTTTTCTATTTTTCCACCATAAAAAAAAACACAGGATTGTAAAAAAGCCAAGTTTAGCGTTTTGTACCGGTTCTTGTGCATAAATGGTGGAACCTCTTGCAATCCATGCCAACTAACTCAATTTGAATCTCACAATTTTCTTTAAGCATTCCAATTGCGAGTGGTTCTTGCCATTCATACCAGTTTTCTCAATTGCACATAAACTTTGTCTTCCCACACAATGTCCACTGCCGACACAGGAACCGACACCGACATACCTTGTATGAGCACCATCACACGCTAACACCACCATAATTTCTGCTTTCTATCGTTGTCTTACGGTAAAATCAATTCACAGAAACAGTGGTTCGTATGGCATCTAAACTATGAAATTGAACAAAATTGAAAAACTCCATTTGAATAAAAAATTAATACGCCCTTTTGTGGAAGATGAAGACAAAAAACAGATGACGTGAATTTGAATCATTGATGGTAAACAGACGGCAAGAAACGGGAGATAGAGAAAAGAGAAGGTTGATAATGGCGGAGAGTGAAAGAGAGAACATTGAACCAAGTTATTTTGGACTTGGAGAGGAAAATAAGAAAAGTTAGATCTAAACCGTGAAATAGACCGGATGGCTGAGATGCTTTTGACTGTGTGACTGCAGGATATTTGTGACTGCCGTGAATCATCCTCCATCTACGTGACATTTTTTAAATCGCTCTTGCAACTCATCATCCAAAACATTAGTGTATTTATTGCGTACTATTCTATCTCGTATCATCTATGCAAGGTGAATTAAATTAAAGAAAAATTTGTTCAGTGTAATATGCGATAGAAAAGAATCTCTGCGATAGAAAAGTATCTCTCAAATCCAAAGCAAATTTGACCACACAATTATAAGATCCTCAACGTTGTATGGAACTAGATGTAAAGACAAGAATGTCGCAACAGATGGGTGGTCATACAAAAAAACAGAATTTCAAATGCAATTGTTAGAGAAAATTGGGATGATGGAAAATATATTAGAATCTTGTCTCAGGTATAGTATGGAGAAGCAAACAGAAATACTAGTAACTTTGTAAGCATAGTAAACTAAGTAGAGGATAGTCTGATAATGAGAATGAGGGAGACCAAAGAAAACTATCAGTCAAACCTCAAGAAAGATTTAAAGTCAAATAACATGCATTTGAACTTTTTGTCAAAAAATATGCCTTTGAACCAAATATATGATAGGACTTTATGGTGTCAATTGATCCACTAACCCAACCCCATCTAACGGAAAAATATCAATCCGTGTTATACCGTATCCCATCTCATCATTAGATATCTAAGCATAGTCCTAAAACATAGATTCTTGTCTACTATCCATGGTGTCTGTCTTGTAAAAATCTAAAAGTTATATTCAAATACTTGAGCGCAAGGTTTGGAAACTTTTGTAATGAATTCTCCTGATAAAAAAAAATGACCAGGGTCAATTTTAAAAGCATACACCCCACAGAAGACCCAAGATTACTAAAACGGGCCTCAAATACTCTGTTTCTATTTTTATCCCAACCTGAGGTCCGAATCATGATGAAGCACAGCAACGGCTTCTTTCATGATTTGGAACTGAAATTAAAATAATGCATTGTTATTACAAGAGGGTGAACTATAAAAGAAGACAAAATAGGAGGGGAAAAAAATCATCAAGGCAGTTAGTCAGAATCTTCATCCTCAAAAGTAGGAATTCTACGAAACCGAGCCAAGGACCGATCATGTGGATGGATATTTTTATCTCGCATCATCGATCTCTTTTTCTTGGTTGGAAAACCACATCCAGAAACTGAATCATATAAGCCTCCCATATTCGGTTCCTTTCTAGAGTTTGCACTTTCATCCAGAATGCTGCAAAATAATCCCCAATCAAAATCAATTATGAAGCAATCACTTGGTTACATGCTGTGAACAATATATTCAATGATCAACATGCTTCTTAAAATAAAGCCTAATCCTGCTTATCATTAACCCTTAAAATAAAGCCTAATCCTACTATCATTAACCCACTCCCACATGAATGCTTTTATATTTAACACAACCCCTCATGCAATAGCTCTTACATCTTGACGTGTAGAGTCGGCAGACAACATACAAGCCATCTGACACTGATGAAATTTAATTTTTTGATATTATAAGAACAATTATAACTAAGATTAAACACAATCTAACTAGGATTAACCACAATCCCATGGGCGTGGAAGCTCTAATACTATGTCTAAACCATCATGAGCTCTCCAACAATAGTACATGCCCTAGACTTCAGACTAAGAAAAAGAATAATCAAAGATAACATCCAAATGACGCAAGTTGAGCATCAATTTGTCAATTACTTCTTTCCTTCTTAAGATGACATGGTTCATTGGTTTGTAATTTCATGCTATTCTATTTTGTATTCAAAATCATTTTGATAGCATTAGTAATTCAATAATAACATTATGGTGGGAAAAACTGGTCAGCAGTCATCCTTCTATGGACCATTAGATCAAACCATTGCAGGAAAAAAAAAAACAAGAGTAGCGAGAAAATAGCATCATAAAAAGTTATCTTTTTGGTCGATGTTTTTGTAAAATACTCCTATGAAGTGAATCACATTAGCATACTGTTATAAAAGAATACTAGGACAAATTCAATACACATTCAAAGAAAGTTTACTTTCAAACAAGGTCATACCGTTGTCGAATTATTTTAAAAGCTTCTTTTGTAGCGTATGGCAGACCAGTCTTTGGATCACGGTACCTATATCAAGAGAGAAATCCAATGCACATTAACATGATGTGCATTTTGTATTATATAACCCTATCTATAGAAACAACTTCTAAAGCAAGGTTGCATTAGCATTTTTCCATAAATATCCAATTTGAAATTACTTTAAATCTTAAATCTATTCTACCAATTCGTCTATTTTTTAAGATTCAATCACTTGCAAAGGAAACCAAACTTGAAAAGCATGTGATGTGCATAAGATATAGTAGGGTAAAGAAACAATTATCAAGTAGTCCAAATTGCACACTATGTGCCTCTCTCATCCTAACCAGGGCAGTGAATAATAAAGCAATAACCACAATATTGGGTGAGTGAGGCTCTTACTTGGCAGGCAAACCAGTAATCACGCAAACAGGTTGTTCTGGATCTGAAAAGAAATATCAATATATCATATAAGTAAAAAAACAAATGAAATAAAAAAAAAAATAGTTATTTAGCTACATAGAATTTCCTGAAACTGGGTACTTTAAATTCTTCTCAACAGTCTTTCAAGTTTTATCACAATTTTTTTCGTCTCCCCCTACCCATTTGTAAGAGATACCAACTTGCCATCTTTAACCTCACATGTTATGAAGGCGTGTGGTGGTAGTCTGATATACGATTTGTCAATCATTATCCATATAGTAGCTACTCTAACTTTAAACTAATTAAACCGTCATTTGTTTTTTGTATTGAAGCTTTTCCAACTTTTTCTCTAACGAATTCACTTTAAACCTATCCATCTCAGTATGCCCACTCATCCCATACTCCATTCTCATTCCTACAACCATCATTTTGCTCATGATTGCAATTTATTTCCCAACATTTCGTAAAAAAAATTCTACTTAGAGGCGCACACAAACACCTGAATCATTTCTCTACTTCAACCCGTTTTGTTTGGATATTGTGGGACATTATTCTCAATCCTTTCTTTTGTAAGATAGACCCTAATTATCTGAAACACTCGGTTGTGGGTATTCTTCCTTCCTACTCATTTTTCACTATACATACTGATACTCCCATGCATCCTCCTTTCCTAAACCTAACAAATTATTGTAAATTTGGCATTTGGACAACTCAAGTGAAATCCCTTGGTCTCCATAACATTTATGTTCAACTGCATCTTAGCACTTGTTATAATGTCATCAGTCTAATCCACCAAAATGATACCATCTGAAACAAAGCCTCTACCAAGGTCCTTCATTTGGAATATTTCCAGTTATTGTCTATAAACTAATTACAGTAAGTCAAACAAATAATGTATTGTGAAAATCAATGCTGTAACAATTTCTTTGGGAATTTAATTTCACATGTTGAGAACTTTGTGAACAAAGAAACATAATATATTACATTCTTCAACAAAAAAATGAACCAAAGTATAGTGCTAGCATAAAGGGACGCACATTCTTGAGACGTTGTGGCAATATCTGAGTGAAATGATGCCCCTTTAGTAAACTCCAAATACGAACAACCTGGAAAAATTAACAGATTGCTATATGTCAAAATGGCAAGAAACCGATATAACCAAACTAAATGCACATGGAATGCAGCATCCAACCATTTTGTGATATGTAGTGTATCTGTGGACCATTAAAGACAGTTTTATGCACAATTGCTCTTCTCTTAACTTCTTCCTCTCTAGCTAAAACTCGCTCCAAATTCCTCAAGTTCATAATTTCTGCATGGCCAAAATCATAAATGAAACATCACAGGATCTTTAGAAAACTAAAACAAACAAGCAAGCAAAGAAATCAACAAGCAGATGTTAAGTGTTTTCTAATATTGACCTGTTTGAGCAGCTTCTAAAAGCATCTCCTCTTGTGACATTTTCTTCTCCTCGCCTTTCTTCCTTATTACTGGCTGAGCCAAAAAAAAAAAAAAACATTTTCAGACCATAATCAGGTGTTGTTTGGAACTTGGGTAAACAACTTAATTCAGCGCTTCTAACATAAATGTTTATCATATAAGTGCTTATGTATAGTCTATTTCTATAACAAAAGATTAAAAATAATGACAACTGTTTTCATATAATAAGATATAATCCATTTACATAGGGTCTGTTAAGATTGGCTTATTTGAGCTTATCTACTAGCATAAGCACCTGTGATATTGTTTAGAAGAGCTTATGCCATGTTCATAAGCTGTTATAAGCTTATTTCAATAATCTTTCTGGGGTCACTTGTGAAAACAGCTTATAGCTTACACAAAAGCAGTTTCACTTCATTTTATCTATTGTTGTGGGAATCGCTTATAATAAGGTGCAAATTAAGCTGCTTATCCAAACGGAAGCATAGCTATCTTGAAAAACAGCTTATGGATATGTCATAAGTTATTTACATAAGCTCTCACAAATAATCTCACAGGTGTTTATCCCACTAGATGAGCACAAATACACCAATTCAAACAAATATATAATCGAAAAACTGATATAACATGAAGAATTGAAACTAAATCTTAATGAATCACAGAAAAAGAGAGTGGAGATAACCTTGTAAGTTGCTTTGAGAGCTTCACGAATGGCTTCTCTTTCAGCTTGGCGAACAATGACAGAAGTTCTTGTGGACTTCCTAACCATTACCTCCTTTGCATCCTCTTCGCGATTGTTGTTCTTGTTGCTTTTATCATCATCTTCATCATCATCATCAATTTTGGGAGGCTGTTCCAAATTAGATAAGATTTTCTTCTTTTTATTCTTCTTAGTCAATGTCGTCTTTCCAGGATATATCAATCGCTTCTTTTTATTCATTCTTTCATCATCGTTTTGTGGCTGCTCCTCATCAGGTTCAGGTTCCTGAGAAAATCAAGAAGAATTAAACGAATTAGTGTAATTGAATTGAATTGAATTGATTAATTAATCGGTGTGAATGAGTTTGAGAGAGAGAGAGAGAGTTACGTCTTGATCAAAATCGGAGTCGAATTCGTCAGCGATTTCGGCTTCTTCTTGGTAGTTATCGTCTTCGTCTTCTTCTTTGAGAGCATCCTGACCCCAGAACAATTCATCTTGTTGAACTTCGTCGTCGAGAAGCTTCGAGAGACGTTTGCCTCTTGTTGCTCGAGATGCACGATCCAGGAGTAGAAGATTCGATCTCTCTTCTTCGCCTGAATTCTTTTCCTCCATTGTACTAACTCGCTCGCACTCTGCTACCTTCTGTTTAGTGTCAACACTTACGCCGGAACCTTCTTTGTAGTACTTTTTTTTTAAAGGTTGTACCCCACTAGTCTTGTATATTAAAATTTTGAGCAACATAAATATTCGTGACTCTGGATTAAATCTACAGTAGTCTTCAAATATGTAATTTTATTATTTCTGCCGTTTAAAAAAATTTAACTGATAAGATGACATGTATTTGATGTTATCGGATTAAAGAAAATAGTCATTTTGATCTCTGGATCAAAAATCAATATCCTCAACTTGAATCTCAAATCCCTAAATCCCGAATTTAATCATCAAATCCTTACCTCTCGTATAATTTTCTTTTTTGTTCAAGATCAATTTCTTTTTTTTGTTGTTGTTAATTTTCTCAATTGTCTTAAATTCTATTGCTTATAAGAAATCACCACATTTTATTTCTCAATTCCAAAAAGTATAATCTTCCCTCATTTTATAGTTTAAGTGTACTGAAGCTAATTAGTATGTTTCTACATACATGTTTGATAAATGTGTTTTAGTAAAAAGTAAAATATGGTTGAAGCTATTTTCGATAGTATGTTTCTATATGCATGTTTGAGAAATGTGTGTTTAGTATAAAGTAGGATATGGTTTAAGCTATTTTGGTATGTTTAATTAAGCCAAAGTTTGGAAGCATACTCAATTATTTGACAATTACAATATATATATATATATATATATATATATATATATATATATATATATATATACTAAAATCACATGGTGAATTTTTTACTTTCAATTTAATCTTTTATTGAAGTTATTATATTTACAATTTTATTCCTTTTATTTTAATATTTAAACTACCAATATAAAAAAAAGTTTAAATCTCATTTTTTTGTTAGGATCTTGTTAACGAGTGCTTTTGGAGTACTTTTTAAACATTTTAAAATAATAAATTATTTTTTAATAAAATCAAAATTTTTGATTTCTAATGATTGATCACATGCATTTTTATAAATACTTATTACTTATGATCCTTAAAAAGTGTCTTAGAAACACTTCTTAATATTTCCCCTTTTGTTAGGTAACATTGTGGTTAAAATTCACTTTGTAAAGGAGTGTGGGGATTGAAACTTCAAGCTTTGCATATTCAATGCAATGTATTAGAAGTGGTTTTGCGGAATTTTTTTTTGAAAAAAGAATTAAAAACATTAGATATTTTAGGTAAAGATCCTTTTCATTTACTAAAATAAATGGAGCATGCAATCTCGAGAGAGATAGAAACATAAAATAGATAGAGTTAAAATCTTTTTTATTTAAATTTTTCATTTTTTTCATTTAGAGAAATAAAGACACAATTTTTTTTAAAAATAATTAATAATGATGAAACCTATTTAATGACAGGACCCACAATCTATTTTATGTGTCTATCTTTTTCATAATGATAATCTCTATTTATTTTTATAAATGGAGGATCTCAACTAAGACGGTGAATCATACTATTAAGTGGATCCCATCAACATTAATTACATTTTTTTTTTAATTTCTGTGTCTTTATTTTTAAATGGAAGAAAGGAGACATTGATAATCAAAAATGATGCACTTGGTTGAACTCCGACAAAAATGCTTGGTCCTTTTTATTTGGACCACATGTAAAATTTGGACCACTTATAGTTTGAGTCAGCCAGTTCACGTTGACCTCTATAGAGTTCCAGCTCTCAGTTTCTTACAAACACACAACCATGAATTTCAATTTCAATTGATTAAACAATAACAACTTCGAAAATGAAATTGTAGCGTCTCAACTCTCAACAGAGCTATATATGGGTTCCATAGAGGAAGAAGAATCCCTTCTTCAGGTTCCCCTTTCTCTGTACCTTTTTTTTCTTTCTTCAAATATTGTTTGGAAATGTTGACAGACACTAGACTGTGATAATAGTAATAATGACAAACTAGACTGTAACATGGTGCGTGGATCCATTGTAAATCAGTGTCCAAAGTATTGCTTTTGCTGTAAAATAAATACCTTGTTAGTTGTTCTATGATATCCACTTTTTTTTTTTTTTTTTGAAGGATATGATATCCACTTAATTATTAGTTGATTATAGTTGTAACTTGTAACTCAGTCAATTATCCCCTTTCATAATTACTTGATTATTAAACATTAAATTTGAAGTTGATCTTCAAGATGTTCAATATAATAAGTGCCTTTATTGATTATTCTCTGTTTGAATATTTAAGAAGTGGTATATTGCTTGTGATGAACAATTGGTTATTTTGTATCTGAAGGATGAAGAGAGCAGGCGATACACCGGAGATGGTTCCGTTGACTTTAAAGGAAGGTCTGTGCTTAAGCAGAATACTGGCAATTGGAAAGCTTGTCCATTTATCCTAGGTAAGCTTTTTTTTTTTTTTTTTTTTTCATTTCTCTTACGTACCAATTAATGTGTGTGTCTGTGTGTAACATTTTTGCTTGATATGAAATATGAATCACAGGTAATGAATGTTGCGAACGTTTGGCATACTATGGCATTGCGAAAAATCTGGTCACCTATCTCACCCGCAAACTATATCAAGGAAATGTCGAAGCTGCAAGAAATGTGACCACTTGGCAAGGCACTTGTTATCTTTCACCACTCATTGGAGCTATTCTAGCTGATTCTTACTGTGGGCGATACTGGACTATTGCTGTTTTCTCCGCAATTTATTTCATTGTAATTATTACAATCTGATAAGGCTTTATTCTCGTAGTTAAATGATTCTCCACACACATCTCATCATGTTTGCATGATGCAATTTATCATTTCCATGTGGAGTACAAATTCTTCTTTACATGTCATTGTAATCGATTAGAGAATGATGGAGGATATGGAAGAAAAGCACTGGAAAAGTGAGGATCCAAAAACCTATTTTGAATGTACTATGATCCAAAAAAATTCCTTCCATTGCATCAATACTACTCCATATTGAAGTTTTTAATCTTGAATTAAGGTATTCTTAAAAACAAAACTGAATTAAGGTATTTTTTGGTTGATTCCACTTGAGCACTGAACATAACTCAGAATGAATGCACTTTCCCATTTAAAAAAAAAATATAGGGTCAATATTAGGAACAGTTGGAATTTGTATCAGTATATTTATATCATCATTTGTTTCTGCGCATCCTTTTCTTACATATGCTTTGTTGTTTAATTATCTTTACTTACTCGTGTTAATCTGTAACAAGGCTGTTTCATGCAGGGAATGTGTACACTGACTCTTTCTGCATCAGTTTCGACATTGAAGCCTGCAGAATGTTTCGGTTCAGCATGCCCTCCAGCTACTCCTTCACAATATGTTGTCTTCTTCTCTGGTCTCTACCTGATTGCACTTGGGACTGGTGGTATTAAACCATGTGTGTCGTCTTTTGGGGCAGATCAGTTTGATGATACTGATCCCCAAGAAAGGATTAAGAAGGGATCATTTTTCAATTGGTTTTACTTTTCTATCAACATAGGAGCCCTTGTATCAGGCACTTTTATTGTATGGATTCAAGAAAATGCAGGCTGGGGTATTGGATTCGGCATTCCTACTTTATTTATGGGATTATCTATAGGAAGCTTCTTTTTAGGCACGCCCCTCTACAGATTTCAAAAACCAGGGGGAAGTCCTATTACAAGAATGTTCCAAGTTGTGGTAGCGTCTTTTCGGAAGAGGCACTTGGTTGTCCCTGAGGATAGTAGTCTCTTGTATGAGACACCGGACAAGAGTTCTGCAATTCTAGGAAGTCGGAAACTGGAGCATAGCGATGAGCTAAGGTAATTGTTTACTATTAATTTGTCTGAATAATAATTGGTTCAGTTATTGATGATGCACTTCCTTGCTTCAGAAGATTTTATACCTTTTATTGATATTGTCTATTAAGAGGGATCTTGGTTTACATTTTTCAATGTCTATTGTTTTAATGAAGGTGTCTCGATAGAGCAGCTATAGTGTCTGATGCTGATAGGAAAAGTAGCGACTATTCTAACTTGTGGAGACTTTGCACTGTGACACAAGTGGAGGAATTGAAAATTTTGATACGAATATTTCCAATTTGGGCTTCCGGAATAGTTTTTAATGCTGTTTATGCCCAGCTGTCAACAATGTTTGTGGAACAAGGAACTATGATGGACACAAGTATTGGTTCATTCAAAATACCACCAGCTTCCCTCTCAAGTTTTTCTGTAATAAGTATTATTTTCTGGGTTCCTGTCTATGACAGGATTATAGTTCCCCTCGCAAGGAAATTTACAGGCAAAGAACGAGGCTTTTCAGAGTTGCAAAGAATGGGAATTGGCCTTTTTATCTCAATCTTTAGCATGTTAGCAGCTGTTGTTGTTGAGATTAAGCGTCTGCAGCTTGCGAAAGAGCTTGACCTTATTGATAAACCTGTTGCTGTACCAATTAGTATATTTTTTCAAATACCTCAGTATTTCTTATTTGGGGCAGCAGAAGTATTCACATTCGTGGGACAACTTGAATTCTTTTATGACCAATCTCCAGATGCCATGCGAAGTTTATGCAATGCTTTGGCACTTTTGACAACTTCATTGGGGAGTTACTTGAGCTCTTTCATTCTCACTGTTGTAACTCACTTCACCACACAAGGTGGAAATCCTGGGTGGATTCCAGATAACCTGAACAAAGGTCATCTTGATTATTTTTTCTGGCTTTTAGCTGGACTCAGCTTCTTAAATATGTTGGTATACATAGTTTCAGCCAAAAAGTACAAGAAGAAAAAAGCTTCTTAGGATTTTTCAGGCATTGATTAGGAGTGTGGAATCACATTTTGATGTTTTCTTCTGTTATTGCTGTGATTGTTCTGTATATAACGTATGAATATTCTTTGGTTATGTACTTTCTTTCACCTGTAAAGTAGAATACGTGTTATGCTCGGGTAAAACTAGTCCATTCATCATCTTGTGATATGTATAAGTTATAAGATTGATTGTCAATTACCGGCGGTTAATTTCTCTACATTACAACAATTGCACTTGTAAGACTATTCTCTCGGGAGAGGTTGGGTAATTCAACTGATTTGAGTTAAAGAAAAAAAAAAGAAAAGTTGGAGGTCCTTGGTTCAAACTCGAATGAAGGATGATATATTAATCTAACAAACTAACAACTAACATTTGTCTAACAAACTAACAACTAACATTTGTTATTAAAAAAAAATCTCTCGGGTTGGGAATGACTACAATGGGTGACAAATTCCTCGAGACAGATAGCATAACAATGGATGACAAAACTCTTCCTCAAAATATTTAACCCCATTGTATTATCAAAGCTCCATTCAAATCTATGACATCTTGTGAAGTTGGATAAGATCATTCACCCTCTTATCCAAATCCAAGAGATCTTGGGCAGGTGAAAAATTATTCTAATTATAAATAATAAAATTAATAATATTACAAAAATGCGTCAAACAAAAATATACCGATTGTTGCTAAAAAAGAACATGTTTTCTATCATAACAAATACAGGGCCAAAAACTTGTGCGTAAATAACTAGGTTCCTTTAGTTTTTTTGTTTATGACTTTTCAATATGTGTCTTATTTCATGTCAGCCAAGTGTGTATGAGTCAAGTGTGTATATACGGGGCAAATTCATCAGATTTAAGAATCCGAATATACTGAGATTGGTAGCAGAATCCGAGTGAAACTAACTCGCTCTCTGCTACCTTCTGTTTAGTGTTGACACTTCCGCCGGAAACTTCTGTAGTAGCCCACTCTCACTTATTCTGAGTCTTTTTTGTTTTTGTTTTTGAGGGCTCACTTATTCGAGTTGAATTTGCCTAAAATTACAGTAGATACCGGTGAGGGTCCAATTAAGGTCGGTATGTTTTAAAATAGATTTTGTGTTAGAAAGATTTAGATAATTTTCTTTTTAGAAATTTTTAAAATGAATTTGAAGCTATTTATGTTTGTTAATTATCTAAAAAAAGTGATTTTTTTAAAAAAAATTATTTTTAACCAGTTCATATGGTTCCTCCTTGTATTCGAAAAAAATAGATTTTAAAAAATACTAATCCTAGTAGCTAATCTTAAAAAATGCAAACACTTAAAAATGATAAAAGTGATTTTTTTAAGAAAAAAATAGATTTTTTTTCTTCTGAAAAAGTTGAAACAAACAGGGCCTAAGTCCTTCACCGATGGATCACGAAAAAAACATCGTTAAATACATTACTATGCTAACTTTTTATTTGAGTTGCGTCTAAGGAGGCCATTCTCAATTGGGTCTCAAATTTTGAAGGCCCAAGATTAGCTATACATTAGCTATGATCATATTGGGGAGGATTTTTTGAGTTTATAAGACCAAGATCTCACTTTTAAGTGAGACCTATACCTTTCTAATATTAAAATATTAAAATACAATGATATATAAAATTATTGATAATTGAGTCTCATTTAAAAAAATTGTGTAAAATACTATAATGGAGGGATTGCATCTTAAAAAAATAGAGATTTTAATTATTTATTTTTTTCTCAAAATTATAAATTTAATTTAAAATATGAGACTAGTACAAAAATGTTTCAAAATTGTACCCCAAAACTAAAGTTTAAGGTAATTAATCTAACACTCTCTCTTTTGTATATTCAAAGAAAACACTCACACTCTCCCAATTTTGAGATAAAAGTTATTTTATAAGAGTAAAAAAAAGTAAAGGTCTCGCTAATACTCTCTTTTGTCGTCTTTAGAATACATGTCAAGATTTATACTCATAGTAAGTACGAATTGAAAAAATAAATTAGGTCTAAAAAATAAATTACTTTACAAGCATAAAATACTTTACATGGTTTTGATTTTCATCATCAGTGGACAAAATTCATCAAATACTTTGGATTTAAAAATGAAGAGTGATATTTGTACAAACAATTTTAATAACAACCATTTTTTTATTGAGAAAAACAATAGAGAAATAAAAAGAAAAGATAGAATAAAGACACATATAAAGAGGAGATTGTTTTAAAAGTTATCAAAAATAGTTAAAAAAATATCACTTCACTTTCAAAATAGAGGAACCAAATAGTAAAAACAGAGCCACCAAAACCGGAATTTAATCTAATTTTTTTTGGTAAAATTATGATTTTGACTACACCATAAAAAAATTTGAGAAGAGAAAGTAGTATCTGAAGTAAAAGAATATGGTATGAAATAGGACAAATGTCGCGGTTTGTTGGTTTGTATGTAGTTGACGTTGACGTCTAGATTTCGCTTTTGTACAAACGCACAACCATGAATTTCAATTTCAATTGATTAAACAATAACAACTTCGTAAAGGAAATTGTAGCGTCTCAACTCTCAACAGAGCGATAGCTATATATGGGTTCCATAGAGAACGATTCATCACTTATGGAAGAAGAATCTCTTCTTCAGGTTCAAATATTTTTATCATTCATAAAATCACAAAGTTAATCCATTCTAAGTCACTGTCCAAGTATTGTTTTTGCTGTTAAATGTTTTTTCAGTAATTTTAAATACTTGTCATATCATATCCACTTAATTATTTATTATACCATACCATGATTATTATTTTGTATCTGAAGGATGAACAGAGAAGGCGATACACCGGAGATGGTTCCGTTGACTTTAAAGGAAGGCCTGTTCTCAAGCAGAATACTGGCAATTGGAAAGCCTGTCCATTTATCCTAGGTAAGCTTTTTTTCATTTCTCTTATGTATCAATTAATGTGTGTGTGTATGTGTGTACCTTTTTTGTTTGATATAAAATACGAATCACAGGTAATGAATGTTGCGAACGTTTGGCATACTATGGCATTGCGAAAAATCTTGTCACCTATCTCACTCGCAAACTTCATCAAGGAAATGTCTCTGCTGCCAGAAATGTCACCACTTGGCAAGGCACTTGTTATCTTACACCACTCATTGGAGCTATTCTAGCTGATTCTTACTTGGGGAGATACTGGACTATTGCTGTTTTCTCCGCAATTTATTTCATTGTAATTATTACAAACTGATAAGGCTTTATTCTCATAGTCAAATGATTCTCCACACACATCTCATTTTTACATGATGCAATTTATTGTATCCATTTGGTGTACAAATTCCTTTTTACATGTCATTGTAACCGATTTGAGAATAACGAAGGATGTGGAAGAAAAGCACTGGAAAAGTGAGGATCCGAAAACCTATTTTGAATGTACTATGATCCAAAAAAATTCCTTCCATTGCATTGATTCTACTCCATATTGAAGTTTTTAACATTGAATTAAGGTATTCTTCAAATAAAATTGAATTAAGGTATTTTTTTGATTGATTCCACTTGAGCACTGAACATAACTCAGTATGAATGCACTTTCCATTTAAAAAATATATAGGGTCAATATTAGGAACAGTTGTAATTTGTATCAGTATGTTTATATCATCATTTTTTTCTATGCATCCTTTGCTTACATATGCTTTGTTGTTTAGTTATCTTTACTTACTCGTGTTAATCTGTAACAAGGCTGTTTCATGCAGGGAATGTGTACATTGACTCTTTCTGCATCGGTTCCAGCATTGAAGCCTGCAGACTGTTTTGGTTCAGCATGTCCTCCAGCTACTCCTTCACAATATGCTGCTTTCTTCTTTGGTCTCTACCTGATTGCACTTGGGACTGGTGGTATTAAACCATGTGTGTCGTCATTTGGGGCAGATCAGTTTGATGATACTGATCCCCAAGAAAGGGTTAAGAAGGGATCATTTTTCAATTGGTTTTACTTTTCTATCAACATAGGAGCCCTTGTATCAGGCACTTTTATTGTATGGATTCAAGAAAATGCAGGCTGGGGTATTGGATTTGGCATTCCTACTTTATTTATGGGATTAGCTATAGGAAGCTTCTTTTTAGGCACACCCCTCTACAGATTTCAGAAACCAGGGGGAAGTCCTATTACAAGAATGTTCCAAGTTGTGGTAGCGTCTTTTCAGAAACGGTATTTGGTTGTCCCTGACGATAGTGGTCTCTTATACGAGACACCGGACAAGAGTTCTACAATTCTAGGAAGTCGGAAACTGGAGCATAGTGATGAGCTAAGGTAATTATTTACTATTAATTTGTCTGAATAATAATTGGTTCAGTTATTGATGATGCCCATCCTTGCTTCAGAAGATTTAATTTAACACCATTTTTTTATATTGTCTATTAAGAGGGATTTTGCTTTACGTTTTTCAATGTCAATTGTTTTAATGAAGGTGTCTCGATAAAGCAGCCATAGTGTCTGATGCTGAGAGGAAAAGTGGCGACTATTCTAACTTGTGGAGACTTTGCACTGTGACACAGGTGGAGGAATTGAAAATTTTGATTCGAATATTTCCAATTTGGGCTGCCGGAATAGTTTTTAATGCTGTTTATGCCCAGCTGTCAACAATGTTTGTGGAACAAGGAACTATGATGGACACAAGTATTGGTTCATTCAAAATACCACCAGCTTCCCTCTCAAGTTTTGATGTAATAAGCGTCATTTTCTGGGTTCCTGTCTATGACAGGATTATAGTTCCCCTCGCAAGGAAATTTACAGGCAAAGAACGAGGCTTTTCAGAGTTGCAAAGAATGGGAATTGGCCTTTTTATCTCAATCTTTAGCATGTTAGCAGCTGTTGTTGTTGAGACTAAGCGTCTGCAGCTTGCAAAAGAACTTGACCTTATTGATAAACCTGTTGCTGTACCAATTAGTATATTTTTTCAAATACCTCAATATTTCTTATTTGGGGCAGCAGAAGTATTCACAAACGTGGGGCAACTTGAATTCTTTTATGACCAATCTCCAGATGCCATGCGGAGTTTATGTAGTGCTTTGGCACTTTTGACTACTTCATTGGGGAATTACTTGAGCTCTTTCATTCTTACTGTTGTAACTCACTTCACTACACAAGGTGGAAATCCTGGGTGGATTCCAGATAACCTGAACAAAGGTCATCTTGATTATTTTTTCTGGCTTTTAGCTGGACTTAGCTTCTTAAATATGTTGGTATACATAGTTTCAGCCAAAAAGTACAAGAAGAAAAAAGCTTCTTAGGATTTTTCTGCTGGACTTGGCTTCTTAAATATGTTGGTGTACATAGTTTCAGCCAAAATGTACAAGAAGAAAAAAGCTTCTTAAGATTTTTCAGGCATTGATTAGGAGTGTGGAATCATGTTTTGATGTTTTCTTCTGTTATTGCTGTGATTGTTCTGTATACAACATTATGGATATTCTTTGGGTATGTACTTTCTTTCACCTGTAAAGGAGACTTTGTGTTATGCCCGGGCAAAACCAGTCCATTCATCATCTTGTGATATGTATAAGTTATAAGATTGATTGCTACTCATTTATGTCAATTAACGGCGGTTAATTTCTCTACATTACAACAATTGCACTTGTAAGACTATTCTCTCGAGAAGAGTTCGGTAATCAATCTAACAAACTAACAACTAACATTTGTCATTAAAAAAAAAACTCGGACGAAGGATGAATTATTAATCTAACAAACTAACAACTAACATTTGTCATTCAAAAAAAACTATCGGATCGGGAATGACTGTAATGGGTGGCAAATCTCTCGAGACGGGTAAGATAACAATGGATGACAAAACTCTTCCTCAAAATATTTAACACCATCGTATTCTCAAGGCTCGATTTAAATCCATGACCTCTAGTTAAGTTGTATGAGATCATTCACCATCTTATCCAAATCCAAGTGATCTTGAGCAGGTGAAAAATTATTCTAATTATAAGTAATAAAATTAGTAATATTACAAAAATGCATCAAACCAAAATATACTGATTGTTGGTAAAAAAAGAACATGTTTTCTATCATAACAAATTACAGGGCCAAAAATTTGTGCGTAGATAACTAGGTTCCTTTAGTTTTTTTGTTATTACTTTTCAATAAGGCTCGTATTTCATGTCAGCCAAGGATTATCTCCATTACTATGAGTCAAGTGTGTATTCTGTATATACAGGGAAAATTCATTGGATCTAATAATCTGAATGATAGTTTGCAAACCAGAACTTGACAAAAATATCAAATAAGAGTTCATTGCTGCTAACACATAACGACAATGTTATCATCAAAAGTGAACGCAAGAGTAGATCCTTGTCATGTCAATTGTAAACAAAATATCAGAATAAACCAGCAACTCAACAAACAAATTAGCGTCTTTTGAAGATCAAAGCAGAATATAGAAGGAGCACTTTAGTCTTAATTGAACACTGTTTCCTCAGACATGAATCCATTGTACCTATGCTAGAAATAAAAAGAAAACACTTCAAATCCAAACCTAAGAGTAAACATTACACAATGCAGTACGGACAAGCACACAATCTATTTCCAGGAATCAATGAAAATAGTAACAGGACACTAGCAATTAGAAAAGCATAACATTAACTAGTAGTCTCAATGACAGATTATCTGCACAAACATTAATACACCGTAGTCAGTTTATTTAATTACTACAAATATGATATATAGTGATGTCAAAACAATCCAGAAGTGGAATATGATGAAGAACACAAACCAATCAAATCAAATAAAAATGCAGTAAGACATGATTGAACTAGTGTGTTTGTATTAAGGTTTAAGATAGATAATTACAGGAGCATAATGGAATAATTAGAGAAATAGTAATGGGCTAATTTTTTAATTTTAAAAGAATAAAAGACTTGCTTAAAAGGCTTTATCCACAGTGGCCCATGTGATGTAAATTGTAATCATACACTCTATACTATATGTGCTACCATTCTCAGATGGTACAATATGCTAGTGGAGGAAATATATGGGCACAAAATTCTCTATTCACTAAGGTTGCAAACTTGAAGATATGGATTGTCAAACGTTACATATTTGGACCAGTAAGATTTGTACTTAGAAACAGCAAGGTTTAGCCATGGCTTGTAGTTTCCGTTTTAGTGAACAACAGCAGCGTTGTCTATTTCCGTTAGGTTCAGAGCAGGATCATAGCCAAGTCCCAAAACATGCCAACCTCGATCTAGCGGATAGGTCAGATTCTAAAAGGTGATTAATCCCGGGGGTAAGGTTCCAAGCTTCCTTGAGAGTTCTATCCTCATTCTGCAGAGAAGAAAAACAATAAATGTAGTTCTGATAAGAAGAAACTACTATCTACAAGCACAAAACAGTGAAACATTGCTTTATAGCAATTCAATTTGATGCCTGAAAATGAAGGGCATGATACTCACATAGGAATCTTCAAGCAAACAATTTCATTACATAATATCTAGAAAACAGAATGGCTTAAAATAATTAGGTATATTTTGACAAATATAAAGGGAGGAATAGGATTTGTGACTTTTACCAGATCTTGCCACCGATGATAGATTCCGGTGATGTTTCGTTTCTTCCACTCCTTCAAGTCAAAGACATTCATACCAAATGCCCAACCACATGCATCAGGACTGAAATTACTGGAGATCAGTGGATTACTAAAATTTAGGTATTTATCAAACCTATGGAAGCTCTCCTTGCATGTCTCCACTGCACCGATCACCATACCTTTCAAATCAATTGACCAAAGAGGTGTCAAATCTTTCTGCACAACGATGTCATCATCCAAGAATAGAATTTTGTCCAATTTAGGATAAACTTCAGGAAGGTAGAACCTTAAGTGATTCAGCATTGACAAATATTTGGGATTTCTATATTTTAGATTGTCCAAACCAGCAGAGAGGGAGGAAGGTTGATTGGCTTTAAAGTAATACTCCTTGAGTCTTGCTGATTCTAGCTGGCGTAAAACAGAACAATACAAGGAATTCAGCCACTTGAAATCATCGATATTCTGAACATCCATGGTTGCTTTAGAAGGAGGGTTGATGAGAAACCACATTCTCATTGCTTCAAAATTTAATTTGTGAGTTACTATATGGAATACATGCTTCTCAGGCTCGTTTGCATTATGCACAGTAGAATTAACAACCACAGATGTAGCCAATACATTATCAGAAAAGATAGCATAGTGGTAAAGAGACGGATCTTCAATCTTTTCTTTGCCAGCATTTCCTTTCTTATGATATCCCTGTAAGTAATAATCTGCTGTGAGTTGCACGGGAAGACAATGCAATGGTCTAGGCACTGTTTTTGCAGCTAGCTGAATCAAGAATGCACTTCTTTTCTTCTGCATATTCACTCTATTTTCGGTGGATTGAAGCATTGCCCTTAACTTCCTAGACACTAAAATGCAGTCATAAAGTCTGTCCTTTGCTATAGAAAGAACGTGACCCATAGCTTTTGCCCAAACGAGTGCTCTAGCAAAGGCAATAGGTAGAAATTTTATTATATGTAAACTGAAACAGCCTAGTTAGTCTAAGAAACAAAACAAAGTCTATCAAAAAATACCCAGTTTGAAGCTCAGCATCAGAAGTTGCATCTCGAATAGCTAGTTGACTATCTCTAGAGTGTTTGACAAGAGCTTCGTAAAGATCAGTTTTGTTGATAGACTTTGCAATATTGGAATAAGCTTTGGCCATTATTATTTGGTCACGCATGAGTTTAAGAATTGAATCAGAATTTGGGTTTTCATATTCTTTCCTCCATATACTATACTTTCCCTTGATAGTGGTATCAAATCCTTGGGAGCGTTCAATTGCTGCTGATACAATGCGAGTGTCCATTTCTTTGTAGCCGCATTATCTAAGGGATAGTGAACTATTATAAAAGCCCAGACCAACAGCAAAAGAAGGAAAACTTTTCCCTATCATCCATCATCGTTTGGCTGAGTTGTAAAAAACAAATTTGGATGATTACTTACCTGTCGCTTGATCTTTACCGGAGTCAATGGTGAGGAATAAGGAGTTTGATCTAAGTTTAACGTTCATCATCTGCGGAGTGAGTGAGATTGTCTTGAAATCTTGAATGAGTTTGCAATGAGTCCTCCATGAGAGTAATTTTGATGTTTGGGGTTTTCCCGAAGCCAAGAATCAGATAAGTCGGTCATTTTCAACCTAGCTAGGCGAATATGACCGGATGCATCACTGTATGTTGCAATTATGTCAATGTCCTGCATAAAATCATTATTATGTTATAGATAGATGATGGTATAACCATTATCATGTATACGAATAAATGAAATTTGTGAAAGAATACATTACATGCCTTTTGATGAGGATAATTCCGGATTCTATTTGTAGTTATGTCTCGTTCATGACATTGGTGACAGGATGATCCTCTGTAGAGAGAGATAGATAAAGATGTTTAACGAACTAACTAACTAACTAACTAACTAACAAACAGGTATAGGAATAGGAATGGAATAGTAAGCTTACATACATGGTTGTGGAATGAGCAGCAACATGAACCTGAAAACGCAATGCAAATGAATGAATGAGAATTTGTTAGTTATTAATTACCGTAAAGAAGAAGAAGAAGAAAATAAGCGATGCGAGTGAGTTGGAATTGGAATTGAAGGATTGATTCAATCTTCTTCACTCTTTCCTCGTTCTTATTATTACATCATCACTATCTTCATCTATTTATCTACCAACAAAAACAAAGAAATTAACTCCGACGGTGGTGGTGAACAAGAGTATGGCCAAACCGGAAACCGGATCTTTAGATCGCTTGTGTGTTCCAACCACATTGTTGAATGCATGTGTAAAGTAACTGAACATTGATCAATTTTTAAGTTTAGATCAATTTTCATCTTCATAATTCTTGCGTGGATCAATTTAGTTACTCAATAACATAAAATATCCAAAGTAATCCATCCTTTGACATTTTTATATCAGAGACAAATTAACTTATGAAAATATCAAACTGCTTTGGATTTTATTTTTCTCATAGAATAAATGGTCTCACACACAAATTATTTCAGTTCAATGAACATGTGGTTATACCAATGAGCTAGTGATCCAATATTTTCATTGGGTCAATCGTCGGTTCGATTTTTAAAACACGGAAAAAAATGTTTTTTTTGTTATCATGAATTTGTCATATTGCAAAATATATATAAGATGTTTAGGGGTATACTTATAAAGAAACGGTTAATACAATTGAAAATTAAAAATTATCTTCGTTGTTACAATCTAGTGGTGTGAGTTCGATTAAAAATCACACCAATACTTCAATGTGTTAATCAAAATTAGCGGCAACCATTAACAAAATGATGGCAGAGAATGACATAGATAAAGGAAAAGAAAACGAACACAACAATATTTGTTTACGGCAGAGATAGATCATCTCTCCAATTTATTCATGAATTTGTCACTGCAAGAGACTCAATGTTTTCCCTCTTCAAGGTGCTTTGATTGTTTCCCAACCCGACAATATGACCCAAAAAGACTCAATTCATAGCTTCTGAAACTCTAAGACCAATCTCCAGATGCTATACGGAGTTTATGCAGTTCTTTGGCACTTTTGATTACTTTGTTGGGGAATTACTTGAGCTCTCTCATTCTCACTGTTGTAACTTGTAACTTACTTCACTACACAAGGTGGAAATCAGAAAACGTGAACAAAGGTTATCTTGATTATATTTTCTGACTTTTAGCTGGTCTTAGTTTCTTAAATTTGTTGGTGTACATAGTTTCAGCCAAAAACTACTAGAAGAAAAAGGCTTCTTAGGATTTTTCAGGCATTGATTAAGAGTGTGGAACCACATTTTGGTGTTTACTTCTGTTCTCATTGTCCTGTTTGTTCTGTATATAACATATGAATATTCTGTAATTATGCACTTTCTTTCACATGCAAAAGGAAAATCTTTGTTATGCCTGGTTCAAAACAGTCCGTTCCTCATCTCCTTAACGGTAAATTGCAAGATTGCTTGCTACTTATTTATGTAGATTGACGCAGCTAATGCTCGCTTTCTCTACATTACGAGTCACATTTGTAACTCA
Organism: Medicago lupulina; assembly: GCA_958299785.1. Taxonomy (NCBI): domain Eukaryota; kingdom Viridiplantae; phylum Streptophyta; class Magnoliopsida; order Fabales; family Fabaceae; genus Medicago; species Medicago lupulina. The sequence goes on along the minus strand of OY283142.1, from coordinate 11,590,322 downwards.
ATGCTTGGCAAAAAAGTATTCTAAGTAACAAAATTTGGAATATTACAATAATGCATCAAACTAAATATAATTCTCTTTGTATTTTTTATTTATTTTTTAAATATCATCAAACAACTTCGTGGACATCAAACACAAATTTTCTGGCACAAGAATACAGAAAAATACAAATACAAATTTTTCTATTAAAATACTTACAAAATTTCATCAAACTTGTTACATAAAAAATCTACAAACACAAAACAATAATGAAATAAGGTTTACTAGTCTGAAAAAATGAAGCAAATATAGTTAGGGAAATGCTTGTTATCCCGACACAATATTTCCCGAGAATTTCACGAGCGTGTTTTTGCTATGTACCTTTGCTAACTTAAACAACTCCTTGATTTCCGAAAAAAAAGCAATTGCAATTGGCCAATAACTGATCGTGGTTGTCTCGGGATAATATTTGTCTGGACATATAGCACTACTCATATAGTTAATTAAGGCTCTTTATTTAGTTGCCAAAGAGAACTAGATAACCCACAATATATATCTAGACAGCTATGATTTTCTGACGCTTGTTGGATTCTTGAGCAATGATCTCCCTGTGTTCATCCAATGCAGTTTCAACCAAGAACTTCTCATCGTTAATGTTGACGGGAAGTTTATGAAGCTCGTGCAACACATTTTTTATGTCAAGCGCAAGGCGTTCAACAAGTGTGCGTGAAAAGTCAGCTCTGATGACCGCACGAAGCACTTTGATGTGGTGAGCACCAGGTGGCATTGGATATGCCGGTACAACCCAACCATGGCGCCGTAACATCTTTGATATCTTGAATTCATCATACTGGCTTCTGTCCTTGAGAGAAAATGCTACCATAGGAACACCATCGTCTTTTGAGAGTATGTTAAAGTATCCAGTTTCTTCCAAGTGCTCCTTCAGCACCATTGCATTTTCTCTGCAGTTCTCCATTATACTCTGGTAACCCTAACGAGTCAAATAAGAGCATATGCATACACAAGTTAGAAATATGATTTAACTTAATTGATATAAAAGATTGAAAAAAAATTGATTAGGTATTGATTATTGTACTAGTTTATGGTAACATGAGATTAAATATAAATTTTTGATAAAGATTGTTAGCTATTAATAAGAGAATGTGAAAAGTTGTAAGTCAAAATAAAATGGATTCCTTAGGCTCACCTCGTGACCAAGGCGAATTAGTTGATAATATTGCGCAATTATCTGACTAGAACCTGCAAGTAAAAGCAAGGTCAATTTTAGGCTCTGTGATAAATAAGCTAATTGTATATGGTTATGCAAAAGTAACCAAAAATGTTTTTTATTCACCTTTTGAAAAATTTAGGGTGAATGTGGGTTGGTCAGCTCCAAGGTAATTAATATGAAAGACAAGGTCTTCAGGCAAGTCTTCTTTGGTCCTCCATATAACCCAGCCAATTCCAGCATAAACAAGACCATACTTGTGACCACTAACATTTATGCTCTTCACTAATGGGAGTCTGAAATCCCACTCTAGCTCTGGATATAGGAAAGGAGCTATAAATCCACCACTTGCAGCATCAACATGAATAGGTGTATCCCATCTACAAATTGATAAGAGTAGCAAATCAATATATTGATATTTGAATAGATGAAGAGACTGATATTTAGTGACTTATGTAATTCTTACCCAGTTTGCTTGTTTTTTTCTAACAAGAGATCATTCAAGAGTTTGACATCTTCAAATTCTCCATTATAAGTTGAGCCTAAGATTGCAGCCACACAAATTGTGTTCTCGTCTACCATCTCAACAGCCTTGGCAGGGTCCATCACATAGTAGTCTTCTCGCACCTTCACTTCTCTTAATTCCACCTCAAAGTACCTAGCAAATTTCTCCCAACATACCTATATATAAGTATACAAAACTCGTGTCAGTAATTTTATACAAGCAGTTCAATCCACTGCCATTAATATTGTTTTTTAGCATCCACTAAAATCTTACAAAAATCAAGGAATCCTTTTGATGCCAAATTCATTATCATATATGTATGAAAGTGAATACCTGCACATTGGCACCAGTGACCATGTTAGGCTTATCATAAGGTTTACCCTCAGCCTTGCGTTTGTTCTGCCACTTCTTTTTGAATGCAAGTCCTGCCAGCATTATGGCCTCTGATGATCCAACTGTTCCTGCACCAACTGCACTCTCATTTTCTCCAATTTCAGCATTGAACAAACGTGCTATCATGTTCACACATCGATTCTGTTTTCAAACCAGTCCAACAAAACTTAAATGAGACATGATTGATCACTTTCATATTACAAAATGAAATTTATTTAAGAATTTCATTAGAAAAAATATTAATTTAAGATGGTCATTGAAAAACACATTTAGTTCAATATATAGTAACTAGAAGAATGGAAAAGAGATGAAGTACATGAAGATCAGTGGTTGCTGGATACTCATCCATGTCGACATAGTTCTTGTTGATAGATTCCATAATAAGTTTGTTGCATTCTTCCTCCATGGATGTAGTAACAAAAGAAGCCAAATTTAGCTTTGGATTAGCATCCAACTGCAACTCATCGTGTATGTTCTGGTATGCAACTTCCTTTGGCATTGAGTTCTCTGGCATGCTAAACCTGCAACAACACCAAAACTCTTCGTTCATTACTTCCCTACCAAAATTTATATAGAGAATAAATTTAAAAAGTTGCACTTCAATAAAGACTAAAACTATATTTAACTCAAACAAATGAAGTAATTTATATTACCTAGGAAGAGAGTCCTTAGCATAATGAGAGGTAAAGTTAGAGTGAAGAATAAGGTCAGATTCAGAAGCTGGCTTTGGAAAAACCATGATGAAGTGTATAATAATATGTTAGGAATTAATTATTTATGCAAAGATAGAAATATGTGTTGTGTAAGGTGTTTATTTTCTTTTGGCCTTTTCTATATGTTATATTTGATGAAGAATGAAGAGGGTTGGAATCAACCTTGTGGTATTTATACACGGTGATGGAATTTAAGAAAGCGAGTGGCTTTGAAAGTTTAAAGAAATTTATTCAAACTTCATTTTTTTTTTCTCTTTTTGATTATTTGAATTTTCTTGAACATAAAAAGAATGTAAGAAAGTTCTTTAGTTTTATTTTGACAGTGGGTAAGGTGCCCCCTCCAATTTTTACATGTACAGTAACACAATTTTTTTCTTCAAATTTTGGGACTTTGAGCAAAATAGATGTCAAATACTTGAATTTTGTTTAAGAGAATACATGGTAGAATAAAAATTCTATTGGCCACAGACTAATAAAATACGGTGGGATTGATCTCATTTGATGGCCACATTTAATTTGCTACATCTTTGACTTGACTCTATATGTCAAATTCTCCTATATGTAGACCATTTGAGAACATGTCTGAACATGTCAATTAGAAAAATATAGGGGAGGGAAAGGGGGAACATGTATGATGTGTCGTGTTCTTTAAAAAAAATAAAAATGTATGATGTGTTTAAAAATATTTTTATCTTTTAAAATTTGTGTTTAAGAATATTTTTATCTGAAATAAGTCATCAGTAATTTAGATTACCATGGTTGTAAAATTCTCACTATCTCCTTTATACGATTTTAACTTATTTTAACTTTTAATTTTTTTTTTTCAAGCTAAAGGGTCCTCCCTAATTTAACACGGGTATAGGTTCATTAGTTTGGATGATTTGCCCACAAGTCGATTAGAGGAATCGTATTCGTACACGTAAAAACCATGGCTATTGTGTCAAACATAAGAAACATGTATAATTCTGTCATCAAAAGCATATATAACTTGTTTTTTGGTTACTAAGTGGTACTGACATATGCACTAAACTTTAGTATTTGCAAGATGATGCTATGTAAAGAAAACTTCTGATCTTGGATATGGACCAAGTCCTAATAAGAATTTAATACCAGTCCGTGTTGTTAGGTAGTAAATTCTTCTAACATCTCATTTCTAATGACTTCAATATAAAAATACATTTTTTTTTAGAGGAACAATATGAAAACACATATTTCGTGCGCTTTACTATGGTTTAATAACTGAGTCAATTTGCTCAAAAAAAAAAAAAATAACTGAGTCAAAAAAATAAATTATTGTTAATACTGCAAGAATGGTTATACGATGTCTACTCAACAAAAATAAATACCAATGAGCAAGTATATGTATGTATATTCTTTGCGTTGATCAATTTGCATAAGTCAACCAGAATGTGGTAAACTCTTGGATTAATTTCTTTGAGTTCAGCAAAAGAACGTTGAAAAGGTCAATCAATTCACACGCTACAAGTATGAAATGGTGTTCATTAACAATTAACATGGTTCTAAAAGAGTTGAACAAAAAGAAAAGTCCCCAAATTAGATTGAATGATTTTTCCATTTTTATTAGATTGAATGATTTTTTTGACACCTCATATTGGGAAAATCAAGTGGTCTTTTCTTATATTTGCATGGTAATATTTGTAAACTAATGTGTAGTAAATGGAAACCAACTTGTTAACATGAACAAGAGCCAATTAGACTATTAAAAAAATACGTAAACCTTATATAAATTTAATGATATATAATATGATTATGCAAAAATGAAAGCAATCCTACCTACCAAAACTCTTTCTTTCTCATTTAGCTGTAACACAAGTATACAAAGCAGGACTCTTACATTGAATTCATAATCACTGTTTGTTAATGTCAATCACCCTTTCAATTTTTAACTTATATATGCTTTTTGTGTTGCCAACCTAACCACACTCTTTTATTGTTCAACTTCATATTGGAATTATATAAATTTTGTTTTTCATTTTCTATGCTTTTATTAAATCACTGATTTTCTCTACTTTTTTTTAATCAATTTTCTTTACTTTTTCTTGTTTTCAATTTTGATTGAATTGGTCATAGTCAAAATGTTCACTTTTTATTGCTCCAATTAATTCTCTTTGCCCTTTAATCTTTATAACTAGTCAGATTTAGATATATGTCAAAACTTTAATCATTTGAACTTTTATTTTTAATTTATTTGTTTTTGTTTTTTAGTATATAATATTCTCCTTTAGCCAATTTCTTCATTTATAAAATAAGTTTTCATTACTCATTATTTCATATGCATATTTTCACTTTTAATTCAGGTAATCAAATTTGTGTTGTTCAATTTAAGAACTGCACTATAGTTTTATCAAACACAACATGGTTGATCCAAATGGTAGTTCGTCATGGTTAAAAAGTTTAAATATATGTGACACATTTGGGTTGAAAGATCATGAAGAATATGGAATTGTGTTTGCTATAGTCATAATAACAATGTATAGTTGAAATATAATTTGGCATTTATCTCTCTGTATAACCATAATAAGAACATTGTTTTATGCTATGATTAGATATATGTAAGGGTTACTTATTTTTTTATAGTCTAATTGGTTCTAAGTCATCACCCTATATGACTTGGTATTTTTCACAATTAACTAATCTTCACTATAATGTTTTTTTGTAGGTTATAATTTTAAAATGTCTACATATAGTGAAGCAATGTAGCCACTTGATGTTTATAGTGGTACACATGAGATGGAATTTAATAGTGTTAATGATGTTGACACTATAGTGATATTGAAGACATAGAAGTCAATAGTGGCAACGATGTTCGTACTGATAGATATGCAGACGGTGTGGAATTCAACCATGGTAATGGTGTTTGCAGTGAGCAAGGGAAATAAAACTCCGATGGTTACAAATGCATCAGTGGTGTGACAGATGATGATCTAAGGGATATGAAATTCAACACAGAGGAAGAAGCTACAGAGTTCTATGTAATGTTTGCGAAATACCGTGGGTTTTCCGTAAGAAAAGATAAAGTGAAACATGATTCTAATGAGAACATTATTATGCGTCAATTAGTATGCAATATAGAGGGTGTTAATGATGGAAAAAAATAAGAATGGCAACCAATCTAGGACAACCATTCGAACTAATTGTTGTGCGAAACTTCGATTAGTCTACATCTTTGTTCGTAAGAATTGGAAAGTTTCTATTTTCAAACCCTTTCACAACCATGAATTAGCTCCTGCGCGTTTTGTTCATTTGATTCCTAATTGCCGTAAATTGAGTGAAGCTAATAAACAAGTTGCTAGTGGTCTGTATTCACAAGGTGTCAGAACATGTCATATCTTGGGTTTTTTTTATGGGTCAAAAGGGTGGCCATGAAGGGATTGGGTTTATCAAAAAGGACTTGTATAATTTAACGGATCATCAAGCAAGGGTTAAAAGTAAAGATGAGGATACTTTTGCTACTTTGAGTTACTTTTAGAGTAAGGTTGATACTAATACGTTATTTTTTTTAGAGTGTACATTTATAAATGATGGACACCTAGAAAATATTTTTTGGGCAGATTCTACTAATAGGTTTGACTATGGGTTTTTGGCGATGTTGTTGCGTTTGACACCACCTATAGAAAGAACAGGTCTCGAAAATCCATTGTCATTTTTAGTGGATATAACCACCATGGAGAAACAACCATTTTTACTTGTGCTTTAATTTGTGATGAAACAATAGAGACATACAAATGGGTTTTGAATTTGTTTTCGAAGACCATGTATGACAAACATCCAAAAGCAGTGATTACTGATGAAAATAAATCAATGAGGAAAGATATCAAAGTTGTGTTACAATTCTTATATATCAAACAATAGGTGGATAAATAAAACTTATCAGTTGAAGAGAATTTGGGCAAGTGCATACATGCGAGACCATTTTTTGTGTGGTGTTAGAATGACATCAATCCGTGAAGGAATGAATTCATTTATCAAGAAGTATGTACGACATCAAAACAACCAACCTTATGGATTTCTTACATAATTTTGAAAGAGCTCTAAAATAATACAGACATAGTGAATTATTGTCTGATTTCAAGTCGTTCTATTATCATCCTGCATTGACAACCGCATTGCCTATACAATTGCGACTTCAATAAATTTATAATTTTGTTTACACAAACATTATCTTTCTAATAAAATAAATCCTCTCTATTATAGACAACAATTGTCTATATAACAAATTACATACAAACAAAATAAAATGTTTTGTTTTGCCCGTTCTTCCACTTTGTACTTAAAACTTTTAACAATACGTTTTTTAAGGAAATTCAACAATACTATTGACATTATTTATAGAACTTAAATTCTTGAATTGATGAAATTATAGGAAAATATAATTAAGTTTAAAGTTGTACATAACAAAAATAAATTTTTAGTTTTATTGAAAAAAGTAAGAATATGAATGATTATTTTGGCAGAAAAGAGAGAAAAAAATATGATATAATTGAGAAAGTATACCCCAAAAAATAAAATAAAAAATAAAAATAAAAAAATTGTGGCGGAGATGGAAAATTTGTTGTGTTAGTGGTAGATCCAATGGGTGTCGTAAAAGGAATATACAATGGGTTTGCTTCGTTGGCCTGGCCATGTTTCTAGACCGGATTCCAATATTATTCAACTTGCATCTCTAATCTATCTATCTATCTTTCTCTCTCTACACGCAACCTTGATTATTACTAGTTGCTTATGTAAAGCAACAACAAACAAACAAAGAATTGCGGCTTGTAGTTGTGACTGAAATTGAGCATTCCAAGAATTTTATTTTATTTTAATTAATCCAATTTCATTATCCATCCATAACCATAACCATAAATAAATCAATTGCAACCTCAATTTAGAAGCTGAGCCAGAGAGGGAGAAAATGGGTTCCGTAGAGGAAGATTCATCGCTTACTATTGAAGAAGCTCTTATTCAGGTTCATTTCTCATTTTCATTTTTCGCTTTTTTTCGTTTCGTCAACTCTCTATTCTGTTTAATCTATTGATTTCTTATTTAGTATTAAACCACAGTACTTTGTTCTTCAAATACACTGTTTTCCCTTTTCATATGCCCTTGATAATTAAATGTCAAATAATATTTGAATTTCAAATTGTGAAATAGCAAAATTTTTTTTTTTTTTTTTTTACTCTTCCCTATGATGAACTATTGGTTATTTTTGATCTAAAGGATGAAGAGAGTAAGCTTTACACAGGAGATGGCTCGGTTGACTTTAAAGGGAGACCTGTGCTTAAGCAGAATACCGGCAACTGGAAAGCTTGCCCATTTATCCTTGGTAAGCCTTTTCATTTCACTTATGTAACAAATATTTATTTATTTTCTAAAATTGAACTCATATGTGATATGAAACACAGGGAATGAGTGCTGTGAACGTTTGGCATACTACGGCATTGCAACAAATCTTGTTACCTATCTGACTCGCAAGCTACACGAAGGAAATGTCTCTGCGGCAAGAAACGTCACCACTTGGCAAGGCACTTGTTACCTTGCACCTCTCATTGGAGCAGTTCTAGCAGATTCTTACTGGGGACGATACTGGACAATTGCCATTTTCTCCATGATTTACTTCATTGTAATTATAAACCAAGATATTTTTATCCTCCTATTTAAATAATTCTCTACACACATTTCTTCTATGATATACTGCTGGCTATGCATTATATAGTATCCTACATAATGTAATTTGTGATGGTAATAGGATGTCATCAAACCATTTCTAAATCTTGTTTATATGGGGAAGTTAAATTCTTTTATACATTTTATAGTTATAAGAAACAAATATTACGGTGCTGAAGAAAAATGGAAATGGGAGAATCCAAAGACCAGTTTTGAGTTTACTATGATCCAAACTTATTCCTTCTCGAGCACCGACTATAATACTCAAATTCATTCCCGCATTTGAAAAGTTATAGGGTTAATATTATAGGAACAGTTGGTGTCTGTATCTGCTTGATGGTATAATTGTATTATCATCATTTAGTTTTTATGTGCATCATTTTCATCTACATGCTTTATATTCAAATGTCTTTACATGTTTTAATACGTAAAATTGTTGTCTCATGCAGGGAATGGGTACACTGACTCTTTCTGCATCTATTCCAGCATTGAAGCCTGCCGAGTGTTTGGGTGCCACATGCCCTCCAGCTACTCCTGCACAATATGCTGTGTTTTTCATTGGTCTCTACCTGATTGCGCTTGGGACTGGTGGCATTAAACCATGTGTGTCCTCTTTTGGGGCAGATCAGTTTGATGATACTGATTCCCGGGAAAGGGTTAAGAAGGGATCGTTTTTCAACTGGTTTTACTTTTCTATCAACATAGGAGCCCTTGTATCAAGCAGTTTTATTGTGTGGATTCAAGAAAATGCAGGCTGGGGTCTTGGATTTGGCATTCCTGCTTTATTTATGGGATTAGCCATCGGAAGTTTCTTTTTAGGCACACCCCTCTATAGGTTTCAAAAACCAGGGGGAAGCCCTCTTACAAGAATGTGCCAGGTTTTGGCAGCGTCTTTTCGGAAGCGGAATCTGGATGTCCCTGAGGATAGTAGTCTCTTGTACGAAACGGCAGACAAGAGCTCTGCAATTGAAGGAAGTCGGAAACTAGAACATAGTGATGAACTAAGGTGATTATTCCCTTACTTTAAATTTAATGTTGTAATGTTCTCAACCGTGGTCACACTTGCAAAAAACAAGGGAGTATGTTCTATGAAAAATAACTTATTCCTAATATTCCTTTCTAAGTGTTGCACGCCTTCCCACCAAATTTGTAGTTTATTGATTTAGACTAATGTAATTTCAAAAATAAGCCCTACTCTAATGTTAAAAAATTGGAAGTTGTATATCTAAGAGTCCGATTGGTCTGTCAAAAAGCCTTGTCTGTCCCACCTGACAGGGACTGATAGGATAGGATACCTAATATCATCTAACTTTCTCTAGTGTTTGAAGTTCATAACAGATAGCTGAACACTATCTGACCATGCACTCTCATCAGATGATATCCGTATGACACACTATTGAGCAATCATACCCTTTTATGATCCTTTTGGCATCTCTTTTTCTTCTAAAGGACACTCGCCATTATTGTTCCGCATAGGCTGATATCCCCTCATTAAACTCTAGATCTGTCACAATCATCAAAGTTGGAGTACTATTTAGAGAGAACATGCAATCTGGTTTTACACGTCTTTATCCAAAATTTCAATAGGTGTGGGTATTTCCCTAGTTTTTTGACACAAGGTTTTCACCGATAAAACTATCATCATCTTTGATTTTTTTTTTTTGGCTAATACCCGCAACTTACTGTTTCAAAATTTCACGGGGAACCCTGGATGGGATAATATCCTTTGGATGGTATAAATGTTACTAGATCTATGATATTTCATTCACACATTCTGTATGAATTGCATTGCTTTTGAGATCTATGATTTATTGGAAAAAAATTTCTTCTTTGCACTTATATTTGCCAGTGTGTTGCTGTATTTGCATTTTATATGAAAGCATATTATTTTTATCCTGAAGACTGATCATTTGTTCACTATCAAGTTATTGTGTCCCCTAATTTTGTTGCCTAAACGATCACGGTTAGACATTTATGTTGAACATTTTAGATTTTTCCTTCATCGCGCAACTTTGCACATAATCTACCTATCTGGATTGTGAGAATTTACTTTACAAGCTTTATTTACTTGTCTAATATAGATATCATCATGGGATGGACTTGCTATCTTCAATTACTGGACTGTTGTCAATGACTGATTCATTGTTTTCTTGCTTCTCTTTTTCCATTTCGAAAGAATGTTATTGTCATGGACAGTTCTGTAGGATAGACTGCATGTGAACAATTTTCTCTTTTATAGTCTTTAATAGGTTGAGAAATTCTCTGGTAAATTTCTAATATTTAGCCTGTGTCCTAATAATAATTTGTTCTGTTATCAATAAAGGCTTAAGTATGCTTACTTGCTTCAGAAGATTTCACACACTCATTAACAGGGCTTTCTACTTTCCTTTGTTTTAATGAAGGTGTCTTGACAGAGCAGCTGTAGTCTCTGATGCTGAGAGGAAAAGTGGTGACTATTCTAACCTTTGGAGACTTTGCACTGTGACACAGGTGGAGGAATTGAAAATCTTGATCCGCATGTTTCCAGTTTGGGCTACTGGCATTATTTTTTCTGCTGTCTATGCCCAGATGTCAACATTGTTTGTGGAACAAGGAACTATGATGAACACTAGTATCGGTTCTTTCAAAATTCCACCAGCTTCCCTCTCAACTTTTGATGTAATTAGTGTTATTTTCTGGGTCCCTGTCTATGACAGGTTTATAGTTCCAATTGCAAGGAAATTTACTGGCAAAGAAAGGGGATTTTCGGAGTTGCAAAGAATGGGAATTGGCCTTTTTATTTCAGTCCTGTGCATGTCAGCAGCTGCTGTTTTGGAGATTAAACGTCTGCAGATTGCAAACGAGCTTGGGCTTGTTGATGAACCTGTCCCTGTACCCCTTACTATACTTTGGCAAATCCCTCAGTATTTCTTATTGGGAGCAGCAGAAGTATTCACATTCGTGGGGCAGCTTGAGTTCTTCTATGACCAATCTCCAGATGCCATGCGAAGTTTATGCAGTGCTTTGTCACTTCTGACTACTTCACTCGGAAATTACTTGAGTTCTTTCATTCTCACTGTGGTAACTTACTTCTCTACACGAGGGGGAAATCCTGGATGGATTCCAGATAATTTGAACGGAGGTCATCTCGATTACTTTTTCTGGCTTTTAGCTGGACTTAGCTTCTTAAATATGTTGATGTACACAGTTGTTGCCAAAAGATACAAGAAAAAGAAGGCTTCTTAAGGCATTTGTTAGCAGTGGAACCTCGTTTTCATGTTTCTTTATGTCATTGTCATCATTGTTCTGTATGTGATATAATGAAATTATGCAATTACGTAATTCTCATTCACTTGTAAAGGAAAATTTGTGTTAAGCCTTGTTCAAAGAATCAAAACAGTCCCTGCCCCATCTCGTGATAGCAGTTTATGATCCCTCTATACATTATTTGTTACTTCTCTCATACAGAAAATATTATTAGCAAAATTCACACGACAAATGGTTAACATCGTCAATACTATAAAAAGTTGTGCCAAATGTAATGCATCCAATGTGGTGTGAGCAACTAGTATATGAACTTAATACATTTACTTTATCATAGTTAAGAAAAAAGACGAGACTTTTACAAATTGATATAGAAGTTTGTTCTTGAATATTTGTTTAGAATGAGTATATATATTTTACAAGGACTAAAATAAAATAGCAATGATTAAAAAAAAAAACCCGGTGTACTAGAGCTCCCGCATATGCAGGGTTCGGATAGGAGTCCCACCATTTGATGTATTGTATGCAGCCTTACCCTGTTTTACAGAAGAGACTGTTTCTGGGACTTGAACCCGTGACCTTTCAATCACATGACAACAACTTTACCGGTTGAGACAAAGTTACCCTCTATGATCAAAAACAAAAAGTTGTGTTTTTTTTACAAACAAAAAAAAAACTTGTATGTTTGAAAGGACTAAAACAGTTTTTATTTTTATTTTTGCGGGCATTAGATTAAAATAGTGTTATATTTACGGTATCTAAAAACATTTTTAAAGCAATGGTTGATTATAAAAAAATATTTAAAGGCTAAAACGATTGCCTATTTGCTTCGTTGGCCTTAGGGATGGCAATGGGTACCTAATGGGTAGGGTATTACAGTGTCCATTCCCATACCTATATTTATAAAAAATACCCGTATCCGTGTCCATACCCTCGTGGACAACAACTTTAGTGCCCTTCCCCATACCCTATGGGTACCTAAGTGTTCATACCCGTACCCATTACCCGTACTTTAACTATGAAAAGACAATAAAAACATCACTATTGAAATAAAACTATGACCCAAACTTTTTAAAATTAACTTATAAAATAATACGAAACGTAATATTTAGTAAAATAAAAAAAACATCTAAAATATCCTTAAAAAACTGTACACCGGCATGATGGAGCTGATATTTTATTAAGCAATTTTTTTTAGTTTAGGTTTAAATTTTGGCTTAAATATTTAAATAAATTAATTAATTATGCACCAAAAATACATAAATTATTTATGATATTATATAAATATGTATATGCGGGGTTGTAGGGCTGGACACTATAATACCCTTACCCGTGCCTATACCCATTAATATGTGTGGGTATTACCCGGACCTGTGCCCAAACCCATGAAAGCGAGGTTTTATCCTACCCATTATGAGTATTTTTTGCGGGTACTCATAGGACCTGAGTCCAATTGTCATCCCTAGTTGGCCTTATCCTCTGAGTCAGTGGTTTTTTTGTTCGACGAGTAACGTTATACCGTGATAAAATAAAGGAATGATATATTCTTTTTCTAACATTATCTTATACTAACTCTTTCATTAAATGATATTAATATTGGTCTTTAAGAATGAATCTTATATAAAATGATAAAAATCCGTATTGATTTGAGCTAATCGAAAATTTAATGTTAGAGTTGAAAAGAGAATACTGAAAACATTTTCATACATATAATTAAATTTTATGAATTAACATAATATATTTTTTTTCAAAAAGTTCTTTGATAGAGATAAATTATTACTAATTTCGCATCTATAATATGTTAATAAAAAAAACTATACTAACTTTGAGATACTACTAAATATATTTGTTTAAATGATAAGGTTGGAATCTTTAAAAAAATGATAAGGTTGGAAGTACATGAGAAAGGAAAGGGATAAGTGTTTGAATTAAAAAAGAGGTATGAAATGAAGTAGTTAAAAGGGATAAATTAAAGTTTATCGTCAGAGTAATAAATTATTGAACAAAAACTCATTATAGTATTTCATAATTTTCATACCGATCAATTTAGTCATTAAAATAAATTTTAAAATTAGAATCTTGACCAGTGCTTCAAAAACTATAGTAAAATATCAATAAATAGAAATTTTATTTTAAAATTTAAGTTTTAACTTTGAAGTATTTATTTATAATTCTTTTAGCTATTTTGATTCTTTAACTAAACGATGAAAAGACACCGTTTAACATTCACGTCTAAATTATGATTATGTCGGCAATCATATATATATGAACAAAACAAAAATGATTTTGTTATTTGTGAGGTGTGAGCCACGTAAAGCCTCTCATCTGATCTAAACCACGAACTGGTGTGAGACCGACGCGAGTCCCCTCATATCAATATAATCTTCGTACACATTGAAAGCATAAAATAATAGAAAATGAAATAATACTTTATTCTCTAACCATCCCATCCATATACAATACTACATCGCTTAATTGAAACTACTTATCATATCATGGGTTCTGTTCACGACGACCATATTCCGGTACACGATCACGAACAACCTCTTCTTCAGGTTCTCTTCTCATTCCTAATCTAATTCTTTTTCATTTCTTAGCTTATTTACCTGATTGATAGTAATAATAATTTCATCTCCCTTCTCATGTATGTGACATTATTTATTTATTTATTTTAAATTCTCAAGGATGAAACGAACGAACAAAAATACACAGGAGATGGTTCAGTTGACCATAAACAAAGACCTGCTCTTAAGGCCAATACTGGCAATTGGAGAGCTTGTCCATTTATTCTAGGTATCTTTTATTTTTTAAATAATCTGACTTTATATATCTTTTTTATTATTCTTTTTGTTGGTATCTTAGAATTTGTGGTTGGGCCCCACAAAACCGGCTTGTAAGGTGAAGACTGTATGCAGGCAATCTCTCATTCAATTTGGGACTCTTTTAACATAGTGTCATGCTATCGCGTTTATGTATGTAAATTACAGGCAATGAATGTTGCGAACGTTTGGCATTTTTCGGTATTGCAACAAATCTTGTTACCTATCTTACCACAAAACTACACGAAAGTAACGCTTCTGCTGCGAGAAATGTCAGCATTTGGCAAGGAACTTGTTATCTTACGCCTCTCATTGCAGCTATTCTGGCCGATGGTTATTTGGGACGATACTGGACAATCGCTGTTTTCTCCATGATTTACTTTGTTGTAATGAACTTAAGATACATACATTTCCTCCCCTGGTCAATAATAGTCTTTGCACGTTTTAATATGTGATACTGATATGGTTGTTTTTTGCAGGGGATGTGTATCTTGACATTTTCGGTATCTGTTCCACCATTGAAGCCTGCTGATTGTTTTGGTTCAGTATGTCCTCCGGCGGCTCCTATGCAATATTTTGTGTTCTACTTGGGTCTCTACGTAATTGCGCTAGGGACTGGTGGTGTAAAAGCGTGTGTGCTATCTTTTGGGGCAGATCAGTTTGATGATACTGATTCCAAGGAAAGTGCCAAGAAGGCTTCCTATTTCAATTGGTATTACTTTTCTATCTACCTAGGTGCCATTGCATCATGCAGCCTCATTGTGTGGATTCAAGATAATGCAGGTTGGGGCCTTGGATTTGGAATTCCTGCTTTATTTATGGGGTTATCCGTTGGAAGCTTCTTTTTGGGCACCTCTCTCTACAGGTTTCAGAAACCAAGGGGTAGCCCTATTACAAGATTGTGCCAGGTTGTGTCAGCATCTGTTCGGAAGCAGAATCTGGTTCTGCCTGAGGATAGTAGTCTCCTGTATGAGACGCCTGACAAGAAATCTGGAGTTGAAAAAAGTCGCAAACTGAAGCATCATGATGATCTTAGGTAATGTTTTTACTCTGAGCTTTCTTTTCTGCCTTAGTGTTATTGGATTTATCCATTGTTCCAATATAGACAAAGGAGTATTTGTATATGTTGGATTTCTATCTACTATTCTTGTTGATGTGTCATTTGTCTGATATCAAATGTGGAATTGTTTGTTTATGAGAAAATGTGAGATATGAACCCTGCAAAATGTTATAGGAGTTGTTTATGTTTGGGTCTAATTTGGCAGCTACAGATTAGCCAGACTTCTAGTTTTATGACCTGTTTGGAACACCAAAATAGGACTAAAAAGATAGGACAAAGGTAGTCAAACAATATACACATATGTATGTTTGTGTGTGGTGTTTGGAACACAATGGATTGCAGGGCGCTTGCCAGTTGCCTCCTTTTCATGATATGATTGAACCCTAATATATGTATGAATTATATTAGTTTTGAGATCTACATGGATACTGATACTCCTGCGCTTTTCACTTCACTTTGTCTGTAAGTTTACATTACTTATTACGTATAATCATTTGATGAGGAAGGAAGCATATATTTTAATTCCAATGACTGATCACATATTTTTCGAAGTCATGATTACACAAGTGTTTGCATAATTTTTTTCTTTAATGACTAAATTTTTCATATAATTGATTCCCAATCTGGACTGTTTGAAATGATTGTACAATATTTATTATCTTGTCTATTGCATATAATTTGTCCATGAACTAGTTTAAATTAATCAATTTTTTCCAAGGGTGAAAATTATGAGATTTTTGTCAAGATTTATTCTTCCAGTATACTGAAATCAGATTTTATGTTTCTTGTTTATCCTTTCCTCCACTGAACGAATATTGTCATCTTTGACTGTTTGGTAGGGTAGATTGCATGTCAAAATTTTTCAAGTAGGCTGTTATTACACTGAAAAATTGTATGCTAAAATTTGAAGTTTTGACATTTTTTATAGAAAAAAGCTTCCTACTAATAATATATTGTTGATAATGACTGAAGTATCCTCCATAGCTTGAGAACGCTTTGATTTTAACTACTACAGGGCTTCCTCTTCATGACCTTCTAAACCTCTTTTTTTATTTTTAAATGAAGGTATTTTGATAGAGCGGCTGTAGTTTCTGATTCAGAGAAAAGAAGTGGCGACTATTCTAATCCATGGAGGCTTTGCACCGTGACACAGGTGGAGGAATTGAAAATCTTGATTCGTATGTTTCCAATTTGGGCTACTGGCATCATTTTTTCTTCTGTCTACGCCCAGATGTCAACATTGTTTGTGGAGCAAGGAACTATGATGAATACACGTATTGGTTCCTTCAAATTATCCCCAGCTTCCCTCTCAACCTTTGAGGTGGGAAGTGTTGTTTTGTGGGTCCCCGTCTACGACAAGATACTTGTTCCTATTTTAAAGAAATTCACAGGCAAGAAAAGGGGCATTTCTGTGTTTCAAAGAATAGGAACTGGCCTTTTTATTTCTGGGCTTTGCATGTTAGCAGCTGCTGTTGTGGAGATTAAGCGTCTGCAGCTTGCAAGAGAGCTTGACCTTGTTGATAAACCTGTGGCTGTACCCCTTAGTGTGTTATGGCAAATCCCTCAGTATTTAATATTAGGAGCAGCAGAAATATTCACATTTGTTGGGCAGCTTGAGTTCTTCTACGAAGAATCACCAGATGCTATGCGAACTATATGTGGTGCATTGCCGCTTCTTAATTTTTCATTGGGGAATTACTTGAGCTCTTTCATTCTTACTATAGTAACTTACTTCACAACACAAGGAGGAAGGCTTGGATGGATTCCAGATAACTTGAACAAGGGACATCTTGATTATTATTTTCTGCTTTTATCCGGACTTAGCTTATTGAATTTGTTAGTGTTCGTAGTTGCAGCCAAAATATACAAACCAAAGAAGGCTTCTTAAGATTTTTCAAAAAATTTTGTTGCTCTTAGGAGTGGAAGCATTTTCTGATATTTCCTTCTGGATATTTTGGATTTGGAAAAGTGGATGAAAATGTGGATAGTACGGGTGTTTTTGTAACTTACCATGTTATAGATATAATTATTTTAACGGGAGAAATTCTTAGTGAGCAATATACTTACTACTCTACTGTGAAAGCTGAACCGCTGGCATTGAAAGGCATATTCTTTCGAATAAAATCTGCTTATAAGATCATTCAATGGCATGATGATCAAGCAGATAGGAATTCAACAACTTACGGTTCATTTAACTTCTCAAAAGCTCAATGTTTTTGGTTGGAAAGTAATCATTGAGAAATCTTCCCTCAAAATGATCAACTAATGTGTACTCCCTTTGTCCTTCAATAAGTGAGTCTTTTGAAAAAAAATATTGTCCTATATTAATTGACTCATTTCATTTCAAATGTAATATATTTTATTTTGCATTTATGATAATGGTAAATGAATCAATATTTGATGAAAGCACTTAAAATCTTTTTATGTTTCTACTCATTAATACATTTTTCGTAATAAGTGTGAAATAAGCAAAAGACTCACTTAAAATGGGTTAAATTGGGACAGGAGGTTGTATTTTGCAAGAGCAGTGTATCCATGTATAATTTATTTCGTTACTCGTAACATGTCATTACACTTGGCAAAAATGTTATTTGTATGGTGTAAACACGGTTACGCCACCTAATAGTAGAACCCGTTTCTGGTCTACTTTAGGATCAGGAGAACGAAATGTATACCAAGAATTCTGGAAAATCACGGGGCTCTACATTTATATAGAGTGCATTATATGGTCCATATGTATGACTCACTATACAATCTTTATCAAGTTTTTCTATATTGTTGTAACTGACAAGTACATATATTAACGATAAAAATGCTAGGTTCACATCCACTAACACACTCTTTTAACACATTCAATCATAATTAGCCATATCATTACTTTTGTAATTCATTTTACCTGATATATAACCTGTTTCATCTTTATATTGATATCATTTATTATATATTTTAGAGTAAATTAGCTCTCCTTCCCTCAAAGATGCTTGAATTACATTTTCAACCCCTCTTATGTTAAAATATACACTCTCCTCTTCTCTTATTCAAAATATATTAGAAAATATTTCACTCCCCTCCTTTAAGAGAAGCTTGAATTACATTCACCTCCCCTGTTATATTAAAATCTACACTTTAATCCATTAATAATTTTTTATTTTATTTTTAATAATCTAGCAAAAAATAATAATCTAACGTATTTTAGAAATAAATAGCATTGCAGATATATTTTAATATAATCAAAATTTGAATACATATAATTTTAAACCCTAATATAAAATATGAAAAAACCAAAAATAAAATTAAAATATGTGAAAAATTACTAAAGACAATAAAGTTTGGTTATTTAAAAGTTAATTTTATACTCTAAAATATATATTAATAGCAAAATATTTAAATTTAATTATCATTGACATTTAAATTATAAAGAAATAAATTTATTTTTCTTAAATGGTGGTTTAAAATTAGAATATATCATAAAAATATTTATTTAAATTAAAATAAATTAAAGTGTAGTGTATATTTAATTATTAAGAGACGGTGTTGTAATTTAAGAAAAAATGATTGTAATTTGCACTTTATTTTATTATTATATCAGATTTTAACTTTTTCATCTTCCTCATAAACCTTCCACAAACCCAGTCTCCCAAATAGAAAGACAATAGAGATGAGATGGGTCAGATATGACGAAGCAGCTTATGCCATAGAAATAGGAGAAAGAGTCAAAGAGAGATGAAGTGAGTGCTGGACTGGACAAACGAGTTACAGGCAAAATATTTTATTAAAAATAATGTAAAACTCATTATTCATTCTTCTTCTAATTTTAGGCCATAAAATGTGAAGTGAAAAAACAGTTCTAACTACTTTTCAATCTCGCAAACGGAATAATATCAGAATGGTACTGGGGATCACTCTTTTACCTACCACTCTTCTCTTTCGTCTGTTGCACTAAAGCATCAACATCTTTCAATTTCATCACATGTTATTCCACTCTAGTTACTTTTCCTTGCTCTTTCACGTCTTACTGAGATTTTGTTTAACAAGTAACGCATATTTGATAAATTCAATCTTAAGAATAAAAATAAAAACATATATATATATCTGCATTCTTTTGATTCCTTCTAAGTTCTATGATTTATTCATATGCCTTTTTTGTCTTCGCCTCGATGGCTGATTCTGCAGCTATTTGTTTCTCCATGGGATTTTAGTTGTCTTTTCCCTTGAGATTTTGCCCTTTAATTTCATCTCCTTTTCACGTATTTTGCTTTGTCATATTATTTATTTATTTATATTTTCAAAGGATGAAACGAACGAACAACAATATACAGGAGATGGTTCAGTTGATCATAAACATAGGCCTGCTCTTAAGGCCAATACTGGCAAATGGAGAGCTTGTCCATTTATTCTAGGTATCATTTATATTTTTCATAAACTGCCCTTATATTTCTGTTATGTTTTAGATTTTTCATTTTTGTTCGTGTCTTGTAACTTGTGGTTGGGCCCCACAAAACCGGTTTTTAAGGTGAAGACTGTCAGCACTTATAAACGGTTGTTCAGGCAATCTCTCATTCAATTTGGGATGCTTTTAACATAGTATCGTACTATTGCATTTATGTATGTAAATTACAGGCAATGAATGTTGCGAACGTTTGGCTTTCTTTGGTATTGCGACAAACCTTGTTACCTATCTTACCACAAAACTACACGAAAGTAACGCGTCTGCTGCAAGAAATGTCAGCAGCTGGCAAGGAACTTGTTATCTTACACCTCTCATTGCAGCCATTCTGGCCGATGGTTACTTGGGACGATACTGGACAATCGCTGTTTTCTCCATGATTTACTTTGTTGTAATGCACTTAAGATACATACATTTCTTCTCTTAGTGAATAATAGTCTTTACACGTTTTAATATGTGATACTGATATGGCTGTTTCTTGCAGGGAATGTGTATTTTGACTCTTTCGGTATCTGTTTCACCATTGAAGCCAGCTGAGTGTTTGGGTTCACTATGTCCTCCGGCGGCTCCTATGCAATATTTTGTGTTCTACTTGGGTCTATACGTAATTGCGCTAGGGACTGGTGGTGTAAAAGCGTGTGTGCTATCTTTTGGGGCAGATCAATTTGATGATACTGATTCCAAGGAAAGTGCCAAGAAGGCTTCCTATTTCAATTGGTATTACTTTTCTATCTACCTAGGTGCCATTGCATCATGCAGCCTCATTGTGTGGATTCAAGATAATGCAGGTTGGGGCCTTGGATTTGGAATTCCTGCTTTATTTATGGGATTATCCGTTGGAAGTTTCTTTTTAGGCACCCCTCTCTACAGGTTTCAGAAACCAAAGGGTAGCCCTATTACAAGATTGTGCCAGGTTTTGTTAGCATCTGCCCGGAAGCGGAATCTGGTTCTGCCCGAGGATAGTAGTCTCCTGTATGAGACGCTTGACAAGAAATTCGGAGTTGAAAAAAGTCGCAAACTGAAGCATCATGATGATCTCAGGTAATGTTTTTACTTTGAGCTATCGTTTCTGCCTTAGTGTCATTGGATTTAACCATTCCAATATAGACAAAGGAGTATCTTGTATATGTTGGATTTCTATCTGCTATTCTTGTTGATGTGTCATTTGTCTGATATCAAATGTGGAATTGTTTGTTTATGAGAAAATGTGAGATACGAACCCTGCAAAATGTTACAGGAGTTGTTTATGTTTGGGTCTAATTTGGAAGCTACAGATTATTCAGACTTCTAGTTTTAGGACCTGTTCGGAACATCAAAATAGGGGTTTAATGAATTCTGCTCTTCTCCTAGCACTTTTTGCTTGCGCCCAACTGATTTGCCGAAAATACCCCTGCATTAGTTAAGTAACGCAAGTGTTAAATTATGCGCTACTTAACTAACGTCGCGTTAGTTAACTCACCCTAGTTCAATTTCTCATTTGTTTCTTCTTTCGTTTTCTAGCATCATGTGTTTGTTAACTATGAAGATTAAGTCATTGACAAGCCATCAATTAACTCACGTGTTTCTTCTTTCGTTTGAGCAATAAATTCATACAAAGATAGAGCCAAAATAAATTGATAAAAATTATAGAAACAAGCCATCAAATCTTAGGCGTCTAAATAGTCAGAATTCTAAAAACTTTGACATGTTGCTTTCAAGACCAAAGAAAGAAACACGTGAAGCCCATTAATTCACAACACCTAACAACAGCAGGGGTATTGATTTTTCAATTGCTGACAAAAGCTAACAAAAGCAATAGCCGATATGATTTTCAATTGCTGATATGAACTAGCGTGAGTTAACTCACGCGGCGTGTCTTAAATCACGCATGTGTAAAAAAACGTAATTTTAAGTCATGTTAATTTTACACGTGCACGAGTTAACTCACGCAGAGGAATTTTCGGTATTTCAGTTGGGAGCAAGCAAAATGTATTGGGTAAAGAGCGGTATGATCAAGGTAGTCAAATAATACATACAAATGTATGTATGTGTGTGTTTGGAACACAATGGATTGCAGGGCACTTGCCGGTTGCCTCCTTTTCATGATATAATTGAACCTAATTTATATATGATGCATATTAATTTTGAGATCTACATGGATATAGACTTCTGTGCTTTTCACTTTTGTCCGTAAGTTTACATTACTTATTACTTATAATCATTTGATGAGGAAGGAAGTATGTATTTTAATTCCGATGACTGGTCTCCAGTTGTGTATCATGTATTGTATCACATATTTTTAGAAGTCATGATTAAGACAAGTGTTTGAGTAAAATAATTTTTTCCTTTATAATTGACTCCTAAACTGGACTGTTTGAAATGATTATACAATATTTATTATCTTAGTTTACTGCATATAATCTGTCCATGAACTAGTTTTATTTAATCAATTTTTTCCGAGGGTGAAAATTTGGAGTGTTGACATTTTTTATAAAAAAAATCTACCTACTAATAATGTATTGTTGATAATGTCTTAAGTATCCTCCCTAGCTTAAGAACACTTTTAACTACAACAAGGCTTCCTATTAACGACCTTCTAAACCTCCTTTTTTGTTTTTTCTTGGTGTTTTGAAATAAAGGTTTTTTGATAGAGCAGCTGTAGTATCTGATTCGGAGAAAAGAAGCGGTGACTATTCTAATCCATGGAGGCTTTGCACCGTGACACAGGTGGAGGAATTGAAAATCTTGATTCGCATGTTTCCAATTTGGGCTACAGGCATCATTTTTTCTTCTGTCTACGCCCAGATGTCAACATTGTTTGTGGAGCAAGGAACTATGATGAATACACGTATTGGTTCCTTCAAATTATCCCCAGCTTCCCTCTCAACCTTTGAGGTGGGAAGTGTTGTTTTGTGGGTCCCCGTCTACGACAAGATACTTGTTCCTATTTTAAAGAAATTTACAGGCAAGAAAAGGGGCATTTCTGTGTTTCAAAGAATAGGAACTGGCCTTTTTATTTCTGGGCTTTGCATGTTAGCAGCTGCTGTTGTGGAGATTAAGCGTCTGCAGCTTGCAAGAGAGCTTGACCTTGTTGATAAACCCGTCGCTGTACCCCTTAGTGTGTTATGGCAAATCCCTCAGTATTTAATATTAGCAGCAGCAGAAATATTCACAACTGTTGGGCAGCTTGAGTTCTTCTACGAAGAATCACCAGATTCTATGCGAACTTTATGTGGTGCACTGCCGCTCCTTAATTTTTCATTGGGGAATTACTTGAGCTCTTTCATTCTTACTATAGTAACTTACTTCACAACACAAGGAGGAAGGCTTGGATGGATTCCAGATAACTTGAACAAGGGACATCTTGATTATTATTTTCTGCTTTTATCCGGACTTAGCTTATTGAATATGTTAGTGTTCATAGTTTCAGCCAAAATATACAAACCAAAGAAGGCTTCTTAAGATTTTTCAAAATTTTTGTTGCTCTTAGGACTGGAAGCATTTTATGAGACTTCCTTCTTTCATTGTGGATACTAAGGGTTTAGAAAAGTGGACGAAAATGTGGTTAGTATGGTTTTTTTTTTATACTTACCATGTTCTAGATAATTATTTTAATGGGAGAAGTTCTTAGTGAGCAATGTACTTTGTACTCAGCTGTGATAGCTGAACCGCTGGCATTGAAAGGCATATTCTTTCGAATAAAATCTATTTATAAGATCATTCAATGGCATGATGATCAAGCAGACAGGAATTCAACCACTTATATGGTTCATTTAGCTTCTCAAAAGCTCAATGCTTTTGGTTGAAAAGTAATCATTGTGAAGTCTTCGCTCAAAATGATCAAATAATGTGTATTTTGCAAGAGCAGTGTATCCACGTATAATTTATTTATTTTTACTTGTGACATGTAATTACACCTGGCAAAAATGTTATTTGTAGTTGGGTCTAAACACGGTTATGCCACTTAATAAGAACTCGTTTATGGTCTACTTTAGGATTGGTATAACGAAATGTATACCATAAATTCTGGAAAATCATGGGGCTCTGTATTCATATAGACTGCATTATATGGTCCATATGTATGACTCACTATACTATTTTAATCAAGTTTTTTTATATTGTGGCAACTGTCAGTACATATATTATCGATTCTTCTAATTTTAGGCCATAAAATGTGAAGTGAAAGAACACTTCCAACTCCTTTTCAAACTCGCAAAAGGAATATATCAGAATGGTGGGCATCACTTTGTTAGGGATAGAATATACACGCTCAAAACAAAGACGAAAGAATGGAGGGTGTATATTCGGTGCCCACCATTCAATGTTGATACTTTATTTGAGCATCACTTTGTATTAGAGGGTGTATATTCAATGCTTTTAATTTTATTTTATTTTTAAGAAAATGCTTTTAAACTTTTTTTAAAAGATTACTCTTTTCAACACAAAGCTTATTTTTTAGATTTCTTAACAAGTGTCTAGTTTTCTTGTCTTTTCTTTTCCTTCGTAAAAAAAAGCATCACAATGATGGTAAATTTAAAGAGTGCTTTAAAGGATTTCACGTGAAATCACCATGTACACATTATTTATTTTATAATTTTTTAATAAATAACAAGAACTCCTCTAAAAAAAACTCAATCGGTACAATTCAATACCTCTAAAAAAATCACTAAATGGATTCTCCTAATAACTTTTTTTTAAAGAAGCTAAATGGATTCTTCTATCAACTTTATATCATTATATTTTAAAAATAATTTATTTATTAAATTATAAATCATCTAATTGCAATATTTTTCTCTTATTTCAAATGCGACACATGCATCTATAGAGAGTCCTATGGCTAATGATAATAACCAATAAGTAACCATTCTATTTTTCTCCTAATAACCCGTGTTTTGAAATCGGGGAAAACTCAAACTCGTACCCAAACTCAGTTAAAGTGGGGAAAACCCGTTAAATTAGGTTTGGTTTAGGCAGATATCCACGGTATGGATTTTGTTGCCATGCCTAGATGAGATCACAGTGTTCAGCAAAAACACAGTGCATAAAAATATAGGAAATGCTAACCGGTGCCCCGAAACATTAATTAAGGATATGCAAAAGAAAATTATATAGTAGTTAATACATTGAAATTGTGTAATTAATAAATAATAATGTCAAAAGCAGCTTTCTTTTATGATAATAATTCCTTTTTATGGTATGCTTAACCAATGTCCGAAAACACCGGTTAACATGACCCTAAAAATATTTATGTGAAAGATACCGTAAAGACCCATTATAGAAAAATATAGATTAATGAAAGATAGAATGGTACAAAGGTAGCTTGTTTATATAATAAATTGAAGTAACTATCTTCCTAACTAACTTATTAACTCTAGTTTACTTTTGAACTAACTAAGTTGATTATTCTCTAATACACAAGTTGAAAGTGCCGTGAAGAAAAAGAAATAGTGTCTGAAGTGAAGTTAACAGTTTATCCATAATCTATGAAAATGAAGAAAATACTTTATATTCTCCATCAATATACAATGTTAACTTATAAGTTATAACTCTTTCTCATAAATATCATACGGAATACGATGGGTTCCATTGATGATGACGTTGTTCCGGAACTGGAACAAGCCCTTCTTCAGGTTCTCTTCTCCTTTCTTCTTTATTTCTTTGCTTAATTATTAGCTTAATATTAATTCTGAGCTATATAACTCATACGGACACTTAAAATTGTTTATATTAATTTAAATTTTATTGTATAGCTAAGAATGATTAATCTGTTTCATGACAGTATGCTATTACCTCACAACTTGTTAGTGATGTATGTTGTATAATACTACTACTAATTACTAACATCACAGTCTTCTAAGAACAATCAATCATCTGTTTTCTAGTTTCATTCTATATTTTGAAGTTGTTAATTAATTAGAACCGGATCCCACCACTTTATGTGGGATCCAGTTCAAAAAATGATGGTACCCACATGTATTTCACCTGAAAAAGGATTGTTAGAGTAAGTGTTGCTAGCACGAATCATAACTATTTTCTTATTTGGCTTAATTGTAGTTTTGACCCTCTAAGTATCACTTAAGTGAGGTGCCACGTGTGATACTTAAGGGGCCAAAACTGCAATTAAGCCTAATAAATAAAAGTGATCTAGGTGCCACGTATGCATTGACCCAGAGTTAAAATTGGTTTGGGGGGCAAAAGTGCAAAAAGGGGTAAACTTAGGGGGCTGATTTGTTATTATTTTTTGTAAGGGGCCAAAATATTGTGATAGCCAAAACTGCAATTAAGCCTTCTTATTTAATTCTAGTTTTAACTTAAAACTATGTTACTAGTCCATATGAATCAAAAAGTATATCACTCACTTCACAACTGAAGCTTGGGCAAACTATTGATGTCTCTCAACTGCTGTGCTTTGAGTCTTTGACGTTAGAATCTATCTATTACTATTTACTCATTTTTCCAACAATCTGTTTTTTACTTTTATCCTTTTGATAAACTTTGCAGTTTTCTCATATTTGTCAAATTTATTGTCGTAACTTGTAAGAAGTAAATTACTCTTATTAATTAATATCAAAGGAAAAATAAGAAGAAATGTTTCTGATTGTTATTGCCTTTCTTATCTGCACCCTTACAAAGGGATTTGGATTCTCTACTGTCGCAATTCCAGCAGTAACTTATCTCAGAAGTTGGATGAAGACGATTCATATTTTTAATGGTATTCTAAAACTGATATGGTGAAATCAAAATATAAGTCAGCGGATATCAGTTGACATGAGCGACTGCATGTTAGCGAATCTTGGTCCTTAAAAAGTGGTACTTTGTTTTGTGAAATGATTATTTATTTTAACTCTTAAGGATGAAAGGAGCAAACAATACACAGGAGATGGTTCAGTTGACTATAGACGGATGCCTGCTCTTAAGGCCAATACTGGCAATTGGAGAGCTTGTCCATTTATTCTAGGTATGATTTTTTACATTGCCTTTATGTTTTAGGTGATCCATTTTTTTTATTATCACATTTGTGTATGTAAATGACAGGGAATGAATGCTGTGAACGTTTGGCTTTCTTTGGCATTGCAACAAACCTTGTTACCTATCTTACCACCAAGCTGCATGAAGGAAACGCCTCGGCTGCAAGAAATGTCAGCATCTGGCAAGGAACTTGTTATCTTACACCTCTCATTGGAGCCGTTCTTGCAGATGGTTATTGGGGACGATACTGGACAATTGCCATTTTCTCTATGATTTATTTTGTTGTAATACACTTAAGATGCGTTTCCTCTCCTAGTCAGTAATTGTCTTTACACGTTTTAATATGTCATACTGATATGGTTTTTTCTTGCAGGGGATGTGTATCTTGACTCTTTCTGCATCTGTTCCAGTATTGAAGCCAGCTGAGTGTTTGAATTCGATATGTCCTCCGGCTAGTCCTATTCAATATTATGTGTTCTACTTTGGTCTCTATGTAATTGCACTAGGAACTGGTGGTGTAAAGGCATGTGTGCCACCTTTTGGGGCAGATCAGTTTGATGATACTGATTCCAAAGAAAGGGCTAAGAAGGCTTCCTTTTTCAACTGGTATTACTTTTCTATCGACCTAGGTGCCATTGCTTCATGCACCTTTGTTGTGTGGGTTCAAGATAATGCAGGATGGGGTCTTGGATTTGGCATTCCTACTTTATTTATGGGGTTATCAGTTGGTAGTTTCTTTTTTGGCACCTCTCTCTATAGGTTTCAAAAACCAATGGGTAGCCCTATTACAAGAATGTGCCAGGTTGTGTTAGCATCTGTCCGGAAGCAGAATCTGGTCGTGCCTGAGGACAGTAGTCTCCTGTATGAGATGCCTGACAATAAAACTGGATCGGAAAGAAGTCACAATCTGATGCATCACAATGATCTCAGGTAATTTTTTGCATTGAGTTTTCTTTTCTGCCCTAATGTTATTTGCTTTATTCATTTTTCCAATACAGGCAAAGGAGTATCTTGTATATGTTGGATTTCTATTTAATATTCATGTTGATGTACAATTTGTCTGATTCCAAATGTGGAATTGGTTGTTTATAAGAATATGTGAGATATGAACCTTGCTCTAATAATATAGGAGTTGTTTATGTTTGGGTCGAATTTGGCAACCACAGATTAGCCAGACTTCTAGTCGTAGGCCTTGTTCGGCACACCAAAGTAGGGTTGAAACTTGAAAGGATAAGTTAATTGATATTATCGAAATAATATATGTGTGTGTGTGGATTGGAACACACAATGGATTGTAGGGCACTAGCCAATTTCCTCTTTTTCATGATAACCGAACCTAATTCATGCATGGGTTATATTGATTTTATGATCTACTTGCATAGAGATACTTCTGTGTTTTTCACTTCACTTTGTCTGTAAGTTTACTCATAAGCATTTGATGCAGAGGGAAACATATATTCTAATGCTAGTGACTGATCGCTAGTTGCATATCTCGTATTGTATCACATTTTCTTATAAGTCATGATTAGACAAGTGTTTGAGTAAAATAATATTTTTATTTAATGACTCAATTTTGCATCTATTTGATTCTCATTCTGTGCTGTTTGACATGATTGTACAATATTTATTATCTTATTTCTTGCATATAATCTGTCCATGAACTAGTTGTATTTAATGAAGTTTTTCCAAGGATGAAAGGTTTTTTTTTTTTTGTCAAGGTATATCATCCAGCATGCTAATATCAGATTCTTTGTTTTCTTGTTTCCTCTACCGGAAGAATATTGTCATCTTTCAGTTTTCTAGGATACACTGCATGTCAACATTTTTCTTGTAGACTGGCTTTATTGCACTGAGAAATTGTGTGCTAAAATTTGAAGTTTGGTCACTTTTTATAAAATTTTGTTTCCTATTAAATTCTATGTTGATAATGACTGAAGTATCCTCTACAGCTTGAAAATATTTCAATTACTACAAGACTTTCTTTTCATGACCTTCTAAAACGCCATTTATTTATTTATTTTTGCTTTTTCTTCGTGTTTTTAAATAAAGGTATTTCGATAGAGCAGCTGTAGTGTCTGATTCAGAGAAAAGAAGTGGTGACTATTCTAATCCATGGAGGCTCTGCACCGTGACACAGGTGGAGGAATTGAAAATCTTGATTCGCATGTTTCCAATTTGGGCTACTGGCATCATTTTCTCTGCTGTCTACGCCCAGATGTCAACATTGTTTGTGGAGCAAGGAACTATGATGGATACAAGTATTGGTTCCTTCAAATTATCCCCAGCTTCCCTCTCAACCTTTGACGTGGCAAGTGTTGTTTTGTGGGTCCCCGTCTACGACAGGATACTTGTTCCTATTGCAAAGAAATTCACGGGCAAGAAAAGGGGCATTTCTGTGTTTCAAAGAATAGGAATTGGCCATTTTATTTCTGGGCTTTGCATGTTAGCAGCTACTGCTGTGGAAATTAAGCGTCTGCAGCTTGCAAGAGAGCTTGACCTTGTTGATAAACCTGTGGCTGTACCCCTTAGTGTGTTATGGCAACTACCTCAATATTTCTTATTAGGAGCGTCAGAGGTATTCACATTCATAGGGCAGCTTGAGTTCTTCTATGATGAATCACCAGATGCTATGCGAACTTTATGTGGTGCACTGCCGCTCCTTAGTTTTTCATTGGGGAATTACTTGAGCTCTTTCATTCTCACTATAGTAACTTACTTCACAACACAAGGAGGAAGGCCTGGATGGATTCCAGATAACTTGAACAGTGGACATCTTGATTACTTTTTTCTGATTATATCTGGACTTAGCTTATTAAATATGTTGGCGTTTATAATTGCAGCCAAAATGTACAAGCAGAAGAAGGTTTCTTAAGATTTTTCATGGATTTATTGCTCTTAGGAGTGGAAGCATCTGTTGATATTTCCTTCGTTCATTGTGGATATTGCTCTGCATATTAAAGATATATGCTAATAAGGAATGGAGTTTGGGAATGGAACTTTCCAAGTTAGTATGTTGTACATAACTACAGTAGAAGAGTACCCAAATCACTGACATTGAAAGGCAGATTCTTTCCAATAAACTCAGCTTATGAACTCATTCAGAGGCACAATGATCAAACAGATTGGAAGTTATTCAACAACTTATGGTTCAGTTCAGCTCCTCAAAACTGATGTGTGCTTTATAAGAGCGATGTTGAATCCACAAATCATTTACTTTTTACTTGTAATGTGTCATTGCAGTTAGAAAAAATGATAATTGTAGATTGTAGTTGGGTGTAAGCATAGTTACGTTACGCCACCTAATGGTAGAACTCATTCTGGTCTACTTTAGGATTAGCAGAAAGAAATGTATGTATATAAGGAATTAAGGGAAATCATCGGGATTTGAATTCATATGGACTGCATTATATGGTCCATATATATGCACAAAAATCAGATTTCTTCCCATTCCATACAACTGAATTCAGTTGAAGTTGTAGAAATGATCAATGTCAAAAGTTGGTTGTGGCTGAAATCAAGAGTTTGAGATTCAATTATCCCTTTCAATGTCAAAATAGGGGTAATCACAACTCGGAAAGAGGAAATTTGGAAATGCTGTTATTTCAAATCTGAAAAATCGATACAAATATATGGCTCTAGTTAAGTGAAGTACAAGCACAAAGAATTAAAAAACGTACAAAAAGCAAATCTTCAAGCTTTTTCTGTTTGTTTTGGTCAAGCAAATCTTAAGCTTTTATCATAACTTTTATAATATCATGCTATTATATCTACTAAGGTAATCATAAATATTACCCTTTATTTCTTTCATAAAAAAATTACGCTTTATATAAATTAATCTCTCAAAAAAATATTTTAATTAAATAATAACATAGTCAAATATCTATAATAACATAGTCCTCCATCACAATCAGCATTAATGAATTATTTTAACATCGGAAACTCTTGAAATTCTTTGTCTCTCTCCAAAAGTGAAGTTCCTGAAAAAGAAAAAAAAATACTAGTGGTTGAGAAGTGAAGTTCAAAGGGACAGGTTGCACTTGCAGTTTACTTTATCCATTTTGTCAAAACAAAAAGTTGGAGTTTATGATCCAATAATAAATTATTCGTGTCAGCAGACAGCAATGACATAATCTTTGTACGTATTAGAATGATTGTAAATGAACAAGATTCTTTATTCTCCATATACCATTGCTTGCTTCACCACTTCTGACTCATATAGGAAGAAAGAAGATGAGTTCTGTTGACTACGACGTTGTTCCGGAACTGGAACAAGGTCTTCTTCCTGGTTCACACTTTTCTTTTTTCCATAAATAGATAAAACATGTTTGCTTAGCTTAATATTTTCATCTCCTTGTGTTTGTTAAATCCGTTTCATGAGAGTATGCTCTCACCTCACCACGTGTTAGTTTAGTTAGTGATATACTTATAACATAACGGCCTTGTAATTACAATCTGTCAATTGTTTTAACTTTCAAGACCGTTATGTTATACTAATTACCATATTTCAGTTGTGAGTGACTGAAAGTTGTTACAATCTTTGTTTTGAAGTTGTTAATTAGATATAAGTACACGTGGTGAATCACTAAGTATATTGCTTCTTTGTTTTGAACAAATTTAAATGTAAAAATCAAGTTTGGAGGAAAAAAGTTATAATACTAGCTTCAAGTTATTATCAATTCTAGAGTCAAAGTAAATTTTAATCGAGAATTTTAAGTCTCCAGAATCACTTTTGGCTCTACCAAAAGTGAATCCAAACATGCAATTTTAATCAATATGTTTTTGCTTTTAGCCCTTGATATACTTTGTGGTTTTCTCATATTTGTAATTGTCTTATTTATGGTCATTAGAACTGAAAGACTATTTTTTAGCAATAATAAAGGAAAGAAAAAAGTGAAACGTCTATGACTGTTATTGCCTTTCTTATGTAAATCTGATTTGGTTAAGTCAAAATACGAGTCAGTCGGTCTTCATCAAACTCCCTAGATCCGTTGACTGTAGCAATTGCCTGTCAGCATAGTCTGGTCCTTAAAAATGTGGTATTCTGCTTTGTGATATGATTATTTAATTTAATTCTGAAGGATGAAGTGAGCAAACAGTACACAGGAGATGGCTCAGTTGACTTTAGATGGAGGCCTGCTATTAAGCACAATACTGGCAATTGGAGAGCTTGTCCATTTATTCTAGGTTTGAGTTTTTACATTGGCATTATGTTTTAGATTATCCATTTTTGTTAATATAACATTTAAGTTTGTAAATGACAGGCAACGAGTGTTGTGAACGTCTGGCTTTCTTTGGCATTTCAACAAACCTTGTTACCTATCTCACCACCAAACTACATGAAGGAAACGCGTCTGCTGGGCGAAATATCAGCATCTGGCAAGGAACTTGTTATCTTACGCCTCTCATTGGAGCTGTTCTGGCAGATGGTTACTGGGGGCGATACTGGACAATTGCCGTTTTTGCTGTGATTTATTTCGTTGTAATACACTTAAATATATTTGTTCTCTTAATAACTTTTCCACAACAGTATAACTGTTTTGGTGTTTAATTCTCTTTACATGTTTTTTATGTGATACTGATATGATTGTTTTTTGCAGGGGATGTGTATCTTGACTCTTTCTGCATCTGTTCCATCACTGAAGCCAGATGAATGTTTGAGTTCGGTATGTCCTCCGGTTAGTCCTATGCAATATTATCTTCTCTACTTTGGTCTCTATGTAATTGCATTAGGAACTGGTGGTGTGAAAGCATGTGTACTATCTTTTGGGGCAGATCAGTTTGATGATACTGATTCCAAAGAAAGGGCGAAGAAGGCTTCCTTTTTCAACTGGTATTACTTTTCTATCGACGTAGGTGCCATTGTATCATGAAGCTTCATTGTGTGGGCTCAAGATAATGCAGGATGGGGTCTTGGATTTGGCATTCCTGCTTTATTTATGGGGTTATCTGTTGGATGTTTCTTTTTAGGCACCTCTCTCTACAGATTTCAGAAACCAAGGGGTAGCCCTATTACAAGAATGTGCCAGGTTGTGTTAGCATCTGTCCGGAAGCATAATCTTGTTGTGCCTGAGGATAGTAGTCTCCTGTATGAGATGCCTGACAAGAAATCTGGAGTTGAAAGAAGTCGCAAACTGATGCACCATGATGATTTTAGGTGATGTTTTTACTTTGATTTTTTTTTCCCCCTAGTGTTATTGGCTTTATTCATTGTTCCAATATAGGCAAATGTGTATCTTGTTGATGTGCAATTTGTCTGATTCCAAATGTCGATTTGGTTGTTTATTATGATAAAATTTAAGATATGAGCCTTGCTCCAATGCCATATGAGTTGTTTGGGTCTAATTTGAGACCTACAGATTAGCCAGACCTTTAGTTTTAGGCATTCTGTGGCACAACAGCATAGGGCTGAGAGGATAGGATAAACGATATTATCCAAATAATATGTACATATGTATGTGTGTGTATAGTGTTTGGAACACATAACTGATGTTATCCAAATAGTATCCTTCCATTATTGTTTCTCCAATTCTGTACTGGAAGAATATTGTCATCTTTGACAGTTTTGTAGGGTAGTTTGCATGTCAACATTTTCCATGTAGACAGTCTTTATTGCACTGATAATTTGTATGGTAAAATTTGAAATTTTTACATTTTTATTTTATTTTGTTTCCTACTAATAATATATTGCTGTTAACAACGAGAGTATCTTCCCTTGCTTGAGAATGCTTTCAACTGCAACAGAGCTTTTTCTTGACAACTTTCTAAAACTCCTTTTTTTTTTTTTTCTTTCTGTGTTTTTAAATGAAGGTATTTTGATAGAGCAGCTGTAGTTTCTGATTTTGAGAAAAAAAGTGGTGACTATTCTAATCCATGGAGGCTTTGCACTGTAACACAGGTGGAGGAATTGAAAATCTTTATTCGCATGGTACCAATTTGGGCTACTGGCATCATTTATTCTGCTGTCTATGCCCAGATGTCAACATTGTTTGTGGAGCAAGGAACTATGATGGACACGAACGTCAGTTCCTTCAAATTATCCCCAGCTTCCCTCTCAACCTTTAATGTGGCAAGTGTTATTTTGTGGGTCCCCGTCTACGACCGGATACTTGTTCCTATTGCAAGGATATTTACCGGCAAGAAAAGGGGCTTATCTATGTTTCGAAGAATGGCAATTGGTCATTTTATTTCTGGGATGTGCATGTTAGCAGCTGCTGTTGTGGAAATTAAGCGTCTGCAGCTTGCAAGAGAGCTTGACTTTGTTGATAAACCTGTTGCGGTACCTCTTAGTGTATTATGGCAAATCCCTCAGTATTTCTTATTAGGAGCAGCATAAGTGTTCACATTCATTGGGCAGCTTGAGTTCTTCAACGACGAATCACCAGATACTATGCGAACTTTATGTACTGCACTGCCGCTCCTTAGTTTTTCATTGGGGAATTACTTGAGCTCTTTCATTCTTACTATAGTAACTTACTTCACAACACAAGGGGGAAGGCTTGGATGGATTCCAGATAACTTGAACAAGGGGCATCTTGATTATTATTTTCTGCTTTTATCTGGACTAAGCTTACTAAATATGTTGGCGTTCATAATTGCTGCCAAAAGGTACAAGCAGAAGAAGGTTTTTGAAGCATTTATTGTTCTTAGGAATGGAAACATGTTCTCGTATTTTCTTCTTTCATTGTGGATATTGCTCTGTATGTTAAATGCATATGCTAATTAGGAATGGAATTTGGGAAGCTGGATAGTATAGGTGTTTGGAGAGACCGAGTTTTGGAATGGAACTTTCCAAGTTACTATGTTGTACACAATTATAATAGAATTTCAGCTGAACCACCGGCATTGAAAGGCAGATTCGTGTGAATAAAATCAGCTTATAAGCTCATTCAAAGGAATGATGATCAGGCAAACAGGAAGTTATTCAACAACTTACGGTTTAGTTTGGCTCATAAAAAAGTCAATGCTTTTGGTTGGGAAGTAGTCATTGAGAAGAGAATTCTTTCCTCAAAATGATCAACTAATGTGTGTTTTGTAAGAGCGGTGCTGAATCCACAAATCATTTACTTTTTACTTGTATAGTGTCATTGCATTTGCATTTCTGGGTGTAAATATGATTACACCACCTAATGGCAGAACTCATTTCTGGTCTAATTAGGACTTGTAGAAATAAATGTATATCAGGAAATCTGTAAAATCATGTGGGTCTAAATTCAAATGGACTGCATTATATAGTCCATATGAATGCATAGAAATTAGATTTGTTCCCATTCCGTACAACTGAATTCAGTTGAATTTGTAGAAATGATCAATGTCAGAAGTTGGTTGTGGCTCATAGCAAGAGTTGTAGATTCAATTATCTCTTTCCATGAGTGGTGATAATGTCTTGTTTTATGCATGCCATCTTATTTTAATTCTTCAAATACATATTGATGTTTTTGGTAAGAGTACCATATAGGTAAATATATTTGCTTATCCGAGAAAAAGTATATGCTGCTGGGAAGAAATAAACTAGAGGGTAATCACAACTCAGAAAAAGGAAAAAAAAACTTGGAAATCCTGTTATTTCAAATTCAAAAGATTGAAACAAATACAATTAATTATGCATACTTGAGTGAAGATGTCCTAAGTAATTACAGAGAAATAACAAGCATACACAAATCAAACCATAAAGCTTATATACATTTTATAGTATCATGTAATTACTATGATAAATGAAATAATAAATATTTGTATTTATTGATTCCGATTCATACAATATAGCTAGTTGTGAATGACTCATTGTCTACAGGTGAAAAGTTAGTTTTGAACATGTGTTTCCCTCAGTTTTTGGTCTCAACTGTCGTGCTTTTACCACAGGATATGCTTGATTGCTACAACCACGTTTATTGTGGAGTGTTAGCAACTATTGGACTAAGTCGTTCATTAAGGCCTTATAAGCAATATTCTCTTCTATGCTTTGGTATCCTTACTATACAGTTATAATCATGTTTTTCTATATTGTGGCAATTGACAAGTTCATATATTATTGATTCTTCTAATTATAGGTCATAAAATGTGAAGTGAAAAAGCACTCCCAACTCCTTTTCAAACTCACAAAAGGAATATTTCAGAATGGTGGGTATCAACTTTTTACCTACCATTCTTTGTAGGAATTATGATTATAAAAATAGAATGCAGATGAGTGGCTCTCAAGAGACATCAAAATTGGTCCCATCAATTTGAGACGGTAGAGACTAACAATGGAACATTTAGAGCAACCTACCAGATTACTTCTGGAAGATGGTCTTCTACAGGTTCCTACTTAGCTTATCATCTTTACATCATAATGGCATGCAACTTGCTATAGTCTTCACACAAGTAGTAGCTAACTTGTAGTATTATCATTTATGCTGTTATTTATTTTTATTTTTTGCAGTCTAAAGACAGTGTTCACACAGGAGATGGGTCGGTTAACGTAAAGGGAGAGCTTTCTGTCAAAAGGGAAACTGGGACATGGAAATCATGCCCCTTTATTCTAGGTGATTATATGTTCCATCATCTGTTTGTTGTTCTAACAAACAATATCTTTCTTGTGTTCGACGCGTCACATATCTATTATAATACAGGTACTTTCTTTTGTGAACGTTTGGCGTACTATGGGATTGCTACAAATCTTGTCACTTATCTCACCACGAAACTACATGAAGGAACTGTTTCTGCCGCAAAAAATGTCACCACTTTTCAAGGAACTTGCTATCTTACACCTCTCATTGGATCCTTCTTTGCTGATACTTACTTGGGAAGATACTGGACAATTGCAGTGTTCTACGGAATCTATCTCATTGTAAAATTTAAAACTATGATTTATGAGTTTCTCATCATGAAGTTACCATGAATCTAATAGTATCCATAATAGTACTTTTAATTTTTACAGGGAATCTGCATATTGATTCTTTCAGCAACCATTTCTTCATTGAAACCAATGGAATGTGTGAGTTCTGTCTGTCCATCAGCAACTTTAGCTCAAAGTGCCGTGTTCTTCCTTGGACTATTTTTAATTGCAGTAGGGACTGGTGGAATAAAGCCATGTATTTGGCCCTTTGGGGCAGATCAGTTTGATGATACAGATCATAGGGAAAAAGCAAGTAAAGGATCATTCTTTAATTGGAATTATTTCACTAGTAACATTGGTGCACTTTTATCAGTCACAATATTGGTATGGACTGAAGAAAATGTTGGGTGGGGCATTGGATATGGAATTTGTGCATTGTTTATTGGTATTGCAATCATAATTTTCTTTCTAGGCACACCAATCTATAGAGTTCAAAGGCCAGGTGGAAGTCCTCTTACAAGAATTTTCCAGGTGATTTCTGCTGCTTTATTCAAGTGGAAATTGGAGGTTCCCCAAGACAGTTCGCTCCTTTTTGACAAAGCAATGAGGAATTCCTCCATTGAAGGAAGTTCTAGACTAGAACATAGTGATGATTTGAGGTTATCTCATAGCTTCAAACATCTTTTCATATCCAATTATAATGTCTTTCCTTGTGTTCTTCTGCTCAAAGCAGAGATGATATTGTTTGCTTAATATGTATAGTGTATCTCAAAATATTTGGAGAAAATATTTTGTTAATATCAAGGAACCTGCACAAAGTAGAGTAATAAGTCATTTCGATCCCTATAGTATCTGAATGTGTATTTTGTTAGTCAGTTTGGTCCTGGTATATCTGTTTCTTTCGTCGGTCAGATTGGTCTTTGGATGTGTCTTTCCCTAGTCAGTTTGATCCATGAAATTACTAACAACATACACACTCGGGAATGTTTTTGTGATTTTGATGCACTCGGGCTATAGTGACGCCACCTCTCACATTTAGGGACCAAAATGACTTATTACTCTACTTTGTGCAGGTTCCTTGATAAAGCAGCAGTGATATCAGATGAAGAAAAAGAGAGTGCCGAAGCGACTAGTCCATGGAGGCTTTGTACAGTTACACAGGTTGAAGAGTTTAAGATTTTGATCCGCATTTTTCCAATCTGGGCATCAGGAATAATCTTCTGTGCCGTTTATGCACAAATGTCATCACTATTTGTTGAACAAGGAAAAATGATGGACACAACTATTGCTTCTTTGAAAATTCCTGCAGCCTCTCTTTCAACATTTGACATCATAGCTGTCATTATTTGGGTTCCAATTTACGATAAAGGGATTGTTCCAATTGCAAGGAAATTCACTAACAAGGTAAGAGGCTTTTCAGAATTGCAAAGGATGGGAATTGGTCTTTTTCTCTCCATTATTTGCATGTCAGCTGCTGCATTAGTAGAAACCAAGAGGTTGCAAATGGCGAAAGAATTTGGTTTGGTAGACGAAAATGTCCCCGTACCATTTAGTATATTATGGCAGATACCTCAATATTTCTTGCTTGGTGCTGCTGAGGTATTCACTTTTGTTGGACAGCATGAGTTTTTCTATGAGCAAGCGCCGGATGGCATGCGCAGTTTCTGCAGTGCATTGGCACTTTTAACAAATTCTTTGGGGAATTATTTAAGCTATTTGATTGTCACTATTGTTGATTATGTTACAACAAAAGATGGAAATTCTGGATGGATAAGTGATAATCTGAATGAGGGTCATCTTGATTACTTTTTTTGGCTTCTAGCTGGACTTAGTTTTGTTAATATGTTGGTATACATTGTTTATGCTAGACAGTACAAACAAAAGAAGGCCTGTCACATCACATGAGTCTTCCTTAAAGCGCAGTGTTTGTGACTTTGAAGTAGAATTCTTATAGGAATTACTTTTTCCATCAAGTGTAGAGTTCCTAATGTGTCATATAAAATTAAAACCAATGAAGATTGTAGTGAATGTTTCTTCCTGTGCTATTTATCTTTAGTCTATTGCCTTACCTATATCGATTCAAACTTTTTATCTATTTTTCGAAGTCATGGCTTCTCTGCACTTTCTTGCATTTTGTTTTTAACCTATATGCAACAGGAAACCTTTTATTGTCTTACATGTCCCTGAGCTTGGTTTAATATTAGAATAGAACACTTCATTAATGTGAGGACATTGGTTTTTTTTTTTTTGTTTGACAATGAGGACATTGGTGCTTGCTACGTGCTAACTATCATAACAACAATTTTTTTTCTATTTATACTGATTTAAATTTAAAATTTAAAATTGTAATATGATATTTGTTTTGAGAGAACAGAATTGTGTTCATTTTGACAATAACATAATGTCATTCCTTCTAAGTATGTTATTAAACTTCAGTGAAGTATAGAGCTATATGTTCTTTTTTATTGGTATCTGTACATAACATCGGATAGGTTTCATTTTCAATTTTCGTCGGTATTGGAAACTATGTTCCGAAAGGCTTAGTTGTATTGAACGATATCTTCCGGTTTTATTTCAAATTTTTATTGGTATTGGAAGAATTTTTGATAGGATTATTTCCCCACAGTGAGTACCCAAGCCTATCAGAACATATCTTTTAAAAGTTAGTTATTGGGAATATAACTTCTGGTACATGAAGCATTTTCGGTATTTTGGAGGGTCTATGAGCAATGTGAGGGCCTAAACAGCAAATTCCAAACAAAAAACTAAGACAAACCCAATCCACTTCCTCTTTTTGATGAGAGGCCCACCATTCACTAAAGACAAAATCAAACACAATTTCATTTCAACAATGAAGCAAAACCCTAAAACCTTTGTCAACAATAATGTAAAACCCTAATTCATCAAATCCATCACCTTTACCATTGTTGCATTCTATCAGAAACAAATCGGAGCTCCAACTGAACTCAACTAACTCGCCGGAAATTGATGCCGGAGTTTCTCCTCGGCCACTAGAACAGAGTAAATGGTGTAGTTGGTATGTTGTTGTATAGTGTTTGTTCAAAAACCCTTTTCAAACAATTACTGTTATTCAAATTGATTCTGTAGAAACTTCATAAAAATTGTATTTTTATTTTTGGGTATTGGAAAAATCAATATCAATGGCTGTTCCAAGTTCTGTTTTGAAGGTAGAAGAAATTCAAGGTAGAGGAAGAGGAATTGTTGCATCTCAACCTCTCAAAGCTGGTCAAATCATCCTCACAGATTCACCAATCCTTCTCTACCCTACCACCCCTTTTTCTCACCACTCTTCTTCCTTCTGTGATCATTGCTTCAAATCTTTACATTCATCATTTGTTTCATGTTCTTCTTGTAACCGATATCGATTTTGCAATTCAACTTGTCTCTCAAAAGCACTCAATTCATCGCATTCCTCATGGGTTTGTCAAGCACTATCTCAACTCCAAACCAATGTTGTTCTCCTTCAACAACCCCTCGAACGCCAACTCCAAGCTCGGTTTCTCATTGCTGCCTACAATCTTGCTATTACCAACCCCTCAAATTTTCAAATTTTGTTATCTCTACAAGGTTCTCCTGATAATGATGAAGCAGCAAACTTCCTACACCAAGTTATTTCGTCCCTTTTTTCGCACCCTCATAATGAATTGTTTTCGTTACAACTCACTTCTTCCCTGCTTGCTAAAGATAAGCTCAATGCTTTTGGTTTAATGCATCCTTTCTCTGAAACTGATGAAAATAGGTCTGTTAGAGCTTATGGCATTTACCCTTATGCTTCGTTTTTCAACCATGATTGTCTTCCTAATGCGTGTAGATTTGATTATGTTGATGTTAATCCACCTTATGATGTCGCGGCCGGTCTTAGTAATACTGATTTTGTTATTAGGATGATTCATGATGTTCCTCAAGGTAGGGAGATTTGTTTGAGTTACTTTCCTGTTAATGAAAACTATTCTAGTAGGCAGAAGAGATTGTTGGAAGACTATGGTTTTGCATGTAATTGTGATCGATGTAATGTTGAATCGAATTGGTCTGATAATGAGAGTGTTGAAGGAAATGTGGAGGAGGATGAAGAAGAGGATATGGCTATGGATGATGAAGAGGAGGAGGAGCAATGTGAAAATATGGAACCACCAGAAACTGACAATAACGATTTCCCACATGCTTATTTCTTTTTGAAATACATGTGTGATCGAACAAATTGCTGGGGAACTTTAGCTCCTCTACCACCACAGGGTGATACATTATCTAATGTCATGGAATGTAATGTCTGTGGGAAATTGAAGAGAGACGATGACGACTTGAATGTTGATGATAAAGGGCAAAGTGGAGAAGTTCACATGGAGGACTGAGCAGTTAGGATGGAACTTCAGTGAGTCTTTCTGCATTCCTCTAAATGTTTTAGATTAATTTTTATTTTTTTACTCATTAATTCCCATTTTTATTTTTATTTTTTAACTCTGCATTGGCCTGCCGACATAAATGTTTGGGTTATTATTGTGATGCATACACATGTATATTGTTGCTAGCGCATCTGTTTGAATATTTAGCATCATTTCCCTATGGCGTAGGTGTAGTACACGTATAACAAACCATTAGGTTATCTAAATTACACCAAACAACGACTATAGCTCATCTACTTATACTATAGTGAGCTCATCAATTTAGAGGATTTAAATCCAAATTTTTGCAATAGAGAGGATTTAAATCCTAAACTTTGTGAAAACATGTTCTATTTTCATTTCTTAAAATTTTGTTAATTTCACTTGCTAACAAAGAAAAACTAGACTTTTGAAGTGAACGATTGTGTGCATATTTTGGAACTATTACAACTGTAGAACTTGTTTTAGGAGATTGGAACATGTTTTTATCACAATTTCTTCTGGTTTGACCTTATATTTCTTTTAATGATTTTAACAAAAGTTGTTGTCAAACCTTTAGTCTTTGGGTCTCTGTTCAGGTCATGTCTTAAGGGAAGGATAATGCATGATGCTTAATTATTTAATAATCATAACAAGGGAAGAAATATAGAGTAGGAAGAAAAGAATTGGAATACAGCCAGACCAAAAAAAAAAAGAAAAGAAAATGTAACCCTTGTGCTGAATAGTTTTTGCTCATTGAGTTTCAGTAATCAATTCAAATGCAAAGTTTTCATTTTTTTTCTCCTTTTATTACCCCCCTTTCATAGCCTTTGTTTGGTTCCATGTTTGGAGCAGCCATGATTGACTCTCGAGGGGTAAATTTGATTTTGACATGTTTGGTTGCTTAAGTAGAATGTGTTCTAACTTGAAGGTAGAAATTGTAGTTTTTGAGTCTAAACGTGATTTTTACAATAAAGTTTGTTATTCAACTCACATTTATGTCAATCTTTCCAAACATAAATCAATTTTTGTCGAGCAGAACCTAACATGCACATAATATTTAGAATTTCAAAATGTCTTGCCAAACTTTCACTTTCTTCTTTATTATTACCGATGACCGCATATTCTTTGAAGTTGAATAGTGATCCATTACTTGTTTCTGCTGAATTATATACATGTATAGCGTATAGCTGACCCTTTTCTCTAATTGCATTATGGGGTTATTTGCAGCATTGATGTATTGTACGCATTGTTGCATGTAGATGGAGGGAATTCTTCCTGGATTTTCTGCATTTATACTAAATTCAAGCAGAGACAAATGCTAAAAGCTCAGGAATCAAATGATGCTTTTACTTATGTTTTTTAAGAGTTCAATGTTATGTTTTATACTCAGGTTTGTTGCTTTATTCCAAATTCTGCTGTAAAATTTTGCCGGCAAAATATTAGGATCTCCGTTTTGAAATATACCTTTGTTTGGATAATGACAATAGTCTCTTGGTTGCATTTAGAATGCACAAATTGTACAATTTGTGCACCATGCACAAATTTGTGCACAAGAATAAAAGAAGGACAGCTGGCGGTTGGTGGGGGCAAAGGTGACCTGCAAAAAATAATTCAATAATAAAATGAAACATATTTTAATCAATATATTGGTTTTATTGTTTTTTCTAAACACACCACCCAAATCTGAAATTGGAGAGTAGCAATTCACACTACCACATCACACCCCCCTCATCATAAACCTCACTTCAATATTTTTTTTCCTCTTCCTCACTTGAATGCCACCACCCACATAGAAGCACCATTAAAATATAACACTCTCCATTAAAGTTCAGAAATTGCTACTCACCATTAACCCACACATTAATTTATATTTCATCTTCTTCAATAACATTGTTCAATTATATTTCACTTTCATTTGAAGTTTGGAGATTGCAACTTAGTTTGGTTTGTAGATCTATATTCATAGAAGTTGTTGGTTGATTTGTGAAACTTTAAGGTATGTATAAGAATTTGTTAAACATATTTAATAATGATGTATGGTTCACCTTGTTATAGCAAATACCAGTTGTAATTTTCATTCTTGAAATGCATTTTGAACAAGGTGGTCACCATTGAAGTTGTTGTTCTTGAGTTTTCATCATTAGACAATTTTCGTTTTTTTTTGTTATTCAGTAACGCACGGTCGTGCTAAATATGGACACGACCGTGTTGGTTTCTACTGGAAGATGATGCACCTGCTTGTTCGTTGTTGACGCACGGTCGTGCTGATTTTTGGCGCGGTCGTGCGATAATTACTGAACGACATGCACGACCGTGTGTGGTTTTTGCACGGTCGTGTGCAATCTCACTGGGACTAGCATCCAAATGTACTGAATTTTGTAGTTAAGCATACACACGACCGTGTGTGTTTAATGCACGGTCGTGCTGAATATCAAAATTTAGTTGTTTAAAAGGTACACTTACATGGAAACTCTGTAACCAATTGAAGAAACGAATTGAAGAAGAAAGGAAGTAGTTGAAGCTCGGCAGAGAGTTGAAGATTGAGAAAAGAGGGTCCGATTTTCTTAGAAATGGAGCCGTAAATGAGATCCACAATTCTTATATGGACCATACAATAACCCTTCTCACCTGTTTGGATTGTAGAATTTTAAGCTTCATGGAAGAAATGGAAAGAATATTATGTAAATGAGTGAAATAAAATCGTTAAATGTTTGTTTGGTAGTATTAAAAGTTAGATGGAAAATAATTTCATATGCTATGTTTGTTTTTAAAGACTGTTTGGTTGAATAGAAATTGGATACATGTAAATATATTTTTTAAATAAAATAATTAATGGTTGAATAGAAGTTTAATATAAAACTTTTTAAAAATTACTAAAACGTAAAATTGATGGTTTGTAAAAAAAATGGAATAAAAATTAAGATAGTTGACAGTTTTTATTACAACGAATTTTAAGTCAATTAGTCAGTAATTTCCTTTGTGATGTCGTGAAGCAGTGTCCAATAATACTGCAAAGCTAAACAATAACAATACTGGATAAATCTAATCTATCACCATGGGAATCTTGCAAATTAAAGCTACAGACGACTTGCATATCTCTAGTCAGTTTTCTGTTCTACTCGTAATTGATAATTTAAAAAATGATTTAAAATTTGAATGAGTTTTTAATAGTTTACTATTTCGTCTATCTATTAGAAATGAGGAAGTAGAAATAGAAAAATGATGAACGAGAGTTGCAGACAAGAATCTTTGAGCTAAACTAATTGAAAGATTTCAAAACGACTGATCAAACTCACAACTCTTACCCTAACCGAAAGAATCTTGGAGTCAAAGTAGTTGGATGAACGTTCAATGACTAATCAAACTCTTCTTTTCGATAAACCAAGTCAACCCTAACGACAACTCAAACCGTAATGACAAGAATCTTTGAGCTAAACTAATTGAAAGATTTCAAAACGACTGATAAAACTCACAACTCTTACCCTAACCGAAAGAATCTTGGAGTCAAAGTAGTTGGATGAACGTTCAATGACTAATCAAACTTTTCTTTTCGATAAACCAAGCCAACCCTAACGACAACTCAAACCGTAATGACAAGAATCTTTGAGCTAAACTAATTGAAAGATTTCAAAACGACTGATAAAATTCACAACTCTTACCCTAACCGAAAGAATCTTGGAGTCAAAGTAGTTAGATGAACGTTCAATGATCAATCAAACTCTTCTTTTCAACTAACCAAGCTAACCCTAACGACAACTATAGCCGTAATGACAACAATCTTTGAGCTAAACTA
This sequence comes from Medicago lupulina, assembly GCA_958299785.1. Classification (NCBI taxonomy): domain Eukaryota; kingdom Viridiplantae; phylum Streptophyta; class Magnoliopsida; order Fabales; family Fabaceae; genus Medicago; species Medicago lupulina. The sequence continues at coordinate 11,545,334 of OY283142.1, read as the reverse complement.
ATTGAAAGATTTCAAAACGACCCATCAAACACACAACTCTTACCCTAACTGTAAGAATCTTGTACCCTAACTGTAAGAATCTTGTAGTCAAAGTGGTCGGTTGAACGTTCAATGACTGATCGCACTATCTATCGACTAACAAAGCTAACCCTAATGACAACTCTAGCCGTAATGACTAGACTCTTTGAGCTAAACTTATTTAAAGATTTTGATACGACCCTTCAAACTCACAACTCTTACCCTAACTGTAAGAATCTTGTAGTCAAAGTGGTCGGTTGAACGTTCAATGGCTGATTGCACTGTCTATCGACTAACAAAGCTAACCCTAATGACAACTCTAGTCGTAATGACAATAATATTTAAGCTAAACTGATTCAAAGATTTGAATACGACCCATCAAACTCACAACTCTTACCATAACTGTAAGAATCTTGTAGTCAAAGTGGTTGGTTGAACGTTCAATGACTGATTGCACTATCTATCGACTAACAAAGCTAACCCTAATGACAACTCTAGCCGTAATGACAAGACTCTTTGACCTAAACTAATTCATACATTTGAATACGACCCATCAAACTCACAACTCTAACCCTAACGACAAGATTCTTTTACCTATACCACTTCCAACACTCCAGAACAACTGATCAAACTCAAAACTCTTACCCTAACTAAAAGAACCTTGGACTAAAAGTACTTCAATGACGTTCAATGATTGGTCAAACCCACATCCCTTACCCTACCAACAAAAATCTTATAGGAAAAGTATTTCGATAAATGTTAATTGATTAATCATGATATTAACTATGTGGATTGTATTTAATTGTTTTTTTAACAAATGTATTTACTGTTTATTATCGTTATTATTATAAAACTAAATTACAAATTATATGTAGATAACATAATACATACTACAATATTTAAATAAACTCAACGATAAAAATACTAAGACAAATTCTTAAAAATACACAAAGTTAAAATTACTTTTAAATAAATGTTTTGCGTATTTTAATGTCACCAAAATAAAAAACTTTACATTTTATATCTATTCAATCTATTCAATAATTAATCTATGTGGTCCTTAATATACATCACACGCACATAATCTGTTTATAATAATGACTAGATTGACTATTATGACCAATTTTATTAGTATTCTACATTTTTATTAAATTAATAAATAATCAAATTACACAAAACAATCTAATTACTAAAATTTAATGTAATTATTAAATATTTCAAATTTTCGATAAATAAAAAAATCTAATTTTGTCCATCCCAATAACCAGCGCACGACCGCGCAATAATAAAGCACGACCGCGCGTGTTCATTTTTCAATCTCAGAAATTCGTGCACGGCCGTGGCGTTGTTAAGCGCGACCGCGCGTAAATATATATCACGAATTTATAAGCCCAAGACAACATTTTTCCTTATGGGCCTTGTTTGCCTCTTAAAAGCCCAGTTTAACATTTGCCAAAAAACTAATAAAATAATCAGATTTATTCTTCAGCTGGGACCCATATGTACTACCATCACCAAGTCACCCTTTCATTTATCTCTCCAGATCTGAACCGTTGGAATAAAATACTAATATATCAATGGTCCACATTGTTCCAAAAGTTTTGTGCACAAATTTGTGCATCATGCACAAATTCAACAACTTTCCCATTGTAAACCCCACCTAGTCTCTTGCTTGAGAACAATGTTCTGCAGTAATTTTATTTTCTTGTAATTTAAATAAATTAAGATTATTTGTCAAAACAATGGCAAAATAATTTAATATAACTATATTAAGTCAACAACCTTCTTTTTCCCTCAAAAAAAAAAGGTATGGTACATTCTGTTGTCAAAAAAAGAAGTATGGTACCTTCTGTTTGCACCAACTGTAATTTGGGTGTGTTTTTACCGTCCTCATATTGGTAGACTACTTAAATTTCATCTCAAATTCTTGCAAAGGCTGATGTTTTTATCCTACCTTACATGTGGTGTGTCTCCTTTTTTCATAAAAAAAAGTACTAGTACTATTTTAATTTCAAAAAATAAAGGATGTAGGTAAGTGAGATATTTTAATTTCAAAAAACAAAGAAGGTGGATAAATGCGATATTTTAATTTCAAAAAATAAAGGATGTGAATAAATGCACACTTGCATGTCTTTGGTAAAGTTTAAAGAATGTTCTTTTCCTTTTAAATTTTTATAGTTTTTTTTTTTACATTCAAAAATTGCTTTATTTAATTCTATAGTGCACAAATTAGACAAATCTTGCACTATGAATAAATTTGTTTCCACCATTGAATCAAACAAGTTTTACTATTGGACCAAATGTGATATGATGTGATTTATTGGTTAAATGGTAGAAAATAAATTCGTGTATGGTGCACGACTAAATTACTTGTGCACATTAGACATAGTCTCTAATAAAATCAATATTGTTTAGACTTTGGAGACTTGATATAATTGTGTACGATCGATTGAAGCTTAATGAAGCTCAAAGCAAAAGTTGTGAAACCTTCTTTCCCCGTATGTTTTATTCTAGCATTTTCATAAGAACCTGGTGGGAAATCAACATTTATAATTTCTGCAACAAGGACAATCTACCAACTTTTACCAACTTACACTTAAATTCAAATTCCCCGTTTGATAGATGGCTTAATTGAATTTCCAAAGAAAAAAATCCATTTTGCATTAATACAAAGCAACTTACTCCACCAGATAAAAAATAGCATTGCTTTAATGATACCAAATCTTTGAAATATTTAATTCTGGGATCAATGCATCTCTATGTCACACTATTCATATATTGACCCATAATTTCTATCATCATATTAGGTCAAAAACTTTGAAAGAAAATTAAATTGAGATGTACAGGCATTCATTTAAAGGAGTTATTCTAAAAAGAAAAGGTTAAAAACAAAAGATAAAATGTTGAGTGCTTATTCATGAGAGTCTTAGCATGCTATTTATCTTTTTAGGTTATTTTTAAAGGTCTCTTTTATGGTTTCTAGTATAGTGTGTCTTTTTTGGTGCTTGATATCAATTAATGTTTTTTAATGAAAATGAGATATAAAAGAAATCATTCTTTTATGTTCTATTATTGTAAGCAATTAAAATTTCCTGTGTTGTTAAAATTTGATTCCACGTTTTGAATTCAATTAGCATAATCTCCCAACCCCATGATGCCTGCCTGCATTGAAGCATTAAATTTTTTTCAACATCATAATTGTTTGCCTGTTTTATCCAAGTACTTATAAAATTTTGCTGTGAATGTAAATAGAAATTTCGATTTTGAAACTTATAAGAATTCAAATTTGCACTATATCATTTATTCTCTAGTCAACAAGTTAAAGGCGCACATTCTTCCAATAATATCTTTTTTATTAACAGAAAATAATTGTTTATGAAGTGATAGCTTAGTGGAAGAAGTTTAATCTCGTAGTATTAAGGTATAAAGTTAAAATCTTCATACTCATTACTCATTAGTGTCGTTTTAATTGTTAAAAGATTTTCATTCTCAATTTTTTTTTTAAAAAAATAACAGAAAATAACCGAGTCGACACAAATAGTTTTTTACCTTCCCTAAAAAAAAAAACAAATAGTTTTTGACCTTTTGCTTGATGATGCTAACTATGATTTGTGTTAGAATCTAGAAATACGTTGTTAGATTATAAGTAAATTACATTTAAATCATTGATGATGCTGGTAATTTTATGTGACTTGCATGGGTGTCTCTCCCTTATTCTAATTATTTTTATTCAGAAAATAATAATATAATGGTGAACAGAAAGACTGTTAAAATTCAATCAATTTTGACACAAAGAACCATACAGATTTTTAGACATAGATTGGCGTTAGATTGTGAGTGCAACAATCAATTTCCACACAAACTACAATGCCTGTTTGTGAGTAACAAAATTCCACACAATTAAAACAATTCAAACCCCAAGGATCAAAAAGATGGTCCCTAAGACCAAAACCCATGATTTATTCCATCTTCTTCTTCTCCTCATCTTTTGACATGGCATGGCCCCTCATCAGCATGCCATCTTAGTGGGACCATTTTGTTGTATCACACACACCCACCAAGAAGATTTTTCCATGTGGTGGAAAATATATTAACTGATATCACCCCCACCAATGAGTGAGAAAATTTGCAACAAAATAACAAATATTCTATTCCATAATAAATGACACATTTGTTCATGTTATGAGTATTAAAGGATAATATAAATGAGATAAATGTAATAATAATTTTAATAAATTACTCCCTCAAAAAATTATTCTTATTAAGTGTATGATTGGATTGACAATTTGGCTAAATCACATTAACAATGTGATTTTGTTGACAATTTTAAGTATATTTTTTGTTAAAATTACGATGACTCGCTACACTTCAAATCTAGATATATGTGTGTTAGTGTAGTTTTCGTTATCATAAACATAAAATAAAATATAAATAAATAATGTGACGTTCATTGCATAAGAGAGTAAAATAAAACAAAAAAGAAAAGCAAGGTCCCATTAGAGAAACAGTTGGTAAATATACAGTATACACCATACAAATGGTCCATGTCAATGTAGAAACTAGAAGGAAAAAAAACACAAAAGAAAAAGCTGAAATTTGAATTATGTCTCTTTGAGGTGTGTCTTTTTTCACACACCTAATATATTGCTTTTTCATTTAAGACCAGAAACACAATATGATAACCATAGCAATTATTTAGTCCCCCACATATGTAACCAAATGAAATAAATTTTAAAAATAAAATTAAAGTAGATACTACATTTTCAGAATCCCAAGAAACATTCACTTTTATATATCCTAATCCTTGGCCTGCATTGACTGACTCCAACTATACTAAACTCATTCAAGTTTCCATATGCTTTTTCTATTTTCTTCCACAACTTGTACATAAATAGACCCATCCTCATCATTTTTTGTATCCACCGAGGCACACAAACTGTACACACAAAATGAATGATCTTCATTCCCTAGCTTATACTAATAGCCTCAGCTATGGTTCTTCCCTAGGTTGGGATTATCACAATTTTGGACTGCTCAATTCAGACAATATGTCCTTAAGTACTATACTTTTCTTTCTCTTTATATATTTCATTAAGTACACAATTTAAATGTAGTATATAGTTTTGCAAATGTAATGATTAATGTTGATATTGAAGTATATGATATGGCAGTTATGGATGCAAGTGCAGCTTCATTTTCAACTCAAGACTCTGATTTCTCAACTGGTTATCTAGAAGATGCTTTGGTTGAGTTTGGTGAAAGTTCCAAACGTAGACGATTGCTTTCTGACGATGAACAAAACAAGAATACTATTTCCATTGATGATTTTGATAAGGTATACATAGTTGAATATGTTTTTTTTCCTTTCATTTTAAGTTTTAAATTCTTGTTATTCTTGGAAATGAGACTGATTAATATATGTAACTATATAGTTCTGGAATTTCAACCCTGTATGGCACCAACCAGTGGAAAATTTCTACTGCATGGATCAGATAGAAAGGATTTGTGGATTTTCAGGTATTTTTCTCACATGCATTATTAAGATATACTATATGCCATGATAATCATTTTGGTTCAAAAGGTTGTTATTGCAATTCAAACATAAAAAGTTAGTGTTTCTTTTGTAATTAATTGATTGAGAATTGAAAAAGGATCCCAAAGAAATCAAAAGAAAAGAATAAAGGAAAAGTACAATATGAATAATTAATGTCTGATATTATTTCTTATTATATTATTATCATCATCATTATTATTATTTTAATTTGCTAATTGGTGTATGATGATATAATTTAGATGAACATATAAGCACATTGAGGAGTAGAATCATTGAGCAACCAAACATTCTTCTAGAAGACACTAAAACAACAGAAGAGACAATTTCAGCATCTGAATCTCCAAATTCCTCCTCATCTTCATACAAAGAATTATTGCCATTGACAATATCCAAAACCAGCAAAGACACCCCACTTGGTATACTTTATATACTCTCTCTCTCTCACATATGGTTTTAAATTGCAGTTACGCTGCGAACTTTTATATTACAGTAAAATACAGACAAATGCGGCTGATGCACCCACAATTGCAGTTGTAGACCGCAATTTAAAAGTATATATCATATGGTTAATTATTTAAATTATTGAAAACAGGAAGTAGTACAACAAGTGATGAGGTGATGAGAAAGAAGAAGATGGTAAGGACAACAAGAGTGGTATATCCATTTGCATTAGTGAAGCCAGGAGGAGAAGAAGGTGATGTGACATTGAATGACATAAATGAAAGGATCTTAATGCCTCCAACAAGGCCAGTAAGGCATCCAGTTGGTGACTTTGCATGTCGGCCATGCGTATCTGCACAAGGTCCAGGCCTTTCAGGCAAAGCAGTGGTGGCCCTTACTAGAATCCACACTCAAGGAAGAAGAGGCACCATCACTATTATCAGAACCAAAGGCTAATTCACACTACTCTTGTGATGAATTTTGTTATCATGCATGCATGTTATGGCTAATTTAGCTTTTACTACTTGTATTCTACCACCTTTTTTAGCCTGATCATTTGCTTTGTTTTCATGTCCTGCTAAATTGTAAAGATCGAAAACGATGTGTAATATTTTTGTATTCTATCTCTATATACACCATGTGTATAAAATATAGTTTCAAAATTAAAGCTGTACTCTTATCAAACATTCAGACCAAACATGCATGTACAATTATTTGAGCTCAACCGATTATTTTTCAAATGTTGTCTATCTAGGAAATATAAATTTTATAAAGTAACATATATATTGGAAACAAATAATAAGATTGAACACTAGATGAAGATAGCACAATGGAATTTAGCTTTTCAGCCACTATTTGGGACTTTGATAAAGACAGAACCAGAATAGGTGGCTTTTGGTGGCATTGTTTCTGCACACTGATCACTTTATTCTTGGTGTTGGAAGTTAATATGTGTCACGCTACTATAGTATAGTATATTATATTATATGGTTGAATTAAAGTAAGGTTGAGATTTCAAATGCATTTACATCTTAATTACATCAGGTGAAATATTTAAAATTGGATTTGCCAAATATAACATATAAGCACTTATCAATTTAATCTGAAAATCATACTACTAATGAACACTTAAAAAAGTTTAGTGTCACACTAACAAAATGCCAAATATAAGGTTTAAGGAACAAGAATATATGATTGCTGAACTTAGAAGCAAGTATTCTTTCTCTTTTATCTTTTTTATTTTTTTTCCTTTTCTCTTTTCTCTTTATTGATAAGATAATACTACTTTTACAATACAGACAGAGAGAAGAAATAATGTGCAGACCTATATACTTAATTACCAACTTCAAAGGTTTTAATTTGACTTTTTGTAATATAAAGACAACTTATAGCTGCCACAAGACTTTTACCTTTTCTTAATTAAGAATTGAAGTTAAAACTTAAATTTAACGCTATGTATAACTAATCTTTCTTATTTTAGCTAAATTATATAATGTGCTACACTATAATCAAATGTTTGTTAGTAAAAGATATTGACATAGATTCTCACAGTATATCTTGTACACACTAGAGAGCATTAACATATGACAAATTAAGAGAATAGTCTCTCTATTGAATCTAGTAAACTGATACTTCAATCATTTGTGGTCACATAATATTTTATCATTTATATGTAGTGGTTAAATTTTCTTCATGCCTAGTTTTGTTTTGATATGTTGTGGCATTTTCCACACAGGTCAAACACTAATTAAAATTTTAAACATTGCAGATTGTAGAGTATCTAAAATGGGACCCATGAAAGAATAAGTGAATTATTAGTACTAATTTCTAAATCAAATTTATAAGTGGACTCACAATCTTTGCATGCTGTGTAGATCCACCAGAATATATATGATTTAATATTTATTCTCTTGGTAGTGTTTTGGTGCTGCAAAATCAGATTAATTTGATTGGCATATTCAAATAATTAGTGGTACCCCAAGCTGTAGACCTACCTCAATTGAAAGGAACAATGTCATAGCTGTACGGCAAAAGTATTCTCACTCCACATCTAATCAGACCTTTATATGTATTTGGTGGGGATCTATTATGTGTATGGTTTTTATTTATTTATAAGATATTATGATATTATTATGCATGGTTTTGTCTCTATAGAAACCATATATTGTCATTATTTAGATGAAAAAAGTTGACTTAACTTTTTCCCTTTTATATTTTCTTCTTGGACCATCTTTGTTTAAGCAATTTCTTGGACCGTTTGTCGTGTGAATTTTATATATATCTTTATAATCATTATCACAGTTTGAAAGTAGTGTGAACTAGCTAGATAAATAATTTTTTCAGTGATGATTGGAAAATTTAGCGTTGTGTAGTTGAAACTCCCAGTTAAAATGACTAGAAAAATAAAAATATAAATGATGAAATGAATCATTTGTTTGGGTTATCGCATGGCAAAAGAATGTATAGACTAGTTTTTTTTTTTTAATTTTATACATAGTTTAAATTGAATGAAATTATCAACCGTAATTTTTAAAGTTATTTAGAAAGAAAAAAAAACTAATTATTACTACATGTTATAGAAAGAAAAATAGGAAAGATTGAATAAGCTTTTGTACGTTTCTCTTGAAATTTAAAAGTCTTCTAAGTTATGATGATGTTGTAATGTAATCACTTTCCTGGATCAACCATCAAACTCATTGGTGGACAAAAAGTGAGGATTCATTTGTTTGACAATTGCAGCTTTACTTGGATTTGGAGTCAAACATTGCAAACCAACCAAGAATTGAGGTTCAATTTAACACATTATATGATTTTGACTCGCACACTACAGTCATATAATGTCTGTGAAACACATTATATGTCCCTAAAAAAAATGTACAAAAAATGAAAAGTGTGTATTTGGAGTCAAAGATGGCAAACCAACCAAGAAGTTATGTACCAAAAAAAAAAAACACAATACTTTTCATTACACAATAATTTTGAGTACATGTAAAAAATCAATGTACAGGAGTTGTTTAGAGGAGATATGGAAGGCTTTGCGTAATGGAGATGAGACACACAACAAGGTTTACATCCAAGTAATTCAGCTTATGTAAGAATCATACATAGCATGCATTGATTGTAGAGAAAATTGCAGGACAAAGTTAAATATGGAGAAACTTCACCATTTGGATTGGATGCAGTAAAAAAATGAAAATATATCCAACACTCTCTATATTACCAAGCGTACCTCCTTAAAACTAATGCTTTGACCTAAAATATATGGTGTTAGTGAAAACCCATAGTGGACAAGATTCATTTAATTCTTTGGAACAATTGTGATCTAGTTCCCATTTAATTTTAGCAATGTTTTACCTATAATTTTTCGATATCATATAAAGTTCACAGAAAATAAATATTGTGACAAAAAAATATAATAGCATTTTAATATAAAAAATTATAAAAATTTATGAAGGACTGTGGCTTCTGTTGGTTGGTCCCTTTTCTAGCTTCATCCTTGTATGAATTTATCAACTTACTAGTATTAATTTAGTCACTATTATATTCTTTGAAAATTAATATGAGTAAAATTTGACATAATCATAGATATTTTTTAAATTTTTGTAAAGTTATTGATTTGTTTAAGTGTTCTACAAAGTCACGAATTAATTTAATAGTTTATTCTTATATAAAATATAACATAGGAAATAAATTCTTCTAAAAGAAAAACTTTTGAAGAAAAATCCAAAATATGCGTGACAATACGATCTTCTGCTTTTCCTTTTTCCAGAACCTTTGCGTTTGCGGTGGAAAATGGTTCATTCACTTTTGATTTTGATAATGGTCTCCAGAATTAACCCAAAAAGAAAGTTCTTTGTAAAATAAACAAAATTCCATCAGTGACGTGTGAAACGTCTTATATGGACGTCACTCACAGAAAGAAGAAAATTGAGAGTTTTAATTTTCTTTGTTCCTGTTTGTTTATGGAGAATGCTAACGAGGTCTAGGAGCCTCCGTTAAAATGTTAAATTAATAAGTTTGTCTTAAAAAGTGGTGTAATTATTGTTAAGATAAAAGTTAAAGTTTATATTTTCCATATAAAATTGTTGTTAAAATTTTTTTTAACCAATGTCCTTAAGGTACCGATTAGAAAAAAATTAGGCTTAATTGCAGTTTTAACTCTTAATTTTCATAAATTTGCGATTTTGACTCCTAAAAAAAACTACAAAATGGCCACTTATTTGTGGCAATTTTGGCCCCAATACCAATTTTGACTCGGTCTACGCTGACGTGGCACGCTAAGTGAGGTGCCACGTGTTTTTTTTTTAATTTATTTTTGTCCTTAGGGAGCCAAAACAGCTACAGAGGCAAAACTTAGGAGGTCATTTTGTAGTTTTTTTCTTAGGGGCCAAAATCGCAACTTTATGAAAGTTAGAGCTTAAAACTGCAATTAAGCCAAAAAATTATTTAAGTCAAAGGTTTAGAACTTGGGTGTGTTTTTGGTAAAAAAAAAAAAAAAAAAAAAGATAACCTTTCACATTTTTTAGGATTTCTTTTTAACCCTACCAATATCTCTAAGATTTTCAAAATTCTGTTTTTACCCTAATGTATAGAAGATAACTTTCTGAGGTTTCAGGAGAACTAAAATTCAATTGCCATTGTGCACCAAAACAAAATCCAATAATCACTGAAGCAAAATGGAGACCATTTTGCACATCAAAGGCTATCAATAAGTGACAAAAGATAAAAAAACATAAACAACGAGAACATGAGTGGTCTTGGAACATTGTACTTTGTTGAAACATGTTCTGAAACAAAACGTGAAAAAACCCTTCCAAGTCCTAGGTACTTCCAAATACTCGCTAAAGTTCCACTAATATCAGAAGTACCGGCAAATGATAACAACCTATAACATATTTATGCTGAAAAGGGTTGTGTCATTGTTGTTCCGGAGGTTCAAATGTTTTAGCTTGTAGTTCAAGCAAGGGTTTTAGACCTCAAGATTTTGAGTTAAAAAAAAAAATCTTGAAATAAGTCAATTTAGCTATAAATATATAATATGAAATACTATTAATCAATATTTATTCAACTTTGTTGGTCAATTTTAAGGTCTCTAATCCTTTTGGTCCTAAGTTCAAATCTTCGATTTAACAAAACTTAATTTATTATGCTTTTTAATTAATATTGTTTTTTTTTTAATTTCAAAAAGCCTCATTATAAAAAATAAAAAAGAAAAAAAAATTAGGCCTCTTGACAGTTATTTTAGTACTAGGCAAGATAACTCACAGAACCTTTGGGATGTATCACCGACATATATCACGAGTAAAAAAGGAATTTTGGAGGGCCTAAGAGATATTGAGGGGGTCTAAAAAGAAATCCTCCGCATTTGTCTTCAATAGCCCATTCAAATTTCTGGACCGAACATGCCATGCCATTTCAACACTAAATCAATAGCCTTGCTTTTTGCACTACTCTTTTTTATTGCTCATACTCACTTCTTGCATCCTTTATGTTTTTCTTCTAAATTTCATTATTAGTAGCAGGCTTATTCACAACTCTAGCCTCAGTTGTGCATGTAGCAGCAGGCTTATTCACAAGTTTATCATCTTCCAAGTAGTAAAGTCCATTCCATTATGCAACTTATCCAAAACAATCATCCTCAACTTCTTGGCATGTATTAAAGAACTTTCATTAGAGAACAAGAAAGAAAAAGATAGACCCTTTGCCACCTTGGCTATGGATTTTAAATTGACAATAAAAAATGGCAAGTATAGCACATAAAAAAATGAAGATAAAACAAAGGTCAAAACCAAGTCGATGATACCACATCGGAGTATTGCAAAAATGATAAGAGACTCCATTGGAGGAGAGAGAGAGAGAGAGAGAGAGAAAGCTCAAAAAATGATGTGCTTGATGACTTTTTAGGTTCATTGTATAATTAATATATCTTGTTATAAATATAGATTAGATACATCATTTACACAATAAAACTAAAAAGTCAATTGTTTCTTATAATAAGGACCGGAGAGAACATAGATTAACTAGTACTACTTTACTAGCACTAACATCTTAACTAACTTCCCACAAAAACTATTGTCAAAATAGTCCTTGTATTTTTATAAATTGATAAATACAATCTTGAAATTGTAAAATGTTATTCAAAGTAGTTCATTAATTAACTTCTGTCGTTCGAGGTTGTGGCACGTTAAATGAATTTGCAGCCTCTAGCTCCACATTAATCATACAACAATTCAAAACACTTAGAGGATGATTTCCTAGTAATTAATTCTCGCGTGATTGCAATAACTGACAAATTTTTGGAATAAGTCATGTGTGTGTTTTGGTGCGTACAAAATTGCGTTGACACTTGACATTGAGATTGTTCCATTTAGGGTACACAACGTACTCAAGTTAAAACTTCAATGGTGAGGATCTTTGAAAGGAAAAAAGAAATTCGAAGGTTTGAAAGGAAACCTTTTTTTTTTTTTTGACAAAGAAAGGAAACCTTTTTTGGTCTTTGGTTAATTACAAAAGTAATTATAAGTTTATTACAAAATTAATTTTATAAAGGCAAAGTTCTTATAATAATTGTTAATAAAGTGTTAACTTACTCATAAGTCTGTTTCAAAATATATGTCCCATTTTTACAATGTGCATTAGACTTATTTTGACCCAACTTTTTAACTAATATATAAACACAAATGTTAGCATGTAAGATGTTGTTTGATTTGTCTCGACAAATATTTTTAAAATGTTAAATTTTTTTAATTATTTACATTAGATAATTAAAGATATTATAGTTCAAAGATGTGCATTGACATATGTGAATTGGATGACAATGACATGTATTTTGAAACGGAGGAAGTATATTCTACCATTAATGGTATTGCAAGATATCTCTTTTAATTTAAAGAGAGAATGTAAGTTCTAATGTAGTCTTGAAAATGTAACAATGTTTAATCTATTAAAACACAGTTACACGCAAAGGATATCTGATTCACCCAACAAAATCATAATCATTATTCTTTTCTTCTCCAATTATTTTAAGAAATACATTATTGTCAAATCGTTTTTTTTTTTTTTACAAAAAATAAATGATATTCATTCATTTAAATTAATAAATACATCGATACAATATAAATTCAGAGTCTCTAAAAACAAACATGGTGAATATACAAACAAACTCACAACATCCATATTAATAACATAAAAAATAAGAGTACATGTGCCTATAAGTATGTTTATATTTAAGTCTCTGAAATACTCATGTCTCTGGATCTGTAATGTTGACAACTCCAAAGTCATTGATTGGAATTCCACTTGCTCAAGCTAATCTTTCAACCTAAATCAAATAAATACCACACTAAGACATGAAATCAAAACAAATAGAGTCGTGCAAAGACATCAAAATCACAAAAAACAAACGAAAGAAGATTGAAAGTGTTGGTGAAGGTGTGAAGGAATATTAATAGAACTCAAAAGAGAGTTTCTTTTGGGAGGTGTGCGGGGGGGAGGAAGATTAGTTGGGTAAAGTGGAAAATGGTACGTCAACCACAAGTGGAAGAAGGGTTGGGTGTGAAGGATGTTAGAGCGGTAAATTTGAGTCTTTTTCAAATGGAGGTGGAGTTTGCTTGTTTGTAATCAACCGATTTGGAAGAAGGTGCTACTGGAGATGTATGGAGCTTGTATTGGAGGAATTTTGGAAGGTAGGAATAACTCTTGGCCTCGGTATGAATCTATATATAGTGGAAGGATATAGTGTTGATGGAGGATGTTAGGGGATCTTTATGACTTAATACATAGGTCGTGCGGAAAATTGAAAAAAAGTATGAATACATAGGCTCTTTACCTTTAAGTTTTCAATTTCTTATTTTTACTCTATTGTGAACCATCGTGAGGCAAGTGTGTGTGTGTGTGTGTGTGTGAGAGAGAGAGAGAGAGAGAGAGAGAGAGAGAGAGAGAGAGATGGACAGTGGTAAACTGGGTGCGCTCATTAGAGTTTTCGTGGCAGAGACAATTGTTTGGTTGTGAGGTTGAATTACTAATCAATTTGGTGGAGATGTTGGAAGGGTGTAGGTTGTTGCAAGAAGTTGATTCTTGGTGGTGGAGGCCGGAAGGTAATGTTGGTTTTACGATAAAATCAACCTACAAGATTCTTGAAAGATTGTTGGTGTTGGAGGATAATTTGGGTGGTATTAAGAAGCGTGTTTTTGACTATCTTTGGGAAAACTCAGCACCTTCTAAGGCGGTGGATTTTTCTTGGAAAGTGCTTATTGACGGGATTTCCACAAAAACAAACCTCGTTAAGTGTAATGTTCTCCCAACAGAAGTTATGGCTTCTTGTGAGTTTTGTAACGGTGAAGCCCCAAAAACGTCTATGCATCTATTTTTACATTGTGATGTGGCTTGCAACATTAGGTACAAAGTGATGGTGTGACTTGATTTTTATTTGATTACCAAAAAATACCATAGGCAAAAAAGGTGACCCTTATAGAGTCAAAAAGACGTATTTTTTCAATAAACAAAGGGGTCAAAAAAAAGTATTGACCCCTTTTTTAATACATAGGTCGTGCGGAAAATTGAAAAAAAGTATGAATACATGGGCTCTTTACCTTTAAGTTTTCAATTCCTTATTTTTACTCTATTGTGAACCATCGTGAGGCAAGTGTGTGTGTGTGTGTGTGTGTGTGTGTGTGTGTGAGAGAGAGAGAGAGAGATGGGACAGTGGTAAACTGGGTGCGCTCATTAGAGTTTTCGTGGCAGAGACAATTGCTTGGTTGTGAGGTTGAATTACTAATCAATTTGGTGGAGATGTTGGGAGGGTGTAGGTTGTTGCAAGAAGTTAATTCTTGGTGGTGGAGGCCGGAAGGTAATGTTGGTTTTACGATAAAATCAACCTACAAGATTCTTGAAAGATTGTTGGTGTTGGAGGATAATTTGGGTGGTATTGAGAAGCGTGTTTTTGACTATCTTTGGGAAAACTCAGCACCTTCTAAGACGGTGGATTTTTCTTGAAAAGTGCTTCTTGACGGGATTTCCACATAAACAAACCTCGTGAAGTGTAATGTTCTCCCAACATAAGTTATGGCTTCTTGTGGGTTTTGTAACAGTGAAGCCCTGAAAACGTCTATGCATCTATTTTTACAGTGTGATGTGGCTTGCAACATTTGGTCTAAAGTGATGGTGTGACTTGATTTTTATTTGATTACCAAAAAATACCATAGGCAAAAAAGGTGACCCTTATAGAGTCAAAAAGACGTATTTTTTCAATAAAAAAAGGGGTCAAAAAAAAGTATTGACCCCTTTTTTAATACATAGGTCGTACGGAAAATTGAAAAAAAGTATGAATACATGGGCTCTTTACCTTTAAGTTTTCAATTCCTTATTTTTACTCTATTGTGAACCATTGTGAGGCAAGTGTGTGTGTGTGTGTGTGTGAGTGAGAGAGAGAGAGAGAGAGAGATATGGACAATGCTAAACTGGGTGCGCTCATTAGAGTTTTCGTGGCAGAGACAATTGTTTGGTTGTGAGGTTGAATTACTAATCAATTTGGTGGAGATGTTAGCAGGGTGTAGGTTGTTGCAAGAAGTTGATTCTTGGTGGTGGAGGCCGGAAGGTAATGTTGGTTTTACGATAAAGTCAACCTACAAGATTCTTGAAAGATTGTTGGTGTTGAAGGATAATTTGGGTGGTATTGAGAAGCGTGTTTTTGACTATCTTTGGGAAAACTCAGCACCTTCTAAGGCGGTGGATTTTTCTTGGAAAGTGCTTCTTGACGAGATTTCCACAAAAACAAACCTCGCGAAGTGTAATGTTCTCCCAACATAAGTTATGGCTTCTTGTGGGTTTTGTAACGGTGAAGCCCCGAAAACGTATATGCATCTATTTTTACATTGTGATGTGGCTTGCAACATTTGGTCCAAAGTGATGGTGTGACTTGATTTTTATTTGATTACCAAAAAGTACCGTAGGCAAAAAAGGTGACCCTTATAGAATCAAAAAGATTACTACATGCTTATACTATAAGCGGCGTTGGAATCCAAGAGATTGTTTATTGAGGTGGTCTATCTTCCAAGGTAGGGTTTTAGGTTGGCTTGTGCGCTTTCGGTTGCGGTAGGTGCACATAGTTTCCACTATTTTTTTATTAGGGAGCTTTCGTGCTATTTGTTGGGCCGGTTCTTCTATTTCTTATGAGACCTGTTATGTTGTTACTGAGTTTAGTTGATTTTTTTAGACGTTGTTTTATTGAGGTTGCCGCCTATAAAAGGCGCCTGTTTGTTTGTATGTTTGTTTTCAGGCATGTATTTACTGTGTGAGTGTTGAGTTTTGAAATAAATTCTTTCCGTTTCAAAATAAATATGATAACTCATTTGATTATTTCCTATTGATTAAGAAAAATATTTAAACTTTTTTTAAAAGAAATAATTATACTTATACAATTTTACTAAATTACTTTTATCAACTTTTTTAGTGTATTTGCTATGATCATAAATGTAAATTTAAATATATTGACCTGAGAATAATGCTAGCAATATTAATTAGATTATACGTTAAAATGATCATTTATTTTAGGACAGATCATTTTTACAAATGGACCATTCATTCATTGTGTGCAGAGGAAAGGAGCATTACTTTTCGCTGGGTCCCATGTGGAAAGTATTTCTCTCCAAATTGAAAAGAAAACCGAATAAAAGACCATCAATATTTATCATTGGCTAGTATGTGTATGAACATCACTTTGACCAAGCTTTATAAAATCGTGCACTACTTGTTGTCTTATGCATCAGGTTGTCATGTTTTGACCTAACCATTTTTAATATTTTCATACAAATCTATTTTGGGTTCCGAGTATTTTTGTTTATTTTTTATTGTTCCAATTTTTTTTAATAATTAAAGTGTGTATGTTTCCATTCTTTTATAACACTAAATTTTTGTTTTGAGGATATTTTTGCCATTTTATAATTGTACATTGTTACAATTTTCACTTTTTACCAACTTTTACCTTTCTTTCCATTCACTTTTTTTCTCATATGGAAAAAACTAAAAAATTAACTTAGATTTTGCACTAAATCTTTCATTTTACTTTCTTTCCTCCCTTTAATTTCTTTCTTTCTGCTTTCTTTCACCAACCAAAAGGGGGTGAATTCTCTCTTGTGAATAACTAAGAGGCAAGAGCTAGATAACGTTCAAAATTAAATGGAATTGGGCGTTACATCACACTGCACGTAGAGTATGTTGCCCCATATGTGACACTGCCAATCATTAATTAGCACCTCACTTGAACTTGGGGACATTGGTTTGATTATTAAATTTGTAATACATAGTTTTTGATTATTCTCAACACTCAACACAAGTTTTCTCATCCATATTTTATATTCAATTTTTAGCATAGTTAATTAAATCATACAATGCAACCTCCAAATTGTAGGTAGAATCAAGAAAAACACTCGAGAGACAGAGAATCATTTTAAGATTAACATCAACATTGAGCACATTTCATTTATCCACTCACAATCACATTTCTAACTAACAACTAGTTTTTCCTGTGTCCTGACTAACTAATATCGTTACAATACAATAAAATACACTTAGAGAAACAAACATTGGTGAGCAAAATTTTGGTCGTGCGTTACAAAAACAGTAAAAAGAAAAACACAATATTTTGAAGACTATACTAGAAAAACATTGGTAGTATGATATTGTCCATTTTGACGAGTTATTATGAATGAATGATCATGAATCAAGAACGTGAATCTGCTGGGAAGGAATGAACTCTTTTAGTTTTGGTAGTGGTGGATGATGCAGAAGAAGAAGAACACAAGACAAAAGATAGCACCATTTTAAAGACCCTTTTTAGAACTTGACCTCTTTCTGGTATCAACCTTGGTGATGAAGTAGTTGTTGTAGCCATCTTGTTGATGAGAAAGGGAATGAATAATGCAATGAGTGAGAGAATGTTGATTAGTGCCGACGTAGTTTAAATATAAATGTGTAAAGACCGCGTAAACCGTGTAAGAGAAATTCAAGCGTGTTTCAAGAGGAGGACTTGTAGTTGGTTTGATACATAAATATAGAATTTTTCGATTCATAAATATAGAATTAATATTCATTTTGATTCTGATGTGTAACGAATAACCACAATAGTTTTTTAATGTATTAAAATTTTTAAATAGTTCTTGATTACACAGTTTATTAGTTAAAATAGTCTCTGTCATTAAAATGTTTTGTTAATATTATCATATTAGTCTTTATATGTATTTAATTACTGTCATATCGGTCTTTATATAAAAATATGTATTGTGAGCATTGAGTTATTATTTTAGTTTCATTAACTTTTTTTTTTTAACAAAAGTTTCATTAACTATTGTGACTGCTTATTACACGAGCGTTTAAAATAATTATTATATTTAATTCGTAAGGTAGGTAATATAAGTAAGAGAAAAAGAGACGACCCATTCTAATGTCCTTTTTTCTATTAATTATTAGTAGTACTATGCTTCTTTTTTTACCTAAAAAGAAAAGGTTGGTTGCTAAATGAACCATGCACTATGAGTAAGACCATTATCTTTCCTTGTTCTTGTTTCCCTTAGTTGATGCTCATTTGAATTTGAATGGGTCCTGTTTCATCTAATTGGGAAATCAAGCTTTTGTGTCTCCACCAAATCCAAGAGTCTCTACATACACGGTTACTTTTTGCATCAATTATTAAACAACACGGTAGTCATAACTAATCTAGATTGTACTATGTGGAATTTGAACAAGTCATGCCTTGTTTCTTCTCTCTTCTCAACAAATCAACATGGTATTTGTTAATTAATCAATAAAATATAATCTTATTTTATCTGCTTGATGACATAAGTAGATAACTAAAATACTTTTAGACTTATTTTATAGAAAGTAAAGTAGAATTTTTAATTATAAAGGTTTCATAAGTTGTGAGCTTTCACTATCAAGTGACATTTTTTATGATTTTTGTTTTGTTTCTATTATTTGACTGTATGATTATTTATTTATATACTTTAGTTGGTTGATTCGCCGTGGATGTGGTTTGGGACACGACATTCTATTTCACTTTATCGACTAAATCAATTTTATTCTCAATATATTTACTCCAAACTTGAACAACATGGAGACTCATCGTACGTACTTTTGATATTTACAATCACCAGGTCAATTACTTCATCAAACTTGCATGAATGTTGACAATAAAAGTAAAAGATATGTACTATGAAGTATTAATTGTTTCTTTGGGATAATAAATCATTAAATTCATATATTGATAGTACAGTTGAAAATGAATCGAGTTAAGTCGAACTTGATTTAACTCGATAAAAAAAGGATCTGTTTAAAACTCGATTCGAATTCGTTATAATTTCTTTTTCTATTTGAACTCGACTCAATTCAACCTCGCTAACACCTTAGTTCAACTCGATAGCCCGGATCAAATGTACCAAAATTAAAAGGGAAAAAATGAAGACTTAATGTATTTCTTCAACTTTAAATTTGAATATCAATAAAAAAACAACTAGTCACTTAATTTGCTAGAATCACATATTTTATGAATTTATCAATAACACTATAACTTGATTCCATATGAATATGATTGAGAGATTCACATTGTTCAAATTACACCTTAAGAACCATCTCTTAGCAGATAAATAACAAAAAGCAACTAGATAATCGAGGCTACCCAACATAGAAACCCTAATATGAGGTGAATAGACACCCACCACAAGCACAATCAAGCGAACTCGACATTGGGCGCGAAACCAAATTGCAAAAAAGATGACATGTGAGTGTTCCTCCTAGATCAAAACGTGCAATGAACTCGACTGCCAACAAGAAAAAGATCCACGAACCAACAACTCACTGCATTGACAACAACGAGCATCAACGAAATTGAATCGACCTGGAACGCAGATAAATATCCTTATCGTGAAGCCAAAGCTCTTTTGAGCAAACAATCTGCAAAACCAATAAGAACTTGAACATAACCATATCGAAGCTTGCAACTATACCAATTCTAATAGATCAAACCCAACAAATACCCAAATGGTTGCAGAAATCGAAAGTTGCAGAAGCAATCTCAGGTCGTGAAGGACCATATTGAAAGCCACAACAAACGAAATTAGTGTTACTACGAAATTGTACCAGATTAATCACAACAAATGCACGTTCCACGATTGAAAACCAGTGTGCGAACGCGAGAAACAAAGTTGAATCCAGTTCGTTACGAATCCAACACCCAAAAACAGATCGAGGGTTGAACCTGAACATAGACTAGCTTGAGAGCTCACATGCAACCGCCACTTGAGATGGTGGAGGCTTTGAAGGTAACTGACCTTAAAAGGTTAAAGACTGACCCCCGCCGAGGTTTGATGGTGATGCTGCCTTGAAGGTCGATTACACCACCATGAAGCTGATGTTACATCACGAAAGTCTTGTCATGGGGAAATGTTTTGGAGAAAAAGTCTTGTCATGAGAGTACAATTTAAAAAAAAATTATTGTTGTATTGAAAATTTAAATAAGTTGATCGTTCTGGGACAATTGTTTTTGTGATGGAAAGAGTATTTCACTTTTTAATATAAAAATTATTTTAGAAAAAAAAGTTGTGAGAAAAGTTTATGCACAAAAATAATTAAAATATAAAAAATAATTTAAAATTCTTAAATATAAGGGCCCAAAATCAACAACGATAGTGGAAGGACGAAACTAGAGCAAGTAACTTTCGATGTGTTGTGTCCTGGCTACACGAACTAGTCTGACTTGCGTTTTCTTTCCCTTTTTGTGATGCAAGGAGTAAAACCTTTATCATTATCATGAGACGTGGAGCCATTGCCTGCTGCCCAAACTTTTTCTATTTTTTTTCAATATCATTTGTGACTACCTTCCTTCAAAATAGGGCTCGATGAATAAGTTGTAGGAACTTGCATTGATGACACTTTTTATAAGTTGCGTATGATGGATTATTTGAATAAATAGGACTACATGGGTCCTTTTTAGTTTGATTAAGTAAGAAAATGAAACCCACTTAAATGGAAATGAGTAATTAAGGCTATAAATCTTATTCCCCTGTTTCAAAATATAAGCAAAAATTAGTAACATAATTTGATGTATTTAGCACAAATTTTAAACCAAATACATTAATTTTTGTTGATTAATTTTTACTTATATTTTAAGACGGAGTGAGTACTTCTTTACTCTGTCTTGATCGGTAGCTGATAGCAATGCTGATAAGGGTCAACTAATAGCAATGCTGATAAGGACCAAGACCATATGGGCCTTTGCATGAGAATCTCACATAACACAAGCTCAATTAGGTTTAGCCCTCAATTAGTTGAGAAGTTTGCTATATAGACCCTGCAGTTTTACTGAAAAACTCCTCAACTTATATCTTCCAATGGTACAAACATATCGGAAGGTATTTTTCAATCGATTTTTTTACTCAAAATCCACCAGAAGCTATCTTCCGATTTATCTTTTTCATGGTTGAACAACCCGGAGGCCTATAGAGCATCCTTCATTACTTGAAAGACTATGTCTCAAACTAGGAGAACGATATTTATCCTAGTATATCATAATCTTATCATTTTGATATATGTCCAAATCTATCCTTTAGAGGCCATGTGATATTAGCTTCTTTTGTTAGAGCATCTACAATAATAGTAAATTTAAAAGAATGCTTAAATAGGTCTCCCGTGAAGTTCACATATACGAATCACTTATGAGCTGACCAGATACTAGATCTTACTATAGATCGGTTAATGTGGTGCTATAAGTACCATGAAAAATCAATGAAAAATGACATATGAACTTAAGTACTTTCTTTATTTTCTTACATTAGATTGTTTTTTAAGCAATTTTCTTAGATTAGGTAGTTGTATTCATCACGTAACACTAATTTATTAAAAAGTGAGGTATCAAATCCCCCAAATGTGCAAAGGTTATAGACAGTGAAATCGGTTGAGAACGACGGCTTCTTTTGTCTTGTGAATATATTATATGGAACATGACCAAACGCGACCAAAAAATAGTGAAGTGGTGATGGACACAAGACCAAATTCTAAAGCAATGGACAAGAAATTTATTAAACTTGCAACCAAGCAGTGAGATTCGAGAATATCAAATAAGACGTTTTGCAACAATAAATCGCACGACAAAACAATTCAAATCACATGTAGGGAAAACATTATTATAGAGCAGATTAAAGCAGATTGATTTGAACCAAGAGTGGATTGGTCCAAGTCGATAAGGAATTTGGACGTCTTAAACAAGTGATCATGTATCCAATTTCTTATTTTTTGGTATAGAGAAATGATGAAAACTTCGTATCAATAATATGACTATTAAAAAGAAAAGTTGATCTCAAATTTTATTGTTTAGAAGTGTTAAGACATGTAAACGAGAACCTTAATTTGAAAGTCTTTCTATGGTGAATATCCACCATAGAAAGACATAGAAGTTGATTCTAAGCATTGCAACATATCTTTACAATACTTGATCCTTGATGGCCCTCTCCTACCACAGATCAAAAGGTTACTAGTAAGGAAGAGGCAAAACCAGACACCTTCTCAAGATACATGTCATAATATTCGCTACACAACGTTGCATCTTGTTCTAACGTTTTTGAATCAAAATCGTGAATGTTTGAAATGTCCCACACTGGCCACACATATCACCAAACATATGAAATAAATATATTTTTGTTCAACCATATTATTCGGGGAGGACAACGATGATTGTGGTACTTGTGGCGGTGAACTACTACAAAAGGATGAAATACGGTGATAGTCAAGTACAAAGAATGGAACACCTTTGAGGTTCAACTGATAGTGATATGTAACAGTAGAATCTCATCACCTCAATATCAAACATCACTAGGCTTATATTTTTATTTTATTTTTTATCAATAAACATGGTATTTTTTAATTACAATATTCACGTATCTTTTACTTTGTTATTTTTTAAAATGCTTTCGAAAAAAATCTCACTACTTAAATATAGACGAAAATATTTTTACAAATAATATAACAAAGTAATTTTTTTATAAAATATTAAAGTTATGTCTACATTTTTATATTATTTTCTAAAAATATATTTTTTATGTTATTGATATAATTTTTTAAACTCTAATTATATAGAATTATAAATTCAACCATTGTTATTTATCAACCTAAGTCAAATCCACACAGATTAAAAGAAAGGCATTCTTACGTGTAAAAGAGCTAGTCATTCTTAATCTTACACACGAAAATACATATAAGAATGTTTATTTTGTAGCCTTGTAAAGCAGCCTCAAATGATGGGATTCTTTTTTTCTTGAATGAAACAAATGATGCAAAATATATAAGAACACCCTCCATCTTGCCCACAAAAAGCATAAGAACATCCTTTTGCGTGGCTATCTTAATATGCATTATATGAGTTTGGAAAGCTTACTTAAACCAAAATGCACAAGAACATGCGTTTGTTCCTTAAAAAAAAAAGAACATGTGTTCGTGACCTCTTTCTTCTGACAACAAGGATGAACATGCATTTGGGAGGTTTTTTCTACGTATCAAAGAAAAATTCTTTTTTCTACATCTTTATTCTTACAATTAGTTATTATTTTCATTTTAAAAACATCAAACTTTTTTATTTCCTTCATTCAACATGTGTTTTCCATCTTCTTCATTTCATAATCGAATCCTATTTACCGTTAAGGTTAAATTAATCCATTTCATCAAGGGGTAATGTAGGTCTCATCGATAATTTAATAAAAATGAAAACAAATTTGAAAAAATTAATAAAAATGAAAACAAATCTAAAAAAATTAATAAAAATGAAAAAAAATCTGGTCAAATAAAAAAAATTCATTTTTCAATTTTTCCAGAATTTTTTTCTTTTTTATGAATTTTTTCATTTTTATTAAATTTTCCAAAAAAAAATCTTTTTTATTAATTTTTCCAGATGTGTTCTCATTTTTTTAAATTTTTCCTTTTTTCTGAATTTTTTTAAGATTTTTTTTAAAAAAAATCACAAATGTCACGTGTACTCCATAAAAAATAAAATTAATTATACAGTCAGTGTGCCACATCAGTGAAAATGCATAGTCAGCTGGCCTAGGGGGATATTCTAAAACAAAAAAAAATTACAAGGACGAAATCTGACAAAAAAAATTTACAGGGGAAAAACAAAAAATGACCTATTAGAGGGATAAAGGCCTATTAACCCTCACCCAAAATGAAGTCGGAGACATCACTAGTAATTGTCAGGAATTGTTATCTTTTCACATCCATTTTTCTGTCAAATATGTAAGGAGACAAACAAATGAGGTTGCTCACTCTATAACAAGAGCATCCTTATCTTACTTCTCACCCCCATATTTTTAATGATGTATCATCCTATTTGTACTCTTTAATTATGAATGAAATGATATAGTTTTTCTTTTGTTAAAAAAAAAGGGAAAATTTGATTTGTATGACTTTTAACACTTTGATTAATTGAAAATCATCATTTATATGGCTTTTAAGATAGATCGGATCACAATCATATTGTTTTTAATGATTGATTCCTAGTGTATAACACTTTTATAGATTAAATCTATTTTTTAATAAAAACATATAGAAAAGCGATTATTTCATGTAGAAGAAGTAAAAAAAAAATTGAAAAGGTAGGAGAAGTAATTCTTAATCTTGCACACTATGAGTAAAAAAAAAATCCATTTAAGAACGTTAATTTGTAGGTTCAAAGCGAAATTTAGATAGAAGTATTTTAAGTGTGGTAAGGAGGAATAACACAAAAAATAAACAAAATTGTTGTTTTTATGGTTGGAAGTAATTCTATTTGATGTGTGTTAGACATTGTAGATATATCTCTTTAATTGAAATTCAAATGTTGGTTAGTCATATTGTGAGAACTTGATTAGTCTCAATTCAAATTAATTACAATTCCATTATAATATTAAGGCTTAATAGCAGTTTTAGCCCCTTAACTTTTTCAAAGTTGCGATTTTGACAAAACTGCCACACATACAAAATTGCAACTTTAGGAAAGTTAGGGAGCTAAAACTACCATTAAGCCTGAATATTATAATGGAATCTTATTGTACACTCTCAACACTAGATTTTTTTGTCACTATCTTCCACCACCATCTCTCCTTCATACCAACCAACCCACCACCAGTAACACCATCAAAATCGTTGTCCCAACCCTCCTTCCCTTCACAACAAAATCAAATCCAAATCCAGTTAAAACCATGTTACGAACATGTTATGAACAACCATCTCTCTTTAATTTTTTTCTCCCTAATTGACTGATGAAATACAACTCTTTTCTTCAATTCTTAATTCCTTAATCATCTTTTTATTCTTCGCTCACTCTCTTTGTAACAAAACCCCAATTCTATATTTTACCACTTTTGAATCTCACAATAAAAGAAGGTAAAACAAGGTAATTTGATTTGTTATGGGATTTGAAGAAATTGAATGTATGAGAAATTTGGAGTGATGAATTTGAAAGGATTTTGAGGAATATGTTGTATGTGATGATGAGTGTTGTTGTTGTTTCTTGATTGAAAACTTACCTGTATTCTTCTCCCTAATTATTTTTCATTTTCCAGATTAAAAAAAAAAATCGATCTCCTAGGCTGGTTCAACGCAGGAAAAAGATTTTTTTTCCTAATTGCTTGATTTCTTAGATTTAATTTTGTCAAGTTGCTTGATTTTCATTTGATTTCTGGATTATTAAGTTTTAATTTCTGGAAATGTTGAGAGAGATGATGATCGAAGATGATGACAAAAAATCTAGTGGTGAGGGTGTATTGTTCTTTGCTTGATACAATGGTTAACGTTAACTTTCTCGTGGTGAGAAACAACAATCCTTTTCCATGCTAAACCTCACCTTTTATAACATGAATTACTACTCTTCATTTAATTACCACCACCTAACTTGATGTAAACATGTTTATAAAATTTGACTTACAAAAAATATATTTAAACAATACTCTAATGATGCAATATATATGATGAAGTGTATACAAATCCGTCTTCTATCTTGCCCACGAAAAGTAGGAAGATGCTTTTGGGGTTACCTTCTTCTGACGTGGATGGACACGACTTTGAAAAACTTAAAACGAAAAGCACAAGAACATGCGTTTGTGGCCTTCTTCTGACAAGGATGGACTACCATGCGTTTGGAAAAGGAAAATGTACTTAGAACAAACATAAACAAAAGAGCAACTGTTTTTCTTAGAAGAAAGTTGATTATTATAGATTAAAAATAATAAAGCTATAGTAAGAATACAAATAAATCTAAGTCACTCAATCAGACTCAATTATTTGAGTATAAATCAGGACAAAATTTCAACAATAAAAAAAAAAAATAATAAATGTTATTATGTTAATTGTTATGTTATTATTTTCTTTCTTTTTCAACATTGTATTTTTAACTCTTTAACTCATTTAACCTAGTGAGTTATCATCATCCATCTTTTCTTCTTTCGATGGTTCTTGTTATTATGAAAGGAGAGGGAGTGGGTAGTGATGGAGGCTTGATGAAATGATGAAAATGATTGGGTGTGAAATGAGATGGAAGATGAGGTAAAAACACATTTCTTTGTGATGATTGATGAGGGCTATTTGGTGGAATAGTTGGGCGAATTGAAGATGAGTACGATTAGTGAGGGTTTCCGTTTATTTGTTAGGAGAAGATAAACATTATGAAATCTGACATTACATAGAAATTGCTAACCCACCGAAAAATAATTGAAGATTAAACCAACAAAGTGACAATATAATATAAATAATAAGTAATAGGTTTCTTTTATTATGAAATTTGACATTATTTTTTCAAAAAAGAAAAAAGAAATTTGACATTACATAGAAATTGCTAACCCATCAAAAAATAATTGAAGATTAAACCAACAAAGTGACAATATAATATGAATAATAAGTAATATAGGTTTATTTTATTATGAAATTTGACATTACACAGAAATATTGCTAACCCACCAAAAAATAATTGAAGATTAAACCAACAAAGTGACAATATAATATGAATAATAAGTAATAGGTTTATTTTATTATGAAATTTGACATTACATAGAAAAATTGCTAACCCACCAAAAAATAATTCAAGATTAAACCAACAAAGTGACAATATAATATGAATAATAACTAATAAGTTTATTTTATCATGTTTCACATGTGCACTTTGTTTTTTTAAGAAACTAGCAACAAGCACGGGCCCGTGCTCCGCACGTGTTAATTCAAAGTGAGAGAATTATGCATCAAAGTACATTGCAATGCTATATGAATTGAGAAAGAAAAAAAACTAATGAATAAAGTCGACGTTAAAGATAAAGACTAATGGATAGAGTTTAAAAATTATAACACCTTGAGTGAGTAACAATAAGTTGGAAAAAATCACCTATGTGGAATGGAAAGAAAAAATGGTCGAAAATTAAGTGAGTTCATACTCGTATGAAAAAGTTAATTACTAAAAAATGATAAAAATATTAAAAATAATAAAGATGTCGTTATGAGTCCCGTGTATGAATTGAATAACTATATTATCTAGTAGCTCGTTTATAATTTTTTTCAATGTTTTTTATAGTCATAATCAACAACGATATAAAATATTATTATATAATATGACATGGTGGTCTGACTTATTTAATTCTCGGTTGTTTCTAAATATGTTGAGATATGCAGGTTTCAAGGTCTCTTGTTTGCCTTCACTTTGGTTCTTCAAGCTCGAAAGAGCTTTTAGGCTGTTCATTTAGTTAATTCTTAAAACTTGAATTTTGATATCGTGCTGACGGTCGATCCATTAGTTATTCTACGCATATGTTCACTTTTCATTTTTTGTAACTTGGTTTCGCGCTCATATATGAGTTCACTGGGTTGCACCCGTGGTTAGTGATTTTTTTTTTTAAGGTTGATCAATCTTTTGAAAGTTACTCTCTCTCTCTCAACTAAATTGGATCTTTTGTTACAAAAGATACAAAACGGTAAATATATGTTGATGTATCAAAATATCAACATAGGACAAACTTGTATTTTTACATGTCATTAACATTCATAATTAGGGAATAAGATAATAGATTGTAAATTGTTTTTTGAAAGAAATTGTAAATTGTTTTTAACTCTTTAGATATTTAGAAGTTGAATTATATGAGAATTTGTTTTTATTGAGATTAAGATTAAGTTTGTTTGTTCTTTAAAAAAAGATTAAGTTAGTGTTGTTTTATGATTTATCGAGAGAGTTTGTTTTAATTTGTTTTTAAGGGAGAAAAAATAGGGGGAGATTGAAGCAAAAAACACAACAATATATAATTTTGATGACGTGTCAAAAAATGAAGAAGGGGTAAGATTGTATTTTTGGTAGACATTAAGTTTCATATATAGAGAATAAATGTAAATTGTTTTTTTTAAAGAGATTGTAAATTGTTTTTAACTCTTTAGATATTTAGAAGTTGAATTATAGGAGAATTTGTTTTTATTGAGATTAAGATTAAGTTCGTTTGTTTTTTAAAAAAAAGATTAAGTTAGTGTTGTTTTATGATTTATCAAGAGAGTTTGTTTTAATTTGTTTTTAAGGGAGAAAAAATAGAGAGAGATCGAAGCAAAAGACACAAAAAGATATTATTTTAATGACGTGTCAAAAAATTAAGAAGGAGTAAAATTGTATTTTTGATAGACATTAATATATATATATATATATAATAGATGTGCACTTTGTTGTTTTCCACAAAGATTGTTGTACGATTACAATATAATTCAACGTCAAAAAAAAAGTAACAATATAATTCGGTAGGATAACAAGATAAAAGAGGTAAAATTAGGATAATAATCACAAAACTATCATTCCGAAATCATAACTCAGTAAAATGTCGAAATTGTTATGGTTGAGGTTCAAACCCCGATATCTCCACTTGTGTATGAGTTTATAATAGCTTTGTCATTTCGTCTATCTATCAAAAAGAATAATAATCATAAAACTATCAATAGAATGTGAACTGATAAATGGCCCGTTTGATTTTGTTTTTTTTTTAAATAGATTTTTATAGTGTGATATATTTTTGTTATAATTTTTTTAACAATTTTTTTTAAGGTAAGCTTCAAATAAAAAATTCGTTTGAATAATTTATCTTAAAATGTTATTATAAGTATTTTATCATTTTGTTATAATTTTTTCATACAATTTTTTTGAAAAAATAAATAGCTTTTCATAAAAATCTTGTGGTGTGTAAAAAATCTGAAAGCAATTCCAGTCAAACAAAATAATAATAATATGTTATTGGTTATATATATACGGCTATATTCTTCCGTCCGTGACTCCCTCTCTTGGCCCATTATATAATGAGTAATGTTTGATTGAAGTTTAGCTTATTTTAATTCTAGTGTTAGTTAGCAATTAGTACTCCTTAATACTAGTTTGTGAGTGCAGTGGTGTGGTGGCCGTGAAATCATGGACGGCCATTCTTCTTCAAACGACGTCGTTCTCAACCTTCCCAATGGCAATCACCATGCACAGGTTAGCCGTTAATTAATATTCAAATATTTTTTCTGGGTTATTTAATTATTATTAACGAATGAATGAACAATGCAATTGTTATGTTGCAGGGGAAGGTGAAGAAAAAAGACACTTTAGCCCTTGCATACAAAACTCTAGGTGTTGTTTTCGGAGGACTCGTGACGTCACCGCTTTACGTTTATCCTTCAATGCCTCTCAAATCTCCAACTGAACAGGACTATTTGGGAATTTACAGTATTATGTTCTGGACTCTCACTCTTATTGGTCTTGTTAAGTATGCTAATATTGCCATCAAAGCCGATGATCACGGTGAAGGTAAGCTATTTACCGTCTTTATAGCACCGACACTTCTGATTGAAGACGAGTACCTGGATATCTGACACACATGATTACATTCAATTAATTTAATATTCCAAATTACTATGAGTCTGTGTCTGTGTTAGTGCTTTGTGACTACTTAGTAGGTTAGAATTACTTTCTCTGATGACTTTCAATTTCGATTGCATTGTAGGAGGGACATTTGCTCTGTATTCATTACTATGCAGACATTTCAATATTGGGATCTTGCCTTCTAAGCAACTTGGGTTAAACTCTGATAGGACTATTGAAACGAATACATGGCTTGCAAAGTTGTTCGAAAAAAGCCTCGTTGCGAGAAGGCTATTGCTTTTCATTGCTATGTTGGGTACTTGTATGCTTATTGGTGATGGTATACTCACCCCTGCAATTTCAGGTTGGTGAATTTTTGTTTTTGGCTCTCTTGAATGAGATATGGTTTTATTTCGGGTTGGTTAATTTGTGAATTTGTTTGATTTCTCAGTTTTGTCTGCTATGGATGGAGTTAGAGCACCTTTTCCTTCTATTAACAAAAGTAAGTTTTTCCGTTACTACCTGCTAACTTATTTATATTTTGTAGATTCCATAGTTTTTAGTGTTTTTTTACTCCACATGGCAACTGTCACAAATTATTTCAATGAGGAAATCACTTTTCTTGCTCAGTTTGTGTTAAAATGTTGAGCAGGATGCTTTCCTGAATGTTTACTGTTAGAGGAATGTTAAATGTTTTTGTTTATGAAACTGTAACAAAAGGAGAAAAAAGACCTTGCATTGTTCATGAATTTATGCTGGTGAATAGAAAAAATGGACAATAATGTAACCGTGTAATGCCACTTGTGTATTTTCGTGCCAATTAGCATTTTCCTTACAGTTATTGTATACTGGAATACCGGCATAGGATGAGAAGCTTGTGACCGTTGTGCTTTTTTAAATTATTTGAATAACACAGTTTTGTACACGTCCGATATAATCAAGCTGCTTGGCAAGTAAAAATATCAAATTGTATGGGATTTCTAGTTTTAGAGTTGAGCTGATTTTGTTGACTTTGTCATGCAATTTATTCTCCTGGTTTATGTAACTCTGACTCCTGTCATTGGACATGCTTTTGCAGCAACGGTGGAAGCACTCTCTGCAGTTGTCTTGATCTTTCTGTTCTTGTTGCAAAAGTTTGGTACATCCCGTGTCAGTTTCCTCTTTTCCCCAATAATGGGTGCATGGACCCTGTGTACTCCACTTGTGGGAATTTACAGCATCATTCACAACTATCCAAGTATATTCAAGGCTTTATCTCCGCACTACATTTTCCATTTCTTTATGAGGAATGGAAAATCTGGGTGGCTTTTACTTGGTGGCACTGTCCTTTGCATTACCGGTATGTATCTTATTAATCATCATCCATCCTTTTTGCATAATGCAAGCTATGCCATTTTTTATGCAGAACTGAGAAAATTATTTCTGTCAAACCATGTAAGTTCACATGTTATGTTCTAGTAACTTGCAGAGCAAGTCGGGCTATAGACTAGATAATGTTGTTATATGAGAGTTGAGCAAAAGAGACTCTTGCAAGTTAATGTTGAGGGACCCACTAAAACATGTCCAAGCACTGAAAATTAGGTGGATAATTGTTTAGAAGGGCAAGCCAGTTCTTTTATTGTTCGAGTCTCTGGTTTTTTATTTGACATGTTCTCAATTTTAAAATTGATCACTTTAATGTTGCAACTTGCATGTTAAGATGCACTTTCTTATTCCCAAATGGACATGCATGCACGTTATAGTACATACTTTTTTCCGTTTTTTCTTTTTTAATTTTTCACTCTGACAGGTTCTGAGGCAATGTTCGCTGATCTTGGTCATTTCAATCCGCGGTCCATTCAGGTAAATTTTATGATTTTTGGTTTTTCTTTCAATATTGCGATTCCTTTTCAGCCAGTCTTTATCTTTCTCTTTGTTATTTTGGTAACAGATAGCTTTTATATTCACAATCTACCCATCGTTAGTTCTGACTTATGCGGGGCAGACAGCATACCTGATCAAGAATCCCAATGATCATGATGACGGCTTTTACAAATTTATACCGACTCCAGTGTACTGGCCTATCTTTATCATTTCAACATTGGCTGCAATTGTTGCTAGCCAGTCATTAATATCAGCGACTTTTTCTGTAATCAAGCAATCTGTAGTGCTGGATTATTTTCCGCGAGTAAAGATTGTACACACTTCTCATAGTACAGAAGGAGAGGTTTACTCCCCTGAAGTCAACTACATCCTTATGGTCCTTTGTGTTGCTGTCATACTTATATTTGGTGACGGAAAAGATATTGGAAATGCTTTCGGTATGACAGTTGCTAAAACCCATTGGTTTTCTGACATATAATTAATAACGTCAATTAGTTACGACCTGATTAAGAAAACATAATACTAGTACCATTTTATTCACATCATCGACTGCATAATATTTTGAATTTGAACCTTGTCAACGTCGCATTTTTAATGAATAGGTTTTTGTTAGTTCTAGATGTGTCCAAGTATTATAAGTGGGGGACACAAGCTATTCTCTAGTCAATAATCTGGTGGTTCTTCTCAATCTTAAAATCTGCATCAATTATGATTGTTACTCTTTTGGCCATATAGTGACATTAGGACTGTCTTCTATTTATTAATTGGAACTATTTAGTATTTACTGGTAGTCTTTGCAAACTTCTCATGTTGGTATAACGTTTATTGCAGGTGTTGTTGTGAGCCTAGTGATGCTTATCACCACTATATTGCTTACATTAGTCATGATCATGATATGGAGAACTCCTGTCATACTGGTTTCCCTGTACTTCTGTGTGTTTTTTGTTATGGAAGCGGTTTATGTCAGTGCAGTTTTCACTAAATTTGCTGAAGGTGGATGGATTCCTTTTGCCATATCACTTATCCTTGCCTTCATCATGTTCGGTTGGTTTTATGGTAGACAAAGAAAGATGGATTATGAGATAACCCACAAGATAACCTTTGAGAGACTTGAAGAACGTTTGGCTGACTGCAGGGTTCAAAGGGTTCCCGGGCTATGCTTCTTCTATTCTAACATTCAAGACGGGCTGACTCCTATTCTTGGACACTACATAAAGAACATGAAATCCCTTCATAAGGTCACAATATTCACAACTCTTCGATATCTTCTAGTCCCCAAGGTTGCTCCACATGAGAGGATTGTCATAAAAAAATCAAATCTCGAAGGGGTGTATTGTTGTGTTATTCAGTATGGTTATGCAGATGCTCTAAATATAGAAGGCGATGATTTTGTGGATCAAGTAATAAATAGTTTGAAAATACATATTCAGAACTGCCCTGACAATCTTTCATCTGATTCTCAAGTGATTGCAGAAGAGGTCTCCAGTTTAGAAGAAGCTCGGTGTGCTGGTGTTGTTCATGTTCGGGGGAAGACAAGATTTTATATTGGCCTGAACTGTGGCTGGTTTGATAAAATTATGCTTGGTTTTTATGAAATCTTGCACAGTAACTGTAGATCTGGCCTGCCTGCTGTAGGGGTTTCCTTACAGCAACGGATTGAAGTTGGAATGCTTTACGAAGCTTGAAGGGTTAACTATTATTCACAAACTTAAAATTCACATAGTTCAGCAGCTTCACTAGCTCATGCTATCCCATATTACAGCATGAGTCCAAATATTGTAGTGCTTGAGCAATAGGTATCCCGTATGCTAAAATCCTTCAAGTAGGAAGCAAACATCATATTGGTCAAATCATTAATAATTTTAACATTAAAAAAATGGCAGCATTACTATTTACTTAATATATCCATGCTTGGTTATACATATTTTGTCTATATTTTATAAGAGTAAAATTTAAAAATATGTAAAATTTATTGTTACTTAAATATTTGTAAAATATTTAAGTTGGGTTGGTCTGATGGTGTGTCTTGGGACCTAGGAGTGTGTTTCTCTCAAGATCTTATGTTTGTCAATTTCAGTGAGTTAGTTTGCCTTAAAAGGAAAAAAAACTTAAATATGTAAAATATATTTTAAGAACTAAATTGTGTTGATTTATGATTTAGGAACGTGATGGAATAATCATGGGTAATTCAAGTTGAGAAATTTTATCAATCAGCTCAGTTTAGACAACAATCATTGTGAAGTTTACATATTTCTCATCATCTTTGACAATGAGAAAATCAACTGTCTTGAGGAGGTTTCGGTTGAAAATGTATTACAAAAGGGCAACTATATGGTTTTTTTACAAAATTAAACAAGTAACCTATGAATGAAGTTCAAATTTCAATAAACACCATACAGATAAGCATAATGCATACCAAAATCCTTATGGTGAGCAACTATGGATAATGCAATATATGAGTTAACACAGCTATCCCTTATGGTAAGCAGTTTGGTCGAACACTGAGGTTGTTAATGCTGACCCTACCAAGTTTGATCCTCCAGAGGGGAAACAACTGTGTTGTAAAAAGTTTGATTGTCTAAGTTACTGTTGTTTCTAGGTGGAATGGAAGTAAGTCTTTCTACATAACCTTAAAATGTCCCATATTAGAGATTACTTAGTACACTTTATTGTACAGGCTAATGGTTACTTTTACAGGCATCTGTGGCTTAAGGAAATTATAGTAGAGGTCATGGTAGGACCAAAATTGGCTAACTTTGAAATTTGGTGACTTATTCATCTATCATCAAAACACACTAAAGTTATCAAAGTCATCAAATAGTAAAGGTAGTCAATCCATTTTCATCCTGGTAGGAGTAGGACCGCGAAAATACTACGAATGCATAGTTGTTAGGACTGGAATGAACATTGGATGTGGAGCTGAGTAAAATCCTAGGACCATTAGAGAAGAATCTGAGACCATGATGAGAAGCCATGGAAGCATATGTTACAACAGACACAATATAATGCATAGTTGATGCAGCAGCAACAACGAGAATTGCTACAACAACAAAATCCAAGAGGAGAGGAAGGGGTAACTTACATTTATAAATGGGAAACACAACCGGCCAACATATTTGTAGGCTTAAAAACAAATATGATGATTTTGTTAGTTGGTCTAGTAGAAAGTATTTGTAAATGAATGAGATTATTGTTGCATGGTTACGAGATCAACAATTCATACATTACAGGTCTAAAATTGGATCACATTCATGCCGGTGCATCCTCAAATAGACCCTTTAGTTTCATTTTTTATTTTCCTTCTTCCTCCTCATGCCGAGTTATGTCTCATCTTAAGTAGGTTCCCTTATTTTGAGAAGAAATTACCTAAAACATCTTTAACGATTAGTTACTTTGAAGAGCTGCAATTGCATCATAGGCAGGCCCGATTAGTGTAAATACAAACAGTCGCATTATTATTATTTTTGAGCAAAAACAGTCGCATTATTAAAATAGGTAAAAAGAAGAGGTTACATTATAAAACAAAAGTACCAAAAATAGTGATGCCTAACTCGGAAGTTCAATGAAACACGTAACTTTGTGTATTTGTGAATTAGACCTTGCTTAATATAAGGAAATTTTTTTGACAGATAGTCATAGGAGGAAAACTTGACAACACACTCTCATGTTACATTTTATTTTAATATATTTGTTTATCGGTAGACGAGTTTCACTAAAATTTTATTCAATTAAAGAATTATAGATGGTTTGAAATTTGAATGATTGGGTCATCGGTTCTATAGATATTTGTTTAGTAATTTTTTAAGGCAAAATGGTTCTATAGCTGAAAGGTCTTTTATCTTAATTAAAATTTCACTAGTTTATGTATTTTACATTTTGTGTTAAATCCTTTTATGCCGTTAGTCTTTGTGAGCTTAACTCAATTGATATAAACAATACATAATATATATAATGTCTAGAGTTCAAACCCCAACAACCACAAAAAAATCATTTTATGCCGTTAGACCGAGTAACAAACAACTAGTAATATCATTTTTCATCTCACATGTGCTAATGTGGTCATTGATTGTAAAACAAATAAGTGTTGAGTTTTAGATGACATGATTATAACTAGACTCGCATTTATCTCTAACTCCCCTAAAAATTCATCAAACACATCTTTTTCTTTCTCTTACTATTATATATTGGATTAATAACCGTTTTAGTCTCTAAATGTGTCGAAATTTTAAAATAGTACATGACAATGTAAATCATAAGTCAAAATAGTTCATTGCGCTAAAATAATTCATTAATAGTCACAATAACTCTTTTCATATAATGACAATAAATAAGTATATTGAATGACTAATAAGACAATATTATTAATATATTTTAACTTCGAAATTATTTTGATTTATGAAGTTCACTCTCAAATACATTGATGTATTATTGTGTCTATTCATTATACATCTAGTGAAAAAAATGACTATTACCCTCCATATACTCAACATACCACATTTTGCACAAAATTGTAAATAGTTGTACAAAAATCATTTTCCTATATAATAAGGGACCGAATGCAAGTGAGATTTGAGTGGCCAATGAAACCAATGGTAGGAAAGAATAAAAGAATCTTAGATAAATAACCCAGCAAGGAGTACTATAGTAGTTAAGTTTATGTAAATAGCTTGAGTCAACGAACACACCATTTTTGTTTTGACAACGATGACCGAATCAAAACAAGACAAAAATATCAAAATCAATAACACACAACTCATCACTGGATCTTCATCTTGTGAATTTTTTTTGTCTGACCCTAATGCCAAAAAAAAATGAAACTTTTGACCCCTTTCAAATTTATATACCAAAATGACCCACTTTCAGATTTTTTTTTGTCTTTTTTCTCATTACAGCTGGCAGGAAATTGAACATGCGACCTGCCAAGGCTTTAGAGAAGAGGTTACCGCCATAACACAATATATATATATATAATTACGTTGGTTATAACTTTACAAAATCCTTTATATCTAATCCTAGCAAACATCAATCTATTTCAACCGTTGATTAGATCTTTTTGATGGTTTGCACACATCACGATTCAAATTCAAAATTATGGGCTCCATCCTAAAAATTATGCCTTAATTACTCAACAAACCTTGCACACGTTCCAAACTCTATTTCAAATTCAAATAATCATGTGTGTCTATTTCTCTTTCCTATGTTAACCGGCCTCTCTCTCTCAATTTATGTTCTCTTCCTCTTTCTCTCTCTACCCTCTCATTTCAATTTTCGTTCAACTCTCTCAATTTCTCCAAAAATCATCTTTTGACCATAGCCTCCTCCAAATCATATGGTCCAACTTCCACCACTTCATCCCCTTTCTCTTCCAATCACCGGCGGCGCCACCGACAACTCTGGAGCATTGATAATCAAAATCTGAGTAACTTTTCCAGTCAGAGTCCTTGAGATGGATTAACGATTCTGAACCATCCTTCACCATTAGCGATTTCAGATTCTCTCTCCAATCTTCTGATTCTCCTCCATAGTTCGATTTTGAATCCTTCCGATACAAAGGAACGCATGGCAGGGGTAGAGCGTCTCCACCAAGTTCCAATTTGAGAGTCTCTATTGTTTGGTAATAATTATTCTCAAACTCCTCTCTCTCACGATTTAGAATTTTTTGAAGAAACAATTTTAGGGATTCATAGATCTTTGTGAGTATGGATTAATTTTGCTATATATTTGGAACTAACACTTGATTTCAATTTTTTTTGCAAACGCATACTTTGTAGATTTCCTTTGGTGTAAGTTATATGACATTTGAAGGTTGAATGATTGATCTGTTGAAAATATGGCTTTGGTTCTCTATAACTCCATAATTTAAATGGATTTTACGAGGCTTATAGAAGGGAAATAAGTCTATCTAAGGTAAAATTTGTCGTTATTATTCAATTAATTGTGTAATTGTTGTACTCAATAGCAGGTCAAAACAATGTAAAACTAAAATTGATTGATTTACTTTCTTTCTTTGTTTTGGTTTGTGAAGATAAACATTCCAATGATTGAAGTGCAGGACAAGGTCCTATAAAAGTTTTGCTGCAAATATGGACTCGCTGACAAGCTTTTAAGAGAATCACAAAATTGTTTGCCAAGTAATTCTTTTAGGTGGACAAATTCAGTGCAAAGTTTGATGCTGCTGGAAGCAATGGTCATATTCGTGTTGCCACTTTTGAAAACTTTTAACAAGGTTTGCTCTAACTTTTGATAAAATAGCAGATTTTGAGTGTGTAGTATAATGTAAATGTTGGAACATTATTGTGATGTTGGAAAATAAATTGGAAGATTAAACACCAAGTAATTATACTTTGATCTAATATGGTGTGAATTGAAAAAATAGAGTGTGGGAGTCCCACATAAAATAGAACACACACATTATAGTGTTTAAATTGCGGTATTTAATTTTAAATACTTCATAATGATAAAAATAATAGTAATTATTATTTTTATTCGAGAATATCACTTTCCATAAATTTAACTTATGGTGGTTGTGATAAGAATAAGAATTTAATTAAATTCTTATATTTCCTTCATTCAAATCCAATAGTTTGTTTCCACCACTTTTGTGGATTTGTTTCTTTTGATCATATCCACAAGTGTTGTTGAACTGATTAATGGATAAACTTCATTTTAATCTTATCCATTAGAGTAATTGTTGTCGCAATTTTTGCTAAAACAGTTACAGAATCTCTATAAATAGAGAACTCCACTCAGTTGAAAAAACACACCAAAGAGTTTCATTGAGTTGTCGGGAACTCTGTCTCTCTTCTCCCTCCAGCTTGTGTTAACGAGCTATTCTTAAGACCATAGTCCCTATTTGGTATAATGTCCCTTCGGAACTAGAAAGGTCTTAAAAACATAGTCCCTTCGGAATTAAGAGTGTTCTTAACACCATAGTCCCTTTTTCGGGTTAATGTCCCTTCGGAATTAAGAATGGTCTTAAAACATAGTCCCTTTGATAATATATGTCCCTTCGGAATTAAGAATGATCTTAACGGTATATAAAAATTATCAATATTTTTCTATTTGAGGAGAAATGGTGGTAACACCATATTTGAGTGGTCGTAGTACCATATTAATGATTTGGAGAACTTAAAGGTTAGAATGGTGGAAACACCATATTTGAGTGGTCTTAGCACCATAATAGAATGGTAATAATACCATATTAAAGTGGTTTCAGTATTAAAGAGTGATTTTAGTACCATATTTGAGGGTGTATATCTCGAACGGTTTTCTACAGTGCAGTAGTTAACCGCACAGTTGTAGCTGAGCTTGTTTTATCCTGGAGGCGGCGTGGTTGATAGTCTGCCTTGCACAATTTTGGGCAGTGCCACGAAACGTAGAGCGACCTGGTCGTGACTCAACCTAGTAACAGCTTCGGTAGATAATAAAATTTGGAAATCAAAATATAACAGTTTGGAAATCCAAAAAACAACAGTAAATTTGATATTTTCAAACTTGGTGTTGTATTCATATTTTTCAAACCGATGGTGTTTTTGTCATGAAGGAAGTAATCTTGGTATGTTTTGTGTTGCTTTTGTATCTGCTGCTAGAGAGTTATAAATTGATGGTTTGTCGGTTTTGTGTCTTGGTGTTTTGCTAATGTCTATTATGTTATTTTCCCATTGAGTCCTGCTGTTTTTTGTTTTTTCAGTATATGGCTGTTAAGGTATATCTATTTTTCTTTCAGCTGATTCTTTCTATTTGATTTCCATTCATGGCTTAGATGATTTTTGCTTTTGGTTGCTTTTGCTTCAGGTGACTTCTGATTCTTCTATTCTCTCTTATGTTGCTGCCTGTTTAGCAAAATCAAACCCTCCTTTCAATTAAGCCTTGAAACAATCCATATCCTCAACAAAAATTGCTTTTTTATTTTACTTTTGCGGATGTATTAGTTTTACTCCATGTTCCCTTACATACACTAATATAACTTATTTCAGTATTAATGTAGGCAACATGTGCCTTCACATTGTTGACAACGGAATAATGGATTAACAGATTAAGTTACAGTGATGAAGAAGTTGTTGCTAAAATGATAAATATTCTTTTGCCTTAAGGGTGTCTAGAACCATTGTTTTGTCATGCTGCCATATGTCATTCAATAGCAGCAAAGTAAATGGAGAATCTATTGCAATCAAATATACTTTTTAAAAACAATCATTTAGGTAGTTAATCAAAGTGATTTTGTATTATGGTATTAGAACTCTCCTTTTGAATTGATAGATTTAATTGAAGATATGAACTGCGGTCATGAATTTACTAATCATTTTGACAAATAGTTAATATGTAGCTATGTAGAATTTGCTAATAATATTCTTTGTCTCCTCATATTCATATTCCACTTGAGTCTTGCTCTTTTTTTTTACAATCTCTACTATCATTCCTATTATTGTTTATCTTATTTTGACATCTCAGTTATTTTTTTCCTTTCTTGAGGGGTTATTCAATTGGCAATGTAGAAACGATATAACCAAAACCATCAAATGGGAGATATGATTGTGTAATATGGAAACTGAACTTTTCATACTTTAATGGCCAGGATATATCACATATTTTCATATATTTGTTTTGATATTGTTGTCTATCCCCCATGACTTTGGCTTATTGTTAGTTTTTTTCCCTTTCAATGTGAGGACAACACTTTTTACAGCTGACTCTTTTGTATCCCTTTTTTTGTTTATAGTTTTTTATGCAATACTCAGATGTTCATGTGGTATGCCTATTAATTATCTAGGTGAGAAGCATTCCTTGGCCTGATATGAGTTTATTAATATGATTTTGTTCTCCTTAGGGAAACTAATCTTCTGCATGTCCTTATAATTTGTTATTCGTTGTTATATATTCGAGATTGGAGATGGACAATGCCATGTAGTTTAATGATTGACTCACTTTTTTGTGAAATTTTTATTATAATGTAGGTTTTGTGATCGTTGGGTATTTCAAAGGAAAAGACGGACTAAGTTTGATATGAATTTTAGATAGAGTGCTTGGTGACTACTAAGTGAGTTATTGTGGGAGTTGGCAACTTTTAGTTCTGTTATGCAGTGAAGGAAAAAGGAAAAATCAAGAAGTTATGCATGAAAGGTTGTCTTGAGTCATGCCTTTTAGTGTGTTGATAATCAAGTGGTGCGACTTTCTTGAGCAGTGCAAGACATCTTTTCTGTCATTTATCATTTCAGCTTGGTTTTCTACTTACTGATACTTCACTAATACAGGTTTTCTACTTAATTAGTAGAGTAAATTTAATTTCTTTTGTGTTGTTCCAAGATTGTTTTTTGTTTTTGATTTGTTTAGTGAGGAGTCTCGGACTGGTATATGTTGCATAGTTATTCTTTTGTATCCAGGACTTTGTGTCTGTTTTTCAAATATATCATGTATTAAGATATGTATTAAATAAGCAAGCTATAGTACTACATCCTTTTTGTTTACAATATTTCAAAAAACATATATAATCCTCCAATACACATGTGTGTGACTAATTTGTTATTTCATAGTCATTTTATGTATCTGTCACACGGGTCAAAAGGATTCAGGTCACATGGTCATGTTCTCACATACTAAAGTTTGCTCACAAATATTAGATATGCTTTCATTGGTTTTTTTTGGATCAACAGTTATAAGACCTTCATGGTTTATGCTTATTAGTCTGTGATTTTATAGACGTTCTGTATTATTTTTTAAAATAAATGGAAAATGGTGAATTTTTATCAATGAAATTGACACTTGATCGTTTTAATAAAAACCATTGAGGAGATTTGAACATTTAAGATTATAACGTTAACTCTTACTATTGAGCTGATATGATTTAGGATAATTTATGTGTATACTAATTCACTTATGTTCCAAACAAATGCTCATCACTTTTCATACTTAAGAGAGAAAAAAATGTAAAGTTATATGCAATTGATTTATTGAATCTATATTTTGGAGCATGAAATTTCATAATTTGTTCATGTGTGTTGCGGTGTGACTATATATGTATCACGTTGGAGTGCCATCATAACAGTCCAACTCAAAAACTTAATTCATTGTGTAAGAATTTCATGCATGCCTTAAGTATTTTATTGAATACTTATTTTTTTCCGAAAGATCATTGAACGCTTTTATTTTGTGATTTCTAACATTTGTATAACTAACTGACATGTATATTATTTAATGAACTAAATAATTAAGTTAAAATACTAAAATATAGTTCAAATATAATTATATATACATCTTATAAACCAATTTAAATAGTTGAGTTAGAGACTAATAAAATTCAAATATCATCTTTCTTTTGAGTTTCGAGTGGTGATCGTTTCCAATTTTGTATCAATGATTTGACAGGCTCAATATTTGAACGTTGGATGTACATAACATGTATGCAACCACAATCTTTGGATGTTCAAAGAAATCTTAGGCTCATGGGTCAACTTGCAAAGTGTGTGACACAACGTCAATTGGGCAACGATTAAGTTGTTGTCAACTGCAGAGGATTATCCAGGATCATGAGTCATGGATGTAAAAATAATTGATTTTGAATGAAGGGGTGTAAAAATAATAACTTCATTAAAAAAATTAAAATATTTATCATTATGAACCAGAAAGAATAATTCTATTATAATGAATTGCAAGTAATGTTTTTAACTATATACGAGCACGGGTGGACGATCTAGTTATTTTTATAACGAGCGAAATTGATTCATAAGGTTATATAAAATAGAACACTTACGCTCGATATAATTTTACAGAATTATTTTTACAACAAACGAAATAGATTTA
The DNA here is from genome assembly GCA_958299785.1 of Medicago lupulina. Lineage (NCBI taxonomy): Eukaryota > Viridiplantae > Streptophyta > Magnoliopsida > Fabales > Fabaceae > Medicago > Medicago lupulina. The sequence continues at coordinate 11,502,795 of OY283142.1, read as the reverse complement.
TGAAGTTATATAAAATAGAACACTTACGCTCGTTATAATTTTACGAAATTATTTTTATAACGAGCGAAATACATTTATGAGGTTATATAAAATAGAACACATTACGCTTGATATAATTTTATAGAATTATTTTTACAACAAGCGAAATAAATTTATGAGGTTATATAAAATAGAACACTTACGCTCGTTATAATTTTACGAATTATTTTTATAACGAGCGAAATAGATTTATGAGGTTATATAAAATAGAACACATTATGCTCGTTATGATTTTACAAAATTATTTTATACACTAAATAAATGTTTTCGATTTATAGAATTTAAACATATTTCATATAAATTTCTTCTATTTATAATTATAATTATATATATAATTCAAACAATCCAATGTCACATCCGCATTCGTTGTATGGTGATAACCTCTTCTCTAAAGCCTTGGTAAGTTGCTGGTTCAATCACTGTCAGGGCAATTTTTTGGGAAAAAATATAAGAATAAAGAACACAACACTCTCCAAAAAGACGAAAAAAGTCATTTTGGTATATAAATCTGAAAGGGGGTCAAAAGTTTCATTTTTTTGGCATTAGGGTCAGACAAAAAAAAAATTCTCATCTTGTATATATTTTTGTTTTCAATGGATGTGTTGACAGAAGAATCATCACTACTTATCTACAGAATCATGGAGCAACAACAACCGCTTTCCTTTTCCCTTTCAGCTTCAGCTACTTCTTCTCCACCTTCTTCGGAGAAGGAATCAAATCCATCAGATGCAGTTATCTTCTTTGGTGTCAGTCTTGCTCTTGGAATTGCTTGTAGACACCTTTTACGTGGGACCAGAGTTCCTTACACTGTTGCTTTGCTCGTCCTTGGCATTGCTCTTGGATCTTTAGGTTATTCTTCTAACTTCACCCTCTTTCTATAATTTTTTTCATCTTATTATTATTACTATTATTGTTGTTGTTGACTTTATTAAACCACTTTTGAATTTGACTTACCAATTACCACAGCTACGATTTATCATGAAATTTTTGGGTTTTAATTTATGAGGCTTGTGGGAAAGTTGACTTGTGTGATGTTTTGGATAAACAGCTTAATCAGAATTTATTGCACATAAATTGTTTCTATAATTGAGGAGAGAATCAAATGAAAATCTTTCTGTATGCGTGTGATGTTATAAGCTACTATTTTGTTTGTGTTAAATTTATGTTGATATTGCTGTTTTATTATGTTAGTGTTGTTGAATTTCTTTGTTGCCAATGTCATAGTTGAATTATGGTATTGTTGTTGATGTAGAATACTCCTCTGATCCTTTATATAAGAGAGAAATGAATCAACCAAAGTTGATGTAAGCATGAGTACATTGATTCAATGCATAGTTCGATTTCTTTTTATTACAAAGAGGGCCGAAGCCCACGTGCTTAGTTCGATTTTGATTACCTTAATTTTACTAAGTTCCAAGATGTATGTTAAGAGTCCCACATCAGATAGGTGATGACCTGACAATGTGTTTATAAGTGGGGTGTGGAGTTGTGTTAGGTCCAACCACCATTTCTAAGAATATGATCAACAAACTATGATACGTTTTTATCTGTGTTTAAATAATTTGATGGACATTAGAGACATTTTTACTCATGTTTGAATGCGGAACCTCGTATTCGTTTGCAGGGTGAGTTTTACGTGATACTTGTCATTTTATCTATATACTAAAAAAAATGTTGTGCTAACTTGTATTCTAAAGACACATATTAAAGAAATTAAAAACAAACAAAATTCAATATTTTTATTTTTAAAAAGTTGAATGCATGATTTTAAAAAAAAAAAAATCCTATATTGAGTTTCTTAACATGTGATAAAAAAAATGCTAAATTATATCAAGGTCCTTTAAGTTTGTAAAAAATGCTAAATCGAAAACATTTACAAACTTAAAGACTTATATGTGACCAAAATAATTTAAAAACCAATATGTTACAAACATAAAACTTAAAGGCCGCTTTTGTAATTTAGAAAGAAAAAAAAAACATAAATGAACCGAATGGAAATAATTGAGATTTGAGTGGTGGAATCATAAGAGGATAAGAGGAGGGAATATTAGGAATTTAGGACGCGCGCCTAGTAAGTATGGTCTATGGCATCAAATCCGAATCCTAAATATAGAAGCAAGCAAGGAAATCATTTTTGTCGTGTTGGGAAATGATGATGTCTCAATCAAGACAAGACAAAAATCAGTAGTAAGAGTCGCAACCGACTAATACTATGATGTTTTGAATGGCGGTGTTGTTGTTTACTTGAAGAATCACTGCAGCTTTCTTACACAATCATGGAAGAGCATGTACCACTTTCCTTTTCTCTTTCCCTTTCTGCTTCTGATGCTCCTCCTTCTTCACAGAAGCAATCAATTCCATCAGATGCAGTTATTTTCTTTGGTCTTAGTCTTGCTCTTGGAATTGCTTGCAGACACCTTTTACGTGGAACCAAAGTCCCTTACACCGTTGCTTTGCTCATTCTTGGCATTGTCCTTGGATCCTTAGGTTCTCTCTTTCCACCATTTTTCATCATCATCTTCTATTATTATTATTATTATTATTATTATTATTATTATTATTATTATTATTATTAATTTTATTATTATTGTTGTTGTTGTTTACTTTTTTTGGTACAATTGTTGCTTTACTTTACTTTATTAAACCATTTGTGAATATGACTATGTTGTTTTCTTTATTAAACCACTTGTGATAATGATCAAGGTGGGAACCGAAATCACAATTTTTCGTGGTCATGAAATTTTTGAGGCTTGTGGGAAAGTTGACTTGTGTGATATTTGGAATCAGAGTTATTGTACTTTCTATAATTGAGGAGAGAATCAAGGAAAAACTTTCTATATGTTTGTCATGTTATAAGCTATTTTAAGGAGTTTATGGGAATAAAGCTGATTTTTCTTTTCTTTTCAGAAACTGTTCTAAAGATTTGTAATCATGTCAGATAAGTCTAAATAAGCTCTTTCAAGTGTCCTTTTACTCTATATTCTATAAGGATGAGAGCTTGGATCAACCATTTTATTGTAGCCCCAAAAAGGACAAAAATTGGAAATGGAAAATAGTTTCTTTTATAATGCTTTAACTCTGTTCATTGTGTATGTGTATTTTACGTGCAAGGGATAAGAAGGTCTTCTCTGTGTGTTTACAGGAAGTCTTCTTCTGAATCTGAACTCTTTAGTAAAAAATATTTGAAGTTCCAACCAATGACTAACATAAAACATTGCAAAGATAAATTCATAATATTTAAAATTCAAATCAATGAAAAAAAGGAATAATGGTAATTTGACTGAGGACATAAATTAAGATGTACTGCTAAAAACTGACGTGACAGTGGCGTAAGTAGGATGCATGAACTCTAGTGTTTAATGTTAGAAAAACAATTCTACTTTTCTAATAACATACATGGATATAATTTTCAACTATTTTTGGTTGCAAGAGTAAGTTTTATTTGTTTTAATTTCATGTTATTGCCAATAACTTTAATGGCGCTATTTTGACTCCATCGTTGCAACCACCAACACTTCCACTGTTCAGAGTATAAGACTTGTGTTTAGTTGCACAAATATGGCCCAAGTAGTGCTTGTAAGGTTAGATCAGTCTTCGCCTTACAAATCTGTTTTGTAGTATTGAATTAGGCTCTAAACCCAAATTATAAGAATAGCTAAAGTAGTCATATCCATAACCATATAGGCTAGCATGTACACCCTTGATAACATTAAGTTAAGCTGGGTTGATGGAATTCTCAAGGTGACTTGGAAGAGTTAGAAAGTGCTGTCCGCATTTTTCTTTAGGTTTTTGATGCTTTGTAGAAAGTATAAAACTCATAACACGTCGATCATCATTTCTGTTTACCAGATTCTTATCATTGGAAAATGTTTTTGGTACCAGTTCAAAAGATCCTGGCAATGGAAAAATTTCTTAATTGGTGTTTCCTTGGTTTCTTATAGATGGAAAACTATTTCCTGTCATTCTATATGACAGCTGACGGACAGGATTTCTCCACTAGTTAGCTTTTGTCCTTTGAGCAGCGTCCTAACTTTCTTCTCATTGGAAGTTACCAGTATTTTCCCTCCCAGTACAATATATAGACTGTTTATAATTAGTATTTATAGAAATATTTCCATGTATTTACTTTTCATTTTACTGAATAAACTTGATTAACGGTGGATTTTTAAACAGAATATGGTAATCATCATCGGCTGGGAAAGATTGGGGATGGAATTCGTCTTTGTAAGTTTTGATTTGATTCTAGTTATTTTGAAATTTTCGTACTTTTCAATGAAAGAAAACAAGGATTTTCATTATACAGCTTTGGATAATGTGGATGGACTGGGATTTTGGAAAATATTTAAACTTAAGGAACTTTGATCTTCACTAATTCTTGTTAAAAAATGAAGTGATTATTATTTTTAAATGCAGGGTCAGAGATTGATCCAGAGCTCCTGCTAGCTGTTTTTCTTCCTGCTCTCCTTTTCGAGAGCTCATTCTCAATGGAAGTTCACCAAATTAAGGTTTCTTTTCTTGGATTTTTCAATGAATATTAATTATTAATTCACTTCTATTTTAGTCATAAAGGGATGGTGTCATACTGTTGTGCTAATTCTTGTCTCACATGTTTGCATGCATTTACACATCCTTATACGTTTGTGTACGGACTCGTTCAATTTCTTATGCATATTATACGAACTCTTGCCTACTTATAAGAAACTTTTGTATGCCTTGGTGCGTTTTCTGCTGTAACTTGAAAAACGTTACTATCCAAAAGTAATAACTTGAAAACCGTTGTGTATGTTTATTTGCTACCTAAATTTCATGAAGCATCAACTTGTTCCTTTGTAAAAAAGACAGAAAAAAAGGTGTAGCAAACAGACAGAGCCATAGAAATTGATCAACATGAAAGTTGTAGATTTATCTCTTAGCTCACCGCAGCCAAAGGAATTGTGCTAATTGATCAACATGCTTATTTTACCACGACAAAATGTTTGACAGTAAAAGTTTTCCAGAATAACACATGATTTCCTTGCGCCTTGGAGTTCCTTCTCGGCATTGCACCTTCAAAACACACCTAACAATAAAAAATGAAAATCCTCAATAATTACAAGCTTGAACAAAATAATCCAGATGCCCAGCAAAATCTGACCAAAGTTATCTTGGCATAAACTAAAAGAGGCTATCTTGAATTTAACATAAAAACTAAGAATTCTAAGTAGTGATCTCATTTAGAGGATGAGGAAACTAGATCAACAAAATTAGAAGTAGCTATGGTTGAACCCTAGTAAGCAGGGTGCAAACTCGATGTTCCATTATAATGTAAGTCGTCGTCCGTTGACTTATAAATGACTGATATGGCATCACAAGGTTTCTTATTCTCAATTTGTTTTTGACTGAGTGCAGAGGTGTATTGCACAAATGATCATACTAGCTGGTCCAGGTGTTGTAATTTCGACCATTTTTCTTGGATCTGCTTTGAAGGTATGAGAACCAATGTGTTTAGAATTCATCATTTGTGTCATACGATTATAACTTATAACTCATTTGTCATAATACAGCTTACTTTTCCATATAACTGGAGTTGGAAAACGTCGCTGTTGCTTGGGGGACTTCTGAGTGCAACTGATCCTGTTGCAGTTGTAGCCTTGTTGAAAGACCTTGGTGCCAGCAAAAAATTAAGCACAATAATTGAAGGGGAGTCCTTGATGAATGACGGGTATTTTGATTTAGACCCCTTGGCTCTTATTTTCTATAACATCTACCATTCAAGTGAATTACTGAATTTGCTTATAGATCTAGGTCGTAGGAAGTAGCTTAATGACTTGAAGTTGAACATTAGAATGAGCGAAGCATTTCTGCACCTGATGGTTCTTTTAGATGTCTTTTATCTTTCCTTCTAAAAAGCTTAAACTTTTTTCTTGTCCAGGACGGCTATTGTGGTTTATACCCTATTCTATCGGATGGTTCTTGGAGAGACCTTCAACTGGGTTTCCATAATCGAGTTTCTAGCAAAAGTTTCACTTGGAGCGTAGGTATCACCTACTTCTGTGTTGCCTAATGGCAAAAGATATATTTGCTTATGTGGTATTTTTACCGGTCCAGTGTAGGAATTGGCCTTGCTTTCGGGATCACATCTGTTTTATGGCTTGGGTTTATTTTTAACGATACAGTGATTGAGATTTCACTAACACTTGCTGTTAGCTACATTGCTTACTACACTGTAAGTTGCTTTAAAACTTGGGTTCATCTTTTAGTAAGTTGAGTGATTATATTTGTATTATGAATAATTAATGCACATAATATGTATACTACCCTAATTTTTTTTCATGCATCTTTCAGTAAGATGAGAGATTGTATCTGTTAAAATCATATCATCATAATTATCATTTTTTGTGTGGTATTATTTGGAATTATTTCCAGAGAAATTGATGGCCAAAATCTTTTACAGGCTCAAGAGAGTGCGGATGTTTCTGGTGTTTTGACAGTGATGTCGTTGGGAATGTAAGTTGACCTCCAGTACAAAATATCCACAACTTTTTGGAAATTTGGTATTGATATCTTTTTCTGCAGGTTCTATTCTGCATTTGCAAGGACAGCTTTTAAGGGTGAAAGTCAACAAAGTTTACATCACTTTTGGTATGCCATTACTCGTCCTGCGCTAGTTCTATACACAATTAGATGAATTTGATTCAATCTAACGGAGGATATTTTATTCTTTCTAATTTTCATTTCTATGGGAAGCATATAATTAAGGTAGCTGTAATATTTGTATTTATAATTTCTGGTCTGTAAAATTTTGCTCTGCTGCTTATGAATTTCATCAAAATGTCTCATTTCTCTTTTTTTTGTTCTCTTAACAAAACGGTATCTAGAGTTTTCCATTATTTTGTGTCTCTTGTTTTCCATTATTTTGGGTCAAATATAAAGCTTTTAATCGTTTGTTTATTTTTCTCCAGGGAAATGATTGCTTATATCGCTAATACATTAATTTTCATTTTGAGGTAAGAGCTCAGTTGGAATCTTAAATCATAATGATATGACTTGTAAAACAGGTTGTTAATGCCATTCGGATCGAGTAACAAACATATTGTTTTTTTTTTTTTAGTGAATACAGTTTTGAGCTGATGTAGTACATTTTTACTATTATATTACATTCATTAATATATTCTTATCTTTGTTTTGTAGTGGAGTTGTTATAGCTCAAGGAATACTTAGTGATGACCAAGTTTTCTCTCATGGTAGTATTCTCTTGAATCACTTCTTAAATTATCTCCTTTGTTCAAGATTCCCTTTCTTTAAATACATATAACTTGAAATTCCATATAATCCTACTACATCACTTAATTGTGCTGCTCTTTCTATCATCCTCATGTTACTTAGCATGAGAGGAGTTCTTGCACAAATCTTATTTTGTTTCAAGGATATTAATTTCACTATTGAAACTGATCAATGATAAAATTTATTTATAGTTTGCGGGCAACACCATTTTTTTTATAAAAAAATTGAGGAAGGAGAAATTATTATTATTTGAAGTGGCATTGTTGACAATTTTACAACCGACCCCTAGGGATTTGAACTCTGCCCCTTGAGGTTACAAGACAAACTCTTACCACTGAGCTAACACCTCTTAAACAAATGATGCAACACACCTTATTTATTGAATGATAGGGCCAAGGAAAGTCGAGAAAAAATTACAATTCTGATCACATTCTTCTCAACGAAAATACTTAATTTCGATACTTAAGCAATCTTATGTTTTCTAGAACCTCTTTCCAGTGTTGCTTGCCTTGATTCTTGTTAAAATAATAATACTTGTTATGTCTAAAGGTGTAGCTACAAACTATTGGTTATTCTGTAGGAAAATCATGGGTCTACCTCTTTCTTCTCTATGCCTATGTTCAAGTGTCTAGATGCATTGTTGTCGGAGCATTATTTCCCTTTCTAAGATATTTTGGATATGGTCTGGATTGGAAAGAAGCTATTATCCTCATCTGGTCTGGGTTGCGAGGAGCAGTTGCCTTGTCACTTTCACTATCGGTTAAGGCAAGTATTTATTGACTGATGATGCATATTTAATTTCCCTCTTTAATCTTTATGGATATAGTTCTTCATGGACATAGCACCTTCTCGTTATTTACAAGTGAGGTAGGTACTATTTGAACCAATGCTTATTACATATGTGCGTAGTATGATGAAATGATAAATCAGCACACAATGTAAGAAATTATGACAAATCAAATTTTAAATCGACATAAAATGATCATATCATAAGTATTTTGGGGAAAGTAGGGAAAAAGTTGTGCTTGCATGAGGTCATCATTGATATTCATGTTTGTATATTTTTGTAGTTTAATATTTTAATTATTAATGTTTTTGGTTGATTTAGCGTTCGAGTGGCCGATCAATTGAATTGACTCCAGAGACGGGAACAATGGTATGTTTTGTAATTTTTATTAATAAAACCCTTGTGTTGCTAAGGCTCACACCTTTATAAATTGTTCAATGATTTTGTAACATCAATACAATCCTGAACTTCTCGGTATTAAAATTGTTTGTGCAACTGACTGACATCTTTTTTGATTGTGCAGTTTGTTTTCTTCACCGGTGGAATTGTGTTTTTAACACTTATAGTCAATGGTTCAACCACGCAGTTCATATTACACTTCCTTGGCATGAATAAGTTATCATCAGCTAAGGTCAGGGTTCTCTAAATTTCTAACTTTGAAATATCTTCCTGTATTGATTGGAACATGATAGAGGTTAGATGATTGCTACTAGGGTCTACTGGTCGTTTTCTTTTTCTCACTTATCATTCATGTACCATAGCTCAGTTCTAAAAATTTGAGTGAGAGTTCAGAATAATTTTAACCTTAAACGAGTGGTGGTCCATATATGATACAAAAGTGATAAGATTTGATCTTGGACTAGCAGAAAAAGGTAGAGACAGTCACTATTGTTGGCTAAAAAGGTGCATGGTAGCCACTGCTAAGAGGAAAAATTAAATAAAATTCTAGTGTGCACAGTTGGTGTTAATCGAATAGGAAGGAGAGAATCACTGGATGGAGATACCACCAGTTGTTGGTGCAATAAATGATCTGAGCAATGAGGATGCTGACCTTGGTTTCTGTTTAGAGTCCCACATTGGATGAAATATGGCTTGAAAATTAGTTTACAAGCCGATGTTTTAGGGTTGAGTTAGGCCCAACTCAAATTTTAAGAGTTGCAACTGCCGCAATGTTCTTTCATTTTGGCTTTTCTTGGTCATCAGTCTAGAAAGCCAAAGTAAAAGATTTAACAACGGAATCTTGGAGAGACAGCTTAACGGAGAAGAGCGAAATTGATGGACTATATAAGCAGTTAGTATTTGTATAAATTTATTATGAGCAATAATCTATAAAAAATTTAGATTAGACACAGTCAACACTCCATAAAGAAATATTCCAAGCTTCCCTTTTTCTTCGGTATTATTATTAAGGCTTAATTGCACTTTTGGACCCCTATTTTTCCAAAAGTTGCGGTTATGGACCCTTAACTAATTTAAATACAAAACAGCCCCCTATGTTTTGATTCTTTAGCATTTTGGACCCCCAAGACAAAAAAAAAATAAATTGACACGTGGCACCTCACTTAGGGTGCCACGTCAGCGTTGACCGAGTCAACAATGGACTGGGGGTCCAAAACAAAACATAGGGGGCTGTTTTGTATTTAATTAGTTAGGGGTCCATAACCGCAACTTTTGGAAAGATAGGGGTCCAAAAGTGCAATTAAGCCTATTATTAATGGTAGGTAGATAGGAGTGAATGCCTTTCTTCCCATCTACAATGATACAATCCTGACAGTGTTTAAACTTGAAAGTCATATCCATGTCTGTTGCAAAAAAAAGATGATTTTTTTCCTTCTGAAATGGTATTAGCAGTTGGTTTTACAGCATGTGTTTTTTATACTACTTTACAATATGACTATATAAGAATAACCATTAATCCATTATGTAGTTATATACACTTATAAGAAATTAAATTTGGATTATGAGACACAGGAAAGCTTCTATGTTAAATGCATGCCTGTAAATTGCATCTAAGCAAAAATATCTACATATTGCCTTGTTATCAAGTTATAGTATGTTTTCTCATGTAATAACAGAGACGTATCCTTGAGTTTACAAAGTATGAAATGGTGAACAAAGCATTGGAGGCTTTTGGTGAACTTGGAGACGATGAGGAACTTGGGCCTGCTGATTGGCCCACAGTGAAGAGATATATTTCCTGCTTAAAGGACATTGAAGGTGAAAGTGTTCATCCTCACGATGCATCTGCAAGTGATAGCAACTTAGATCCTATGAATTTGAAAGACATACGAGTACGCCTTCTGAATGGTATGTGAACATTTACATTTGTTTCAATTCCTAGAGCTTTTACATTTATAGTTTCACATCATGTGCATCAGTTCTTTTACCATCAACACCAGCAGGAACCTAGCCCACTCTGTACCATGTTTTTCTGTTTGATTAACTGCTTCAAATATTCTAAACTCTTGTAGTCCTTTAATTTTAGGTAGAGTCAAAGAGAAGACATATAACATAAGATGCTTTATCACATCCTTAAGAACAAATATATTTTTGGGGACTGTGATTTATTGAATTGGATTTTTCCAATTTAATTGAAGCTTTTTATATAGCTGCCCACATAGTTATGTAAGAATCCCATTCAAAACTTGTTCAATTCAAAGTTATAGTAATGCACTTTCTAGTATCAACATTATGGCGTCGTTTGATCCGTGTAGCCGGCCTCACTTAGTGAGATAAGGCTTGGTTATTGTTATCTCAATTTAGTTTTTCAAATAGGCATGCACACACATAGACAATTACACATATGATGGTAGTCTTTTGTTGGCTTAGTCCTTTGATAAAGTTCTTATTTGCTAATAATACTATGAATTAAAAAACTCATTTATCATATTAGGTGTCCAAGCTGCTTACTGGGAGATGCTTGATGAAGGGAGAATTACTCAAACAACAGCTAATATTCTAATGTTATCAGTGGAAGAATCAATAGATTTGGCTTCATCTGAGCCCCTATGCGATTGGAAAGGTTTAAAAGCTAATGTTAACTTCCCAAATTACTACAGGCTCCTCCAGTCAAGTATGTTCCCACTGAAGTTAGTTACATTCTTCACTGTGGAAAGGTTGGAGTCGGCATGTTATATTTGTGCTGCATTTCTTCGTGCCCACAGAATTGCTCGGCAACAATTACGTGATTTCATAGGTAATAGTCTGCCTTTGTCTATTTATCTTCCCAATTCTACTTCCAATTTTATACTTATTTCTCTCTTTACCTTTTGTTTTCTATATCTACTAGCTCCATTAACTTAATTTTTCGTGTAATTGTCTGCCATTGCCCAACGCAACCATCAAGCGACATGGGGGTTGGGTACTCTCAAATAGTCATATTTTCTTTCCAACTTTGAAAAATTATTTAATCCATTCAATTAAGAGATGCACAACTAGAATCTTGACACCAGGATATATTGAATATATCTATAAATATGACTATTTGAGAGTCAGATTTTCTTTCCAACTTTAAAAAATTATTCAATCCATTCAATTAAGAGATGCACAGCTAGAATCTTGACACCAGGATATCTTGAATATATCTATAAATAACATTTTTTTATGATTAGAAATTGAACTTGATACCTATTGAAAGATAATAGGTTAATACTTTTCTGATTTATTCCTCAGCCAAAGGCTGGTTTTTAGAGAGAATACAATTAATGTTCTCTTAGACTAGCCTAGAAAATTGTTACATTGGAAAAATGACAATGGAATTCTCTAGACTTGACTAGAAAATAATAGGGTTAATAGTGTTTTCCACCTCTGTAATATAAGTCATTTCCGGTTTGATTTGCATCCTTGAAAACTTTTTTTTTTCCAGAAAACACCCCTCCCCCATCCAACTCAGCAAATTTGCTTACGTGGCGCTGATTTGACATTTTTTTTAATTAGCCACATGTAAAAAAAAAATTCCACATCAGATTATATTTTAAAATATTTGAAAATAAAATTTTAAAAATAAAAAAATCCAAAAAATCATAAATTTTTTTAGTTTTTTTTCCAAAAAATGAAAAATAACTTTTAAAAAACTCAGAAAAAATATTAAGATTTTTTCCGAAATATAAAAAAAACAGAAAAGTAGTCATATAAAATCGAAAAAAAAATTAGATATTTTTTCAAAAATATAAAAAAAAACTATTAAGTTTTTTTTCGAAATTTAAAAAATTACGAAAAATTCATAAAATATAATCAGATTTTTTTAAAAATTCTGGAATTTTTTTTTATTAGAATTGTGGATTAAAATTTTCGAATAAAAAATCTGAATTTTTTCAATATTTGTATACAGATTTTTAAAAAAATATCAGAATTTTTTTTTTCAAAAAATCTGACCTCTTTTGTAATTTTGAAAATTTGCTTTTTTTTTTTTTTTTTTATTTTGAAAATTAAATTCTAGAATTTTTTTTAAGATCTTTTTAATTTTAAAAAAATCTGATTATATTTTCTGAGTTTTTTAAATTTTTGAAAAAAAAATCTACTTTTTTTTTTATTTTAAAATTTTTTGGAAACAAATATGACTATTTTTCTGTTTTTTTATATTTCGGAAAAAATCTTAATATTTTTTCTGAATTTTTTAAAAGTTATTTTTCATTTTTTGAAATTTTTGGAAAAAAACTAAAAATTTTTATGATTTTTTTATTTTTAAAATATAATCTGATGTGGAATTTTTTTTTTACATGTGGCTAATTAAAAAAATAAAAAACGAAAAAAGAAATGCCAAATCAGCGCCACGTAAGCAAATTTGCTGAGTTGGATGGGGGATGGGTGTTTTCTGGAAAAAAAAAGTTTTACAAGGATGCAAATCAAACCGAAAATTTTACAGGGGCGAAAACCAAAAATGACCTATATTACAGGGGTGGAAAACACTATTAACCCAAAATAATATCATAGGGAACAAGAACAATAACATAGGAAAATCAATTACTGATGTATTTTCCAACACCCCCCCTCAAGTTGGTGTATAGATATCTATCATGCCCAACTTGTCTATCAAATGCTCAAAGGTGGGTCTTGCCAAGCTTTTGGTCAAGATATCTGCAGTTTGTTGACTCGAAGTAACAAAAGGTAGACATATTATTCCAGCATCTAACTTCTCCTTTATAAAATGTCGATCGATCTCAATATGCTTGGTTCTGTCATGTTGAACTGGGTTATGAGCTATGCTAATAGCGGCTTTACTGTCAGAGTATAACTTTAATGGAAGCTCAATTTTCATCTGAAGTTCTTCTAGGACTCTATGGATCCATAATCCTTCACAAATACCTTGAGCCATAGCTCTAAACTCAGCTTCTGCACTACTTGCTACAACTCCTTGTTTCTTGCTTCTCCATGTCACAAGGTTACCCCAAACATAGGTTGATCTTCTGTCTGTGACTGAACCTATCCAATCAGCATCGGTGAAGATAGACACATTTCTTTCACTAGTCTTCTTAAAAAATAAGCCTTTTCCAGGATTTCCCTTCAAATATCTCAGTATCCTATAGACTGCCTCAAGATGTTCCTCGAATGGAGAATGCATGAACTGACTTACTACACTAACTGAGAAAGCAATATCAGGTCTGGTGTGTGACAAATAAATCAATTTCCCAACCAATCTCTGGTATCTTCCAGTATCAACCGGAACACTACCTTCTCCCCAAAGTTTAACATTAGGATCCATAGGGGTATCTGCTGAACGACATCCACTCATTCCTGTTTCTTTTAATAAGTCTAAAATGTATTTCTGCTGTGAAACCACAATACCCTTCTTTGATCGAGCAACTTCCATACCAAGAAAATATCTCATGGATCCCAAGTCCTTGATTTCAAAGTCTACTGCTAATTTCTCTTTTACTCTTGCCATTTCTACTGTATCATCTCCAGTAAGGACAATATCATCAACATAAACAATCAGGACAACGATTTTTCCATCGCGGGAGAACTTTGTGAACAATTGAATGTACCCTTGTTTCTTCATGGATTGGGTGAATTTTTCAAACCAAGCTCTTGGAGACTGCTTTAATCCATACAAAGACTTATTTAGTACAAAGACTTATTTAGTTTGCATACATTTGATCCAAATTTGTTTTCGAAACCAGGAGGAATGTCCATATATACCTCTTCTTCCAGATTGCCATTGAGAAAGACATTCTTAACATCCAACTGATGTAGAGGCCAATCCAGATTAGCAGCAGGAGACAAGAGAATTCTGACAGTGTTCAATTTTGCAACCGGAGCAAATGTCTCAGAGTAGTCTATACCATAGGTTTGAGTAAATCCCTTAGCCACCAAGCGAGCCTTGTACCTTTCAATTGACCCATCTGAATTATACTTCACAGTGAACACCCATTTGCATCCAACTGTCTTCTTGCCATCTGGTAATGTCGTGACACTCCAGGTTTTGTTCTTTTCAAGAGCTTTCATCTCCTCAAATACAGCTTCCCTCCACTTTGGAATTTCTAGAGCAACCTGTACATTTTTTGGAATTTCTACACTAGACAATTTTGAGGTGAAGGCAGACAAGGGTGAAGACAAATTTGAATATGATACAAAATTGGACATAGGGTGTTTAGTGCAAGATCTAACAGGTTTTCTAATGGCAACAGGATCATTTATATCAGGATACAAAATATGACTCTCAGAAACAGAGATAGACTTACCTTTCCTTTTCTTAGGAGGTTGATCATTCCCCGGTTCAGATTCATGACAGTGTTGAGATGTGGACTCATCCCTTTCTTTGTGGTACTTTTTCACAAAAACCTTCCCTTTCCAAATCCCATTTCCTAGTTCAAACCTGTTCTCTTTAAGTGACTCATTATTTTGTGGCATTTCAATTAGATCATCATTATCAAGTGCTTCAAGATTCTCATTGTTTTCTACATGAGAAAATGTAGGCTCGGATTCACCATGTTCCTTACTCATAACAGGAGTAGGATCAGATAAAGAATCATGTCCATTTTCTATTGGTGCAGAAGTATAAGTCTTAGAACTTTGTGATATAGGCAAAGATAAATTATTTGAAAAACTCATGTCCTCAGTTTGAAACGAGTCTTCCTTTATATCCCCCCTTGAAGGTGAGTGTCATCAAAAAAAGGTTTATTTTCAAAGAATGTAACGTCCATAGTGACAAACATTTTCTTGTGTTTTGGATCAAAACATTTATATCCCTTTTGGGTTGGAGAGTATCCAACAAAAACACAGTTTATAGCACGTGGTTCAAGTTTTCCAACATTTTTATGTTCATGAACAAAGGCTGTGCAACCAAAGATTTTTAATGTCAAACCAGTTGAAACACGAGTACTAGGGAAACATTCTTTGAATGTATTAATCGGGGTTTGAAAGTTGAGAACTTTGGAAGGCATTCTATTAATTAAATATGCAGCTGTTAAAACAGCTTCGCCCCACAAGTAGTTTGGTACTTTACTTGAGAAAAGTAAGGCTCTAGCAACCTCCAATAAATGCCTATTTTTTCTTTCAGCAACTCCATTTTGTTGAGGAGTATTGGGACATGAACTTTGATGTACAATCCGAAAAAAATCATCCAAAATAGTGTTAAAATATTCTTTGCCATTATCACTTCTAAAGACTTTAATATTTGTTTGAAATTGGTTTTGCATCATTGTAATAAAATCCTTTACAGCCTGACAAACATCAGATTTCCCCTTTAACAAGTACACCCAACATACTCTTGAATGGTCATCTATAAATGTGATAAACCATTTTTTGAGAGAAAGTGTACTTGTACGGTTAGGGCCCCAAACATCACTGTGAATAATAGAAAAAGGTTTTGATGGTTTATAAGGCTGTATTGGAAATTGGGAACGATGATGCTTTGCAAATTCACATGCTTCACATTTAAACAAAGAAAAGTTCTTATTATGAAATAACTTAGGAAACAAGTTTTTTAAGCAACGAAAACTAGGATGACCTAATCGTAAATGCCACAACATAACGTTGTCATCATTATTATTCAAAACAAGAAAAGATTCAAAGCAAGAACTTATTGGTTTTGAAGGTATTTGTGATGCAGATCCAACGTCAAGGTAGTAGAGTCCTCCACTCTTCTTAGCACTGCCAATAATCTTCCCCGAGTTCAAATCCTGAAAGACAGTGAGATCGGAAAAAATTAGTTTGGCAATTTGCATCTTCGGCTAATTTACTGAGAGACATTAAAGTACATGATAATTTTGGAACATGAAGAACATTTTCAAGAGATAACTCTGGAGACAACACGACTGACCCTTTGCCTGCAACGGCTGAAAAAGAGCCATCTGCACTTTTTATTTTTTGATTACCTGCACATGGACTATATGAAGAAAACTGTCATGTGATCAGAGGCACCTGAATCTACTATCCAAGCATGACTGGGACTGACACTAAGAAAAGCAGAATTACCTTTTGTTGCAATAGAGCAAGAAAGAGTTGGAGACTCGAGGAGTTTGTACAACTTGTCTAGTTGTTCCGTAGTGAGTTGAAGCTGAGTTGAAGAGGATTGCTGCCCTTGATCAGAAACTAATAACATAGGGATTCTCTAGACTTGACTAGAAAATAATATCATAGGGAACAATAACATAGGAAAATCAATTACTGATGTATTTTCCAACAATACCCTAGAATTTGCAACACTCACACACTGTGCAGTGTGCACCAACCACTTGCACTAGACTCCGGTGGTTAGTCATAACAATTA
The DNA here is from genome assembly GCA_958299785.1 of Medicago lupulina. Classification (NCBI taxonomy): domain Eukaryota; kingdom Viridiplantae; phylum Streptophyta; class Magnoliopsida; order Fabales; family Fabaceae; genus Medicago; species Medicago lupulina. The sequence goes on along the minus strand of OY283142.1, from coordinate 11,485,996 downwards.
ATTTAAAAAAAAATAATAAGCAACCTTTTTTTTCTTCTCAAGAATTGTTAAGTGTTGTGTCATTTTTAATTGTTTGGTTCTAGAATGTGTGCATTGTGCAAAGTCTCTCCTCCTTCCCTCTTCTCCATCGTTAATTGTGTCAAATCCTTGCACGATTGTAACATGGTTTATTTTCTCAATGTTTCACGCTGATTTCCATTCTTAGGAATTTAAATAACTCAACTAGTTCCATCATCCTATGACATTGGCTGTAATATCCAAGCCATGTTGTCCATACCCATGCCATATTAGAGGCTTTCAGAATGAAAAATTTAAAATATTCTAGTACTCTTTGGATGATGAATATGTATCCAAATGTCCTGGATATGATTCTATATGTTGTTGTATTTTCAGTCTCCACATATCAGTTGTTCAATGCTTCATAGATCATGTTGCTATATTTTTTGTCTTTTTATAAAATAAAAGAAAATTGTGGTATATGTCCAACTTTATGTTCTCACCTGGAACAATATTCTAGTTTTTTTTTTTTTTTTTTCTTATTTATATCAATGTGTTGGTAAGATAACATATACTTCTGTAGGTGACAGTGATGTTGCTTCTGCTGTCATCAGTGAAAGTGTTGTGGAGGGAGAAGAAGCACGGAAGTTCCTAGAAGATGTTAATTTAACATTCCCTCAGGTTTGCTCGTTCAACATACCTTTCAATGTTTTAGTTGCACTGTACTCTATTGGATTAATCCTGCCAATTTCAAGTTGGTCGGTCTTCTCTCTATATCTCTATATAGCGGTTTGAAGTAGGCATGGCAACAAAACCCGTACCCGCGGGTACCCACCCGAACCCGCCCCGATTTTGACGGGGAAAATCCGCTTTGACTGAGTTTGAGTTTGGGTTTGGGTTTGGGTTTTCCCCGATTTTAAAGGATGGGGGTGGGGCGGGTAATGGGGAAACATGTACCCACCCCGAACCCGTCCCCGAACCCGCCCCGATTATATTAAATTACATAATTACCCTTATTGGTTATGTGGTTGTTTTGATGGTAGTTTGGAATACTCTTATCTACTAGTACTATATTATTTGGTTTTGATAAATTTGATATTGGTTTTGATAATTTGGATTACGAGTTGTATGGTTGCTGCATTACTTTATTTGAAATAATTTTATTGTATGTTCAGATGAATTTTGGGTTCATGATATATGTTCTAGTTTGGGTCAAGGGATTATGTTTATTAAAAATCTGAATCCACTGCGGGTATGGGGGCGGGGCGGGGATACCCGAACCCATTTGGGATGGGGTTTGGGTTCAATTATTCATCCCCGTCGGGGTACGGGGCGGGGAACGGGGCTTTATCAGGGAATTGGGTTTGGGGATGGGGTAGGTAAAAACCGTCCCCGCTCCGCCCCATTGCCATGCCTAGTTTGAATTTTGCAGTGCGTCATATTTTCGGTTATGAAGTTTTAAACAGACTCTTTTTGTCAAGGTTTCTTTATTGTAGTTTATGTGTGTATATTTCTCAGGTTTTACGTGTTGTAAAGACAAGGCAAGCAACATATGTAGTGCTAAATCATTTACTTGAATATGTTCAAAACCTTGAGAAGGCTGGGATATTGGAAGAGAAAGAGATGCTACATCTTCATGATGCTGTCCAGGTATCTTGTGGTGTTATTTATTTCTCAGTTAATATTTTATTTGATGATTCACTCTTCTGGCATCTATAGTTGGGTTGTTCGTCTATTAATTGTTTCATTTATTTTTCAGACTGATTTAAAGAAATTACTTAGAAATCCTCCTTTGGTTAAGCTTCCTAAAATAAGTAATGTACATCCTATGTTGGGTGCTCTGCCATCTTCAGTTCGTGGACCACTTGTAAGCGGTACAAAGGAAACGATGAAATTACGTGGCTTGACACTTTACAAGGAAGGTGCCAAATCAAATGGTATCTGGTTAATTTCTAATGGGGTGGTGAAGGTATCAAGTTCTCTCGGTATGAAATTTACCTTATAATATCTGATTGTGCGTACGAAGGTTTGAAAGTTGCCGTTTTTCCAGTTGGAAAGCAAGATGATTCAAAGCAAGCACCCATTTCATCCAACTTTTACGCATGGGAGCACATTGGGTCTTTATGAAGTGCTGAGTGGAAGACCATATATCTGTAACGTTGTCACAGACTCTATCGTATTCTGCCTTTTTGTTGAAGCAAATAAGATAATTTCATGTCTCAAATCCAACTCTTCAATGGAAGAATTCCTGTGGCGGGTATGGTTTCGTTAATACTTCATTACTGCTTCTATTACTTTGACATTAATGACTTCTGGTGGATCTTGTCACTGCATTCTGAAATTCCAGTATGCATTGTTTATGAAGTTCATAACTCGGTAACTGAACAGGGATTACGATTTTTATTTTAATACATTTTTGGTCATAATCATACAATACAAAAAGTTTATCATGATTTGCAGGAAAGTGCTATTTTCCTTTCCAAACTATTGCTTCCCCAGATATTTGAGAAACTAACAGTGCAAGACTCAAGAGCTCTTATTGCTGGAAGATCTAAAATGACCATGTATATAAGAGGGGAAACAATTGAAATCCCTTATCATTCAGTTGCCTTTTTACTAGAAGGATATGTCAAACCTCAAGGTCATCAAGAACTGGTAACCGCACCAGCAGCTCTGGTTCCTTCACATGGGAATCGAAGCTTCCAAAATTTGTCAATGTCAGGTAGGTTAGCTTGTCTCGAATATGATTCACTGTCTTAATACCTTTTTCTGAGTTTCCATTAGGACAGATGATTAGTAGACATGGGGTTTTGTATGAAGGTTTGGGGAAATACAAAGGCACAAGAAAGCGAAATTCAAGTACAAATGCCATAACTAGGCTGGATGAGAAAAATAAGTTTATCTAAGTAGATTCAGCTTTTATTTTCTACTATTTATCTAGCATGGCTAAACACACCTAACCATTACTTAAGCATTCTGCATATTGATGATTCACTCTACCCTTCACTGTTTCAGGAGAAAAAGGGACTTAGAACATTTAGGCTTGACATTTTAATAAATGAATCATCATGTCTCTTTTATATGCTTTGCTTTCTCTATTTTGAGAGAAACTCCATTAGCAAGGAAATTTTAGGGCCTACTTGGTTTGAGAGAAGGTTTTTTGTCTTTATTCTATTATTACTAATTATTTCAAAGATGTCACTTTGTTTCCAGTATAGTATTTGAAAATACTAAAACAAAATGACACTTTTGTAATTATTAGTAAAAATAGGAAATGAAAACAATTTTTTTTCTGTATAATCTTGTATTTATTAGTGTCTATTAAGGACCTACTCTTCAAATGATTAAGTTATCAGGTGGAGGCCTAATAATGGTTATATATCTCTAACACGCCTTCTCACACTAGATATCTTGGGCTTGTAGCCTGAATAGTGTAAGTCTGATTATATTCGAAAATGATGCTCAATCTTTTACTTTTATACCAGGTACTAAGGAAGCTAGTTTTATTCATCAAGGGTCTTCTTATCTGGTTGAAGCTAGAGCAAGGATAATCGTGTTTGACATCGCTGCATTTGAGCTTGATGCTGCTCTTGTTAAAAAGTCAAGTTCACAGTTATCACTGGCCGTGGATCATTCTCGTAGATCTTTCCGTACAGAACATAGTGGTCTTATGAGTTGGCCTGAACATTTCTACAGGCAGAATCAGCATAAGCAGAGCTCTGAACAACAATCCAATAGTTTGTCTGCAAGGGCAATGCAGCTGAGCATATTTGGGAGCATGGTATGTCAGTGTAGAATAACAGATTGACAGATGATTTTTTTCTTTTCAATTTCATAAATTGTACACTCAAAGGAGCATGGTATGGCAGGGTTTTCAAAGGAGAATCTGATGTCTCTTGCACATTTATTGCTGTGTGTCTATAGTGTACACCAAGTTTGTTTTACCCTATTGTATTCATTTTCATTAATTATTGTCATTTTGAAGGTGGACATTCCTCCCACGATCAGAAGTTTGTTAACCAATCGCGCTATACCAACACCTCAAAGTTTGTCATATCCAACCTTTGAGCCACGTCAAGGTCGTCCACTTGGTGCAGTCAAATCAGAAGGAGCTGCACCCAGCGAAAAGAACATTGGAGTGAAGGGGTTCATGGATGATGTTGCAAATCTCCCTTCACAAAGCACATATCGAAGAGTGCATCATGATGATGATTCAAGTGATGATTCAGCTATTGAAGAAGATATTATTGTGAGGATTGATTCACCAAGCACACTATCTTTTCGCCAGTCTTGAGAGGAAGAGGTTAAGAATCTGTTGTGATTATTTGTTTGTGTAATAATTGTTGGTTTTGTGTTAGGGGCATTAATACATTATACATAGGAAACAAACCATTAAATAACACCACGAGAACTTTACAATTGGTCATGAAAACTCTCAAAGTTTGTTGTTTTTTAAATAAAATAAAAATAAGCAATAAATAAATTGGAAATGGTTGTTGTTACTTAATTTTTGAAGTTGTCCTGAAAAATTGTTATAACATTAGAAACTTCAGAACATCTTCTCATAGTCTGAAAATTTCTAGCACAGGAGAATGTAGAAGTAGAAATTTGATAAAATCTAATTCAAACATGGTACCGGAGATGTCCTCTATTCTCACATGTCGAACTCCTAGGGGGGTGGATGGCTCCGAAAAGATATCTTCCCGACAATAGCATGCAGGTGTTAGAAAGCCAGTCTGCTCCTATGTCAGTGCCTAGATGCAATTGTTACATATACATGAATCAAAGGGGAAAAGTATTATGCACAGAAGAGATGTAGAGCATATTAAAACTCTAAAGGCAACATTGTATTGATTGATTAAAGCTGGAAGATGAGGCACACTAGTATCTTATCTGTAGGATTCTAATGCAGTAATTATGTAACTAACTCTATATAAATTGCAATTGTTTCATAACTTCTATCAGCAATCATAACTCACATGTATAAGTCTTAGAAACAAACTAACAAAGACTATACACTAGACATATGCTTAAGGCAAAAAAGGTATGCAAAACCTTAAGCTTAATAACTTCAAATAAAAACTAAAATAGGATGTACAAGAGCAGCCACAAATCAGAAAGGATAGCAAAATCAAACTAAACTAAACGATTACTCACAAATATTCGGAAATATTGAATATTAGGGGAGCTTTTGAGCAAGCAAAGACCAGCCGAAATTTCCTTCCAGTCATTGAAGTTTATGCTTAATGCAAAGCAATACTAGATTGATAAAAGGTGTAGGAAGCTTTGCTGGCACAACACCTACAACCAAACACTGAAGCAAAACAGAAGAACGTCTCTAAATCAAAATAGAACATTATTAATACTTACATATAAAGAGATGCATAGACATGATTATGGTTCGTATTAAATTTATAGGGAGACCGGGGAACTTAAACAAGCATTAGGTGGTATCTTATCTTCCATCCAATATTCTGTATAATAGTGGTGTGACATCTTCAAAACAACAACTTTTATTACACGAGACAAATAATAAAAAGTTAAAACAAAAATAAAAGAGTGTGGTGTCTTATCTTCCACCTAATATATTAGTGTGGTATCTTCAAAATAACAACTTTTATTGCACGAGACATAATAAAATATAAAAAGTTAAAACAAAAAGGAAAGAGTGCGGTGTCTTATCTTCCACCCAATATACTAGTGTGGTATCTTCAAAACAACAACTTTTATTGCACGAGACATAATAAAATATAATAAAAAGTTAAAACAAAAAGGAAAGAGGGTGATATCTTATCTTCCATCCAATATTCTATAATATACTAGTGTGGTATCTTCGAAACAACAACTTTTATTGCATGAGACAAAAAATAAAATATAATAAAAAGTTAAAACAAAAAGGAAAGAGAGTAGTATCTTATCTTCCACCTAATATTCTATAATATACTAGTGTGATATTTTCAAAACAACAACTTTTATTGCACAAGACAAAGAATAGAATATAATAAAAAGTTAAAACAAAAAGGAAAGAGTGTAGTGTCTTATCTTGCACCCAATATTCTATAATATACTAGTGTGATATCTTCAACACAACAACTTTTACTGCAGGAGACAAAAAATAAAATATTAATAAAAAGTTAAAACAAAAAAGAAAGAGTATGGTATCTTATTTTCCACCCAATATTCTATAATATACTAGTGTGGAATCTTCAAAACAACAACTTTTATTGCACGAGACAAAGAATAAAATATAATAAAAAGTTAAAACAAAAAGGAAAGAGTGTGGTATCTTATCTTCCACTTACTTCCTCCATCCTAAATTGTATAACGTTTTGGACATTTCACACGTATTAAGAAATATAATTAATATTGTATGAAAAAGAGATATTATGAGTTGTTTTACAAAATTGTCCTTAATAAATGATACGAGAAAGATAAATGAAAAAATTGAAAGAAGAGAGAGTAATAAATAGTTAAGTATATAATAGGAAAAGTAACGTTAATATTTTATTGGTATTGTAAAGCGACATATAATTTGAGACAAATATTTTTTCTAAAGTGACATACAATTTGGGACGGATAGAGTATTATTCTATATATACTAGTGTGGTATATTTCGATTATAACTTTTTAAGCATTCTAAAAGAAGCTATTATTCTTTAAAAAAGTCAAATATTTCAATTTTCAAGACGTTGATACTTATTATTTATGATCCTTAAAGAGTGTCCTAGGAGCCCTCGTTAACATTTCTCTAATTATAATAGAACATTCGGTGGAAGTTAAGATACCCCATTGTTTATTTCTTTTTTAACTTTTTATTTAATTAAAAAAGTAAAAAATCTGTGGTTTTCCTTTAGGCCAATGCCTTAGTGGAGTGTGTCTACCATTGTTTTTTTTTGTTTTTTTTTTTGAATCGCATGCTACCATTGCTTTGATAAGGGGTAATGGAAGAAAATGTCATAGTTCCAACAATATTTGTCCTATGCAAAAAAAAATTGTTTTTTTTTTTATACCACATTCTACTATATTATAGAATATTAGGTCGAAGATGAGATACAGATACCACAATTATGTCTTAGTTCTTAGTGATTGGTAATTATTTTGTAAAGATGTAATGCTCAATCTTGTGAATGTAGAATTTGATTGCACGAGTGACTCACCTAATGCTTGTTTAAGTTCTCCCGTCTCCCTACAAATTTACTATGAACCATAATTATGTCTATGGAACTCTTTTTATGTAAGTATTAAGAATATTCTATTATGATTTAGAGACGTTCTTATGTTTTGCTTCAGTGTTTGGTTGTAGGTGTTGTGCCAACAAAGCTTCCTACACCTTTTATCAATCTAATATCGCTTTGCGTTAAGCATAAACTTCAATGCCCGTTAGGAAATTTCGGTTGTTCTTTGCTTGCTCAAAATCTCGGAATGTTTGTGAGTATTCATTCAGTTTGGTTTGATTTTGCTTTCCTTTCTGATTTGTGGTTGCACTTGCAGATCCTATTTTAGTTTTTATTTGAAGTTACTAAGCTTAAGCATTTGTCTATAGTCTTGTTAGTTCGTTTCTAAGACTTGTATACAGAGTTAGTTACATAATTAGTGTATTAGTATCCTACAGATAGTGTACCTCATTTTCCAGCTTTAATCAATCAATACATGTGCATTATATTTTCCCCTTTGATTCATGAATATGTAACAATTGCATCTAGGCACTGACAGAGGAGCAGAGTGGCCTTCTAATGTTACATGAATAGATATTGAAATTTAAACACGATAAACAATTGAAGGAAACATTTACCAATTAGTTTAATATCAAGGCCAATAACCATAAATCATATTATCTCATATTGTCAAACACATCAAATTTCAGAACGAAGGCAAATAAATAAATAAAACACATTTACTAAGCACAGTTACTAAAACTTAGGAGAACAATTTAAAAGACAACAAAAATGACACTCTTTTATGTTAGGAATGAAGAAGATCAAAAGATGTAAGTTGCAATATTCGTGGTAATCAAAAAATTTAAATAGACTCAATAATATTAGAAAACTACAAAGACTACTTTTGTCACAAAATAAGTGTGTTCACAATGTCGGAGTTGAATACATAATCATTTTCTCGTACTCAAAGCCAAATTTTACCATAAGAGTGTTAATAAGTCTGGGAAGTTTATCTTAAAAATATTTTGGAGCTACAATTTAAGTGTGGAAGAGATAAAAGAGACTATGTAAAATAAAAGAGAAGGCAAAAAATACAAAGCTGGAAAAATCACAATATCATAATCATAATATCATTAATTGATTAATATAATACGCAGAAGAAGAAGAAAAAAAAACTTCTTAGGAGAAGTTGCAGCCGAGGAATGGAGTTTCGAGAGCTAGTATATCTTAGTAATGGAGTCCTGAATTGAACATCAAGTGAAGTGAGTATGAACAATATATGGTGATATTTTATTATTTTGAATGGAAAATGAATAATGTGAAATTAATGTAATTGATACTTTATTATTTGTGATAAATGATAACAGGAACGAATTTAATAAGTTTCCATGTTGTGACTAAGAAAAGTTTGACTAAAAAAAGAGTTACAAATTTAAAATTCATGTGAAATAATGATACAATTTGATTGCAGTAAAGTGACATCAATACATACTATTTTTAAAGTTGATTTTCGTAGCTGATATTCTTAGCGTGAAATGCTCGGTAGTATTAACCATGAATCATTAAAACATTAATTGCAATTTGGCAATTTGGCCTATAAGAGTGCCACGTGTACTAAATAATAGAGGAGGATTCATATGTTTATATTGTAGATGTAGATATTGTAGATTGTAGATGGATACATGTAAGAATTTTTTTTTTTCCTTATATATATAAAATTGATTAAAATAAATAAATAATTTAAATCAAATAATCATTTAAAATTTTCTCTATGAATATATTATGGAGGTGATGTTGACGACGGAATCACATCTTCCGTTGAGAATGATGGAAGCGCTTTCAGAGGATAAATCAAGTCCATCAGATGCAGTTATCTTCTTTGGTCTCAGTCTTACTCTCGGTGTTGCCCACCAATTTTCAAAGGCAATTTAGAAAAAACCTTATAAAATATAAATAACGTTACGTGATTCATCTAAATACTCAATTTCATCGGTCCATTCCTTAGAACCAACATTATTATTAGGAGAATGTTAGATAGACACCATTTATCTTCATACACCGTTGTACCCCCATTAATTAGGAAGAAAAAATAGGGGATGAAAGAGAAAGTGTGCTTCTGCGGGATCCACCCACGTAGCCACTTGTTAAATTTTTGTGTGGGTTCAAGGGATGTATTGCCACCTAAGGTGGTCTATATATCATAACTCTTATTATTATTGCTTATAAAATATTGGGTGTGACAGATAAGATACCGCATTGTTTCCTTTTTATTTTATTTTTTGTCTCATGCAATAAAAGATTTTTTGGTGTGGATATCACATGCTAGTATATTATAGAATACTAGTGTATTTTTCCGACATTACCTGAGTTACAAATATAATATTATTGTTTGGGTTACATGTATAATAAGTATTGAGATTGAACCATTTTTATTAGTCGATCTTTGCGTAGATACGTTTTAAAATAATTATAAATAGTATTCATTAAAAGTTCAAGTTCATACATCTCACAAATAATAAAGAAAAAAGATTAGAATGAATTGAATGGATACATGTAAGAAAAAAAAAATTTCCTTATATATATAAAATTGATTAAAATAAATAAATAATTTAAATCAAATAATCATTTAAAATTTTCTCTATGAATATATTATGGAGGTGATGTTGACGACGGAATCACATCTTCCGTTGAGAATGATGGAAGCGCTTTCAGAGGATAAATCAAGTCCATCAGATGCAGTTATCTTCTTTGGTCTCAGTCTTACTCTCGGTGTTGCTTGCAGACACCTTTTTCATGGCACTCGAGTTCCTTATACTGTTGCTTTGCTCATCCTTGGCATTGCTCTTGGTTCCTTAGGTTGTTGTTCTTCTTCTTCTTACTTCTTTAATTATTATTATAAATAACTTCAATTGATTGATTCATGTTACTATGTTAGGCTGAGAGTACAATTATACTGTTCTAATGAGACATTTTTCATTTATTTGTATCAATATCATATCATAACTTGTTGATTAATGCTGGATTTTTAAACAGAATATGGTACTCATCATCGCCTGGGAAAGCTTGGGAATGGGATTCGTCTTTGTATGTTCTAATTCCATTCTAGTTATTTTCAAATTTATGTAATTTCCAATAAAAGAGAACAAGGCTTTTCATTATACAGCTTTCAATCATGTGGATAGAATAGGCTAGGCTTTTTGAAAATATATCATCTTCGCTTATTAATAACTGATTCAAGTGATTATTATTATTTTTAATATGCAGGGTCAGAGATCGATCCAGAGCTCCTCTTAGCTGTTTTTCTTCCTGCTCTCCTTTTTGAGAGCGCATTCTCAATGGAAGTTCACCAAATTAAGGTTTCTTTTCTTGGATTTTTCTATCAATATTAACTCACTTCTATTTTAGTTAAAAACGCGATGGTTGCAGTCTGTTATGCTAGTTTTTTTCTCGTGTATGTTTGGATGCATTGTCACACTCTTGCATGATTATATACGTACGCGCCAATAATGGAAAACTCAAACGTGTATATGAATAACACTTGATTTCCTCCTCGGCATTGCACCTTCCAAACACACCAAACGATCACAATTGAAAATCCTCAATAATGGAAAACTCAAACATAATAATTCAGATGCCCAGCAAATCTCGCCAGTTTTATTAACATAAACTAAAGGAGACCATCTTGAAAATTAACCTAAATACTAAGAATTTTAAGGTAAATAGCAAGGGCTTAGAAATCTTTACTGCACTAAATGTTAGTATGAAACTAATAGCTCTTTCTCCGAGTTATTTGTGATCCCAAATGGAACATGAGGAAACTAGATCAACAAAATTAGAAGTAGCTATGATCAAACCCTGCTGAGTAGGGTGAAGACTTGATGTTTCTATTATAATGTAAGTCATCACCTGTTGACTTATAAATGACTGATATTGCATCACAAGTTTCCCTAATCTCGATTTGTTTCAACTGAGTGCAGAGGTGTATTGCACAAATGATCTTACTAGCTGGTCCAGGTGTTGTGCTTTCGACCATTTTTCTTGGAACTCTTTTGAAGGTATGAGAACCAATGTGTTTAGAATTCATCATTTGTGTCATATGGTTAAAGTTATAAGTCATTTGTCATAATACAGCTTACTTTCCCATATGACTGGAGTTGGAAAACATCACTTTTGCTTGGGGGACTTCTTGGTGCATCTGATCCCGTTGCTGTTGTAGCCTTGTTGAAAGAACTTGGTGCCAGCAAAAAATTAAGCACAATAATTGAAGGGGAATCCGTGATGAATGATGGGTACTTTGTTTAGATCCCTTGACTCTTGTTTTCACCAACGTCTTCCCTTCAAATGAATTACCAAATTTGCTAATAAATCTAGGTTGTAGGAAGTAGCTTAAAGCCTTGATCATTTATAATGAGGGACTATTTCTGCATGTGATGGTTCTTTTAGATGTTTTTTATTTGGTCTTCTAGAAAGCTTAATCTTTGTTTTTGTCCAGGGTGGCTATTGTGGTTTATACCCTTTTCTATCGGATGGTTCTTGGAGAGACCTTCAATTGGCTTGCCATAATCAAATTTCTAGCACAAGTTTCACTTGGAGCGTAGGTTTCGCCCACTTCTTCTCTGTTGGCTAATGACACAATTTATCTTTGCTTATGCGATACTTTGATCGGTCCAGTGTAGGAATTGGTATTGCTTTCGGGATTGCATCTGTTTTATGGCTTGGGTTTATTTTTAATGATACAGTGATTGAGATTTCTCTAACACTTGCTGTTAGCTACGTTGCTTACTACACTGTAAGTTGCTTTCAAATTTGGTTTTGTCTTTTAGTAAGTTTAGAGATTATATTTGTATTATGAATTATGAATTATGAATAATTAATGCACATAATGTGTATAATACCCTAGTTTTTTTAATGCATCTTTCAGTAGGATAAGCGATTATATCTGTTAAAAATCGTATTATTGTAATGGGGTTTTTTGGTATGCGTGGTACTATTTAGAATTACTTCTTTTGCATGGAGAAATTGATGGTCAAAATCTTTTATAGGCTCAAGAGAGTGCGGAAGTTTCTGGTGTTTTGGCAGTGATGTCATGGGGAATGTAAGTTGGACCTACCAGGCTACCACAAAATATCTATGCCACTTCTTGGAAAATTTGGTATTGAAATCTTTCTACAGGTTCTATTCTGCATTTGCAAGGACAAGCGGTGAACGTCAACAAAGCTTACATCACTTTTGGTATGCCTTTTACGCATCCTTGTGTTAGTTGTGTAGGTAATTAGACGAGTCAGATTGACTCTACGGGGAATATTTTATTCTTTCTAATTGTCAACTTTTGCTTGTGTTTGTGGCACAAAAAGGAACAAAGAAAAGGAATCATAGGTTTTTCACTGAACAGTGAAGTCTCTGGCCTCCCTTCCTCAGTCCAAACATTCTTATCCTTAAAGTATTCCAGAACCTTGTGGATTCATCTAATGGCTTCATTAAGGGGTTTCTCATTTTAAGTTGCACTGGGGATAGATATTTTGCTGAGCTAATTCTTTCTCCTTAATTTCTTGTTTGTTTTTGGCTGCTTGTCCTCTAGTTTTCTTTGTGATAAGCATAAACGAGGTTTTACTTTTTAGAATGTAGAAAATAAAATAAAAATAAAGAAATGAAACAAGCCTAAAATTTATATTATTTCTATTCGTAGCCGCAGAAAAGTTTTCCTTTATAGTTGAGATGTTAGTGGAACTAGAGGAGTCAAAGGAAGTAAGAACATTGTTCTTTCCAGGCAACCAAAATGAATAAAAATAACTCTTCTTTACTCATACTAAGGCAGGGTGTTGGGAAGTATATAACTAGTTTCTTATTGAGGTAGCTGTAATCTTTGTATTTATAATTTCTGGTATGTAAAATTTTGCTATGCTGCTTAGTTTAGACGTATGAATTTCTTTAAATGATTTACTTTTTGCTTGTTTTAACAACATGGTATTTAGAGTTGGACAAGCGACCATTTTTATTGTGTCTCTCATTTTCCACTATTTTGTTTTCAAATATAAACCATTTTGATCCCTATTTATTTTTCTCCAGGGAAATGATTGCTTATATTGCCAATACAATAATTTTCATTTTGAGGTAAGAGCTCAGTTGGAATTTTGAAATATAATGATATTACTTGTGAAACAGGCTGTTAATGCCATTTGGATTGAGTGACGAATAATTTTTTCTGGTTGAACACAGTTTTGAGCTGCTGTAACACATTCTTACTAGTATATTACTTCCATTAATGTATGTTCTTATCTTTTGCTTTGCAGTGGAGTTATTATAGCTGAAGGAATACTGAGTGATAAACAAGTTTTTTCCCATGGTAGTATTCTCTTGAATCGCTTCTTAAGTTATCTTCTTTGTTCAAGATGCCCTTGGATTATATTCTTAAATTTCATTTATTCGGGATAAACCATCCCATGAAAATCTTGAATGGTAATACATGAAACCATTGCTAATTACTCCTTCCGTCCCATTATGAGTGTCATAAATCATAGCTTATTTCACACAAATTAAGGAGAAACTACAAATGAAAGAAAGTAAACAGCAATTTTGCCAAATTGGCCTTATTAATCATTGGTAGATTCGCCATTATCATAAATGCAAGGTGGAGGATAATTACTTGGAAGTGATGCAAATCGTATTATTAACTAGAGAGTACTAAATGATTAATGCTAACATTGAAAATATAAAAATGACACTTATTTTGAGACTTTTTTCTTTGCAAATATGACACATTGACACTTATTTTGGGACTGGGAGAGTTACAAATAGGAGCTTATAGCACTGTTGCATGATTGTGCGGATGAATCTTAAGGAAGAGATATAATTTTGTATAATTTTCTGACTAGAATAGGGGAAATTGATAGGTTAATACACATTGAAAGAGATATAATTTCTTTAAATTGTCACTTTTAACTCTAAATTGCATATAATCCTACTACATTGCTCGGTTGTGTTGCTCTTGCTACGAATCATATCTTGTTTTAAGGATTTTAATTTCACTATTGAAATTGAGCTATGATAGGGCCAAAGAAAGTCGAGATAAAATTGCAATGATTATCATATTGTTCTCAACAAGACAACTTAATTTAGATACTTGGATAATCTTATGTTTTATAGAAGCTCTTGCCAGTGTTACTTGCATGTTTTATTGTGAAAATACTTATGTTTGTTAAGTCTAAAGGAGTAACTACAAACTGTTGGTTCAATTATAGGAAAGTCATGGGTCTACCTCTTGCTTCTTTATGCATATGTTCAAGTGTCTCGATGCATTGTAGTTGGAGCACTATTTCCCTTTCTAAATTATTTTGGATATGGTTTGAATTGGAAAGAAGCTATTATTCTCGTCTGGTCAGGGCTGCGAGGAGCCGTTGCGTTGTCACTTTCACTATCGGTTAAGGTAAGTGTTTATTGACCGATGGATATACTTCATGGACATAACACCTTCTCATTATTTACCAGTTATATAGGGATGTAATTGAGTTTTCCTCAAAAAGGGAGAATATAAATATATTGAGTTTTCTACCTGTTGAAGAGTCCTATAAAAGGGAGAATATAAATATCTATTTATACAGCAGAAAAAGTTTCACAGCACTTGTTTTCCTCTACAATGTATTTAGGGAGCAGGGAAAAAATGTACTTGCATGAGATCATCATTGATATCCACATTCATATTTTTGTAGTTTAATCTTTTAATTGTTAATGTTTTTGGTTTGTTTAGCGTTCGAGTGGCAGATCAATTGAATTGACTCCAGAGACGGGAACAATGGTATGCAATTCATATTAATAAAACCCTTGCAGAAAGACTAGCAACTCACTAACTAACATTTTTCTTCCAAAAATTCCTTCATGATTGTGGAATGAGCCCCACTATATAGAAAATGGAACCCATGTGACTTAGTGGGAGTGTGTTGCCAGTACTGTTCAATGGCTCAAACCCTTGTAAATTTCTAATTCGTAACACTGCTCTATGATTTTGTAAGATCACTACAACCGCAAATTTCTCGATGACTGACATGTGTTTTGATTGTGTAGTTTGTTTTCTTCACCGGTGGAATTGTGTTTTTAACACTTATAGTGAATGGTTCAACCACACAGTTCATATTAGACTTCCTTGGCATGAATAAGTTATCATCAGCTAAGGTCAGGGTTCTCTTAGTCTTCTATTTTTAAAATATCTTCATGTAATGAGAGATGGAATTGTTTTTGATATCCCATATTATTAGTGTTGCTCTTTTGTATTCATTTTTTTATTTTATCTGAATTCTCTCGGTCGTTCTTCCTCTTATCTATGAAAATAACTTGAAATTTTCATATATATTTCACTGCTGTAAATTGTAATGAATTTCTATATGCTACTGTGTTTCGATAAAATATAAAATATAGACAGAAAAGAGCAACAAAAAGAAATTAGTGAAACAAAGGGGATAAAAATGAGTTAATGCTGTCAGGTTTCTTTGCAACAAAAATATGATGTCCTCAAAATGGGGTTTTTAATGGTGGAACTTTTGTTCATTAAAAGAGTGAGGTACGGACTGGAAATAATAATTGCAAACATTCTTCTTTTATCATACGTTATTGAGTTTTTGGATGTGCTAAATGTGTGGGGATGCTTATGAAATTCCACCGAGAGGAATTGAACTCAAGAAATTTTGGCATGTGTTGGGAAGCTTTAGCATCCTTTAATTGCTCTTAAATTTAGTACATGTTCCATACCAGTGTGTATTGCAGATGTTAATATGGCCTATCAATCTATCTGTGTTTTCTCATTCTCACTTATCATGGTACCAGAATCTCAGTTCTGAAAATTTAGAGTAGAATTCAAGATGCTTCAGTTCATGGTTGGTAACCACGATTTCTAGAGTTACTATAGTGTATCAGTCCATTTGTGTTTTCTTTTTCTAACTTAGCATTCATGGTACCATAGCTCAGTTCTAAAAATTGAGAGTTCATAATAATTTTAATGGTAAACCTGGAATTGATGGCACATGGTGGTCCAGGTGGACACAGTCACTATTGTTGGCTGGAAAGGTGCATGGTAACCACTGATAAGAGGAAAATCTTAGATTCTAGTGTGCAGAGGTGCTAATCCAATCGGAAGGAGATAATCACTGGATGGAGACCACAAGTTGTTGGTGAAATACATGCTCTGAGCATGCTGACCATGGTTGCAACTTGTAACTACCACCTTGTTCCTTCATTTTGGCTTTTCTTGGTCATTAGTCTAGAAAGCCAAAGTAATAGATTTAACAACAGAGTCTCAGAGACAGTGAGTATTGGAGAAGAAATGTGCAGCAAGTGAGCTAATTGATAAACTATATAAGCAGATGGTATTTGTATGAACTTATTATGAACAATAAACTATAAAAAATTGAGATTTGGCAGATACCTATCAGTCTACACTCCACTCCATAAAGAAATATTCCATGCTTGTCTTTTTCGTTGGTATTAATTATTAATGGCAGGTAGAAAGGAATGAATGCCTTTCTTCCTATTCTCAATGATCTTTTCTTCTTCTGAAATGGTATTAGCAATCGGTTTTACAGCATCTATTCTCTATACGACTTTATAATATAGCTATATAAACATATCACCATTGTGTAGTTACATAAACTTATTAGCAATTAATATGGAATTATGGATTATGAGACACAAAGGAAAGCTTCCATGTTAAATAGATGTTTGTAAATTGCATCCAAGCAAATAATTAAGTTCTAGTTGGTTTGGTCCTCATATTTTGCTCATTTAATAACAGAGACGTATCCTTGATTTTACAAAGTATGAAATGGCTAATAAAGCATTGGAGGCTTTTAGTGAACTTGGAGATGATGAAGAACTCGGGCCTGCTGACTGGCCCACAGTGAAGAGATATATTTCCTGCTTAAATGACTTTGAAGGTGAACATGTTCATCCTCATGGTGCATCTGAAAGTGATGGTGACTTAGATCCTATGATTTTGAAAGACATACGAGTACACCTTCTGAATGGTATGCAAACAAGTGATGGTGACTTAGATCTTATGAATTTGAAAGACATGCGAGTACGCCTTCTGAATGGTATGCAAACATTTACATTTGTTTCGATTCTAAGAGATTTTACATTTATAGTTTTTTATTTTTTTGATTTTTAATCTAAGCTTACATTTATAGTTTTACATTATTTGCATCAGTTCTTTTAACTTTAACAACAGCAAGAACCTCACCACTCTATACCCAGTGTTTCTGTTTGATTAACTGCTTCAAATATTCTAAACCCTTGTAATCGTTTAATTTAAAAGTAGATATAGAAAGAAGACAGATAATATGAGATGCTTTATCACGTCTTTAAGAACAAATATATTCTGTGGGACATAGTTATATAAGAATTTCATTAAAAAAAAAAATCAATTTAAAGATATAGTAATGCAATTTCTAGTTTCTATTTCAGTTGTACATCCTGTCTCCGTTTCTATGTTTTGTTTTGTAGCATAGCATGTAGAGTTGTAATGAAGGGTCAGTGCGTGCTCTTCTTGAAAGATTTTTTGAAGAAAGTAATAGAGTAAAACTTTAATGTCTAATGACTACACTCTTAGACTGTTTCTATAGGAAAATAATTTACAATAGTAATACACTAATAATGTCAGAATAAAAATAAAGAGAATAAAATAAAATCATAGAGAATCAAATCTGATTTCCCCTGATTCTTCCACATTTTTGTACTAATAAAAAAGAGCTTTGGGTTGATTTTAAATGTCTAGCAACCAATCTCGGCATTGTCATGAAATTTGGCTTGATGCTTTTTCCTAATTTTTTCCACATAAAATCGAACCAAATCATTCTCTTATTAACATGCATAAGTTAAATTTATACTCAATCCCTCCTGGAAGGAAAATACTTCGATTACTAAGGCCAAAGCCTAACTCAAACCCAAAATATGGCTCAAGGGGTGAGGATTGCCAAAACCTTGTAAAGATTACTTTGTCCATTCCTTTAGCTGATGAGTGATATCGTCCCCCCCCCCCTCTCACACCCCAGACAATAAAGATGTTGGAGGCTGCAATATAGACAGTCGATCCGTTTCCAATAGTCCCTCTCATGTCCAGGACTAGACATCTTAAGTGTGACCAAATATGGGCGTCTCAATAGCAGATTTAAAATATACTCTGATATATCTTAGAATTAAATCTTGGCCCAATTTTTACGCCAAAGCCAGCTCGAGGGCTGATGTTATTAATACTACTTTGTCCCTATCTATAGCCATGTGAGATCTCAGCACGCCCCCTTACACCCCCAACATAGTTGTTGAGATATTGAATAGTTTTGACTATTTAGTTTTATCTTCTTTATTTATTGTATTGATTGTTTTGATTAATCTTCCCTAATTGATTGGGGATTAACTAGGAGGCTTCTGCCTATATATAACTGTAAATTCTACCCACATAATATATTGAACATATTTTTCAGTCTCAATATGGTATCAGAGCATTAAAACAACACTTATTTCAAAACTTCCAGACTAAGGACTTGGGTCCTCTCCGTTATTTTCTTGGTATTGAGGTAGCACAATCAAATTCAGGTATAGCTATCTCTCAAAGGAAGTATGTGATTGATATTTGGCAAGTGTACCAAATTCGATCGAAGTAATAAAAATTCGTATCCACGAGAACTGTATTTAACTTCTACTTAGCAATTTCATCATTAAAAAGGATGTGTAAAAATTATGGTTGCCCTTGGCAGATGGATTGTTTTGTAACATAAACGGAGAAAACAATTAAAAGTTGGTTTTTGAAATTGAGAGAAATATGATCAAGACTTTCGAATCCTCTATTGCACCCCTATGGTAATTTGCACTCCTAATTCAATCAATGATTATCTAGCATAACGACAGATTAACACAATAATTCTACCCAATCTCTTGACCTAGAATTCTCCCCGCAAGTAACAACCCCTTAATCTCTTAAGTGAATTCGGAACCGTTGGAGGTTTCAATAGAACGTTAATCCCTATGTCATAACCTAATAATGATCTATCTCTAGCTTGATTACTTAGGTTAAACTTATTACCTAGATCAGTGTCAAAAGCCAGGGTTAGTGGTCATTCAATCTCTAAGAACGATTTGCACATTCACAAAGCTAGGGTTAATAGTCAATGATAAACATACAAAAAGCATCAAACATAAGATAATATGAATTAAAAACTAGACTTTCATTGATATTCAAAGGAGTTCAACAAATTAATATTCTCATAGGGCTACATCAGATTCATCTCAGTCTCAATCACAAAGAAATTAGTTACTCATAGCTAAAGTAAGAGATAACTAACATAAATAGAAGGATTCATACATGAATTGGATGATAGACTATGAGTTATGATGGTTGGCCACCAAATCTGCAAAGCTTTTGCTCCAAAACATGCCTCTGGTCTCCAAAATCGTGAACCCTATTTCAGAAAACGCACTTTTCTTTAAATAGCCCAGTCAAATTCGGTGGCCGAGCCTTCCAAATCGGTGGCCGAATTGACCTAGTTCGGTGGCCGAATTGATCTGGTTTGGTGGCCGAAAAATGTCGAAGCTAGAGTGTTAAAATCAGCAGCAAATTCGGTGGCCGAATTGTAAATATCGGTGGCCGAATTCTGACTTCTTCAAACTTCAAATTTTCGTCTTTTGTGGCTTTCAGCTCCATGAATCACAATGAATAACCCTTAAAAATGTATGAAAAATGCCTACTAAACTAGTAATGACAGAGTGTCATCAGTATGCTCTTGATATTTTGGAGGTGACAGGTCTTACGGACTGCAAACCAGTTGAGACTCCTATGGATCCTAATGTGAAGCTTCTTCCTAATCAGGGGGAGCCCTATATTGATCCAGGCAAATACCGAAGACTTGTTGGAAAGTTAAATTATCTCACCATGACTCGGCCCGATATATCTTTTCCAGTTAGTGTAGTAAGTCAGTTCCTCAACTCTCCTTGTGACAACCATTGGAATGCAGTTATTCGAATTCTTAAGTACATCAAAGGATCAACTGGTAAGGGGCTCGTCTTTACTGATAGAGGCAACACCGATATCATTGGATATTCATATGCTGATTGGGCAGGAGATGCAAGTGATAGACGGTCTACGTCTGGTTATTGTGTTTTCTTTGGTGGAAATTTGATTTCATGGAAGAGCAAAAAGCAAAATGTTGTTGCTCGATCAAGTACAGAGGCAGAGTATCGAGCCATGGCTCATGCCACATGTGAACTTTTATGGTTGAAGCATTTACTACAAGAACTTCATTTTTGTGAGATTGGTCAAATGGAACTTGTGTGTGATATCCAATCAGCGTTGCACCTCTCCTCCAATCCAGTTTTTCACGAGAGGACAAAACATATTGAAGTGGACTGTCACTTTCTTAGAGAGAAGATTATCACGGGAATCATCAGAACCTCCTTTGTCAATTCCAAGGATCAACTCGCTGATATATTTACTAAATCTCTACGGGGTCCTCGGATAACTTACATATGTGACAAGATGGATGCATATGATGTGTATGCACCACCTTGAGGGGGAGTGTTGAGATATTGAATAGTTGTGACTGTTTAGTTTTATCTTCTTTATTTATTGTATTGATTGTTTTGATTACTCTTCCCTAATTGATTGGTGATTAACTAGGAGGCTTCTGCCTATATATAACTGTAAATTCTACCCACATAATATATTGAACATATTTTTCAGTCTCAATAATAGTGAAGGTGGTGGAGTGTGCAATTAGGCATTCTTAGATGGCTGCAACAAAGGCACTTAGGGTTTCCAATAGTTCTTGTTATATATGATCAAATTAAATCTTGATGGATGGTATTTTTATGAACTTATGATGGCAAAACATGCATTCATCTAAAGGCCTAAGTTAATAAGATTGCCCTGTTGTTTTCATGGTAATAGTGTGTGTGTGTGTGGGTGTGTGGTGCGCGCGCATGTGTGCAGGTGCTTTACAAAGTTGCTTCTGTTATCTCATGTTTGCTTTTTTAATAGGCATGCACGCACATAGACAATTAAACATGTGATGGTAATCTTGTGTTGGTTTAGTCCTTTGATAAAGTTCTCATTTGCTAATAATACTAAGAATTTGTGAACTCATTCCTCATATTAGGTGTCCAAGCTGCTTATTGGGAGATGCTTGATGAAAGGAGAATTACACAAACAATAGCTAATATCCTAATGCTATCGGCGGAAGAATCAATAGATTTGGCTTCATCTGAGCCTCTATGTGACTGGAAAGGTTTAAAACCTAACGTGCATTTCCCAAATTACTACAAGTTTCTACAGTCAAAGATGTTGCCATCGAAGTTAGTTACATACTTCACTGTGGAAAGGTTGGAATTAGCATGTTATATCTGTGCTGCATTTCTTCGTGCCCACAGAATTGCTCGACAACAATTACATGACTTCATAGGTAATTCTCTGCCTTTGCCTATTTATCTTCCCAAAATACTATTTCCAATTTTTTACCTTTTTTCATCTTTCCCATTTTGTTTTCTATTTCTACTGCTCCATTAACTTAGTTTTTTGGTATAATTGCCAGCCAACACAAACTATCATTTTGAAAAATTATTCAATATTTTCATTTAACATATGCACAACTAGAATCCTGACACCAGGATACATTATATATATATGGGATAGGAATAGGATCAATTGACACCAAATCTCAACCCTTTATTAATATTTGATCAATGGCTTATAATAATTCATTTAATTATCTCACGTGACTATAAAAATTTCCACTTTTGTGTCATCGTCAATCTCTAGTTGTTCCTAATGACTCATAACAAAAAATGGATCCTAATAATGAGTAATTAATGACATGAACTTGCAGAGAAAACAAATACATCAAGGGTACAAATTCTCATACAGAAGTATGCACATGGACTACTTATAAACCTTTAGATCAAATAAAATAAAGGGATGAGATTTGGTGTCAAAATATATATATATATATATATATATACACACTCCCTCCGGTCACTATTATAAGCAAAAGTTGGCTTTTTAGATTCATTCAATAAATTATGTATGTGGTCTATATTTAGACTACATACATCATTTATTGAATGAATCTAAAA
Organism: Medicago lupulina; assembly: GCA_958299785.1. Taxonomy (NCBI): domain Eukaryota; kingdom Viridiplantae; phylum Streptophyta; class Magnoliopsida; order Fabales; family Fabaceae; genus Medicago; species Medicago lupulina. The sequence goes on along the minus strand of OY283142.1, from coordinate 11,463,737 downwards.
AGTGATTTTTTGCTTATATTAGTGACCGGAGGGAGTATATATATATATAACAAGTTACAACAATTAATTTAAAAATAAATTTAAGAACAAATAACCTTTTTTTGTTGTGTCATTTTTAATTGTTTGGTTCTAGAGGTAGAGGGTGTGCATTGTGCAGAGTTTTCTCCTTCTTCCCTATTCTCCCGTGTTAATTGTGTCAAATCCTTGCAGGGCTGTAACATGCTTCATTTCCTCAATGTTTATCCCCGATGTCCATTCTTAGGAACTGAAATAATCAAAATAGTTTGTGTTTCTATCGTCCTATGGAAAATTGGCCAGAATATCCAAGCCATATTGTCCATGCCCATGCCATATCAGAGGCTTTCAAATTTAAGAAATAAAATAGTCTAGTTCTAGTACTCTTTAGATGATGAAGGTGTATCCAAATGTACGGGATATGATGCTATATTTTGTATTTTCAGTCTCCACAAATCAGTTGTTCAATGCTTTATAGTTCATGTTGCTATATTGTGTTTATTACAAAAACAACTGTGATATATGTCCAATTTTACATTCTCACCTGGCGCACTATATTCTAGTTATTTATTTTGTATTACTTATATCAATGTGGTGATAACATAACATATATTTTAATTATATTTAAGATCATTTATATTAATTTCCTCTACATATACTTCTGTAGGTGGCAGTGGCTTTGCTTCTGCTGTCATTAATGAAAGTGTTGTGGAGGGAGAAGAAGCACGAAAGTTCCTAGAAGATATTCATTTAACATACCCTCAGGTTTGCTAATTAAATATACCGTTCAATGTTTTAGTTGCACTGTACTCTATTTGGATTAACCCTGACAACTTCAAGTTGGTCGGTCTTCTGTATAGCAGTTTAAAGCTCGGGATGCCTCATATTTACGGATATAATGTGTTAAATAGATTATTTTTCTCAAGTTTACTATGTTTTATATTGTGTATGTGTAATTATCAGGTTTTGCGTGTTGTAAAGACAAGGCAAGCAACATATGTAGTGCTAAATCATTTAATTGAATATGTTCAAAACCTTGAGAAGGCTGGGATATTGGAAAAGAAAGAGATGCTACATCTTAATGATGTTGTCCAGGTATCTTGTGTTATTTCTTTCTGATAATCTTTTATTTGATGGTTCACTCTTCTGAGATCTATAGTTGGGATGTTCGTCTATTAATTGCTTAATTTATTTTTCAGACTGATTTAAAGAAATTACTTAGAAACCCTCCTTTGGTTAAGCTTCCCAAAATAAGTAATATGCATCCTATGTTGGGTGCTCTACCATCTTCAGTTCGTGAACCACTTGTAAGTGATACAAAGGAAATGATGAAATTGCGTGGCTTGACACTTTACAAGGAAGGTGCCAAGTCAAATGGTATTTGGTTAATTTCTAATGGAGTGGTGAAGGTATTAAGTTCTCTCAGTATGAAGCTTACCTTATAATTTCTGATTGTGCACACAAAGGATTTGAAAATTTCTGTTTTACAGTGGGAAAGCAAAATGATTCAAAGCAAGCACCCTTTTCATCCAACTTTCACGCATGGGAGCACATTGGGTCTTTATGAAGTGCTGCATGGAAGACCATATATTTGTAATGTTGTCACAGAGTCCACCGTATTCTGCCTTTTTGTTGAAGCAAATAAGATAATTTCATGTCTAAGATCTGACCCTTCAATAGAAAGCTTCCTGTGGCAGGTATGGCTACTTTAATAATTCATTATTGCTTCTACTGATTTGACATTAATGGCTTCTGATGAATCTTGTCACTACAATGACAATAATAACCAAGCTTTATCCCACTAAGTGGGGTCGGCTACATGGATCAAATTACACTGTAATGTTCTGTCATAAACCATATTTGGGTCCAACTCATTAATCTCTAGATCTTTCATAGTCATACAGTACAACAAGTTTATCATGATTTGCAGGAAAGTGCCATTTTCCTTTCCAAAGTATTGCTTCCCCAGTTATTTGAGAAACTAACTGGGCAAGATTTAAGAGCTCTTATTGCTGAAAAATCTGAAATGATCATATATATAAGAGGGGAGACAATTGAAATCCCTAATCACTCGGTCGCCTTCTTATTAGAAGGATCTATCAAAACTCAAGATCGTCAGGAACTAGTAACCGCACCAGCAGCCCTGCTTCCTTCACATGGGAATCGAAGCTTCCAAAATTTGTCAATATCAGGTATATGAACTTGTCTCATACATGATTCCCTGTCTAATACCTTTCTGGCTTTCTGAGTTTCCATTAGGACAGCTGGTTAGTAGACCTGGGGTTTTGTGTGAAGGTTTGGGGAAATACTAAGGCACAAGGAAGAGGAATTCAAGTACAAATACCATAGCTAGGATGGATGAGGGAAAAAAAGTTTATCTAAGTAGATTAAGATTTTATTTTCTACATTTTATTTATCATGGCTAAACATATCTACCCTTAAGCCTTCTGCATATCGATCATCCGCTTTACCCTTTACTGTTTCGGGAGAAAAAGGGACTTAAGAACGTAAAGGCTTGACATTTTTTAATAGGAACTAAAGTTAAAACAAGACGACACTTTTGTAATTATTAGTGTATATGGGAAAGTAAACATGTTTTCTCAACCAACGGGACCCCTAGCTTGTTTTCTGTATAAACTTGTATGTTGGTGTCTATTAAGGACCAACTCTTCAAATGCTCAAGTTGTTAGGTCTAGGCCTAATAATAGTTTATACATCCCTGACACACCTTCTCACACCAGATTTCATGAGCTTGAAGCCTGAACAATGCAAGTCTGTTTGTATTTGAAAATGATGCTCACTCTTTTACTTTTATACCAGGTTCTAAGGAAGCTAGTTTTATTCATCAAGGATCTTGTTATCTGGTTGAAACTAGAGCAAGGGTAATCGTGTTTGACATTGCTGCATTTGAGCCTGATGCGTCCCTTGTTAAAAAGTCAAATTCAGGGTTATTACATGCTGCGGATCATCCTCATAAATCTTTACGCAGACAACATAGTACTCTTATGAGTTGGCCTGATCATTTCTACAGGCAGAATCAGGATAAACAGAGCTCGGACCAACAAAACAATAGTTTGTCTACAAAGGCAATGCAGCTGAGCTTATATGGGAGCATGGTATGTCGGTTTAGGGTAGCGTTAGGTTCATTGATGAAAAACCTTTCAATTTCATAAATTCTGCAGTCCAAACTATGAGAACATAGTTTCTTTTTTATCCAAAGGAAAAAGAATGCAACTTTTTGGCAGGGTTCTCAAAGGAGAATCTGCCTTCTATTTCATTTCTCCTGTTGAAATTCATCTTTAAAGCTTTAGTCACCAAAACATGTCCGAATAGTATATGGTTCATTAGGCACTGAAACTCATGAATATGGTCTAATAGAGATCATATATGATCAGTATTGAAATTACCTGAAATAGATTTGTTATATAATTTTAGTTCCCTAGTATATTAAATTTGCTGGTATGGAATTACATATAAGGTGGTTTTCTTATCCACCGAGAGATCTATCATCGCTGTAGTTGATTGCATAGGCTTGCTGAGGAGATGACTCATAGATGATATGCATAGCTGATTTACAACCAAGCTTCTATCTTTAATTTACTATCCCTAAAACAAAAGAGTAGCCTGAAATTTAATTAACAAACAAATGTTAATTACACTCGAAGCTTTACTTTTTTGTATTCACTTTCGTTAATTATTATTGTCATTTTGAAGGCGGACATCCCTGGCCAGAGTAGAAGTTTGTCAACCAATCGTGCTAGACTGCTACCTCAAAGTTTGTCAGACCCAACCATTGTGCCCCATCAAAGTCGTCCACGCGTTTCGGTCAAATCAGAAGGAGCTGCAACTGACAAAATGGACATTGGAGGGAAGGGGTTCATGCAAGATGCTACAAATCTCCCTTCACAAAGCACATATAGAAGAGTACACCGTGAAGGTGATTCAAGTGATGATTCTGCTATTGAAGAAGATATTATTGTGAGGATTGATTCACCAAGTACACTATCTTTTCGCCAGCCTTGAGGGGAAGTGGTGACAAATCTGTTAGGAATATATAAGTCATCTTTTCACAATGATTATCCTTTTATATATTTTAGTTTTTTAGTCTCCAAAACTAAAAAATTTAAAACAATTTCAAAAACTGTAATTTTAAAAAGGCTTAATTGCACTTTTGAACCCCTATCTTTCCAAAAGTTGCGGTTATGGACCCCTAACTAATTTAAATACAAAACAGCCCCCTATGTTTTGATTCTTTGGCAGTTTTGGACCCCCAGTCCATTGTTGACTCGGTCAACGCTGACGTGGCACCCAAGTGAGGTGCCACGTGTCAATTTTTTATTTTATTTTTTGTCTTGGGGGTCCAAAACTGCTAAAGAATCAAAACATGGGGGGCTGTTTTGTATTTAAATTAGTTAGGGGTCCATAACCGCAACTTTTGGAAAGATAGGGGTCCAAAAGTGCAATTAAGCCTTTTAAAAATAGTTTAGCAAACAAGTTTTTAATTTTTAAATTTTTAAAAACTAAAAAAGAGTTTTTGAGAAGTGTTTCAAACAGACTCTCGGTCATAAAATATCTCTTTTAAGTTTTTTATTTTTCAAATAGAAAATTAGCAATAAATATATTGGAAATAGTTGTTGATACTCAATTTATATTGTTGTCCTGAAAATTTGTTATAAAATTACAAAGTCCAGAATATCTTTAACTTGTAAATAACATAATTGGCCAATTTTGTATATAACCTTATTTTTGCACCGTGCGCTAAAGAATCTTCGCACCAACTTTGTTATTCTGTGTGGAGTATTTAAAAACAAAGAAACAAGTTTTGGGGCAACATTATCGAAACACCGCCACAAGTAGCAATCATAGCACATTTAGTTTGGGATGTAGAAGCTAACACAAACTTCAGGTGGTCACAATCCTCACTAGCAAAGACTGTAGCTGAATCTTCTTGGGAGAAGCCACCATTTGGCACTGTTACTATATGTATTTTAAATTTTATTTTTTTACTCACCTTTTCTTTTTTGTATTCTATCTTTTTTTTTTCTTCTCTCACTGGAGACTATGATTATGATTAATCATCTATCCCTTTGTTTCTTTAATAATTTTGCAAGCATGTTTATAATATCGTAAGAATTTTCAAATTTTTTAGTTTTAAACGAGGGATAAATTAATTATGAATTTTTTAAGAAATTCATAATTATGGGGAATGAAAGATTTATAATTAATTCATCCTTATTTTAAAAACTCGAATTTTATGTTGTAGGTCTTTACGATGTTCTAAAAATGTATGCAAAATTGGAGAACAAAATTTGATATGTGAGTATATGCTTACTTTGAACAAACTTGTGATTTGCACATTTTGGTTAAAAAATCAAAATAAATTGATGCGTCTTTAGAATGCTATCAAACTCTGCCTATCCTTATCACCAAAAAAAAAAAACTCTGCCTATCCTTTAGATGTATTTTCATATAGTTCTCTGCAAAAAAAAAAAATAGTTTAAAATTCATTTTTTAGGTGAAGGTTTCTATGTTTTTGGTATTTCCTAACGTGTGTAAACATGTCTACAAAAAAATCATACAAAAATTTGACTTCAATGTCACTTTTCCGGACTTTATGTCTCCAAGAAAGTAAGAAGAAATTTTTTATTTCATATCCTCGTTCAAAGTTAGCAAAAAAATTGTGAGATAATTCTTTTTAGGCTAATTTCCTTTGGCACGTAATCATGTGGTAGCAACTTTCTGTGTGACTGGGATATTGGAGAACCAAAATAGGAATAAGTCAAATTACAATGATAGAATCTATGTATTTTTGTTTTTATTTGCTAATGTTTCTATTTATTTTACATATATTATTTTTAAACTTCACTTGTATTAGAAGTTATTTCAACCATTAACCTTATATCTTATTTTGTTGTTCTTTATAAAGCTAGCATCGAGGCCAAAAACAGAGTGTGACAAAAAAAGAGTGTTGGAGCATCTAATGGTGGCATTCCTCTTCTCTCTTATATAATGATTGGCATAATCGTTTATTTTACACAAATGTTAAATAATAAATAAAAAGAATGATAATTAGTAAAAAAAAGAGAATTGTACAAAATTAATATCAATAAAATATCGATGTCTTCAATTGATAAAAAAGTATATCGTGTTCAACATTACCATAAATTTTGTCAAAAAAAATGGAAATTACCATAAATATAAAATAAAATATATGATATTAGTCTTGTCAAAAGTATATAATACTGGTTATGTACAAAAAAATATATATGATATTGGTTAGTTAGTAATTTTTTTAAAGAAATTTGTACAATTATAAAAATTAATTTATATTACATTGAAAATCGCAAGTGACAATTATTTAATAATAATAGTAACAATAATAATTCCTTAAAAAAACAGTAACAATAATAATAATAATCAATAAGACAATCTTTTATTTAAACTTATATGAGACAAGAATAATTAAGGTAATTATATAATCTATATAAATTTTAATTTATTGATAAAAAAAATGCGTTGAAAGTTCTTTTCTTGTTAATAATAAGGTCAAAATTCTAGCTTGTATAGCAAAATAATGAGCAAAAAGAAAAAGGAAAAAGACAAAGTTTTACATTTTTTAAGTAATAATAATTGGTGATTCATTACCTGAAAATTTCATTGAATAAATTGGTTACTTATTATTATTATTTTTGACTCAAAATCACACACACACACACACACTTGTTTTGTTTCTTTCTTCTTCGTATTATCTAATCTGACAGAGAAGGAAGGAAGAGAAGAAAATGGAAAGGAGGAGTGTCGTATGGATCCACCTGCTGATCTCTCTTCTCGCTGCTACTCACGTCAGATCCGATGCCTCCGATCATCGTTACAGCGACGGCGATCCCGTTCCTCTTTACGCCAACAAAGTCGGTCCATTTCACAACCCCAGGTTCTTTCCGATCTCCTTTCAATTTCTCTCATTTCTCTGTTTTCCATCGTTTTCAATTTTTGGGTCGTCGTCAAAATCTGTTTTTTTTCCTTCAATGTCAACGCCATATCAGTGATCTAGTATTATATTGTTTTAATTTCTTATTTTTTGTTTGATTTCAGTGAAACGTATCGTTACCTTGACCTTCCATTCTGTGTAACAGGTAAATTTCAGTTTTTTATTTATTTATTGCTTCATTTCAATAACTTCATTAATTTGCTTCACTCCAAATTATAAATATTATGAATGTAAAATTGTGTGTTAATTCGTGAAGCTCGTGCATACATAGATTTGACTCTAGTTTATTTATCTCTTGTTTGGTTGATTGTTACTTGTTTCTGTTTTGGCAATGGATTTATTGTAAATCGTAATCCAATGCTTTTCCTTTCTAATTATACATCTTGCTATTAATATCAGTGTTGTTCGGTAGCTGTATATTGGAGCTGAATTCGAACAGATCACTAGTTCGATATTTAGTAGAGTGTTGTCAAATACCAGCTGTAGCATAATAGAATTTGAACAAACCATTATTTTCTGCTATCTGCGATTGTATTAAGATTTTTTATTTTATTTTTTGATTGAATTCTTACTAGTGTTGAACTGTCTAAACAAAGAAAATGTGAATTTGCAGCTCTGTTTAATGCATTTTATACCAGAAACCTCTAATGGCATTGTATGTTATTCTAGTCGTCTTATGATTTTGGTTAGCATGAAGTGTTTTTTACTTTTATTTTCATGATGCTGTCATTCTTCCGACTGTTATAACGGGCATGGTTATCTGTAACTTATGACACATGCGAGTGGTACCTCGCTTCAATAGAAAAATGAATCCAATCTATACAAATCATTGCATTTCTATTTCAGACATGAATCTAATGCGAATCTGGATTCATTCTGATGCATCTCGATTTATTCTGATGAATACTTGCTTTTGAACTTTGTGTAGCCCGTAAATTTTTAGTCAACTTTGTGTGGCTAGCCATTTTTGTCATTTAGTTTATTTAACTCTTGTTTGGCTTTGGTTGATTGTTATTTGTTTCAGTTTTGGCAATCAATATATCATAAATATGTATAATCCAATAGTTTTCCTTTCTAGTTAAACATCTTGCTATTAATACCAGTGTTGTCAAATAGCGGCTATAGCGATGACATATCATAGCTGAATTTTAACAAATCGCTATTAATTTGCGATATGCTATTTAGTACAAAGTGTTGTCACATAACTGCTACAGAGGCGTTATAGCACTGTAGAGTAGTGGAATTTGAACAAACTACTATTTTCTGATATCTGCTATTGACAATACGGATTATTATTATTATTATTATTATTTTTTTTTTTTTTATTTTTTTTTATTTTTTTTTATGGAATTCTTATTAGCGTTGAACTCTGAACAAAGAAAATGTCAATTTGCAGCTCTGTTTAGTGCATTTTATATTTTTACGTACTTTCATGGATTTTTAATATATACTTAACCTAAAATGAGTGCGTCCGAATGCCAGGTCACGAGAAAGAAAAGACTGAAGCGCTTGGTGAGGTGTTGAATGGAGATCGCCTTGTTAGTGCTCCTTATGAACTTAAGTTTAAAAAGGAGAAAGACTCTAAGGTTGTGTGCAAGAAGACGCTCACAACAGAGCAAGTTAATCAGTTCCGAGAGGCAGTTAAAAAGGACTATTATTTCCAAATGTATTACGATGACTTGCCAATCTGGGGATTTATTGGAACTGTTGACAAAGAAGGAAAGGCAGACCCAAGCGAGTATAAATATTTTCTTTACAAGCACATTCAGTTTGATGTTCTGTACAACAAAGATCGTGTTATTGAAATCAGTGCCCGTATGGACCCTCATTCTGTGGTGGACCTGACTGAAGATAGGGAAGTGGATGTTGAGTTTATGTATACAGTGAAATGGAAGGAAACTGATATTCCTTTTGAGAAGAGAATGGAAAAATACTCCCAGTCTTCTTCTCTTCCACATCACTTGGAGATTCACTGGTTCTCCATCATAAACTCCTGTGTGACAGTTCTTCTTTTAACTGGTTTCCTGGCAACCATTCTCATGCGTGTCTTGAAGAATGATTTTATGAAGTATGACTTGCTTCCTCTTCATTCAGCATATTGTCATCCTATTTACCTATATAGAACATTGGTGTATTAATCTATTTTTTTCCTGGTTTCTCGTTTTTATCTGCTGTAATCTTTCTCCAGATATGCTCAAGATGAGGAAGCTGCTGATGATCAAGAGGAGACAGGATGGAAGTACATTCACGGCGATGTTTTCCGGTTTCCTAAGTTCAAGTCAATATTTGCAGCTGCCCTTGGTTCCGGCACTCAGTTATTCACTCTGTAAGAATCTTCTGATTCATCTTTTTGCCTTCATTTTTTAAGCTCTTTTTAAAAGTTATAAAATTGAGTACACAATCATTTTCTATTAATTTTTTCTTGTGCAGCACAATCTTCATTTTTATGCTTGCACTGGTTGGTGTATTCTATCCTTACAACCGAGGAGCTTTATTTACTGCACTCGTGGTCATATATGCCCTCACATCTGGAATTGCTGGATATACTGCCACGTCCTTCTATATTCAACTTGAAGGGACTAATTGGGTACATATGAATTGCTTGCATTACTGTTTGATTGTATTAGTTAATTTAATTCTTGTGAAATGGAATTAGAGTTATACTTTCATTTACACGTTAATTTTCTTGTTTGACAGGTTAGAAACTTATTGCTGACAGGATGCCTCTTTTGTGGCCCTCTTTTCCTTATGTTCTGCTTCCTTAACACAGTTGCAATTGCTTATAGTGCAACTGCTGCCCTTCCTTTTGGCACAATTTGCGTGATAGTCCTAATATGGACGCTGGTAACTTCGCCATTACTTGTGTTAGGTGGAATTGCAGGTAAAAATAGCAAAACAGAGTTCCAAGCACCTGTCCGCACTACTAAATATCCCCGAGAAATTCCACCTCTTCCTTGGTACAGGAGCACCATTCCCCAGATGGCAATGGCAGGGTTTCTCCCATTCAGTGCCATCTACATAGAGCTGTACTACATTTTTGCTAGTGTCTGGGGCCACAGGATTTACACTATCTACAGCATACTCTTCATCGTCTTTATTATTCTGTTGATCGTCACTGCTTTCATCACTGTGGCTTTGACATACTTTCAACTTGCTGCGGAAGATCATGAATGGTGGTGGAGGTATGTAACTTATCTTATGGAAAATGCATTGTTTTTGTGTGTTTTGTGCAGTTTGTTATTCGTACTGAATAGCACTGCTCCTTCTCTATTTGCCACCTTTCACCATATTTATTTTTGAGTTTGTATGGTATGATATGATTTTTCTTTCTTTTTTTTGCTACATATCATCTGTGCCGGCTGTTAATTAGTTATCACATTGTCTGTTCTTGGGTTAAACAAAATTGTCTTCAACTCTATGTAAGGGGGGGAAGCTTATTATATTTTTACTAGTGTAGAAATAAATTTTCTATCTTCACTTTTTGTTTACAAAATTCTATATAAAACCTGTACTATATTCACATTCACATATTTTCTAAATAGAATATCTAAACACCTAGGAATAAGATCATAAAAATAGATATGAAATCATAATGAGTATTAATAGTAAAGTTGTTCATTTTCTTCTACATTTTTCTCCACTCGTCTCTTTCTTCTCATGTTGTTAATTGTGCTCCCTCAACATCGAGGAGCATTTGTGTTGAATGAATAAAGAATCATGTTTGTGCAATTTATGTTTCATTCTTTAAATCCACCAAATACGGCATGTGTTCAAGGTGATGCTAATCCCATAAAGTGTGACATGTAGGAATTAGGATGCATAATTCATTCATGTTGCTACTTCATTTCCTGTAGTTTTGGTGATGTATATGTCAATGTTTTGAAAATCAAACCAGCTAGACCTTCGGGGTGATGGTTGAACTGGATGACTAATAAATAAATAAAAGTAAAAAAAACTGGTTCAGTTAGCGGTTCAACCCGGTTCAAGTTAGTTATTTGGATTACGGTTCAAATGGGTTTGAACCAACCAGCGCGCAGGCTGCTTCCCGGTTCAACTGGTCCAGAATTTTTAACATTGATACATCTAACCAGATTTTGGAGATTTGTTTGAAAGCCTTGGGTGTAGGTTAGGGAGTTTATGTGATTGGTTCTTCTTCCTCCAATTTGTGGCCCGGCAATAGTGAAGTTATCCTTTTGTCTCTCCTTTCTTCCTTCCAAATTTCCATTCTGAATGAATAAGCGACTTAAGGATCAGTTACAATTTAAAGAGGCAACACAAAAGTAAGCCTTGTGTGGCAGATATAAGGATGTTGTGATGTGTGGGTAATCAATCACATAAGACAGGATTAGGAATGAAATAATTAGAGAAAGTAAGATAGCCAAATGACCTTTACAATCACCCATAAGAAGGGTAGATTAAATGCCGGAGAATCTAATTAAAACTACAACAGATTTGGATTTAAATGATCTATCATTTAATAAGGTTCAGGATAGGAATTTATAGCATCATTATATTCATGTAGTTAACCTTGTCTAGTGAGAATTGGCTCTGGTTGCTGTTTATACATTTTCCCCATATATTTGATACATCAGTTGTGTGTAAAGTGAATACTAATCATACACCTTATAAAACATATTTTGCTTTGAATCTTATTTGGATGATATTCTTTGGTTCTGTATGTGGGCTTCTAATGTAGGCCAAGTCCAAACCTAAGTAATTTTTCGCTTAGTATAAGGGTAGGGCCATGGCATGAACCCATGGGAAAACAACTCATAAGTTTGAGCTTATGCCTGTTGATATGAGCCAGGGACCGCTCCAGCTCATGTGTCAAAATGTTATTTTAGGGCCAATCATAGCATTTTTAAATTCTAACAGTTATTTTCCTGAGATGTGAAATGTTTGTCCAATTTTATTATTGGTTACTTAACTTTTTCTTTTCAATTATTAACTGATGTTCTATTTTGTTTGAAAGGAGAGGCAATTCATACATTGTAGTTTGTGCATTTAGCTCAATTGTGTTGACATGGGAGTTTTCTTCCTGAGATTGATATTGTTTTTGTTTCCATAGGTCTTTTCTCTGTGGTGGATCAACTGGCTTATTCATCTATGGCTACTGCTTGTATTATTACTACGCAAGATCAGATATGTCTGGTTTTATGCAAACTTCGTTCTTCTTTGGCTACATGGCCTGCATCTGCTATGGCTTCTTTCTCATGCTCGGTAGCGTAGGTTTTCGTGCCTCCCTGCTCTTTGTCCGCCACATATACAGGTCCATCAAGTGTGAGTAGTTGTGGTTGAACGTTTTGGTAAGTTTATATTGTTTCTGTTAGTTAATGAGAGAAGGTCTATGAATTTCTTTTCCTTTTTTTTGGGTCATAAAGTAGGTTATATAGTGTACCTGATAACAACAGACAGAAGCTTTGACTCCTTGATATTAGTGTCATGTTATTTCTGCTCTTTAATTGCACAAACTTGACACTTGAGTAGATTTTGGAACCATGGGGTTTAAATGTTTTATTACTGTAGTTACTGAAATTTATTTTTGAAGTAGATTGTACTAATTAATATTTCTGTATGTTTATGATGATGAAAATTTAATATCCAAGTATTTACATTGAATTAAGACAATTACTGAAAAAATAACTAATAAGGTGAAATCGTTTATGCTTGGACCAAAATTATGACACCCGGATCGTGATACCTCTTTTGGATTGGAGAACCTGATAAGAAATTGAGTAATAATAACCGTAACTATGAACAATTCAATGTATTTCAGACAGGCTTTTGCCAACGGGGAAATAGAGGCACATGTTTTTTTTTTTTTGTATAATGAAAGTAACGAATTTGAACTTAGAATCTCATGCAGGAGTGTTACTCAATCTCCTCACCATTATACCAACCCAAGTGACATTTTGTTTTCAATACCATGACTTCCCTGAAAGACTAACAACATTTTCTTTACAATTCATCTAAGTTTACTTGTTTAAATAAATATTGTTTGAATAAAATTGGAAAAATACTAATAAAGAATTTCTATTTGTTTTAACTTTTAAGCTATAGGGATTAGGATTTGTAAAAAATAAACTATAAGGATTTGAGGCAAGAAGTCAATGTAAAATTTAAATGGCCAGCAATCCCTGCCAACCATTGTTATTGTCAACTTGTCACAGTCTTTTTTTATTGTTATTTTGTTTTTTGTTTCTGAACGCACTAGATCCAATTGCTTCTTTTATACGTGACCTAATATTTCTTTAAAGCACGGAAAAAGGCAAAAATGATACTTATGGCCAAAGGGTTAAAGTAAAGCAAATTAATGATTCTTCACCTCTTGTGGGGTATCACATATATGAAAAGGCTATCATAAGGCATGCCCAAATAACCAACTTTTATTTGTAAATTGCTTCAGCGCAAGAAACTACAGTGACTATTTTCATTTCGATATATATTGGTACATTTTTTGCTCACTTAGGAGAAAGAAAATTCCCATCACTTGCTCGTTAAAATTTTGAACCCTAACCGCAAATTATTATATTTTCAGTGCATTTTTTAAAATCAGGTGAGCTACCGTGATTTTAAGAATAACTACACTTTTTAACATCAACAAAATCATGGTGTCTGTAATTTGTCAAATTCGATGTTCATCTAAACATACAACGGTTAAAATCATGTGTCTACAAGACTTGTATTTCCGACTTTATTTATAATTTCTTGACTCTCTAGAAAGCATGCACCTCAACTCTACTTCTTGTCTTGGATATATTTAGTAAGCATGTTTAAAATCAAGAAAGGGAAACAAAACAAAAAGGAACTCAAAGGTGATCTATGGTACATATCCATTATCTAAAAAAATTCTGTATTCTCACACAAGTTGTGGCTCTCTTGTACACATTTATGATTGCTTAAATTTATGTAAGGAACTTGAACTCCTTATTTCATTCCAAATGATAAACATCTCGTGTAGTTAGTCTTTCTAGCAAGTATATATTTTCACCGTTGATCTTCTAAGCATAACATCGAATTGGTTTTTTTTTTTTTTTTTTTGTGAGTATTTTTATCTTAATACTACTCCCAAATTTTTGAAGTATAGCTTATGAGCATTTGACTGAAAACAACTTAGAAGTTTTTTTGTTAGTGTATGGGGTTCGAACTCCAAACCTTGCATATATTATACATTGTCTTTAACAATTGAGTTAAGCTCATGAAAGCAACTTAGGAGTTTCATCTGTCTTTAACTAACTTAAAGATTGTGATTAAATTACTTTTCCTCTATTCACTTGGCATGCTTCACTGAATCACTATCATGGTCAGCGTTAAACTCTAATTATTAGATTGGCTTAAAGTTAGTCGTGTTTTATTTTTAGTTTTTGGAAATAAATAAAAATTGGTCTGTAAATAAGTAAATCTAGCTCGATCAATTATTAATTTTTTTCAATATTTTGATAGGATTGATTTACTGTTCAAAACTTCTAATCATAGGACTATGTGCTAAAAAAAAGGGAATATAATTACCATTACCAATTGTTTATCAATCTATGTATTCCTTTGTAAAAGTTTCAAACAGAGGAAAAGGAAGTCAACTTAAATTTAACCAATAATTGAAGGAGATAAAACAAGCATAAAGCAACTATACATAAAACGAATGTTTATCATGTCCAAAAACAAAGCTATAAATATACCATTATGAGTATGATCCTATGATGTATATGTATGATAAGCCATAAAGAATAGTCTACCCAACAAATTAAAGTGATCCAAGTCTTACACGCCAAGGGAATTACCTTTTTATGATTTGAAAAGGCTATTCATTTCATGGTTATATATTTTCTTTGTAATGACATGAATTGGGGAGAAAAGAGAAAAAAATATTGGGATTGAAGAGACAAAAGAGGATATGGCTTTTGGGTCACAATCAATTATTTGGATTCTGTGAACAAAAAATCCCATTAGTAGTAAGTGATTTATAAGTCGGTCCCTGGCGTGCCATAGACGACATATTTGGTCATACTCTAACCCATTCCTTATTTGCATCAAAAGCCCCACCCCTTTAGGACTCTCCCTCTCCTCAATTGTCACTGCCCTTAGAATTAAGGGTAAATGTTCGATCAGGTTAATTTTTAAGAGATCAGGAGCTCTGTTTGTTAACATTGTAATTAAACAAATTATGTTTTTTCAAAAAAAATTCTAAATTATAAATTGTCAAAATTAATTTTTTTTTGGTACAAAAATTAATTTTTCTAATGTGTAATAAATAGACCTAAGTATATAGTGTCATTGATCAAATTGAACTTCATGGTCAAACTTGTGATTATTTGTCAAAGTTAATCAAGTTTATGAACCATGGAAGCACTGGCACACCAATTAACTTTATTCAATTATAATCAAGCTCTATTCCCTCTCCATGCCAAAATTTTCAAAGTTGCAATCACCTAAAAAGAAAGCAAAAGTACGACTTTCATAGTACTACCTTTCATGAAAAATCAAGAGTTAATTAATTAAGTTCAAATAAGATCTATGGAGTTAATTTTAATCTTACAAGTTACAACAAGGAACCTTAATTATATTAAAAATTGATTTGGCTATAGCTGTACGTGTACATTATTTAAGCCTAATGCTACCCCATATAATTACATTGTTAGTCAATCTTTTTTTTTCTTTTTTCTTTCTAATACATTGTTGGTCAATCATTTTTTGGTGAAGTAGTTTAGTAATTCACTTTGAATAAGTGAGAAGTCTAGGGTTCATACCCCAATTCATGTATATGCAATATTTCTATCAACTGAATTAAACTTACAGAAATATTGTTAGTCAATTTTAATTGATCGATCATTAATTTTATTTTTATCATATCTAACTTAAAAGTTAAATAAATAATTAGTAATTGGATGTTGAAACTGTCTTCAAGGGTCCTCTAAGCCTGCATGTATAAACAACATGTCTGCATGTATAAGCAACATAATTGTGCGAGTAAGACATATATAGTTTCAGGTGACAATTAAGTTATCCATTAACCAAAAATAGAGAGTTTAGTCATTTGAGTAGACACCCATCAAAATCATTCATTCATCTATTTATATTAATTACATTTTTTTTATTACATAAACAGGTAAATATATGACTTTGATTAATATCAACCCAAATGAATAATTCCTACCCACTTTTTATTGATGAATAAATAAAAATTTCTAAAAAAAATTATTTGTCAAGGCTTTACACACATGTTTATGAAAGTGGTGAGCATAGTTCACTTTATAGTTTACATACCAAAGTTATCCCTTTACTATGGTCCTTCGAATGATTATGAATGGGTCACCATATTGATAACTAATAATAAGAATAATTATGAGGTACAGTTTTTATGTAACATCAAATTCTCACGGTCAAAATGCAATCCTTCATAATTATCATATTTATCTTGTGATAGATAGAGTCGTGATTGAAGTGTGTTAGATCGAATGTGCTAAGATAGAGAGAACGATCTTCTGTACTAGTAGATAACGAACAAAACAAGCTTTGGAACAATCTTCTGCACATTGATTCATAAAGACACTCTTGACTTCTATAAGCAAAATGGATAAAAATAAAATAGTGTTGTACAATTGTACTAGTAAGTAACCATGATAACTAGAGTTGAAAACAAGTCAGATCTACCAACAATATTATGACTTAAGCTTATTTTTTATTGAGGTGTCATCGAGTTAGACTTTTTTAAAATATACAATGTAAAACCTATTTCAAAAATCAAATTAGCTAAAAAGATAAGTAATAGATCACAAAAAAATTGTTTAGGCCTAAAAGTCAAATTATATATATCAAAATATAACTTAATTTCGTTGACATATTAGTCTGTTATAATTCTAGTTAGAAAACCAATTTTTTTAGAGATATTAATTAATATGAAATACGTCTTTATACCCAAATTTCAAAAATAATTTAAAGCCTATGCTAATAAGTACATGTTAGACTTTTTTTATTTTGAAAGAAGTACATGTGAGCCTGCCTATTTATGCAAAATTTAGTTCAACTTTATATACTACGTAGATAAAAGTGGGAATTAAGTGCTATAACAAAATTTATCGCATGCATCTCAAACTTATGATATGATAACAAAAATATTTTTCCTTCAAAAAGTATTTTGTACGTATTATACCATATACTTTTATCTAATTCGTCTTATGATATTCATCTCTACTTAATGATGTCCTTCAAACAAACGTTTGAAGCCTAAACTATTTTTGTACCTTTATAGTTAAGAAATCCATAAATAAAAAATTTGTGTTGGAAATATAAAATGTCACTTTTGATCAAATAATAATTACACAACTATTTATAACTTATTAGACTTTTGACCCGTGCGACGCACGAGTCTTCTCGACTATATTAGAGACCAATAAATAATCTTTAACCCGTAAGATCATGGGTCGATCAATAAACGCAAATTAGATTATTAAAGATACAATATTACAATCGAATGATAATAAAAAAAATTATAAAGAAAAAAGATAAAAATAATACAAAATTTTATATTATTGTACGGGTCAATTTTATTTATTACTTTTATAGTTAAACATAAAAAAAAATAATGCAGTTTATGGTTCCTAACAAATTATTTAGGGTAGCCGAGTTTGCATGGAAATTAGGGTATTCTATTTGTAAACGTATTAAATAAGTGTACAACAACTTGTCAAAAAAAAAATCTACAGAAACAATAGGTTAAGTTGCTGCAGATATAATAAAATTAATAAATAATAAGGATAAAGATTAAGATATTTATTAAATTTTTGCTTTGAAAAATATTCATGGTTATTAGAGAGAGAAATGAAAAACATATATGATGCAAATTTAGAGCAAAAAATTAGGATAGAGTTGTTGCAAACCTAATAAGGGATTAGTGGAGGGAAAAAATTAGGTTAAGACTTAACAAAATTAATAAATAAGGATTTGTTTTATTTGCTTAACCAATATCCGTGGAGTCTTGTTTAACATTCTTCTTTATATAAAAATATAGAACATTTTTCAATACTCATAGAACCATATTTAGTTCCTTTCAAAGTTTATATCAACAGAAAAGTTAGTGTTCGACTTTCAACATTTCATTTAATAAGATGGACCGACCAGGTTCACACCAACTGATATAGTTTTTACAATTCATCAAACCAACTAGTAACTGTTTTTGGATATGCAATATGAAATGTTTTCGGTTCCTTTAACTCACAAATTCAACTGTGTATATTTTGGACACCAAACCATCTAATTAATGACTTGAAGTTGCAAATTCTTTTGTTACATGTTTCATTTCATGACTTGGAGCTTCTCCAATGGACTCAACTTTTTCACTGCATGTTAATGTTATAACCTCGTTTTAGAACTCTTCATTTAGGCATTAACCACTTTCCAACTCAACTTGAAGAATCCTGTGGGATATAGGCACCTTGCAAATGTTTTCTAGGTTCCATTTCGATTGGTAAAAGCTATTGTAAAAGTAATACATTATTAAATGTCTTTTCTAACATACTAGTTTGTGCCCTAATTAAATGAGATGTTGGATTAAATAACATAGGGATTCAATTCTTTCCCATAAAAAAATGAACCACTTTGTAGTCTTGTAGACACAAAATCTTAATTTGGTGATTCAGAACAACTCAACAGGGATTCACTAGTTGAAGAATCTGATAATTAGAGTGTGTAAAGTAAAATATGGTCCCAAACCCAGCTAAAAAGTTAAAACTTTAAATATTAGGATGGATTGAACCAAGTCACTATTTCAAGAGTTAATAGTGATATTGATTATAACATGTAATGGCATTTGCCACTGCTTGCAAAGGAAGAATGAGAAATGCACAAAAGGGAACATCATCACATCCCATGCCATTAACACTGAGCTAATTGATGTTGCTTCATGGTGGTGGGGCCCTCTTCCGTTTACTCTAGCTATATTATTTCCCCCGGAAACATTCAACCATAATAACACACTATCATGACTTTACCTTCAAATTCAACACGTAGGGTCCTCAATAAAACACTTACAATTCTTTTTAGAGAAAATATTTACACAACCATGACAAATTTTGAACCAATCTTTCTCATATTTATATTATGGTTTTACTCTTTTTTATTTCTTCGCTTTGTATTATTTTTTACTAATAAAAAGAAAAAAAAAATAATTATCATTAAAGTTATCATCAAATATCATTACTCTTATTTCTAGGTTGTATTTTCTTCTTCTTATATAACCATGTTTTAATTACGAAATATCATCATCAATTAGAGATGGATAATCTTAGTTGAAGAATCTCTCGTCCACCATTCATTCTATTCAAAGTATCTTCTTTCTGTCCAAACTTTCAATATGAGTCTCTTACTATCAAAACCAATCCGAATATTTGAATTTCAAATACCACAATAAAAATAAAATACTACTACTAATCACTATGTCTATTGTTTCATCTTTGTTAGATGGAAAGATGGAAAGACAAGGGTTAATAAATCTATGTTATAACATCAATATATTTTCAATTGTATGAAATACATTTATTATTTATATCTCTTCGGTTGCTACTTTATTTGACTTGATCATATTTGATTTAAAAGATTAATTTGTACAATTGCGTGTATATATGTTTGTTTTTCACAAAAAAAGTGAAATACATAACAATTCTGTCGAAATCAGTTTTTTTTTTAATAATAAAAAACAGCAAAAATAGTTTTGAGGTTAGTTAGTTTTGATCAAAACTAATAAGTCACCAACAATTTTTAGAAGTTGTTTGTTAAAATTCATGTGTTCTATTCGTGTAATCCCATAAACAATGGTTCAAGTCAGAAAACAACCAGATACATATGATGCACATGGTGCCAATATTATGATATTTTCAAGTAGTATACTATGTGTGTTGCCAGTGCCATATATAAATTGGGAAACATTCTCACGCCTCACTGACAGACAGTGACTCTTGGATCTAACACAGACTAATGTCTCAGGTTTTTGTTCTTCTTTCTATTGCGCCGATCTTTAGATAAAGACAGACCTTTGTCTGTGGGCCCCCTTCCATTGACCAAAAGTCAAATCATCACTAAATTCTCTTCTTTTTTTTCCATATTTATTTGGTTTTAATAGGTAAACTAATAAGTCACAAAAATTCAAAGTAGAGAGGATCAAAATTATAAAATAAGCAACGAGTATAGTATATAGTATATACTATACATAAAATACCCACCACCACACAAACTTATTCCTCCTCCTTCTCACTTTCCCTCCTTTGAATTTTATAAAAACACATAAAGCAAACCTCTTTTCACAAAGTTTTTTCCCACAACAAATTCTCATCATACTACTCACTCACTCTCTTTCATTCCTCTTTCCACACTCATCAACTCACTCTATATTTCCTTGCAAGTCCTCTCTTTCTACAAGCTTGATAATTTTCTCAATGGAGAATAACCCACTTCAGCTTTTACCTCATCTCCCTTTAACACTCCTTATGATCATGATCATAGTTTTGTTTCCTTTGAGTACTGCTGAAGCAACTGCAACAGTTTCTTCTATCAAAACTGATGCAAAAGCTCTTCTTGCATTCAAAAAATTGATTCAAATAGATCCAAATGGAGCTTTATCAAGTTGGAATCCAAAAACCAATCCATGCAAATGGGATGGTGTGACTTGCACCCTTGGAAGAGTCACTGGTCTTGAAATTAGTGGAAACAATGATGTTTCTGATACTATTTCTCTTGATCCTTTATCTTCTTTAGATATGTTATCTGTTTTGAAATTTTCTCTTAATTCATTTTCTGTAAATTCCACTTCCTTGCTTAAGTTACCATATAGTATAACACAACTTGATCTATTCCTTGGTAAAGTTTTAGGTCCTGTTCCTGAAAATTTATTCTACAACTGTCCTAATCTTGTTGTTGTGAATCTTTCTTACAACAATTTAACAGGTCCTATTCCTGATAACTTTATGCAAAATTCTGATAAACTTCAGTCCCTTGATTTATCTTCCAACAATTTGACAGGTTCAATTTCTGATATCAAAATTGATTGTAAATCATTGTTGCAACTTGATCTATCAGGAAACAATTTATCAGACTCAATTCCAATTTCTTTGTCAAATTGTACAAGCCTTAAGAGTTTGAATTTAGCAAGCAATTTTATTTCTGGTGGAATTCCAAAGGCTTTAGGCCAATTGAATAAATTACAGTCTTTGGATCTTTCACACAATCAAATTACTGGTTGGATCCCTTCTGAATTGGGAAATGTTTGTGGTTCTCTTTTAGAACTTAAACTTTCTTTCAACAATATTACTGGTTCAATTCCATTTGGTTTCAATTCTTGTACTTGGCTTCAAGTAGTTGATATTTCCAACAACAATATGACAGGTGAATTACCTGAGTCGGTAATTCGGAGCCTCGGATCATTGCAGGAACTTAGGTTGGGAAATAATGCTATCTCTATGAAATTTCCATCTTCATTATCTTCATTGAAAAAATTGAGGATTGTGGATTTTAGTTCAAATAAAATTTATGGATCCATCCCTAGAGATTTGTGTCCAGGTGCAGGTTCACTTGAGGAGCTTAGAATGCCTGATAATCTCATAACAGGTGAAATTCCAGCTGAATTGTCAAAGTGTTCACAGTTGAAGACTATTGATTTTAGTTTGAACTATCTCAATGGTTCAATTCCTGATGAGTTAGGAGAGCTTGAGAATCTTGAGCAGTTGATAGCATGGTTCAATGGTTTGGAAGGAAAAATTCCACCAAAGTTGGGTCAATGTAAGAATCTTAAGGATCTTATATTGAATAATAATCACCTTAGTGGTGGAATTCCAACTGAGTTGTTCAATTGCAGCAATCTTGAATGGATATCACTGACAAGCAATGAACTCACAGGCGAAATACCGCGAGAGTTCGGACTTTTGACAAGGTTAGCTGTTCTGCAGCTTGGAAACAACGGTTTTACAGGTGAGATACCATCAGAGCTAGGAAATTGCAACAGTTTGGTGTGGTTGGACTTGAACAGCAACAAGCTCACAGGAGAGATCCCTCCTAGACTTGGAAGGCAGCAAGGAGCAAAATCGTTGTTTGGCATTCTTTCAGGAAACACTTTGGTGTTTGTAAGAAATGTCGGAAACTCGTGTAAAGGAGTTGGAGGTTTACTAGAATTCTCAGGAATCCGATCCGAACGGCTCTCACAGGTAGCATCATTGAGGTCTTGTGATTTCACAAGACTTTATTCCGGTCCAGTACTCAGCTTGTTTACAAAATACCAGACTCTGGAGTATCTTGATCTCTCCTACAATCAGCTACGCGGAAAAATACCGGATGAATTCGGAGATATGGTGGCCTTACAGGTACTTGAATTGTCTCACAATCAACTATCTGGTGAAATCCCTTCAACCCTTGGCCAGCTCAAAAATATAGGAGTGTTTGATGCATCACATAATAGACTACAGGGTACTATCCCTGACTCATTCTCAAACCTATCATTTTTGGTGCAAATAGACCTATCTTACAATGAGTTAACTGGTCAAATTCCATCTAGGGGACAACTAAGCACACTTCCAGCCACTCAGTATGCAAACAATCCAGGTCTTTGCGGCGTTCCATTGCCCGAGTGTAAGAATGACAACAGCCAATCTACATCAAATCCAAGTGATGATGTTGGCAGAGGAGGACATAGAAGATCAGTTGCATCATGGGCAAACAACATTGTCATGGGAATTCTTATTTCTGTTGCTTCTGTATGTATTTTAATCGTGTGGGCGATTGCAATGCGCGTAAGGAGGAGAGAGGCCAAGGAAGTCAAGATGCTTAATAGATTGCAAGCATGCCATGCTGCTACAACATGGAAAATTGATAAAGAGAAAGAGCCATTAAGCATCAATGTTGCAACATTTCAGAGGCAATTGAGAAAGCTTAAATTCTCACAGTTGATTGAAGCAACCAATGGTTTCTCAGCAGAAAGCCTCATTGGTTGTGGTGGTTTTGGTGAAGTGTTCAAGGCCACACTCAAAGACGGAACATGTGTCGCGATAAAGAAGCTCATTCGACTGAGTTGCCAAGGCGATAGAGAATTCATGGCTGAGATGGAAACCTTAGGAAAAATCAAGCATAGAAACCTTGTCCCTTTATTGGGATACTGCAAAGTAGGAGAAGAGAGGCTACTTGTTTATGAATACATGGAATATGGAAGCCTGGAAGAGATGCTCCACGGAAGAATAAAGACACGTGATCGACGAATTTTAACATGGGAAGAAAGGAAGAAGATTGCAAGAGGTGCTGCTAAAGGACTTTGTTTTCTGCATCATAACTGCATCCCTCACATCATACACAGAGACATGAAATCAAGCAATGTGTTACTTGACAATGAAATGGAGTCAAGAGTCTCGGATTTCGGAATGGCAAGACTAATAAGTGCACTTGATACACATCTCAGTGTAAGCACATTAGCAGGAACACCTGGATATGTTCCACCAGAGTACTACCAAAGTTTCAGGTGCACTGCAAAGGGTGATGTTTATTCATTTGGTGTTGTAATGTTGGAACTTCTTAGTGGGAAAAGGCCCACTGATAAGGAGGATTTTGGTGACACAAACTTGGTTGGATGGGCTAAGATTAAGGTGCGCGAAGGGAAACAAATGGAAGTAATTGACACTGATTTGCTTTTGGAGACTCAAGGAGGAACAAATGAAGCAGAAGTGAAAGAAGTGAAAGAAATGCTAAGATATTTGGAGGTTACTTTGCGTTGTGTCGATGATTTACCTTCTAGAAGGCCAAGCATGTTGCAGGTAGTGGCCTTGTTGAGAGAGCTTATACCTGGATCAACTGATGGTAGTAGCAGCAGTGCTTAATAATTGAACCATGTTCTTGTTCATAATAATTATTACAAGTGAATGAATTTAAGATCATATATATATATGAGGCTTGTAAGATTAAATTATCTACAGATGTTATTTCAGAAGTTTGTTTTGCCTTGTTTCACAATAGATTGCTTCATTTTGTTGTATTATTTTTTGTAAGTGATAGAATGTAACTTGAATGTAGTAATTAGATGTGAAATCAGAAAACAGGTGATGAATTAAATGCAGCTGTACTGGTCCAATCAAATAAAGCCAATGCACCAAAGACAAATGTGATATGCAGAATGACTATACTTATGCACCATACTTTGTGCAATTCAATTAAGAATAATTTCACTTTAAGTCCACCATAAGATAGGCTATTCCCATTTAACTTGGACACAAATCCCAGATGAGTAACGAAATATTTGAAGCATCTGCATAAAGCAGTATTAGATTAGCCTAAGGTGGTTAATAACCTGTTAAGGATAAATAGTTTGTGATAATCCGAGTTCAAATCCTAGCTAAAACAATAATTGACCAAGATTTTACTTATCTTCTAGTTGAAGAGCAAATTACTAGGATCTTCTCCCGGAAACCAGTAGGTTAAGGCAAAAAAACTAAAAAAAGTTCAGCCTAAGAAAATATTAATAGCCACACTCATTTTTTTTATATGATTGGTAGGCACTCTTGATATTTGATCAGTTTAATAGATGCAGGATTATAAATTAGGAAATTACAAAATAAGAGGAAAAAATCATTTTAGTTTTCATTTATGGAACATAAGAAGATATCCAAATCATATCATATTTTAATAACGACCACAAAATTTATTGTATATTGTTTTGAGAAACTTTTTTGTAAGAATTTTGTAGTACTCTCATCACAGTCAGTCACATGTTAAAGTTTCAAATCACTTTTATATTTCAACCCAAACATCACAAGTTAGCAACATATGAAACACAAGGATCTGAAAGTTACCAAATTGAACACGGTTTCATGAACTCTGGAGGATCTTGGATCCACAGATTAGCCCAATGGGCCAAGGCTTCAATAACTTCAGCTCAAGGCAAGAGGTTGAGCTAGCTTGCTGTATTCCAATGACAACACCAACAATTGCACATGCTGAAATATAATGGAAAATTTCTAACATGAAGAAGCATGAAACTTGTAATATTGGTGGGAATATATCAAAACCAAACTTCTGCTACTATTATAAATGTCCTGCATTATACATTACCTTAACTACAATCTATATATACTGAAATCAATTTCAAAAAGAAATATCTAAAACACAATTGTAAATCTAAATAAATAAATTAGTAAACTCACTCAAGTGCAAACTTTGCTAAGGAACTTAATTCCACCAACAAAAGTTCTCCCATCTTGCTGGATCATAGGGATTTGAGGTCACTCCTGAAAAATGAAAACGTTTCATAAAGAATTACTGTTAACTACTATTTGTGTGTAAATAATATTCTGGAAAGGGTTAACGATGTGTTTCGTCCTTGCAAATAGGGGTCGTTTAAAAATTCGTCTCTGTATTCGTTAATCCTTGCTTTTTAGCCTTGCAAAGTTTAATCAGTTAAAATTTCGTCCCTTGACCCAGTTAATGACTGCCACGTCACTAATTTGATGACGTGACAATCACTGCCACACATAAAATTCCAATTTTGCCCTTAAGAAGGGGAAGAAAGAATTGGAAACCCAGGGGTAAAATTGGAATTTCATGTGTGGTTTAGCGACATGGCGGTGATTAAGTGGGGAGAGGGACGAAATTTTAACTGATTAAACTTTGCAAGGCTAAAAAGAAAGGATTAACGAATGCATGGACGAATTTTTAAACGACTCAGGACGAAACACATCATTAACCCTTCTGGAAAAGAGAATACACGCCTAAAAACGATTTAAGAAACTTAAGGGAGAGGAAAATGAGCAAGCATATGCTATTACGAACACAACAATTCTTCCGCTGTCATATGTACTCCATAATGTCATTCTACATTATTTTATTGCCAACTTTACTAGTTACACATTACAACTACCACTTTGAATGTTTCTTCAAAAACAAAAACTACCAATTTGCAAGGTTTTAAATACGGGTCGTTACCGTGAAAAAATGGCCGCGACAAAAAGGTATAGATGGCCATCGATACCGTTTTACTGTTTTCAGGGTGAGATGAAAAATCACACTGAAACACCCGTTACTACCGTGACAAACAGCCGATACAACCGTAAAACTCCGTTACAAATGCGACACACCATTGTGGAAGCGTAAAACACAACACCGTTCATAAGGAAAAATAGATAATGAGAGACTGCGATGAGCCAATAGTATCTCATATTCCTTTCATTGCCTGTTTTCATGTTGTATAGTATTGTAATGTTGTAATTATTATATTTATTTTAACCATCTTATAATATATAAAATAACAGTTCAATTTAAGTTATTATACACTATATGATAGAATAAATGATTAAATAATATTTGTGCATTGTTGTGATTAATTCACATCGCGACGACCGCAATCTATAACGCAACATCCGTAACAGCCGAAATCGCGATAACCTTAACGCGACCGCGATCGAGACCGCGACCGATATTTAAAACCTTGCCAATTTGAATGAATAAGGCAATCTTTGAAATACAATTCAATTATGTTAGGGTATTGGATGAAGTCATATGCATAATGAAGAAAATAGGACTACAACTTATTGGAATAAAGATGCAGATGCTACCAAAATATTGTTACTAGACATTTTTTGTATTAGAAAATTAACATTTTTTTAGTGTAACAGCATATAGCAAGGTAATGCTCAGGGTTAACTTAAGAACTACAAGCACCAAAATTGCAGTTACATCAAATATCTCATATCATTCATTGCAAGGCCAACAGCAAATACCAAAAGTGAACCATCAAGTCCAACTTCAAAGTCAGTAATTCAAATCAATCTAACAAAATCAATACATAAAAGTTCACATACTTTCTTCATAGCTGAAGAAAAGGAAAAATATGCTAATAAGTTAAACTAGATAGCTCACTCTTGGAAATGGAAGCAAACGGAGCTTAAAAATCGTAGGAAACAATTAACTAAATGAAATAGGTTCATGATACAAATATTATCCAATCATATCTTATTGATGTTGTAAAAGACACCTTTTTTAACCTAAAATAGCAAGAAATACATGGTGGAAGATAATCTTGAGAATGAGTAATAAAAATTTCAAATAGAGGACTCAACGATTAACTGTCATTTGAGGTAATTTGGTTATTTTGGAGTGTCTGAGAAAAAAATTGGAAGTGAGAAGAGTAATTTTTTATTAAAAAGGAGATGGGCCTGTGTTATGGTTTATTTGATGGGCCGTGTTAAGATGAACTAAAGATTGTTGAAAATTGTTTTTTTGACATTCAAAACTTCATAATAACATATGTAAATGACGTTTTTACTCCGACAGTAGTTAACTACCGTTCCAAGTATACAGCACCAAAAAAAAAAAAAAATGCTCCAGCAGTAGTTAACTACCGTGGAGCATGTATGTTGATTTTTTTGGGTTTAGGTTATACAGACTACTCATTTTCTTTGTCTTCTCTTCTTGTTCCTTTTCTTCTTTCTTGTAAAAAAAAATAACTTCATTTCAAACACAGCGCATTAAGTAAATTTTGAACTAAGAGTTTGTACACATCCCTCATAATCCTCATATACAGATGAAAATAGATGTCACTGAAATGATAAACTACAGATCCAAATAATAATTCAACTTTAAGATGTTTGTTTCATTTCTTAATTTTATGAGAGCTTTTTTTCTCTATTTTCCTTAAAACTCTTTGCTAACGTTGAAAATCTTCCCTATATATTCAAGAGATTTGGGTTGGTGATCATCATTAAGGCCGAATCTTAGGATTGTTATTTGCCTTTCCCTTGAGTCCAAGCTAGTATAAAAGGAAGAATAAAAGAAGACAGAGAAAGGAATAGGCTGTATAGGCATAAAATGAAATGAATTCAACGGTAGTTAACTACCGCTGAGTCCAGCGGTAGTTAACTGTTGCCGGTTATCCCAACGGTAGTTAACTACCGCCGGTTAAAATCTAGCGGCAATTAACTAACGTTGGAGTTAAACTTGTCATTTTATGGTGTTTTTTTGCTTTGTTTAAAGTGAGAAAAGCAATTTTCTTGACGTTAAGGATGGCAAAGTAGGCCAACCTGGTCCGTTTAAACCCGCACCACTTAAGCCAGTTTAAAACGAGACGGTACATGCCGAGTTAATTTAGGTGGCCGAGTTCAAAATTTCACTCCTCGATGCTTAGGGGCGGACTGGCGAGTTAGCCGACCGGCCCGTCAAACAAAAAAAAGATTAATGCATTTTTTTTAAAGTTTTGTTGTTATAAAAAAAATTATGTTTTTTTAGAGGTAAAAAAGTATGTCGTTGTTATTTAAAAAAATGGTTTGAAATTAAATTGTGCTAAAAACAAGCTTATGAGACAAATCCAACACCATCAGCATAATTAAAAAAGACAACATCATAATTAATAGCAACAATGCCACCATTATAAATTTAACGGCATTAAACAAGTCTCAAACTAAAATCAATATACCAATAAAACAAATCCCAAAATAAATTCAACAACTAAAGAGGTGGAGCAGAGGCAACAACGAACTCTAGCAAGCATAGCGACAACAATCCACTCTTCTCTGTCTCAAAACTAACAGGCTAAATGGTTTGTCCCGACGGGTTACAACCCAATACCGCATTGTTGGCTAAGTTATTTTCTTACATATCAACCAACAACATCCTCTATCCCCCTCTTTTTATGGGAACTGGTCTTCTTGCACATCCTGGACTTAGTAGGCTAATAGTTTGCTCATACTGCTCGGTTGTGAATTTGTGACCACGTTTTTGAGATGAAAATTTGATACTTAATGGGTGTATGTATGTGTAATGTATACGAACATACATACGTATAAAGTACAGAAATGTGAAAAATGTTTTGGGAAAAATAAGCAATTAAAGTTACACTCAAAACTAAATTTAACAATTATCTTGAGATAAATTTCTTTTGTAAATGTCACGATTACTATAAGACGGGTAGAAAACTCTTTTTACTAAAATGAGTAAGTATTTCTAAGAGAGAGTGAGTAGTAATTCCACAAGTCTACCATTGTAGGCAATAAATTGAAATTGGATCATTCAATTAATTTATGTAATGATTACTAAAGGTGGTAAACGGATGATAGCTATGTTTACTTGTTATCAGCCTAAATAAAACGCTTTAAAGCTAATTAAGAGTATAGAGTTATGATTTAATTGAAAGTATATAGAGCCAAACTCTTTGGGGCATGGCCATACACTAGAGAACCAAAAAGGAAATGCACGTGGTCCCAAACACTAGTTAGATAATCACCAACAGGGTAACCCTACTCTGTAGAAGCCCTCTCTATCTGTTTTGATTGTTTGAATTGTCAAAGAACAATCACACCCACTTTCCCCCCTCCTTTCCTGCTACATTTTCAGCCTTCATCATTAAGGTACCCTAACCCTCGTATATTTTGGTCCCATATAATATACCATAATCTTTCTCATAGACTTTATTTTATATACACCTTTCAATTTTGTTTTTATATGTCTTTTGTTTTGTTTTGTATTTTTGAATTGTTTTTATATCTGTTTTATTTTACTTTTTGACAAATATATGGCAATTTTTAAAAATCCATCTAATAATATATGATCATGAGATTGATTTGATAATATAATATATATTCACTTCATCTCACAATAACTGAATTATATAAAATAAGTTTGTCCAAAAATTTCTGTAACTCACTTCATAATAATAAGTTTAATGACAAAACTCGCGTATACTATGTGCTATAAAATGAGAAATTGTAGGGTGTTTCAGCTTATAAAATGTCATTGCAGCGTTTTACTATTTATGTTAGTACTTATAAAACCTATTTAATTTTTTCTATTGAATGAAACCTAATTAATTTTATTTTTCTTGTTTTCTACATGCAATTAAATAAGAAAAAGATAACCTTTTTTTACAAGAAGAAAAAGATAACATAAAGCTCTCATTTTCTTTCTTTGCATTAAATTACTTTAATTTATCCAAACTAAGCATAAAGGAAAAGCTTTACCAATACTTTGTTTTCCTCCATCGAAAGGTTATTTTCGTGGTTTTTTAACATAATTTTACATAACAATTTTATCAATTATTTTATTTTATTTTTCATATCATTCTCGTTTTCTTGATAAACATTATATGAATTTTGAATTTTCGCTCAATTTTTATATAAATTTTAGATTTTATGCCAATTTTAGATTTTTTAAAAGGCTTAAATATGATTTTCGTTCCTGTAATTTAGGCGTGTTTTGATTTTTGTTCCTATAAAAAAAAAGTTTGAATTACATCCCTGCAAAAAAAAAATTATTTGAAAAAGGTCCTTGGCCCCACTTTTTTGTTGATATGGCATGGTTTTGACCCTGTGGCGCTAACATGACAGGCCACGTCATTAAAAATTTAAAAATATTTTTTAAATTCAGAAAATATTTTTTTAAAATTAAAAAAATTGAAAAAAATCGTAAACAAAATTTCAAATTTTTTTCAATTATATAATTTTTAATTTTTTTGAAAATATGAAGAAAAAAATTGAAAATTACTTTTTTTTTAAAATCTGGAAATAATTGTTTGAAAATTAAAATATGAAAAAAAAATAAAAAAAAATTATATAATCTCAAAATTTATAACTCTTGAAAATATAATTTTTAGTGTTTTCGGAAAAAAAATTAATATATAATTTTCAAATTAAAAAAAAATTCGGAATTTTTTTTATGATTTTTTATTTTTTTCCAGATTTTTTTAATTTTAAAAAAAATCATTTTTTTAAATTACGTGACATGCCACGTGGCGTACAACATGCCAAATCAGCTGGGATGTGGGGCCATGAACCTTTTTCAAATAATTTTTTTTTCAGGAATGTAATTCAAACTTTTTTTTTACAGGGACGAAAGTCATATTTAAGCATTTTTAAAATTGCATTGATGTTTTCATAATTGTTGAAAAAAACATATTACCGTAAAAGCTAAGAAATCAAACTTATTTGTTTTCACAAAAGCCACTCACTAAAACGTAAGTTTGAGTATCACATCGTCAAATCAAACAAATTTCATATGCAAATAGATTGAAGAAAACAAATATGACATGAAGAAATGATAAAGAAAATAGTTTAAAATTAAATTAAAAGAGTAATGATACATAGACAACCATAAGTGGCAATACACCCCTTAACACCCACACAAAAATCTGACACGTGGCTACGTGGATCCCATACAAGCAAAATTTCTCTTTCATCTCCTCTTTTCTCTTCCCAGTACATGAGGTGTACGAGGGTGTATGAGAAAAAAGTGTGTCTATGTAACATTTTCCTTTTGCAATTGCAACTAATTAATGAAAAAGCAACTATACTGTACCACCCCTATGGTATGCTGCTGACACTGCAACCTCTCTGTTAAAAGCATGTGCCTCTTTAGAGCTTTGTGTGTGTTTGTTTATGTTGAGAGGGACGAATGCCTATTTTAACTGTGGCACTGAAAAACATGGTCTGTCTTTATATATATACGAACGCATTTAAAAGTAACACATAGACATTGATAATGACTTTGCCATCTTTAACCCTTTTCTCCCTCAATTCCTTTTTTATTTCTTCTCATCCAATTTCTTAATCAAAAGGGGGGTATATATAGTCCCCCTCTTCGGTTCATATATTGTATAGAAAAATAAAATGGTCCCCAACCAAACCACTGCCATTATTCACCCAGATGAATGTCACATGTGTCATTCATTTAATATATATTATAAAGGGTCCATATGCTCTAGCAAAAGGACATAGCAAGAAGAAATCATACTTTAGTCCAACAACATTAATAATATTGTCTCATTTTTTTCTGAAAACAACAACAAACGATTCTCTTTTCTTCCTCACCACATGCATGCATTGCCTCTAATGTATAAACCGTATAATCCAATAATCCAATACCGGATATTTCCACATATAATCGTCCCCGCAATGAGATTTGTCGTTTTGTTGTAGATATCCTCCCACTTGTTTTCTTAGTCGAATCCTCAATTAGAATCTAAATTCCTATTCAAGTTAGAAGCCACACAATTATATGGTTTCCAACTAGTATTTTTATATTAAAAAAAAAACCCATATTTATATAATTAATTTTGGAGGAACAATATAAACAACCCTCCCAAAATTAATTTCAAGTTGGAATAGTAGCAATAATATAAAGAATTTTGAGGACTCTCCATAATTCTCGAAACTTATCAATGGCATTTTAATCACAATTTCTACCATTATTTCACAGCGTAAATGAGTCAGGGTCGGAGAAGCCGGCGTGCAAGGTGGTCTATTTCTCAAAGTCTCAAAACTTTGACGGTCTAACTAAATTTTTCTTATTACATTAAATAAAAATGTTCAAGGTTTCAAATTATAATGAAATTTTAAATTATATCAATAAATCCTAAATTTTGAGGCCGATTAGAACATGGCCTTCAAAATGAGCTAAGACAATTTTAAACTATGCACCTAGCAATGTTGTCCATAATGTAGCTCGGTTAATTAGGCATAAAGGTAAAGCTAACCTCGCATATTATTTTGATCTTTTGAATATAGTAACAAATGAACAATGAATATGTCAATAAACCAATGAAAAAAGTTACAAAACATTTAAAGCAAACCTTGTTCAATAGCTGTCAGAGACTGATCAAACCTCTAAAGTTCTAAGCACTGCATCCCGACAACCATATTAATAAAGAATATGAACTTTTTTCTTCTTCAAGTAATACAATTTAAGCTAGTCAAACAAAAGAAAGAAAAAAAGAATAGGGAAAGAAAGAACCATATGACTTATTGTAAATTAACTTTTCCAGCAATATATCATCTTTAATTTCTCTTGAGGAAGATGTTTGTGTCATTCTGCTTCCCCTTCTGTGGTGGCTGAAGACATGTAACCCATAACAATGGATGTTTCTTCTGATGGAACACCAGAAGTTGAAGATTGAAACTGTTGCTTACAAGCTTGGCATGTTACTTCCATAACAGTGTTACTTATCTTCTTAATAGCTTGTTTTCTCAAAGCTTCAGCTTTTCCAAGTTCATCTTGTGCTTGTTTTCTTATCCTTTTAGCATTCTCAAACTCAACTTCAGCTATCTCAATTTGACGTTTAGCTTCTTTTCTAGCTTCTTCTGCATAAGCCTTTTCAGCCATTGCCAACTTTAGCTCCTCACTAGTAAACTCTTTCAACCTTGCTAGTTCCAATGTGGATACATCATTCCTTTGTTTCTCTGACTCATTATTTCCTATTGAAAGTTTCAAGTGTGTTTCGTAGTTTTGATCGTTTGAATTTGGTTTTTCTACTTGAGGGTTTGTAGAAGAAGGTAAGAGTTGAAGTTCTAAGTTATGGTGGTGATGAGAAGTGGAAGGCTTGTTGTGTATATCTGAATTGGTTAATAAGGTAGGTGCTGATAATGGTTTATCAGGTGGTTTTGGAAGCACTGGTAGTCCTTGTAATGGGGCTGATATACTAAAATTTGCCTCACTAGATGGACTTGTGCTTGAAGCAGTTCTAGAAGAACATGCAGGCTGCATTGTTGTTGCTTGGAATTCTGGTTGGTGCTTCCCTCGGATTGTGCATGCGTCTTGATGTTCTATGAAACTCTCCACCCTAATCAAAGGACAAATGCAACTTTAAGTCAATAACCATATATTATAGGTTTGTTTGGATTTATTTATGAGTTTACCTACTACAGACCTTAGAACTTGTGATCCATTTGAGAGAGCTTGTAAAAATAACTTATAACATGTCTATAAATTGTTTTAAGTGTGTTCATCATGATGATAGTTTTGAAAATGGTTTAAGTATATATCTTGTATGACTTTATTTTATCTTTTATTATAAAGAAAGTTTATACATAAGCACATGAATAATAAGCATCTATGTTATATAATCACATAATTAAACAAACTGTTTATCCAATCAAGACCTATATATATAAAACTAGATTACATGACTAGATTTTGATATTATATATGTTAATGCCAGTTATAGCTATTTCATCTTAAAAAATAACATGGACAAACACAAAATTAATTAATCAAAGATCTGGGTCATGACTCATAGGAAAAATAATTAATTAATTAAATCAATTAAATAAGACAGAATGATCAAATAGGGTCTCCACTAGTACAAATTAAGTCTTCTCTCATACATATGAATCATTTTAGTACCTTGTTTGGTTTATTGATAAAAAAAAATGTAGATAGGTAATAATACGGTCCATAAACTTATAATATTAGCTAGCTAGTAGCTACTTAATGATACTGGCTCTTACAGGCAATTTGCAAAGCCTGCATAATGATGAGGGGGTGGGTGGGCTGTATACTGTATTCATAATCATATCATATATTCAAAATTTCAAAACATAATGCTAAAATTTTCAGCTTATGTATTTAACTTTCCAAAATAGTACTACTATTTTATTGTATGAAGAATAATATGATAACCTAAGATGAGAATTTAATTACAAAAAGGGTATCTGAGATTTAAAAGAATTTTTGTTTCACTCTCAAAATATAAAATTTTAGGGTTTGACTTCCTAGGAAGCTAGGTGCAGCAGAAGAATAATCAAATAATATAATATAGTTATAATTGAAGTAGTAAAATACTAATATTAATTTGGTTTCCGTTAACAAACACAGTCAATTGTTTCAGCAGTGACCTGAATTTGATGAATGATGAACCACACACACACCGAAAAAGAAAGAGAGAGAAAAAGAAAAAAGATACTCCTATACAATAAAGATGGAAACTTGGAATGAAGAACAATATGAGAAAGTGAAAGATGGAAAAGAAAGCAGAACACAAACCTGGAAAACACACGACCACAATCACACGAATGTCCTCTGGTACCACATGTTTTGATATGTGCTTTATAATCAGATTGAACAGCATAACCTTTGTTGCATTTGTCACAAACCCATTGTTTATGATTACTATGTTTTCTTCTAAAATGTTTCTTGATTCCAACAAGGTCACCTAGTGCATGACATGGATCATGATGCAAACAACTTGGTTCTGGACAAACAAAAACTCTCTTTTTTAATCCTTGTGTTGTTTCTCTTTTCAACAATTTCCATGGCACTTTGTGTCTTCTTCTATGCATTTGAAGATTCTGGTCTCTTTGAAACCCTTGGTTACAGATCTCACAAACATATCTGTCTGATTCTAACAAAGTCTTTGGTGATAGAGACACAACTTCAGCATCTGGATCTAAACACACCCACAAAAAAAGGTTAAAAGAAACACCAAGTTAAAAAAAGTAATCTTTATTTATGAGATATGTTACCTGGTGTGCCTGCTGGTCTTCTTTTTCTTTTGTTATTAACACCCCCATTTTCTGATAATGCAAAAGCAGTAGTGGCATCAGAAGAGGAATCAACAGTGTTGTCTAACATGGGTGGAGTGGTTTGAGAGAGCTATAATAAGCTAAGAAAAACCAATAAATTCAGAGAACCTGTTGCAGTGAGGTACAGTACAGCTGGTGGTGGTGAAGTTTGTAATAGTGAGTGGGATTTCAGCTTTATTCGTTGAAAGAAAGATGATAGGTGATAATGGCAAAAAAACAGAAGGAGGAAAGGAATGAAGAGAGAGAAAAAGGTAGTATTGCTTTATGAAATCAGCTTTTTTTAAGGCTTTTTCTTAACTAGCTATATAACTTTTTTCCTTTGCCACGAGCTTTTCTTTGCTTTGCTTTGTTGTTGTTTCATTGACCCCTCACCTTGAGCAGGTAAGGTTGAAATCAAGTCTTGATTGTTTATAAAAATCTGTCTCTTTCTCTATGGATTTGGATTAGATGTATTGTGGGACTGCATGCATCGTAGTCGTTCGATTAAAATCAAACGATAAAGACGCGGTAAAATGGATATTAACCTTTGAAGATTTATAAATCAAATTTGAAATATAAGTCGTCTAATTGTCTGATCTTATTTGTATGATCAAAATACATGTGACAAGTTGTGATTATAGATTCCTTGAAAAAAAATTGTAATTACACATGTTAAATATTGGAAAAAAAATTCGTCCCTAGTCTTATGTCTTATTTAATGAATTAGTTGCACGTCGAGTATATTTGTGTGCTCGATTTTTTTTCTTAGTTGGTCCTTTAAATTTTAAAATATTTGCACCGATATTGTATTTTTTTTTTATCATTTTGCTCTAAAACAGTTGGATTTTGTTTTTTGAAAGACCTTGAAGTGTTACATGTTGATGAGTGAACACAATAATTACGTGTCATGACCAACAAGACTCAATCAAAATATCATATTTTTTTAAAATTCATAGTTAGGGTTCACCTTTTTGTATGCTAAAAACAAAATTAGGGTTCATCATCCCTCAAGTACAAATTATCCAATAATCAAAATTTGGTTTAAAAGAATGAACCCCACCAAACAGAATTTTAGACAGAAATTAACAACAAACAAGAAAAAAAATACATAAAACAAACAATAGCATATAGTAAGTCATCATTGATCACTGTCATGACACTGTAATTTGCATGAATGAGTGGTTGCCGGCCAAGATATATCCTTCCATTAACGCTTGTACTAATCAAACACAAACTATCACGTGGTAACTAGAGACAAAGTATTGTTCAAAAAAACTAGTGACAATGTCTCAGCTCTTTGCTTAAAAGAGGGTAACATGACTACTGCCTACAGGAGTGTAAATAATGTGGATAAGGTACATCCAAAATTAACTCCCATACCAAACGGGCTGAGGAGGCCTCGAGAATATATATAGACTGTAAAGAGGTTTTTTGACCAGAAATTTTCTATGGAAATTCTATATACTGCATATGATTAATAACAAGAATGGAAAACGAGGACGTACGTAGAGGATGAATGCATCACATGCATAGCCATATCCGTGTAATTTAATTAATTGATCAAGTCGCTAATTCACATTTGTATATAGACACTTTTCAAGAAAAATCTAGTGTTATGTTTCAAAAAAATCTAGAGTTATAAAACTTTGGCCGTGAATATTGGATGAATTACATCCATTAACAAACACAAAAAGGAATATTAACATCAATAAAGTTATACACTTATAATTATTCGAATATATTTTCTCTTGAATTTTTTGTTGCAAAAAATTTATTGAAAATCAAAGTTCTCAAAACACATGTTATCAATAGAATTAATCAAATGGTTTGTCAAAAATAATATATAATTAATCAGAGGGAGTTAAAAAAAATATCTATTTAATACTAAATAAAAATAATAATTTTAGTGCCCTTATAAAATGGTGTACTGGCCTACCGACCCTCCCACCCACTCTCAGGGCCACCGCTGCACTTTTAAATGACTGAATCAATCTCCATTAACATGTTTTGATGAATGTAAACAATGTGTATTGTCACCTATCCGTGTAATTTAATCTTGTCATGTTAACAAGTCTTCTAAAAGAATTGTTTAATGAATCCATTATAAGAAGTTATGTTTTCATTCAGAAAAAAATTGTCTTAAAAATATAAGTTAAACACATGTAAAAGTAATAGTTACACAACGTTCAATGTAAGTGTTACCTTTTTTTTTAAAGAAAGAGTTACCACTTTCCGTTGCTTAATCAATGCCCTAAGAACAATTGTTAGCGTTGTCCTTTAATTTTAAACTGATATTGAATAAAAAAATTATTATTTTGTAAATATCCACTTTTCTTTTCTTTTTTTTAATTAATATTATGACATAGAAAGGTAGGCAGCTTTTATTTGATACTAGTGTAAAATTAATTTATAACTTCAATTAAACCATTTCAAATTTATTTTGTTTCTAGTTGTTTTAAACTTTGGTTAATTAAGTGTGTCCGCATGGTGTGTGTGTGTGTATATATATATATAACATAGAAGAAGTTCAATTTATTAAGGACCCTATCAAATGAAGAAGGAAAAATATGATAATTTGATATGAACAACAAGGTGACTTCAACGAAATTAACAGTAACGTGATTATATTTTTATTTTTATTTT
Organism: Medicago lupulina; assembly: GCA_958299785.1. Taxonomy (NCBI): domain Eukaryota; kingdom Viridiplantae; phylum Streptophyta; class Magnoliopsida; order Fabales; family Fabaceae; genus Medicago; species Medicago lupulina. The sequence continues at coordinate 11,425,814 of OY283142.1, read as the reverse complement.
TAAAACTTGGTATTCGATCTAAGGACTGACTAATTCAAGGGGACCAATCGCACCGTCCACTTGCGGGGGCTCCGTTCTAAGCAAGAGCAAAGCTTTGTATGGACTTGCACACCAAAATTAGCATCAGAGGGAATTGAACCTGAAACCATGAGAGGAGCACACTCCAAGATCCCAAGTCAACCACTAGGCAAAACCCAAATGAGTTAACATGATTATATCTTAATCTTAAAATATCAATGTGATAAACAGTAATTGAACCTATTGGGTCGGTGCCTTCAACGGCCTCCACGCCTCTGACGTTCGCTCTTCTTAAACAGTGTTTGGTCGGATTCTTATAGTGGTAAGGTTTCTCACACTTTTTGGGGCTTTCTGGAATTGTTTGTTGATTTATGTTGTTGGGTTCTTTAATCTGCTTTCTAAGAAGAAATCATGTTGTTGATTTCGATTCTGGTTTTTGGTCAAATTGTGATCTCTTTTGAGTTGCTCGATTTCTGGGTTTTTGTGACCTAGTTGTCGTCATGGAAGAACAATTATGCTTCTCAGGTTCTCTTTTGAGCATGAATGAACTTTCTTAAATGCCTATGTGTGCGCCTCATATTAGAGAATGGAGTTTGTTTCTTACTTGGCTTATGGTGGACCGGTTGTGCAAGACAAAAAGTCGGGTGCTAGCTTGGTTCCCAAAGCAATCAATGTTGTTGGTGGTGTTGATACAATCGTCAAAGTTGCAGCTAGAAACATCACTACATAATCTAAGTTATCCTTCGCTCAAGTAGTGAGCAACAATTCAGATTTCACAGTCACCAATTTACTCCAACCCTGTATGAATACACCAAGGGAGTTGAAGAATGCAAAAGTATCCTCCATATGAGGTTGATTATGAAGAAAGGAGAGAAACCTCCCTCTTGAAAACAACTACATGAAACCTTGATTCCTCTTTGGAAAATCAATAATTGGAAGCTTGTTATGTTGGACAAAGGTTTCTTCAAATTTGTCTTCTCAACTATTGAGGAAATGTGTTATATTTGGTCAACGAGTTCCTGGAATCTCAAATTTGGAATCTTTCGTTTGTCGCAATGGGTTCCTGACTTCTGCCTCGGCACTCATAAACAATTTAATGCCCAGGTTTGGATTCGTTTCACTGATCTCCCTCGGGAATATTCCTAATCATTTAGTCCATAGACTGGTTTTAATGAAATGTGGTTCTAATTGATAGGAAATTAGGAATTTGATTACTTTGATCAAAACCACAATGAAAATGTTGGAAAATACAACAAGTTGAGTTTGACTCGAATTATTCGGCTCTCATAAACAATTTAATGCCCAGGTTTGGATTCGTTTCACTGATCTCCCTCAAGAATATTCCTAATCATTTAGTCCATAGATTGGTTTTAATGAAACGTGGTTCTAATTGATGAGAAATTAGGAATTTGATTACTTTAATCAAAATCACAATGAAAATGTTGGAAAATACAACAAGTTGAGTTGACTCTAATTATTGTAGCATACCCGGAAAAGTGTTGGAAATCATTACTATTTTGTATGTGTTGGAGAGTCTGGGGAGCGCTTGGTGCGCAATGGACTAAACGTCTAGGATCAGCTAAGAGAGAGACAACACACTCTTACCCGAAATTCTAAGGCAATGGGTTTATGTGTCTCCTCTCTTAAATATCCAACGTTTGCTTCATTTTTAGTCGATGTGAACATTATCACTCACACTTGATTTCCAACGGTATGTTCCTAACTATTTTCTGCGTTAGATTTTGTCTTTGTTAGAGTGTCCTTCACTTATATGCTTTTCTTATTTCCATAATCAAAATATGTATGTTATTTGTTACTTGAAAACTTAACTAATTAAACAAACTTATACGTTTGTGAATATTTAGAAGTTAACCATAATCAATTCAGTGGGAACTATCTCTACTTACTTTACCATTTTTTATGATTGTGTTTGCACATTGTTTTATATAACAATAATTTTATGATTTGAGCTAAATATTTTCTTCAAAGATGAATTCTACTTTACATCAATTTGAATTCATTTGGTAAAAAAAACTAATTTAAACGCATTTGATAAAATAATTCAATTTGAAGGTATGTAGTACATAACAGCTACAAAGTAATATCGCAATTGCATTTTTATGCTAGTTTCCTTTTATTCTTCTTCGTTTTGTGATAAATCCTTTTTTAAATAGTAGTACTAGTTTTTGTTTCCATGTTTTTTTTGTTATCATATTATTGATACGAAATTTCCACTATCATTTAGTGGTGACTAATCTTTAATGAAAAACTCGTGAGACGCATAAAATATGTTCTGCTATCCTTATCAAATTCTTTCATATGAAAGAGTCAAAAATTGAACCCCTTAACTTGAGACGTCTTAATCAATAAACACTTACAGCAACTCATTGTGTATTTTATTCCAAAATTTTAACGTAGCACTTCATATTTGCATGGATTTATTTATTTTTGAGAACTGATTGTGAAATAATTCACATATAGTTGATTTGTTTTCAAGTTGGAACTCGGAACCCTCTTGAGTGGGTTATGTGACGATGGAGGGTGAGCTATAGATGATTCATCTGGGATGCAATAAAATTCAAAAATCCTAAATCATGTTTATTGGTAAAAATTTACCTCGCATCCTTCCTTAGACTTATATCTCTTCCTCACAAACACATTGAACTTCTTAAAATACTTTTAAGTATAATAAATAAATAAATAAAATTACATACCCATCATTTTTCTTTTTGTTATGTCAATTTTAAAATAAAAACTTCTGAAATTGATATTGATTTCAGCAATTATTAAATTTAGAGTGCTAAATTAGTATTTATACCAGCAAATTCAGATTTTATAATTGTTTAAATGAATATCAATTCGACAATTTGGATTTTGAAATTGTCGGAATTGATATTAATTGCGGCAAGTTTGAAATTTAAATTTGTGGGACTTAAGTTTTTTCTTTCAGTGTACCGCCATTTTCAAATACTGAAATTGTGAATGTTGGTTCACAGAATACGTTTTATTTTTTTAATGGGCCATACGAGCACCTGAGGTGAGATACTTCTCTAGATTGCTTAAAAAAATGGTTTTTCAAAACAAAATAGCAAAATCGGATTGACATCAAATTTCGTTTAAAAGAATGTGGTTTTTGGAAGAAACAAAATTAAGGGTGAAATTGGATTACCATCAAATTGTTGGGGTAGGGGTGCAATTAAGGGGGTATGAGGTAAAATTTTGGTTTGCACGTGGCCTTATATTAATATTTTTAGTTTCTTATTAGTGATGGTCCATAGCCACATTTTTTTTTAGCCTCATATACATCAAGAACCTCTTTCTGTAGATTCTAATTAGACCTTTGGTAGAATAATTATAATTAAGTGAGTCTATTATAGAAGATGTGGATAATTGACCACCTCTTAAGTCATTGTAAGGACACACTTGCAATAGCCCCTTAAATATATCTCAGACTTCAACTAGTGATTTACCACCTTCTTTTTGGGTGAAGCCTATGATTTGAGTAGTTAATGCTAAAACAGAAGTGTTTAATTATCGAGAAAAGCTTGTTCTAATTGGTCCTAGAATATGTTATGATTGATCTCATTAGTCCCTTTTTTCGGAAAATTATTTGTGTACCTTGAATTTTTTGTTGGATGCCGATATATTCAAAAAGACCTAACGGTGCAGTTTGTTGTCCGCTTACCTTTTATTTAAATGAGACACAAAAATAGAAACATTATTTTTTTTCCTACAATTTGGGATAAGCCTATAATTCATCTTTGAATAATTATAATTAAATATAAAAAAATAACAATGAAATATTGTGTACCTTACTCAACAAAATTCTAGGATGCTAGTAAAAAAAAATTATAGGAGTTTTTTTTGGGATAAAGTTTTACAAGAAAGCTTTGGTTTAGTATTTTGTCAACAATTGCATTTCTTTGTTCTAATTCTTGTGTCTTCTTTTTGGTAATTAATTAACTCCTTCACGTGTCTCTTCTTTGTGCTATCATTGCAACTATACCGATCAATGCATCCCACCCACATAAGCCAACTCAGACTCATGCCTAATGTTTCCTCGATGACACACTTAAACAGTTAAATATTCGATTTTACTCAGTTAAAAGACAAGCATATCCAATAAGACATATATGCTGCTATAATAATAATGACTGAATTTGATTTGAATTGTTCAAAATGCTTAGTACTCATCTATCATGCTATAGTTGAAATAAGTCATGATAGAATAGAACAATGTGCTTAGAATATTGTACAAATTTCCAAAAGGCAGACCAAGATTACTGTCACAAGGAGGTTCCATCACAAGGTACTGGGACCCAATATTTTAGCAAAGGAATCTAATCAAGATTATTCTCTTGCTTGCATTACTTGAAATTAGGGAATAATATATCAACCATTTTATTTACATAGCACTAGAGACAGTAAAGAGAGTAGGACCCAGATACTGTGATAGTCATTAGTCGTGATATGGCACATTGGAGTAAGCTTCTCATTAATATTTCCATAATTCCATTCATTGAGTATTGCCAATTTAGAATCATTCACTCATGCAGGGGTCACATTTTTCAACCCATTCCCTAATTTCGTATTCGTAGCCACTAACCAAAGCCGTTTCTGAAATTTTGGTGGTCTAAGGCGAATCTATAATTTGGGTCTTAACTAATAAATATATAAACATCAAATATGATAAAAAAAAAAATTAAGCAATTTTTTTAAAGTCTAAGATCCCTAAAAAAAATTTGGAACTCAAATTTCGTACTTACTTTTTTGGGCCTAAGGCGGCCACCCTCTTCGCCCTGCCTCAGATACGGCCCAAATTTCGTACTTACTTTGTGTTACAAATCCTAACTCCTAAAATGCTGGTAAAAAAGCTAATGAGTAACGTTTGCTTGTTTTTTTGTTACCATGTTATTCTCTACACCTATGTTTTGGTTTCCATATTTAGATTAGTCAAGATTTTGAAAGTGTAAAATTGATTTTGAAATGTATAGTTGTTTTTAAGTAGAATTGATTTCGCTCTAAAATTAAATCTATTTTGAAGTTAGAATTTGTAGTTTTTGAGTCTAAATATGATTTGTCATGCTGAAATTTATTTTTCATCTCATTTTTAATTCAAACATAAACAATTTTATATTTAATTCACTTTTAAGTAAAATACTTTACAATATCAAGTCATTTAAAATCAATTTTTGTTACGGCTGAATTAAACATATACTACACATTTAGTTTGTTAGTTTTGAATTTTCATAAGCACGAGTCAGAAATTAAAACACATGGTTTAAAGACTCAATCTATTTACCACTCTTACCATACCAATTTGATGTATTTTGTTGCTTCATTAATTTAAAATCTATGTTTGTTTATTTTCATGAGCTCAACTCAATCAATATGGACATTGAATTATATATGTCGATAACTCGGTTTAAGTATTGTCTAAGGTGAATGAGCAAAAAAAGGTTCGAACATTCTTGAGACAAAGATAATGGATCCATATTATGCCCAAAAAATGGACTAACTTTCATATTGTGCCAATAAAAATAAAATAAAAAATTATCTGTAAGACTGCAATTGAATTTGAAAAAAAAAACACGCATATGAGCATGAATGCATGGATGTTAGATTTTTATTCGTAGTTTAGTTATATCCTCTTAGCTTTTCAATAAGCTGTGTTTATTGTAAATTATGTGTATGCAAGTTTAGCACTCAGAATTACTTCTATACTTTAAATAGAAAATGCAACAACTCAATTGTATCAAGATATTTGTATTTATTGCATTTTTGATAGAATGAATAGCATGTAATGTAACACCACCATTACACAGAATTTTGGAAGAGTGGTTTCACAAAATTTAGTTTAAAGTTTGTTTGATAACTGTCACTTTTTCACAAGCTTATAACTTAATTTTACTAGTTTATTTCGTTTTGTATAAGCTAATTCAAGTAGTTCAAGGCTTAAAACTTTAACTTATCGTTTTATATCTCAAATTTACTTTTGTAGTATTAATTGAAAAAAATTGATATTAATTGAATGTATTTTTTATATCATTTTATGCTTATGAATTTGTTCAACCGTTAATTTCATCTCACACACTAAAATTAATGAGTTAACTTATATGCTAACTATAAGTCGACTTACTAACGTATGTTATAAGTTAACTTATATAGTTTATTCGCTGGGTTTTGGTCAAATAGAGCCATAGCCTTTTCCTTATAAAATCATTGAAAAACAAATTAGCCTAATTACTCACCAATAATGGTACTTCTTATGATCGAATCGTTGTATATTTATAAAATTTATCATAATTTGTTCTTCGTTCATGAAATCGACAAGGTCCAAAGCTATTTATCGAGGTCCAAAGCCATCATATATGGAGTGGGTGACTTGCACTAATTTCTCTGTATGATCGTGGGTTGTTTCTCAATTTCCAAACCATGATCATGAGACTATGCATTATGGATTTTTTGTTTTGTCCAAAGAAAGTTGAATTAACCGAAAGAGGACACAACACAGCAGTTAATGCTTTGTTTGCAAGTTTAGAAGGAAGGGAATGAATTGCTTTAAGGTTGAGAAATATATGGGAAAATTGAGAAAAAATTTACATTTTTTAAAAGAGTATTTTTGTAGAAAGCGATAAACTAATGTTTATGATTGATATATTTTTAATTTTAAGAATATTATAACATAAATTATATTTGAAGAATTCTTATAAACCCTCTCAAACCTTTCAAAACTCTCATCCAATACAATTTTGGGTCTTGTTAACGAGTGTTCCCGGTGCCCTCTTTAAACATTTTAAATCAAGTAGTTATTCTTTAAAAATGTCAAAGTTTTCAACTCCTAAAGCACTTTATTACACAAACTTTCGTAAAAAGTTATCATTTTAAGTCTTTAACCAGTGCCCCGGACACTAGTTAACATTTCCCTTAGTTCTTCTAAATTGGGAGTGTTTTGTATTTTGAAGAAAAATAAACCACAAAGCTTTCTTCTCCCAATGTCCTCTAATTTTTCACTTACTCCTCCTTTTTTTTCAAACTCGTCATTCTCTTCTCCTCCAAACTCACAAACAAAAACTAAAAGAAATACATTTTTCAAATTGTTTCTTAGGGGACTAAATTGATTTTTTCAAACTGTTTCTTTTTTTTATCCTATTGATTTCTCACGTGTCCTACATATTTTAAAGGCTTGCCTATTTTAAATTATATAATTTAAAAAGGGTAAAACGCCCTTCAAAATACGTTAAAACATATTATTATTATTTTGAATTTATTGTTTGAATATGGTACGTGAGAAAGTTAATTAGAGGGTGGCATAATAAATTCTCAAGCCAGTATGGTACAGGTCCAATTAGGCTATCAAGTATAACCCGTTTTCTTTTAAAAATATAAACTTTTACTCCATACCCCCTATTTTACTCCTACCCCGTAAATACGAACTTCCATAAACAACCTTCATTTAAAAAATAAACAACAATTTTAGAAAAACTACATACCCCAAAAATTACACGATATTTTTAAAAATAAAGGATCTAGCATAAGTATTTATATCAGCAGTTTTGTTTCAAACTCAGGGGTGTGGTTGACCGATTGGGGCTCATCCTCCCTTAACCAAGGGTCGAGGGTTCGATCCTCGCCGTGGGTACGGAAAAACTTTAAATCTCTGGGCCAACTGTCCCACCCTTTGAGGTGTCTCCAATCCAGCGAGGGGAATAGTCACTGCGTTCGACGGTGGATACCCTGGTCTCGACCAAAAAATAGAAGTTTTGTTTTAAAAAAATAACGTTTAAATTTTTAAAGAAAAAGGAGATTTTTAGTAACCCATTTTGTCTCGGTAGAATTTGGTTTTTTTATAAATTAAAAAAATGTTAAATTGCATATTTAGTCTCTTGATTAATTTTTTAGTTTTATTTTAAACCTTTAATTAATAAAAGTTCTATTTTGGTCCCTTAATTCCATCTTCGTTTGTTAATTTGGTCACATTATGTTAACTGTAACTCAAAATACATAAGGTGAACAATTATTGTAGGTGGTCCACCGTAGACCTTATTAAATTATTTAATTGTATTGTTTCGATTTTTTCTAAAAATGATGATCGTGGTTGGATCATACAACTCTGATGTATCTTAATGTGTATCACCACCAATTAATTTTTTTCTCCTCCTCCTCCTCCTCCTCCTCCTCCTTCTTCAATTCAAAAAACAACAACACACAATTTTATCACTACATCAGCAACAACTCTAATTCATAAACCCCGAAGAACATATCTCATTTATTCAATCTCTCTCTCTCTCTCTCTCTCTCTCTCTCTCTCTCTCTCTCTCTCTCTCTCTCTCTACCCTTCTTCCAATGTCAGCTCCAAGTTAAATCTAAACCACCAAACCTAAAAATTCAATTGTTAATAATGTTAAATAGAACCAACAATAACCGAATAAGTTTCATTGCAATTTTGTATACAAAGCTACAATAGCGCACACGTGTATGTGCGAGAGAGAGAGAGAGAGAGAGAGAGAGAGAGAGAGAGACGGCGAGAGGGTTACAAGTGGTGTTGTAGTCGATTATTCTCTTCTTTTTTTTTCAGTTTTTTTATTCCGTTCTCTCTTTTGTTTAAAATATAAAACCAGTTTGATGAAAGGAGTATGTATTCATTTTTTTGGGCGTGTGTGTTTGTTGTTGTTGATGGAAGTGATGATGGTATGGGTATATAGTCTTTGAGAGGGAAGAATCAATGAAGATGATGGTGGTGTAGGGATTTAGAGGCTTGATTAAAGAGTTTGAATGTTTAATTTATGTTTTGTTTTTATTTTTCTAGCTTTATGGGTTTTAATGTTTGAAGATTGATAAGTTGATGAAGGTGGGGTTGAAGATGATGAAGAAGAGGAGGGAAGAAGACGAAGAAAGGAAAATAAAATCAATCGTGTAATCCAATGGTCCTCTTTAAATGAAAAAGATAAAACACTTAAAATAAATAAATAAAAACTAACAGGGTTTATGGTGGACCACATTTGAGGCTAAAATTATCAAAATATGACCAAATAGACTGATGGAGGTAAATTTAATGGACCAGTATTGACATTTTAAGAGTCACGAGACCAAAATAAAACGCATAAATTAACTAAGGGATCAATTGAACAATTAAGCCCAAAAAAATAACAAAATTGAATACGAAACTATATGATCGATCCATAATAAAAAATTTCGGTTAAATACTAAAAAATGGATGTTTAGCGACAATTTTTGTTTACCATTAGAAGTCAATCTAAAAAAAATAAAAATTGAACACAAAACTATCCGATTTTTTCAAAATGAAAGATCCAGTATAAATTGAAAATGAAAACAAAAGACCGCATACGAGTATTTTTTTTATATAAATAAAAAGACTTTTAGTGACCCTTTTTTTTTGTGTGTAAATTTAATCATGGTCTTCACATGCATTTTTCCAACTCAAAATTATATTAATTCACGATAACCATAAGTACCATTGCATGAAACAATGCTTCACCACTAGTGAGAAGATCTCGTTGTGGTCAATCCTCTAAGCTTGATTGAAACATTTTTCTACGAGCCTTTCTTTGTACATTGAACCCTCAATTCTCAAATCACCTTTCTTTTTCATAAAGATCCACTTGCATATAACCATCATTCCTTTCAAAAAATGCATTTTGATTTTTAGATAGTCTTGGAAGTTTCTAATTTGTGTTCTTCTCTAATAAATGCATTTCCTCATTCACCGCCTTCAACTACTTCTTGCTTTCATTCCTTTCAATTGCCTCCCTGAAGGTCTTTGATTATGAGTCTTGGAACCCTTCAACGACATTTAAAGCATAACAAACCAAGTCAACATAACTGTATCTTATAGTTGCAACAATGGTTTTGATCTCCCTGTCTTTAGTCAATCGATAATAAATATCTATTGTTGGTTGTATTCCACTTGAACTTGATGACGAGGTCTCATCCTTGTCATATTCTATTGTTTAATCAATCGAAAACTCCACCTTAAAATGAGTTATTTTCGTCTATGTTTTAGAGTTTATAGTCTTTATTTCTTTGCACTTCACCCCTATGCAAGTCTCCTCTAAAGTATCATCTTTGCTTACCATGACTCTTGATCCTCTACTAGGTTTCATCTTCCAAAACTTGTAACTCTTCATGCCTTCTGGATAACCAATAAAGACACATTTCAAAACCCTAATATTAAGATTGTATTTTTTGATACACACATATGCCAAAAGTATGAAAACCTTCAATGTTAATTAGTCTACCATATCCACTTTAAACCTTCATAGGTGTCTTGAAGTTTATTCATGTTGACGAGCATTTATTGATCAAGTATGCTGCAGTACTCATAACTTCACCTCATAAAATCTTAGGTAACTCAACTTGCTAAAGTGTCTTATTCGTGCATTCATCTAAACACTTTTTGTTGTAGTATTCTTGGTACGGTTCTACGCCGCTTAATTTCCTATAACCTAGAAACTTCATTAAATTGCTTTGAAGCAAACTATAGACCATTGTCAATTCTTAAAGCTTTGAATTTAGTTCCCAATTGATGTTACATGATGGTATGCCATTCTTTGAACTTTTCAAAGGTGTCACCTTTATATTTTAAAATATAAACTCATACTATCATAGAATAATCATCAATCATAATCAAAAATATATGAACCTTTCCCATCAATTGGTGTCTTAGACGAACCTTAAAGATGTGAATGACCATACTCAAATAATCTACTAGATGATGCATGCCACTTTCAAACTTAACCCTATATGCATTTGCCTAATATGCAATTATCAGAAAATTATAGCAAACCTTATTTAGTTAGTTCAACTAAATCTCTTTCATTAACATGCATTATAATATTAATATTCAACAAAAAAATACCGCTGGCAATAATAATAGTATTAATTAAATATCATAAAAATAGTCCCCACAAACATAGTTTAATTGTATTATAAATGTGAGGTCGGAGTTCGAAACTCGAATCCCCAACCGCTTCATATTAAGGGTGGAATTCTAGCTATTTGACAAAAAAAAGATATAGTAAAAAAAATAATAGCAGTAATTAACAACCCATTTTTCATTTTCTCTATCCATATAAAAAATAAAAGTTGTGTAAGTGGTTATTTTCATCCTTGAGCGTATAACAAGTAGGCCTAATAGCTATTTCAAAATAAACCATAATTATGTATTGCATTAGCCAAAATAGTATCAAATGTTAAAATAGTCTCTCATTATTGACAATAACTCTTTTTTTATTGGGACTAATGTAAAGGTAAATAATACTTATATTGATTTCCTAAAAATTACTTATATTATATAGATTGACATGAAAATAAGTAAGTATACAAACAAAATAATATGACAATACTAACAAATTACTTTAACATCACATATTGTTTTGATTAACGAAATACATAATCAAAAAGTATCTTAAAATTTTAAATCAAAAAATTATTGTATCTATTCATTACACATTTAAACACAAAAATGAATGTTCTCGTAAACAATTTACAAGAAACAATTTACTTTTTAGATACATTAAATAATTTATGTATTTGGTTTAGATTCTTGACTAAATATATCCATTATTCAATGTATCTAAAAAGTCAACTTTCTCTTGTAAATAGGACCAAAGGGAGTATAATACTATATTTATATTCAAAGGAGTTGGAACCTCACAAAAAAAAACACAAAAATGAATATTTGACCAATAAATGTTTGTATGCGTGATTGCCGCACCTCATAAAAAATTGAGATATGTATTCCTTTGACTTTGCTATATTTTTTAATTTTAAATAAAAAAATGAATTAAAATAAGGAGGCAAATATTTTATGCCCAAAAATATGTCTTAGCATCGTTTCTCTCTCCCATTCATACACATAACATAATTCTCTCTCTCTCTCCTCTCTCATATCTATCTTTCTCTTTCATTCAGATTTCAATTTCAATCTTCTCTCTCCAGAAGGGCAAAACCTAAAGACCGTTTGCACCCACCAAGTAAGTTTTCTCTCTCCTCTCTCCAATCTTTTTCTCTCTCTGTGTCTCTCTCTCCCCCTCTCTCTCCCTCCTTTAAAATTTGAATACATGGGTCCTTTTTTCTCCTTTTGAACCTCCTTATAAATATTTTTTGTTCTGTAAATTTGTCTCTATTCACCATTTCAACCTAGATCTTTTCTCATTTTCTCAAACCCTAAATTCAGATGTCGGATCTACGTACCATGGACCAAATTCAAAATGTGGGAACTGTAACAACATTCAGATCTAGGGGTTTCAACTTTGTGGTGATTTAATTCATAAAGTTTCAACCTTTTTGCTTAAAAATGGTATTTTTAGATTCATTTCAGCTTGATCTATGAATTTGACTTTAATTATCATAACCCATTTTCAATTTTATTTAATTTGTGCTTTGTTTTATGATTTTTATAGTTTTTCAATCTGATTGTATGGGTTATCTGCTTAATTGATCTATAATTTATTTTGTTATATTGGTACTTTATGTAATCTGTTATGTTTATTTATTTGGTTTTGTTCAAATCGATGAACTTTATTGCTTCTAGAGTAATTTGCTGACATTGAATTAAGAAAAAAAAAGTGTTTTTTTTTTGTTAAATAAAATTTTATAGGATCCTTTGTTGTTGTTTTGTAGTTGTCATGGACGATGATGTGCTGAATATGCCCAATTGGGGTTACTATGAACCCTTCAAGGGGGGAAATCTCGGTCTGAACCTCATGCCTGCCATGAATGATCGTGAAACAAAACCATTTTTTCCTGGTCGTGATCCTGCTATGATAGGAAGTGCAAATGGGCCCTTTCAGCCACGAGATTGTGCTGTTTCGGAGTCTGCTACTCCGTTTAACTATGTGAGGGACAACTGGATGACCCCGAGACATAGGTTTATCAATATGCAGCTGACAAATCCAAATTATGCTGTTCTTCCAGAAGCATCACAAGCACTCTCCTTGCCGGTTATGCCGCAGCCTGATGCATCAAGAAATGAGAATGTGGAGAATGCTGAAGAATTGAGTGTTAAGAAGGAAGGTGGCAAGTCGAAGAAAAGGAAGTCTAAGGGTGCTGTTACCACTCCAAAAGCCAAGAAGCCCAGGAAGCCGAAGGATGATAGCAGTGTTTCAGCTCAAGGTGTGAAACCACAGAAGAAGACTGTGGCACTTGAAATTAATGGAATTGAAATGGACATTTCTGGTCTACCAGTTCCAGTTTGTTCTTGCACTGGGAATCCTCAGCAGTGTTATCGTTGGGGCCATGCAGGGTGGCAATCAGCTTGCTGTACCACAAATGTGTCAATTTATCCTTTGCCAATGAGCATAAAAAGGCGTGGTGCAAGGATAGCTGGGAGGAAAATGAGCCAAGGGGCTTTTAAGAAGGTCTTGGAAAAACTTGCTGCTGAAGGTTATAATTTTGCTAATGCTATTGATCTGAAGACTCATTGGGCCAGACATGGCACCAACAAGTTTGTCACTATCAGATAGATAGATGCTGCTGGGTTCAAGAGTGAGTCTGTTTTACCTGTATACACACCTGTGTGGTTTTTCATACAGATGTTGAATTATAGACATCCATGAATTTTCTGTTGTCCTGCGTCTGCCTAAGTTTTGGATATTCTAGTTCTTTTTTCCTGCAGCTTATTTGACAATGACGACAGTCTGTGTTTTATGGAGTTAAAACATTTATTTAGATGATTTATCAATAGATAGACTATTATCGGATAATACTCATTCACATTTATTTAAAATCGTTGATCTTTTGCATTGACGTGATTGCTGTTTCAAATGCGTTTCACATTAATTGATGAATCATCTTTTCATCATTCAGTTGTCTTAATGGTTCGTCAATTATTTGCTAACTTTATTTATTTGATTTAACCCTTTTTCTATAGTTGTGTATGCCTGTATGGTTGGCACAATGTTGTAAGTGGAAGCTAGTTGAAATCTGCTTCACTAGTTGTTTTATTAAATTTTTTAGTTGGAGCTCTATCAGAACATGGTTTAACCTCATAATTCCTTTGAGGTTATACAATGGGGATAAGAGTCTATCCTTGTAATACAATCTCATTCCATGCTATACCTAGGAGATCCAAACCAAGGATTGGGACCTCAGTGCCAACCATTGTATCCTTTGTACTCAAGATCTTGAATATCTCCTTGAGCTATCTAGTCACTTATTGTGTTTCTTAATGATTTAATACCATTTTACTGTCTTTGTAATATCTATTTCTAGGCGTGTCTGAGTTTACAGCATTGTGGCGATAATTAACGAGAACTCTGCTTAAGCTACACTTTGTATACTGAAAAGCAGAATATTTTCAAATCCCCCACCCCCTTTAACAATTGAAGGGTAATCTCTTTATTGTAAATTGTTTGATTAGCACCATGAGTTGGAGAAATGGAGACTAGGGAGACATGTTTAGATCTTAGCTATCGTTTATCCTATCACTACAATGCCATTTTCTCGCCGTTGTTAACGTTTTCAATTAGTACTTGTGACGCAAAGGGTTGGCATCATTTGGCCTTCATAGTTTTTCTTACTATTTGTTATGAATAAGGTGCCCTTCACACCAAAATGAAGTATTGAAGTCGAAGAAATAAAATATATTTCAGTTTAGGTATCTAACACATGTTTGGACATTCCTAAAACTAGAGGTGTTCGTGCCTTACGAGTGTGGTAATGAAATGGGTTACTTTAATCAATATTAGTAAATCCAAAACTTCTATTGAAAGTTTGACTACGTAGTAAGAAAAGAGTTTCCTATCAACAATTCAAACTCGTCATTACCAGTTTGGAGAAACTAATGAGTAAAAGAATGAAAAATATTGTATTATTGTTAAAGAGAAAAAAAAACAGTTTACTTCATGATTATTACATTTTACGTGAACAACAAAGAAAAGAAAGGAACAATTCACCAATATTTGAGAAATTTGATACTCCAGTTGATAAGGAACTAGGAACAATAAACTAGATAGATGTATTGATGTTTGTTTCAATGCTGTCATAAAAAAGAATCTTATAAAGATCAAGTATACGTTCGTTTCAAAAAGAAAAAGTAGGTGTTTGTTTTGGTATCGACGTGCTATCAAACATTATTAATTGGTTCTAATTTCACAGAATTAAAATGGTATTAAATCTATGACATTTTCGACTTCAAACACGCTAACATCAATGGCAAGAAATTCTCTGTAATTTCAGTATCTAATATATATAGTATATTTTTTGGGTAGAAATTTCAGTGTCTAACATCATACAACATCAAGAGTAACAACATAATCTCACATATGATATAATACATTTTCCTAACACAAATTTCAGATGTAATACATTTCCCTAACAGAGTTGGGTTGGAGGATAACAAATTAATTCTTCTATAAACTAATTAGGTCAGGAAGATCTTGGTGATTATCGTGAACATGACAATAAGGTACCATGCTATATGATTCCTCAAAGGGGTTGGTTGTTATGAAAATGTTACCCTTTTCTCCACTGATGACACTATTTCCTTTAACATCATCAACCAATATGTCATCATAAAATACCTCCCATTGGTGAGTAATCACTGTTGTCAAACCATTTTTTGATTCCTTGAGCTGCAAGCAATCTCTTACCACAATGGACTTGCCTTGATTCTCATTTTCAACACCATCATTAGCACCCTCCAAGCTTTTCTTAGCAGAATAAGCACCACTAATTATCCTCTCAAGATCTTGAATATCTTCTTCAGAGATTCTTTCAATCTCAGGACATTGAGAAGCGTTAAGGACACCGATATCTCTACAAACCTCAATATAATAAGCCAATTCATCACCTTGAACAATTGCTTTTTTCAAAACCTTTAAGCCAACACAAGCTTCCGTTTTTCCACCAACATCATATATTCTCAACAAAACCCCTGCAATCCTGTCACAAAAGTTACTATAAACATCAAAAACCTCAACAATGATGCAATCCATTGCTTCCATAATAAGAGCAACATTCATATTGTTCATATGCCTTGGTTTGATTTGTAAAAGCATGTCAATCATTATTTGCAACTTTTGCAACTTCTCAAGCTCTTCCATCAATGTCTTTTCAACTTCCACCTCCTTGTTATTGTTCTTCGCCAAATTCTTAAGCTCGGAGGAAATAAAAGCCGATTTTTGATCCAAATAACCAAAATAAGAACGTATAAAAGCATTAACACCCCAAGCTTTTGAAGGATTCAAACGTGCATCGTTGAAATTTGATAAATCAAAAGGTAACCTGCCCATTTTTTGTACCGCAGGGATGCCAATGCAGAAAATGCCATGAATGAGCATTAAACCTTTAACGGCCACAACCCAACTCTTAGTCTTTTGCATTCTCATAGACAGAGACCAAACAATAGGTTTCAAATAAAGAGGAGATACTTTTAACCATTTGAAAACCCTCTGAACGTTCTTACAATCGACACGGTTTTCATCGTGGCTTGTTGCTTTGATTACAATGGTTTCAAGACAAACATTGCGCCATGGACCCTTTCTTGAGAATTTTGCTGCCCAAATGCTGTTCTTGTCTTTGATAACTCCTGACGCTTTTTCCCAAACCCTCATATCAATTTCTTGCTTTTCTTTGTTTTTTTTTCCTTCCTAACACCACTTTGATAAATCAAAGGGTTAGGAGGGTCAAGGTGATTAATTTCACCTACCCTCTCAATAACTTGAACCTTCTTCTTTTTCTCCTTTGTTTTTTGTGATTTTGGTTTTCAGTTTTTGTATTTTTTTTTTGAGGGGTTCATTTTTTTTGGAATTGTTTATGGTTAGGGACAGTGTGTGAATATGATGGAGATTAGAAAATAACAACACAACAGAAAGTCTTAATTTGTTCTTCGATTCTTCCAATAATATTGTGTTGTATTGCACGTTTTTTTTTTTTGCACGTTGTTATTGTTATTTTTGGCTTGTGTTCATGTGGTGGGATATATGTCATGTCGTTATTATTATTTTAACCATGTGTTGCCAAAAACACGCTTTATTTTAATTTCCTTATAAGTGGATGAGTTGTCATGTGAACATGTCATGTGTAAATAAATTGTCTCTATGATTTGTTTGGAAATGGTATAAGTTTAGATTCTCTAGAAGCGACTCTGCTTAACCTCAATAGAAATTTTTGGATATGAATTCTATCGTTTCATTCACTCTCTCTTTCTCTTCTTTTCAACGACCAATCTCTCTAAATATTAGAGAAGATCCAAGGAGAGAGAAAATAAGGAAAGACGATCAAGAGAAAGAGAAAGAGAGATATATTTCGGAAGGGTGAAAAATGAGAGAATCTAAATTCGATTTTTTACTCTATTCTTATGCAAGTTATTATGTTTATCCTATATGATCATCCGAATTATTTGAATCATCTCATTCCATTTTCTCTAGATCCCTCTCATAGCTGTATATCTTTCTTGATTATTTTATAACTTTTTAACGAAAAGGGATTGTGTGATCCAAATTCCCACAACAGAGATTACTCTATATGCATTTGTTAGTTATTGCATTAACAACGAGTTTGCTTTAATGAATGCATGATAATATTGTGATCAATATAAAGAGTAAATTGCACTTCAAACTCTAAGAGAAATTTGAATTACACATTTTCATATCCTTTAATCCACTTTAGCATAAATAAATATTTGTATGATATCAGTTATAATTGAGATACCATTTAATAAAGGAAAAAAATTATTTCTTTATAACTTTCAATGACAAAAATTAGTTAACTTTGAACATTTTCATATTAATATTATGATTTTCGAATATAAGATTCAATTTTAAATATAGGAGGAAAGTGTAATTTTATTGAATATATAGTATAGAAGAGGAAAAGAGTGTGTATCTTTTAACATAAGAGAAAAAACTAATTTAATTTAGGTATCCCTCAAGAGAAGGACTATAATTTACTCAAAAAATTTACATAGATTCTACCGTGCACCACTTTAATATGTGATTTGTTGTAGTCTGGTAGTTGAAAATTGTTCATAATTTTAACGAAAACGAACATCGCATTTCAACCGTAGAAATTATTGTTGTTTACAATTGAGACTATAACTTGATTGACATGGTTTAACAAAAAAAGAGAAAACAAATACGTGTTTCTCAAAAGTAGAAACCCATGTTTATTCTTTCTTGTTAAACAGACACTAAATTTAAAATGAAATTCTATCTTCAAAATTTTCTTTAAGATTATTTGGAAAATTGCTATAAATTACAAAACTTTTTCACGATCTTGATACGAACAAGTGAATCACTATAAATACAATATTTGTCATCTCAAAGATGAGTCTCATAGCAGACCTAGACTATGAGAATATCATTAGGTGTCGACTAATGTTTAAAGATCCTAATCAACACGAGTTAAAATTTTTACCTTTAACAAAAAAAGAGTTTAATTTATTACTCCATCCGTTTCAAAATAAGTGTCGTTTTAGTCAATTGCACCATAATCATTAGACATAACACTTTTACTTAACTGCCCAAGAAAAAGACTAACTTAAAGTTGCATTGAAAATTGTGCAAGAGAAAAGTTGAAGTATTTATTAAGGGTAAAGTTAGAAAATGAAAATTAAAGTTGTATTGAAAATGTAAAGTGACATTCATTTTGAAACAATTTTAATTTAACTAAGGTGACACTCATTATGAAATAGAGTTTTGCACCTATCTACATGTATATGGTTGTGTGATCATTGAGTTAGACATATTTAAATAAGTGGTAAGATGTTTGAATTCCTTGACACTTGTATTATAGAAATATATCTAAGAGGAGGGAACTCATCTTCTATGGTAAATAAGTTATCGGTAGATATTTTATAATTATATCAAGGTGTTTAAAAAGGATCTCTAACCAAAAAAAAAAACACGCATTTTTAGTAAAACACCACATTCCTTCACCCAACTCCTCCTCGTCATCTATATCTTTGTGTGTGTGACAAAATGCACCATTTTACTAAAAATAGTAAAAATCTATCTCTGGATCGTCTATTATGAGGTCCACATTTAGAGACTCACTAAATAACATTTTGTTTAAACATTTGCTTTTGCATAATTTAATGGATATTTTTTATACTACCAATTAATCATAACAGTTTAATTATTAAAAAGTTTGATTTTCACCATATATAACTTAAAAGTCATATAGACAATAGCTTGTGATTGATTGACGGTATAAAATATTTTAATACTTATAGTGCATCAACATTATTCTCTGACTAATATAATATAATTCATAATAAAATTTAAGGTTAAATGAGTTTTTGGTTCATATAAATATATCAAATTTTGTATTTTTTTGCTCAAGATCAAATTTTGTTTTTAATCTCTCTTAAAAGTTTCTTCAACCGATGGTCATTCAAATATTTTCTATCATCTTTTTTTGGTGAATTCTAGGATGAGAAATCAATTAAGTCTCTACCGGTGAACCACAAAGAAAATACCGTTTAATTGAATCAATGGTTGAGACTTATTGAAAATAAAATTGAGAACATCTCCTTTTTGTCCATATTATATTTGTTCATCCTCTTCAACTCCTTTTAAATCTGTAAATCTAAAAGATGCATGCCTGCAGAAAACATCTATATCCATTCAAAAATGAAAAAGCAAAGATGGAAAGTGACAGGATCACAATTTCTTTCACCAAACATTTTCACATCGTTACAAAATGCAAAATTAAAGTCAGTTTTGATTAACTATTGTGTAGAGAAACCCCTAAAATTTGAAACTTTAATACTTCACGGTGAAACTTTAATAATTCATGGCCATAAATTAGGTTCTGGCCTTTATCACACAAATATATAAAATTTAAACTTCGTTTGAAATGAAGGTGATAAAAAATGGCCTTTAAACTTAAATTTTTTCCAGAAGAACATTGAAAAATCGAGCTGCTTTCTTTGTCTTAGTAAACATATATAAGCAAAGAACTAATTAACGTATGTACATCTTTTACAAAAGTTGAATGTTTGCAAACTAGTTGGTTACAATTCTTTAATTTTCCGCAGATATTTACGCAATTGAAGGGTGGCAGATGAGGAAGACATAAGGCATGTTTGTGTGTGAACAAGTGTTGATGGTCTCATGTTTTATTTTAATAAATCTAGACCATTAATTAGATCTAATGGTATTTTTGTCATGGTTCACCGGTGAGGGACTTAGTTGAACTCTCACCCTAGAATCCACCCTTTTTTTTGAATCAAATGAGATTATATTATTTTTTTAGTAAAACTAAGCCATACGATAGCTGCATCAAATAAAGATCAAACGAGGCCCAAATGATACTGGTCTAAGGACCATAATATGGAGTAGAAAATTACGGTTCTCACATCTATTGTTTCTTAGAAATACAAGGAAATGATCAAAAAACTAAGTGGTAGTTAACTACTGTGGGATTTTTTGAGTCATTTTCATATGCTTTTAGGAAACAATGAATGTGAAAACAATAATTGTTTATAGAGTATTTCATGATTCAATCTAAAGCACGACATGTTACTGATGTAAACAGGGAAAGCAAACTAATCAAACCTTAAACAGTACTAAAAACATATAAACAACATCCTCGATCTGACTTTTTGCCTCTATTCAAAAGCCAAGTAGGAAAACAATCAACGGATTTTGTATGCTTTTGTTTGGACTAGGAATTAAGTGATGTATATTTATTTGTGGTCCCTTTGGCAACAAGGAACTTTTCTCAATAGTAAGTAGCTTTCCATTTATGGGATGGTCCCTCTTGGAGTGAAGCTCAAAACTTTTAGTCATTCAAGAGGTTTTCTCGATTTGGGTTATGAAGCTCTATGCATAACTTGTGATATGTGATGAACATAATTCGGACAAGGTGGTCCTTATTATGGCCTCAGTGGCTAAGGGTCGTTATAGGGAGGAACTTTTCATACTCTAATGTCACTTCGGTTGTATCCATTCAGTAAACACAATTTTCTGTTGTTTGGATGTATGTTTTTGGACAAAAATTTGATGTTTGTTCGTTATTGGCCCATGACTTGTGAGGGGTTCAGAGAATTATCGCATTGAACTTTGATCAATTAACAAGTAGACTAGACGTCACATTTTAACCCAAAATATTAAGGGAGGAGTCTCATTTTCAAGTTTAGCAATCACATTCTTGAGAATTCAAAATGAATGTTGCTCAACATTCACTTTTTCATTTAATGTGAGACTCTTACACTCAATGTACCAGCATTCTAGTAAGCTCTTTCCATTATGATTTCTTTGTTCATTTTGTGTTCCCTTTGGCCTATGCCCATTCTCCAACACACACAAAATCCAACTTTTAAATTGTTTTTCTCACACCTCAATTTTGATACCAAACACATCCAAAATGTGTTTTGTACGACGTTGAATACGTTTTTTGTGTCTAAATAACACACCTGATAATAGTATATAAGAAAGAAGTTCAAGATTTAGACTAGACAATACTATGATTTAATTCTCTCCCTCTCTCTATACTCTCTTTTTTATACTAATCTGTCTATACAATCTGTTTTCACGATCTCCAAGATTGAGATATACTCCCTCCGGTCACTATTATAACCAAAATTTCACTTTTTAGATACATTGAATAATTAATGTATCAAGTTTATAATAAAGACTATATACATTAACTATTCAATGTATCTAAAAAGTCAAAATTTACTTATAATAGTGACCGGAGGAAGTACAAATCTAACACTTACAAGATTATATACTAGAAGTATATAATAAAATGATTGAACAACCATGAGCATAAATCAGTTTGTAGGGCGCGAGTTCAAACCCACGACTCTCAACTTATTCCCACTTGAAAAGTGTGATATTTTAGCCACTAAAATACTTAACCATTAAATGAAAGATTGAACAACCTATTTATACCATATTCACTTATGGAAAAATGTTGTCCATGTGCATGTATTATACATGTAAAATAATGTACCTAGCATTGATATGGAAACTAACTACAATATTGTACACTATTTTTTGACAAGAAACAATAGTCCTACGTACCACCATTGCATTTACTTTATTCACTAGAAGTACATAATCAAACGATTGAACAACCTATTTATACCATGTTCATATATGGAAAAGTGTTATCAATATTCACATGTATAATAATGTACCTAGCATTGATATGGAAACTACTACAATATTGTACACTATTTTTTGACAAGAAACAGTAGTCCTATGTACCACCATTGCCTTTACTTTAGGAATATGCATCGTAATAAACGAACGGCAACTTGAAAAGTGTGAATTGAAAGACAAAGCCATGGCCAATGACAAGATAACATGTTTTGCTTTCGGCTCTTGCTTTCTCTTTCCCCTCATCTCATTTTCTATGCTTTCTTTGATTTTCCTCTTTAATATTATACTATACTACTAAGTAACTTAGCAGCAAACACAAAATCCTTTGCCTGTTTCTTTCTCTTGCAAAATCCAAGAAAAGCAGAAAGTGTGTGTGTGGGGAGAGAGAGAGAAAGAGAAAGAGGATGGTAAGATTTTCAACCATACTGCACTACACTGCTACCCTTGTTAAAAAGAAGCAAAAAAAAAAAAAAAAGACATGCTTCTGATTCGCCAAGAGACAAGGTCCCATATAAAAAAACAAAACAACAAACAGAAGAAAAAGCAAAAGGTTAAAATTTCAAAAGCAGTACCAAAATCTCAATAGGAATCTATCTATCTTCCTCTTCAACCGTGCAGCCTGATCCCACATTACTTCTTTCCTCTCTCTCTCTCTCTCTCTCTCCCATTCTCTCTTACTCCTTTTTATGCTCACTCTCTTTTCATATCTTCTCCTCTTTCTCTTTCCTAAGAGAGACATATATCTTACATAGACAGACAAACCAGCATTTTTCTCAGCTTCATTCTGGCATGAGTTTATAGTTATATATGGTAATGGGATTTTCATGCGAGGATCACTCTGTAAGTCCTCTTAACTAACTCTATGACTGTTTTTCTTGTCCATTGATCAAAAGGGTAATTGGAGAATTTATTGATAGAGTATATTTTTTTCTGTTTCTGTTTCTTTATCTTTTCTTCTTCTGTCCAAAACATATATAGAAGCAGCTTTTAGATTCATTCTATAGTGTTCGTAGCAAATAATTTTGTATATTTTAGGAAGAAAAGGAGAGAGAGTTTACATTAATAGATGAGACTAGTGTAACTACACAGAACAGTATCATCATGGAAGTGTATCATAATCATCATCAGAGGGTTGATAACAACACAGATTTCTTCCCAGTTGAGCATCCTATGGAGCCACCGGATGAAGATCGTCCGGTGAAATGTCCAATGCCTGAATCTTCAGTCATTAGTGTAAGCATGTGTTATTCATTCTTTTGTTATCTACTTATCTTAAGATGGCAAAGCATGCTTTGCATGGTAAAGAATATTAAACAATGCAGCATTGTTCTTTATGTTTGCTTTATGCTTTATTGCACATGATATATTTCTACATTAGATTTTCCTTCTAGTCGTGTTCATATAATAATGTGTCACTAGACACTAGGCTAAGGGACCAAGTTAGAAAATTTCAGGTGGTATACTTTATCTACAATATAATAATAAATAATAAAACTAAAAGGACTAGAATCAGCTTTTAAATGGTGTCTATGAATTCTGTATAATACACAATACACGCACAATGACAATATTTTTTCAGCCTGTGATATATCTATCCAAATATTCATTAGACATTTTGGACTAGGGGTACACCCTTTGCAGCTTCTCTTTCTAGCTCTGAACGAACAGAATTCTATAATCAAAATGAATCCTAGAACTATATTGATGGTTTGGTTTGAAACAAAGCAAATAAGTTTTTGTATGCAGTCACAAAATATTTGATTTCCTCGGTAGGAGTTGTTAAATGTCAAACAATTATTGACAAATGTTTTCTGGAAACTACTGATGCCATTTTATCTTCATGCTTGATTTCACTAAAACTTGTTTGGATTCTTTAGGAAAGAAGAAAACATTTCGATGCATTTTGCAGTTCATTCTGAAGTTCAGGGAAGAATGAATATCTGACAAACATGACTTTTACAGGATGAAAGGATGCACGAAAAGAGGAGCACAGAAAGCATAAGGAAGAGAGGTGAGATGTCTGGGTCTGGACAAAGAACAGCTGGCATGGACACAGATGCCTCAGCTCGAGGAGTACGAAAGCGGCATCATACCCTCACTCATGGATCATCAGGAGACATTGTGATGACTCCATTGATGAGAATGCCACATCTCCCTCCTCTACAATCCCAGAATATCACTATTTTCCAAGTGCTTCAGCAGTTGGACAAGTTTGAGTCTTAACAAAGAACTAAATCCCATCACAACATTCCATGCAAGGAGGGATTCATTTTGATCACAAGCTAGCTTACAGAACTTAAAATAGAGCCAGACCGGAAGCATTGGTGCATGAAGAATCCAAAGTTTTCATCATATGTCGTTGTCAAAAGAACGTATCTTTCATGTTTTCTATTATTCATCAAGACATTATTATACTTTAAAGTGTTTTAAACTGAGCAGATTACACAATTCTAATTACTTGTCTTTTTAGATAGACAAATGTTTGTAGGTTTGTGGTTATGTTAGATTTTAAGGTTTGAACCCAATACCTTAAAATTCATTTTGCGTTCCTTAACTCACCAACCAACCTATGTGGACAATTCTAATTACTTTTTAAAATGCTAGACATGGAATTTCAAAATTAAAACCTGCATCCCTTCAATATGCTTGAGTGAGATTCATGTCTTTTGTATAAAAGATGAATGAAAACAAAAAGAAAAGGACAAAGATAAATAAGGAAAACATGTGCAATATCCATCAAACACAATCTGTGTTTTTCATCTCACCAAATGCATAAGGAAGAGGAAAGCATCCTGACTGCTATACAGCTCAAAAGGGACAAAAATGTTGCGCTACATAATCTGACAAATACAAACGGTTTGTGGAGACATCTACTATACACAGTTTACTGTGTTAATGGTTAAGGAATCATTCCAAGTTTAAGCCTGACAATTCTGTATTGACCTATCCTTTTCTCCCAGTTCACCTTCCCTATAAGCTTTTCTGCGTTCACAACATAGCATGCAGAAAATATATAATGATTTTTTTTTGTAGATAATTAGTTGCTTACATTTAGTGTAATAATTGGCACATCAAGAATCAATATCTGTAAGTCCCATGAAAGAACATTTTATTCATTCTATAAGTGAAATGCCAAGTGCAACAGCCATTCCCATTGTCAGTGAGATTATTTGAACGACTGTACTTCTCAGTGTCGTCTTCCCATTGTTATTCATTTCTGCAAGCACTCCTGCAATGGCGATGTATATAAATCCACCTGCAGTAAATCCCTGTAAAATAAGAGAGTCAGTGCCAAATTCTTCTTACAACTCAACCAGAAGATCATGGAGCATTCCTAACCTCAATCAAGGATGACTGTCCAGGATCTTTCCCCCAGAGCAGAGCCTATACCAAAAAGAAGAAATTTAATAAATCATTCTATGTTTGGACATACTAATAATGAAGGGTATCAAATCAAGTAAAGGGGAGAGGGCATGGAAATGATTGTATATGCGAGACTTAAAACCGCCCAATAACTCAATCCGCAAGCTCCCTCGAGTAAAACAACTTTTTAAGTTTTACAAGTTACATATAAGTTTAGAAATCATAGCTTCGATATTGTACAGGAATTTAAGAATATCATTTTAATTTAATAAGAAAAACATTTTGATTTTTTTTTTTTAAACATGTAGCTGAATTACCATTTCGTTTCTCCAATGCTCATTCACAATATGATTCATAAGGTGACTTAAGTCCTAACTACAAAATTTGTGAGCACATTATCATCAATAATATATGCACATTTAATTTCGGTTAAAGGTTGTGTGCATATATGCTGTTTGTGAATCCATTAAACATCTCCCTATTGAATGAAGACAATACTCACCAATGCAGTGCCTGCAAGTGCCACAAGTGCAGATAAAAAGTTGAAGAACAAAGCTTTTGGTATGCTGAAACCAGATCTTATCAAAATACCAAAATCACCAACCTGTATGCAGAAGAAACAAAAAACATAAAACTCCTGGTGGGGAACCAAAAAATATTCGAAACAGATGATATCAATGCAATATAGATGATGACGAAAAATTCATTCAATACAGAAAAGTTAGAAATAAAAAAAAGTACCCGTTCACTACACTCAAAGCATTATAAATTGACAAATAATAAAGTATGAAATGGAGAAAAAGTGACCACTTGCAACAGTTTTGCTTCCCCTATTAAAAAAAGATCATATAACCTAATATTGATTTCTACTTCCCTGAATAGAGACCATATCACAAGCACAATAATAGTTGTTGCATCAGCTGAGTCGAGACACTATAGCGACTATAACCGAGATTTAAAACCTCAGTCATGAAAGCAAGATACTAAATACCTGGCATCTAATGCTAGATAGATCATTCTTCTTCTTTTTTTTTTATTTTATTTTTTATTTTTTATAAATAAATTGCTAGATTGATCTAGTTGCAAAAGTAAGCATGAAACTCTTTATTTTAATGACAAATGTTAGTAATTAAATTGCTAACCCACGGCTCCCTATTTCTCCAAACCTTATGTTCTTTCACCCCAACCCACCTTATCACTCCTTAAGCATAAAGTTTTTTTTTTTATTCACTTAATCATAAAGCTTAATCAGTATTACGATTGATCTTTTATGCATGAAGCAGATTGTCTTTCAACACATCGCACAAATTCAGCCATTATAAGGATTAAAAAGTAATTATGATTTTATCTTATTTTAAGGCAGGGATTATAGCCTAAATACATTTTATAAAACATTTCTTTAAATTTCGACGAGAATCTTAGGAACTAAAAATATGGGAGTATTGCACATAGATGATACATGTATTGGCCGCCAAAAACTAGTAGAATAAAATAGTTATTCTATTTGCAAGTTTACATAAAATATACGTAAGTCAACTTTTCTTCCATAGTGAAAATTAAGCGGTAAATATGATCAACAAGAAAAATGACGCTCTAGCAAAACAAGAGCTAAATTTTTCTTATTCAAATTAATAACCAAAAGAAGTAAGCATTTTATCAAGGTCCAGCAACAAGAAAAATGAAAGAAGTATAACCATATAAAAAATTGGGACACAACAAAGATACATATTTGCTGCATGTTGTCAAATTAAACAGACAGATTTTACCTTTTGTAAGTTGTCTGCTACAATACAATCTATGTTATGCCTAATTACATGGGATGCTGAGGTAAAATGTTACGAATATTGGCATCATACTGAGCATGTTATAAGATAAGGATGAATTTTAACCTCTTGAGGAATTTCATGTGCCAACAAAAACAGAGTTCTAGACCAGCCACCAACAGATCCATAAAGAATGAATGCACTTCCTAATGCAATTCCATCAGTGAAATTATGCTGCAGTATTAAAACAAGGTTTTCATGAATAATGGAAAGCTTTCCTTCAATTCAACCAACAAAAGGTCAATACAACTTACAACTCCATCAGAGAAAAGATTGAGATAGCCAAACACAAGACTACTTGCTGGTCTAACTGGTTCTTTAACATCTGAAGATTTGGCATTATCAGTGGAGCTATCTTCAGCATTATCATTCTGACTACCACCTTTGGTTGCATTGCTTCCAATTCTCTGCAACACAAGAATTCATACATCATATGTCAATTACATTTTTCTCATCACTTTCCAAATTACCTTTCACAACCTAAATGAGACTAAATCACATGAAGAAAATAAGCTGTTCATGTTTCTCCTCTGTAATGTACTACAAATATGATGAAGCAATTGCATGTCTAATACAACATTATATAACTAGTGTAACAAACCTATTATGGCTATTCAAGTTTTGCTTATCCTATTTGTCTTTATTAACTGTCAGCGCAACTAGCCAAACATCAGAAATTACAACAATGGCTGCTATTCAAAGTCCTAGTGTAGGTGTGACATCAATATTTATTCAAGTCTAACCAATAGTGTTCCAAAACTGTAGTGACATCCTCATTTTACCTTTCTAAGCGAGGATTTAGATTGAGCTGGCTTATCTCCCTCCAATGTGTCATGTGATACTTGATTGTCTTCTTTACCCTCATCTACCAAACTCTTTTTTGTATTACTGGACTGTGACTGATTGTTGACATCAGAATTGTTATCATCTTTCAATTTTTTCTTGCTATTGTGGTTATGGTGGTGGTGTCCATGCCCCCACGAATTAGCTCCTCCTGAGTTTTCTTCAACATACCTCACTAGCTTCTCCACAAGAAGAAAGAGTACAATTCCAGCTGCAAGAACCAGAATACATAGTAAGAATGAGAGGGTCCAAGACCCATCTAAATAATACCGATTTCAAAATATAAAAAACTGACGAGACAAATCTAGAGCAGTGTTGTCAAATATCCGCCATGATGGCGCCATGCACAATTTATGAAGGATGGTGGTTGCCATGGCGGATTTTTGGTTTTCCTCCATCTTCAATCAATACACTGATCTAAAGATGAAATGAAATTGAAAATGATATACATAATAATAATGAAAGAGATCAATCATAAGCACAAGATAAGTACAAAATACTTCCTTTCTCCGATGCTAAAATTATTAATTAGCTAAATGAAAAAAAAATTAAAAATAAAAACTTATTCCATGCCAATTAATTAGTGGAAGAAAAGGAAGCCAATAATTCAACATATAAGTATACAAGGTGAATAATCAACATGTTTGGTAAGAAACATGAAGCATATTACTACAAACCTAGGACAGACATTCCTGTAGAAAGATCAGCTAAAGAATGTGAATGTCCATGTCCAGAATTATCATCATGGTCATGGTCTGCATGGTCACCATGAGAATGTTCACCACCACCTACAGTTAAAGAGAATCATATGTATGTTAGATGAGATAACAATATTCTGAAGAAAAAAGAAATACTATTTGTGACAAAAAAGGGGACAGTAAAACTATGGAAAGGATAAGCTGCAATCTATAAAATAAAAGGAGAAAGAAATAGACAGAAAACGAGAGAATCAACTGAACGCACAATAATGCATAATGAGCTAGCTTCTGAAGAAACATCTTCCTATTACAAGTAAAACATACCAAAAGAATCAATTATCCCAAATTCTCCTATCTTAATTGATGGAAAAAATCAAATAAAAACAGAGAAGAATGTGGTTCAAAACTATCCCTGTCACTCAGCTTCCTTCAAAAGTAAAAATACTGAAAAAAGGTCAGGAAATTATAGAAAAGAGAAAAATATAACCAGTTCCAAACTTTCAGTCCCGTCTCAATAGCATGTCATGCATGATTTCTTCCAAGGGATGATCGACAAACATCATATATTTTACATTTTCATAACATTAGTGATCAAACTGGCACAACTGTTAATGCTACAAGGTCAACACAAATACAAGAAAAGTAACATAGGTACACACACAACATATTAGAGGAAAAAGGACAGAGAGAGAGAGACATAATTTTCCCTAATGACATCAAATCACAGAAAGCTAACAATTGTAAAAATTTAACTGCATAAAAGCATATCTTGCACCAACATCTAAACGTAATTGAGAGACATACTGATCATGAAAGAAGTCTGTGTGTGTGGGCTTGCTGAGAATCGGATTTCTATGCAGCATGGTTCTATAGAAGTACACTTAACCAGTGAAATTACTATATTAAAATAGCCCATCATCCTTCCATTGAAACAAAATCAATCAACAAAGGCATTAACTATAGGGAAGACAAGTTGTAATGCATATCGTACCAAAAGCATGTGGTAGTTGGTGAAGAAAAGCATCCCCCAACATAGCTCCTGCCTGAAAAAGATATGGTAAATGAGAATGTAGCAAAAAAGTAAACCAGAAACAAAAGACACAGCTAGATATTTAACTAAGTTACTGACAGAAAGTAATTATAAGTTTTCTATATTACCAGCATGTCGGCAATCATGAACTTACAAACATAAAGTACAAAGTATTCAAATTGTATAATGATGTATATCAGTGAAAGAAGAGCAATTGAAAGAGAGTAAGATAGTGAAACTAAAGAAAGAAGCTTGAAGAAACCTGACCCCAAATAAAGCCAATGAATCAACAACAGCCTTTGATGGTTTCCCTTGAACTGAAACAGGTGAATAACCCAGATTAATCAAAATTTTGTACTTTCACATTGAGAAATGAACATTTGCATTCTATGAAATGACATACAAACGCTTACCAAAAATTACAGGCAGGGTAATGAGGCAAATCAAGGAAGCCATGCTCACTAGAAATGAACAGCCCAACGCATTCAACCAAAGACCTAAATGTCAAATATGAAACAACCAAACCTTGAATTCAAACTTCCAGCAAGCAAGAATAGCATTTATCAGAACATATCTTATGCAAAAATATAAGAGAACTTAGCATTCTGTTAGAAATTTCTTTTAAAATAACATTTGAAACCTAATCTTAACCTGCATATAAAATGGTATTAGATTACATATATACTCCTGCGTGGAACTTTGATTCCTGATACTAAATTTGTATAATAATAGGTCTACTTAAAGGCAGACGATTATAGTTGGCTGATATCTGCACCAACTTAGTGTGGTATATGTCTCAAATGAAATTACTCTATTTGTGACTCTTGTAACGTGATCTGCTAAAAAGGACTCAGTCAAACAAAACAGAATCTTCTGCATCCCAGAAATACAGCAGCTAATCCTTTAATCCTCAATACATGAATTGACCCCTTAATTTAGAATTTGATCAGCAACTCACCTCACAATATGCACCATATGCCCAATTATGCACATTTAAGTGGAAATTACACTAGAAAATGCAGTAAAAACAGGACTTTATAACTTCAAGTCCATAATGTTTACAAATTGAGAAATCAAATAAGGCTAGGAAAGACATCCTCAATTGAAAAGCATTGTGACCCATTTTGCCAAAATACCTAAATTTGATAAACCCGTGACCCATTTCACGTATAGTAGCATTTGAGCAACCAAAATGGTTGAAATAAACATAAAAGAGGTTAATTTAATTTGCAGAAAAGAAGGAAAAATTGAAAAAAAATACCTAAACCCGATAGTTCAGTGGAGGCAGTAAAGTGATGATGGTCGTGATGAGGTAAACCGAAGCCATAGAGTTTCATATCTTCCTCTTCCGCTAATTCTTCAGGAAGCAGCTTGGACTGTTGATGAACATGGTGATGACCATGATCATGATCATGGTGATGATCGTGTTCTCCACCACAGTGATGATGATGGATGTTGGGTATAGAATGAGAGTGACCTTGATCGGCTTTTGCCAGATCCAAAAACAATAAACACAAGAAGATGAATAATTCAACTCTCTTTCTTCTACTACCACTACTCAGTGCCATTGGACTGAAATTGAATGAAAGAAGAAGAATTGGATTAATTAAGAGTGTGATTTGCAAGTGCCTTCAATGGTGATGTAGCAGACTATTACCAAGAACAATACGATAACGGCGATTATTATGCCGAAAGTTATCACATCCATTTCTTCTAACATAGGACTAACATTTTTATTATTCAATTAAATTAAATATCTTTATTTTTCTTTTTGTTGCTTTTTTCCATTTCTTATCGGTCAACCTAAAAAAAAAAAAAAGATTTGTTTCATTTTCATTTATTGAGGTTCCAGTTGGTAGCTTGTTAGTCTGCTGCGTGGCTGCACCAACTTCACCGGAGGAGAGAACCCACCTTATATGTATTGGAGGTTTTTTTTATCAGGATTAATCATTGTTATGTAGTAATGAAAACTTCTTATAAATATCAAGGTAATAAATAGAAAAAACAAAAAAACTTCACCGCAAGTTAACGTACTTTTCTTTCAAACAACACTCACAAAGATGTATACATTTACATTGAACGATTGCTCTTTAAGCAGCTAGTAATTGTTCTTAGACATCAACTAAATAATAGTTATCGTCCGACTTTTTTAAAATCGATTGAGACACTTCTTACCAATTTAAAAAGTTTCTGACTGTCCGACTTTCTTAAATGTCTAAAAAGCAGTTTATGTAACCAATTATGTCTAGGATAATCTTTTTTTTTTTTGCGATGATTTTGTATCTCTTATTATGATTATTCACAATCAATTCTGTTATGTTTGATTGTGAAGACAATTCCCGTTTATTAGTAATTTTATCTTTTAGTCATTATGACTTATGATTTGTTCGTGAATCTATTTGGCCTTTTTATTATTTTTAAAAATTAGGCCAATTTTAAGGCACTTAATGCAAAAGACACAATCAAATTGATGTTTGTCGGCATAGGCTATGCCCTTCAATTTAAGTCAATCACATATTTTTACAGATTCAGATACACATGTTGTATATATTAACAATGAAACTGATTAATTGAATTTTATGCCATAAATTTCCACAAAAATGCATACCGCACAATCGACCTTTGAAAATAAGGGTGCACCATATGACTTTTAAAAATGTTGGCATATATCTTCCTACACATGTATTCTTTTATGGATAATTGTATGTTGCTGTATCGAGAGTTACTTCAGAAGAAGCTTTGAAGATACTGATCATTGAAGAAAATAGTGAAAATTCTGATTTTACATCCAACGTCGTCATGACGAAGTATTCTAAACAATCTTATGTACATGATTATTTGACAACACCGACTATTAATTATATTTTAGTGACCAATACAATATTATATAATATGGTGTTAATTTATTTATTTTAATTTTTCCATTTTAATTGTTTACATATGTATCTTAACTCATAAGACCCGTGTGGCGCACGGGTCAGAAATCTAGTATTACTTATTTAAATATATTCATAAGAAATAAAAACTTTTAAATAACCTAGCAACTCATTTATGACTTTCAAAAGACCAGACTTGCCTTTTGAAACCAGTACTATACATTTTAGTCTTTGAAATTGTAACGTTTGTTTTAGTCTTTCAAATTTATGGCAAGCGAGATGCATATGTAACAATCGAATTGATGACAATAGAAATAAGTTGTATTTATTTAAAGAGAGTTGAATTGGGCATCACTCCTCCCATGTTTGTTGTTTCTTGAGATTGATAACGCCATAGGATCTTAGAAATTAGAATAGCCAATCTGATTATAAAGTAAGAAGACAAATCCACAAGAATACATTGATCAATCACAGAGTTCGGTCAATTGCTTCTACATCTCTGACAATAGAATAACAGTGGCTTTGGTTATTTCCTTTTATACAACAAATTAGAATTACACATTATAAAGCTTTGTTAAACACTTGCTCCACTCTGCTCATTACAGTTTCAACGAATACGAATACGACTCCTACTCAAAAGAAACCAAACTGAGAAGTTTCTTGGAACCTAACTGTATAAAAAGAAAGAAAGAGTTGTTATTATTCTTCACTCTCTGTGATCTTCATTTCATTTAGATATGATTTTCCACGGAGCTCTTGTGAAAAGTAGCCATTAAAGTGATCTACAACACTAATTCTTCTATACTGTGCTGGTCTTTCTTCAGTAACAAGACTTGGTACTGGAGCTAACATTGCTTGCATGTTAGGGCCATAAAATGTAGCTACCGAAATCCTCTCCTTCTCCGAATTAACTGTTGCTCGATGCTCAATGCTAGGGTAAATTCCATTTGTTATAATCTGCAAAGAAAACCATTTTAGTTCAATTTTATTGCAATGATGGATGAAATATGTAGAATATTTGATTTTGATCCCTCCAATATGAGCTATATATAAGGACTAAACTAAATATCACACACATATTACAAAGACTTTCAATATGAGCAAATTTGTATATTTACATGAAACCAAAAATATTTTCAACTTTGATATAATCATCAAATGAAACTGCGACAAAAAGTTGTGATCGATTTTAGTCATATACCTCTAACATGTCTCCGATGTTAACGATGAAAGCATTAGGCAGGGGTTTAACAGGAATCCACTGTCCATCCTTTCTTATTTGAAGGCCATCTATATCACTGGTTTGAAGAAGGATGGTTAGGCCACCAGCATCAGAATGAGATTTTAGGCCAATGACTCGCTCGGGTTGGGGGCATGGAGGATAATAATTCACCCTTACCATTTGAGTTCCTATGTTGAACAACTCTGTCATTTCCTTGGGATTTATTGCAAGAGCATTTGCCATAAGTTCGATGATTTTGATGGCAAGTTTTTCCAGCTCTACAGAATACATCTCTAAATTTTCTCTACATTTGAATAAGAATGATAATGTTACTGACACAGATAATCATCAATCAACATGATAAATTAAATCCTGTCAAAACTTAAAACCAAATGGAGACTTGTCTGAAAATTAAAGAGGCAAAATGGTTTTTTTTAACCAAAAGAATCACCAAAACTGTTTTTCCATTGAGGTCCCTGTATGAATGAAACGATGTTACAATATCTAAAGTATATATCATGAAATGGCATTCTAACAAATAGTTGACTATTTTACGGAAAAGGAGCCGTGAGTTAGGATAGATGGTTGGACCTTCGGCTCACACTAGTTATGACTTAGATTCAAATCTAAAATTTCACCGGCTACATGAAAATTTCATTGTAAATCTTTGTAGTGGTTCTCTCTAGTCTTGCATAAAGCGTGTCTTTCCTAAGTTAAATTTATAAAAATAATAATTGGCCGACTTTTAATGTCACACAAATTTTTGTATACAGTGATCTTTCCTAAGCATGTCTCTCTTGACTATAATGATGCCTGAAGTATAAAAACTAAAGTTCCTATCAATACCCGAACTTCTTAAAAACGAAATATCAAATGATCATATCATATGGCAATGTACAAATGCAAAACAGAGAAAGAAAAAATAAAAGTGAAAAGCATCCAAATCAAAAAAAGAAAGAAGAGAGATAGAGAACCTGAATGATTGGGGGATTTGGTTGAATAGATAGGGTTTCCTTAAGTGAGGAGGTAGAGTGCTCAAGAAAAAAGTATCTGCCCATTCTAGTTTCTGTTCCTCAGATAAAATGAAGGCCTGGCCAAATCCCTCCACCTCTCCTTCTATCTGCCATAGATTCTTCTTTTCTTCCATTGAAAGTTCAAACAAAGTTTTAGCTCCTCTCTTCATATTTTCCACCAAAGAAGTACTTATTCCATGATTAACCAGCTACAATGATTTTATTATTACTCATATTAGTCAAAAGCAAAGTTGGTAAAAGCCTCTGCATCAATATATACAATACATGTAGTATGCACATTTATTTACTTGATAATTAAAATACTAATAGATGAGTTTAATTTTTATATAAACAAGTCAGTGTAAAATGGTATTAGGATGTTACTATAGTTTTTTTTTGACAAAAGGATGTTACTATAGTTATAAGCTAAGTGAAAATGAATATATAATTTGACAAGACCTATATTATTTCATATTAATATTATACAAATATGAAATCAAACCTGAAAGAAACCCCATTCTTTGCAGGCAAAGTGTAGCTTCTCTAGCTCATGTCCCTTGAGATTGAGATATTGTGACAACAATTTGGCAAGGTCAATGACAGGAACTTGGGGTGAAGAGGTAGTGTTAGATAGAACAACAGTTTCATGATCTGGAAGAACATATCGTTCTGGAACTTTGGTCAACGGTTCCTTTGCTAGCTCCTGGACAGAGGGAACCAGAATAGATGTTATGTCCATACTACTAATTTCATCTGAAACAAATACACGTGCAAACTAAATTATATAATAAAGTTTTTCACAATAATTGGTAGTGGAAGTGTATATCTTTTGTAGATAAGGTCACAGCACGGATGAGATGAACAAAATAAAAAACAAACATACTATTATGTGGTAGGTAAGTTATACACTTAGACCATCCACATTGGTGATCTCTTCACCATTTAATACCCGTATCTAATAGGCACTTCCATTGTGGGAAATTTTTTCGGGGTCTCACTTAAGACCCCATTCTTAAGTGGGCTCACATCATTTTTTAATAAAATGATCATTGTTGAGTTGCTTTTATTGAAATGTAAATGATAAAAAGTTATTAGTGGGATCCATTTAAACTTTTTGTTAAGAGGGTCTCTATTGGAGTGGTTGAGTACCTATTAAATACTATTATTAAAAAATTATAAAAAAATGATGTGTCCATGTGTGACATGTTTAAGACCTCAAGATTGAGGGTCTCCATTGTGGATGCTCTTAGACCATCCCAGCTTTTCTCAATAATGTTATATCTCATTTTCTCTCTCATTTTTAATGGTAGAGATAACAATTTAGAAAAATGGAGAGAATTCTACTTGAGAGAATTCATTCATGTGATTTAATAATATATATAATTATTAATATGATAAAAAGTTTTTTTTTTTTGGGTTGATGATATAATGTTATTAATGAGTCATATTTAAGAAATTTTTGTTAGATATTAGGTTGGAGGGATTGAATATTTATTAGGTATTAATATTAAAAAAATTATTAATAAGTGACATTGTTCACCTAATACCCACTTAAACACAAATTTGAAATTCTCTATTGTTAATTTATAAATAACTGAATAGACCAACAATATGAAATTCTCTATTATTAATGCTTTTAGTATAGGGTTAATACCACGGCGTGTTGGTCTATACACTTATTTTTTTTACTATGTCTTATTATAGGGTTAAATATGTTTTTGATCTTTATATATATTTTAAATTTTTTCTTTAACCCCCCTAAAATTTTCACTACATTTTTGTCCCTTGGTTTTAAATTAGATCGTGTGTATCCTTCAAATTTTTTAATGTGTTTTTACATGAACATTTAGAAATTTTATAAGAATCTCTACAAAAAAATTTATAAGAAATTTTTACATGAAAATTTAGAAATTTTATAACAACATGAATTAAATATGAATTTTTAAGTGCTAGAAACGTAAAAATTCATGTTTTGTTAAAATATTTTGGGAGAAATTCATGTTTTAAGTGCCACTAACTGAAATAACTATGAGCAAGGAAGCACCTTAGGAGGAAGCTACACACGTAAATAAACGAAACAAAATATCGCGAAAGAGGAAAGATCAAGTCAAACATGGAGCGCCACATTCCCCAATAACGGAGAATTCCGCACTATCTAGGTAATTAGTCCGGTAAGACTAAAAATTGTAGGCCATGTCAATTTAGCCACCAAGACTAGTGTTTGCCTATAAACACTAGACATATAATTTAGCCACCTATATAGCTATTCAGCATTGCAGTTAAATGTCACGTGAGTAAAGTTTTCTTGGACCTCAAGGAATGAAGCCTATGATCATATTAAATTACTTTTTCTTGAGATTGAAAATATTGATTTGGTTAATTGATAACTTCATAGACTATGAGGCATAACTGGAGTAGAAATTTCTTCTAGCTCAACTGAATATGGAAAAGAACGAGAAAAGCTGCATAAGTACATACAATTTACTTATTTACAACATATAAAAGTTGTGTGCATGCACACCTGTCAATTGCTTATCCTCAATCCAGTCTTTTTTTTTACTGAATCATGAATCTAGTATATGCAATAGTACTGCTAAGACAAGTAGAAGCATTTATTATTACAATGTACACTTAATTATATTCACTTTCCATCTCAATTCCCTATTAACTGTTCTAGTATTCTCTTCACTTTGTGATCTTCATTTCATTTAGATATGATTTTCCACGGAGCTCTTGTGAAAAGTAGCCATTGAAGTGATCTACAACACTAATTCTTCTATACTGTGCTGGTCTTTCTTCAGTAACAAGACTTGGTGCTGGAGCTAACATTGCTTGCATGTTAGGGCCATAAAATGTAGCTAGGGAAATCCTCTCCTTCTCCGAATTAACTGTTGCTCGATGCTCAATGCTTGGGTAAATTCCATTCGTTATAATCTGAAAATTGAACCATTTCGGTTAATTTATTTCAATGGTTGTCAATGCTCAATATCCATCACTATAGCAACTAACCTAGTCTTATATAAGTGCAATTCAAATGACCGGAGCTAATGGAGGGTTGGGCAGCTCACCTGGTTTGAGCTAAGGGAAAAGGAGTTGAAAGGTCATGGGTTCAATATCGGACGAAAGAATAAAATATTAATCTATCAAACTAACTATTAATGTTTGCTTTTGCATGCATCTATTCTTTCTTGAGTTCCGAAGCAATTTCACTGTCAATATAGAGAAGCTACAAATTGTTGCTTAAATGTAGATGCACAGACACAAAATGTTGTGAATGGTTTGTCGCATACCTCTAAAATGTCACCAATGTTGATGATGAAAGCATTAGGCAGAGGTTTAACAGGAATCCACTGTCCATCCTTTTTTATTTGAAGGCCTTCTATATCGCTGATTTGAAGAAGGATTGTGAGGCCATTAATATCAGAATGAGATTTTAGGCCAATGACTCGTTCTGGTTTGGGGCATGGAGGATAATAATTCACCCTTATGGCTTGAGTTCCTATGTTAAATAGCTCAGTTATTTCCTTGGGATTTATTGCTAGAGCATTTGCCATAAGTTCGAGTATTTTGATGGTGAGTTTTTCCAACTCTGTAGAATATATCTCTAGACTTTCTCTGCATTTGAATAAGGCTGATAATGTGACTTACACAGATAATGATCAATAAATAATGGTAAATTTTGTGAAAACCAAATGGAAAATTGTCTGAAAGTTGAGGAGGCAAAATTGTCTTTATGTATCATGAAATGGTATTCTAAAAAATTAACCGACTAATTTTTTAGAAAGGTGTTGAGTCATATGGCTGAAGCTTCCGCTCACACTGGCTGTGATTTGGATTTGAGTATATAGGATGGTACGTAATGAACAAAAACAACATCCGAGAAAACCATCAAATAAATAAAAAAGAAAGAAGAGAGAGAGATAGTGAACCTGAATGTTTGGGGGATTTGGTTGAATATATGGGGATTCCTTGAGTGAGAAGGTAGGGTTTTCAAGAAAAAAGCATCTGCCCATTCTAGTTTCTGTTCTTCAGATAAAATGAAGGCCTGACCAAATCCCTCCAAGTCTGCTTCTCTCTGCCATAGCTTCTTCTTTTCTTCCATTGAAAGTTCAAACAAAGTTTTAGCTCCTCTCTTCATATTTTCCACTAAGGAAGTACTTACTCCATGATTGACCAGCTTAAATGATTATTATTGTGCAAATTAGTCAACAGCATAGTTAAAAAAATCATCTGCATCAAAATATATGTAGTATGCACTATGCACATTTATTTGGTTAGTAAATAAAATACTACTATCATTTGGTCCAGAGTTCTGTCTCTGGTGGCTAGTGTGTATGAATATATTGGGAGAGGTCAGCCTCATAAGTGAATCTCAGTTACATCGAGGGATTAGTCACCATAGTTGTCCGCCGAGGATGTTATTATCGTTTTTAAAAAAAAAAAAACTACAATATGAGTTAATAGTATACAAATATTAAATCAAACCTGAAAGAAACCCCATTCTTTGCAGGCATAGTGTAGCTTCTCAAGCTCATGTCCCTTTAGATTAAGATCTTGAGACAACAATTTGGCAAGATCAATGACAGGAACTTGAGGTAAAGAAGAGGTAGGGCTAGGTAGTACTACAAACTCTTGATCTGGAAGAACATATCGCTCTGGAACATTGGTCAATGATTCCTTTGCTAGCTCTTGAACAGAGGG
This sequence comes from Medicago lupulina, assembly GCA_958299785.1. Classification (NCBI taxonomy): domain Eukaryota; kingdom Viridiplantae; phylum Streptophyta; class Magnoliopsida; order Fabales; family Fabaceae; genus Medicago; species Medicago lupulina. Next base: position 11,386,148 of record OY283142.1, on the reverse strand, counting down.
CACCAGAATAGATCTTATATCCATACTACGTTCATCTGAATACAAGTGCAACACTAAATTGTACTAAAGTTTTCACAATAATTAATAGCGGAAGGAATGGAAATCTTACCAGCCAATCATTTGTTGATAAGGTTACAATACTCTAATGATTAACAGATTCCAATTTATTTGGTATGGTAGGTGGGTCATACTCATAAATGTCCAATTCCAATATGCTACTTCTAAAAAACCTTTCTTATCAAAATAATAATTTTAAAAAATCAATACTAGTTTGTAAAGAAAAGTGAACAAGCATGAGAAAACGTGTTCTAACAATCACATGTTTTTATCATTTGCGTTTGATACTTTTGACTTCCTAAGTCCTAACACCGGTGGTTGTTGACCTTCTACATAAAGTTCAAAGAGTCATGCATAACAATGTAATGTCTTCTAGGTCTATGAATGTTGTGTTTACGAGAACTGATTTTGCCACCCAAAAAGGGTTACTCGCGCAGCTTTTTGGCCGCTTGCCCCTGTGTAATTTTCATATGTATATATGTGATTTAAAGTGGCATCTACCAAATGTGACTTCTAACAATCCCTAAAATAAAGTTACACTTAAAATGTAAAATAACACCTAAGAAAGAGTCTTAATCTTAAAAATGTCAAATACAACAGCTAGATAAAGCCTTGACTTATTGTGTACAGTACAAGCACAAAAGGTAAGAATATATAGTTTTCAACGTGACATGCTTGATGCCTTATGTTAAACTTTTATGTTTTCGTCAATTGTAAAGTTCCGAGGGCTTTGATCGTTTTCAGCCTGAATCCTTATGCTATCAAGGAATGATTTCCCACAGAGTTGTGCAAGGTATCCTTTGAAGTATTCTCCTGCACTAATTCTCTTAAACACTGCAGGTGTATTTGGAGTTACAAGGCTTGGTGCTGGATTAAGAATTGTATTAAAAGCAGGGCTGTAGAATGAGGCTATGGAAAACCTCTCTTTCTCTGAGTTAACTGTTGCTCGGTGTTCAATGCTTCGAAAAATTCCATTTGTCATCATCTGCAAAATATAGTTAATGTAAGGCATAGTGAAAGCATACTCCTTGTAATTCAAGTTTTATTGTGGTCATATATTCTCTATTATAACATGTTGTGATCTAGTGAAATATGGGAAAATTAAGAACGAAAATTTGATATTTACCTCCAACATGTCTCCAAGGTTGATAATGAAAGCATTAGGGAGGGGTTTAACAGGAATCCACAATCCATCTTTTTTAATTTGAAGACCATCCATTTCATTGCCTTGGAGAAGGATGGTGAGGCCACCACCATCAGAATGAGAATTGAGTCCTATAACAAATTCTGGTTGGGGACATGGTGGATAATAATTCATTCTTGTTGATTGAGTTGCTTGACCAAAAAACTCTCTTATCTCCATGGGATCAACAGCAAGAGAATGTGCCATAAGGTCAATGATTTGGATTGCAAGGGTTCTCATTTCTTCACAATAAGTCTCTAAATCAACTCTGCAACCATATGATATCATGTCATCCAGTGGAACAAACGATATATTTGTAACACTTCATTATAACAACCATAGTTCAAAAGTCAACTGATGCAAAAAATATAAACAACGAACACACATCTAACTGCATGATGGCCGCATCACCTTTCGATTATTCACCCTTAGGTTTGCAGATTACAACTTATTTTTAAATACTACGGTCCAACTTACAAGATTACCCCTTATTTTTAATACTCTTAAATTAAAGATATTTTACATTGGAAATTAATCAGGAAACACAAACCATCTTATATGTGGCCTGATACGATCAAGAATGAAAAATAGAAAGAAGGGAGAACCTGAATGGTAGGGGTATGTTGGAAAACAAGTGAGGTTTCCTTTTGTGGGATGGCAAAGTGAATATGAAAAACATATCTGCCCAATCTAGTTTCTGCTCCTCAGATACAACAAAAGCCTGACCATATCCCTCCACATCCCCTTCTGTTTGCTCAAACTTCTTCTTTTCTTCCATTGGAAGATTGAAAAATTCTTCAGCACCTTTCTTCACATTTTCCACTAATGATTCGCTCACTCCATGATTAATCAGCTATACATGTAATGGTTAGCCACATGAAATTAAAAAGCTGATAATATACTATTTGATACTTTATACACACGTACTATGTGAATCTTGCTAAAATGAGAATAATCAAATGCTTTTTAGTAAGACTCATAAAGAGCTAGTAAAAACATGTGTGTTGATAAGTTACTCCATCCTTGTCAATCAAAATCAGAGTAGTTGGTAAACTAGCAAACTACATTAGTACAAAATATAAATAAAAACTCTATCCCAATCAACAGAAAGACTGAAAAAAGCTAGATGCTTCTATTATTGGGTTATTATAGTGTGTCAAATTCATTTCATGATTAGAAGAAATTTTTATAAAAAAAGTGTATTTTATTTGAGTTTAATTTTAATTTCCTATCTGTGTAAAAAGTTTCACATGCCTATAAACTTAGTAGTCGTTACGGTAAAAGTAAAATGTTTTTAACAATCTAATGGATATAATTGACCAATGCTATAAAAACTTTTTACTCTAAAAATGCATAGCCCATGCAACATTAATTAATGTCCTGTATTTAGCAAACCCATAAACATGATATCAGCTGAATAACAATAAGAATTAAGCAATACCTGAAAGAAACCCCACTCCTTACAAGCATAGTGTAGTTTCTTCAGCTCAGGTTCATTGAGATCATGGGACAATAATTTGCTGAGGTCAATAACAGGAAGTTGAGGTAAAGGAGTAGTAGTTGAAGATAATATTGGACGATCATGATGTGGACGAACATAGCGATCTGGAACTTTGGTCAATGCCTCCTTTGCTAATTCTTGGACAAAGGGCACTGGAGCATATGTTAAATCCATTATCAATTTAATTCAATTCTGAGAGCACAACTTCATATGAAATGAAAATATTTTCTTCTTGGTCTAATTGTTGACTAGACCCATTCTTTATTTATTATTTGTTTGACAGATAATTTGTTCAATAGTCGCGCTTTCGTTCGTTTTACAAATTAGAAAATAATTGACTTTGCTGAAGCAATTTTTTTTTGTTGAAATAATGACTTCGCTGAAGCAATTGATTGGTGGATAATTCTTGGTTGGTGGTGTGCTACATAGCTACTAGCTAGCACCTTGCAAGTAATATAATCGTAGTTAGTAACAACTTGCAGCTACGGTTCATATTTTGATGAATAAAGGGGCAAACAAAAACTAAAAATTATAGAGAAACTGATAGCAGTAGCATCAATGATCAGGGATAAAAGTAAGAAAGCAAGAATAACATCAAATCGTCTTCCACTTGATTAGCTTCTCTGAAGATACGGCGCCAACGAACCTCACCATTGATCCTAGATAAAGCTGAAATACAAGTAACAAGGTGATAAATTGAGTGACCCACCGAGCAACTCTGACTGATGAGACAAATAGCGGTAATAGAGTCACTTACAACAATTATATGAATCGAGATTCACACTGAAACCTCTAACGAAGGCTCCAGTATGACCCCTAAGCAAACCTTTGCAGGAAGCTATGTGAGATAAATGATGAACAACACCGTTAATATTGAGTTTGACTTAGTGCACAGGGGAGGACACCAATGAATATCACCTGAAACATGTAACTGCATGGCCATATTTCCTTGCAGAGGGAATGTATGACCTTGCATTATAGAATTAACAAGATAAATATTCTTCCCAACAATATATGAGTTTTGTCAAAGATAAATTCATTCCTCTTGCGCCAAAGAACTTCCAAGGTAACTCCAAAGATTAGAGTGCGGTCTCTAGAGACTCCAATGTTATAACGAAGATTTTTAGACAGTTAACTATGAATATCTATATATATGCGTGAAGAAACTAATCCTAGGTTTCACATATAATTTATGCTATATAGAAACAGCGAGAGGACAATCACAAATAGCATGAAAAAGAGACACTTGGAGCCCTGTTGCAAATAGGACAAACATTGGTTTGGATCAGACCACGCCTATCTATCTCATAATCATATGTCAACAAGGACTTAGAAGCGACACTCCTTGGGAAAAATAGGATTCTTCTTCGGCCCTCTCCACTTCCAAATGAGACTACATCTGAAGGAGGGTTCCTAGTATGCAAAATTAGGTAACCTTAAGCAGAAGTGAGCGAAAAAGGAGCCATTTTTTGTGCCTAGCCAAGCCAAAACATCATGAAAATTGTCATCACCCGAAGCTGGAATAGTCTTGGTAATATCACAAATATGAGGAGGCAACTTGGATGTTAAGAGGGAGAAATTCCAAAAACTTGGCATCAATGTGTTGCCTTTGACGCGAACATAACTATCAACATTAATAAGGGGTTGGACGCAATGATTTCTCAAATGACCCACATTTAAAATCCAGTTGTCTTCCCAAAACCTAATAATCAAACAATTACCCACACACCAAACAAAGTCATTCGCCAAAGATTCAACGAGTTGGCCTTAGATTCCCCTTTTGCAACAAGATCTTTGTCTCGCCTATACTTAGAGCGAAAAACTTGAACCTACAAGCCTTCATCATGAAGGCTGAGTTAACATATGTAACAAATATAAGACCCATACCCATTAGCTTTATGTTGACAAATATTGGACTAAGAGTCTCATGGTTCTCTTAACCGCCCCATACAAGTCTTCTACACTTAAGTTTTTTTATTTGTGTACGGTTAACATAAGTTTTTTTTTTTTTTTTTTTTTTTTTTTTTAAGATTCCAACTTTCTAGATTAAAAATATTTTTTTCACCTTTTTAAGATTCCAACTTTGTTGTTTAAATCATCTTTTTTAAATCTATGTGGCATGTGACGGTACGCCAGGTGTAAATCAGATTCGTCTAAAATAGAAGGGGTCAAAATACATTTAATCTTGAAACTTGATGTCTCAAATATTTAAAATAAAACAAAACTTTAAATTATAAGGTTGAAATCTTGAAGGAAAAAAATTTGAGGAATAAATAAAAATTAGCTCAAATAGCATAATGGCGAAATTACCTTTAACGAAAAAAAATAACTTCATCATAGTGTATATTTTTTTTTGTGGTGGCCGAGATTCAAACTCCGGACCTTGCATATATTATGCACTGTCCTTATCAACTGAGCTAAGATTACAACGACAACACATTGTCTATTTAATACAAAACTTTTATTTATATATTTTTTTATAATCATATAGAAGTTTCAAGTACATTTCCTTCCAAAAAAAAAGTTTAAGTACATATATGTTTTCCCTCAAAAGGTACATTACATATACATGCTTTTCGAGCTTATATAATACTCCAGTATAATTTCCATCGTTGATTATTCAACTCCTAAGTGTGTTTCTCATCTTCATTTTGGATCCTCAAACTATCAAGAAATGATTTTCCACGGAGTTCTTTTGCAAGGTATCCTATGCAGAAATCTGTTACACTAATTGTTTTGAATAGTGGTGGTGTTTTTAGAGTAACAAGGGTTGGCGCTGGGCGTAACATTACTTCCATACCAGGGCTGTAAAATGCAGCTATAGAAAGTCTTTCCTTTTTTAAGTTCACTGTTGCTCGGTGCTCAATGCTTGGGTATATTCCATTTGTTATCATCTGCCAAATAAGTTGACAATGTTATAAACTTACAAAAATATGATTATTCTTTTTGAAAGAAAAATATGATATTTTGTTATAAGGACAAAACAGCGTTTGTAACAATTAATTAAATTAAAAAGTCCTTGTAGCCAAGGTTGATTATATATAACATACTATGTGATTTAATTTTTTTAGTTAATTTTATAATTACCTCCAACATGTCTCCAAGGTTGATGATGAAAGCATCTGGTAGGGGTTTAACAGGAATCCAAAATCCATCTTTTTTTAATTGAAGACCTTCTACTTCATTACCTTGCAGAAGAATGGTTAGGCCACCACCGTCCGAATGAGAATTGAGTCCTGTCACAAGCTCTGGTTGGGGACATGGTGGATAATAATTAATCCTCATTGATTGAGCTGCTTCACCAAATAACTCTCTAATTTCTTTGGGGTCCACTTTTAGGGCATTTGCCATAAAATCAATGATTTGTATGGCGAGGTTTTTTAGCTCTGCAGAATAGGTCTCTAAATGATCTCTGTATCGAAAAATGAAAATATATATTATTTGGGTTGTAAAATACAATGGTAGTGAATTGAAAGAAAAAAAAATGCAATGTATTCAGACTTAGGGTACTCTTTAATTAGTCCTTAGAACATGTACACCGGTTTTTTAATATCTTTTTGAGTTTAATTCAATTAGCCGGTCAGTTATGTGATGGGGGTCACTTTCATTTGTTGTTTGTTCTGTTTTGTCACTTTGCCAATGTCCCTTTGGTGTTATAACCAGTTAATTAATTAACATGTCTCATGATCTGATATATGAGGATAAATTTGTAACTATAGTATATATAGAGAAAAGTCAACACATGCCGGAAACATAATACATAAATTTTTTGGCAAAATTGCTGATTGATATTTTATCTTAATTTCTAATTTGAAGTTTATAACTTATTTTTTTTATTGAAGCTTATAACTATTTTTTTTATAGTGAGAATCGATCGTAATATTTCAAAGTTTACAATGATCATAGTATGCACTAAACACTTGCGTAAAACCCTAGTTATTCAATACTTTAGTGATATATGCTAATCTAATTAAATTGTCAAGTTGTTTTTGGCTATCTACTTAGCTTTTTAGATTATGATTCTTGATAAAACAACTAATTAAATTGTTAAGTTGTATTTGGCTATCTACTTAGCTTTTTAGATTATGATTCTTGATAAAACAATTTTTTTTTTGTTGCTAAAGATTCGTGATACAATTGATGCAAGAAGCCAGTGCCTTAGAATATACGATACAATTGATGCAACAGGCCTAGAAATTAATGTCTTAAAATATACAAATACGGTAGGTCCTTTATTTTGCTTTATTTAATACTTGTAAAATTTTTATTTGTTTTGGTTCTCATGTCAATACTTAATATCCACACCGTATAATATACCTCGGTTGTTCCAAAATTTTATTCCCATATATATTTTTTTATAACAAATACCCTGAGTATATTTGTTTTTTTTTTAGGGAACGCTGAGTATATTTGATAAAGACACTTATTAATATTTTTTTAATTTTATATTCCTTAGTCACCTCGATGGAATATTTTCCCCTCTATGACAACCACTTTATGACAAAAGGTGATTGCATCTCCCAAAATGAATTCGAATTGAAACTTCTACCCTTCTCTGATTGCAGATTAATCAAAATATTTTCATAATTGTTACTTCATCCGTACCTTAATCTACCCTCTTTTTACATTTTTTGTCAGTATAAGTAATGTGTGTGTTTTGTATGTTAATATTATCAAATTGTTCTTTATTTGTATGTGTATTAAATTTGACTTTTTAAATTTCAAGACAAGTTGGTACTATTAATTAGAGATATGCTTAGGAAAAAAATAAATAAATACATCTAATAATTTGAAAAGAGATTTATATTTAAAGCCAAAAATAAAATCAAATAAATGATTACATAGAGGGACGGAAAGAGTATTATAGACGAAAAGATGCAGAAAAACAATTAGAGAAAGAGAACCTGAATGGTAAAGGGAGTTTGGGGAATAAATGGGGTTTCCTTATGTGTGATGGCAAAGTAACCATAAAAAACATATCTGCCCAATCTAATTTCTGTTCTTCAGACATTACAAAGGCCTGACCATACCCTTCCACATCTCCTTCTTTTTGACTAAATTTCCTTTTCTCTTCAATTGGAAGATTGTAGAATTCCATAGCACCCATCTTCACATTTTCCACCAATGAAGTGTTCACTCCATGATTAATCAGCTATAAATAATGATTGCCCATGTATAAATTAAAATAATGGATGATATTATGTGTATATCAATCAAAATTAAAAGTGCACTATACTTTAATATGCAACTATATCAAGACTTGTACTTACCAAACTCTTATATATATATATATATATATATATATATATATATATATATATATATATGAATTATTATGAATAATTAATTATTTTTTCTCTAATATGGATGTAATGACAAACCTGGAAAAATCCCCATTCTTTGCAGGCAGAGTGTAATTTATCTAGTTCAGGCCCCTTTAGATTGACATCTTGGGACAACAACTTGCTAAAGTCAATAACAGGAACTTGGGGTAAAGGAGTAATTGTAGATAGTATTGGACGGTCGTGATGTGGACGAATATAACGTTCTGGAACTCTTGTCAATGGTTCCTTTACTATTTCCTGGACAGAAGGGACAATCAGAGATTCAGAGGACACAATCAAAGATGTATGTTCCATAACTTCAATTGGACATGCACTATACAGACACAGAAATAGGTGTTTGATTGTTAATTGATGCTAGAAGTGGACAATGTTACAATAAATAAACATGTTGAGAAAGGGAGTTATATATATAAGTCCAGGATCCCCCACGTCTTGGTCAGTGGTATGTAATATTAACATTTTAAATTGACACATTCGGCTGTTTAGTACTTGATAAGTATTTTTTTAGTTTTTTCTTTTCTTTTCAATTTGATTGATTAGTTTAATTTTTTTTATAACACTGGCTCCCCTTCTGGACCGATTTGTCTTTTCATTGTGGTGCCATGATGGGTTACCAATATTTACCAAGGGTGTACCGACAATGTGGGTGTGATTTGTTCCTTATATAGTTATATATTTCATTGGCCATGTATTTAGGATTTGATATTTTTTTTGTCAGGTAGCCTGATGGCTAGAATTCACCTTATAAGATGAATAAGTGGGGTGTCTAGGGTTCGAACCCCGGCCCCTGCATATAATAATGCATTGTCCTACCAACTGAGTTAGGCTCACAGGACTAGGATTTGATATCTAATGAATATTATAAACAGGTTTCTCTAAAAGTAAAAATTATGCATTACACTTTGATGTTTCATTTTATTCCCATAGAGTTGTTCTTCGTCAAATGAAGATTATGAAAAAACACCAAATGAAGTATTAATTATGCATTATATTAAGGAATGGTTTCAATTATCATGAATGTGAGATTGAAGGCTTGACGACAAGCCTTAAAAGTGTATGACTTCAGTCTGAGTAGATGCAAGACTGAGCATATATGAAATGTAAGGCTTGGTTGTTGTTTAAAGGTGTTTGGATTTAACCATGTATCATATGATGGAAAAAAAAAGTCATACTTTATCACTAAATATTTTCAGGGCACAAGTCTCATAGTAAAAATTCTTTTTTGGACACTAGTACAATTTTTTTATTTACATATAAAAGTTGTGTGACATGCGCACTTCTCACTTGCTTATGAGAGCTGTTATATGTATCATTCCCCTCCTTTTGTGATCTTCATTTCATTTAGATATGATTTTCCACGGAGCTCTTGTGAGAAGTACCCTTTGAAGTGGTCCACAACACTAATTCTTTTAAACTGTGCTGGTCTTTCTTGAGTAACAAGACTTGGTGCTGGAGCTAACATTGCTTGTGTGTTAGGACCTTAAAAAGTAGCTAGGGAAATCCTCTCCTTTTCTGAATTAACTATTGCTCGATGCTCAATGCTTGTGTAAATCCCATTCGTTATAACCTGCAAATTGAACCATTTTAGTTAATTTATTTCAAGGGTTGTCAATACTCAATATCCATCACTATAGCAACTAAACTAGTCTTATAGTACTGCAATTCAAATGACCGAAGCAAATTTAATACTACTTATAAAGTGATAAAATCTTCATGCAATGATGTAATTATGATTTATGAAATGAAATCAAGTGCATGTATGGTTTCATTTTTGGAGACGAAATTGATTTTGGAGCTCTAACTTAAGTTAGAATTTGAGCTTTTGACTCTAAAATTGTTGGTGTGTCAAGTGTGGGTTAGAAATATCATATTTATTCGAAAAATAAATATTGAGTAATACGTGGTTGTGATTATTCCAATGTGATGATTTCCTAGCCTCTTCTCAAAATTCAACAATAGTATCAAAATCCGCTCTTTTTAATAATGGTTGTCATTGTCAAGCAGCGAGTCCCTTTGATGTTGCATGTCAATGACAGTGCAAGTGTATGCGTAAAGATACAACTTTGGGCAAAATGACTCATATAGCCAATGTTTTCAGTTTATGTGTAAAGATATGATGTTCATGTCACTTGTGTGATTGTTTTTAGTCTAATATGTTGATCTCCCAAAGCTCCCTTGACGACCCAGCAAAATTGATTTTTAGCATCAAATTCATTGTTCAATCCAATTTTAAATAAAAATCATTTTTTCATCAAATTTAGCATCAAATGTTTTGATTAAACTCAGTTTTACAAAATCAATTCGCATTGCTTGCATCTATTCTATCTCGCTTTCCTAGGAAATTTCACTATCAATTTAGAGAAGCAACAAATTGTTGCTTAAACGTAGACACGTGTTGTAGATGGAATTAAGTAGTAGATTATTAGGGTATTTTAAATGGTATTTTAAATATGATAGAACACTATGACGTAATTTGATCCATGTAGCCGACCTCATTTAGTGGGATAAGACTTGGTTGTTGTTGTTGTTAGTTTATGTCATTTTACCTTTTTAGCCTTAAGGGTTGTATAAACACTTGGCCTTGTGTCTCATTTGCAATCAATCAAACATTTCAACAATTATTTCTTCTTTCTAAAACCCTAAAACTCTCGTTCAACTCTATTCTCATATGGTTTCTCTTTTGTACCGAATTCTATTCTAAATCATTAGAATGCCTACACTTGAGACTTGGATCACGTGTGAAGTGAAATTTCACAGTCAAAACAAACATAAGTTTCAATCAAAATAATTTTTATCATATTAAAACCAAACACACAATGAGACAAAAGGTTGTAAATGATTAGTGACATACCTCTAATACGTCACCGAGGTTGAGGATGAGAGCATCAGACAGTGGTTTAATAGGAATCCATTGTCCATCCTTTCTTATCTGAAGGCCTTCTATATCACTGATTTGAAGAAGGATGGTTAGGCCACCAGGATCAGAATGAGATTTTAGGCCAATGACTCGTTCTGGTTGGGGGCATGGAGGATAATAATTCACTCTTATGGCTTGATTTCCTATGTTAAATAGCTCAGTTATTTCCTTATGATTTATTGCAAGAGCATTTGCCATAAGTTCGATGATTTTGATGGTGAGTTTTTCCAACTCTGCAGAATATATTTCTAAATTTTTTCTACATTTGAATAAGGTTGAAAAAGTCACTAACACAATGATCAATAAATAATGTTAAATTGTGTGAAAATCAAATGGAAAATTATCTGAAATTTGAGGAGGAAAAATGTTCTTTTTAGCAAAACAAATTTTCTATTGAGAACCCCCACATATAAATTAAATAATTTTTTGAAGTCTTATTGTATATCATGAAATGGTTTTCTAAAAAAAAATGAGTATATTTTTTAAAAAGGTGATGTACATGGTTAAAAATTCTGCTCACATTAGTTGTGACTTGGATTTAAATATACAATTAATTCATTGTAAATTTTTGCCGACTCGTTTTCTCTAGTCTTGCATGACATATGTCTTCTCTAATTTAAACTTTTGTTTATAAAAAAGTAGGTAACTTTTAATGTCACAAATTTTTGTATGCCATTTTTTTTAATGACACATTTTTGCATACCGTACGTGATGAACAAAGTATAACTAAGGTCCCTATGTATACTTGAACTTTCTTAACATCTTTAGGATGGTAATTAATGGACAAAAACTACAAAGAAAATCATGAAATAAATTAAAAAAAGAAAGAAGATAGATAGAGGACCTGAATGTTTGGGGGATTTGGTTGAATATATGGGGATTCCTTGAGTGAGAAGGTAGTGTTTTCAAGAAAAAAGCATCTGCCCATTCTAGTTTCTGTTCTTCAGATAAAATGAAGGCCTGACCAAATCCCTCAAAGTCCCCTTCTCTCTGCCATAGCTTCTTCTTTTCTTCCATTGAAAGTCCAAACAAAGTTTTAGCTCCTATCTTCATATCTTCCACCAAGGAAGTACTTATTCCATGATTAACCAGCTGCAATGATTTTATTATTAAACATAATAGCCAAAAACATAGTTGAAAAAAATACATAAATATCAATATATATGTAGTATGCACATTTATTTACCTCTCATCTTACTTAGCTATAAGCTAAGTGAATAATTTGACAAGACATTAATTAAGTATTACATAATAGTATACAAATAAGTATGAAATCAAACCTGAAAGAAACCCCATTCTTTGCAAGCATAGTGCAGCTTCTCTAGCTCATGTCTCTTGAGATTGATGGGACAACAATTTGGCAAGGTCAATGACAGGAACTTGGGGTGAAGAAGAGGTAGGGTTAGATAGTACAACAGTTTCATGATCTGGAAGAACATATCGTTCTGGAACTTTGGTCAACGGTTCCTTTGCTAGCTCTTGGACTGAGGGCACTAAAATAGATGTTATTTCCATAATAGTACCTTCTTCTGAATACAAGTGCAACACTAAATTGTACTAAAAATTTCTTAATAATTAATAGTTGAAGGAATGGGAATCTGACCAACAAATTAGTTGTTTATAAGGTTGCAAGGATGATGCACAGAAATCCTTTCTAAGAAGATACCTTCTTATTTGGTTGGTGAGTATTAAAAACTTGTCCTATAATAACAATTTTAATTTTAAAATATCAATACTAGTTTGTAATTTCAACAATAAACTACACTTAAAATGAGTGAAAACAAACACTGTTTTTAAAAAGGCAAAGAGAGCAGCTAGATAAAGCCAGGTAAAAAAAGTCAAACCGTGTACAAAAGAAACACAGAAAAAAAAGGTAAGAATATACTCCCTCGTCCTAAATTAAGGGCGTCATTTACTTATTTCACACATGTTAAGAAAAATGTATAAGTGAAAGAAATAGAAAAATAGTTTTAAGTGTTCTTGTCAACCATCAGTGCATTCTCTATTATCATAATTGCAAAACTGAATATATTGAATTTTGAGTGATGAAAATAATATTAATTAGAGTTATAATTGAAAAAATTAATTAATATTGTATTGAAAAGTTAAATAAATCAGTTATTTTGAAACAATATTTTTTTTCTTCAAAAGATTCACTTATTATGGGACGGAGGGAGTATTAGTTATCAAGGTGACATGTTTAAGGGTAGGTCATGTCTCCTAAGGCACATAAGTGACAGACCCCGAAATTTCGTATAGTGAGGGCCATGTCTATATATACATTTCCAACATTAAATATTTACTACATATGAAATATTTGTGTTAGTTCATTTTTTACAAAATAAATAAGAAAATAAAGGAAGTGTTTCAGAAAACATATTAACAAATTCTATAATTGTTAACCTAAGTTCATTTTCTATGATGTGTTGTTGTGTACTGATAGAAAATTAGCAAGTGTACTAACTTATATCGAAGTAATAAATAATTCGTATCCACAGGGACTATTTCTTCTCAACGAGTAATAGCATTATCATAAAGATGTATTAAAATTGGGGGGGTTGCCCTAGGCAGATGGTTTGAAATTGCAATAAGAAATAAATTGCGGAAATTAAACTTGGTTGAAATATAATTTGGAAGAATGATTAGGTCATTCGAATCATCTGTAAATCACTCATATGCAACCTGTGTCTAAAAGTCTATTCATGTCACAAAGTTAACGACAAATTAACAAAATAACTTAGGTCAATCCCTTGATCCTAAGTCCTCTTCTCTAATTATAATTCCCTAATCCCTTAGGTGAACCTATAATTCTCGAAGGTTTTTAGCACGTTAATTCCAAAATCATCACCTAACAACGTTCCATCCCTAGATTGTCCGTTAAGTGAAACAGTATAAGTATATCTGAGTTATACGCTAGTGTCAATAGTCATATAATCTCTTGAATCAATTATATTGGGTCAGAATCATAACAGCATTAAGCATAAAATATACTGAATAAACTAGATTGACATTGATAGAGCAAATAGAGTTTCAGGTTACAAGCATGAGCTATTACAGATTCATCTCAAGACCTAATCACAATAGATCTAGCTACTCATGGCTAAAGCATAAATAACTAATGATAAGGAAGAATTCATTACATCAATTGATAACCGGCTATGAGTTTTTGATGGTCTCCCACCTTTTATCTCGCTTTCCAGCTCCAAAAGTGTGATTTCTTCTCCAAAATTCCGAACCCTTGCCTCTGAAAACAACTTGGCTTTTATAGGGAAATTCTGTTGTACGCCAAAATCGGAGCACGATGCTCAAAATCGGAGCACGATGCTCAAAATCGGAGCACGATGGCTGAGACGCTCCTTCAAATCGGAGCACGATGAAGTCTCATCGTAGCACGATTTTTACAGTGTTGAAATGTCTTCAATTTTCTGCCAAATCGGACTACGATGATAGAAATCGTAGCACGATTTCTTGCTTCCTTAAACACTTCAATTTTAGTCTTTTATACCTTCTAACTCATACAAAATCACCTGAACTCAACTCAAAACTCATAAACATGGTACTAAAAACACTATATGACCTAGTGTCATCACAACCCCAAACTTGTATCATTACTTGTCCTCAAGGAATAAACTTTAAAAATGAAATTTAACAGTAAAATAGCATTCACCTTACCAACGGTAATATCGAAAGTTCAACTCCTTGTTAGCAATTGAGAGGCTAACATGCTTGCCAAAACATCCAATCCACAACTTCACGCAACATTATGAAAGGTAGGGTACACACAGTCGACATGTTAATCACTATATTACCAAAACTTGAAAAGTTTCTAAACATCGATCAAAATCACATCACAATATACACTTTAAGGACTTTAAGGGTGTAACGGGGCTGAGGTTAAAGATATGATAATTTGGGAAGTAAGCTAAAACAACAACTTGGAGTTGGCATCTTTTCCTACTCTGGACGATTCACCCCTCCCAATCAAAGATCAAAATAACCAAAACCAGAGAATATGAGAACATATACCACTAGATATACCGTAGACCACTCTATTTACAACTTGTTGTCTCCATTATTTTGAAAGAACTTTTTTTTTTTTTTGCGAGTTGATTTTGTTGACTTCAACTCCTTTTGTTTCCTCTTTTTTTTTTTTTTTTTTACTTTGAGACAACAGTGATCTTATCAGTTTTTTTTTTTTTTTTTTTGTTCTCTAATTCCCCTACCCCAAACTTGAGTTGTTGCTAGTTCCAAAAGCAACCCCAAACTTAGTATTTAGCAACACTAACAATGCCTAACTCCAATCAACAAAAATTGGGTTAACTTTTCTAAGGTTTCTAGGCTTGTAATTTGGGTTGTCACCGAAACAAAAGGGTTTAACCTATTGGCTCAAATTGGCTTATAAAAAGGTAAAAATAAATTTCATGCAAAAGGTAGGCTTCAAAGGCTCAAGGAACAAGCACTGTGCCTTAGTGTATACAAGATGTAACCAATCAACATAAAGAAAAATCGCAAGCCCTAGAAATAGTATTAACATGGAACACTCAAATTTGTGAAATTGAAAAATAAGTATTTGGCCATGGAACTTACAAGCTTAGGTTTATGGAAGTTGTGGCTACCTATCAATCCAAGCCGTACACTTCACCGTTGATGCCGCGTGCAAGCTCTACCTCCTTTGAACTTTCGATATACCTTTGGTGAAACAAATGCTACTAAACTGGTAAACTTCAAAGAAAAAGAAAATTCGTCAATAATAAACAAATGCCGATGCAATTACAAACACTAGCAGCAGTCATACATTAGAAATTTTATTGAATGCAAAGTACGAAAGCAAAAACAAAATAAAGACTACACTACTGAAATGACAAGCAATGAATCACTCATCATGCTGCTGCGGCTGGTCCTGCTGAGAGGGTTCACCAAAATCTTCTCCTCCTACAAATTCAGTTGCAGTTGCCAAGCTCTCACCATGGTTAAAATCCAGCTCTATTTCCTGCTCTCTCCTCGCAGCTCTATCCCTGTTCGTCTGGAAATACCCTCTCATGCTCTCTCTAGAACCGAATCGGAGATACGAACCAGTGGGTGGCCTCTGATACTGTAATGACATCTGCGAGAACTGCTGAGAGAAACGTGGAGGTTCAACGTATAACTGTGATGACGCCTCCTCCATCCAATGTGCAGAACTGAACACGTACTCGGCCAATGCTGGATGCATAGGTGGATACTCCACTTCCGATGGTGCCTGGTGCTGCTGAGGTGCCTCTGGCACATGTTGGGCTCCCGCTCCTGCTTCGTCCTTCCTTTCCAACCTTAACATAGAGGAATCCGTGATGGGCGACTGAGACTTAAGAGGGACATCCGCTGATTCGGGCAATACACCAGCATCCTTACACAATAAGTTAATCAAACAACAATGCCCCAAACTTATGTCTTTGTCGATCATATCCTGGAGATTGTAAGCGATCAACTTCCCTACATTCATTTGTTCATGCTCAGACAGTAACACAAGCAAAATAAAGACCCGCGAAGTGATCATCTCTGATGCAGATGAAGTACTGACAATAGTTGAGAGGATGAAGGATGCCCATGATCTAGGTATCGGTAGAAGATGTTTTGTGTCAAGTCGCTGTGGGTTGTTAAATGGTTGCCTCCTATACCAACCTGTTCCTTCTTTCATCAACCCCACAATCAAATCGTCCCACTCTTCTTGACTTTTTGGCCTATTTGCGCTTAATCTTCTTCTCTCAACATCACACTCATTAGGAACCGGCAAGCCTAACACTTGATTAATCCTCCATGGACTAAAATCAATGCGTTTTCCTCTCACCCGAGACGTGAAACTCCCTTGGTTCATACTCACAACATTTGCGAAGAACTCCAACGCTATAGATTTGTTGCTTGTCTTTTCAATCATGGCATTCAAACCTAACCAACCCTTCTCTATCAAAGTTCCCTCAATAGTCGGATGCCTAGTGAGTTTCCTCAAATCAAACCCTCTTTCAGGAGTAAATGGAAACTCCTTAATAGTTTCAAATCTCTCCGCTGCCTTTTCGGAGATAAACCTTTGGTACGGTTGTGGTTGATTCTGTGGTGGTTGGGTAGGTGGTGGATTTGATGATGAAGCGGTTTTATTTTGGTTACGGGTTCGTTTTCTTGCCGGTACTTCTGTATTGTTGGAAGTTTTGGCCATTTGTGGAGTTAGGGTTGATAGGAGATAAGGGTTTCAAAAGAAAAACCAAATTGGTTTTTTTTTTTGTTAGAGTTTAGAATTGGGTTTTTGATGGAAGGGTTGGTGAATTGATGTTTGTGAGATGTTGTGATGAAGTATGATGAATTATGGAGAAGATTTGTGGTTAGGGATGTGGTGTAGGTTGAAATTTCTGAGTTTGTGGGAGAATTTTGGCAGAGCTTCGCTAAGAATTGCTGATGATTTGAAAGAGGGCAGCAATTGAACTTTATAGAGGGAAGGAAATCGGAGCACGATGCATGGAAATCGTACTCCGATTTGGCTGTAACGTTAAAATCGTAGCCCGATGGCACGAAATCGTGCTACGATGTGAAACTGTAACGGTCAGCTTGTTTGAAATTTTTTGAAAATCGTAGCCCGATTTGCTTCAATCGTGCTCCGATTTGTCCAGTGCCAAAATAGCGTTTTCAGCTTTCCCAAATCGTAGTCCGATTTATGAAATCGTACTCCGATGTTTTTTTTTTTTTTAAAACAAAATCGTAGTACGATGGGGAATAATCGTACTCCGATTTTTCCAGTGAGCAACTCCGTTTTTGAGAAACAGCAAATCGTAGTCCGATTCATTTAATCGTGCTACGATTTTTCTCTTGGAAATATTTTTCTTGCTCTTGCTTTTCCACTCACACACACGAAACATAAACAATACCTGAACTTGGAAACAGTGGGTTGCCTCCCACCCAGCGCTCGTTTATCGTCATTAGCTTGACCCCGGACAACCTCTAAAGGTCTGTCAGAACAAGACCTACCCTTTCTTTAGGCAAGTCATCTCCATAGTAGGGCTTCAGTCTTTGCCCATTTACTTTAAAACTTCTATCACCATCAGGAGTCACTACTTCCACTGCTCCATTCTTAGAAACATCCTTCACTATGAAAGGCCCCGACCACTTGGACTTAAGCTTTCCTGGAAATAGCTTTAACCTGGAATTAAACAAAAGAACTGGTTGCCCAGCGTGAAACTCCCTAGGAACAAGGTTGCGATCATGATATCTCTTTGTTCTTTCTTTATAGATCAGCGCATTTTCATACGCTTGCAACCTTATTTCTTCCAACTCATTTAGTTTGAAAAGTCGTTCTTTACCAGCAAGAGTTTGATCAAAATTCAAAAATTTTATAGCCCAATAGGCTTTATGCTCTAACTCCACCGGTAAATGACAAGCTTTTCCATAAACAAGTTGGTAGGGAGAAAAACCAATGGAAGTTTTAAACGCAGTACGGTATGCCCAAAGTGCATCATCTAGTTTCCTAGACCAATCCTTCTTAGATGATGCAACAGTTTTCTCTAGGATTTGTTTCAATTGTCTATTAGACACTTCAACTTGCCCACTAGTTTGAGGGTGATAGGGAGTAGCAACTTTATGCTTTACATTGTACTTTGCTAAAACACTTTCTAAGTATTTATTGCAAAAGTGCTTCCCCCCATCACTGATCAACACTCTAGGGGTTCCAAACCTAGGAAAAATATTCTTTTTTAGGAAGTTAACCACAGTATGGGAATCATTAGCCACACAAGCAATGGCCTCAACCCATTTGGTCACATAATCAACACATACAAGGATATACAAGTTAGAGTATGAAGAGGGGAACGGTCCCATGAAATCAATGCCCCAACAATCAAATGGTTCAATTTCAAGAATACCGTTTAGGGGCATCTCATTCCTCTTCGAGATATTACCTGTCCGTTGACATTTGTCACAACTTTTGACAAAACTATGACAATCTTTGAACAAGGTAGGCCACCAAAACCCGCTTTGCAACACCTTGGCCGCGGTTCTTTCACCACTATGGTGGCCTCCATAGGCTGAACTATGACAATGCCACATTATGCTTTTCGCCTCCTCACCTGCAACACATCTTCTTAACAAACCGTCAGAGTTAGTTCGAAACAAGTATGGGTCATCCCACACAAAAAAATTAGCCTCTTTGAAGAACTTTTTCTTCTGTTGGTATGTTAAATCTTCAGGGATCAAATTCCCTGCCTTAAAATTGGCCATGTCCGCAAACCATGGTCTTTCAGTTATTGCAAACAATTTCTCATCAGGGAATTCAGCCTCAATGGCCTTCTCCCTCTTAGTCACCTCTTCATTGTCCAATCTGGACAAATGATCAGCCACCACATTCTCTACACCCTTCTTGTCCTGTATCTCCAAGTCAAACTCTTGCAACAAGAGTACCCACCTCAACAAGCGGGGTTTTGAGTCCCCTTTGGTCAGCAAAAATTTCAAAGCTGCATGGTCAGTGAAAATAATAACTTTTGACCCTATGAGATACGAGCGAAATTTCTCCAATGCGAATATTATGGCCAGCAATTCCTTCTCCGTTGTGGAGTAATTTACTTGGTTTTCATTTAGGACCTTGCTGGCATAATAAATAGCATGAAAAAATTTCTCTTGTCGTTGGCCCAAAACTGCTCCTACCGCATAATCACTTGCATCGCACATCAATTCAAAAGGGAGGTCCCACTTTGGTGCAATGATTATGGGCGCAGTGACCAACTTCTTTTTGATTATAGAGAAAGAATTCAAACATTCATCATCAAAAATAAACCCATTTTCCTTAACAAGGAGGTTACAGAGAGGTTTTGCAATTTTTGCAAAATCTTTAATAAAGCGCCTATAGAAACCGGCATGCCCTAAAAAGCTTCTTACCCCTTTCACATTAATTGGAGGGGGTAACTTCTCTATAACCTCAATCTTGGCTTGATCCACTTGGATGCCTTTCCCAGAGATTTTGTGCCCCAAAACTATACCCTCCGTCACCATAAAGTGACATTTTTCCCAGTTTAAAACCAGGTTAGTTTCGGTGCATCTCTTGAGAACAACATCTAAGTGATACAAACAATTATCAAATGACTTACCAAAGACAGAAAAATCATCCATAAATACCTCGATGTTTTTCTCCAGCAAGTCTGAAAAGATGGCGAGCATGCACCGTTGAAAAGTGGCGGGTGCATTGCATAACCCGAAAGGCATCCTCCGATATGCGAATACGCCGAAAGGGCAAGTAAAGGCGGTCTTCTCCTGATCTTCCGGAGATACCGCAATCTGGTTGTACCCTGAGTATCCATCCAGAAAACAGTAGAATGCTTGCCCAGCTAACCTCTCGAGCATCTGATCCATGAAGGGGAGGGGAAAGTGATCTTTCCTTGTGGCCTGGTTTAACCTTCTGTAGTCAATACACATCCTCCAGCCAGTAACTGTTCTAGTGGGGATCAATTCATTCTTTTCATTGGCTACCACAGTCATCCCTCCTTTCTTAGGAACCACATGTACAGGACTCACCCACTCACTATCGGAAATAGGATAGATCATACCCGCATCTAGCAACTTGAGCACCTCTTTCTTCACAACCTCTTTCATGGTGGGATTCAAACGCCTTTGGGGTTGGACTACCGGTTTATACTCAGCCTCCAAATGAATTTTATGCATACAGTAAGCTGGACTAATCCCCTTCAATTCTGAAATGTTCCACCCAAGAGCACTTTGGTTGTCCCGCAGCACCCTCATTAATTTCTCCTCTTCAAGCGTGGATAAGGAGCTACTGATAATGGCAGGCCTAGACGCGTCTTCACTTAAGAACACATATTTCAAATGGTTTGGAAGTTCTTTCAACTCAGGTGCAGCTGGTTTTTCTTTTTCAATAACGTCGTCACCTTTTACAATCACCTCCAAAGCTTCAACTTTTCTAGACACAGATTCGACCTTTGATGCCTTCAATTGTTCCACACACTCTTCAATCTCTTCACAAGTTTCTTGATCACTACTTTCAATGGAATTTACAATTACTCTTTCTAAGGGCAAGGTGGGTGTTTCATCCATAGTAGCATCTTCCACAATTTCATCAACCACATCAACACGGTAACATTGTGGGTTTTCATTTCTATGCTTCATTGCTTCAAAAATATTGAAAACCACTTGCTCATCTTGGAATCGAAGCATCAATTCACCCATCTCCACATCAATGAGCGCCCTCCCTGTTGCTAAGAATGGTCTCCCCAACAACAAGGGAACTTCTTCATCTTCCTCCATATCAAGAATAACAAAATCAGCTGGGAACAAAAGATCGTTTACCTTTACAAGAACATCCTCCAAAACTCCATGAGGATATGAAATAGAACGGTCGGCCAGAGTGAGAGTCATCTTGGTAGGCTTTGGTGTCCCACAACCGAGCTTTTTCATCATAGATAGGGGCATAAGATTAATGCTAGCCCCTAAATCACATAAGGCTTTTCCAACGCTAATTTTTCCAATGGTGCAAGGTATAGTGAATGCTCCCGGATCTTTAAGCTTTGGAGGCAACTTCCTTTGAAGTATAGCACTACAATTTTCAGACAATGATATGTTTTCATCATCCCTTGGTTTCCTCCTTCCGGTCAAAAGATCTTTCATAAACTTTGCATACACCGGCATTTGATCAAGCGCCTCACTAAAAGGAATGTTCACTTGCAGCTGTGTGAACAACTCCATGAACTTCTTGAACTGACTTTCCTCCTTAGCCTTCTTCTTTGCTAGATGAGGATAGGGCAATTTAACATAAGAAGGAACAACTTGCTCTTTCCCATCCTCCGCAAGATGTTGGCTCTTTGTCTTTCTCAACATGGAATCTACATCAATTAATCGCTCATTTTTTTCTCCCTCTATTTTTTCCTTCTTTTCTTTTTCAACTCCACCATTCTCATCATTTTTTTCTTTTTCAACTTCACCATTTTTTTCAACCACTTCTTTTTCAAACTCCTCCAACACAACTTTATCTTTCTTATTTGTCACCTTTGGAACAACCGGAGGTAACACCTTCTTACTTCTCAATTCAATAGCCTTGCAACTCTCATTTTTAGGATTGTCTTGAGTGTTGCCAGAAAATCCTCCCTTGTTCTGCTCCGCCAACTGTTTTGCTAACTGTCCAATCTGAGTTTCCAACATTTTTCGTGAGGCTTCATTAGTCTTTCTTTCAGCCTCTTGATTTGCCTTCATTTGTTCAAAGTTAGATTGAGTCATCTGCATGAACTTGTTCATTGTCTCTTCAAGGGCCGACGGTTTTCTTTGTTGTTGCTGAGGTTGGGGATTTGGGAGAAGAGGATTCAAAGTATTTGTGTTTGAATAGCTCAAGTTCGGATGTTTGGCATACCCTGGATTGTAGGTGTTGGAGTAAGGATTGTTTTTCTGGTAGTTTCCCATGTAGTTTGCTTCCTCACTAAATCCCTCAAGGGTACACTCCCCATTTGGATGGTCTCCTTGACAGAAATTGCAAACTTGAACAGGTATTTGTTGAACTTGTTGGACATTGGCATTTTGTGTTTGAGCTTGTCCCATGGCCAAAGCTGTAACATGTTTTGTCAAAGTTTCAAGGTGTTTGTTCATAGCTGTTTGGTTAGCCAAAAGAGCGGTATGGTCACTCACTTCAAAGACACCCCTTTTCTTCTTGTCACCCTCGACTCTATATTCATTTTGGGCCATGTTTTCTATCAAAGTTTGAACTTCATGGTCAGTTTTATGTCTCATGCTTCCACCAGCCGAAGCATCTAAGAACATCCTATGGTTATTGGATAACCCCTCGGTAAAAATTTGAAGAGATGATTTCTCATCTATGTTGTGTGACGGACACCTTTTCAGAAGCAGTTTAAACCGTTCCCAAGCATCATACAAAGTTTCACTCTCACCTTGCTTGAAGTTTGTAATCTCATGCTTTTTTCCATATATTTGGACATAGGAAAAAATCGCTCATAAAACTTAAGCTCTAACTCGTCCCAAGTTTGAATGGTTCCACTAGGGATGGACAGCAACCAGTCCTTGGCTCTACCGGTTAAAGTGAAAGGGAAAAGTCTCAGTTTCTTTTGGCTCTCGGTAACAGTACCTGGTGGGACACAAAACTGACAAGTTTCATAAAATTTGCTTATGTGCTCATGAGGGCTCATATTATCACGCCCATCATATTGGTCTTCCCTCAAGCCTTGCAAAACAGAATTTTTTATGTCAAAGGCAACAGGGTTAGCAGGTTGAAAGACATGAGTTAAGCGCCCACGGTTGGTGGCTGTCATCGCGATTTTCGGGTGTCAAATCATTAATCGGATTTGAACCTTTCGATCATTGATGTCTCTATTTTTTTTGGGGAAGGTAAAATTGAGAAAACCTTAGAAATCCTAAGTTCGGGGCTGATTCCATTACGGGAAGGTGTTAGGCACCCGCAATGGCTATAGTATCCTATAGGAACCGTTTTCTACGCTTTTATGCTTATACTTTACTTTTATTACTACTTTGTAAAAACAATTGATTTTAAGAATGAGGGGGGAGAAGATGGGGTTTTATTTTATTGGACTTGGAGAGATTTTGAATCTCTTGCCTACATACCCTTTTAAGGGATCAAAATTCCATGTAGTTCTCTTCCAAAATATTTTTGTGAGTTTGGTTCAATTTTTAGTTTTGAAAATGGTTTTGAAGAAAAAAGGTGAGAGGCCGTAAAGGCTTGAGATTAGGAAACGAATGAGGTTGGTCAATTATTTACAAAAGGTTTAAAGTTGGAAATTAGCACTAGTTTTGGTTTTGATTAAGAAAAAGGAAAGGAAAAAAGTGAGGTTTTGACCTCATTTTGTTGCAAAAATAGTTTGAATTATGTGTTGGTTTTTGATGAAGAAATTATAAGTTTCCTAGATTTTACGCTTCCTACGCATACATCTAGCGGAAAGTCATACAACGTGTGTGCATGTGTCGGTGCATGTGTCGGTGTACATCACCATAGTCCATAGTTTTTTTTACATTGGGTCCTATTTTACATTCTATAGTCTTGCATGAAATTAAAGAAAATAAACTAAGCCTAAGACATTACATGAATTAATTGGAAATTGCATGAAGAGTGAGAAAAAAAGGTGAATGAGGTGAGATGCTTAGTATGCATGAAACATAGAGTAAAATGGTTAGTAGAATAAGATGAAATAATAAAGAAATGCTAATCCTGAACAAAATAGTAACTATCACAAAAAATGGCCTAAAATCACACTAAACGAACATTGCAACATATCACCAAATTGGTATCAAAATCTTAACTAACGAGATTGCAAAAATAGCACACAATTAGCACCAAGAATCAAATTAACAAAATTGTAAAATATCACAAAATCAATGTCAAGAGTCAAATTTAACAACATTGCAAAATATCACAAAATTAATATCAAGGATCAAGTTTACCAAAAATTGAAAATATTGCTAAAACTGTTGAGGCAAAATCCCTAATTAATTTTAAAGATAATAAACCATTATGATTAAAGAATTAATGGACTTTGATTAATTCCTTGGTATTTAACTTGTGCTCTTGAGTGTTTTACTAAGACAGGAACAAGGTTTAAATCATACCAAGATTCAAAGAATCAAAGTACATTTGAATTCATGATCTAACACTAAGGTCAGAAAGTTGGATCAGAATGTTGCTCAGAGATCAGAATGTTGCTCGGAGATCAGAGTGTTCGCACTAGAGATCAGAAGGTTGCTTCCATACAAGCCCAGAATCTCAAGAACATTAATCAAAGTCATGCAAGGCACATGTGACATAAATATATGTCAAGGAAAGTACTTCTGCATGGATCAATCAAGCAATAAAGGCATACACAAAGATTATGTCAAAAAGGATACTTAATGTTCATGTAAAGACTATGAACATTAAAGTACTAAGAATATTCCAAAGGAAAATATCATCCTAGGAGTTATATTCACTGCTCTTCATTATTGTTTCACTATTAGGATTTGATTACATCAAATGGTAGTCTTACAAATCATCCTAAGTGAAACAAAGGAACATTCTGAAGATCAGAATGTTCAGGCTCTGCACATGCTTACTTTATGAACAGTACAGTAGGTGAAAAGCAAAAAGCAAAAGCAAAGCAAATCTGTCTTGATCAATCAGAGATAGACACGCATGGGAGTTGGTACTGTACAAGGACAACACAATCTCTCAAAGCATGGGCATGAAGATGCAGAATCCACTAACTCAATCCTGCACCAAGTCCCAAGGCAGATCTGGGAAATGAACTTTCTGAAGTTTGAAGAAAAGTTCATACTTTGGCCATTGCCCAGAAATTCATGTAAAAAACACATGGCACGCCCAGAACTTCATATGTTCATTCATATATGATGAACCCAGATGAAGAACATGATGAACCCAGATGAAGATCATCATGAACGCAACAACATTCTGATGTTCATCAGAGATCAGAATGTTCACCCAGATTTTCAAGTTAAAGCTTGTGGGACCCAAGGACACATGGCATAACACCATTGGACACCCTACAACGGCTATATGAGTCCCATGGCTCTATAAATAGAGATCAAGGCCTTAGCAAAACTTGCACCATTGCAAAGCATACAAGAAAACAACTCTGATTTTGTTTGAAGCTTTTGCAAGTGAAATTGATCAATCTCTAAGGCTTTTGTTTCCTTAGTGCAAATCAATAACTCTTTGTTATCTCTTTCGCAGATAACTTCTTTCTCTTCTTCCTCCTCTGTTTGATTCTCAAACATTCACATCTCTTACAAATTGTAACAAAGTCTCATCTAGCTTTAGGGGTACTAAAGCATTAGTTTTGAGCAAAGGTGTAAAAGTCTAAGTAGGTAACTTAGCAAGAAGGTGCAAGCCTGCTGAGGCTTAGAGAATACAGATTTGTAAGTGTTCAGGTGAACACAGATTGTAAGGTGCAGGACTTGGGAGGTTATCTCAAGGCATCATAGTGGAAACTCTCACAAGATTGTGAGGAGAGGACTAGCCCACATTGGGTGAACCTCTATAAATCTCTGTGTGTTCTTTCTCTCTTCCCTATACTCTTTATTTTCTGTATACACAACACACACCAACACATTTACTTTGTTAATCAGTTTTCGTGTATGAACTTCAGAACGTTCTGAGTTCAGAAAGTTAACTTAACCATTCCAAGTAAACAACTTGAGAAGCACTTTTAAGTTTCAGGATAATTTTTAAAGGGTCACAATTCAAACCCCCCCTTCCTTGTGACTATTTTATCTACTTCAATTGGCATCAGAGCACGGCTCTAAGGGCTTGAACACTTAAACAAGTGTTAGAGAAAAGATTCAGGAAGTATGTCTAAAGTCAAGTACATAGCTGAAGGAGGATCATCAAACAGACCACCACTCTTTGATGGATCAAACTACTACTTCTGGAAAGGAAAGATGGAACTCTTTCTCAGATCTCAAGACAATGACATGTGGGCAGTTATCACAGATGGAGATTTTGTTCCAACAAACAAAGAAGGAGCTGTCAAAAGTAAGAGTGCATGGTCAACAGATGAGAAAGCTCAGGTATTGTTAAACTCTAAAGCTAGACTCTTTTTATCATGTGCACTAACCATGGAAGAAAGTGAAAGAGTTGATGAATGTCAAAATGCTAAAGAGGTATGGGATACTTTGAGAATACATCATGAAGGTACATCTCATGTCAAAGAAACTAGAATTGACATTGGAGTCAGAAAGTTTGAAGTCTTTGAAATGAGTGAAAATGAAACCATTGATGAGATGTATGCTAGATTTACTACAATAGTAAATGAAATGAGATCTCTTGGTAAGGCATATTCTACTCATGAGAGAATCAGAAAGATATTGAGATGTCTTCCAAGTATGTGGAGACCTATGGTCACTGCAATCACTCAGGCCAAAGATTTAAAGTCTATGAACCTGGAAGACCTTATTGGT
This sequence comes from Medicago lupulina, assembly GCA_958299785.1. Lineage (NCBI taxonomy): Eukaryota > Viridiplantae > Streptophyta > Magnoliopsida > Fabales > Fabaceae > Medicago > Medicago lupulina. Next base: position 11,359,218 of record OY283142.1, on the reverse strand, counting down.
TCACTAAGAGCTCATGAAGTTGTACTTCAAGGAGACAAACCAGTAAAGAAGGTAAAAACACTTGCCTTAAAAGCATCTCAGCAAACCCCATCAGTAACTGATGATGATGTTCAAGAACCACAAGAGCTAGAAGAAATTCATGAAGAGGAAGCTGAAGATGAACTTGCATTGATCTCTAAAAGAATTCAAAGAATGATGTTAAGAAGAAATCAGATCAGAAAGAAGTTTCCAAACACCAACAACAGCACCAGAACTGAAGCTGACAAAAGCCAAGTCACTTGCTTTGGATGCAACAAGACTGGACACTACAAAAATGAATGTCCTGACATCAAAAAGATTCAAAGAAAACCTCCTCCAAAGAAAAGAGCAATGATCACTTGGGATGACATAGAAGAATCAGATCCCCAAGAAGATGCAGATGCAGACATGGGACTAATGGCTCAGTCAGATGATGAGGAAGAGGTAATCATCTATAAAACTGATTCTCTATATAAAGATCTTGAAAGTAAGATAGATAGTCTCCTATATGACTCAAATTTTTTAACTAATAGATGTCATTCTTTAATCAAGGAACTTTCTGAGATAAAAGCAGAAAAAGAAATACTTCAAAACAGATATGATGAGTCTAGAAAGACCATACAAGTTTTGCAAGATTCTCACTTTGAAATGTCAGAAAAACAAAAAGAATTAAACAGAAAACAAAAAGGCATTCTTTCTTTACCTTCTGAACTACAAAAGGAGAATAAACTTTTGAAAAAGGAAGTTGAAACATTAAAGAATGATCTTACAGGTTTTATAAAATCCACAGAAACATTTCAAAACATCTTAGGATCTCAAAATGAAAGTGCTACAAAATCTGGCTTAGGATTTAAAGATCCAAGCAAAATCATTGAAAGCTTTGTACCTAAGAAACCAATTATGAGAATGAAATGCTCTTTTTGTGATAGATTAGGACATAATGAATCAGTATGTTATGTTAAGAAAAAACTTATCAGACAAAGTAAGTTTAATCTTAGCTCAGAACGTTCTCATCTTAATAGATCAGAAAGTTCACAAAAGGCTGAGAAGGCTAAGAAGATATGTTCCTGCTGTAACAAATCTGAGTTCACAAAACAGAATGTTACAATAAGGAAAGATCTCTTAGAAGAACTAACCCTCAAGGACCCAACATTACATGGGTACCTAAAGTTTTTATCTTGTCAAATGTAGGTCCTGCTTCAAGGTGCAAGAACAAAACCATGGTACCTGGATAGTGGTTGTTCTAGGCACATGACAGGTGACAGGAACTGTTTTCTAACCTTTGAAAAGAAGGATGGAGGACTGGTGACATTTGGAAACAATGATAAAGGTAAGATCAGAGGAAAAGGCACAATAGGTAAACCTAACTCTGCTAAAATAGAAAATGTTCAGTATGTAGAAGGTTTAAAACATAATCTACTTAGCATAAGTCAATTGTGTGATAGTGGATTTGAAGTTGTCTTTAAACCTACCATATGTGAAGTAAGGCAAGCCTCCTCTAACAAATTATTCTTCTCTGGATCAAGGAAAAAGAATTTATATGTTTTAGAACTAAATGATATGCCTGCTGAATCCTGTTTTATGTCTCTTGAAAAAGACAAATGGATCTGGCACAAGAGGGCTGGTCATATAAGCATGAAAACTATTGCTAAACTTTCTCAACTTGATCTAGTTAGAGGATTGCCCAAGATTAGCTTTGAAAAGGACAAGATCTGTGAAGCTTGTGTCAAAGGTAAACAAGTAAAAAGCAGTTTTAAAACTATTGAGTTTATTTCAACTCAAAAACCTTTAGAACTTCTTCACATTGATCTCTTTGGTCCAGTTCAAACTGCAAGTCTAAATGGCAAAAGATATGGCTTTGTTATTGTTGATGACTTTTCCAGATTTACATGGGTTCTATTTTTAAAACACAAAGATGAATCTTTTGAAGCTTTTCAAAACTTTTGTAAAAGAGTTCAAAATGAAAAAGGTTCTAATATCATCACAGTAAGGAGTGATCATGGAGGAGAATTTGAAAATGCATCCTTCAAAACATTCTTTGATGAAAATGGTATTGAACATAACTTCTCTTGTGCAAGAACTCCACAACAAAATGGAGTTGTTGAAAGAAAAAACAGAACTTTGCAAGAAATGGCTAGAACAATGTTAAATGAATCAAATGTTGAAGAGTACTTTTGGGCAGAAGCCATTAATACATCTTGTTACATTTTAAATAGAGTTTCAATAAGAAAAGTTCTCAACAAAACCCCATATGAACTCTGGAAAAACATTAAACCTAGCATATCTTATTTTCACATATTTGGCTGCTATTGCTACATTCTGAACAATAAAGAAAAATTGGGTAAGTTTGATCCTAAATCAGATAAAGCTATCTTTTTAGGATACTCTACAACTTCTAAAGGTTATAGAGTGTACAATCTAAAAACCCAGACAGTTGAAATCAGTATGCATGTCATATTTGATGAATATGATGAATATTCCCAACCAAAAGAAAGTGAAGACACTGAGATGTCAACACTTCAGAACGTTCCCAGTATAAATACTGTGAACACAGTAGAGAAAGAAGATGATCAGAATGTTCAGGATCAAACCTTCCAAAGTCCACCCAGAAGTTGGAGAATGGTAGGAGACCATCCTGTAGATCAAATCATTGGAAGCACAACTGATGGTGTAAGAACCAGAATGTCCTTTCAAGATAACAACATGGCAATGATTTCTCAAATGGAACCTAAATCAATCAATGAAGCTATTGTTGATGACTCATGGATTGAAGCCATGAAGGAGGAACTTTCTCAGTTCGAAAGAAACAAAGTTTGGAACCTTGTTCCAAATAATCAAGCCAAAACAATCATTGGTACAAGATGGGTGTTCAGAAATAAGCTTGATGAAGAAGGTAAGGTTGTCAGAAACAAAGCAAGGTTAGTTGCTCAAGGCTATAACCAACAAGAAGGTATTGACTATGATGAGACCTTTGCACCAGTTGCAAGGTTAGAAGCCATCAGAATTCTTCTTGCTTATGCTGCTCATAAAAGCATTAAACTTTTTCAAATGGATGTGAAAAGTGCATTCTTAAATGGTTTTCTAAATGAAGAAGTTTATGTTAGCCAACCTCCTGGTTTCATAAATAAAGAAAAACCAAATCATGTTTTTAAACTTACCAAAGCACTTTATGGCCTTAAACAAGCTCCTAGAGCTTGGTATGATAGACTTAGCACATTTTTAATTGAAAATGGATTTTCAAGAGGAAAAATTGATACCACACTCTTTAGAAAAACACATAACTCTGACTTACTTATAGTTCAAGTGTATGTTGATGACATCATCTTTGGTGCAACTAAAGAGAAAATGTGTGAAGAATTTTCCAACCTTATGCAAAATGAATTTGAGATGAGTATGATGGGTGAACTTGGTTTTTTCCTTGGTTTACAAATTAAACAACATCCAAATGGAATTTTCATAAGTCAAGAAAAATATGTCAAAGACATTCTTAAGAAATATAAAATGAATGAGGCAAAAATCATGGTCACCCCCATGCATCCATCTTCAAGTTTAGATAAGGATGAAAGTGGAAAGTCTGTTTCTGAAAAGGAATATAGAGGCATGATAGGATCATTATTATACTTGACTGCTAGCAGACCAGACATAGTGTTTGCAGTTGGTTTATGTGCCAGGTTTCAAACTTGTGCAAAAGAATCACACTTGACTGCAGTCAAAAGAATTCTTAGGTATCTAGTAGGTACTACTGATCTTGGCCTTTGGTATAGAAAAGGTTCTAGTTTTGATCTTGTAGCATATTGTGATGCTGATTATGCTGGAGACAAAGTTGAGAGGAAGAGCACAAGTGGATCCTGCCAATTCTTAGGACAAGCATTGATTGGATGGTCTTGCAGAAAGCAAAACACTATTGCTCTCTCCACAACTGAAGCTGAGTATGTATCTGCAGCTAGCTGTTGCTCTCAGATTTTGTGGGTAAGAAATCAGCTGGAAGACTACTCTCTAAGGTACACAAATGTTCCTATTTATTGTGATAATACAAGTGCAATTAATCTGTCTAAGAATCCCATTCAGCATTCTAGGTCTAAGCATATTGAAATAAAGCATCATTTCATTAGAGACCATGTTCAGAAAAAGAATATTGCATTAAGCTTTGTTGACACTGAAAATCAACTAGCTGACATTTTCACAAAACCCCTTGTTGAGGATAGATTCAATTTTCTTAAAGAAAAATTGTTAATCATGAAAAATCCCAATAAAGATTGATTACAGATCACTAAGGGCCTTAGACTAAACCCCTTGATATCATCTGATGCAAATCAGATAGATCTATCTCAATCAGAACATTCATCAGAATGTTCCTGAGCTCAGAATGTTCCTGAGTTCAGAGTGTTCCTCAGGTCAGAATGTTCAGAAAGGTCAGAACGTTCAAAAGTCTGATATCTGGGTCAGAAATCTCTTGCGTAAGATTTTGTGATATCCTTCTCCAAATATCCTTCTATAATTTTGAGCAATTAATGCTTGGTTATAAGAAGTTATACTTAAGGTTTAACCACCATGTAAAGCCTCAACTATCAAATCAACCTTTCCACTTCTCTTTGTACAAACGGCTACTTTTTCCCTTTCTCTCTCTTGTCCGTTCCATTTTTCCTCTTTCCCAATGTAACTACTATCATTTCCTTTCTTCTTTCTGCACGCTTTGTCTATATAATCAGTAACCACTTCTGATTATTTCACTTCTATCTCAATCCAAACCTCTCTCTTCTAAACTCTTCACAAAAATTTCAAAATCTAAGAACCCACTCTGTTTCTTACATTTTCTGAAAAATGGCAAGAACCAAAACCACTTCAAAGTTTGTTGATGGTGAAAATTCTCAAGTACAACATTCTCCATCACCACCACAAAACACCGCTGCTGATCAAACTTCTGATCAACCAACCTTGAACGAAACCCCTGTTCGTACAGTTCTTCCCGACGTTATCTACCCTGCTTTCGACGAACCAAAATCCTCGAAATCAAAATCTTCAAAACAACCAATCATCAAACCGAGACCTGTTCCTACAAGACGCTCCACAAGGATGAAGAAATCTTCAAAGGAACCAACAGTCACCCACATGGATCTTCTCTCTGATGAAGAAACAAATTCTGTTGAAGAAGAAGAGAAGATAGTTGAAGAAGAAAAGGAGGAAGAACCAAGCACTGAAGAAGAAAGCTCTGGTTCAGATGATGAGGAAATGGATGAGACTTATGAGGAACAAATAGAGGATGTTCCTGAAGAAATGGATGAAGATTCTGAACAAACTCTCACTGAGATTGTTAAGTCCGCAAGAAAAATCTACAATAAAAGAAAGGAGATTGCAAAAGAAGCTATGCCTCTGCCTACAGAGAAGTCTGCGTCTTCAACAAAGGGAAAGTCTACTTCTCAGAATGAAGAAGAAAATGTTGAGACTGGTGTGAAGAAGGAATCTTCCCCAAGAAAGCATGGCAAAGGAAAAGACATCACTAAAGTAGCTGCTGTCTTCAAGACTCAAAGAGCAGAAAAGATTGCCTTTAGACCTATGAGCAGATCCAAGTACTTTGAGTTTGAAAGCTTGGAGACAAAAGGATGGAATCTGAAGAAGTTCACAGATCCACAAGGATGGACTGACTTTGTGTCTCTACAAGAACACACTTATGAAGGATTGGTCAGAGAGTTCTACACCAATCTGATTGTGAAGCAAAAGAAGAAGGAGAATGAGAACTTTCTCATCTCTTCTGTCAAGGGAGTACAAATCACAGTTACTCAAGAGTTTCTTTCTGAAGCTTTGAAAATCCCTAATGAAGGTAACAAACTATTTTCTTGCTCATGGTTTGATGACCTCAAAGTTAGTAAAGAACAACTCATAGCCAAATACACCAAAGACAATCTCACCTTTAACTCCACAAATCTAGTAGATGTTCCAAAAATCCTTCACAACATGATTAGGCACACTCTAGTACCAAAATGTGGATCTTTTGATGTTGTTTCTGATATGGATCTCTGCATCCTCCACCACCTCATAAGCCAGACCAAACTCAATCTCTGTTTCATCATCATTCAACACATGATTGACTCATGCTTGGCCATGAAGCAAACAGTTGCTGGATTACCCTATGGAATGCACCTTACTCCTATCTTCCAGAAGGCAAAAGTGCCACTTGACGGTGAACCACGCAAGATTGACTTCATGAGGTTTACCTCCAAAACTCTAGGTCAACTACGCATCACCACCACAAATATGGCTTCCTTCACAACCTCTGAAACATCTGGCTCAACAAAGAGATCTTCTCGTCAGAATGTTCAGAAGGCAACAAAGAAGAGAAAGTTGGAAGAAATCAAAGATAAGACTCCTGAAGACAAAGAAGTCAGACCCTCCTCTCCACCTGCTATAGGGATATTCTCCAAAGTCGCAGAGCTTGCAAAGGAAATTGTGGAAGAAGGAAACTCACAGTTCTGCTCCCTGATTGGTCAATCAGTGTTTGAAGAGAATGCTCAGAAGGATAAAGAAGCATCCTCTCCAAAGGACGACATGAATAGTGAAAAAGCTGCTGAGATGGCTAAGGAAAACTCTCTTGCTGGAAATCAGAGAGTTGAAGAAAATACTGAGAAGAAAACTCAGAATGTTGATGAAGAAACTCAGGAAGTAGCTGAGATTTTGGCTTCCAACATGAGTAGGGAAGAGCACGCTCAAGATGAGCATATGGAATTTTCAACTGGCTTTGACCTCAACATTGAAGATTTCAATTCTGACTTCAACAATGAAGTGTTTCAAGATGGTCAGGAAATCTCTCAACAAGCTCAGAAAACTATTGAACTAGAAGTTCAGAAGGTTGAAGCTTCTGCTACTGAACCAGGAGTTCAGAATGTCCAAGTTGCTGAACCCATTCAAGCTGAAGAAACTGCTTCCATTGAGGAAATTGCTCCAACTGCTAGCAAAGCACAAACAGTTGATATAAATGCTCAAGGTGCTGAGCAAAATCAACTCTTTGCTGATCAACATATTGATCAAAATGCTTCAAATGAGCCTGATATGTCAGCAGATCCAATGCCTTTGGCCTCTGGATCTTTGCCTTCTGAAGAAGTTCAACGTATGACTCATACTGTTCAGAATGTTAACCTCTCTTCCTCTACCATGGGATCTGTTGCTGGTGCAAGCAACTTCTTGGTTTCCAACCTTCCTACTCCAAACACCATACCCTCATATACTCCACCTCCACCGCCAATGAAAGCTACAAACAAACTCCCAAACATGTCTGCTTTGTTTGACTCTCTCAACACTTTTGTGTCTGCTAACAAGGAGAAAGCTGAAGCCTCTGGTGCTGCTGCACCTGCTAAGCCTTCAAGGGCTGAGAAGATAGTTTCAAGAGCACTAAGGGTTTCCACCAAAACCCACAAAATTGCTTGTGTATTGGCTGACTGGACTGTCAAGGTGCATGCCCCTGGATTGGCTATTTCACCTCCAGTTTTTGATGACCCCTCCATCTTTGAAGATGAACCATCTTCTGATTCTGGGGATTCTACTCCCTGAATCTTTGTGTTATTCCTCCCTATCCTTTTTGCAGATGACTAAAGGGGGAGAAGCTTTAGGATTTATGTCTTAAGTTTTTCTTAGTTTTAGGCCCTAAGTAGGTCTAAGTGATCAATAGTTATTGGAGTTTAGTGACTTCACCTTTTGCTTGATCACATGCTTCGAATTTCTTTTTTGTTTTTGAACCATATAATTCATGTAATTGTACTTCATGTTTACATTAATGAATGATATTGATTCTGGTTCAATCTTGCATATCTTTATTTTATATGCAAATGCATTATGAAATTGAGGGGGAGCTTTTTAAGTTCTTAAAAACTCAGCATAATAGATTATAAAAATGAGGGGGAGCATTAAAAATAAATTTTCTAAGCTCTGTTTATCTCTGTTTATATAATCAAAATCCTTAATCCTAAATCATAGGTTTATCATCTTCAAAAAGGGGGAGATTGTTGAGGCAAAATCCCTAATTAATTTTAAAGATAATAAACCATTATGATTAAAGAATTAATGGACTTTGATTAATTCCTTGGTATTTAACTTGTGCTCTTGAGTGTTTTACTAAGACAGGAACAAGGTTTAAATCATACCAAGATTCAAAGAATCAAAGTACATTTGAATTCATGATCTAACACTAAGGTCAGAAAGTTGGATCAGAATGTTGCTCAGAGATCAGAATGTTGCTCGGAGATCAGAGTGTTCGCACTAGAGATCAGAAGGTTGCTTCCATACAAGCCCAGAATCTCAAGAACATTAATCAAAGTCATGCAAGGCACATGTGACATAAATATATGTCAAGGAAAGTACTTCTGCATGGATCAATCAAGCAATAAAGGCATACACAAAGATTATGTCAAAAAGGATACTTAATGTTCATGTAAAGACTATGAACATTAAAGTACTAAGAATATTCCAAAGGAAAATATCATCCTAGGAGTTATATTCACTGCTCTTCATTATTGTTTCACTATTAGGATTTGATTACATCAAATGGTAGTCTTACAAATCATCCTAAGTGAAACAAAGGAACATTCTGAAGATCAGAATGTTCAGGCTCTGCACATGCTTACTTTATGAACAGTACAGTAGGTGAAAAGCAAAAAGCAAAAGCAAAGCAAATCTGTCTTGATCAATCAGAGATAGACACGCATGGGAGTTGGTACTGTACAAGGACAACACAATCTCTCAAAGCATGGGCATGAAGATGCAGAATCCACTAACTCAATCCTGCACCAAGTCCCAAGGCAGATCTGGGAAATGAACTTTCTGAAGTTTGAAGAAAAGTTCATACTTTGGCCATTGCCCAGAAATTCATGTAAAAAACACATGGCACGCCCAGAACTTCATATGTTCATTCATATATGATGAACCCAGATGAAGAACATGATGAACCCAGATGAAGATCATCATGAACGCAACAACATTCTGATGTTCATCAGAGATCAGAATGTTCACCCAGATTTTCAAGTTAAAGCTTGTGGGACCCAAGGACACATGGCATAACACCATTGGACACCCTACAACGGCTATATGAGTCCCATGGCTCTATAAATAGAGATCAAGGCCTTAGCAAAACTTGCACCATTGCAAAGCATACAAGAAAACAACTCTGATTTTGTTTGAAGCTTTTGCAAGTGAAATTGATCAATCTCTAAGGCTTTTGTTTCCTTAGTGCAAATCAATAACTCTTTGTTATCTCTTTCGCAGATAACTTCTTTCTCTTCTTCCTCCTCTGTTTGATTCTCAAACATTCACATCTCTTACAAATTGTAACAAAGTCTCATCTAGCTTTAGGGGTACTAAAGCATTAGTTTTGAGCAAAGGTGTAAAAGTCTAAGTAGGTAACTTAGCAAGAAGGTGCAAGCCTGCTGAGGCTTAGAGAATACAGATTTGTAAGTGTTCAGGTGAACACAGATTGTAAGGTGCAGGACTTGGGAGGTTATCTCAAGGCATCATAGTGGAAACTCTCACAAGATTGTGAGGAGAGGACTAGCCCACATTGGGTGAACCTCTATAAATCTCTGTGTGTTCTTTCTCTCTTCCCTATACTCTTTATTTTCTGTATACACAACACACACCAACACATTTACTTTGTTAATCAGTTTTCGTGTATGAACTTCAGAACGTTCTGAGTTCAGAAAGTTAACTTAACCATTCCAAGTAAACAACTTGAGAAGCACTTTTAAGTTTCAGGATAATTTTTAAAGGGTCACAATTCAAACCCCCCCTTCCTTGTGACTATTTTATCTACTTCAAAAACTATAACCAAAAATCAACTAACACAATTGAACATATGACAAAGATTGTAAACAAAAAAATCAACTAACACAATTAAACATATGGCTAAAATTGTAGACAAAAATCAACTAACACAATTAAACATATTGCAAAAATTGTAAACAAAAATCAACTAACACAATTAAACATATTGCAAAAATTGTAAACAAAAATCAACTAGCACAATTGCATGAATTAGCACAAAATCAGAGGTAAGCTTATGATAAAATTAAACGCCAAACACCAACATCACATGACAAATTTTGGACCAAAGATCAAACAAGTGAATTCACACAAGAACATACAAAACGCACGCATCAAAAATGAAATTAACACGTATTATTTCTACCAATCCTGAACATGTAAAAATATTACTAAACAGCCAAAAACACATCAAGAATACACAGGAAATTTTTTTGGAATTTTTGTAAAGAAATGGGAACGCGCAGGAGGTCCAAATAGCAGGTACAGGGGTGCACATAGCGTGAAAAATCAAGAAACTGCAAGAAAGCCAGGGCCCACGGGTAAAAAGCCCAAGATCCACACAAGCTGGTAGATCCGGACCATCAGGACACCCTGGAGGCGTTGGATTGGTCCAATTGCACCTAAACCCTAGATCAAATGGCTGAGGATGCAAAGAGAGACCGGTTCGGGTCTGAACCGACCCGGTCTAGCGCCCATATAAAGGGAAGCTGACCCGGTCTGGCTCATTTTTTCCCTACCGTTTCTCTTTCTTCCTTAATCGTTCTCTCTTCTTCTCTTCTACGCCGCTCTCTTCTCTTCGTGAAACCCTAACCCTAACTTCCTGATTCTTGCTCAGAATTGATTCGTTCATGGCTTAAAAGCTTCGTGATATTACCCTAAGCATGAATCAATCAGAAAAGGTTGATTTCAACCGTTGGATCAACGTGAATCCTAAGTTTTCGCTTCTGCATGTTTGAACCGTTCGTTTTCTCGCATTTTTCTTGCTGAAATGTTGTAAAAACGTGAGGATTGGCTTCGTTTCACACTCGTTGTGAATTCCGAAGGAAATCCTTGATTTTCAGAATGATTTTTTTTGTTAGGGTTTGAGTTTTTTGGATCGAACGGTTCAATTGGCTCCGGATTCACGTTGTTCTGGCTTTCGTGATGGCTTACGAAGAGACTTAGATGAAGTTAAAGCATTACCTGAGTTTTGGCTTCGTGGTTTGAGTTGGAATCTTTGGAAACCTTGGATCTTGATTCTGTTTCACCGATTCCTTGGCTTGAATCTGGAACTTGACCGGTAAACTTCTTCTTTTTCTTCTGAACTGGTCTGGAATCCTTGAAATTTCCCTTTTCTTCTCAATCTCCCTCTGTGATCGTGCTGGAGTTCGCCATTGTTAATGGTGAATTCGCACTGGAATTGCAGAGAAGACAATTCAGTGATGAGGATTCAACGTTGAACTTCTGAGAATTGCTACAAATTTCACTGCATTTGGATTGGATTTGGTTCTGGAATTTTAGGGTTTATGCATTTGTTCTTGATGAATTTCTGTTTTGATCTTAACTGCCAAGAGAGAGAATGTGGATTCAGATAGTGATGTGGCGCTTGATCAATGGGATCTCACTCTGATTCTGACACTGTGTGCCTTTTATAGGCTGCCAAGTGGCCTCTGAGCCAATAGAAATACGCCACCTGGATTGAACTGCCCGTGTGGCACTTGAGGACTAATCTGCAATTGTGTAAAAAAATTGGGCTGTTTTGCAATTATTGTAAAAATCAGGACTGTTTTGCAATTTAAAATTTGGACTATTTTAAAAGAAGTAAAAGAAAATAGACTGGGACTAAAATGCAATAAAATTTTGACATTTGGACTGGATAGCAATTTCTAAAAGATTTTGGACTGAAATGCAAAATTAATAAAATTGGTAAAAAAAGTAATTTGAAATGCAACGTAAAGTGAAACGTTTAAAAACGACAAAACGGACTAAAACGAACAAACTACCAAAATGAGGTATTTTAAAATACCTCTCTGCCCAAAATTCAAATAATGTGAAAAGACTAAAATGCCCCTGGGGCAAAAACGACTCAGACTGACTCAGATGCAAAACTAAGACGATTTTTGTGCCAAATTTGATTAAAGATTTATGCAGACCAGTTGAAAAGACTCAGGGACAAATTGTAGGGACTGAAAATGGGTTCCTTTGTAGAAAATGACCAAAATACCCTTTTGTATGATTTTATGCAAAAAACTTAAAAGACTGAAGCGGTAATGTATGCAGCTGAAGCACAATAGAAAATACGGTGAACTTGAAGGTTTTAGAAAATAGTAAAGGAAATTGAACGAGTATTTTTAGGTCCAAAATGAGGGTATGACAGCTGCCCCTATTTAAGTTTCTTCGTTTAGAGAGTCAAGAGACGGAGTCTTTGGCTTGACATGACGAAGATACTTAAATATCGACACTTGCACTGATTTTGGGCGTAAAAATACGTTTGTAAATGTTATGTATGCCATGCAACATTTGTGTTATGAATGCAAGACAAACTGAGAATTGAGTTTAACAAAATATGTCGTATCCATTGCGGGATTGGTAGACATTGACAGAATAGCAAACAGCAGAGTATGTCGTATCCATTGCGGGACTGGTTGACATTGACAGAATAGTAAAAGGGAATATGTCGTATCCATTGCGGGACTGGTTGACATTAACAAAATAGCAGAAGGGAATATGTCGCATCCATTGCGGGACTGATTGACATTAACAAAATAGCAGGTAACAAGGCTCACTGGGGAGACTCGAAAGCAAATTGACAGGTACAAGCTGTTCTTGAATGCGAACTGGCCACTTGACCGGGAATATTGATAACAAAGGGCGCAAGCTGCTCTTGTATTTGAGCTGGTTACTTGGCTGGAAGAAAACATAGAAAGCACAAGCTGTTCTTGGACACGAACTGGTTACTTGGCTGAAAGAATACAAAATAGAAAGCACGAGCTGTTCTTGGATCTGAACTGGTCGCTCGGCTGGCAAAAACAAAATAGAAAGCACGAGCTGTTCTTGGATCTGAACTGGTCACTCGGCGGATATCAAAAGGATAGGTACAAGCTGTTCTTGGATGCGAACTTGCTACTTGACCGATAACAGAAACAAATTGACAGGCACAAGCTGTTCTTGGAGATGAACTAGCCACTTGGCCGTTAACAGAAACAAATTGTATTTGAAAAGGAATTGAATTTGATTGACATAACTGCAGGAGCTTGAATTTGACAAGGGTGTTGACAAGACTGTTTGAAAATTGATATGACAGTAGACATTTATTGTTGGCAGAAGAAATTTGAAATTGACATGACTGATTTTGATTGAGATTAACATAGGAATTGAGAATGCAGATGCGTATGAATAGCATAACAATTTTATTAAATGCATGAACATGTAAGATGCATGATTATGCATGTATGAATGTTTTGGAATGCATGATGATTGGCAATTTGTAGACACAATTTCGCAGAGACAGACAAAATATTGGAATATTGGGCACGTAATGGCTCGCACTCGGACATATACTTGCAAAAGTTCCTCTTCTGGGGATGCCGTCGTCGGGAGATGCACCATGACCAACGCTTGAAGATAGGAAGCTATAAAACAGTTCGAATGGTATTGCTGCTTGTCGGGACGGTCACGTAAGTGCTTTGGTCATCGCATCTGTGGTCAATGCTTTTGCATGCTTGTTTTTTCGTTTCATTTTTCGTTTTTTCATCATCCCATTTTTGCCTGGATCGCCCTTTCGGGTTTTCGACCCACCGGGGAATAGTTTTTTTTTTCTGCATTGCCCCTGTTTTTGCCTGAATTGCCTTTGAAGGTTGTCAATCCATCGGGGTGCTCATTTTTGCCTAAGCCGCCCTTTCGGGTTTTCGGCTTAGCGAGCATATTCACTTTTTCATGCTTTTCATTCTGTTTTTTCATTCTTGCCATTGACCACAGACCGTAGCTGGGAGGAAGGCTTGCTAGCAACTTGAATTTGGAATTGATATCAATGTAGATTTGTTCATGCATGTTCGTTTGAATGTACCTAGCTGTTCAGGCTTGTTTTCAAAACACTTAAAAATTTTCAGTTTTCAGAATGTTTATTCCAGACACATCATTATTAACATAGAAGAAATTTTTTTGTACAGAGCTTTGAAAATAGAATAGGAAATGAGTGCCAAACAAAAGCATAGGCTCAAATCAATGTATAAGGGTGGTAGTCGGCCAAGAGCGCGACCCCACGGATTTATAAAGCTTGGAAAATGGTAATTTTATTGGTTGGTGGTACATTGAACACAGTAACTGCTACGGCATCTGAAACTCTTGAATCCACAGGCGTCGGAACCTCGGATGAGAACAGTCAAACATCAATTGTAAAAATCCCAAGGGGAATGGTAATTTGCCAGATATAGTCAATTGTCTTTTATTTCAATCTCATTTTTGCATGAACCGCCCTTTCGGGTTTTCGGCTCATCGAGACGCTCCTTTTTGCCTGAGTTACATGTAATCTCAGCGAGCTTTTTACATTTTTGTTTCTTTTCCCTTATTTTGCCTGGACCGCCCTTTCGGGTTTTCGATCCACCGGGAAGCGCATTTTTGCCTAGGCCGCCCTTTCGGGTTTTCGACCTACCACGCTGTTCTTTTCATATCTAGACAAAGTATTTTTTGACTATATCGGCATTCACAGGATTCGGGAGTTCTACACCATCCATGTGAGTGAGAATCAGAGCACCGCCAGAGAAAGCCTTCTTAACAACATAAGGTCCCTCATAGTTAGGCGTCCACTTGCCCCTTGGGTCGGGTAGCTGACTCATTTTTCTTTTCAGCACAAGTTCACCTTCCTTGAACATCCGAGGACGGACTTTCTTGTCAAAAGCAGCTTTCATCCTTGTCTGATACATCCGACCGTGAGCCAAAGCATCCAGTCGTCTTTCCTCAATCAAATTCAACTGGTCGTACCGACTCTGGCACCATTCAGCCTCGGACAACTTGGCTTCCATAATCACACGGAGAGACGGAATCTCCACTTCCAAAGGGAGGACTGCCTCCACACCGTATACAAGAGAGAAAGGCGTTGCCCCGGTTGAACTACGGACTGTAGTGCGGTAGCCGTGTAGAGCGTAGGGCAACATCTCATGCCAGTCTTTGTATGTTGTTACCATCTTTTGCACAATCTTCTTAATGTTCTTATTAGCGGCCTCAACTGCACCATTCATCTGAGGTCTGTAAGGAGAGGAGTTGTGGTGCTCAATCTTGAATTTCTCACATAAGGCCTGCACCATGTCATTGTTCAAGTTGGTTCCGTTGTCAGTGATGATTTTGCTAGGGACGCCGTACCGGCAGATGATATTGTTTTTGATGAATTTGACTACCACTTGCTTAGTCACGTTGGCATAGGATGCAGCTTCGACCCATTTGGTGAAATAATCGATTGCTACCAGGATAAAACGATGACCGTTTGAAGCCTTCGGTTCGATTCTTCCAATCACATCAATGCCCCACATGGAGAAAGGCCACGGAGAAGACATAACATTGAGGGCGTGCGGAGGCACGTGAATCTTATCAGCATATACTTGACATTTGTGGCACTTCCTGGCATATTGATAGCAGTCGCGCTCCATGGTAATCCAGTAGTAACCAGCTCTCAACAGCTTTCTAGACATGACATGCCCCGACGCGTGGGTCCCGAAGGTGCCATCGTGCACATCGTGCATTAGCTGTTCTGCTTCACATTCATCCACACATCTTAACAACACCATATCGAAATTCCTTTTGTACAGGACATCACCATCCAGCAGGAACTTGCTAGCCAACCTGCGCAATGCTTTCTTATCTTTGTTGGAAGCACCTGGCGGATACCCACGGCTTTGCAAAAACTGTTTGATATCACAATACCAGGGCCTGTTGTCAACCTCGCCTGAATCCGTTCGTACGATCGCATCACTGACAGTAAACACATGAGCGGGCCGGTCTAGGCGTTGTACCTTGATCATCGGCACATGATTCCAATGGTTTACCTGAAGCATGGAAGATAAGGTAGCAAGAGCATCAGCCATTTGGTTCTCCTCTCGGGGGATATGGTGTAACTCGACCTTCGTGAAATACGTTAACAGACGCCTTGCATAATCCCGGTAAGGGATCAAATTAGCATGATGGGTTTCCCATTCTCCTTTTATCTGGTTGATGACTAATGCAGAGTCTCCATAGATGTCCAGACACTTAATTCTCATATCAATGGCTTCTTCAATTCCCAGGATGCATGCTTCATACTCGGCCACATTGTTAGTGCATTCAAACACAATCCGGGCTGTGAAAGGGATGTGGTGCCCCTGCGGAGCTACAATTACTGCGCCAATTCCTCGGCCATAGGCATTAACAGCACCATCAAAGACCAATCCCCACTTGTTATCGGGGTCCGGACCTTCACCGATTAGCGGTTCTTCACAATCTCTTGACTTTAAAAACATGACCTCTTCGTCGGGGAAATCGAACTTCAATGGTTGATAATCATCAAGTGGTTGGCAAGCCAGATGGTCAGCCAGAATACTCCCTCTAATGGCTTTCTGAGCTTTAAACACAATATCATACTCTGACAGTAACATTTGCCAGCGTGCGATTTTTCCAGTAACAGCCGGTTTCTCAAAGACGTACTTGATTGGATCCATGCGGGATATCAACCAAGTCGTGTGATTCATCAAGTAATGACGCAGGCGTTTGGCGGCCCAGGCCAAGGCACAACAGGTCTTCTCAAGCATCGTATACCGAGTCTCGCAATCGGCGAATTTCTTGCTCAAATAGTAGATTGCATGCTCTTTCTTTCCAGTCTCATCTTGCTGACCGAGCACACATCCCATAGACTCATCCAATACCGACAAATACATGATCAATGGCCTTCCTTCCACTGGCGGAACGAGGATAGGAGGCTCTAGCAAATAACTCTTGATGTTGTCGAAGGCTTCTTGGCACTCATCATTCCATACCACCGGTTGATCCTTCCTGAGCAACTTGAAAATTGGCCTGCAGGTTGCAGTCATGTGGGATATAAATCTGGAAATGTAGTTCAAACGCCCGAGGAACCCTCTGACCTGCTTCTCAGTTTGTGGGGCCGGCATCTCGCGGATGGCCCGGACTTTGTCTGGATCTACTTCAATGCCCTTTTGGCTGACAATGAAGCCTAACAACTTCCCGGACCTAACACCGAATGTACACTTGTTTGGGTTCAGCCGGAGCTTGTACTTCCTCAACCTTTCAAACATTTTAGCCAAGTATTCGACGTGTTGTTCTTCATCGCTCGACTTGACAATCATGTCATCTACATACACTTCAACCTCCTTGTGAATCATGTCATGGAACAAAGTGGTCATCCCCCTTTGGTAAGTAGCACCAGCATTTATTAGACCGAACGGCATCGCTTTACAACAGAAAGTCCCCCATGGAGTGATGAACGACGTCTTCTCCCTGTCTTTAGGCGACATTTTGATTTGGTTATAGCCCGAGAAACCGTCCATGAAGGAGAACACCTTGCACTGGGCAGTATTGTCAACGAGCACATCAATGTGAGGCAGTGGAAAATTGTCTTTCAAGCTTGCTCTGTTCAAATCTCTGTAGTCAACACACATTCGAACCTTACCATCTTTCTTCGGCACTGGCACGATGTTAGCAACCCACTCGGGATACTCAACTGTCATGAGAAAGCCCGCATCAATCTGTTTCTGCACTTCCACTTTGATCTTCAGAGCCATGTCCGGTCGCGTCCGTCTCAACTTTTGCCTGACAGGAGGACAGTCTGGTTTTGTCGGTATCCGATGTTCCACAATCTGAGGGTCCAAACCTGGCATGTCTTCATACAACCATGCAAAAATGTTTGAATACTCGCGGAGAAGCTGAAAGATCCTCTTCTTGACCCCTTCCTCCAATGCGGCACCGACTTTGATCTCTCTTTTATTATCCTCAGTACCCAAGTTGATTAGCTCGATCTCTTCCTGGTGAGGCCGAATGGTTTTCTCTTCTTGCTCAAGCAATCGGGCAATCTCATCCGGTATGTCATCATTGTCCTCATCTTCGGTCTCGAATACCGGGGATTCAACAGTTTGGAGAAGCATAGAATTACTGTGTTCAACGGGCTCATTGTGGTTCGATCTGCGTGACATGATTTGGATGATTTTTTTAGAAAATGGTTTTCATGCAGATCTTTAAAATTAATAAAAAAAATGCAGACGTTTTGGTTTTTTCTGGCATTACCATTATTTCCAAGGGAAAAGCATTAAAGAAAGAAAAAGAGTCGTGAAAGAAACGACGTCTTTTATTGATAATGGTGATGTCGGAACAAACATGCCCTTTACAAAAGAGTCACTTCCGCCTCGGGCAAGGCGGAAGGATTATTATTTTGAAAATAAAGCCTAAACAGCAAGACATATTACTTAGAATCATGCACAAACACAGGGAGATTGATAACGTTCCAGTTCTTTGCAATGCCTCCCGGTATCACAAATGCGGGTCTAGACCCATTGAGCACGAGCCATTTTTCAAACTGCGGCAGAAGAACCAGGAGACAATGAGCACTTGGAAGTTTTTTTTGTGACCGATGAATGATGCATATGATGCATGATATGTACAAATGCAGATGCAAAAATGACTCTTTTTGTTATCGAAGGGTTTTAGACAAACTATAAACTTTGCAAACACTTAGCAAGATGATGGAATTAGAAAGCTGTCAAGACAAATCGTTTTGAAATGTTAAGCAAAAGGAAGTGGGATCGACTTCCTTGAACTTGTAGGACTTAGTCCTCTTCATGCCTGGTCATATTTGCAAAGAATTTTAGTTTGTCTATACCCTTTGATAAATGCATGTAGAAAATTTATGCATGAATGCATGTATGCATGGTTTAAATAATGGTGGGCTAAGGTAACAAGTGGACACGGTGTCCGGTGAAACTAAGGCTTTTGATAGTAGTAACCAAGGTTCTACAAAGTTCCCAAACCACAACCTCTCTCGCGTATATCATGGTGGTACAAAGCGACGCTTGTCCATGATTATCCGCAAGAAGGTTTAGTTTGGGTGTAGTATCGCGTGACGACTAAATTTCGAGACAACGCTCGGTTTAGCCACCGCACTACGTCCTAAGAAAGGCCAAGGATGGGTTTGGTAACTACGGTTCATAGCCCTCATCGGTCAATTGGAAGTAAAGTGCCTAAGCATGACAACACACGCCGACAACATCACCTCCAAAATGCCTCAGCTATGTGAGATTGATCGCGTAATCCAATGCACGAGGCAACCCCCGGAATGGATTGTCGATTATATCTCCCCTAATCTTAAGTTCACTCAGCCCGGGTATAGGGCTTTTGATATTCTCACCCCACACGTACACAAGAAAGTTTTACATGTTCAATAGCCTTGCAACTCTCATTTTTAGGATTGTCTTGAGTGTTGCCAGAAAATCCTCCCTTGTTCTGCTCCGCCAACTGTTTTGCTAACTGTCCAATCTGAGTTTCCAACATTTTTCGTGAGGCTTCATTAGTCTTTCTTTCAGCCTCTTGATTTGCCTTCATTTGTTCAAAGTTAGATTGAGTCATCTGCATGAACTTGTTCATTGTCTCTTCAAGGGCCGACGGTTTTCTTTGTTGTTGCTGAGGTTGGGGATTTGGGAGAAGAGGATTCAAAGTATTTGTGTTTGAATAGCTCAAGTTCGGATGTTTGGCATACCCTGGATTGTAGGTGTTGGAGTAAGGATTGTTTTTCTGGTAGTTTCCCATGTAGTTTGCTTCCTCACTAAATCCCTCAAGGGTACACTCCCCATTTGGATGGTCTCCTTGACAGAAATTGCAAACTTGAACAGGTATTTGTTGAACTTGTTGGACATTGGCATTTTGTGTTTGAGCTTGTCCCATGGCCAAAGCTGTAACATGTTTTGTCAAAGTTTCAAGGTGTTTGTTCATAGCTGTTTGGTTAGCCAAAAGAGCGGTATGGTCACTCACTTCAAAGACACCCCTTTTCTTCTTGTCACCCTCGACTCTATATTCATTTTGGGCCATGTTTTCTATCAAAGTTTGAACTTCATGGTCAGTTTTATGTCTCATGCTTCCACCAGCCGAAGCATCTAAGAACATCCTATGGTTATTGGATAACCCCTCGGTAAAAATTTGAAGAGATGATTTCTCATCTATGTTGTGTGACGGACACCTTTTCAGAAGCAGTTTAAACCGTTCCCAAGCATCATACAAAGTTTCACTCTCACCTTGCTTGAAGTTTGTAATCTCATGCTTTTTTTCCATATATTTGGACATAGGAAAAAATCGCTCATAAAACTTAAGCTCTAACTCGTCCCAAGTTTGAATGGTTCCACTAGGGATGGACAGCAACCAGTCCTTGGCTCTACCGGTTAAAGTGAAAGGGAAAAGTCTCAGTTTCTTTTGGCTCTCGGTAACAGTACCTGGTGGGACACAAAACTGACAAGTTTCATAAAATTTGCTTATGTGCTCATGAGGGCTCATATTATCACGCCCATCATATTGGTCTTCCCTCAAGCCTTGCAAAACAGAATTTTTTATGTCAAAGGCAACAGGGTTAGCAGGTTGAAAGACATGAGTTAAGCGCCCACGGTTGGTGGCTGTCATCGCGATTTTCGGGTGTCAAATCATTAATCGGATTTGAACCTTTCGATCATTGATGTCTCTATTTTTTTTGGGGAAGGTAAAATTGAGAAAACCTTAGAAATCCTAAGTTCGGGGCTGATTCCATTACGGGAAGGTGTTAGGCACCCGCAATGGCTATAGTATCCTATAGGAACCGTTTTCTACGCTTTTATGCTTATACTTTACTTTTATTACTACTTTGTAAAAACAATTGATTTTAAGAATGAGGGGGGAGAAGATGGGGTTTTATTTTATTGGACTTGGAGAGATTTTGAATCTCTTGCCTACATACCCTTTTAAGGGATCAAAATTCCATGTAGTTCTCTTCCAAAATATTTTTGTGAGTTTGGTTCAATTTTTAGTTTTGAAAATGGTTTTGAAGAAAAAAGGTGAGAGGCCGTAAAGGCTTGAGATTAGGAAACGAATGAGGTTGGTCAATTATTTACAAAAGGTTTAAAGTTGGAAATTAGCACTAGTTTTGGTTTTGATTAAGAAAAAGGAAAGGAAAAAAGTGAGGTTTTGACCTCATTTTGTTGCAAAAATAGTTTGAATTATGTGTTGGTTTTTGATGAAGAAATTATAAGTTTCCTAGATTTTACGCTTCCTACGCATACATCTAGCGGAAAGTCATACAACGTGTGTGCATGTGTCGGTGCATGTGTCGGTGTACATCACCATAGTCCATAGTTTTTTTTACATTGGGTCCTATTTTACATTCTATAGTCTTGCATGAAATTAAAGAAAATAAACTAAGCCTAAGACATTACATGAATTAATTGGAAATTGCATGAAGAGTGAGAAAAAAAGGTGAATGAGGTGAGATGCTTAGTATGCATGAAACATAGAGTAAAATGGTTAGTAGAATAAGATGAAATAATAAAGAAATGCTAATCCTGAACAAAATAGTAACTATCACAAAAAATGGCCTAAAATCACACTAAACGAACATTGCAACATATCACCAAATTGGTATCAAAATCTTAACTAACGAGATTGCAAAAATAGCACACAATTAGCACCAAGAATCAAATTAACAAAATTGTAAAATATCACAAAATCAATGTCAAGAGTCAAATTTAACAACATTGCAAAATATCACAAAATTAATATCAAGGATCAAGTTTACCAAAAATTGAAAATATTGCTAAAACTGTTGAGGCAAAATCCCTAATTAATTTTAAAGATAATAAACCATTATGATTAAAGAATTAATGGACTTTGATTAATTCCTTGGTATTTAACTTGTGCTCTTGAGTGTTTTACTAAGACAGGAACAAGGTTTAAATCATACCAAGATTCAAAGAATCAAAGTACATTTGAATTCATGATCTAACACTAAGGTCAGAAAGTTGGATCAGAATGTTGCTCAGAGATCAGAATGTTGCTCGGAGATCAGAGTGTTCGCACTAGAGATCAGAAGGTTGCTTCCATACAAGCCCAGAATCTCAAGAACATTAATCAAAGTCATGCAAGGCACATGTGACATAAATATATGTCAAGGAAAGTACTTCTGCATGGATCAATCAAGCAATAAAGGCATACACAAAGATTATGTCAAAAAGGATACTTAATGTTCATGTAAAGACTATGAACATTAAAGTACTAAGAATATTCCAAAGGAAAATATCATCCTAGGAGTTATATTCACTGCTCTTCATTATTGTTTCACTATTAGGATTTGATTACATCAAATGGTAGTCTTACAAATCATCCTAAGTGAAACAAAGGAACATTCTGAAGATCAGAATGTTCAGGCTCTGCACATGCTTACTTTATGAACAGTACAGTAGGTGAAAAGCAAAAAGCAAAAGCAAAGCAAATCTGTCTTGATCAATCAGAGATAGACACGCATGGGAGTTGGTACTGTACAAGGACAACACAATCTCTCAAAGCATGGGCATGAAGATGCAGAATCCACTAACTCAATCCTGCACCAAGTCCCAAGGCAGATCTGGGAAATGAACTTTCTGAAGTTTGAAGAAAAGTTCATACTTTGGCCATTGCCCAGAAATTCATGTAAAAAACACATGGCACGCCCAGAACTTCATATGTTCATTCATATATGATGAACCCAGATGAAGAACATGATGAACCCAGATGAAGATCATCATGAACGCAACAACATTCTGATGTTCATCAGAGATCAGAATGTTCACCCAGATTTTCAAGTTAAAGCTTGTGGGACCCAAGGACACATGGCATAACACCATTGGACACCCTACAACGGCTATATGAGTCCCATGGCTCTATAAATAGAGATCAAGGCCTTAGCAAAACTTGCACCATTGCAAAGCATACAAGAAAACAACTCTGATTTTGTTTGAAGCTTTTGCAAGTGAAATTGATCAATCTCTAAGGCTTTTGTTTCCTTAGTGCAAATCAATAACTCTTTGTTATCTCTTTCGCAGATAACTTCTTTCTCTTCTTCCTCCTCTGTTTGATTCTCAAACATTCACATCTCTTACAAATTGTAACAAAGTCTCATCTAGCTTTAGGGGTACTAAAGCATTAGTTTTGAGCAAAGGTGTAAAAGTCTCAAGGCATCATAGTGGAAACTCAAGGCATCATTAGTTTTGAGTAAGTGTTCAGGTGAACACAGATTGTAAGGTGCAGGACTTGGGAGGTTATCTCAAGGCATCATAGTGGAAACTCTCACAAGATTGTGAGGAGAGGACTAGCCCACATTGGGTGAACCTCTATAAATCTCTGTGTGTTCTTTCTCTCTTCCCTATACTCTTTATTTTCTGTATACACAACACACACCAACACATTTACTTTGTTAATCAGTTTTCGTGTATGAACTTCAGAACGTTCTGAGTTCAGAAAGTTAACTTAACCATTCCAAGTAAACAACTTGAGAAGCACTTTTAAGTTTCAGGATAATTTTTAAAGGGTCACAATTCAAACCCCCCCTTCCTTGTGACTATTTTATCTACTTCAAAAACTATAACCAAAAATCAACTAACACAATTGAACATATGACAAAGATTGTAAACAAAAAAATCAACTAACACAATTAAACATATGGCTAAAATTGTAGACAAAAATCAACTAACACAATTAAACATATTGCAAAAATTGTAAACAAAAATCAACTAACACAATTAAACATATTGCAAAAATTGTAAACAAAAATCAACTAGCACAATTGCATGAATTAGCACAAAATCAGAGGTAAGCTTATGATAAAATTAAACGCCAAACACCAACATCACATGACAAATTTTGGACCAAAGATCAAACAAGTGAATTCACACAAGAACATACAAAACGCACGCATCAAAAATGAAATTAACACGTATTATTTCTACCAATCCTGAACATGTAAAAATATTACTAAACAGCCAAAAACACATCAAGAATACACAGGAAATTTTTTTGGAATTTTTGTAAAGAAATGGGAACGCGCAGGAGGTCCAAATAGCAGGTACAGGGGTGCACATAGCGTGAAAAATCAAGAAACTGCAAGAAAGCCAGGGCCCACGGGTAAAAAGCCCAAGATCCACACAAGCTGGTAGATCCGGACCATCAGGACACCCTGGAGGCGTTGGATTGGTCCAATTGCACCTAAACCCTAGATCAAATGGCTGAGGATGCAAAGAGAGACCGGTTCGGGTCTGAACCGACCCGGTCTAGCGCCCATATAAAGGGAAGCTGACCCGGTCTGGCTCATTTTTTCCCTACCGTTTCTCTTTCTTCCTTAATCGTTCTCTCTTCTTCTCTTCTACGCCGCTCTCTTCTCTTCGTGAAACCCTAACCCTAACTTCCTGATTCTTGCTCAGAATTGATTCGTTCATGGCTTAAAAGCTTCGTGATATTACCCTAAGCATGAATCAATCAGAAAAGGTTGATTTCAACCGTTGGATCAACGTGAATCCTAAGTTTTCGCTTCTGCATGTTTGAACCGTTCGTTTTCTCGCATTTTTCTTGCTGAAATGTTGTAAAAACGTGAGGATTGGCTTCGTTTCACACTCGTTGTGAATTCCGAAGGAAATCCTTGATTTTCAGAATGATTTTTTTTGTTAGGGTTTGAGTTTTTTGGATCGAACGGTTCAATTGGCTCCGGATTCACGTTGTTCTGGCTTTCGTGATGGCTTACGAAGAGACTTAGATGAAGTTAAAGCATTACCTGAGTTTTGGCTTCGTGGTTTGAGTTGGAATCTTTGGAAACCTTGGATCTTGATTCTGTTTCACCGATTCCTTGGCTTGAATCTGGAACTTGACCGGTAAACTTCTTCTTTTTCTTCTGAACTGGTCTGGAATCCTTGAAATTTCCCTTTTCTTCTCAATCTCCCTCTGTGATCGTGCTGGAGTTCGCCATTGTTAATGGTGAATTCGCACTGGAATTGCAGAGAAGACAATTCAGTGATGAGGATTCAACGTTGAACTTCTGAGAATTGCTACAAATTTCACTGCATTTGGATTGGATTTGGTTCTGGAATTTTAGGGTTTATGCATTTGTTCTTGATGAATTTCTGTTTTGATCTTAACTGCCAAGAGAGAGAATGTGGATTCAGATAGTGATGTGGCGCTTGATCAATGGGATCTCACTCTGATTCTGACACTGTGTGCCTTTTATAGGCTGCCAAGTGGCCTCTGAGCCAATAGAAATACGCCACCTGGATTGAACTGCCCGTGTGGCACTTGAGGACTAATCTGCAATTGTGTAAAAAAATTGGGCTGTTTTGCAATTATTGTAAAAATCAGGACTGTTTTGCAATTTAAAATTTGGACTATTTTAAAAGAAGTAAAAGAAAATAGACTGGGACTAAAATGCAATAAAATTTTGACATTTGGACTGGATAGCAATTTCTAAAAGATTTTGGACTGAAATGCAAAATTAATAAAATTGGTAAAAAAAGTAATTTGAAATGCAACGTAAAGTGAAACGTTTAAAAACGACAAAACGGACTAAAACGAACAAACTACCAAAATGAGGTATTTTAAAATACCTCTCTGCCCAAAATTCAAATAATGTGAAAAGACTAAAATGCCCCTGGGGCAAAAACGACTCAGACTGACTCAGATGCAAAACTAAGACGATTTTTGTGCCAAATTTGATTAAAGATTTATGCAGACCAGTTGAAAAGACTCAGGGACAAATTGTAGGGACTGAAAATGGGTTCCTTTGTAGAAAATGACCAAAATACCCTTTTGTATGATTTTATGCAAAAAACTTAAAAGACTGAAGCGGTAATGTATGCAGCTGAAGCACAATAGAAAATACGGTGAACTTGAAGGTTTTAGAAAATAGTAAAGGAAATTGAACGAGTATTTTTAGGTCCAAAATGAGGGTATGACAGTGGCTAACCCGTAATCTCCCATCATAGGTCGAGGAGGAGGTGGTGGATTTTCACCCATGGTGACAGTAACAGGTGGTGGTGCAGGTATAGGTATGAATTCAGGTTCAAAAGGTGTAGGGCTAGTGTGCTGTGTTCTTGGACTAGGTTCAGCTGATCGAGCCAGCCGGACAGCCCTTCGATTCGCTTTTGCGGTCTTCTCGATCTCAGGATCGTACAGCAATTCTCCTCGTGGTTTTCTACCTCGCATAAACAGCAAACTACACCTTAGTAGCACTGCACAATACCAAATAAATATGTAAATTTATTCAAAATCTTTCTTGCAACAAAATTTAAAAACAGAAAATAAATTGCATAAATCTTAATGATAACGATATTGCCTTGTTGAAATGATTCAACAGTCCCCGGCAACGGCGCCAAAAACTTGATAGAAAATTAGCAAGTGTACTAACTTATATCGAAGTAATAAATAATTCGTATCCACATGGACTATTTCTTCTCAACGAGTAATAGCATTATCATAAAGATGTATTAAAATTGGGGGGGTTGCCCTAGGCAGATGGTTTGAAATTGCAATAAGAAATAAATTGCGAAAATTAAACTTGGTTGAAATATAATTTGGAAGAATGATTAGGTCATTCGAATCATCTGTAAATCACTCATATGCAACCTGTGTCTAAAAGTCTATTCATGTCACAAAGTTAACGACAAATTAACAAAATAACTTAGGTCAATCCCTTGATCCTAAGTCCTCTTCTCTAATTATAATTCCCTAATCCCTTAGGTGAACCTATAATTCTCGAAGGTTTTTAGCACGTTAATTCCAAAATCATCACCTAACAACGTTCCATCCCTAGATTGTCCGTTAAGTGAAACAGTATAAGTATATCCGAGTTATACGCTAGTGTCAATAGTCATATAATCTCTTGAATCAATTATATTGGGTCAGAATCATAACAGCATTAAGCATAAAATATACTGAATAAACTAGATTGACATTGATAGAGCAAATAGAGTTTCAGGTTACAAGCATGAGCTATTACAGATTCATCTCAAGACCTAATCACAATAGATCTAGCTACTCATGGCTAAAGCATAAATAACTAATGATAAGGAAGAATTCATTACATCAATTGATAACTGGCTATGAGTTTTTGATGGTCTCCCACCTTTTATCTCGCTTTCCAGCTCCAAAAGTGTGATTTCTTCTCCAAAATTCCGAACCCTTGCCTCTGAAAACAACTTAGCTTTTATAGGGAAATTCTGTTGTACGCCAAAATCGGAGCACGATGCTCAAAATCGGAGCACGATGGTCAAAATCAGAGCACGATGGCTGAGACGCTCCTTCAAATCGGAGCACGATGAAGTCTCATCGTAGCACGATTTTTACAGTGTTGAAATGTCTTCAATTTTCTGCCAAATCGGACTACGATGATAGAAATCGTAGCACGATTTCTTGCTTCCTTAAACACTTCAATTTTAGTCTTTTATACCTTCTAACTCATACAAAATCACCTGAACTCAACTCAAAACTCATAAACATGGTACTAAAAACACTATATGACCTAGTGTCATCATGTACAAGTGTGAGTTATGTGTCTCACATCAGATAAAAAAGTAAAGATTGAACACCTTATAAGTAAGAGGACCCATAAACCTATTGCCTTAAGGTTTTTGGGTAAGAGTGTGGTGTCTCTTTTACTTATGCGGTTGTTCTAGCCTCGATGTGGACGGACCCCCGAGCTCCCCTTTAGTGATCCAACATGATGAACACAATCTATTTTTTTAAATTTTACTTATCGTCTCTATCAACTTCCAATTACCAGAATCTTATTGTCAATCATTAGGTTAATTAACACCAAAGAAATATCTTTTAAACACGTATTATTATTATTATTATTATTATTATTATTATTATTATTATTATTATTATTATTTATGCCATGCTTTGTCTAAAAGTAAAATAAAACAAAAACAGAAATAAATGGGGAAGTGCATTTATAATGGGGTACGAATATTATTATATATTTAGAATGTTTTAATGTAACTATCCTATATATATATATATATATATATATATATATATATATATATATATATATAGAGGGAATAACTATCCTATATATTGTATTACACTTTATAATCCTTATTTATTAATTTTGTTAAGTTTTAACCTAATTTTTTCTCTCCACTAATCTTTTCTTAGGTTTGCAACAACTCTATCCTAAAATTTTGCCTCTAAATTTGCATCATATATGTTTTTCATTTCTCTCTTTAATAACCGTGAATATTTTTTAAAACAAAAATTTAATAGATATCTTAATCCTTATTTATTAATTTTGTTAAGTCTTAACCTAATTTTCTCTCTCCACTAATCCCTTCTTAGGTTTGCAACAACTCTATCCTAAATTTTTTTTGGCTATTTAATAGATATCTTAATCCTTATCCTTATTTATTAATTTTGTTAGATCTGCAGCAATTTAACCTAACTAGAAACTGGACCCGTGCCCGCACGGGTTTATTGCTAAAGAAATGACATACGGATAATAAAATGCAATATATAATTGGTAACGGTGAAAAAATAGCAGATGATAATCCAGAGTAGACAAAATAAAACGCTCCATAAAATGTATAAAATCTGAAAAATATTATAAAAGAAAATTCGGTAATCCTATCAATAATTCGGTAAGAGAATATGAAATTTTTAGTAAATTGGCATGTTGTTTCATCGCAGATTGCGAAATACTTCATCATATACGACGTTAGAAGTCACATTGGTATCTTCACCATCTTCATCCGTGATCAATATCTTTAGTCCTTCTCTGGATGTAACTCTTGAAACAGCAACATACAACTGTCTGTGAAAAATTACAGGTGTTGGTAGATATACACCAACATGTTTAAGCGACTGTCCTTGACTTTTGTTAATTGTCATTGCAAATGACACAGACAAAGAGAATTGTCTTCGTTGAAACTTAAAGGGAATCCTGACATCTGAAGGCGATAACCTGGATACAAAAACCTGTTCACCAACATTACTTTCGGAAATGACCCTCCCCTCAATGACGTATCTTCCCATCCTAGTGATAACCAATCTGGTTCCATTGCATAATCCATATCGTGTATCTATATTTCTCAACAACATAACTGGCACACCAACCTTTAACCTTAATTTGTGATTAGGAAGTCCAGAAGCAGTGATGGTGTTGAGGAATTCAGGTGTATGAACATTGTCAATATGATCATCGTTTAAGCTACGATGAATAGGTGAATCATAACTCAAATAAACCTTCTCCTCATCTGGAACCATGTCCAACATATAGTCGGTGATCTTCTCGACTATGGAATTTTTTGTTGTCAATATAGCTCTATTTTGAAAGTAACCTATGTCACTCATGTTCTCCAAGATGTTAGGATACGTGCTTTCAACAATAGCAGCAAGAGGAACTCCTGCGCTTTCTATGAGCAAATCTGACGGAATAGCAATGGTCTTGTCCACTTCATTGTCTTCCCCTATTCGTCCATCGCCTATACTTAAAACCCATTCTGAAAATTGACATTACACGTGGAGCATTCATCGATAATAAAGGGAAGGCCAAATCTCGAATGTGCGGTTCTACCTCCTAGTATTAATAATGCAGCTATACCACTCGAAGCAACTGTTTCCCCTCTTGACCGTATCGCTGCCAACAATTCAGGTGTATGATCAAAAAGTTACCAGTTAAGCAGTGGTATGAGAGGAAAGTTGTAAGATCACGTCGTTCCATTTGCAAACCTCTAAATATCAATAGATATGATTCTTGTGATGTGTGTGAAATTTATAACGGGTTAAGGTTTTTTTTAGCGAAACACAATTTAGGGTTTGGTATATATAGCCAAGTTATCATGGAAATTAGGGTATCATATAAGTCTACAAAATATTGTCAAAAAAAAAAAGAAAGATGCATTTTTTTAGTATCAAAGAAGTGTATAAAAAAAAAGGCAAGAGGATAGGAACGATGCATTTTTTTAGTATTAAATAATTGTACAAAATACTTTGTCAAAAAAAAAGTGTAGAACACAAAATAAGAAAATTAGTTAAAAAAACTAAGATTAATAAGAAGAAAAGAAATATATATATAGAAGTCGATATGTTTAGCCTTTTTTAAAATTTTTTTTGCTATTTATGAATGGATTTGTTTAGTTCTTTTTTTTTGCTATTAATAAAAACATATTTGATGCATCTTGAGAGGAAAAATTTTAGGATAGATTTGTTGCAAACCTAAAAAGCATTACGGAGGGAAAAACTTAGGGGTTAAGGTTTTTTTTAGAGAAACACGGTTTAGGGTTTAGTATATATAGCCAAGTTATGATGGAAATTAGGGTATTATATAAGTCTACAAAATATTGTCAAAAAAAAAGATGCATTTTTTTAGTATCAAAGAAGTGTATAAAAAAAAAAAGGAAGAGGATAGGAACGATGCATTGTTTTAGTATTAAATAATTGTACAAAATACTTTGTCAAAAAAAAGTGTAGAACACAAAATAAGAAAATTAGTTAAAAAAACTAAGATTAATAAGAATAAAAGAAAAAAAATATATATGTAGAAGTCTATCGATATGTTTAGCCTTTTTTTTTTTTTGCTATTTATGAATGGATTTGTTTAGGCTTTTTTTTTTTTTTGCTATTAATAAAAACATATTTGATGCCTTTTGAGAGGTAAAAGTTTAAGATAGATTTGTTGCAAACCTAAAAAGCATTATGGAGGGGAAAAATTAGGGGTTAAGGTTTTTTTAGAGAAACAGTTTAGGGTTTGGTATATTTAGCCAAGTTATCATGGAAATTAGGGTATTATATAAGTCTACAAAATATTGTAAAAAAAAAAAAAGATGCATTTTTTTAGTATCAAAGAAGTGTACAAAAAAAAAAAGGCAAGAGGATATGAACAATGCATTTTTTTTAGTATTAAATAATTGTACAAAATATTTTGTCAAAAAAAATGTAGAACACAAAATAAGAAAATTAGTTGAAAAAAAAACTAAGATTAATAAGAAGAAAAAAAAAATATGTAGAGGTCAATATGTTTAGCCTTTTTTTAAAATTTTTTTTTCTATTTATGAATGGATTTGTTTAGGTTTTTTTTTTTTTGCTATTAATAAAAACATATTTGATGCATTTTGAGAGGCAAAATTTTAGGATAGATTTGTTACAAACCTAAAAAGCATTATGGAGGGAAAAAATTAGGGTTAGACTTAACAAAATTAATAAATAAGGATATTTTCCCGCTCATTTGCTGTATTAGGTTAGCAGTAATTTGACCTAACAAATTTCATCTAAAAAAATGCATCGCACCAATTTAATTCATATGCTCTTGCCTTTTATTTTTTTGACAATATTTTGTACACTTATTTAATACTAAAAAAAATGCATCGCACCAATTTCATTCCTATCCTCTTGCCTTTTTTTGACAATATTTTGTACACTTATTTAATACTAAAAAATTGCATCGCATCAATTTCATGCTTTTTTTTGACAATATTTTGTAAGTTTTTTTTTGAAGGAAATATTTTGTGCATCGCACCAATTTCATTCTTGTTCTGTTGCATTTTTTTTTTGACAATATTTTCTACATTTATTTAATACGTTTACAAACAAAATATCTTAATCTTTATTTATTAATTTTGTTAGGTCTGCAGCAATTCCTTACGTGTCAATCCCTTTACAATAAACTTATGCGGAGCACGGGTCAAAAATACTACTCCGTCCCAAAATATAAGCAAAAATGAGTCAACATAAGTTGATGTATTTGGTACAAATTTTGAACCACATACATTAACTTTTGTTGACCAATTTTTGCTTATATTTTAGGACGGAGGGAGTATAGTAGTACACTTATAACCATGAGTTACCCAAGAAATTACGTGGAATGGTGGGGGTGGGGGTAAAAACACTCAAACATAGTGAGGGCCATGGCAAACTCTTCTCTCAACGTGGGTCCGTCCCTTGGCACATCGATGATCTTTTCTAAAGTCAGTCAATATATGCAGCACGATTTAAGCTACTTCAATCAACGTTTATCAATTGTGTAAGGGGCATAAAATGTTATCATGGACTTCTCACTAAGCCCCATGCATGTTAAGTTGGCAGCGTCCACCATAAAAATGAGGCCTCACAATATATGCTATGCATGTGTTTGGAAACTTTAAAATTCACGTTGTGTTTTCATGGCAAGGCAGAAGCAACTAACAGGAGCTTCACAAAATCACGTCAAATTTTGCATCAGAAACATGATATTGGTGATCTATATATAGCTGATCCAAACATATGCTTAGTTAGAAAACTATATCAAGGTGTGGAAGTAGTCACTAGATCTTTTGGATTCCTTTGCAACCCTCTGATTAGGGCAATGTGATTCTTATGTACTTACTTTGTCCTTGATCAGATAAGAAAACCTCAAGTCTCTTGAACTCGATGACTTTCGCCATATGTAGTGTGTGCTTGATTATATGGGCTAAACTATAGTGATATACTACTATACAATATTTAAAAGAAGGTCAATATTGATCTAACTCTTTCTAACATGACCAAGTGAATCAAGTATATCATACACAACTTTTATGAAACATTGGATTAAGCAATTTCATAGAACTGTAGTAGATCATCAATATAACATTTTCCCCTCTATGTTCTCAATTTCAGTTTCCACGTAATCTCTCTATTCCTAATACTCGTTGTATCTTCTTTTTTATCCATTTTATATTTATCTTCAGTAAAAGAATAATCTCACTTTTTGTAGTAAAGGTAGTGGACAAAGGTGGAAACAGGAAATTAATTAATCATCGTAAAAATAATGACCCTTTAGATGCTGCAGAATGCACATGGAGGAATTGACTTAAAAAATCAGAGGGAAAAACCCAGCAACAATAATTAGATGAGAAATGTTATTATCACACATTTTAACATACTCTCTTTTGATTAGTTAAAATTCATATAAGACTCACATGATTTAGCTGGACCCATGTGAATTTTAATCGATTAAAGAAAATGTGTTAAAATGTGTGTTGCTAGCATTACTCTAATTAAATTTATTGAAAACAAACAATTGAATTTATCACCAATTGAAATAGACTAATGTTTATTACTACCCTCCTTAGAGATGAAGCAAGAAAAAAAAGACTTAATTTTATCAACCATCTCCATGAATTTAGCCATTTTGTTATTGAATAAAACATTTTTTTCTCTCCAACCAAATAAAATACACCAAGTCGTTGTCAACCACATGATGAGACACTTTTTTTTCCTTTCTTGCCCTTTTGCACACATTGTTGAAAAGTACGAAATTTTTCACCACATCCGAGAAATTCATATATGTAGTAAAGCCTTGGTTTGTCTAACTTCGTATGTCATGCTAATCAATGTCTCCAAAACACTTATTAAGGGAGCTAAAAAGGAAAGTTTTAAGTTTGAAAATGTAATTTTTAAACTTTTGATGAGTTGACCACACAATTTTCAATACAATTATGTTATAGTATTTGATTCTTTAACCGGTGTCTCTGAGATAATTTTTTTGTACATATATGCTTATGAACTTATACAATCAGTTTCCATCGTTTTGATCAATATTTAACACCTAAGTGCATTTATCATCTTCATTTTGGATCCTCAAACTATCGAGGAATGATTTCCCATGAAGTTCTTTTCCGAGGTATCCCAAGTAGAAATCCGTTACACTAGTTGTTTTGAATAGTGCTGGTGTTTTTGGAGTCACGAGGGTTGGTGCTGGCCTTAAAATTACTTCCCAACCAGCACTGTAGAATGTAGCTATAGAAAGTCTTTCCATTTTTATGTTCACTGTTGCTCGGTGTTCAATGCTTGGATAAACTCCGTTTGTTATAATCTGCCACATAATTAAGTTGACAATGTTATAAACTTTTAAAAAATACGTGTTTGTTTAAAAAAATACCATGTTACAAGGACAAAGCAATTTTTGTAACAATTTTTTTTCTTGACGTGAATCAAACTAAACACTCAAGTATAAGAGAGTTGACATATTATTTTATGTGTACGCATGTTTCATATAAGGTAAATTTGCTGAAATCATGGTGAGTCATTTTGATAGAGAATTTGCACAATATTTTTTTTTTTTCTTGGATTGTTTATAAATTAAATACATGTGATTTAATTCTTTGGTTATTTGTGGGAAGACCAAAATTAATAATTACCTTCTTTAAAAAAATAATTAATAATTACCTCCAACATGTCTCCAAGATTGACAATGAAAGCATTAGGGAGGGGTTTAACAGGAATCCAAAATCCATCTTTTTTAATTTGAAGACCTTCCACTTCATTGCCTTGGAGAAGTATGGTGAGGCCACCACCATCTGAATGAGAATTAAATCCTGTTACAAGCTCTGGCTGGGGACATGGTGGATAATAATTAATCCTCATTGATTGAGATGCGTCACCAAATAACTCTCTGATTTCTTTAGGGTCCACCTTTAGGGCATTTGCCATAAAGTCAATGATTTCTATTGCTAGGTTTTTTAGCATTTCACAATAGGTCTCTAAATGATCTCTGTAAACAAAAATGAATATGTTTTTGGTTTTAAAATACAATTGCAGTGTATTGAAAAAAATGTGCAATGTCATCAAACATGTACCATACTTGTTTTAATATATTTTTTAGTTTAATTCAGGTAGCCAGTCAATATATGGTTTGGGGTGAATTCACTTGGCAATATGTGGTTTTGGAAATGGATTTCTTCTGGTAAATACGTGACACAGTAACAACTTTCGACCATCCAATATTTCGATCTAAATAAACAATAGGTGAGATAGTTTAACTTTATGATTAAGTATAATTTGGATCGTCTGATCTTAATTCTTATATTAATGGTTGAGATCTATAGATGTGTCAAATTGTGTCATTATGCTATTCTGTTATGGGGAATCCCGGTCCGTTAATTAACAAGAACAATATGATGTGCTTAAATTTGTATATTTACAGAGCAAAGTCAATGCAATCGGAAATATGATATAATTTTTTTGGCAATACTGCTTGTCCTGTATCTTAAATTCTAATTTGAAGCTAATAACTTTAGACCTGGTGTTTAAAAACATTAACAATATAGCTAATTTAATTTTTAATTGAATTATTTAGTTGCATGTGGCTGTCTACACAACTTTTTAGATTTCGATTCATGATGCAATATGCCAAGAAATTAATGTCTTAGAATATACAATTCTATTGGTATTAGCTGAATTCTGACCTATCTTTTCACCATTATACCAAAATCATAGAGTATACAATAAAATTATTGTAAAAAAGAAAAGAATATATGACACTAATGCAACTCTGAATATTTAAAGAGGACCAAGTCTATGGACTACGGATTAACATGTAATCTTTTAGTATTTTTAAAATCCTCAAACTTATCGTTAAGGAAAATAGTTTGAGCGAACTTTTTAATCTTCGTGTTCGTCCCCCACCTACTTTAGGGATCATGAACTTAAAATTATTCAAATGGAATAAACTTCTTTCCTTTACAGATTAATAAAACTATTGTCAAAATTGTCATGGACGAAAACATGCAAAATAAATAAATAAGATAAGGAGTAGAAAAATAGAACCTGAATGGTAAAGGGAGTTTAGGGAATAAATGGGGTTTCCTCATATGTGATGGCAAAGTAACCATAAAAAACATATCTGCCCAATCTAATTTCTGTTCTTCAGACATTACAAAGGCCTGCCCATACCCTTCCACATCTCCTTCTTTTTGACTAAATTTCTTTTTCTCTTCAATTGGAAGATTATAGAATTCATTAACACCCATCTTCACATTTTCTAACAATGAGGTGCTCACTCCATGATTAATCAGCTGTAATTAATTATTGCCCATATATAAGTCAAACCATCATTATATATTGGTAAATCAATTGCTTCTTAATTAGTAAAAGTAATGGATAATAATATGTCTATTTCGCAATTCCCATATTATCAACTTTTATGTGTGAGTTTCGTTGCTAGACTTTATAAAACATATATAAAAAACAGGTGTAAACTTTTATGTGCAACTATATGAGGACTTGTCTTTACCAAACTCTTATGAACTATGAATAAATAATTATGCTTTCTTTAATCTGGATATAATTGACAAACCTGAAAAAAGCCCCATTCTTTACAGGCATAGTGTAGCTTATCCAGTTCTGGTCCTTTTAGATTGAGATTTTGGGACAACAATTTGCTGAGGTCAATCACTGGAAGCTCAAGCAAAGGTGTTGTTGTAGATATTATTGGACGGTCATGGTGAGGACGAACATAACGCTCTGGAACTCTTGTCAATGGTTCCTTTACTATTTCCTGGACATAGGGCACATTCAGAGATAAAGAGGGCAGAGATGTGTGTTCCATAACTTTAACTGGGCATACAATATACACACACAAATATGTTAATTTGATTGTTAAATGATACTTGAAGTGGAAAATGTTACACTCTATGTGTCTAGAAAGGAGTTTTTATATATATATATTCTTCACTCCAACAACAACAAGAGTTTAACCTACAATTTTGGAATGAGTTAGGTTCTTATCAACTAAAACTTTCATTACGTATGAAGTTTTTATCAAGACCCGATAAATTTTTATTTTATTTTATCAATTGGTTTACTTTTATTTTTTTTAATATGCCTGGATCCCCTTCTGGACTAATTTGTCCATTTTTTTAGGTGCCGTCCTTCAAATTCAATAACGGATTTACCACCAATATTAAAAGGTTTGTCACACAAGTGGACACTAGGCAATTTTGTCTTTAAAGAATCTTCTGATTTTTTTTGGGTACAACTGGAGAAGAAAAACAAAAACAAAGACAGAAAAAACTATCTAAAAACGAAGGTCACACTAGCGTCAGCTAGTAGGAGCAGGTTGATTTCAGCAGGGGGTGCTCGATGGATCAGAATGACTCATGATTGTCTGCATCAAGTTTAGCTAAATAATCTGCACAAGCATTTTCCTTCCTTAGAGTATGCAAAACACGGACCTGCCAATCCCTTGTCAGGAGCTAGCTCCTGAATATTCCGAATAATCTGGACATAATGATGCCAATTATTAACCGTCGCAAAGATTAAATTAATGGTTATTTTTGAATCGGAATAACACAACATGTTTGGAACTTCCAACTCCCAAGCAAGCCGCAAGCCATGATACATTGCTAACAATTCAACATCAAGTATATTAGAAAAACCAATATTCCTAGCAAAACCACGGATCCATGCCCCATTATCATTTTGAATCAATCTTCCAAAACCTTAGACCCCAGGATTCTCAAGGCTACTTCCATCAACATTCAAAATCGAGCCTTGTACATTATGGGCATTCCACTTTACCAAAAGCGGTTGAGTAGTCAGATTAGATTTTGGAAAACGCCGAGCTAGTAAATTTGCAAATAAACAAAGAATCTTCTGATTGATTTTATCTTTAATGACAAATATGTTATTGAAAAATACCATATTTAAAATAAAATCATATAATTAATTTAAATTTGCTTCAAAAACAAATTTTTATTTTATTTTATTTATTTCATATGTGAAAATATATTAAAATATTTGCAATATATCTGTTGTGAATTTTATGTGCTTATATGTGAGGGTATCGCAATGTCATTCATAGTTTTATGCTGATAATATCAAAAACATTAATTTTAACTAATTGTGGCGAAAAATTCTCTCTTCTCTCCTTCTGAAACCCTAGCCGCCGTCACCCCCTTTCTTCTTCTTCTTGTCAGAGGGGTGATTTAGGGTCAATTTTGACCCAAAAATCACCCCTCCGAGTTGTTTTTCATTATATCCTACTTCAATAAGTGATTTCACATATTTTCTGTTTTATTTCGTTTGTTTTTATAATTTCGTCGTCTCTTAACGACTTTGTTTTGATTTCCCGTCTTTGTGCGGTGTGTTTTTTATTTCCCGTCTTAGTGCGGTGTTTATTTGATTCAGGTTGAAAGGTTAGCTTTGAGCAGGTGCAGATCCGATCAATGACAATGACTTTGGCGTCGTCAACGTTGCAGATGCGGAGACATGAATATTCCGGAGACTTTAATATAGTCATATTAGTCATATTTGTAGGCATAGATACTTTGCCGTTTTATGTTATTAACATGGATGTTGTCAATTTGTTCACAGATTCATCCTTTTTGTTTTTAGCGAATTTGAATTTGTATTGTATCGATGTACTCTATCAATTTGAATGAATGAATATCGTTTATTTTTGTAAAAAAAAAAACTAATTTGGCAAATATTTGTTAAATTTTATCAAGGAAAACATATAACATACAAGTAAATATATAAATCAATTTTTTTATAGTGTTTGTGTCTTACGTACATGAAGTTAAAGTCTATTAAAATACATTTTTTTTAATTTTATATGTAAAAGTCTGTTAAAATATTGCATTGTACCCCATTGTAAATTTTATGTCTTATATGTATGGGTATCATAATCTTGTTCCAATTTCTAAATCGACAAAAAAAAAAAATTGCCAATAAAATGTCGACGATATTGTAACCAAAAAAAAATAAAAAATGTCGACGATATTAATGAATAGTAATTTGAACTAATTATTTAGTGGAAGACATTTGTCTTGTTTATTAGTTTTGTAATAAATTCAAAATAGTTTAACAAACAATGACAAAGCTGAAGATCGTGGACCTCGTGAATATCACAGTCCGACCCAAGGTTTCCCTAACATCAGTTGAGCAGAGTGGGGTCAGCCATATAGTCCTAGCAAGCACGAAGTTGCATGCAACATCAAGAATGCACATGTTAATACCAACTATGTATATAAATGAGTGGAGTCAAACTTGTTTGAATTTGACTCGACTCGATAATACTTAGTTCATCGGTTTAGCTCAAAACTCGACTCGAGTTTAAAATAAATTTTTTTGATTCAAATTTGGGTCATTTAATGTTCACATGCAATTTAATTTGACTTGTTAGATTCAATTTGTTTGCTCGAATAATATTTTTAGAATTTTTTTATTAAAGTTGCGGCTTTCTGTCATTTTGCACGCTGTTAGAGGTGGGGAGATGGGTGGGGACAGCTTCAGCTTTCTAGTCATATGTGTTCAATTCGATACATTTGAAAATTACTTTTGACGTTCTTAATTAATGTTTTAGGGACATTGGTTAAAATTTCCTTAAATATAAATCAACTTACATTCTTAACCAAAAAAATGTACATGTAAGTGTACGTTTCAGATTTGGGAAAAGAAAAAAATTGGAAATTAAGGCTTAAGGAAAAAAAAATGGCATATCAACATGCTCCACTATAGTTGAAAGTTGAGAGGAAAAGCTTTTAACATTTTGCTCGTTAGAAAAGTCCTATTTGATTAATATCCTGTTTGACATTTGTTAACAAATACATGTGCCTTTGAAACCTATGACTATTTACTTAACTCATTGGTTGAATTAAGACAATGGATACACAATTCCATTTGATTGGTGGAAAAATCAAACAATGATGATAATTTAATGGTTGTCATTGAAACATGATTAATAGGTAACTGAAAATTCATTTAATTTTGTTATTGTAAGACTTTTACAACTTTTCATTCTTTCCGTTTCAAAATGAGTGTCGCTTTAGTCAATTGTACACAGATTAATGAATAGAATAAAGTACTCAAATGTCATAGCAATTTTACTAAATTATCCTAATCAACTACTCCCTTCGTCCCAAATTGTATGACGTTTTGGGCATTTCACACATATTAAGAAATGCAATTAATATTGTGTGGAAAAGAGATATTATGAGTTGTTTTACAAAATTGTCCTTAATAAATAATATGAGAAAGATAAATGAAAGAATTGAAAGAAGAGAGTAATAAATAGTTAAGGTTATAATAAGAAAAGTAACATTAATGTTACATTGGTATCGTAAAGCGACATATAATTTGGGACAAAATTTTTTCCCCAAAGCGACATACAATTTGGGACGGAGGGAGTATTAATTTGTTTTTCATTAAAGAAAAAATAATACTTTGGAAGTAGTGTAACATAATATTAATTGAAGGGTACAATTGAAAAGAAAAAGTTATTATTGCATTGAAAACTGAAAGTAACATTCATTTTGAAACAATTTTTTTTTGTTAAAACGACACTCATTTTAAAACGAAAGGAGTATAACTTATAAGTAAGATAATTAATAAAAACATTCATGCATATTTATATAGACACATTGTCTTGTCAAATTGATCTCTTGTGTAAGTTTTTTTTACGAGGTTAATTAAACTTTAATGTTCTTTAAAATGTGAAGATATTGTACTTGAGAATTTGTACAAAACATTTGTTTATTATAGAGATGGAGATGAACTAATTATCGAACATGATTAACCATGTATCTAAATTACTTTAACTATTTAATTTGTTGCCAGAATTTGATGTCAATTTCTTGTCAAAATAACACGGCTCTTAATCTTTAATGCGGTGGATGAAAATATAAATTTATTTTAAACAAAAGAGAGACTACAAACAAGAAAAGAACCTAAGCTTATCTATCATTTCTCTTCCTCTCTCCCACTCCCTTCCTTCTTATCTCTATCATTTCTCTTTTATATTCCTTTTTTCATAAAATACACTAGTCATAAAAAGTTCATAATGCTTTTATTTATTTATAATTATAAACTCATACAGATTATTTTATACCGAATGCTTATGTAGCAATACTCCGGTATAATTTCCATCGTTGACCATTCAACACTAAGTGTGTTTCTCATCTTCATTTTGGATCCTCAAACTATCAAGGAATGATTTTCCACGGAGTTCTTTTCCAAGATATCCTTTGTAGAAATCAGTTACCCCAATTGGTTTGAATAGTGCTGGTGTTTTTGGAGTAACAAGAGTTGGTGCTGGGCGTAAAATTACTGCCCTACCAGGACTGTAAAATGTAGCTATAGAAAGTCTTTCTTTTTTTGAGTTCACTGTTGCTCGATGCTCAATGCTTGGGTATATTCCGTTTGTTATCATCTGCCAAATAAGTTGACAATGTTATATAAACATTAAAAAAATAAAAAAAATATAGTGTAAGACAATGTAATAAGGACAAAGCAAACTTTTGTAACAATTAATTAAAAATCTATGTAGCCCACGTTAAGGTTTGGTAAGGTTTTATTTAAAATGATTTTATTTATCTGTATTATTTTTTGAAAGATATTGAATTATAATTATAATTAGAGAACCATAAAAACAAGACTCAATAACAGTTTTAGCCTCGTAACTTTTCCAAAGTTGTGATTTTGGTAACTTAAGAAAAAAACTACAAAATCGCCCCTAAGTTTTGCATGTGTGGCAGTTTTGGCCCCCAAGGCCAATTTTGACTCGGTCTACGCTGACGTGGCACCCTAAGTGAGGTGCCACGTGTTATTTTTTATTTTTTTGCCTTGAGGGGCCAAAACTACTACAGTTGCAAAACTTAAGGGGTGATTTTGTAGTTTTTTTTCTTAAGGGGCCAAAATCGCAATTTCGTGAAAGTTAAGGGACGAAAATTGTTATTAAACTTAAAAACAACGCACACCATTGCACCTAAATTTTGTCTTTTAAAATTGATCTAGTTTGCTAAAAAAACACATTGATATGATGAGTTAATTGTGAAATAACCAAACAAATGATTGTACTCAAATAATTAACGAACTTTAATTAAAGACAAATTGTATGGGAGAATCTGATTTTCAAATCCAAACAAGATGAGAACAAGATCATTAATAATTACCTCCAACATGTCTCCAAGATTGATGATGAAAGCATTAGGGAGGGGTTTAACAGGAATCCAAAATCCATCTTTTTTTATTTGAAGACCATCCATTTCATTGCCTTGGAGAAGGATGGTGAGGCCCCCACCATCAGAATGAGAATTAAGTCCTGTAACAAGCTCTGGTTGGGGACATGGTGGATAATAATTGATCCTAGTTGATTGAGTTCCTTGACCAAATAACTCTCTAATTTCTTTGGGGTCCACTTTTAGGGCATTTGCCATAAAATCAATGATTTGTATGGCGAGATTTTTCAGCTCTGCAGAATAGGTCTCTAAATGATCTCTTTATCATTCCACCCACACAAAAAAAAAAATGAAAATAAATATTTTTTGGGCTTTAATTTGTAAAATACAATTGCAGTGTATTGAATAAAAAAATATTGCATTGTATTCAGAGTTATTCCTTCATTAATCTTTACAACATGTATTGCATTTTTTTAATTCAGTTAGCCGGTCAGTTTTATTAATTGGGTTGATGTCACCATGGCAATATGTGGTTTAAGGGTCAACTATCATTTGTTGTTTGTGTGTTCTGTTTTGTTACTTTGTCAAAGTCCTTTTTTTTTTTTTAATTTGAATCTAGTAATTATTTTTATGGTTAGGAATGAAAGTTGTTGTTTTCAAGTATACAATACAACACCTACCTATTATACGCACCAACTATTTGGACTAGAATCAGTGTTTGAAAACATTAACATTACTCCGTTTAGTTGGTTGTGGCTATCAACACAACATTTTGGATTATGATTCTTGATGCAATATGCTTAGAAATTAATGTCCTATAATATACAATACAATCAATGCAATATGCCTATAAATTAACGTCTTAGAATGTACAAGAGCACCAAGTTTAGAAACTCTATAATTGAATTATTTCCCTTTTGATTGCAGCTTAATAAAAATATTTTCAAAATTGTCATGGACGAAAACATGCAAATGAAAAATGAA
Organism: Medicago lupulina; assembly: GCA_958299785.1. NCBI lineage: Eukaryota > Viridiplantae > Streptophyta > Magnoliopsida > Fabales > Fabaceae > Medicago > Medicago lupulina. Next base: position 11,316,736 of record OY283142.1, on the reverse strand, counting down.
GAAAAGAATAGTACCTGAATGGTAAGGGGAGTTTAGGGAATAAATGGGGTTTTCTCATATGTGATGGCAAAGTAATCATAAAAAACATATCTGCCCAATCTAATTTCTGTTCCTCAGACATTACAAAGGCCTGACCATACCCTTCCACATCTCCTTCTTTTTGACTAAATTTCTTTTTCTCTTCAATCGGAAGTTTGTAGAATTCCATAGCACCCATCTTCACATTTTCCACCAATGAAGTGTTCACTCCATGATTAATCAGCTATAAATAATAATTGCCCATAAACAAGTCAAAACGACAATTATTGGTAAAACCAATCACTTCATAAATAAAAATAATGGATAATATTATGTGTATATATCAATCAAAATTAGAAGTGTACTATATTACTCTAATATGCAACTATATCAAGACTTGTACTTACCAAACTCTTATATATATGAATTATTATGAATAATTAATTATTTTTCTCTAATATAGATGTAATGACAAACCTGGAAAAAACCCCATTCTTTGCAGGCAGAGTGTAATTTATCGAGCTCAGGTCCCTTTAGATTGACATCTTGGGACAACAACTTGCTAAGGTCAATAACAGGAACTTGGGGTAAAGGAGTAATTGTAGATAGTATTGGACGGTCATGATGTGGACGAATATAACGTTCTGGAACTCTTGCCAATGGTTCCTTTACTATTTCCTGAACAGAAGGAACAATCAGAGATTCAGAGGACACAATCAAAGATGTATGTTCCATAACTTCAATTGGACATGCACTATACAGACACAGAAATAGGGGTTTGATTGTTAATTGATGCTAGAAGTGGACAATCTTACAATAAATATGTTGAGAAAGGGGGTTATATATATAAGTCCAGGATCCTCCCACGAGGTCCACAACTTATTCGGTGGTATGTGATAACTTTTTTTGACAAAAGTGGTATGTAATGACTATTACTAACATTTTAATTTGACACAATAGTCGGCTGTTTTACTTCAAAAGTATTTTTTTAAGTTTTTGTTTTTATTTGGCCAAATATTCTATGGGTCCTTTAAGTTACACGTTTGTTTCAGATAGGTCATTTAAATTTCTAAGGTTTCAGATAGGTCATTTAAGTTTCGAATTTGTTTCGGATAGGTCTTTTAAGTTTCTAAGGTTTCATATACTCCCTCCGTCCTAAATTATAAGCAAAAAAAAAAAATCACACTTATTAAGAAAACTATAACATAAGAATTTGGAGTATAGTTTTTTGTGTTTTCTTTGGAAAAAGTTTTATAGGAAGATGTAAAAACAATTTTCATTGGCTATTGGTTATGAAAAAAATGAAAGAGAGAGAAAATTGAAAGTAATTTGCATTTAATTTTATGAGAATAAACAAAAAAAATCTTGGAAAAGATAAAAGTTTGTCTTTTTTGCTTATATTTTGGGACAAAGAAAATGTGTTTTTTGTGCTTATATTATGGGACGGAGGGAGTAAGTCGTTTAAGTTTCGAGTTTGTTTCAGATAAGTCATTTCTATTCAACTATTTCTTGATCACAAAAAGGACATATATGAAACAAACTCGAAACTTAAAGGACATATCTGAAACCTTTGAAACTTAAAGGACCTATCTGAAACAAACTCAAAACTTAAAAGGATCTATCTGAAACTTTATAAACTTAAAAGATCTATATGAAACAAACATAAAACTTAAAGGACCCGAAGAGGTATTTGGCCTTTTAATTTTATCGATAGGTTATATTGGAAAATCTCACATACCGTAGGACTAGATTAGCTCAATTGGATGATAAGGATGACTTGTTTGTATCATTTTCTCTATCAATAATATCTTTATTTGATATTTGATACTCTTTCAGTTCTAAATTATAAACAAATTAAAAATGAATCAGATAAAGTTTTCAGTTCTAAATTATAAACAAATTAAAAATGAATTAGATAAAGTTGATGTATTTTGTTTAAGTTTTAAACCAAAAAACATCAATTTTCTATTATCATATTTTGCCTATAATTTTGTAGAAGGGAGTAGATCAAAAACAAACATACACATACATTAATACTCTTCTTGTATCATATTTATTTTGATACATATTTCAAATTCTGAAATCTAAATCTCATCTCAAAATTTGAGAACCATCTAGAATTTTCAAAGCGTCATAATTCTAATTTCCATTTCTTGTGACTTATATTTTTACTTCAATGGGGTCCTTTCTATTTGTGATTTTTTAGGTACCCTAAAAAGAAAACTCTATTTGTGAATGAACCTAATAATTTGTTCAAACGCCCGCAGTCGAAATGATTAAACAATTATTTGTGTTAACCAAAAGTATTAGACATTGACCAAAAGTATTAGACAACAACACTTAACTCTAAAATTAAAGAAGGGGTGTTTATGATAGAGATGACATATAGCCATCATGAAAATTCTAATTTGAACTATCACAACTATAGCGATCAGAAGGTCTAACCAACTTTATCAAAAACCCAGTTGGCAAAACTATTTTATTTTGACTAGCAGCATAATTTGTTGTCCGCTTGACTTCCATTTTTGTATAAACTATAATTGATATTTAAAAAGTTTAATTATTTGACGCTAAATGTCATTGTATAACTATACCTATGAATCATTCTTTTAAGTTTTTAAGGTTAAGTTTTTTTCTTCTTCTATAGATAGGCAAAATGACAATATTTGAAAACTCAAAAACACAAGTAGCGGAGTCAGATGTGGTTTGAACTCCGATCACATCACATGTCCTAACAATTTCAGCAATTTTGTCCATTAAACTAGGACTTGTGAACTCAAGGTCAAGTTCTATTAACACAATTATTATTGATTTGTATTATTAATAATCAAAATTAAAAGTTTGACAATGTAGTGATAAAAAAAAAAAAAAACTATTACTTTTTCCACCATATGTTTTTCTCATGCACTCTTTTTTTCTTTATTTCAAAAATACCCTTGTGGTTTTCGGATTATATAATCCAAAAATAGTTTTTCATCTATTTTTGGGTGGAAAAATATTTTTTTCACCAATTCAAATTATAAAATCTGAAAACGTAAGTATTTTTAAATTTTATTATCCGAACACCCCCTATAGAAGGGTTCATTCTTTGTTTTTTTTAATTATAAAATCCAAACACCCTCTATACTCTTGTGCCAAAAGTTCAGGGGAAAACATGTTTGGATTATATAATATGAATTGTATAAGCACAAAGGTTGAGTCTGTTTGTGACATGAATAAGTAGTTTAAGAATCATACTAAACATTATAACTCCCTCCTTGTATTTTAGGTCACTGTTAACTGCTCCTGTCGTGTCTTAGTCGAAAATATAGTTTTCGGCCTTCTTGATTGGGTTGCTCCGAAACTTGCTTAGAAAATCAGAAAAATAAAAGAATGAACAAGACTCTCTTGAAAAGAACCTTCATCGTTTAAACCTTCTTTTTTTTTAAAAAAAAAAAAAAAATCATATTTAGGACTCATATTTTTTTTATTAGCTTTATTTGATTTTACGAATTTTTTTCCTAGTATTTTTGTATTTATTTTATTTTATTTGATAGATGTAATCATTTTTTATTTGTTCTTTGGATGTTTTTTTTTAAAAAAAAATCGTAACTACTGAAATTGGAGAAATTCTAATCCTTGTTTATATATAAATATTTTTAGGATGATAAAATTCAAATCGTTTTTCAAGAAGGATTATAAAATCCGAAAATAAAAAAAACATTTTTGAAAGAAAAAAAACAGAATGCGTGAAAAAAATATAAAATGGAAAAGATAATAGCATAAAAATCAACTAGAAAATTATCCCCATCCAATGCTTCACAGCCCAATCAAGTCATGGATCCAAACTTGCATCTGTCCAATAAAAGGCCCACAAAAAATACTTTTACCCCTATATTTTGTGAAAATTGTTGTTGACACACTAAAGAATGCTAAAACACACTAGTAAAAGACTAAAATACCCCTTGATATTTAACTACCACCGGTTTCAATATCCTCGCCAGTTAACTGCCGTTAGTTTCCTATTTCATTGGCAGTCTACTGCCGATGCATCCTGATGCCTCTGCATTGGCAGAAACTTCATTTTCTGGATCTGTTATGTGTTTAATCAGCAGCAAGAATAAATTAACAACATTTGATTCAAAATAAACGCAAATTACCATAATGAAATAAAAATGTATCAACGTCAATTAAAATACAAAATACCAACCAAATACGAACAAAAGTCATCAAAGTCTAAAAATGAAATTAAGAAAGCCAAAAACGAACAAGTCTTAAAACTAACAACATAACACTCATGCTGCTGTTTGGTGACAATTGAAGAGAGTTTGATTAGTTTTTGAAGAATGAAGGAACTGATATGAAACTGATGTTGTTGTTTCTGTATAAAGGATACATCGGCAGTTAACAGTCGATGGAATCGGCGGCAGTTAACTGTCGAGGAAAAACTTCAGTAGTTAACTAACGATAACGATGTTATAAAACGACAACAGTTAACTACCGAAGAAGCATTTGCATCTTTTACTGATGTGTTTTAGCCTTCTTTGATGTATCAATAACAATTTTCATATTTTGTTGAACCGTCCATTTTGCTCTTAAATATTTCCACGTGGAAAAGTTTTACACAATTTTTCTGTTTCATTTAATTCGGGAAACTTATGGAAACAGTTTTTAAAAAATTATTAAAACGTCATTTCATGAAATTTATGGAAGTAGTTTTTAACCGCTGGCAAAAAAATTATCAATTTATAAAACTTACAATTTGTTAAGAAAAATAATATCAATTCCAACACGTTGTCTGAAAAAGTTATATTAAGTTATTCTGTTTGGTTTCTCGTTTCGAAAAACTTAAGTTTCGAGCTGTTAAGGAATAGGCAACACTTTTCTACCTTATGCTTTTCTAATCATGGACTAAAATACATAGGAAACGAGTTTTTATAAGGCAACATGCAAAACGTTGCCTATTACCCTCTAAGGCAACGATATTTAATTGCTGGCAAAAATATATAAGTTCAACACCAAATGTACATATTGGTATCTTAATATAAGTTGGGAAAGGTTAACGATTGCTCTTAGGACACTTTTTAAGAGTCTTAAATAATAATTTTTTATGAAAATTTGTGTATTTAATGTATTGGAAATTGAACTAATTGACTTTCTTTAAAGAATAATTTACTAATTTAGGATGTTTAAAGAGTGCTCCAGAGGCACTTGTTAACAAAAACCCATATAAATTTTCCAATTTGATTTCCATAAAAGCTATATCAAGTTTTTCTTGAAATGTCATGTAGCGGGTGAACTCATGTTGAATTTAGAATAGTTGAATTGGGTAATATTGACTTTTTTAATAGTATTTAGAAGTGAAAGTATAAGTGTAGGGTAAATTTTCTCTCTTTAATTTAGTTCATATTGGATCTTTTGTACTTACATCCAGCAAAATTAGATAATCGTCTAACCCTACCTATATAATTTCTTGCCTAATTTTTACACAATTAGAAAATCAGCTAGACAACGGAAAAAATATCAAGAAAGTCTCGCAAATAAAAAATTAACCAATAAAAAATCAAAGTTGAGCATAACTCACTTAAAGTTAGTGATTAAGATGGAAGTCAATAATAAATGGCTGAGTGGAACACACGTTGGGATGGAATTCGCGAGATTTTAATTCACTATAAATAGTAGCATTTTTCTTAAAAAAATATTACTAGTATATCAACAACACACTTTCTTACATCCAATACTTTTAATAAAGACTCTTCTATTAATTGAAATTCAAATTAAATCTACTAAATCTTGTAGACTCTACATATTTTTTTTTTAAAAGAGACTACATAAAATTAACAAGACTCATATGAATTTCTATCAATAAAAGAGTGTGTCGCTGATATACGACGCTACTTTAAATTGATTTGCACGAGTGTTTCTGTGTGAGGGAGAAAGAGAGGGAGATTTTTTTTTCTTTTAAAGAGAGGGGGAGAGGGAGAGTTTTTTTTTCTTTTTTTGAGAGAGAGATATGAATATTCAATTAAGATAATATATATACATTTGATTAAGATGAGCTATTGCTGTCCACTTGAGACAAACCACTCTTCAACACAAGTTAAGTTTTCACAAATTAAAAGAACATATTCTCAACGTCATATGAAATGGAGTTGCAACTTGCAAGTTAAAGGTCTAAGAACTTTTCCCGTTTTCTTTCTTGATCCTCAAGCTATCTAGGTATGATTTCCCCTTGAGTTCACGTGAAAGATATCCTTTGCGATATTCTAAGACACTAATTCTTTCGAACACCGTTGGATTATTTGTAGTAACAAGACTTGGTGCTGGACCTAAACTTCCCTCCATATTAGGGAAGTAAAATGTTGCTATAGAAAGCCTCTCCTTCTTTGAATTAACAGTTGCTCGGTGTTGAACACTTCGATAAATTCCATTTGTCATAATCTACCAAATCAATTGAATGTGATTAAAAAAAATATATTAGAAAATCCTTGCAAGTTACAACTCATTAGTCTTCCTTTGGGACATATATACTATCCATTTTAGAATAATGTGACGCAAAATAACAAGGCACTACTATTAATCTAGCTAATTATCAAACGGTCCAATCCAATAATATATAATATTTGGCATTTAAAAACTAATGGAAATTGGTGACAAAGTAAGGACAAAACAACGTTTGTAGGAAATGAAAAATTATAGTAATATTAGTTGGTTTATTGTTAACCTTAAAAGAACCAATATAATAATGATTACCTCCAACATGTCTCCAACATTAACGATGAAAGCATTAGGGAGAGGTTTAACAGGAATCCACAATTCATCTTTTTTAATTTGGAGACCTTCCACTTCATTAGCTTGTAGAAGGATAGTGAGGCCAGATCCATCAGAGTGGGCATTGATTCCCATCACAAGGTCTGGTTGTGGACATGGTGGATAGTAATTTATCCTCATTGATTGAACTCCATCACCAAACAACTCTCTAATTTCCATGGTGTCCACTGCTAGAGCTTTGGCCATAAGGTCAAGTATTTGGACAGCAAGATTTTTCATTTCTCCAGAATATGCCTCTAAATCATCTCTGCATTGACATGTTACAACTATTCAAATTAAAAAATAAAATATATAAAAAAAGGGACAAATAATTAAATTCATGACAACTTTGGTAAATGTATCAATATTCTAAAAATAATTTGGTTCACAACGTGTTAGCTCAAATGATAAAAATATTCACATTATAACATGAGCATAGTGTCACTTTAATTATTAATAATAATTTATCTCTTCAATTTATTTTTTAAAACTAATATTCGAGAGCAATGCTATGGCAACTCTCGATGTTATGCTTTTATGCTCTCAATCAATTGTAATCGTCAATTTTTTTAGAAAAGTATGACTTTTATCATAACTACTTTTAAAGTTACACACATGATTAGTACTTGTGAGTTGTGATATGTTGAAAGTGTAAAACTTCTTACATCGGCATCACATGAAAGTTAATCACTTATATAAATTATAAGCATAATCATCACAATGTTTATTTGAAATTAAATCATACTTATACTTGTTCAGCAAACGTTATTAGCCAAAGCAAAAAAAAAAGAGGAAATTAGGGCAGGCAGTGTATGAGAGATAAAGAGGAAGAGAGAACCTGAAGGGTAAGGGGATGTTGGGAAACAAGTGAAGTTTCCTTTTATGGGATGGCAAAGTGAACATGAACAACATATCTGCCCATTCTAATTTCTGTTCCTTAGAGACTACAAAAGCTTGACCGTATCCCTCAACATTTCCATCTCTTTGCTTAAACTTCTTCTTTTCATCCATTGGGAGATTGAAGAATTCTTCAGCACCTTTCTTCACATTTTCCATCAATGATTCTTCCACTCCATGATTTATCAACTGTAATTGTTTTTCACAAGAGTTAAAACTTGAGTGCATTAAATGACATAATAATTTAATTTAGATACACTATATAGGGTAAAATCTACATCGCGAACAAATCACAGCCAATTATATATTAAAGTGAGAAGATTGATCAATAGTGTAAAAAATCTTATCGTGTATATAAATTAATTATTATGATTGAGTTTAGTTTTGATAACTCTAATGGAATAGTGAAAAAGTGCATGCAACATTTAAATTATTTTTTGGTACACATGCAACATTTAATTGATCAAGTCATGCAGTATGAATATATGGTAGACTCAAGTTGGAATAATGAAAAACAATCTAACATAATTTTTTGTAGAAGGAATTAAAGGAGACAAGTAGATGACAAACCTGGAAGAAACCCCAATGTTTGCATGCAAAGTGTAACTTCTTTAGCTCAATTTCATTGAGATCAATGGACAATAATTTGCTAAGGTCGATGACAGGAAGTTGAGGTGAAGGAGTAATTGAAGATAGTATTGGACGGTCATGATGTGAACGAACATAGCAATCTGGAACTTTCGTCAATGCATCCTTTGCTAATTCCTGGACAAAGGGCACTTCAAGAGTAATTGGTTCCATATCTATGCACTACGTACAGTCACATGCGAATGAAATACATAAATAAGATACTACTGCATAAAGTTCTGTAGATCACTTTTGAGAATTAAAAGTACGTTAAAAAAAATTTGGAATAAATTTTTATAGATGTGAGATTTTTTTTGAGGTACGAGCTACTAAACAAATCTAATAAGATACTGGTGCATAAAGTTCTGTACATCACTTGTGTTAATTATTTATTCATGTTTATTTCCACAATCAACATTTTGATATTTCAGTTATATGGTATAATGATCTTTCGGCTGCTCTATCTTCTCCCTTTTTTCGTTGTTTTTGCTTCTTCGGCAGGACAAGGGACATAACATATAGATTCAATGCATCGATCCTTTAAATTTAACGTTTATATTGGAGTTTTGTCACACACAAAAAAAAAACGTTTATATTGGAGTATCGGAATAGTCATTTGAGTTCTTTTCATTTTAAATTGGTTATTTACGTTGTTATTCTCTTTGCATCAATTTCTTTATCTCTGGTAAAAATATTTATGTGAACATTTGTTTTTAAGTTGGTAGATTCAAATTCAACATTCTCAAAATTAAACGTTTGTATTATTGGTCTTAGTTTGAAACAAGATCAATTGATTACTTGATTTATAATGTTGTTGATGAAATACTTATAGTAAAATTAAGATTGAATTGGAAAACAATAAGAAGAAAATGTATATAAGTTATCATATTTGATACCATAAATATATATTTTTTAGAAGGATTGTTAAATGATCTTTTTAACAAAATTAGATAAAATAAATGATCAATTTATAACGTTTTTTAAAAGACTAACTTATTCACTTTGCTGACATAAAAAATTAATTTAAAACCAAAGATTAATTTGATACAAACATTAAATTTAAAAGACTCCATAATTCATTTGGCCTAGTATATATTACCTCTTTTTGCCCTTTCAAGGTAATATATATGTCTTACCTAAAAATAAAAAAGGTTTACATATATATGTCTTTTTTCGTTAATGTTTTGGTTAATATTTTTTAGGGGTCGTTAATGTTTTGGTTAATATTAAATAATAGTATTCAATTGTTTTAATTTTTAATATTAATTAAGTTTTTTAAGCACCTCATTAAATATATATGTTAATTATATACTTTTGTTTTTGTTGAATTATATACTATTATTATGGCTTCAAGTCTTTCTCAAAATGTATGTTCATATATATACAAGCTTGTTTATATAGGCATATTGCCATATTCGATTTTATTTTTCAACTACAACCACCTTCACCATGCCTACTACCATCCAAATATTAAACACAACAAATTTTAAGATAGAAAACATACATCATAACTTTTCTGAGCCTCGGTTTTTAGCAAAAGACACGTGCTTACAAGATATAATAGTAAATAATTACAATGAATATATAAGTTTTTTTCTTTTTGAGATGAAATATATTTTAAGATGTATGACGTGTAAAATAATTTTACATCGTCTTTCAATATGAATCATCATATTGTCACATGTAAGCCTTTACTAGAACCATGGCTCATATTTTGAGTTCTTTTAAGCCTTGACTGAGTATATTTTGAGTTTTTTTAAGTGATTTGTTTGTACCAACTTAGTCTTTTTATTTTATTTTTATAACAATTTAGTTCTTTATTTAGTATGTAAATATCTATAACTTTGACCTTTTTAAACATATTTGGCTACAAAAGAAAAATGTGTGCGTTATTTACACTATGTGACAGGAACCATGCGTTTAGCTCATCCTAGATACATAGTTGTGTGTATGTGTTCATCTTCTTCATCCCTATAAATTCCATTTTGCCCCATTTATTTTAACGGTGTTTGCTACAAGGGCAGAAGACTTCAATATTAATGGGTCTCAATATTAACGTATAAAATTGTTTCAGATTTGTGCGACATTTACATGGATAACTTATGTCATATACACTTTCAATTAAAAAAAAATAATTTTGTAAAGTTTTTATTCGTTGAAATGTTGTTGAGCGGTGTATTATGATAACTTTCTTATATATAATTTTGCAATACTAATAAAACATTAACTTATTATTTTGCTATGTATTATTTATTATTCTCTTATGTTTTCAACTCTTGTAATTTATTTTGTACAATCAAGTATCAACGAATTGAAGGTTAATTTTATAAAGCAGCTCACACTTTTTTTATCGTACAAAATTTACTAGGTTTCTTTTTTTGCTTTCCGTAGGCTTTTTATACGGGTTTCGGTTCGTCACGTTATGAGTCTAACTCCTTCTGTTAGACTCAATCTCATTAATATATATTTACCGAGTTTTTTATTTTATTTTTATCAATTAGTCTTGTAACATAGTCATACACCTTAAGTGTGGTGAAATAGAGAAATTTCAATTTCAAACTTAAATTGCCGCAAATAAATATCCTTCTGGCTACCAACTAAGTTGCAGTTACATGACAATGTTTACTAAGTTTTTTAATATATATCAAAATGACTTTTTTTAGAGGTTATATTAAAACGACTTATATTTTTGAATTGAGAGTATATAAATATGTCTTATAGAACGGGAAGCAACCAATACAAAACTTAACCCTTCGACTTGACTCACATAGATTCATTAGCCTTCTCTTTCGTGATGTTGACAAAGTGCCTAAATTTAATAAAGTCAAAGGATTATGCTGTGGCTTCCTTTGCGATGAAATGAACAACCTGGATGTGGATTTGGGTGGTGCGTTGTCGATCAAGAACTACAGGCATGGGAAATAAAAAAAAAAGAAATATCATTTCCTCTTCATTTTTTATTTGTCATTTTTTACAAAATTTTTACTTCTACATATTTATCGTTATTAAAATTATAATACATTATTAACTACTATTTTATCAATAATATTCTTAATTGTTTGTCATAATTAAAGAATATTTAATAGGTAATGACTAATGAACTGTTAAAAAGATTATATGAAAAAATAATCAATTTCATTAAAACAATAAATTGTTTTAATTTATTTAGTTTACGTATAAAATAACTTAAAGGACAGTTAGATTTTGATTGTTTGTGAGAAGAAATGTATAAGAGAAAAAAAAGTGACAAAGAGTATAAGAAAAGAAAGGGATAAAAATTGGAGAATACATGAATATCTACATCAAAAATAAAGCAAACTACGCTCAAATAACAATCTTCAAATTACGAAACTCAGGATTATAAAAAGAATAATAAATTTATCCACACAAAAAAAATTGACCAAAGAGTTATTGATAGTTAACTTTGGATTTTCTTTTATATTATTGGTATAGTTGATATACAAGATCAAATTATATTAGTTATACAAGTTATTTGTTCACCCCTTCAACACTTAAGCATCTAAAGGCACTTGATATATATCATCATCCTTAATTTGAAAGGTCCTTTAGACAATTTCTGATTGATAAACTATTAAACAATTCCTGACACAAAAATATCTTTTAGTCTTTTACATTAAAACTTTTTTTGGCACGTTTGCATCAAAACTTTAAATCCTCATTCTCTCCAAGTTTGTCTTCCCATTTAGATTTCGTGAAAAAAAGTATTTGAGGTATTCTTCCGTCAACATGCTTTTGAACAAAGGTGGATTTTCAGAATTTATCAAACTCTTTGCTGGTCCAATCTCTGCTTCAAATTTGGTGTTGAAGAACATAGCAATAGAAACTCTCTCCTTTTCTTTGTTTACTGTAACCCTGTGCTCTATGCTAGAGTAGACGCCATTGCTTAGAATCTGTAAAATCACCCAAAACATGAGTTAAAGATAAGGATATCCATTTTGAGGTTTTTTCTTTAATTACTCTATTTTTCTTAATATAGACCTTCTTTTTGTTAATTTTATCATTTTTCAATAAAATTGATTGATATAGTTAAGTAGAATTTACAAAGGACTAATTGATAAGAATAAGTATCACAAATTTCAGAAACATAATAATGAAAATCATTATTTGACATGTTTTAATTTGTAGTAAAAAAATTTTGTTCATGTTTAAGACTATCCATTTTTTTTAATGAAACCCTAGAAGAGAGTTATTAATTAAAGGGAAGCATGGGTAATCGTAGACAAATAAAATCTGTTTCCAATATAAAAAAAAATGTGCTATATAGGAGCATATGGAATGGCACCACAAATAATGCCATATTGCCATTATTACATCATGACACATGTGGATTTAGCATTATCTTTGTGATACAATAATGGTATCATTACACACCCACGACTCATTGTAAATACTTTTATATTGATAAATTGATTCGAAGAATCAAATTAATTGATAGAATAGGTGAAGTAGGACCTGGTTCAATACACCACGTGCTTTATTTCATTGTCAAAATAAGAAGACTAAAAAAAAGTATGAAAATGAGAGAAAATAATGACAAACCTCCATGATGTCTCCAATATTAACTACAAAAGCATCTGGAAGAAAAGTCACAGGAATCCAAACTCCATCTTTCTTAATCTCTAGTCCTTCAACTCCATTAAGCTGATTAAGGATGGTTATGCCGGAGCCGTCGGAGTGAGGATTGATGCCTTCGACGAGCTCCGGTTGCGGGCATGGCGGATAGTATGTCATCCTTATTGATTGATTGCCATCATCAAACATATTCTCTACTTCCTTCATATCCATCTTTATGGCTTTCCCCAATAATTCAAAAAGTGTCATGCCAAGTTTCTTCAATTCTAAGATATATAACTCCAAGGTATCCCTTCATATATGCATACAAAAATTAGATTTATATATATAATATATAGTATCTAATTAGGTTTAAATCACAAAGTTGAATAAAAATTTCATATTGAACAATTTTTTATCTAAAATTATATTAACATTTTAGATAGATTAGAGACGGATTAGGGATGAAATTATGATAAATACCTTAGTGATGATGGCAGTTGAGGAAAAAGATGTGGCTTTCTTCTTGCAATAGGATTTGTGATCACGAAGAATCTGTCACCCCAATCAAGTTTTTGACCTTCACATCTAATGACAGCTCCATAACCTTGAAAATCTCCTTGTCTTATTTTGTATTTTGTTTTCTCTTCAACAGGAAGCTTGAAAAAATTTGGAATCTCAAATTTCAGTTTCTCTAGCAATTCAGAGCTAATACCATGATTCACAACCTGCATATAATTGCATCAATTTCAGTAATGATTTTGTACACCATCCAAAAAAAATGCAAAAACATTAATAACTTAATTTGCACATGTTTGTAAAAAAAATTTACACAAATATTCAATCATGGTGTCACTATGTTACACCAATTTCTAAGATATATCTTCAAATATCTATTTTTTGAGATGTGATTCGATGCGGCGTAAATTTTTTTAACACTCTAGATGTACACGAATTGAACTCTAATAATTTATAAACCTGGAAGAAACCCCAATCTTTGCATGCTGAGAACAACTTGTCAAGTTCAGTATTGTCACCACATATCAAGGTTTGAAAGTCAAAAACGGGAATTGATTGCAAAGGATTGGTTTCATTTGTTAGAATTGAGGGTTCTTTATCTGGGCGAAGAAACATTTCTGGTATTCCCATTTCAGGTTTATTAATCACTTCATCCATAACACCAAGAATTGAATGAGTGCTCTCTAAGATATTAGCCACCTGAGATGATGCCATGTTGATTTTGGTTTGTTATGCAAATGAACGATTACATAGGGTTGGTATTTATATATGCAGCATGCAAAATATAATATAACATTCTGTTTGGACCCGTTCTTCCCGCTTTAAAAACATGAAATTAATGTTATTATTGACTATGACTAATTAAACAATGACAGGCCATGATGGCCATTGATTTGCCATAGTGAATTAATGAGCTTTCAAATGTACATGCATACACAAACAATTTATACATCCTTGCAACCATGATGCATTTATAGCCATAATAAAGCGGTTTGGTGTCTCATAAGTAGCTCAACTGAAAGAAAAATGTTGAAATTGTTAAATTGGACGTCATGATCAGGGTTCAAACCCCAATACTTTCATTTTATATGTGAGTTTATGATGACTTTGTCATCTCATCTATTTACAAAAAAAAAAAACGGTTTGGTTTGCATACAAAGAAATATATACAAATATTTCGTACTATAGTCTAAAGTAACTGTTATACTAAGTATTTTCACACAAATTCAAAGAAATTGTAAATGACTTTTTGAGAGAGAAATTGTAAATAACTTAAAGAATGTTATAATTTTATAAAATTAATCTTATTAGTTATAGGTTTTGCTAACGAGTACCCTAGAACACTATTTAAGAATTCTTAATTAAGAAAATGTTTATTAAAAAGTCAATCAGTTCAATTTTTAAAGAACCTTCTTAGAACACTCGTTAACATTTCCCATTAGTTATTGGTTGTTTGTCATTGTCATAAATAAATATAATGGAATATACAACGAATTGAAATTAGTGCAAATAATGGGAATATAATGAATTGAAAGTAGTGCAAATAATCTTAATTTAGGCGTAGAACTTGAGAGTAATTAATTAATGTCATATTGAAAAACAAAAGGACGCTTATTTTTTAACATTTAATTATTTTGAAACGGATTGAAATGATGAGACATAGGGCCCGTTTGGATTAGCTTATTTTTGAGCTTATATAAAACAGTTTATGCAAATAAATAAGTTTTTATGTATTATTTATAAGTTTTTAAGGTAGTTTATGAAAAAACCGTTTATGAGGGTACAATTTTTATTAGTGAGAGTTTATAAATTAAAATAAAAGCTTATTATTTACATAAGCTATTTTTCATAAGCTCAAAATAAGCTCATAGTGATGTAAAAAATGGGTTGGGTTTGCGGGTCGTCTCATTAGTCCACACATTTTCATGGATTGGACTGTAAAAAATCAATTCCAAAAACAATCTGTTCTTTTATCCTTTATAGAAATTGTGTCGGCAGTTTATCAAGCTTTGCACTGGCACACTATCAACATTTTTATGGTTTTGAATATTTGTATTAATAAAAACTTTTAATATTATTAATAAAAATATATTTAAATATGTAAACTGAATTAAAAGAGAGGCAATTGTATGCATAACTAGATGTTTAAAAGAGTTAGGTCAAGAGGTTGTGTATTTTGTTATCTATTTTGAATTGTTATGTTGATAATTATTTTTAAGGCTGTACTTTGTAAGTTATGATTTATAACAAATACTTATTTTGCATGGATGTTTATGTGGTAGATATTTGTACGGATGTTTACGTGTTTAATATTTTACATGGATTTTGATTGGACCTTTTATTTGGCAGATATTTTGAGTTTGTCATTTATCTTTTTTGTTGTATGTGTAAAAAAAGAATAACTTTGATGGATATTTCAATTTTATTTTTAAAATAGTAGTATTGAAATATGGGTCGAACTGGTCCATAGAACCGCAAGACCTACTAATATTTGAACCAGAATCAATTTTTCATATTAATGACGTGACATGACTTGTCCACTAAACATCCATGTTATCTAAAAAAGACCTAAAAATAAGATGAGCATTGAAAGTTCATAAAAAGGTTAAATTAAAAACTAGATATTTGATATTCAAAATAGAGACTAAAACTTCATTTTTAATCTTAATTATATACACATATCTCCTTCTAGCAATTCGTTGAGCGGATTATTTATTAAATATTAAAAATACTTTTTTAATCTTAATTATATACACATATCTCCTTCTAGCAGTTCGTTGACTGGATTATTTAAATTGTTAAATTTGCTTCATCTTTCGTTCAAATGTTGCCTTCATATAATACCCAAAAAAAGAAGAAGAAAAAAATTGCCTTCATTATCATTGGTTATTATAAAAGAAAAACGTTGCCTTCAAACTCAAGCAAAAACACGCACGTGAAAAATTAAGTTATATTGTTTGATGAAATATACTTTTTAACTTACTTCCTTTATTGAGTTAAAACAAACTCTCTTGCTTTATTAAAAGGTTTACATGGTGAGAATCACACTGTAGTAGAAATATTTGAAAATAATGAATCGTATAAAAAAACTTAGAGAAATATATTTTCTTAATAGCTTCTAGATGAAAATTAAGAAACAAAAATGAGAAATATATTTTTCAAATTAAATAAATAACCCATCATAGACAAACTCAAATATTGGACTAAAGAGGTTACGGACGAGATGAATTTCCATATTCTTTAGTTTACCACTGATACCATTTTGATGAGAATTTTTGAATTAGTATTCGAATTGCGTATTCCTCTTTAAGAGTAAGTTTTATGGGATAAATCTGGATGATAGGTTCATGCAAGCAACATTTTCCTATGATATATATATATATATATATATATATATATATATATATATATATATATATATATGGATGATTTTACATAATTCATGTAACACCTTTCAATCAGAAGAACACATCATAGTTCATTCAAAATATCACAACAATGTATAATCTTAGTAATCACAACGGAGCTCGGTCAAAATATTAGTACAACATAGTTTAGTCATAATAGCATAATAAAGTCACAATATAAACATTGTTTCAACTTAAAAAAAAAAAATAGATTGTAGGTTAAAAGAGTCTAAAGCTTTTTTCCCAACTTTTGAAAAATTCAAAGCTATTTTTGTTTGTTTAGTATTATAAAAATATTTTGGAAAAACTACTGGAAATAACTTTTCATTTTGAAGCTAAAATTAATTTAAAAAATATATTTTTTTCTTAAAAAATCTAAAACAAACACTATAAATATAAAAAAGTGATTTTTTTTATTAAAAAGAGAGATTTTTTTTCAAATCTCAAACAAATAGACCCTTTATTCAAGTCAACATATCTCGTATAACTTGCAGCCCATGTTATAAAGTAAAGCACAAATCTTAATGATGTTTCTAATTTTACATTTTACGTCTCTTACCAACCTTCAAAATTACTAGTTGGGTTTGAATACCACATCTTTATCATAATTGTTAATAAATTAGATATAAGACTTCCAACTCTCACTTGACACATTGACACAAAGATTATCCCTTAAGTGTTGTTACTTGGTTAAACTTGTGCGTAAGATCATGATATTTAAGTGTCTCTGTGCCTTTCCATGTTTCATGTGGCTTCTGAAATTTTATGGTTGTTACTATTATACATCTCTCTCTCTATCTCTCTCTAAAAAGGTTTACTTCCCCTAAGGCTTATCGTTTGAGTGTGGCATCACCTCCTTTTTTTTCAATTTCTTCTTATTTCCAATCTATCAATTTATGTTTATATAATTTTGGTCATATTTTTCAATATTGAATCATAAGATTGAATTGTCAATTATATCAACGTAGAATGATAAATCAATCAATTGGATAGTCCTCTCTCTCTCTCTCTCTCCAAAAAATCGTCACACTTATCCCTTCTTTTATCAAATATATATTAATTAAAGAGAGGAATGTGAACATTGAAGTCGAATTATATACTTCGTCTAAGTTTAAAACCCGCTTTACATGCCTAAATGAGTGTCTTTATGACTGAGAAGGATTTAGCTACCTTCATTTAGGTTTATCATACTTTCGGCTGCCCTAAATTTGGCTTATTTTAAATTCGACATAAGGTTTTTTTTTTTAGTAGTTTAATGGTTCGACTCGTGCACTATAATAAATGTACATAAATGGAAAATCTGAAATTCAAATTCGATAACTCCAATCTATCAATATTCATGAAGTTTACCAATTGAGATGAACTTACGGGTCATTCTATGTATAGATATGTATATGCTTATACTATTAATTCAACAATAATTTACTCTATTAAACCAAGTAATGAAACTACCAAGTAAATTTGACTTCTTATTGGATTAAATAATCCTCAACGAGGAGTCAAGGATACTCTTTGTGGTTGTTACTATTAGACCAAGTGGCTTTAAAATAAAGTCAAAGATTTGTGCTGGCTTGGCTGCGATTAATTGAGTGGTATGCATTCACAAATGAGGATATAGAGCCGGCGATGAACAACCTGGCTATGGTGCTGGACGGTCAGCTGTCGGTAAAATGCAGGCATATATTGAGAGAGGGATCTAACATGAAATTATGTATTGTTTCTTTTGTCAAACAAGAGCAACAATTATAGAGGGCGTTTTTTCATTTCAGTTCTTAGAAATTATTTTACTGACTATTCATTTTTTTATATTGCAAACGATACTTTTTTACATAAAGAAATTTTACAAGTAAGAAATGAATCTGTATATTTTTATTTATTTTTGATCAAGAATCTGTATTATTTTTTTTATATTCGATGAATTTGTATATATTGTTTGTGTAAAAATATGTTATATACACCCAATAATGTGTTATAGCACACACTACAAAAAAAGTTCTATTTAGACAAGGTAAAAACCGTGGCAAACATCGGACAAAAACAATGTGTCGAACAAGACATATAATCGATGTTTTTATTTTATTTTAACAAAAGATGTATTCCCTTCGAAAGAAAATATAAACAAAAGATTTGGATGAAAGGTTAATGTATGTAGTTAAAAATTTAGTCACGATACATCTATTTTTTAACTATCTTTTTTACTTATATTTTATTTTAGAGAGTGTAGTATAATCAATGTTAAAAAAACATTACCAAACACGTCTGTGTTGTATAACAAGGCTTGCAAATTTTATTTGTACAATCATTTGATAAGTGTAGAATTTCGTGTTAACTTTCTACTTTATAAGAGAATGGAGCTCTAATAACCACTTCTAAATGATTCGATCTTTGATGAACTCATTAATCATTTTAATTCAATCATTTTGTTAGACAAATGTGATATAATGTTACTCTATTTATGTATAAAAGTAACACTTTTCTTTTGTCAAATTTTTTTAAGAAGGCAAAATAGTCCACCAAAATTGATATCGAAGAAAACCGAACCTGAACATTAAGAGGAGTACACGATCCAAAGTCTTATGTCAACATCATCAAACCAAAACAAGTGAAGTATATAAATAACACTCAATTCAATATAAAAGTCAAATAAATTTTTAACAAAAACTAAAACAAATAGTTTGAATATTTACGAAAACCCAAAATATATTTAACCTAAATTTAATAGTAATAAGAATTTATCTTTCTCCAATTTTTTAAAGAAGTCTTTTGTTTATAATCATTTTATCATTTGAAAATATATTTCACCATTATAAAGTTTAGTCACGACGAACGACATCTTTTTTAGATGATTGATAACAAACACATTACTTAATGATCAGTTGAATGTAACAACAAATTTGTATATGAGTCGGTGGACTCTTTATTTTGTTTTTGAAATGCTATCAATCATTATACATTTTCTTTGAATAAACTATCGATCATTATACTCGACTTCCTATAAAATAAATACAATAAAAAAGGAATAACCATTTTAAAGATTGACCCTTAAAAAAAAGATTGAGAATATTTCCGCATGGACTTCTTTCTTTCTAGTATTATTAACGACTTGACTCAAACTCCTAACATGACATGTAGAGATTCCTTAATTCGTTTGTTTAGTAAAAGTCGTCTCTTGTAGCTACAATATCTTAGTCTATTTGTTACGTAGTATCTTTCCTATAAATATATAACTGCTTTATTATTTATTTGTTGATTAATTAGTTGAAAATTGTGAAGGTGCACCTCCGGCAGTCACCTATTATGATTACAAAAATTTATTATATTTATTCTCTTCGATGTTTTCTGTGTTGTTCTTGATTTAAATTATTTACAACTAGCAAATTTTTTTAAAAAAATCTTTAATTTATTTTAAGTTTGTACGTTATAACGACAGAAAAAAGAATTAGTTTAAGTTAAAATCTAAAATAAACAAATGCATTTATGTTTTATCCTTTATTTTATTTCAATTGTATAATCAGTATTTTATAGTAAGTCATTTGGTTATCAGAAAGAATATAGCATCCATGGCTGTGCTTTATATGATTTTTTTAGGAGAACAAAATTTGTATCATTGTCCTCTAAAAAAAAAAAGTATCATTGTAAAATTGAAAGACTTTACTTTTTTACGACAATAACGTAAAAATTATCACCGTTTCTTGTAAGAGGACAATACATAATATATGAAAGGTTCGATGTTCAAACCTTGATCACCACAAAAACACATTAAATTACTTGAGTCCAATTGGTTGGTTAATATGGGATAGCACTTAGGTGACACAGAGATCTTTTCATCTCTCAAAAAAAAGGAAAAAAAAACATTTCGTACGGAAATTAAACTATACACATTTTAAGTCAGTTATATAAACAAGGGTTAAATATATTTTTTATCCCTATAAATATACCAACTTTTCGTTTTAGTCCCTCTAAAAAATTTCTTCAACTTTTAGTCCCTATAAAATTTTCAATCACTACTTTTGGTCCCTATTTTTAAGTTAATTTTAGCATTTTTTTTAAATGAAATTGTGCAGATATGTGTAAAATATTGTAAAAATAATTCCAAAAAAAAAAGAATTTTTTAACAAAACATAAATTAAATATGAATTTTTAACCTTCAAAAATATAAAAATTCATATTAAATTCATGTTTTGTTAAAAATTCTAAAAAAATTTGGGAGAGATTCTTATAATATTATGAAATTTTCTGCAAAATTTTATTCAAAAATATGAATTCTACATATGAGTTTACTTTAAAAGAGAGACCAAAAGTCAAGAAGGAAAATTTTATAGGGACTAAAAGTTGAAGGAAAATTTTAGAGGGACTAAAACGAAAAGTTGATATATTTATAGGGACCAAAAACATATTTAACCCTATAAACAATTGGTGTAAAATGAATACACCGTGACATTTTTAATAGGCTTAAATATGGTTTTAGTCTCTGCAAATATGTCTCGTTTTGATTTAGAAGCATTCCAAACTCCATACGCCACTTCTCTTATTCTATCACATTGTTCTGCCTCCCTCTCATTCTCTCTCACTTATCGTATGCTCTCTCTATTACGGAATCTCTGTCAGCTTCACCATCTTCTTCGACTCCTTAACGCGCATTTTCAGGGATTCAAGATCGGGAAAGGAGAAGGTAAAATCCGTCCCCAACCAGTGTAGTTCCACTGCCTAGTAAAAATCGGTCAATCCGTCAGTATTGTTTCTCCATATGATTTCACTCTCTTGTTTACTCTTTCTCTATTTTGTTGCAAAGAAATTTATCGAATTTCCTTGTTTGCTTTCTTTGTACGTCTCTCTATTTTCATTCACATGTTCGTTGTTCGTGTTTACATATGTAGATTTTTATCTTATTGTAGCTTCTTCATGTTAACAATGTAGATCTGCACCTTTTTTTTTTTTTTTTTTTTTTTGTTTAGGTGTTTAATGTGTTCACGAATTCATGCATGGACAATATTAAGTGGATATTAGAAGTTTGGCAATTTTTCTGTAGGTAGATTTTTTTCCATCAATGGATTAATTCAAATGGTAAGAGATTTATTTAAGTTCCATATGCAAGTGGTTAAGAGTTTGATCTCTTACTCTTGTTCATGGAGAAAATTAGAATTGGAAGAGGAGGATCTACCTAATTGTTTGCCAACAGATATTCTAACGATGATTGGTCACTTCTAAATAACAGTGAAAACTTTATACATATAACGTGTTAACAAAAAAATTAAAATTTTTTATATGTTCCTTTCACTAAAGGTAATCGTATTTGAGACGTGTTAGAGGTTGAATATGAATATATTTCTAAGTTGTGATTCAGATTTAAATTCATCACACTATAGGAGTCTAACATTTTCCGTTAAGACCCAACCTCTCAGATGATCTTTAAGTAAACTTTTAATAATATGAAATATGTTTTTAGATGATAAAACGATCATGATAGATAATGTTTCATTCACTTATTAACATGAAAAACCGTGTTATACACAGGGAATTTTTTTATATAGAGGTTTGTTTGTTTCAAAAAGAGTGGTTACTATTAATAGCTTTGTGTTGTTCTGGGATGAATCGTTTGATTAATGAGTTTATCGCTGAGATGTGTGTTCCAATCATCCAAACCAGAAACTTAAGTTTTCCGAAAACAATTTTATGCCAGAGTACTTCAAATAAGATTTCCGGAAAAGAAAATCCGGTTTAGTTTATATATATGAGGAGAAAATGGGTAGTTCATAAAAATGTAAAGGTAAGAGTATAATTGTTGAAATATATGGTATAATTTTTTGCTAGCTCTTGCACTGTCAAATTAGGTTACAAGTTTTGTTCAACCACCGGATTCCATTTTATTTATACAACCTTTAGGTCTAATGTCCGTCATTTTATCACTAGACATCAATAGTTATAATTTGATGCATGTATAATATATATATATATATATATATATATATATATATATATATATATATATATTTTACATTAACATTATTTAAATTGAGTTCTAGTCCCCTAAAAAAAGTAATCGAGTTCTAGTCAAATTTTGACGTGTACTAGTTTTTTAAAAGTCTATTATTCTCTATAGGGATGTTCATTGACTATTAACGTCATTTTTTTATTAGATTTTTATTCTTTCGTCTAAAATAAAGACTTGTTCCAAATGAGGAAAAATAATCAAGAATCTTGCCACGTTTTCCCAAATGCTCTTTCTTTCCTTTATAGTAAATGAAAATCGAGAAGCTTTCTGTGTACATATTTTCGAGTTGACTGAGACACAAATGGAGAAATAAACATGAACATGTCAAGGTTTGTTTGATTGTTTAGTAAGTCATCTCTTGTAGCAACAACTTCTTTATATAAGCTAAACTATATTAATAAAAAATAAATATAAAAAAAAAAAGAGGAGAAAGAATAAACTTTTGGATGTCAATATTCTTGCGAGAGTCCTAAAATCCTAAACTAACATTGAAAATGAGCTTGTTTTTGCTTGTCAGATTAAAATTTGAGGTCCATTATTAGTGATATAAAATTAGTTACATGTTAGTTAGATTAGTTAGGTGTCAGTCGGTCTAATTCTCAATATAAGTTTTAATGTACTATTTTGATGTAACAACCCTCTCATTTTAATCAATATGTTTCTCTATACTTTTCTCTGATTTATGAGTTCCATCAAGAATTGTAATATGATATCAAAGTTTAATTGTGATACTATGTGACTGCCAAAAAGATTGGGGAATTTTGAAATTTTAAAGCCTTTAATGAGGCTCTTATGTCTAAGCAAATTGAGAGGATAATAGATAGCCTTATTCCACAAACGACCTACCTTTTACCAAGAGCGATGCCGTCTAACTTCATATAGAGTTCAAGTGTTATAAGTCGATCGTCCCTCTCCAAAATAAGCCAAGATGTCTATCTTGCCAAGCGCGCAATAGTAATAATAATCCTCGTTGGGATTCTTTGCAATCTAAATGTCTGAAGGCCAAATATATTTTTTTTCCAACTATTCTATCCTCCAAGCCAACTATTCTACACTCCAACACTCAAGCAAGTGAGGTTTCAATGTGCTTTGAGGTGATTTCTTGCAACAGAAGAATGTATCTGCTTTAAGCGTGTTGCACCCTTTTTATAGACCCTAGGTGTGGATATGTCCAATTTGCCCTTATGGTGCGATGACTGAGCAATCATTGGATTAAATGGACGGCTTAGAGGTGTTCTAAACATAGGATCCAGTGCAACGTGGCTCTTCACCGATGTATGTAGACCGCTTTAGCGCATGAACGCCTTATTGTGCATTTGCTGCAATAGTGGATTCATGGTCGAGACAATTGGGCCTTGGCCCGGCCCGGAATAGGTTCTTAAATCAAGATTCCGGAGGAAAATTGGCTGCCTAATCAAAACGGTTTAAGAATAGGGTCCCCTAAGTGTAAGGACATTTGTACTATTAATGAGCTGATTTAGAACACTCTGCCTAATCAAAACGGTTTAAGAATAGGAACCCCTAAGTGTAAGGACATAGACATTTGTACTGTTAATGAGCTGATTTAGAACCTTCCCTTGTTGGAATTCTGATATTATCCAATCTGTTTTCCTTCCCTTTGAAGTTGACCAAATTTTGCATATCCCAATTGCTAATACATCTAATTAGTCGAGTCGGGGTACCGTATGATTTGAAATTGGGGGGAAAAGTTGAGGATAACAATCCGAAGTAGCACTTCCAAATATGATCTCTAGAAGCAACTTTAGAAATTAAACACACCTCAAACAGAAAATGCTTCTATGGAAAAAATTTAAGACAATTTCAGTTAAGGTCAACCTTCGATGAAGCAGCATTCCCTGTTCGTTCCTTTGTTCCATATGTAAGTGTGCAATGGACTCCATCAACCACACATTCAGGGATTGCATTTCAATCAAACAAATTTGGTTATCGTCCTCTTTACAGCTTAGAGTCTCTGAAATTGAAGAGAAAAGTTTCTCAGATTGGTTATCTAAGATGATTTTGTCGGGTCAAGGAAAGAAGCAAAAATTCCAGCTACTCATACGAGTTATGGCTTGCCAGAAATAAAAGCACCTTTGAAAACATTGTCATACCTGTTGAGAAGACTATGAGGCAAGCTATCCAAGTTCTTCCGGAATTCTACCAAGGTTGTGGCTTTTCTTCTGATTCAATTTTTTTTTCTAGTAGCTCTTCTAATCTAATGTAAACCCATCTTCTCCTTCGTGCTAGAAGCCCCCTCCTCTGTCAATTTCAAAGCACAACACAGGTGCAACGATCTCAAATGAATGCTTCCACAGGATTTTGGTTTCATTATAAGAGATTATGAAGAATCTGTCATAGCCACTGCAACAAGAAAATGCTAGGGTTGCAGAAACTATGGGCATCTGGGGTGGATTTTTTCTTTTTGCTCTGGATTGTGGTACTTGAAACTTGATTGTAGAAAATGATGACCAAATTTTGATTACAGCAATCTAAAATAAGATTAGGGCCAAGTTGGTTTATTCTTCTCATTCTGAAGTTTCTATGTTGTGCTAAAGTGGTAATGGTTTAATAAAAGATGGTGTACTGGCAGTCGAATTGGATGAGAGTGATTTTTTTATGCTTGGGAATAGAGGCGAAGATGAAGTCTCTTAAGAAAGAATAATTGCATCATAGATGAGAGAAGGATTTCCCTTCCTTCTGCCACTGATGAGGCAAGCGTTGAAATCTCCACATCCTTGGATGTAAGCTAACAGACAGATGAAGGCATGATTTCACTTTGGCAGTCTTGTCAACCTTTGCTTTGCACCTGCAAAATTCTAAGCAATTCCTGTTTGGAACCATGCAATCTTTACCCACTGCACTCTCCCCAATATTCATCCGTATTTGATGCATGCATAATATAGTATTTCAAGTGATGAAACTGGAAACAAGAAAGGAAGAAAGAAACATGGCGTAATTTAAAAAGAAAAAGAAGAACAACAAAAACAAATGTAAGAAATAGGATGGATTTATTGTTTTGGTTGATAACTGATATTAGATATGAATTGGTGTGATCAATATTTGATATCACGCAATTGTACAAATTTCACAATCAAACAATATATGCAATAATAAATATTTCATCATTATTTACCTAACTGCAAGTTGTTTGCTACAGTGAGATGTGGTTATTCACCGATCGAATTGCCAGATTTGCATTTAACAAAATAGTTTAAGAGTCAGGTAAAAAAGCCATGCAATCAAAGCGGAGGGGAGCAAATATGCAATAAAACTGGAGATGAGAAATATACTCACTAAGAAAATGGATGAGACCAGATTGAAAGAAGATGAAAACTAAACAATTTTTGTATCTTTAAATTAGAAGCTGTCAAAGCTGCAATTAACATTTTAACTCGAGAAAATATAAAAAAATGCTATTATAAACCCAGAAAGAGATAGCAAGACAAAGAATAAAAATGTGTTAATTGTTTGGATGAGTTAGCTTTTAAAGATTGAAATGCTCTCTGATACACCATGTTAAAGAGAGAAATGACTATCGAGCTTTTTTATTCATATCAATTGCCTTTTATAACAAGTATAATAAGGTGATAAGGAATTGAATAATAGAGCAAAAATACAAAGCCAATTGGCTTTTATAATTGGTAAAGTAGGCTGCTAAGGAATTGAATAGCAGAAAAGGAAACACAACAGAATGATAAAGTATAATAACAGAAGTTACTAACTAATAACTACATTAGTTACTAACTAATAACTATAAGACTAACTGCTCAAAACATTTAATATTTACCATTGTTCTGCAGGGGGCAAAGTGTAAGACCTGTGCGCAATGCGATGGCACATGTTTTCGATACCTATTTAAAGGAAAACTTCAGAATTTTTAAGAGTTCTCACTTTTGGTGAAATAAGGAATACGACTAGGACAATGTGGATGAGAAGAAGTGAAGAATCAACTCTTAGAGGATTCAATTCTTTCGTTCATGTATAATTTCTATACTCTTATTGTTATGAAACTTCAGAATATGAGTAAATAATTTACTTTTAATTAGGACATAGATCAACCTCCTTGGATTTATTTGAATGTTTGATTCTTAGTATTATCTACACAATTGAAGTTTATTATGTTTATTCAATAATTCTTGTGTTTATTGCTTTTCTTTATTTGATCAATTCTGAATCCAATTTAGGAACACTTCACTTGGAAAATAGGTAGCGTGAACCGGAACTAGGAGTATCGTTCGTGTTAGATAATTGCTAAAAGAATAAAGAATTTCTAATATGTGTTCAGAAAAATTAGTGTCCGTTCATGCTTTAGATAACATTAGTTCACATAAGGAATTAGGCCTCACTGTTAGATAAACGAGATTATGAACCAAAGAATTGGAGTTAATCTATTTTGCTAATTAATTTCAGAAGAAACTCAATTGCTACAGACAGAGAATTGAATAGCCAGGGCTCCTGGGGTGTTGGTTAAGAAATCCATAAATAGAAATTTTGTCTTGGAAATATAAGTTGTTACTTTTGATCAAGTAATAATTACACCAATTTTTTTATGAAAACTTCCTTATTATGGTTGTTTACCTGTCGTTTTTAATCATAATCAATAAATTGCAATCTTATTTCTCAATTTGAATCCAAATTCAACATCAACTTATCAGTTAATGCCTAATTTTGCTTTGATCTAACTCAATTACAATCCCCCGTGGATACGAACTTTTTATTAATTACACAATGTTTTATACACTTGACAAATATATATCAGCTGACAAACACAAAACAACTTCTGTTTTTCTTTTTTTAAAATCTAAAAATTAATCTATAAATGATTGAGCATCAAAATCACTTTTTTATAATCCTTAACAAACAGACAATTAGAGATTAAATTTTAAAGATGTTTTTAAGACAAAATTGCATGTTTGGTTCCTTACATTTATTTTATGTTTCAAGTTTGTCCCCTATATTTAAAAAATTTCAAGTTGGTCCCTTACGTTACTGATGTCAGCATAAGCCGTCCTTCTGGTCAAATTTTGAGCTAACAAAAAAGTCCACATGGCCCCCAAAGTTATCCATGTGTGTGTCTCGCTCGGTTAGCCACGTGGATGTTTCAAACGTAAATTTGATTAAAAGGACTAACTTATTGTAACGTCAGCAACATAAGGGACTAACTTGACTTTTTTAAACGTAGTGGACCAACTTGAAACATAAAAAACGTAAGAGACCAAATATGCAATTTAGCCTTTTTTTTTTTAAACATAAGTTATTTTGTGTTTGTTCACTATAATGAAAATCACTTCTTTAATAAGTTATCAAAATGATTTTATAGAGCATACACAAAACACCTTCTCTTTTGAAACAGTTAAAAAAAGTCCTTCAGATTCTCATCTTTTTAAAATTTTGTGCAGATGACAGCTTGTAAATGATTATTTTGAAAAAAGTGATTTTTTAACTAAAATAACTTCAACAGGCTCTTAAATTTGTTTTAACTAAAAAAATGGTCAAAGGGCGAACTAAACTGAGTATATGATAGAAACTGCAACACGAATAAGACTTACAGTTATGAGGTAAAATAGTGCTGTTTCTCCAGCATCATTTGTATGGGAAAAGAGCCTCAAACATGTTTACTGTCATTAGCATTTGCTACTACCATATGTCTCTACAATTACAAACACCATTCAGAAATCTATGGTATCTGTTGCCGTCCCTCACAATAATTTCCCTTTCTAAAACTCTAGTCATATACTTAAAAGCCTCATGACAATCTTTACATATCCTCAAATTCTTGACAATCCTCAATGGCTTACCCGAAGGTACAGATCCACACAACACTCCAAACGCAACCGCCAACTTCTCACTGTGAAACCAAAGAGCTTCCTTTCTCTTTTCTTCCCCAACATTATGCAACAACTCATCCCAAACAGGAACATATCCTAACTTCTCAATATCCCCCATCAGCTCTGCCAACTTCTGATAAATCTCCACCGACCTCTCATGCTTCCAATCCCCTGCCATAAAAACATGAACTTTCCCCTGAACTTCAATCCAACTCCTCCCTCCTTTCTTCTTCACCTTCTTATCTTTCATCATCTTCCTCAACTCCGCAACATCATCCCACCTTCCAGCAGCCGATAACACATTAGCAACAATAACAAAAGCAGAATCATCGTGAGGCTCTAGTTCCAATACCCTCCTAGCCATAACCCGAGCTTTATCAACCGCACCATGGTATGCACAAGCAGATAGCAAAGCTCGCCAAACCGCTGCATCTGGCTCAAAAGGCATTGTGAATGCTATCCTCTCTGCGCTCTCCAATTTTCCATCACGGGCCATTCCACTCACCAAACATGTATAATGCTCAAGAGTCGGTTTCAAACCATAATTCACTTTCATCCTATTCATCCACACATCAATATGCATAAACATCCCAGCATTATACAATGACGTCATAATCGCCAAAAAACTAAACTCATCAGGCACAAATCCACGACCTTCCATAGAATCAAACAATTTTAAAACAGACTGAAAATCCCCTTGTTGTGCATAACCAGCCATCATAGCATTCCAACCCACAACATTCATCCAATACAAATTATCCTCAAAAACCTGTCTTGCATCGTCAACAACACCCGTTTTACCATACCCATCAACAAGAGCAGTACTAACCACAACATTAGTATCCATCCCAATAACAACAGCATGTGCATGAATAATCCTACACTGCTCCAAAGCAGCAAGCTGCGCAGCAGCCCGTAATGCCCCAGAAACACCATGAACAGTAGAATCATAACCCTTACATCTCATCTCATTAAACATCAAAAGAGCATCCGAAAAACAAAAATTATGAGCAAAAGCATTAATCATAGCGGAATAAGAAACATTATCTCTGTCAGGAGTTTCATCAAACACCTTGAATGCATCACTGGGAAGTTTACATTTAGAGTAGAAACTAACAAGAGATGAAATAGTATAAGGATGGTTACAGAGTGAGAGTTTAAGGGAGAGAGAATGCAGGGAGAGACCAAAGGAGAGGCTTTGGAGAGAGCCGCAGGTGGTGAAAAGCAAGGCAACAGTGCGGTGAACAGGAAGAATGGAACTACGAAGCATGGAAAGGAAATGATGGAGGGAGAGAACGTTGTAGCAATGTGCAGTGATTAGTGATGTCCATGTAACTACGTTAGGAGAAGGAATTTGGTGGAATAATGAGAGAGCGTAGGAAAAGCGTTTTGAGTCGAAGTATTGTGTTATGAGATTGTTGAATACTGCGATGTCTGTGGGGGGAGATTTTATGAGGCGTGAGTGCGTTGCTCGAGGATCATCGGAAGTTTTGTTCTTGTTTTTGAATTTGGAAGAGGAATGTATTGGTTCTTGGCGATGAGAGGGAACGATGATTGGTTTCCAATGGCTTAACCAATGATTTGAACGAGACGATGAATAATGATGGATTCGTTTCCATGGTGGTGTAGTATATAAGAAGTAACTACCTTGAGTGTAAATGTGAGTTTGGTTCTTCAGCATTGCTATGGGTGTTGGCGGGTTAATTTGAAAATTTTGAGTGATAGATGAGGTTGAAATGAGAAGAAGACGAAGCTTGAAGCTTCTCGGAAACTACGATAAGCACGAATTATCGACCGTTTTGTTTCATGGCAGAAACAGATGCAGCACATCCACCAAAAGTTAGGGTTTCTAACTTGTGAGATTTTATTACCAACATGCCCTGCTCAAATTGTTCTACTTGCTGTTCAAGTAAGAGTTCAAATGAAATGGCGCACTCGTTGATGACGTGGCCACAAGTTTGTCAATTCAAATAGTGCACTTGAGAAGTTTTTTTTTTCTTTTTTGCTTTTTCTTTGTTGTTTTATATTGTTTTAATAAAAAACTACAAATGTTCATCTGTGTCACATATCCTATGTCATGTCAGGAATAGAATATTGTTGTCGAAGGATGATTGCAGAAAAGAACTGCTCATTGAAATAATATATTCAATGATTGAAAAAAAAATAATCCTCTTTCAACTTCACCATTGTCTTGACGTCATACTTCGCGTAGAAAATCTTGTTCGAATGTGCCCCATGTAGCGTTTAAAGATGGATTAGGAAAATTAAAATTATGTGTTGGTGTGAAATTATTATGTGGTTGGGTTGCTTCCGTTAACCCAAAGTCTAAATGTTATTGGGGTTCGGTTTGTGTAGAGGGTTTGAGGGGCTTGGTCTGTGTGGAAGCTTTAGGGGGTTTGGTATGTGATGAATTTATTTTGTGGAATTTGGTATGTGTAGAGGTTTTGAGGGATTTGGTTTGCATTAAATTGATTTTGGGAGGTTTAATTTGTGTAGATGTTTTGGGGAGTTTGGTTTGGATAGAATTGATGTTGGGAGCTTTGGTTTGGGTAGAGGTTTTGGGGGATTTGATTTGTGTATAATTGGTTTTGGGGATTTTGGTTTGGGTAGAGTTTTGAGGGGTTTGATTTGTGTAGAATTGGTTTTGGGGATTTAGGTTTTGATAGGTTTGGTTTGTGTATAATTGGTTTCGGGAGCTTTGGTTTATTTTTTTGAAAATGTGCCATAGTTTGGTTTAGGTATATGGAGGGTTATTAGAAAATGTTATCAGGTCCATTTTGTAAATTGTTGTGTTGTAGCGGACATATTACAGACTTTAATTTTTTTTGGTCATTTGGGTTGTTGTGAACATGGTTTGTGTATGAATTTTATTAGTATATTTTTAATTTATGTTTTAATAATTACAATTGAAAAAAAAACAATATAAAAAAAAGGCTTCACGAGGGTGTCATTTCAATTGGCGAACTTGTAGTCATGTCAACAACGAGTGTACCATTTCATTTGGCGTACTCGTACTTAAAAACTCCAAGTAAGACAATTTGATACTTAAAATTTCAAGAAGGGTAGCTTGGTAATAAAATCTCATATAGGGCAGACATGAAAGAATCCCTCTAAAGAACCCCACTCCCCCTTTCCTCCCCTGATCTTCTTGTGCTGCAGATTTAGTATTATCTCGCTAATAGATTAGGTGTTTTAATAATTCTATGTAATAAGCTTCAACTTTATTGTAAATGTATCAAGAGTGAATCATCCACTTCAACCCTCAATTTGCATGGGTCGGTCAAATTTGTCCCTCAATTATACGAAATATCAATTTAATCCCTGAATTTGATAAATGTCAATCAAGTTAGTCATTCTGTTCGAATGGAGCGTTAACAGTGCTTACGTGGCTGTCAACCTCACACATGTCATAGGCCACGTAGGCAGGGACTAATTTGGCAGATAATAACAAACATTTTGAAGGACTAAATTGATTGATTTTTCGGAAAAATTTTGGCTTTCTTCCCAAATAACTTTTTTCTTCCCCAACGGCTCTTTCTTCCTCACTTGTATAAAATTGGAACCCTAATTACACAATCTACACTCTAAAATCACCAAAATTTCCTCCAATAATAAGTGGTTCAATTCTTCCCCAATTAAAAAAACTTCAAAACCCTAATTTTTCGTATTGAATCAAAAAATCAATCAAATAGATCCCTAAGTTATATTAAAAAATAATCAAATAAGTCCCTGAATTGTTTAATCAGATATCAAATTGATCCTTAAAACATATGTGTAAAAAATAAACTAAAAAAGCTAGAACACACAAATTGAAACTGAAATATTGCAGCCTCTGATTCTCATTTCGCACTAAATCACCACTGTGATGTAGTATTAGTGTGATATACTCTTCCATCCTACAGATTTCAGCAAGTTTAGTTTTAATCACAAACAAAACAACAACAAAATACAAACCCTATTCAAAAACTGTTTTATTCAACCTGTAATTTCTTTCATTACAAAGTTAAATGTTCATCAATTTTAGAAACCAACTAGAAAAAAAAAATCAAATTTTAAGTCTTAACCCAAAACCCTAAAACGAATAATCAAAAAAGTTGTCTAAAAAACGCAACAAACACAAACAAAGAACAAGGCAAGCATCAACGATCACAGAAACAAAATAAACAAAATGATAAAAACTTAAAACAAAAAAACAAAAAAAACGGACAAAAACAAGGTGAATACGAACTCGGAAACTTGATAAACAAAAGGAAAGGTGTTACCTTTAATCACAGCCGAACAAAGAGACTTCAAAAAATCAAAATCGCCGGAGATGTTGATGATTTTGGAGGGGTGAGAATGGAGAAACTTTTAGCGGGAAGGAGAAGGGTCAAAGACGTTTTTGATGTTTCTTACTGAAATGTGAAGGAGAGTTAAGGGTAATGCAGGGGCAAAATGGGAAAAGCAGCAAAAAATAATCTGAAAAGTGAAAAACTGAACTTTTACGAATTCAATCAAATTAGTCCTTGAACACGTGGCTTCCTTCTTGCCACGTGTACAAGACAACACAGCATGTTGGGTGACAGATCATCCTGGCTAACGGAGCTCTTGGACGGAGGGACCGTTTTGATGGACGTCTGACAAATTCAGGGACTAAGTAGATATTTCGCATAATTGAAGGATGAATTTGGCCGATCCGTGAAAATTCAGGGACGAAATTGATGGTTCACTCATGTATCAATTATATTAATAAAATGAGATTTTATGTGTATTATTTTGTTCCTTTATTTTTGTTTATATTTGCATTTATTTTATGATTTGGCATCTAAATAAAGCAAAATGTATTTAAATTCTAGTAAAAAGAGATTTTCGGATTATATAATCCAAACATTTCTGGGCAAAAGGGATTTTCGGATTTCATAATCCGAATGACATTTTTGGTATTTTGCAGGGCGCATGAAAATGCAGTAGGGTGGAAAAAGTAATAGTATTTTGAATATAAGATAAGAAGATTCATTGTTTTTTACAAAAATAGAAAATCATTGGAACATGAAAGAAGAAATATAAAACCTAAAAACAAAGAAATATAGAAGGATAAACTATTTGTTGTGAAGAAAAAAAATGTAAAGTTAATATTGTTCAAGGTTATAAATATATGTTTAAGTTTTATCTCATTCAATGTGAAACTTTTAACAATATATAAAAAATTACAGTAAACTTTTTAATCAACTAATTATTAATTTATGATTTTGTTTACCAAATTATTAATTTATGATTATAAATAGGACTTGTACAAGCAGGGTAGCCCAGTTTGTAAACCGAAACCGAATGAGTACTAATCATGATGTCTAGAATTTAAACTATTTTTTGACAAGATGTTTAGAATTTAAACTTGAAAACTAATAAAATCCACAAATATGCTAACATAATAATAATTGTCTATAAAAAATTAAATAGGACTTGTACCTATTATTTGCCTGTAATCAACATGGACAAACAAGTGTCTTTTATTGTCCCATGGCAAGACTAATTAACTAAGAACTTACGTTAAAATAAAGAAAACAAACAAATGATGGATGGACAAGAGGCATATCCTATACAACAACCAAAGGAAGCCCCGTTCAAAAATACTCCTTAATAATTCCTAAGTTAATCACAAACCATGATTAACAAGAAATTTAACAAGGATGGGTTATTTATAATAATGATAATAATATAATAAGAGTGAAATTTGCTTAGAGTTTCTTCATGATATCGACCATCAAGTTAGGATGTTTACTTTGAAATTCAACCAACTCTTCAAGTGTAATAGAGCCATCACCATCTTTATCAATCTCAGCCATTCTACGCTGAACTTCTTCCTGGGAAGTTAATCCCAACACTTTGAGAGCATCAGCAAACTCTGTCAATGAGATCTTGCCATCGCCGTTCACGTCAAAGCGCTTGAAAACACGTTCAACCTCAGCTCTGTCAGCCATGTTATACCTTTAACTAGTTTTGTGATGAATAATGTATGATAATGAGAGGATTTGGATGTGAATTGTTAAGATGAGATGAAATTGAACTTGAGTGAGATGTTTAAAAAGTGGAAAACAAGGGTGTGCTTAATCATCGGATCACCTATGGAGTTTTAGAGCATGTAAAAATGTACCATAAAATTTAGTCAATTTTGATATTATTAGCTAAGAGTTTCTACCTTGCGTTATTTTCTTGTCTCAAATTTTCTACAGCCATTTATTATCCGACATATGTGGACTGGCTGTCACTTTTTATGAGAATGAGAATATTTTTATACGAAAAGAAATAAAATTAAGGGTGACAAGAGTCCTATTATCTTTCCTTCAAAAAAAAAAGAGTCCTATTATCTTACAATAACTATGATC
This sequence comes from Medicago lupulina, assembly GCA_958299785.1. Lineage (NCBI taxonomy): Eukaryota > Viridiplantae > Streptophyta > Magnoliopsida > Fabales > Fabaceae > Medicago > Medicago lupulina. The sequence goes on along the minus strand of OY283142.1, from coordinate 11,281,725 downwards.
ATATATACCGGTACCAATATAAAAATAACTAAATTGAATCGCTCAAATAATAAATGATTTACCCAAACACTAAAAATGGAGCACATAGTAGAAAGCAAATGGGTTGTGTTGGGCTAGGGTTAGGGCTTAGTTTTACTTGATAGAGATAAAGTGTGAAAAAAAAAGGAGTTTGGTTGATAGAGAAATAATATATCAATTGTTTGTTACAGAAAAAAGATGTGTAATAAAATTTATTTTTTTATTTTTTGAAAGATGTGTAATCAAATTTATTAAAAAGAGAAAATATGTTCTAAGAAAATATGAATTTATTAGTGGATTAAAATGAGGATATAATATAAAAAAAAGCTCAAAAAATGCACTTCCTCCATTTCATGTTACCATCATAAAATGACGGTTCAATAAAATGTCACGATTATAGATTAAACTCTTGTTACTACACCTCATTGAACAATTTCATTTTTTTAATAGAACATTAAGGCTTTGTTTGGAGTTTGAAGAAAAGGAAAAAATAAGACTTTATGGGTGGCAAAATATAAAGAAAAATTGAAAAACCTTACATATTGATTTTTTTTTTCTATAGCCTTCCACTCCAAACTTCATATTGATAAAACCATGGAATTCCTATAAGTGAGTACCTCAACTCATTACGGTCTTTAACAACAAGCAAGTTGCAATTGATGAATTTGATCACAGAATTCAAGATCCTTTTCGATAGAGAGTTAGATCACACAATTCTAATTAAGAAGTTTCTATTTTATTTTATTTTATTTTATTTTGCCCTTGAGGAGTGCACGCCACAAGTCATATACCACTAACCAGAAAAACACACATTAGCTTATTTCCTTCTCACAAGTTGCATTTATAAAAAATAATATCTTGTATGCATATCCTGAAAACAAAATGCTAACTGTGCAAGTTTCATGCACGGATATGGTGATGTAAGTTCCCTGTTGAAATTAATGTATAATTTTCGAATATTATAAGCCACAATATGGTAGAGAAAATTGGAATAGTCTAAAATTGCTATATTTTTGTAGATATGTCTAATAATGCATACATTATACTTTTGTAGCCTAAAAAGATTACAACAATGTAATATATAAAAAAAAATACACAAAAGTTTGTATTATTGGTAAAACAGTTATTCGGATATGCAGTCTTGGACTTTGCTCTAACCGTGGCTATTAACTTGTTCACGTTTTTTTTTTAAACTCTTTGGTTCAATGATCAATTAATTTGAAAGATCTAATCTTATTGTTCATTTGTGTACATTAAGTGGTAAAATTAATATTGTGATATCTATTTTATGTCATTTTTTTAACAGCTCTTTTTATGTCTTTTAAGGAATGTTGCCTGAAAAATTGTGAAGTTATAAACTTTAAGCTATAAACTACTTCAGATAGTTTTTCAAAAACACTATTAAGCTCGTGAGAAAAAATTGTTACAAAGTCTATAATATATATTTTGGTCAAATAAGTTGTAGGCTTAAAATTTTGTCTTGCCAAATAGATGTATCTAGTATTGTCCCATTTTACAAAACTTTTTGTTACTAGTTTCCATATTATATTTTCTACCATCCATGCTTCCTATATAATAAGGATAACAATCCATGGCCTTATGCTAGTACTAACCAACTAATGTCCTTCCAACTAGCTCAATAATTGGCTTATAATTTATAATTCGGTCTTTTTTGGAAGGGTAGTTTTACTTTTTCTTATATCATGATTAATAAATGAGTTTGAGTCCTCCCATTTATTTGTTTCTCATGTTGCAATCTATAGGAAAAGATTGATTAATTAATTTGGAGTGGGCACCATATTCTGATTTAATTTTAAGCTACAAAATACAGAAAATTAATCACTTGGGATTGTAGTGTTTCAAGTTGCAACATCTTTCACATTATAACAACATTTACTAAATAATTCAACAACAACCAACTTCACTGTATACTCCTCAGCAACAAAAAACTTTATGTCCCCTACAACAACTTTCCCACTTTGCTTCCACTCAAATTCTAATTCTCTTTTCATGCTTATACACGTTAATTAATTTATGTCCATAATTACACTGATGGTGAATTTACAACCGGAAGCTTGATTGTTTTCTACATACAAGTTCATCAGTGGTAGAAACTTCAAAAGGAGTTTTAATTTGCTCAAATCTTTCTGATAGAGACAAACTCTGTAAGCTGTTTACCTCGGATAAAACCCTTATTTCTGCAGTAAAAATTGCCTTAACAGGCCTATGATCTGATAATCTTGATTCACTCCTTGTGTACTCAAGTTGCTTCAAACCCTTGCCATACCATACTATTCGGTCACACCTAAAATTAAGATTAACAAACAAACAAAATTAAATAATTATACAATTTTAAATGTTACTTCTAAAATAGAATTTTTTTTTTAACCATGTTAAAAATGCGTAGTATAAAGTGGCCGACGTGACTGAATTTTATGTGCTATGCAGCACTTACATTTCACAACAGCGTCATACATGTGTCGATCCAACACGACACATACTCATATAGTTACATTTAAATATATCATTTTCTTAATTATTATCAATGTCGACATATTAGTATCAATGTCGTGTACATTTGTGTTTGTGTCTCATAGTACATGTGAACATATATAATAATGAATTTTATATTGTGAATTTCTTACCAAGCTGGTGCTCGCCTCTTTTCTATCTTTTTTCCATGACAACAGCAACCATAATATATATCTGAATTTGGACAATATTTGTAGGTAGGAGCAAATTTGATTGGTCCTTCATGCCATCCTCTTAAATTGTTGCCATTCATTAGCTCCATCATTAGCTTCATTCCCATTGGATGCAATTAAATTAGAGATAAGTTTGTTTAAAGAGAATTTTTTAAGGGAATTGTTGATGACTTTTTCAACAAACCTGATCATTTTCTAATAAGGAATCCCAGTCCTTTTTCTCTACAAGTAATCGTGTCGTTTCCTCTGGAAGAGAAATCCTATAATTTAAATCTCCAAGCAATATTACATGACTGCACAAAACATTATGTGATTAATTATGTGCCTAAAATAATACAAGAATATAATATACTAATTAAGTACAAGTTGAGAGAGTATGTCTCATTAATCAATTAGTATGTGGTTAACTGTAACATTGGATATATTTTTATAAATGCATGCAATGTAAGTTTAAAAATATATTTACAACGTTTTTCTTTGGTAACTTTCTATTTACTCACCGGCCCACTATATTATATACTACCAGAAAACAGACAAGACACTTTGTTTAATGACAACTTTTCAAAGTTAATCAAAGTTTGAAAAGATTAACATATTAATATTTTGGAGGCATTTTTTCTATGGGGACCAAAGTTGGAGAATATTGATCATTAGTGACGGTTCTTTGTTTACAAGAAAAATAATTATTTCAGCAAAAAAATATTTGGACCTTGTTTTCATGATTTATTTTGAAAGGAACATAATTATTAAAATAAACGAAAGAGGGTAAAAAGAATTACTAATAATATTAGAAATTATATTGGACAGTTTCAAACTATTGTTACTTACTCATGGTCTAGAATATTTCTTGGCAATTCAAACAAAGGACCTCTAGGAAAGCTAGTCCTAGAAAATATTTCAGCAACATTAGAATTCCTACACTTCTCATCCCCTTCTTTGCCCCCTGAAGCTAGATGGCTACACACAAAGCAGAAGCTTGCTTCATGTAATTGAAATCTCACTGATACAGAACCCTGCAAAATTAATTGGTGTAGAAAATAAGATTTTTAGTTAACCAATGAGATGCATGATTTTAGTCTTTTTAGACTATTGGCTGCAGAACCCTGCAAATTAATTGGTGTACAAATAAGATTTTTAGATAACCAATGAGATGCAAGGATTTAGACTATTGGCTTCTTTTTAAAGGTTGATGTTTACGGATTTGGATTGTACGCAGTCAATAATCTCACGCACTCATGCAGTAGGCACATTAGAGGCCGTGATGATTCAAATTTCAAGCTTGATATTTTAAATAAAATAAAAAACCAAAATATGTGTTGAAATTTGGATCGTCTGATCTCAATGCAACAACTACTGATGTGGTAACTGCGTGAATGTGTGGATTCTTCCTAAGGGCAATCCAACTTGAATGTAGACAGTGATATATGACATATGTGATGAGCTAATGGTGCAAAACAATTCTGAATGTTTAATTAATAATATTAATTTCATATGGAGTTGGTTATAGTTATAGGCTTATAGCCTTGTAGGTCTCACCTTGTTTCCTAAACATCTCATTATGCCACAACCTATGCATGACACGCTTGGATGTTGAATGAATGGACGAATATCTCTCCTTGTCCATACAGATATGAATATTCCAACCATTTGTTTGCTAATTATACATTGGAAATCATCATGTGTGGATTCACTATGAATTTTGTCACTATGATCCTTATTCAAAGCTTTTCTGATTATGGAATTCCATTTATTGGAAATCTCATTGTTTTCTGATCCCAATACATTTGAAGCTTTTAGAGGCACTATTTCTTGAAACCTGAATTGTAATAAAACACAACAAATAAATAATTATGATCAGAAAAGGAAGAACCTGGAATTAATGTAGTGTTTGTACAATTCTATACATGTTTATCTATGGTAGCTATACAAAACACGGATCAGTGGCACATTACCCAAGTACATAGATGTCACAAGAGTTGTTTTTTGCCTCCAACAAATCATCTATGTTTAAATCTTCATCTGGTGCAATCCCACCTATGTTCCATGTACTAACAAAAATCCTTTACATGAAAATAAGCAAAAACAATATTAGAAATGTTAAGAGGAAAAAAAAAATAGAAACAAAACATCCAAGTACTAGTGATCAAAGGATATTTAATTGTCTTACTTGTATTTGTGTTTGTTCTTGTGATGATTTGAAACTGTTTCAGAATTATGATCAATGTCTGCAAAATTCAACAAAGGTTGATCATAACTAGGATAATCTGCTATGAAGTTGGTGCTTCCTAGTCTCTTCTTGAGTATCTTATTAGCCACTAATGTAGGCCACATGTTCTACAGAAATGGCATATATATAATATGTATTTCGATAAAAGTTAAGGTGAGAGACTAGAATTAGTGCTCATTTTTGCATGCTTTGCAACAGAAAGGATTATATAGAAGAAATGGAAGAGATCATTATAGGGAAGAGAGAGGCTTTGACGAGGAGAGGAGAGGGCTTTTCATGTGACGTAAAAGATGATGCACATTAATTATATTTCAATATATGAACTTTTGTCCTAGCTAGTGGAAGAGAGTTTGATCAATAACACAACATGGGTCTACACTTTTCTTGCTAATTTGAATTCTTCTGTTTGTTTAGTTGATAATTAAAGGATATCACATATTAATTTATATCGTTGAAGATGCATGGAGGCAAGTGGGAGTTAAGCTAGCTATATAGTGTGGTCCTTGACAAACTATAGCTAGGCAAGTATATAGGAAAGTGATATATATTTTTGGATTAAATATAGGAAAAGTGATATAATTGACATATGTGAGTATTATCTAAAAGATGAGATTAACAACCAAAAAAAACTCACTACTACAACTTAGCTCATTTTCTTTTATTTGTTGATTCGATAGGTTGCACTACGTCAACGTAATATTGTTCAGAGTAAAAACGGACTTTGATTCTTAATCAATGTCTTGATTTAGCGTTGCGGATGAAAAAATATGATTGGAAAGAGAGATCTATTAAAGACGGTCAATCAAATTCAATGACAAAGATTAATCATCAACAAAGAAGTAGTGTTTTTTTTTCCTTTTGTGGTGTTACAAAGTAACAAGACAAAAAAAAAAAAATTAAGTTCCAAGCTTATCTCCCAGTATGAGAGACTCTATGTGAGGCGGGAACGATCTAAGTGAGTAGAGCACCTCGAATGTAATCCCTCTTTTGTCATAAAATCTACACACATATTTTGTTTCCTAAGAACATGCGTCAATGTAGTGTTACCATTTTCAAGCAAAGCATCTCCAATCTGAAGGATGTTAGTAGCATATGCGTGAAAGGTATGATCATGGCGACCAATAAACAGCTCAATGATGTCTAAACAATCACGTTCACAAATAATATTGGCATTTTCGACAAACAGTCATATAATGTTTCAACATTGCATAAGAGTCATTTTAGAAATTCTTCATAAGTTTGGGTTATGTTGTCGTATTTAAATTGATGGATGAGCATGGAATAGCAATTATGAGCACAAGGCCTTTGACCACTTCAAATCACTCAAACCAGACAACTTTGTGGTTGTGATGTGCTTTTTACAAGATTATCAAGTGATTTCTTTGGATATAATCACTAAGGATGTTTCGGTGAGAAGAAATAGAAACAGAAATGATGAAAAGATGAATGGACATATAATGCTTAAAGTGCAATGTGTGCTAAGAGTTGTGTGTTACACATCCAAGATGGGAGATAAAATGTGAAACCATAGATGTGTGATGTGCACAATCCTGTGCGCATCGCTCACAAACTATTCTAGAAATATTGAAAATACTCCCCTATAAATAGAAAGTATATGTCTCATTGGAAAGTGTAACACCCCGTTTTCCCAAAACAACGTAATATTATATAAAACATCATAGTTCAACATACAACGGAGTATTACATCTACTTTTCAAGATTCAGTTTAAATAGATTATAAAAACTATTTCATTCAACACCTCATTTTATAAAAAATCTGCAACGGAATATTCATTTCATAATCAATTCAACAACTATGTCATCATCCTTGGCACAAAGGCCTCATCATACTACAATTTATTTCATAATAATAAAATCTCCAACAACATGTTCTTCAGATAAAATGATACATAAAGGAATGAAAGAATTAAACATCAAAACCCCCATCCCGTTACGTATCAGAGCCTACGACACGAGAGCCAACTCCTATCTAGCCTTCGCTACCTGCACTTGCCCACGAGGCGGCAATTCCAGCAGAAGGGGTGAGATTCACAACAATAATATTAATATATAAATCAAACGTCAAGATTAACAAATCATAAATCCAACTCATCACATATACAATATAGCACATCATAGCATCATCATAAACATCATCGTAATCATCATCATAACAACATCATATCAAGCATCAACGTCTCAAAACATCGTCTCATAACATGTCAACAATTTGACTCAACTAAATGCAACTCTAACATCTTGACATCATGCATGTGGTACCATATATTTATAGCATTAATATGCTTCACCGTCGCTTTGAGCAAATGCTCCACCGTCGCTTTGAGCATAAAGCTCCACCGTCGCTTTGAGCATAGAGCTCCACCGTCTCATAATTATGAAAATGCATGGACTCGTCATTTAACAACTTGACTTCAACTTCTCAAAACATCATTCATAATGCAGGACTGACACATGCAGGTATAATAGTTACATGGCAGAACATCATCTCATTAATCATATACATCGCAACACGTAACATTATCACAATCACATAACATCATATTTAAACATCACTTAACCTCATCCAAAGCAACTCAAGTTTAGCAAAATATAATATTTTCATGTAAACATACATTAATCCATCGTATCAACAACAATAGCAACATATACATTAATCAATTACATTCATGCATCATAAACACCTTCATTCTATATTTTTATCACACCAATAATTCTTTAAAAATCATTTTCAAGTCAAACCAAAGCCATTAGAAAGCTAACTCAATTATCTACAACTTTAATGTTTATACCAAAAGCCAGTTCGGAACAGAAATGGTTGAAAAGACGCAAGAACGCGAAATAGGGATACTGTCAAATCGGAGTACGATTTGAAAAATCGGAGCACGATTTTCTGGGTCAAAAATTGCATTTTCATTCTGGAAAAATCGGAGCACGATTTGACAAAATCGGAGCACGATCTGGCACAGGCTGTTACGATTTTTTTACCATTTTTCCCCTCAAAAACCCAATTTTGATCCCTTGATTACCCAAAATGAGTTACAAACATGTTTATGGGTTCAATACACAACAAAGCATCAGCAACAACTCATAGCAACATCATCAACAACATAATTCGACAACTTGAGCAATTTTTCATATTCTTAAACCTAGAACAACAATCACCAATTTTCAATCTATTTTCATGAAATCATATACATATATATTAACAATTGAAAGGTAAACCCACCCTTACAACATCAAACCCTCATCAATTCATCACAAATTCATCTTAACCCTAGTTCATAAAACCCATCTCAATCCTCTCAAACCCTATGCCAATCAAGAACAAATGATTCACAATTAAGATTATTGAAGTTAGGCTCACCCTTACCTGATTAGATGAATAAAAGCTACAGCAAATCTCTCCTCTTGGCTAATCCTCCTTTGCTCTTGGTTCTTCTCTCTTTCTCCCAAAAGCTAGGTTTTCTTTACTGTACGTACAAAGTTTTGTCTGCCTCTTTCTATTCCTTACCAACCAAACATAACTCCTTCTTTCTATTTACTCCCTCACTAACTTTCTATTAATTCTCCTTAACCCCTCCTTAACTCCATTAACTCTAAATAATTCCCTTTTAATTAAATAAATAATATATATCTCCTATTTTATCAAATAACACAAATAATTATATAATAATAACAACACATCAAATATTCACATAAATCACATAAATTATATGAAATACATAAAACATACTAAAATCGACCAAAAATAAATAAATAGCAACTAGGGCGTTACAGAAAGGGAGGCTCTCACAATCAGAAACAAGCGAAATCATGATTTATGAAGTTTACTAGCCCCCGGAAACATTCTGGAGGCAAGTAATCATCGCACGGTAATCATAATTCATGTATTCTTTTACATATTCATTCATGTTTAGATAGCATGAGTAGCTACTTTTCTATGTTAGGTCACTTAGATAAGCTTCTCTACAATAACGGGTTAAACAATGTAATTTGTTGAGTTTTTTTTTAATACAATTGCAATGTTTAGTTTTTTCGATCACAATTTATTCTTAATGCTTTTTATGCATTTGTAGATGTTCAAAGCTGATCTAGGTTTCAATGACTATTACCATAACGTTGGGGCTTGACCTAATTTTTATCATTCAATAAGTAATAGTTTTTGACATATTATATTACCTCTTTTGTGATAAGAGTTTGATGCTCACTCAAAACTTCTATGGTTACAGACTCGCCTAAGACATTAGGGAGGTTGTAAATGTAAAATAGTGTTAAGTACGAAGACATTGACTTAGCTATTTTGTTCAAAAATCGTGAAACTAAGTAGGCAATTGTAGTCACTGGACTCATTTACTAAGTGTCTGTTTGGTATAATGGTGGGAGCACAAATACCACTTCCCAGTACTAACCTACCGTGATTTTTGTGAAACTTAAAATTATAGTTTTGGCTAAAACATGGGTATAGACTTGATCCACCGTTGTAACAAAGAGAGGCTTAGATACTAAATATCAAAGTGTGAACTTAGAATGAAATTATTAAAAATTAAAACGAACACCAATAACATGCAGACACAATGGATGCATAGTTAGATACTATTTCTAGGTCACATGTTTGTTTTTAATATTATCTATTTGGCGCCATTTATCCGTACAGTTTTAACTATTCTTTCATCTACGCTTTATTCTTTTGACAAAATGATCTACGCTTTTTGTTTTTGATAAGAATAACATAGTTGTGTCAATATAAGTTGGTTCTATTTTTTCTTTTTTAAGATTAATCTTACAAAGATTGGAGTTTGAATTCTACTATCAATATTAGAATACTTGCATGATCTTAACATATAATATATTACCAATTTACCAATACAAAAATAATACCAATACAAAAATAATAGTAATATAAATAATACAAGTAAGAACCAATCTCAATTTTGTGCCGGCGTCTCTCTGGCTGGACTTCCACTCTTTTTGGATTTTTGTATTTATAATACCGCCACCACTGGCTCTGTCTTAGTATTTTTATTATTTTTGAAAAACTGGCTCTGTTATTAAAACAACTTTTTCTTGAGATAATTTATTTAAGGCGCCATCCAGAAAGATGGGACGATAAGATTAAATTGTTTGTGCTTGGAATATGATGCAATTGCAATACCTGGAAAATGGACTACAGAGAAGCAATTGTCATTTCGTGTACTATAATAAACTAGAAGTGGTAGTCTTTGATAATATATTACTTAATTTGTTTCATATATTTAAGAAATTACACTTTACATCAAATAAATAAAAAGAAACCGTCAAAAAGAAAGAAAGAAAGAAACTACACTACGCTTTCCTATCCCTTTGTTTATATACTAAACTTTTAATTAAAAAAAAAAGTCTTTCATATCCCTCAAGTGTAATGGTTTTTTATTAGTGAAAATATAAATCTCCATTTTTATGAATCTTTTTTAAATGCATTTTATAGTTAGATGTGAAATTTTAAAATTTACGAAGAAATGGAGATTCATAAAATCATCTTTAATGCAATTTGGCATATTATGTGAATTCAGTCACATAAAAACCATCATTTGTCAACTTGTCCGGTCAAGTCTTACCCTCTATGTAGATATGGGAAATTATGAATCTAAAACCTCTAATAATGGACAAACAATTCATCCATTTATTTATAGTTGCCAAGGTACAATGGAGATGCTACTAAAATCTTTGACAACCAAATCCATTTGGGTTGGTCTAGTGGTATTGGCTTGAGATTTAAGTGTGTGTTCATCTTCAAAGTCATCTCAGGTTCAATTCTCTCTAGTACTAATTTGGGTGAGCTAATTTAGCTTCTTCAAAAAAAAAATCTTTTACAACCATGATAGAATCACACCCAAGTCAAGGGAGGTCCAACCTCTATGACGAACAATTTGTGTTTTTTTTAGCTTAAGCAATAAAAAAACACAAATTATGAGCAAAACATCTTAAGAACCAAGATAATCTCCATATAAACTTTCACAAGCAAACGAGTCAGGAGAGCCATGAGAAGTGTAAGCAATGTTATATTTAATTCAAGGAGAAGGATGTTTAGTCCAATTGACTTATTTGATGATTAGAACAAAGGGGTGACATTTAACATATAAAAAAAAAAACTTCAGAATTTTGAACTCTAAAATTGATGAAAATATATGGCCTTTAGATTGAGAAGCTAAGCAGGATGTAGAGCATTTGACAGTACTAATTGTACTAGGTAAACTAATCAATGTGTTGTTGAATCAAATATGATTTCTACATTTCCAAGTGATCCATATAATATTGATCAAAGCAGCTAATAGTAAATATTTGATATGAAAACTCTAGGATTTGGATCCTCTCTCTATGTTATCAAGAGAGAAAGTGACATTAAAAGAGAGATAGAGAGTTAGGAGAGAGGCGTAGAGAACACGAAAGGAGATGATCCAACTTACTAAGCCACAAGAACAAGGGGGCGCGTACTTCTAGTGATTAGTCACTAAGTATGTTTACAATTGAGATACACACATTAAATATGAATGCAAATGAAATATGGATGCAATTGATATAGGCATACTAGTGAAATCACATATAATTAGATTAAATTACGTTGTATCTTTGCGAGTTATTCTTCTTTAAAAAAAAATGTAAGTTATTCAAAACCAAACCAGATATTATTTTTGTCCTTGAATTGGACGACTTTTTGCTAAAAATGATTCAAATGTCACCGCAAACACCTTTAAGCAATATCTATAACTTGATATTTTTTGTGGCTGCTCATTTAGTGCTCGATCAAAATCATCCTTAATGTGACTTGTACTGCATCCCTTGTATAGTGGGTCGGGCTGCATGCCTGCACGATATATTTGCCATGCGTGACACATACACATTACATATTATACATCCAAGCTATCGAACGAGAAGACAAGAGGAAATTACATACACATTCACTAGCACCTATACACATGAGTTATGTTGCATTTCTGCAAAATGCACTTTCAACGGTGAATGCATTCCAACCTTTTGATAGATTCGTTAGAAAGAACAGGTGTAACACTTTGGAGACTCATGTTGTGGTCCAATGAACCCCTTTTCAACATTCCGTTTATTTACACAAACTTACATTTTATATATGTCTAGATATACTACTAGGCATACCAATAATAGCTTAAATCATATTATTAATAATGTTCTTTATTTCAATTAATAAGTTAAACGACTAGCATACAAATACTTACATCATTTTAATAAATTAATCCCAAAGTATCAAATCAAATCCAAACCAAATGCTCCAATTAAAGGAAATTTGCAATAATTGTTCATTCTTGTTTTTAAGCCCCTGCTTTGTTTTGGTGCTAGTTCACAAGGTTGAGTGAAGCTTCTTAGAGATGTTCCATTTGTGTAAAACATTGCCAAAGACATCGTAGAATGCTATATTGAGTTCAGTTTCAATAACATGCACAGACATGAATCCTTGACCATCGTAATAGAATTTCATCTCATCTTGATTCCACGAGCTCACATCACCTCCCCATGCCTTTGACCCTCCACCACTAGTCAAAAATTGAATTGGACTGAAATGAAACATGTATATAGATTAAATGGTTAAACTCAATGTTCATTATTTAAATTCTGCTAGATTTCAATGAATTACCAGCTACATACATCTAATATTGTGTGATTAAATTGTTTTGTTATCATATGAATATTTTATTTTAATTTCTTTAGACCCGTGATCACTTTTTTTTACTGAGATAGAATCATAGCATTAATTTGTTTTGTTATCATATGCATATCACTTGAGTATCAACGAACCTGTTAAGACTACTTATGTGTTGTAGGCAGTGATCGTGTCCATTCATGAAAAGATCAACGTTGTTTGCCTGAAATTCAATCATAGAATATCAGAATGCAAAACATAATAAATATAGCAAATTATTTTGGGATCTTCTCTTTTTGTAAATGTAATATGAGAATGCATCTTAATAATTACCTCAAGAATTGGGAGAAGTTGGTTTACAAGCTCTTCAGTATCACCGTGATGACCAGCACTTCTAATTGTATGGTGACCTACCACAATCTTCCACTTTGCATTTGATTGTTTTAAAGCCAAATCCAAATCCTATTGAAGATGCCCGTAATATATAAATAAATAATTTAATAACATAACATGGTCTTTTTTTTTATGATTTTTCTAGAGTTATGCCATAGTTTTATATTATTATTTCTATAAGATCAAGGATATGTGGTTTGAACCTTGAGGAGGTTAGAAATGTATTGTTTTCTAGGCCATGTGCCTCTCCAATCATAAACATGGTCCTCAGGTTCTGTAAAATATTTGTCCACAAACGGCGTAGTATCTACAAAGAAAAACTCTACAAACTCTGAAACACAAATATATGATTTCATTAGTAATTGCATGTCATGTATACACAGATCAAAATTAATATGAGAGCAAAAATAAAAATTCCTTTCACCTGCATTGACCACATAGGATCTTGAGCAAAACCATCTATTGTCAAGATTCGTAAGAACAGGACTCAGTTGTGCCTCAACATTCCCTCTATAGTCATGGTTTCCTAAAACTGCGAAACCAATAAGGTTGTGTAGACACCAACTATGTTATAATTACATCTTCAATAGTGTTTTTTTTATTTAAAAAAATAATAATAAAACATGTGAAATTAATCGATCCATCTGTTGAAGTGTCATATGCTATGCTTAGTACAACTTCTGCTTAAGTGTATCTTTGTCTGCTTTTAATTTTTTTCATTTGATTTATAAAAAAATCGCTCCAATAATTGAAATTAAAGCTTTTTATTATGTAGATCAAGTCTACTAAATTTTAGACACCAGGGCGTCCTGACATGTTATTAGTCTCACATTTTATGAGATGAGGTCATCAGTAAATATCTTAATGTCTTACAAATATAGAAATTCTTCATCTTATAAACCGATTTTGTTGGGTTGTGTTAAACTCAATTAAAATTCTAAATAGTATCAAGTCTATTCAATATCCATTGAGTTACTTGCTATAAAATCTTGTTATCGGGTCATTCAAATTGCACTCTAATTGTCTGATTTTAGGTAAGTGAGTATGTGTTAGAGTGATAAAAGTTTCACATTTACTCAGATAAAGATTAAAAATGTGTTTATAAATTGATGATTCCTTGTTTTATAAACCAGTTTTGTAGGGGCTAAGTTTCAACCCATATACTTTCTTTTATGCAAGAGATGGAATTTTTAGTAGTGAATTTAAACTCTTACCGTTGTACCACTGCTTCTGCAAGCTTGGAGCAGTGTAGATTTTGGTGAATGAATGGTGAAAGGATGTATCATCTATGCCTTTCAAGCCATTGTCATAAAAATTGTCGCCTGTGGAAATCACAAAATCTATGTCCAATTGTTCTCCGATATAACCCATCTAGTAGTAAAACAAGATGAATTAATTAGAGTCAAGACAAGAATAGACACATGGGAAACTCAAAATTATTTCTAGAGATGGGCTTCAGATTCTTCATCAATGATATACTCCAACGCGACAAAAAGAGTGGATTTTGTGTTCAACACACGAAAAATGAAAATAAAAAATACAACGAATAATATTATTTTTTTTAGGAACAACGAATATAAAAATGCATTATAATAACTTTTTAAAATTGCATTCTCCTCTGTACTTGTATTGGGATGGTCTACAATATTTTATCAAGCTGATGTATTATGTATATTCAAATTTAGAATATCAGGAATATTAGGTCACTTGAACGAAATAATTAAATTTAAGTGTTAATAAGTTCCACCAAATAAAAAGTTATATTGTCATATTTTTGGAAAGGCTAACCCTGATCTATTTAAATAAATAAGTTTTTTTACAAAACATAAACAATCATTTAAAAAAGCTTAAATTTAATCTTAGTCAAATCGAGTCAAACTTTAATTAGACCAAATCATAAACTCCTATCAAATAATCTCATCGTCTTTCAAAAAAAAAATCAAATAATCTCATCTATTTTCACCTTGCTCACACAATCAAACAATCCTTCCAAATCTTCTAGATAAGTTTAAGCAGAATAATTTATATAACTTCATAACTCATGCCTTTCAATTCACTATACAATAATTACTCATGATGATGACGACCTTAGATGTTTCGGTCCAAATAAGAACAGAACCACTTAAAATATAGAAATATACACTAGCACCTTTAATTATTTATCTTTTGCTTATAATTTATGTATATAAAAAATTTTATTGTATCACTTTTTCTCATCCAAACAATTTTATTTTAAAGCATAAAAAATGTGGATTATTGGTCTATTTAGAATCGAACTACACACTTTTGGTGTTTATAGAGATGAGTGTCTATAGAAGAACTCTCATTTTTTTCACCCTACTTAATTTTTTTTTTAAATTAATAAAAATTGTTGAAATATATAATTATTTATGGTATCGAATTATCACATTTTTGTGAGGTGTTGGATTGGAGGAAGTTTGTGCTTATTAATTGTTAAAATGAAAAATTATAAAATAAATAATGTGTACATGCATGTCTGTCTAGACACCCAAGTAGAAGTGCTTATATGGTTGATGTTCTTAATCATAATTATCTCTTCTAGCTAGATATATCAAACTCACTAATTAAATCTCAAAGTTAAACATTTTTACTCGTAAACAAAGTTATACAATTCATTTTTTTAGTGCACCTGATAAACAAAATTATGATTATTGGCAATTTTGGTATATATTTTTGGTGCTTTTGAATATTATTATAAATTCGTGGATAAAACTTGTACGTGATCAGCCTTTTTATTAAGAATCAAAATAAATAAGTTGTACTAAGAGGAGAGTATATATATAATATACAATAGTAAGCACTGATTAATTAAGCACACACTTTGAATAACAAGGAAAAACATGTTAAGGGAAACTTCATATATTTGCTCTAATAATTTTCTGTTGAAGTTTGGAGATCCTATAGAAAATGAGGTGGCCATTATTATCAGTTAAGAGCATGTATACACTCACACTATTAAGCTCAAAAAGTTAATCCATATACATTACCTGCAATGCAACTTGAGATTGGTTGTAACCTCCTCTTCTTCCCCAATCTCCAATCACCAAGAAGCTTAGAGACCCATCTGGTTTAGGTGCATGTTCAAACGACTGAAGCTCTGCAGAGGAATAAATCAAACATTGGGTTATGGTAGCTATGAATACAACTAGAAGCGACATGGTGATTTCGGAGTTGGAAGAAAGGTTTGTGCCTTTGGAGTGATTTTGATAAGACGCTATAATGACCTTTTATATATGTTACTTGAAGTGGAATTAAGATGATTGTAGGATTCAAACAATCAACATAGAGTGTCGATATATGGCCAATCATCCATTATCCATTTGTACAACTGGAAAAGAGAAATTACTCAATGCATGGGGTCCATGCTATATGTGCTTTTCAAGAACAGTTTGATTTAATTTGATTTTGTATAAATAAATAAAAATCGTGTAGAATTAATTATTATAAAAATGTAAATCATGCATGATTACTTATATATGAAAATGAAGTATCCTTCAACAAATAATATTATATATGAAATCAACTTTCAAAATATAAATCTTGCTATATACAGTGTTGCAACTTTAATTGATGATGACGCAACTGCATAACCACTCATTGAAAGAACAAATAGAATAAACTTTGTATTATTGATGGTTATGGTTATTATATTAACACTCCTAATGTTTTTCTTTACACTTGTGATATTGTGGTTGGATGTCGTATAATATTGACATCTCAATATCACCTTAGTGTTACCTAAGTAAAAGAGAGTGAAATTTTTTCTTTTTTAATAATAAAATTTCAAATTACAATCATATCCATTTGTTTTGATTTTTTTATAAGAAAAAAATGGGTACTTTGTCCAACTAAAAAGGTATTAGGTGCTAAAAGACCTTTTAATTTTTAGGTTGATTTTTTTTTTTACAAAAATAAAACGATATTCATTCATTCAAATTGATAGAAAACATCATAATTAAACCGCTAAAAACATAAATGGTGAAGATACGAACAAACTCACAGCATCCAAATTAATAGCATACAACGGTAAAATGCTTACAAATAATATGATAAACGTTGAAGAGAGTTGAAAAATGACAATTTTACGAATTGTACAACCTTTGTCTCCACTACTTTCCTTTGTCTCGGCAACAAGACAAGAATAACAGCTATGCCTGCACCAGTGCTCCTCCAAACTTGGAATGGATTTGAAATTGATCCTTCATAGGACAACAACCAAATCAGGAAAAAGATCATTGGTGATTTGGTCAAGTTTCAAACAACTCTTTTTGATGTGCTGGCAATCAACAACGTCTTTTTCACACCTCTATATAAAGGAGTGAAGCCTTAGAGAATGGCAAGACTCAGATAACAATTTACAAGTGTCAAACCTCTGCTGAAATTGTTAGACATTAAAGTTCACTTAGAATTTCTTATCAACCTTCATATCTTAAAAATTCTAGAGTCTTAAAGAGTCTGTATCTGATTTGTATTGTGAACACTACTGATTGTATATCTAGTGTTCAAACTCAAACAAATTTCTTTGTATTTCTGTTTGATCAGAAGTCTCTTGCAGTTGTGCTTGAGCATATGAAGTCTCTTGATTTAGTTCTTGAGCATAGGAAATCTCTTGCAGTTGTGCTTGAGTAGTTTGAAGTCTCTTACTAGTTTTAGCAGTGAGCATTTGTAATCAGATATTACATTTTTAGTGAACTCTCCTTGGAAGTGCAAGGGGGACAGGACTACTTCTGGTTTGTGGAA
Source organism: Medicago lupulina (assembly GCA_958299785.1). Lineage (NCBI taxonomy): Eukaryota > Viridiplantae > Streptophyta > Magnoliopsida > Fabales > Fabaceae > Medicago > Medicago lupulina. The sequence continues at coordinate 11,263,952 of OY283142.1, read as the reverse complement.
GGAACATGTATAATTGCTTTGTGTCTTCTCTCTCTCTCTCTCTCTCTCTCTCTCTCTCTCTCTCTCTCTCTCTCTCTCTCTCTCTCTCTCTCTCTCTCTCTGTTTTTATCTGCTGCATTTAGATTCTGATTATCACTTCAGAAGCTGAACTCTATCTGCTTCTGAACTATGACTTCAGTAGGAGAAAACGAAGAAAAAGCTAACACAATCCAACCCCCCTTCTTGTGTTTTTTTCACCTTCAAAAACAACATATGTATGTCCGACAACTCAATCCACTTTGCTTTGAATAATGTGACTGATGAAATAGCAAGGCCTACATATGAAATTTTGAATGAAATGACAGTTTTGGAGATGGTTACATGCAACCAGCAAGAGGTAACATCGCAGGAAGCTGACAGTGATTCACATGCTAGTTAACATCATGTTTTTATTTTTAATAAGCATTGTTGCCTGATTGTTAACAAAGACTTAGATATCATTCAACAAGCTTTAACAGACTCAAGTGGTAACACATAAGCGCCTTTCACTCCTCATGTATCCAAGGTGCAAAAGACGAAGGCAAACCGAGCAGCTATTAAAACCCAGTTTCAGGGTCCTCCAACTCCAAGACAGATATAGCTGGCCAAACCCCTAATTTTGTTTGCCTTTCTTTTCTGTTTCTTCCTTGTTTCAAATGGTTTTGGTTTTGGTTTGGTCCTTCCTCTTTTGTACAAATTTTCCCTTTTTTCTAATAATATTTATATGAGTGAGGGGCAGAAGATGGAGGTTTCGTGGGGGTGCCGACCTACTCGGGATATCCAAGTTTCTCCCTGATGTTATCTGCACTCCTAGTTCAGTAAAAAAAACCTTATTTAGATCAAAAGAAAGGGAAAAAAGATGCAGAGGGGTGTTGTAGGTCAAAAATGATCAAAATCATCCCTCCTCGATGAGTGAAAGAGAAAGAAAACTTAGAAAGAAGTTAGAGTTTCTCTCACTAAAAAACTAGGGTCGACAGAAGTCTTTTTTCTAGGTTGATGTTTACCAACATTACCCTGTATAAAATGTGATTAAATTTTAGTGGTTAATGAGATTCGGTTAAAAACAAATCGAGATAATCCTACTTCAAATAAAATAATTCTTAATCAAACTCTGCTTTTAATATAAAAGAAAAAATAAATCAATCTCTACCTTGCGAATTCTAAATTATCAAGTTTTTTGCTAGAGAAACAAGGTTTAACAGCATATAAAGTAATTGATTACTCAAACACGTTTTATTTTATCTCTCTTGGTTCTCTCTTTTATTTTGTCATCAGGGTGATTTTGAGTCATCTTTTTACCCAAAAGTCAACACTCGTCATCTTCCTCCATCTTTCAATCTAAATAAGTGATTTTCAGGTAGATCTTGATTTTTCTTTTGTATTTTTCATGAATTCATTGCTTCAATACAATGTTGTTTTGGTCGTCATTTTGACACGCCTTTGTTTGATTTTTGTCTTGTACGATGTTTCATTCAAACAAATCAACTTCAATATGTTACATATTTAATCAAATTATTAGGTCTTTTTTTTTTTTTTTGAAATTGAAATTATTAAATCATTAGGTCTTCAACGTTATAGATATGGAGACATAAGTATCTCGCCCACTTTTATTTTTATTCTGTCATATGTTATTAAACATGGTGAATTTGTTTGTAAATTCATTTTTTTTTAAACGATATTGAATTGGTGTATGATTTGAATAGACTTGAACATCTTCCCTTATACTGAAGAACAAAAATAGCATAAAAAGTTGCCCCACTACATGGAAAGTAAAAATGGTTTGATAATTTTATCCTTATCTGTTGTTATCACCAAGCAAACGAAAAGCACCAATGCCTAACTCAGTGCAATCACGCTCACGCCATTTCACACTACCACCTTATCAAAACTCCATTTTCATATCGGTAATCTGCCATTCAACTCAATTCTCTTTCTCTCTACTTATCTACTTCATTGTATTTTCTTCTCACGGTGTGTTATCATTCAATTATTGTTTTCCCCATTTTATTCTCAACACTAATTTGTGCAATTTCCAGTTTTGGGTTGGTGGGTGTTTTATTATTTGAATCTAGATGGATATGGTTTCTCTTTAACATGATTCTGTGTTGCTGAATTGTTTCAGTTCTTAGTGAATTGGTGTGTTAGATATAGGATTTGTATTTTCATGCCCACTAATTGTTTGATGAAATGCATGTCTTTAATTTGAATGAATATTGAAGTTACAAATAGCATCATGTGATTTACTACTTTGAAATGATCAATTAGTAGTAGGGATTACATTAGATGTTGTTTAAGTGATTTACTATGCAATCTGAATGCATTTGATAACATTTTTTTTCTTCTTATAGAGTTAAAGATGGCTCCTTTTACAATTGCGACAATGCCCTCTTTAAACATCGGGCGTTTTCAAAAGTCTCCGAATCTTATCCTTCCAATTCGCTGCTCCATGGCTGCTCCTTCTCCTTCCTCGGTTTCCATCCGATCAAAAGCTGTTCACTTTGATTTGAAGACGTATTGGATTTCTCTAATGGCGCAGATCAATCAGAAGCTTGATGAAGCCATTGAAGTTCAATTCCCTCAACAGATATATGAAGCTATGAGGTATTCTGCCCTTGCTAAAGGTGCTAAGCGATCCCCCCCTGTTATGTGTATCTCTGCATGTGAACTCTTCGGGGGCAGTCGCCTTGCTGCTTTCCCCACTGCATGTGCCCTTGAAATGGTAACCTTCTTTCTATACGATGCCATTTCAATTTTATTCTATTGCATTATGTTTTTAGTTTGTTTTTTTACGCTAAGACACTCACCAAAGAATGGTCTATCATTGTCACAAATTTATTTGTTATGTTGTTGAGCTGCTAGAGTTTACTTTTATCTATTAAATAAATCCGTTCCTAATTGCCTACCGAGAGAGGATGAGCTTTCTTTTTCTTTGTAGTTTGTACTTCCTTTCTCTTTCCAATTTTTATTTATTAGAATAATAACATTTGTTGCATGTTTAGTTGTAGTAATGCTGTGTTGCTTGTATAAGTAACTGGTTTGTATTACATCTTTAGCTAGTTGTATCTGCTTAAAATAGTACATACATTGACCTTTAGATGGTCTGTTAAGAATGATTGTGGCAATGTTTCTCTGAATATGTCTGTTTGGTATTTCTTATTGGACAGTAAAATTTATGAAGTGTTTATATAATTATATGCACTTCACATAAATAAATAATGATGATGATAGATTGTATGAACTTTTGAACTTATATTTTTGTTGTAAGCAGGTTCATGCTGCTTCATTGATACATGATGATCTTCCCTGTATGGACGACTCCCCGTCACGCCGTGGCCAGCCCTCAAACCACACCATCTACGGTGTTGACATGGCAATTCTGGCGGGTGATGCACTCTTTCCCCTTGGATTTCAACACATTGTTTCACATACTCCCTCTGACCTTGTACCTGAGCCCCGTATACTTCGTGTGATTGCTGAGATAGCCCGCTGTGTGGGCTCCACTGGAATGGCTGCAGGGCAGTTCTTGGACCTTGAAGGGGGCCCAAATGCAGTTGGATTGATACAAGATAAAAAGTTTGGTGAAATGGCGGAGTGTTCTGCAGTGTGTGGAGGGTTGTTGGCCGGTGCCGAAGATGATGAGATAGAGAGACTGAGGAGGTATGGTAGAGCTGTTGGAGTATTGTATGCGATTGTAGATGATATATTGGAAGAGAGACTGAAACCTGAGGGAGATAAAGACAGGAAAAACAGAGGGAAGAGTTATGTAGAGGTTTATGGGGTTGAAAAAGCAGCAGAGGTGGCTGAAGAACTTAGAGCAAAGGCTTTGGAGGAATTGGATGGATTTGAGAAGTATGGAGATCAAGTGTTGCCCCTCTACAGTTTTGTGAATTATGCTATTGATAGAAGTTTCAATGTTGACGACGCCAGTAGATGATGGGTTAGTCAACCCATTTTAGTTCTTGGACAAGCAGTGAGTTTGGTGAAATCATGGTGGCGTCGTGATTTTGTTGATTCTTCAAAGTGTAGTTTTTTTGTCAAAACCGCGGTGTGCCACTCTGATTATGACAATTTCTGCGCAAATACAAGCATGCACTTATTTGAGTCCTTATGAATCGATTATTGCATTTTAGAAGCTTAGAGCTATAAAAATATAATTAGGGTTAATTAAGAGAGTAAGGTCTGAACTGTTTTAGACTGAATCAATCTAAAGCGGTGCGATTCAAAAAGTATTTAGAGGTGGGGCAGTAATGGATACCAAAGAGGACTTGTCCTTTGCTCTAGTCTTTACGAGAAGAAGACAAGTACTTGTACTTATTTGATATCAGCGTTCAAACTTACATATACTAATCGGTAAACTCTAACAATTTATTTCGTCTCTTTTTTTTTTTTCCTCTATGAAACAGCTTCTTGTTTATCTATCGTAAGCTGCTGCTGCTTCTTCTTTTTGTCTCAAAACTGAACTAAACAGAACATCATGCACTTTTACTATGTAGGCAAAACTAATTCTAAGTTTAAATTATTTTAAATATTAAATATAAAAGTAATATGATAATAAATAATTGGATGGTAGATACATATTTCGATATAATTATTTTATTCGGATCTGTGATAGATGTTAATGAAGTATGACTAAAAATAAGTTTATAAATGAAAACATTTCTCACAGTATAAATCTGTTTTGTTAGAGTTCATTCTCAAGTTTTGTGAATTAATAAATTATTTATTTATCATTTTTATTTTTTTGGTCTGGTAGCCTAGTGGCTGGAACTCACACATTTTATTTAATGTGGAGAAGTGAGGTGTCCGGGGTTCGAACCCCGACCCCTGCATATATTATGCATTTGTCCATACCAACTGAGCTAAGTTCACGGGACAAATTATTTTAAATATAGACAACTTAAATTAATTAAAAAAATGTTGGAATTAAACAATATATAAGTTGGTCCACATGTTTATTGTCGAAATTAGAAGGTTAGATGCCGTGGTTGAGATTCGAACACCATTTCCACCCCTTACATGTGAGTTTTATTGTCACTAGACTTTTGACCCGTGCGACGCACGGGTCCTACCAACCGCAATAGACATTAATGAGTGATATTGTATAGTTCTATTAAACATAGTATGATAAACATTCATATTTTTTTTATACCATTATCTTTGAATTTAAATTTCATCCGATTGTGGAATAAAGTAAATAGAAGTAGTCATAATTCATAGCATAGCTAAAAAATGTCGTGTACATTTGTGTTAGCTTAAAACCGAATCAAAAAGATGCAGCCCAACACAGTAAGTTTCACACATTAGCAAGTTTTAAACTTGATTGGTGCAATGTTAAAAAAATTAAAAATTACAAAATAGTTTAATACTATTAAAAATTACAAAAATTGAAAAATTGAAAATTACAAAAGAAATTAATAGAGATAAATGTTGCAATAAAAATCTTAACATTTGAATCTTACCAATACATCTACTTTACTTTTTGCAGATCCAAAAACATAATTTATTAAACTTATTTGTTTGCTTGGGTAACAAATAACCATTCATAGGTGATAACCTTGTACTTTTTTGGATGATGACTAAACCAATTGTTGAGTTTCCGCATTGAGGTTTAAATGAGGTTATTCAATTAATAGCTTAGAACTACTACCGAGGGTGATTGATTTTCATATATACACACTTGTAATTGACTTTATAACAAAACATAAACAAAGATTATCATATGAGAACTAATATACTAAAAGAACAAATGAAATACACACTTCACTTTTGGAACAAAAGAGATAATATGATGTGCGATTTGCTTATGAACCTAAGGTAAAATCCAAAAAAATAATGATTTATATATAAGTTTAAAGATATATACAAAGAATTTCTCATTTCATAATCTCAACAATAATAATGTGGAGTGGCTTAAACTTTCTATATTTTGGTCATTGCTACTATCTTCCTTCCATTGAGAACCATGCTATGAGTATCATATTTCTTTCTCTTTCTGAAATGCTACAATATGAATCTGTCAATGAAAAAAAATATCAATACCAGTAGAATTCTTGTGCTATAACATATAGTTTTTTGGTGAGCCAATTGCATTATATTGGGGGGAAAAGTAACGTGGAATATAAAAAGAACTTAGAGATCAAGGAATAAAACTAATATTAATTAAAAAAAAAGGACTAAAACTAATATGCAAAATGGAGTTATATATGCCCTTCTCAATGCCAGAGTTATGAGTAATCATTCTATTTATAGGTTGATGGGATAAATTAAAGGTGATATCCTTTTTATATAGTTCGGATGGCTTCAAATAACACAATACACCCAACTTACTGTCTCTGCAGCAAAAGGCTGTGAAAGTGTTAAGTAATATCCTCCTTCATCAATCATTGTTGAACAATGTTTTTTTTCTTTCTAAAAATCCCCAAAAAGGCTATCAAATTGTTTCTAATCAAATCCATAAAACAAAAACGAAAATGAAAATGAAAGATGATTCAACTTATATAATTTGTAGAAGAGGGAATTTGGATGAATATTGAAGACGATACAAACTTGAATCTACAATAGTAGGGAGGGACAACATCAATGTAATTCCTGCCAACTACCATGTTGTCGTTGGAGAATAGTCCTAAATTCACTATTCCAATTCAAAGCAAATTAAGAAAACAATTTGTACCTCCAACGAATCAATAATCTCTTTTAGCCATTCAAATTAGTAACACATTAAGAAAAATGTCAGCAACTAAAGATAAACCAACTATCCTCAAATAAAAAAGGTCTATCTACCATGAAGTATCTTACCAAATAACCAGATTAAGAGGTAATAAGGTTTGGAAAAGGCAAAGCAAGTTCTTAACAGAACTCCTATATAAATAACATACGAAAATCAGAGCATGGGGAAGAGAAAGCATTGAAAATTTGAGCATTGGAAACATAGCAATGAAGATAGTGGTTATTAATTGCATTACATTCATGCATCGGCAAACTCCAAAGGATGTGGGAGGGAAATTTAAAAATTGAACCTAAGTAGGAAAACCACTCACGAAAATTAATTGCTTGGGGGATGGAGGGAAAAGATTAGGTTAAAATTAGGGTGAACATTTGCTTGACCATACAAGCTTTAGTAAAAAAGATTTTGTCAATATAAGAAACAATATATGAAGAGTAAATTACACTCCCCTCCCCTCAAAGATGCTTGAATTACACTCCCCTCCCCTCTTAAGTTGAAATATACACTTTACTCCCTCAATATTTTTTTTATGTTAAAATTTATGCTCCCCTCCCTTATAAGATGCTTGAATTACAAACCCCTCCCTTAATAATTAAATATGCACTACACTTTAATCTATTTGAACATAAATAAATATTCTTATAATATATATTAATTTTGAATCACCATTTAAGAAAAATTAATTCATTTCTTTATAGTTTAAATGTCAATGATAATTAAATTTAAATATATTGCTATTGATTTTATAAATTAGAGTATAAAATTAACTTTTAAATAATCATGCTTTAATGATTTTAGTAATTTTTCATATATTTTAATTTTGTTTTTGGTTGTTTCATATTTTATAATAGGGTTTAAAACTACATGTTAATAAATTTTGAATAAAAAATAGCAAAAAATATGTATTCAATTTTTTATTATATTAAAATAGACCCACAATACTATTTTTTTTAAGTGTGATAAATTATTATTCTTTGCTAGATTATTAGAAATAATAAAAAAGAATATTGAGGGAGTAAAGTGTAGATTTTAACATAAGAGAGGAGGGGGGTGTAATTCAAGCTTCTCTTAGGGGAGGGGAGTGAAATTTATTCTAATATGTTTTGAATAAGAGGGGAGGGGAGTGTATATTTTAACTTAAGAGGGGAGGGGAGTGTAATTCATGCATCTTTGAGGGGAGGGGAGTGTAATTTACTCATATATGAACTAGATAATGAACTAAATAAGGAAATATATACTACTCCCCCTCCGTCTATTAATACAAACACAATTTTTTTTCACTCTTATTAAAAAAAAGTTAATAATGTAATTAATATGTTTATTTTATGAATAAATATACCTAAAATACCTTTGGTGTAGTAAATTTTAATTTTTCCAATTCTAAAGCACTTAAGTGATATTAATCAGAGGTTTATTCAAAAAAGAAACAATAAAAGTTTTAGTAATTTAAAAATGACTTGTATTTCGAAACCAATTTTTAGTTGCTTATACTTAGGGATGAAGAAAGTATATATTAAACTCTCCGTATATAAACAAGTGATTGAGATAAAAAAAAAAAAAAAATTATAATTCATGAATTTCAATTAGAGAAGAGCGATTGCAAAAAGAAAAACTCTATACAAAAGTTACAAAAACAGTGAGAAAGAACTTTCAAGCGCTGAGAGCCATGGTTTGGTGCTTAAACCAACGCATGTTATCTTCTGTTATCTTCTTCCTTAGTGTCTCATTATGCTTATTGACGAATCATTCTTCCATTGCTGAGAAGCTTCCAAGGTTTGAACACCATCTAAAACCACAACAGAAATCTCTTAACTTTTTGGTTGTTGGTGATTGGGGAAGAAAAGGAAACTACAATCAATCTTTGGTGGCCCATCAGGTAATTATTTACCCTAAACTCATTACTTGTGTAATTTTCCATTGAAAGTATGGTCCCTTCATGCGCATGGTTTGAAACCACTTGTCTCAAAACCTCACGCACATGTGTTCCATTCCACATGGCCAACCACCACTTTAACTTTTTGTCGGATATAATAATAATGTTGGCTTGTCCCTAATGTACGGTGGTGGAAGTAGAATCGGTCCCTCCGATCAGTTGATCTCTAGATAGATATCGAATTTTTAAAAAATAAAATAAAATAATAATGTTGCTTGTTTGTTAAAAAAAAAAAAAAAACTAGCTACGTATGAAACAATTATATGGACAAAATGTGATGCTTTTTGGGGATAAAATAGAAAATTATTTGCCTACACCATACACGTATTCAACACCATGTGAGATAGAGATTGATAGAGAAAATGAAATGTGAATGAGCGTTCAAATACAAGGGTTGAATAAAATAATTGTAATTAGAGAAAATTTGAAAGCACTTATTTTCATTTAAATTCAAATTGTAAACTTAGCATGAGACATATTAATTTTGGTTTAGCATAAGAGTAAGACATATATATCCTTATAGATTAGGGGTGAGAATAAGTTAGACCGACTTAGAAGAGTCTACAACCTAGCCTATTCCATAAACATGTCAGGTCAAACGTTTTTAAATCGATGAGGCTATAACTTTTTTAGAATTCCATTTAGCTAAAATGATCAGACTAGGAGCTATAAAAAAAACCTTTTAGACCTATTCCTATTTAAGTACTTATGCATAATAATTTTTAGATGTCTGTTTAGCTAAAAAGATTAGACTACGGTCTATATATAAATATTTTAGACCTATTAGGCCGAGTAATTATGAATAATATTTTTTTATTAATATTATTATATTAAATTTTGTTGTTTGGATTAAATTATAAGCTTTTTAACTTTTTTTCAGTAATTTAAAGGTATTCCACATTAATTTTTCGCATATTTAAATGTAATTAGAATTGAAGTATGATATCATATATAGTCAAATTCTCTAAAATATAATGTTAAATATCAAAAAGGAGTTTAATTCCATTGGTTTATTAGTTTATTAGTCTATTCAAACATAGATCAGATTACTTATTTAAATGGTGTTGGCGGCGAGACTAACCCAAGTTATGAATCCATTTGTGGCTTGTACCCAATCGACATTTGTAAAAGGTTGGAACTGAGTGGATGGGGTGATGGTGGTAAACGAGGTGATAATTTGGCAAAGAAAATAAGTCGAGAATATATTGTCTTTAAAGTCGATTTTGAAAAGGCGTAAGACTCGGTGGATTGGGGGGTTCGCATCTGCAATATGCAGATAATACGCTTTGTGCCGACAAGGTTTCTAGTGATATAACTTGTGGACTTTGAAGGTAATTCTGAGGTTTTGAGATGGTTTTTGGGTTGAAGGTCAATTACTGGAAAAGTTGTTTAGTTGGTGTCAATGTGTCAATGTATCACCTTTGTTCTTGCAGATGGCTTGTACTTTTCTTAATTATATGGAAGGAGCAGTTCCCTTTAAGTACCTAGATCTCCTTGTTGGTGCATATTCTAGGATTCTCACAACGTGGGAGCCTATGTTAGAACAACTCCGGCGGAGACTTGGGGCTTGGGGGTACAAGCGCATTAGTCTCGGTGGTCGGATAGTTCTTCTCAACTCAGTTCTGAACGTAATTTCTATTTTCTACATGTCTTTTTTGAAGATGCCGGTTCATGTTTGGAAGAAGGTGATGCAGATTCAGAGGGAGTTTTTATGAGGAGGAGTCAGAGGCGGTAAGAAAACAAATTTGGTAAATTGGGAGGTGGTGTGTCAATCTAAAAGAAATGGGGGGCTAGGAGTGAGAGATGTGAGAGCAGTTAATTTAAGCCTTCTGGCCAAGTGGAGATGGAGGATCCTTCAAAGCGAGGTTCGCTTTGGAAGGGTGGCTTAGTTGTGAAGTATGGGGATCAGATTTTGAATAGGTTGGATTGGGGAACCGACTCATTTCTGTATTTTTTGTCTAGATGGTGGAAAGATGTTTCGGCTCTAGATGTTCCAGATGGCAACAATTGGTTAGACCGGTGGATCAGCATTGACCCTCTTTGTGAGAGCTTTGTACAGCTTGTTGGTATTTCGGAGCAAAAATATGCTAAGGTGAGGGATATATTTCGGAGCAAAAATATGGAAGGTGGAGTTTGGAGATCGGTTTTCAATTGACGGAGGATATTGTTTGAGTGGAAGATTTACTAGTTTATCTAGTGGCTCTATTGTCTATGTCTTTTCTGTCTTTGGAGGAGGACAAGTGGGTTTGAGGTCCTGATGATGGTGACTCTTTTGCAGTTAAATCTGCTTATTCTTTGATTGCTAAGGTGTTCACGAATGAGGTAAACCTTGATGTCTTGAATATTTGTGTGTTTCGTCATGTTTGGCAAAGTTCAGCACCGACAAAGACTATTGCTTTCTCTTGAAAGCTCCTTCATAATAGGATTCCCACGAGAAGTGATTTAGCTCAGCGTGGGGTTATTCCTATGGATGGTTTGAAGGACTGCGTGCTTTGTGTTGCAAATCTGGAAACGCTAATTCACCTCTTTTTGTTTGTGATTTTGCCTCGCAAGTGTGGTATGAAGTGTTCCAGTGGCTTGGTTTGGTTTTGATTATTCCCCCGAATTTATTTATTTTGTTCGACTATATAAGTGGGGGCTGCGAGTAATAAGAAAATTTTGAAGGGTTTTTGGTTGATTTGGCATACAATCAATTGGGCTATTTGGAAGGCAAGGAACGTAACGAGGTGATTTTGGAAAACGGGAAGAAGGAACCAAAAGAGGTGGTGGATGATATTAAAGTGTTTTCATGGAGATGGGGGTTGGGTTGCTGAAAACTGTCGCATTGTTTATGTTACGAGTGGTATTGGGATCCTTGTAATTGTTCGATAAGAGTTTAATTTTGGTGATTGTATTCGGTTCCCGGTAGCTCTGCCTTGATTAAGCAGGTGGGTAGCTTGAGCTCATGTAGCTGTTTTGGATGGGCAGGTTTATTGGTTTGGTCAGTGTCTGGTAGTGGACTGTTGATTGTTTGCTGCAGAATTTTTTGGGGCTGGTTTAGTGTGTTTGTTCGTGTTGCAGTGTATTTTAGTGTTTTTTTTTTTTTTTTTTAATGTTTTTGTCCCTTCCATTCTCTTTTGTGCTTTCTTTCTTTGGTGTATTTAAGTTGGTGGTTAGTGGCATTTATCTGTTAGTTTGGTTGTTCCTGCTAAGCAATGGTTGTATATGTCTTTCTCGCTTCAGAGCATTTCCTGTGAGCTGGACTGAGTATTTTATAGTATATTTGCCGATTAAAAGGCCATACTCAAGTTTAAAAAACAAGTCTATAATTTAGATTACTTAGTATCTTCATTACAATATCATAATTTTCAAGCTGTTTATGTGATTTTTGTTATCCTTTTTAGTTTTTATTAGTACCAAGTAGTAACTCCCACCTCATTTTTGTTTGATTTTCAGATGGGAATTGTAGGAAAGAATCTGAATATAGAATTTGTGATTTCGACTGGTGACAATTTTTACGATGATGGCCTAAAAGGAGTTGATGATCCAGCATTCTACGAGTCATTTGTTGACATCTACACTGCCCCAAGTCTGCAACAAATATGGTACAATGGTAAGTTGAAAAAGTTTCATTGTGTTTTTTTCTCTTCATACATTCCCTCAGGTTGAAGTAATTTTATTCGAGACACGTCTAACTCTTTCTGCTAGCTCTAACCTCCTTCGTTTAAAAACAATCAATGATACTAATGCTTTATTCCTTTTTTTTAAAATAGTTGCTTTAAAACTCTAGCCACAGGTGTTTCTATTTTATAAATTAACTTGCCAATGAAAATATTTATTTTCATTTTACTGTGCCAGTTTTGGGAAACCATGACTACAGAGGTGATGTTGAAGCACAATTAAGCCCAATTCTAAGACAAAAAGATAGCAGATGGGTCTGCTTGAGATCTTTTATTCTTGATACAGGTATTAATCCTTTTAACAAAATTAATGCAAGCTGGGTTTTGAATATTTCTTAGAATAAAAATTGTTTATTTCTAAGGTTTTCTAAACAAAATTTGGTTTCCAAGCTATCTGAATGCAAAACAAGTTGAATCAAACACGAATTTATATTTTTTGGAAATCATAATATGTATGAATTAATATAATTGATGTTGCAACATTTTTCTATAGAATTAAATAACAAAAGAATTTATAGATTAAACTAAAACTTGTACCATCTTTCATAAAAGAAACTTATATATCATCTTGTGAGTATTCTTCTATTTTTTTTTTGGTACAGATGATGTGGAATTTTTCTTTGTGGACACAACTCCGTTCGTAGAAGAGTACTTTACAAATCCAGGAAAGCACACCTATGATTGGAAAGATGTGCTTCCTCTTCAATCTTACCGTGCAGAATTCTTGAAGGTTAGTCATTTTTCATACAATTTTTTTAAAGAATAATTTCACAATTGAAAATTATCACATCATTTAGAAACTTGTGACATTTTTTAAATCAGAACTTTTTTGGGTTCTGGATATTGAAGACTCTAAATTGTTTTTACTAATCAAGTAATAGGTCATTTTGCAACCGTTTCCTAGGGGAATTCGAACTTAGTACTTTGAGGTTACAATGCTAAGCTCTTACCACCGATCTTTTTTGGTTTTTGATATTGAAGACTCTAAATTAGTATCAATACATATTTCAATTCATGCACATTAGTACTTAAGGAGAGGAATTGTCTACTGTGTCTGACATTTGGAATTATTGTAGGAAGTTGATTCAGCTTTGGTGCAATCCACGGCAAAATGGAAGATAGTGGTTGCTCATCATCCTATCAAATCTGCTGGGCCTCATGGTAATACCCAGGAGCTTGAGGAGCAGCTTCTTCCCATCTTAAAGGTAAATGAATCAACCCCATTGTCATTCTCACGTTGATGCATTAGAAGAAGTTCTGTGTTCCTTGTGCCTATTACAATTTGTAACCAGTTTCTGCATTATTTGTGTAGTCAAACAGTGTTGATGCATACATCAATGGACATGACCATTGCTTGGAGCACATAATTGACAACGAGAGGTAAGCATGTTTTATGACTTGTAAATAGTTAACATCAACTTCATCACAGCTTTGAAATTCAAACTTCCGTTGTTTGCATATACACGTTGTAGTGGAATTCATTTTTTCACAAGTGGAGGCGGATCAAAGGCATGGGGGGGCGACATCAAGCAATGGGATCCAGAAGAAATGAAGCTGTATCATGATGGGCAAGGATTCATGTCTATGCAGATATCAAAAACCAATGCTAATATTGTATTCTATGATGTTTTTGGCAAGGTTTTGCATACATGGAGCATTTCCAAGAAACTCAAAGCGGCTGCATGGATGTAATAAGCACAAAATATGCCTATATCATTTATTTTGTGGAGGATATATATTACCACGAATATTTCTGTCCCGTCCCAAAAAGGAACCATTCTTTCGTACTAATATGCTAACTAATTGTTAGATGAAATGCATATCTTTGTTTTGAATGAATATTGAAGTTACAAATATCATCCAGTGATTTCCTAGTTTGAAATGACAAACTATACTTTGTTTTTCCTTTTGGGTGTAACCTACTGAGCTTACTGTTATACGTGGCTCAGGTACAATTTAACATAAGAGATTGGTTAAAATGATTTTCCCTGCAATCTGAGATTTTTTCCCATTTTATTTCTATTTTTACTGATAAAATTAAAGATGGCTTCTTTTACAATCGCTCGACAATGCCCTCTTTAAACATCGACCGTAACCGAAAGCCTCCTATTATTGCCATTCCAATTTGCTGCTCCACGGCTGTTCCTTATCCTTCCTCGATTTCCATCTGATCAAAGATTGTTCACTTTGATTTGAAGACATATCGGATTTCCCTAATGGTGCAGTTAAATCCGAAGATAGATGAAGCTATTCCAGTTCAATTCCCTCAATAGATATATGAAGCTATGAGGTATTCTAACTTTGCCAAAGGTGCTAAGCGACCCCCCGGTTATGTGTATCTCTCTGCCTGTAAACTCTTTGTGGGCAAATGTAGTTCATAAAAAAGAACACTGAATACAACAAAAATGGATAATATGAGAAAATTATAATGAGTTTCGAACAGATACTTATTAAAAAAAAAATATAACATGTAAACATTAAGTGAGGGCAACTAAGGGATTTTAGTGGTAATCTATTATTAATTATTGTTGTAAATTCTTCTTAAAAAAAAATTAGTGTTGTAGATAAAGGGATGTAAAAAGCTGTAAATTCCCACATGCCTCATAAAATGCAGTAAAAAATTTGTATTAGTAAAAAATTGAAATTTTGGGGTGAACGAAAGAAAAACATAATAATTGTGACATGTAACACGTTTACGAATTCGTGTTGTACGGTACACTACTCATTTCTGATTTCTGGTTCTGAAAGCCATGGCATGGTGCTTAAAACAACGCATGCTATCTCCTGTTATCTTCCCTGCTAGTGTCGTATTACGCTTATTGACGAATCATTCTTCCATTGCTGAAAAGCTTCCAAGGTTTCAACACCGTCTAAAACCACAACAACAATCTCTTAACTTTTTGGTCGTTGGTGATTGGGGAAGAAAAGGAAAAACTACAATCAATCTTTGGTGGCCCATCAGGTAATTATTTACCCCAAACTCCATCCTCTTTTAATTATGTATTTTTCATATTTGATTTGTTGTCATTCGAAAATTATCAAATAATGTGTGAGTTTTAGCCACTAGACTACTTAAAAAGAAAAAAAAAAAATGAGTAGTGATAATTCCACTAATATTTGTACAACTAATATTAGACAACTATGGTGACAACCACTTTTCTCCTCTTGTGATTGGACAAAAACAATGGAGAGAGAAAAAAGAAGAGAGAAAATAAAAACACATGTGAGTATAAAAGAGAGGATTGTTGCAAGAGTTGTCAATAAGTGGTTGTACAAATATCATTTCTAAAATTTTTTATCTAACGTGTAGTTGAATATATTCAAAAAGCATAATTCTATTTGTTTTCACGTTATTTTTGTCTATACATATATAAAATGATTAGGGATTTGACACCTCTGAGTAACTCATTTTAAAATGTAAAGTGAGCAATATTAACGGTTAATTAACAAATTAAAGGTAAATATTATAGTTACATCATTATTTTGATGCTATTAAATCACTCCTATCAACATTATTTTCTATCTCCCACTTTTTTTAACATCACTCTAATTTGCATGTTGTCCAATTACGTGGAGTATAACTATCACATGAGTATAAAACTTATAATTTCATATTATTTAATGTCTTCATTACAGTATTGTAACTTTCTAGTTGTTTATGTGATTTTTGTTTGATCTTTAGATGGGAATTGTAGGAGATAATCTAAATATAGATTTTGTGATATCAACTGGTGACAATTTTTACAAAGATGGTCTGGAAGGAGTTGATGATCCTGCATTCTATGAGTCATTTGTTAATATCTACACTGCCCCGAGCCTGCAAAAGATTTGGTATAGTGGTAAGTTGATAAAAGTTTCATTGTTCTTTAAAAACAATTGATATTTATTAATAGTTGCTTTAAATTAATTTCCCAATGAAAATATTTATTTTCATTTTTTTTACCAGTTCTGGGAAACCATGACTACAGGGGTGATGTTGAAGCACAATTAAGCTCAATTCTAAGACAAAAAGATAGCAGATGGGTCTGCTTGAGATCTTTTATTCTTGATGGAGGTATTGATCCTTTTAAAAATATTTAATGCATGTTGAGTTTTGAACATTTCCTAAAAAAAATGTTTGTTTTTAAGGTCTTCTAAATAAAATTTGATTCCAAAAAATCTGTATACAAAATAAGCTGATTCAAACATTTAAAAGAACAAAAATAACAAATTATTAAATTAAAAGTTATATCATCTTGTGTGCTTTCTTCTTTTTTGTACAGGAATTGTAGAATTTTTCTTTATAGACACAACTCCTTTTATAGAAAAGTATTTTACGGATCCAAAAGAGCACACCTATGATTGGAATGGTGTCCTTCCTCGTGAATGTTATCGTGTAGAACTCTTGAAGGTTAGGTTTAACAAACAAATTCAATGCATATTTGATATCACAATGAATTTGTCGAAATGTGAGTAACTTTGATTTTGTAAAAGCTATCGAATGTATCACGGAGTTGCCATAGTAGAGAATAAATAATGTGTCACAGAATTGAACATATCATTCAAATGCAAATAAGATATGCAAATTCAAACTTCTGGCATTTTTTCAATATCTAACATGCTGGCGTCTGTATAGTGAACACTCTTGGAACTTCTGGCATTTCACAACAAATTCGAACTTTTTAGCGAGAGAAATTGTTAATTCTATCTGACATTCTGGAATTTTTGTAGAATGTTGATTCAGCTTTGGTGCAATCCAAGGCAAAATGGAAAATAGTGGTGGGTCATCATACCATCAAAAGTGTTGGGCGTCATGGTAATACACAGGAGCTTGAGGAACAGCTTCTTCCCATCTTAAAGGTAAATGAATCTGCCACATTATCATTCTCATATTTATGGATTAGATAAAGTTCAATATTCCTCATGTTTTTTACTTGACAAATAAGTTTAATAAAGTTAACACATTTGTTACTTATATAACCTTAAACTGACAACTAAAACTGATCAGAGGGAACTCAAAATTAGCGCAAACCATAGCAAACATGTAACTCTTACTATTGTTGAAGTCGATGCATGAAAATTTTACAATGTTTAATCACTTTCTGAACTATCTTTCCAGTCAAACAATATTGATGCATACATCAATGGACATGACCATTGTTTGCAGCACATAATTGACAACGAGAGGTAAACATGTTTTATTACTTGTAAATAGTTAACATCAACATCGCCACACCCGCACCTCTAAAATTGAAGCTTCCTTCGTTTGCTTAAACATTGTAGTAGAATTCATTTTATCACAAGTGGAGGTGGATCGAAGGCATGGCGAGGCGATATCAAGCCATGGAACCTGGAAGAAGTGAAGTTTTACCATGATGGACAAGGATTCATGTCTGTGCAGATCACAGAAATGAATGTAGTTGTTGTATTCTATGACGTTTTTGGCAAGGTTTTGCATAGATGGAGCATATCGAAAGAACTTAAAGCTGCGACATAGATACAATAAGCTAAAATTATGCACATAATTTTAATTTTGTGGAGAATATGTTCCCACAAATGTTTCATTAGTCCCAAAAAGGAACTATAAATTTGTATGCACAAATGGTGCAGTCTTGCACTTGTTATAGTCATCATTATAGATTTCCCTTGCCATTCAATTCAAGGGAAAGTGACTTATTGGTCTTGAATTAAAACTATACCTCATAAAACAATTGCTTTCTCTCTAGAGCATTTGCCAAAGCCTTGGGCTTCTTGGGACTTGTACCATGGTATCCAAGTGCTTGAAATGAAGTGAAGATTCTGCAGTCTTGCATTGCATAGTATCATGCCCTGCCATAAACCAAAGTAGCAGTTTCCAAGATTTTCTACTGGTATTCCACAAGTTTCCAAGTATTTGGGGCATTCGCTCGATTGTCCATCAGCTAGAAGGATCAAGCAGCCATGTCCTCATCTTCATCAATATTGTCTGGTAATCCTACTGCATTATAAATAATGCAAATAATGAGACTTAACCGAGAAAATGCCGGACTTTTCAAGCACCCGATTCCACCGATGTCCCCCGTTGATTTTTCTCGCAGTCTGTATTCTCATTCAAAGAAATTCTGCCGCCAAGGTAAATTCCCATGTCATTTAAACAAAGCCTTCGAGAAAGCGGGAGGAAAAGGAACATCCTTCCCATACTATGCTTCCAACCAATGTTCCGCAAATCGAGTGTTAACTCTCCAAGTTTACGTTTTTAGGTACCAAAATCGTGTTAACTTTGAGGTAAACTCGGTTTCTGGTAAAATCGAAAGGTTTGGCGAGTTTGATCGAATTAACACTCAGTAAACTCGACCGAGTTTACCAAGTTTTACGAGTTTACATCTAAAAAAAAAATTGGTCCTTTTTTTGGGTCCATTTTTTTTCAAAACTCAATTCTTTTTCTACAAGTCCAAACACTGAAACGTTTAGTGAATAGTTAACTTTACAGTAACACGTTGTTCTTGAAAATGAAACGTTTCTTTTTATTTCTTCTCTGAGTTCTCAAACCATGAATAGGGGAGCACATACCAGTTAGGGTTGCGATTCCGACAGTGGAAATTCAATATTCGACCCCAATGATTGCAAAGCCGATTAGGGTTGCGGTGGTGGTGTTTGTTGACCTTTTGATGAAATTAACTAGTTTATTTTTTAGATAGTTTTATTAACAACTTTAGGAACTTGTGAAACTTTCTTTTTTGAATTGTTTTATGGATGGCTTAAACTTAGAGACTTATGAAACTTATGATTCTGTGCGTTAATTTTTGTCTTTTGATGGTAAGTTAAGCATAACGTTTTATTATGGTAGTTTGGTATAATTTGTCTTCGTAATTAAGTCATATTTTGCACTACTGACATATTTACAATATTCTATTAACTTATATATGTCATGCATAAAATAAATTTTATACAATTTTAATTTTAGGTAAACTCGTACGAATTCTTGAGTCGAGTTTACGAGTTGAGGTAAACTCTCGAGTTGCAAAACCTTTCTTCCAACACATTTTTCCAAGCGGCTTTTTCATTATTCCTTAGTAAGCATGACGTTAAAAATTCAAAGTAATAGGTATAATGATCACTTTGTAATACTAAAAATGAAGAGCAACAAATATCGTTATTATGTGGATGAACAATAAAGAAGAAGAATTCTTATGTCTGCATGCACCAAGTCATACACTAATGGAATAACTTATTAGTCAAACATTGCCCATCCGAAATTTCAGGGATCAAAATGACAAATCCTTACAACTTCAAGACTAAATTAGTGATATTATGTTTATATATTTTGAAAATTTCGATAATTATAATGTTAATATGTTGAAGGTTGATTATAATAAATTTGATTTTATTTTGGGCTAATCATTTTCCAATGCTAAGGATAGATGTTCACCGACCAATGATGAATTGATCCAAGTGGTAAGAGACTTGGACGCTTTATGTATATGGTCAGAAATTTAATTTCTAACTCATGCTTATAGAAAAAATTCGGTTGGGAGGGCGGAGAGTCCACCTTTTTTCTGACTCGTGCTTACCGTAAGAAGAGGATAAATCAAACAACGTCATTCAAGACGACAAACAACACAACGTTATACTTTAACGACAAAATCATGAAGAAAAAAGAACTTAAATTTATGTGAAAATCACTTATTTAAATTGATATAAAAAAAATATATGAAGAGAAACGATTTTGGATAAAAATTGACTTAAAACCATCACAAATGAAAATAAGGGTAGAGAGACTTAGAGAGAGAAAATTATTGCACCTGTTGGAAAAAAAAAATTATACATGATAAAATGTTTTTTCAATTCTAACCATTAAATTTATGTAGGATTTCAGTTGTACAGTTGGCATGAAAGAATCTTGTCAAAAACTCCTACGCTAATCGCTAACCAATCGTGTACGTAATTCTTTTCTTGTGACAGAAAGAAATAATAGCATTTTTCTTATGGGAAAGAATAATGGCAAATTTTGTTTTGTTTTGACTTTTGGGTGTGAGACATCTGAAATATATTTTATATTTCGTACAAATTTTTTAGAAAAATAAAATGATAAATAACTATTGAAATTTAAACATATATATATATGGAACGATCAAAACTTAATTTTTGATTAAGATCATAAAGTTCAACATAACAATTTTTCATTGTACAAGTTGAGTTAGAATTTATAGAAATTTAATTAATATTTTAATGCACGCAAATTAGCTTATATCCTCTTGACGAGAAAATTTTGGTTGGGTATATACCCAACATTTTAATTTTGGACACATACTCAAATAAAACTAACAAAATTAAATAAAAGTATTTAGTCACATCAATTGATATATTATAATTTTATTTTTCTTTAATTTTTTCTTGGTTTTATGTGTGCGCGCAAAATTGAAGTGTTGGGTATGTGTCCAACCAAGACTTTCTCCCTCTCGACATTATTTTTAGTAGACTCGACATGATTATTTTTTATTTTAATGTTATTTGTTTTTTAAATAAAATATTATATATGAGTTTATATATAGTAATTATTTTAAAAATAGTTGATGGTTATTCTAAAGTTTAGCACTGCAATCTTCGAAACTTATTATTTGCTATACTTTGTTTTGATGGGAAAAGATTATGGTTATTCTTAACATTTAGTTTTACATTAGACAAGATATTATGAATTCAAAATGAGTTTATGTGTGTGATATTTATCATCTTATAAATCGATTTTTTAGAAATCTAAGCTAAATTATAAGATTGTATCATAGTTTATTTAAGACTCGTTGCAAAACTTGATATTTAACTATTTGAATTAAGTTTTAAGGGTACCTTATAAGTCTGTTTTCTAGAGTTGAGTCTCAAATTTTAAGAATTAATTAATACACGTTATATATATATATATATATATATATATATATATATATATATATATATATATATATATATATATATATATATATATATATATATAGAGAGAGAGAGAGAGAAATTAAACAATATATTAACTAAATAAGAAAATATATACTAGTATTTTTTTTAAACTCTTTCTATATATAAAAAGTGGCTTTATTTTTTACTAGATATTTAAAAAGTGGTTCAGATTAATAAGTGGTTGATAAATTTCAAGTAATCTCATAAAGAAAATGATTAAAAGACAAATAATTCCAAATAAGAGAGTTTAGGAAAGAAGAAAAATAAACTCTATATATACTACCATCTTCTCTTACAAGGTTACAAAAACAGTGCGAGAAAGAACTTTAAAACGCTGAAAGCCATGGCTTGGTGCTTGAACCAAGGCATGTTATCTTTTGTTATCTTCTTCCTTAGCATCTCATTATGCTTATTGACGAATCATTCTTCCATTGCTGAGAAGCTTCCAAGGTTTGAACACCATCTAAAACCACAACAGAAATCTCTTAACTTTTTGGTTGTTGGTGATTGGGGAAGAAAGGGAAACTACAATCAATCTTTGGTGGCCCATCAGGTAATTATTTACCCCAAACTCCATCCTCTTTTAGTTATGTATTATTTTTCATTCTAATTGTACTCATATAAAATATAGCTGAAAGCATACACACACAAAGCATAATTATATCATATACATGCATATTGGTCTTCTTCACATGATCATATTGGCCTATATTTGGTCTATACGAACGTACATAACATGACAACGACTATATGTGCCCATATAATTTAAGTTAGAAGATTCTTGCACAAACTGACTGTAAACTCTAAACGATTCATTAAGCAAAGAAATTAAGCAATTGCTTATGTTTCCAATTTGAAAATTTTACCATGACAATTTTTGCAAGCATTCAACAAATTCATTGAATTAATGTGATAATTAAGGTTATATGATACATTGAATACAACCATAGATTATTTTCCCCTAAAAAAATCAAATATTTACGGAAGAGAAGGAATAGAACTTCATCAAAATGCTTGACAAAAAAAAAAACTTTATCAAAGTGCACCAATAAAGATTTTCGTGGTAGGAATATTGCATTATATACGTAGGGGTCGGGTCAAATCCAGATTTCTTATTTTTTCACCTTAATAGATGAATTTTTGGTTACTTAAATACTTGGCCCCGAAAAATTTGTTCATATGACAAGGGATATTAAAAGGTCAAGGGTTCGATCTTGGTTATCACTATGGAGAAAATTCGGTTGATTGAAAAAAAATATCTTATGTACCTTGTAGATTCTTTGACGAAGATTAGTTGATACTTACCGTTAAACGACAATGAAAATTTCATACCTATAATAAAAAAAAACTTCATCAAAATGCATTAACAACTATAAATAGAATTCTTCAAAAGAAACAAATATAAATAGAAATTTTTAATAGGTATAAATTAATTGTCAATCTGATGTTAATGTTAATTTCAGAAAATATTTAAGTTTGAGTAAAGTATACAAATTTCCTAAATAAACATGTATAATTTATGTTAATTGTCAAAAATAAAAGTTTATTTGGTTAAACAAAATATGGTCTTATCACGCGTATAATTTAACTTTAAATGACAGTAATTTTTTTGAGGGAAAATGACAGTAATTTTTAGGTTAATACAAATATATTGCATTAGTTTTATTGAATTTTGTTCCTAACCAAATTGTATTTATTTGTTAATTTATTAATAATCTTTAAAAAAATAACATTTTTTTAGACGAAAAAAAAAATACATTTTATGTAGTCGAGTTTGCCTGTGTGGTATATTCTTCTTTTCTTTCCTTTTTATCTGTAGCATATTCCAAGTATATTCGTGGCACATCTATTGATTTTTATTTTTTTTTGGGTAGAGCCTATACTGATATTTTATCAAACGCTTTTGTCATATACCTTAATCAGTCACCATTACTTACATATCTTTCATTAACTAAAATAATTTCAAAACGACGCGTAAGAGATGTAACTGAAAATAGTAAAAATTAAGTTAAGAAAAGTACCTGCAGAAGTGACTAATTAATGTATTACGTTTTTTTACGAAAATTAATTTAATATACTTCTGACACGTCAAATTCTTAAAAATTAATACTATTAGTCTGTAATCCTCTAAAAAAAAAAAAATTGGTCTTTGATGTTATCATTAATCAAGTGTTACATGCAACAATTGATGTTACAAATTTTAGTTTTTTAAAGAAGTAGGAATTACTTCTGACGTCCAAATAACGCCTTAAAAGCTAAAATAATAAGCAATTAGAAATGCATTACCAATAAACATTCCACATGTCATCACTCACACTATATTTTTCCTCTTCTTTAGCTCAAAATATTCCACCAAAAGGGTGTCCCAAGAATAACCATTTCTTTTGTAGTCTTGAATAAAATGTGATTTGACAAGAGACGTCCAGATCACTGATTTATAACAGCTTAATATTGTTCCACCAAGTTTTAACTTTATGGAGGATAATATACCCACGCATGCATATTATCCCAAAAGGAACTATAATTTTGTAATTTTGTTCATTATAAGCATGGCCCCTTCTAAGCATGTCGAATGGGAAGAAAAAAAAAACTCAATTTATATTTCATGAACATAATCTATGTTTATGTTTGAATCAGTTTGTTTTAACATGTTGGGATGTTTTTAGGTAGAAATGATTCTGACTTTATTTTTTATTTTATTTTTGGTTGAAGATTCTAACTTAAATTTTTTGTTAAACTCATCTTTACGTAAATTTATTCGACTATAAATAACTTCACATTCAACTCATATAAAAAGATGTTTCTCAAGAACATGGAAGAAAGGTTGCCAAATCATCAAGCAAAAAGCTATGAATATTTGGTTATTCTTAAGGAACCCGTTAAGAAAAGATATATCCCATAGGAGAAGAGATAGTACCATACGCATAATAACGTGTTTGGGCAAGAATCAATTGAGACCACCGGTTTCTAAACCCACATGTAATATATATGTACCTCATATTCGACCATCTTAACCACTCCGCTTTAATTTTGTGTACGTACGATATAGTAAAGTTATTTTTTTTTTAAGATGATATTGATATCAAACAAATTTTCACTGACATTTAACCGTGGTTAATCTCTAACGATAAATTTATAGAACATGTATATTGGGTTCTTAACTTTTAATTGGACATTTTTCATATACAAAGATAAGGAATCGAAACTTTTGATCACATGTTTAAACACCATAAATCTTTTATTATTTGAATCGATTGATTGTACTCTTACAATGATTTTAGATAAATAAGTGTGCATGTTTAAAATGTACCTTCCTCAACCGGCAAATTAATTGCTCTAAGCCCCACCTTTCCAGAGCCTATGATAATGTATGTGTTAGGACAACAATATATAACCACAAAATTCTTTAGATCAACACTACGTGTCGATTATTTGTTTCACTATTTATGCATTTTTTTTACAAAAGTATTGATGTGTATTACGAATGAACAAAAATCATATAAATCGAATGAAATATTATTATGCTATTAAAGTATATGTACAGACATTTGCAAATAACATAGCAAACAAGTGCAAAATATACACAGAAAACTACACCTAAATGAAAAATAAGCGGACAATAAATTGTTTCGTTATTTGCTATATAAAAATAGAGTAAATTACACTCCCCTCCCCTCAAAGATGCTTGAAATACACTCCCCTCCCCTCTTATGTTAAAATATACAATTTCCTCCCTTGAAAAATAAAATTTACACTCCCCTCCCTTATAAGATGCTTGAATTACAACCCCCTCCCTTGATAATTAAATATACATTACACTTTAATCTATTTTAACATAAATAAATATTTTTATGATATATATTAATTTTAAACCACCCTTTAAGAAAAATTAATTCATTTCTTTATAATTTAAATGTTAATGATAATTAAATTTAAATATTTTGCTATTGATTTTATAATTTAGAGTTTAAAATTAACTTTTAAATAACCATGGTTTATTGTCGTTAGTAATTTTTCACATATTTTAATTTTATTTTGGCTTGTTTCATATTTTATAATAGGGTTTAAAACTACATGTTAATGAAATTGTGAATAAAAAATAGCAAAAAAATATGTATTCAATTTTTTATTATGTTAAAATAGACCTGCAATACTGTTATTTTTGAAGTGTATTAGATTATTATTTTTTTGCTAGATTATTAAAAATAAAAAAATATATATTGAGGGAGTAAAGTGTAGATTTTAACATAAGAGGGGAGGGGAATGTAATTCAAGCTTTTCTTAGGGGAGGGAAATGTATTTTTCTCTAATATGTTTTGAATAAGAGGGGAGGAGAATGTATATTTTAACATAAGAGGGGAGGGGAGTGTAATTCAAGCATCTTTGAGGGGAGGGGAGTGTAATTTACTCAAAAAAATAAAATTGTTTCGTTAAATCCTTAAACGGCAAAATGAATTCTCATAAATAAGGATATCGATCACAAACAAGTATAAAATACTCTATGGACCAGATATTATTGATCGCTTATTTGTTTTCTTTCATTTTTTCAAAGACAGACTATTAATTGTTTAACCAATATTTGTATGAGAACATATGTAGAGTAGGTTTATACAGGCTTTCTCATAACTATGGATTAATTTATTGCACAAGGAATCCTTTTTGGGTGCAAATATTATTTGACAATATGTAGTATTCCACGGTCTTTCAATTTTCACCTTAAAATAATATAAATATATAATATTAGGACGTTTTTAATGAAATTGGAGGTCTAATTCATCCTTAAAAACAAGTTCATAAGGTGAGGATTGCATCCTCTATATAAATTCTTATCAAGAGTCTTATCTATCCGATGTGAGACATGGGTTTTTTCCAATAGTTTTAAGCTAAACTTAAAATTTGAATTCAAACAAGAATACACGTTTTTAAAATAGTGATTTTTATTATAGTAAACAAACATAAAATAACTTTTTTTAAAAATAAATCTCCAAAAATTTATCTTTAAATTATTGAATATCAAAATCTAATTTTCAAGTTGTTTATGTGATGTTTGTTTACTTTTTTAGTTTCTACTAGTGTACAAAGTAGTAACTCCTCCCTCCTTTTTGGTTGATTTTCAGATGGGAATTGTGGGAGAGAAACTAAATATAGATTTTGTGATCTCAACTGGTGACAATTTTTATGAAGATGGTTTAGAAGGAGTTGATGATCCAGCATTCTACAAATCATTTGTCAACATCTACACAGCTCCAAGCTTGCAAAAGATTTGGTACAGCGGTAATTTGATAAAGTTATAATGTTCTTTAAAAACAATTAATGATGCCAGTTACTGTCATTTTCTTGTATTGTTGTTTTAAATTAATTTGCCAATTAATCTATTTATTTTTTTTCATTTTACTGTGGCAGTTTTGGGAAACCATGACTATAGAGGTGATGTTGAAGCACAATTAAGCCCAATTCTAAGACAAAAAGATAGCAGATGGGTTTGCTTGAGATCTTTTATTCTTGATGGAGGTATTGATCCTCTAAAAAATATTTAATGCATGTTGAGTTTTGAATATTTCTTACCAAAAAAAAATGGTTTACTTTTAAGGTCTTCTAAATAAAATTTTATTCCAAGAAATCTGGATACATAACAAATTGATTGAAACACACGTTTTTATTTTTCGGAAATTATATTATGTATGACAAGAGCATTTATTTATCAAATTAAAAGTTATATCATCTTGTGTGTTTTCCTTTTTTTTCTTTTTTTTTTTACAGGAATTGTAGAGTTTTTCTTTGTCGACACAACTCCTTTTGTAGAAAAGTACTTTACGGATCCAGAAGATCACACATATGATTGGAATGGCGTGCTTCCTCGCGAATCTTACCGTGCAGAACTCTTGAAGGTTAACTTTAACAATATTGTCAACAAAAATACTTTAACAAGTCATGTTTGGTATCACGAGGAATTTACCGAAATCACTATGAGTAACCATTATTTTGCAAAAGATATTTCGAGTGTTAGAGTTGCCATGTTAAAGAATAAACAATGTGTCACAAGGAAGTTGAGATCCTCTCAATTTCACAAAATAAATGATGGAATCTATTTATGGAGGTAGACACGAAAAGTAGATATTGGATTCTACTACCAAGTGGATTTTGTCACCATTAATTATTTTTAAATTTTTTCAATCTTTTTTGGTGTCTAAATCTTTCAACTGAAACTCAATTGAGAAATGGAGATCATCCTAAGCAATCATAGAGTAGAACAAATTATTCTGCAGAAAATAAAATATGCAAATTCAAAGTTGCGACATTGTTTTAATAAGTAACGTTTTGGGTTCTGGATAGTGAACCTCTAAATTAGCATTAATACATATTTTATTCCACAACAAATTAGAACTTTTTATTGAGAGAAACTGTCAATTATATTTGACATTCTGGAATTTTCATAGGATGTTGATTCAGCTTTGGTACAATCCAAGGCAAAATGGAAGATAGTGGTGGGTCATCATACCATTAAAACTGCTGGGCATCATGGTAATACACAAGAGCTTGAGGAGCAACTTCTTCCCATCTTAAAGGTAAATGAATCAGCCAAATTGTCACTCTAATATTGATGCTTTAGTTAAAGTTCAACATTCCTCATGTTTTTCACATGGCTTAGTGCGACATACATAGTAATTAACATCTAGGATACCAAGGCATATTGAAAACTACTATCTCCAATACATATAATTTTATCAAAATTAACAAAACATATTAGTAATTTTCAGAAGTAAATATTTTTCAAATGACAATTAAATAATCTTAAAATTTTAATGAGTAAAAACGAACATAGGGAACTCAGAATTAGCTCAAACCACAGAAAACCTATAGCTGTTACTATTGTTGAAGTTGATGCATGAAAGTTTTACAATTTTTAACCACTTTGTGCACTATTTTTCCAGTCAAACAATATTGATGCATACATCAATGGACATGACCATTGTTTGGAGCACATAATCGACAAAGAGAGGTAAGCTACTTGTAATTAAATGATTAACATCAACATCATCAAAGCTCTGAAATTGAAGCTTGGTTCGTTTGAAAAACATTGCAGTGGAATTCCATTTTTCACAAGTGGAGGTGGATCAAAAGCATGGAGAGGCGATATCAGGCCATGGGATCCGAAAGAATTGAAGTTGTATCATGACGGGCAAGGATTCATGTCTGTGCAGATCACAGAAAGCAATGCTCATATTGTATTCTATGACGTTTTTGGCAAAGTTTTGCACAGATGGAACATAACCAAAGATCTTAAAGCAGCGGCATAGATACAATAATCTAAATATATGTTCCCATAAATCCAAATAATGAACTATAATGGAGCACTCTTGCGCCTTGGACTTGTTATTATATATATTTCCCGTGCCATTCAATACAAGGGAAAGTGAATTATTGGATTGTAATAAAATTATTCAACATCAAACAATTGCTTTCTCGTGAGCAACTGTCAAGCCTTAGGATTCTCCTGACTTGCACTATGGCATCAAAGTGCTTGAAATGAAGGAAAACTTTGGTTACATGTCTTGCATTCAAACTCATATCAGCTTTCAAGAATTTTCTACTGCTGTACTTAGTTTGGGGGATTCACTTGATCATTCATCAGCTATAAAAGATCAACCAATAATGCCATGTAGCAATCTTTTATTTCTACTAGTCCCTGGTGAAAGAACCGGCGGTGATAGATGGAGAAAAAGATAGGAGATTGTGCTACTAAGTACTTACCGTTTGGTTATTTTCTTTTTGGAACCTATAAAGAGGGTTGTTCAAAGGCTTACATGCTAATTTGGACTTTGATTCTCATACCATCAAATGATAAACCATCAATTAATTCCCTAACTATCAACCTCTCATCCATTAGTCACTGCATATAAAAGAATAATAATATTTGTAAAATAATTTTGATAACTTTTGAGACAACTTTATCGTTTCTCTTCATATTGATCAAAAACAATAGAGATAAAAAAAATAAAAATAAAAACACAATGTAAGGAGAGTAAAAAAGTTGTACCAAAATGATTGTACAAATGTCAATACTCCATATAAAAATATACAAAATAGTTCCTAAAGTATATGAAATCAATCAATTTAATCTATGGTATTAAGATTTTGAGGACTAAAATGATGGATTTTCATATGGGGGACTAAATTGACAAATTTAGGACAAAATCTTTATAGTTTAGGAACAAGGACTAAATTGAAGTGATGGTTTTATTACAACAAAGAGTGTCAACCTTAAAGGCTCTTTTAATAGTAAAAATAAAAAGAAATAGAATGTAGTGAACTACAATATCACGTCAAAAATCAGGATTTAACCATCGTTAGCAGCATATGATAAACTATTCACGTCACATGACATTATCATTTGTATATATCGTATGATATTTTTACCCAACTTTCTTATCAAATTCTGACCATCACAGACTTTGAAAGTTAAGAGACACGAGAGTGGGAGGGAGTTATGAAGGTTATGTGGACTGGTTATTTATTACCACTTTTGGAAACCAAGCATTGAACACCGAGCAACAGTGAACATAAAAATGGAAAGACTTTCTATAGCTACATTCTACAGTGCTGGTTGGGAAGTAATTTTAAGGCCAGCACCAACCCTCGTGACTCCAAAAACACCAGCACTATTCAAAACAACTAGTGTAGTTTAATGTGTCATCCTGCAATTACAAGAGAATATATGTAGTATATTGTTGTAGAAATTATTGTTAGTTTCACCTTTATATATGTATAAAGTTAGTCTACTCTTCTTAGGGGTGGGCAAAAAGAACCATGAACCGAACCAAACCGCGTGAACCGAACCAAACCGAACCGAACCAAAATAACCGAACCATTATAATGGTTCACAAACCGAACCGTTAATTTATTAACAGTTCTTGAACCATAACCGAACCATCTTGAACCGAACCGAACCATTTGAACTGAACTAAACCACTTGAACTTTGAACTTTTTTTTTAAGGAAACCACTTGAACTCTTTGTTGGATCTTTCTTAAAAAACAACTTATTTAAAATAGTTTATTTTAAAAAGCTTATTTTATGCAAAACACCTTATTTTAAAAAACAGCTTATTTTAAAAAAAACAACTTATTTAAAAAAAAACTGCTTATTTGAAAAACAACTTATTTTATGAAAAACACCTTATTTTAAAAACAGCTTATTCAAAACAGCTTCTTTTCAAAAAACAACTTATTCAAAACATGTTTTGAATAAAATAAGTTGTTTTAAATAAAATAAGTTGATTTCATAAAACAAGCTGTTTGAATAAGCTGTTTTTTAAAATAAGTTGTTTTGCATAAAATAAGCTGTTTTGAATAAGTTGTTTTTAAAATAAGTTGTTTTTTCATAAAATAAGTTGTTTATCAAATAAGCTGTTTTTTTTAAAATAAGGTATTTTCAATAAATAAGTTGTTTTTAAGATAAGGTGTTTTGCATAAAATAAGCGGTTTTGAATAAGCTATTTTTAAAAAGAGATTGTAATAAAGGAGATCCTAATAAGCTGTTTTGGATAAATAAGCATTTTGAATAAGTTATTTTGAAAAAGGAGATCCTAATAAGTTGTTTTGCATAAATAAGCTGTTTTGAATAAGTTGTTTTGAAAAAAGAGATCTTAATAAGCCGTTTTGCATAAATAAGTTGTTTTGAATAAGTTATTTTGAAAAAAGAGATCCTAATAAGTTGATTTGCATAAATAAGCTGTTTTGAATAAGTTGTTTTGAAAAAGGAGATCCTAATAAGCCGATTTACGTAAATAAGCTGTTTTGAATAAGTTATTTTGAAAAAAGAGATCTTGATAAGCTGTTTTGCATAAATAAGCTGTTTTGAATAAGTTATTTTGAAAAAATAGATCCTAATAAGCTGTTTTGCATAAATAAGTTGTTTTGAATAAACTGTTTTTAAAAAGTTTTGTTTTTGTTCGGATCGGTTTGGTTAATAGGTAAGCAAATGGTTAACCGAACCATAACTTAGGTTCAGTTCGGATACTTCCAAACTTTAAACGGTTCGGTTCCGTTTTTCCGAACCATTTCAGCACTTTGGTTCAGTTCGGTTAACCATGTTAACCGAACCATGCCCACCCCTAATAATCATCAATACATTTTCTATCGAAGGCTTGATTGTATGGTATAAAGTTTTGAGTAATGTTAGTTTGATACAAAATGGTCGCATAGCGGAGTGGATATCGCGTTAAACTCCGAATCTAAAGGTCGTGGGTTCGATTCCCACTACGATCACTTTCTCTCTTCTTTTTTTTTCTTTTATGTTATTTGGCATGTTTGAAAAAATTGATTATGAAAGAATCAAAGTGCTCTAATCTTGAAGGTCAATGAACTTCAATTAAGGTCGAATTATTAATTCACTATAGTTCGAATTATGGCCAAACTTTTACTTACTTTCTAGCCGAACTCTAGATTATTAAGGCCCCTTTTCCCTAGATATTAGAGGGTTCAGACTAAACAAATTACATAATGCAAAATGGATTTTTTGAATGTGAAACAGAAGTGTATAAGTGTGTATGAAACGAAGTCATTTATGAAACAAAGTCATTTACGAAGGGGCTTATAAGCAAATTTGTATAAGTGTTTAAGTGTCTTTACTGCAAATTTGTACAAGTGTGTTTGGATGTCTCTACTGTTGAAACTAGACACTGATTTGTTTGTGTCGGCTCCCTTATTAGACGTAATATTTTCTTAGCTGGTGTAGTAATCTTCAATGCATGCTTTTACGCACGCTTTACAAGAATGCAACCGGTTAGCAGAAACAATTATGAGCATCAAAGGTGCATAGTCTTTGGAATTTAAGTTGGGTGTTAGAAAAACTACGACTAACAAAAAATCGGCGGTGATGAAGAGAAAGATAGGAGATTGTGCTGCTAAGTACTTACCGTTTTGTTATTTTCCTTTGATAATATAGGTGTATTCTTTGAAACCTAAAAGGGGTTATTCAAAGGCTTCCATGGTGATTTGGACTTTGATTCTTACACCGTCACATCATAAATCATCAATTTAGTTCCTAAACTGTCAACCACTCACCAAATTAGTCCCTTACAGATTAAAATATACGAAATAGGCCTAAAGTATATGAAATCAATCAATTTAATCTATGCTATTAAGATTTTGGGGACTAAATTGATGGATTTTAATATACTTTAGGGACTAAATTGACAAATTGTGTAAAGAATATTTTTGTAGTTTACGAACTATGACTAAAATGAAGAGGGTAATATTTTAAGGACTAAATTGATGGTTTATTACAACAGAGAGAGTATCAACCTTAAAGGCTCTTTTGATAGTCAAAATCAAAAGAAATAGAATCTAGTGAACTACAAAATCATGTCAAAAATCAGGATTTGATCATCCATTAGCATATATATGATAAACCGATCACGCCACATGATGCATATATCGTATCATATTTTTACCCAACTTTTGTCATATTCTGACCATCAAAAACCTCAAAAATTAAAAGACACAATAGAGTGGGAGGAGTTTTGAAGGTTGCAATGGGGACTGGCTATTAAAACTTTTAGAAACCAAGCATTGATATCATTGCACTTTCAAATTTTAATCGACTTAAAAATTAAATCCAAAATTAGATTACACACAGTCATTTATCATATTATTCCCCTTTCAAAACTCAACTGCAGACTGACAAGAAAAAAGGACACAAATTACTTGTGTCCTTAAGGCTTAAACTAATCACAATTAAGAGCAAAAACTACAAGGAAATGGACAATTATAACAACAAATGAGTGTGCTTTAGCTGAAAGCTTCAAATTTGTTTACTACACTCATTATTGTACACACCAATTTAATTAAAATGGTTTTTCCCATAGCTTACGGACAAGTAGATGTTGAATTTATCTTCATCTTGAACTTAAGAAAGCTAGACTTAAGCAGACATTCAAAATTCCAATCCAGGAGGCAAGAATTTACAGTAATAAGAAAAAGGCAACCAAATATCATTTTTAAAGAACATTAGCGAAGAATTCTACCTTCTGTATGCACCAACTGACACAGATGGGATAACTAATCGGGCATATAATTCCGTAGACCTTTTACGCTATCCCAAAATTTCAAGGACCAAAATGACAAGCCCTTACAATCTCAAGTCTAAATTTCTGACGTAGTTATATTTTGATACTTTAAAAGTTGATCAAAATAAATTTGTGAGTGAAGACCCATCCTTCGCAGTTTTCTCTCATCGAACAAATCAACCCCTCTCTAGTAATGAATCAGCAACTAGACTATATGATAATAACATGATCCAATGTGGGTTTATTCTACGCCGTTGTGGAGTCTTAATTAGACCGAGAAATGGTTGAGATCAAATTGAATTTTCACTCTAAAAATGATCATTTTCTAAACATGCACATGCAAGGTTAAAACCTAGCCTAACCATGCACAAGTTAACCCAACATCATATACCAATATCTTCCTTCATAAGATTCCATAGGAATAAACATAAACAAAATCATTCAAAAAGATAGATTCTATTACAATAACTTAAACAGGTTTAATAATAACAGAATCTAAAAGCCTTAACATGACCAGAAATAATCAAAAACTTAAAACAAATTAAAACCTCTTTCCAGCACCACCAGCAGCACCAGCACCACGGCCGAATGGGATCTGCTGAACCGGAACAGGATCAACCTGGACAACACCGGGAATCTCGGACATACCAAGAGCAGCAAGCATGTCTAAGGTCTCCTTGTCAACCTCAATATGATCAGTCCTAATAGCAGAAACATCAGGAACGAAATCCATACGACGCTCACGCTCCTCTTCTTGCAGCTTCAATGAAATTCCACGAACAGGTCCCTTTTGAATGCGCTTCATGAGATGAGTGGAGAAACCAGCGATCTTGTTACGAAGACGCTTTGATGGAATCAAAGCAACTTCTTCAAGGATCTTCTTGTTGGTGTGGAAATCGAGTGTCATTTTGGAGTAATAACGCTCGATGACTTGACGAGAGGATTTCTTCACGGTTTTGGTTCGAACTCGTCCCATGGTTGCAGATCGGAATTGGTGACTCTGCTGCGGCGGAAAGGGACAGAGATACGAGTAGGTTTAGGGTTTTGAGGGATAGAGCTTCTGAAGAAGAGATAAATGTGTTGGAGAATATATATTGGGCTTTTATAATGGGCCAAACAATAGCTTTGGTTTTAGAGAAAATGAAGGAAGGTGGAAAATTCTAACTTATACTCCCCAAATTATACTCCTACCCCCAAGATGAAGAACTTTTTTTCTTTCCTCTAAAAAATCACTCACCTTGATATCAAAATAAAATAAATAAATCACTTATGAATAGTTCCAAAATCTACAATTCGTATATCCCCACGATTAAATTATAACATTTTTTAATTGTATGAAAAGCAAATAATGAACATTATAGTGACACGTGAATTTACAGATATCTCTAAAAAAAAATCAGTGTTTATATGAACACACAATTATGTGATATCAACTATTTGTTTGTGGTATTGTCTAAATACTCAATTTATATAAAAAAATTAATTGTTATTAAGCCTTATATCAAAATAGTAATGTTATTGAGTAGCACAAATTATTCAAAAAAAAAAAAAGCAATATAAGTAAAATTATGCCACTTTAGAAAGAAAAAAAAATTGAAGAGGCTAAAATGCCACTTTAGAAAATTGTGACCTTTTTTCAGAAAGAATTGTGACCTTATTTTAAGTAAAAAACCAATACTAAAAACACTAAATTAGCATCAAAGCACGTTTATTGCATGGCTCAAGAACACTTTTTAAGGAGAGAAATTGTCTGCCTTTTCTTTTTTGTAATCTTTCTGCAGAATATCGATTTGGCTTTTGGTGCAATACAAGGCAAAATGGAAGATTGCGGGGGGGTCATCGTAACATCAAAACAGCTAGCCATCATGTTAATAGCCAAGAGCTTGAGGAGCTGCTTCTTCTTATCTTAAAGGTAAATGAATCATCGTCATCATCATACATTAGTGTCTCCTCTGTATTTTATTTATTAAAGATGGTGCATGGTGTAAGCAAACAACATTTGGACTAATAAATTAGCTCAAACAATAGGACTAAACTTAACACCTTATCAGTGGCAGAGCTTGGTCAATATTTTCGTGAAGGCCAAATATAACTGCCCTAAACTATCAGAATTATTTGCTTGCTGTAGTGGTTAGTTCTACTGATTTTGAGCCCCAATAACAGCGTTTGAACCCTGCTTTTGGCATTTTTACCCAAGAAACCAAAAAGCATTGTACAGGACTCCATCCTAGTACCCCTCTACATTGCAAAATTATACTTCACCGCAAATATTAATTGCAATTAAGCAAACATAATGTATATAATACAATGTATACATGTACCTAAAATCTAATAAGAAAAGGAAGATTTTGGGGTGGTCAGGGCCCCTCCCTGTCACAACTAAGATCCGCCATTGACTCTTATTATTTTTGTCAATAAATGACAATTTTACAATTTCTAACCAGTTTCTTCACTATAGGTCCAGTCAAGCAATGTTGAGGCATACATCAATGGACATGGCCATTGCTAGGATCACATAATTGACAAAGAGAGGTAACCGTATCTTGTAAATGGTTAACAATAAAATCAACCTCAACATTGTTTTGAAAATTTGGTGGACTTCAAAATGTACTACTTGTCACGAAAAGCAGCAGACAAGGGAGTCTGAGAAAAGGTCCAGAGCGAGATTGCAGCCGCTGTAATATTGCTTATTCATCTAGTCTTAATAACCCTTTAATTTATGATAAATCTTGGGAAACCTTAAGTTGCACACTAGCACTCCCCATCTCTCCCTCAAGCAGCATGGTCTTAAATTGGCCGAAAACATGCTGACTTGAATAATGCTGTTAAAGCAAATCTTCAAAAAGGAGTTTGCTTGTTGATATGGATACTATGCATCTATTTGTACATTATATAAAGATTCTTGCATTCTCCAGTAAGGCAACTGTAAATGAATTTGCTTGCTTAACTTCAACACATAATCTTCCCAAGCAGCAATAGCCGCCACGATTCCAGTCCAATTAAAGTAAATGCATCCATTTTCTTCCAAATAGGAAGGCCTTCTACAGAAAATTCTGGATGCGAAATTAACATCATTCAGAAGTAAAGAATTTATACCGCTGATCTTCTCTCTTTGCACATCCAACAGTTTTACTACCTTGGAATCTATATTCGACATGTTGGTCGGCAAGGCAGAACCTATCCAACAATAAAATTGGACGACCTGCGGCCAAAGAATATGAATCAGAGAAATAGCAAAGATCTTTGCATAGCCAATAAGCGAGGTAAAAAGGTTTTCGGTTTTGATTGATTTTCAACATATGAGCTGTAAACTTATCCAACCCAGTGGGGGGAAAATTTGTTCGATTTTTGGTTTGGTCACTGTGGTTTGGATATCGCTGGTTTATGAATAACCCGACTAGAAAGCATGCTCCATAGTCCTTACGTTAAATTGAAAGAATTCCAACAAATGTTGATGGGTGACCCGAGTGTTCTAGACATATATGCCTTTCGTAACTAAATCTACCACACTTTCTATTAATCTTAGCGATTTATTCTTCTACCAACCCTGAAAGAAATTTTTTTTTTAACATACTGTAGTGTAGAGGATTGTATCCCTCGATGAGCCGCAACCTCAGCATCAAAGAGGTTCTCACTCCCTTCCAACAAAGAATTGAGAAAACTACAATTCTGGCCAGTCTCATTCTGAATCCCTTTTTTTTTTTTAAAAAAAAAAAAGAAAAAACTGGGGAAGGGGGAAATTTTTACTATTAATTAAAGTGACAATAATGGTAATTTAACAACCGTCCCCGAGGGGATTCAAACTCAGTGCCTTGAATCCTATTTTTGTAAACGGTGAGAAAGAAAAAAATATTCATGGTCACTTGATCTCTAAATTTTAACAGAAAATATAATTTGCATAGCTTTCCTTAAAATACCTGAAGCGCATGCAAAATATTGACAAATTCATGGTCTAGCAACTCACTTCCTCTCACCAAGCGCACTGGCTTTACCATTAATTCAGAGACATCAGAGCCGGAGCTACTGTCTTGAGAAATATATATGTCATATCCGAGAGCATGCAGTCTGGCCCAACAGATATTAAAACCAAACTGGTCATTGGAAGCTTGGTCCTGAGAACACCAGTACATATTACTGGATGCAGGAAAAGGTAGGCATGAACCAACCATGTTCTTATGTAATAGGTGTTGTGAAAGAAGTGAAACAAGTTTTGTATCTTCATCATGAGAACCATCACGACTGAACCATAAAGCAAGTGTAAGTCTTTCCCCATCAGTTATCTGTCCAAAAGATAGCTTTATATCAGAAAGGTTTAAGATGGCCATATATTTCAGACTCAAACCTATATATTCATGTGTGATGCGATCAATAGGTGTAAATAATCTTTTGATGATTAAATTTACACAACTCGTCTCTCACGAATCAAGATAATTATTTATTCTATAACAAACCTACCGTGTTCAGAGAGGGTTTAAGAAGAGATGGTTATGCTTAATGCTATGCTCTAAAAGGTGGTAACGTCAAAGTAGTAAACTATATCAAGATAGTTATTTGAAATTATGAAATTTGATCATTTCATATTTGCTAATTGTCAAAGGTGACAAATGGTTCAATGATCTTCAAATATTTTCTATCTCCCTCAATTTTTTATTTTTTTTATCTATCAGTACAAATTGATTTCTCATTACAAAAGAAAAAAGTAAATTGATGTTTGATCTATGTAGCCGACCCTGCTTGAAGGGATAAAACTTGGTGATTGTTGAAGTTTGGCATTACTTTTACAATAATATGCCTTAAAAGTAACATGCTAGGAGACCGGAAAGAAAGGCTAAAGTGATACAGTTCTGCATATTCTAATCATATCAAGCACACCTAATAAGGGTTAAGAAATTAAAATATGGCCAATATGAACCAAGAGGAGTCCTCTCTGCTTAATAGTATCAACTCAAATTTGCCCAATCATCCATGTATGTTTTTCATTATCCAAGAGTTAGGTCAAATACAAAATTACTCAGGTGAGGAAAAAGCGTCAACCTAAATTTTTGTGCTTACATATAACTTGAATAAAAACCATATATTCTCTCTACGTATTTGTATTCATGGTCCCACTAGCGGGTATCCCTTGGATTTGGTAAGTCGTAAATCATTCTTTTAGAGTGCTTAAATAAGAGCCAAACAAATTTCAACATGGAGGCCACCAAGTAAATACAAGAAAGAAAGGGGTGCATCTGATTTATACCTCATCAACGGAATGAATGTTCCTGTCGTCAGCCGTGTACATCACAACATCCTGAGAAAGAAAATAAATTAGAAAATCAACTGTTAACAAGTTTAAAGAGATAAAAACTGTGAAAAATGTTCATTTCCAACTTTGAATTATAACCGAACACATCATATAACTGCCTATTGAAATTTACAAAACATAATCTGCCATCAATCCTTCATAGGAATGCTAAAGTAGATTTAGTTAAATTGAAAAAACAGGGGGGAAATCATCAGAGGATAAAACTCACTCCAGCAGCGGGCATAATTGTTGCCGGTTCACCATCTTGGAAGTGAAAGAGTCCACCATTGAAATCCTTTCCATATGTATTTAAATAACAAACTACCTTTCATTGTATTACCAGAAGGAAGACAAAAGCCGAGTGTCAGCAAGAGATCATAAGATAACAGGAATTCAATATCCAAAAACGGTTGAATTGAAGAATAACACTGACTGAAAAGTGGCGTTGTTTGAGGTAAGGCCTATTATCATCGCTATGCCATCCAATGCTTGCTCCTCTACTCCAGCTGATTCATTCATGATATAAAATGACATATAGCATCATTAAACAAGGTGGTAGAAACAATTAGCCTTGTTTAGATAAACAGTTTAGTTCTCATAAAAAAAGAAAGATAAACAGTTAAATTAAGTGCTTATAGTATAAGTTTTTATGATATAAGTGTTTATTATTTCTATAACAATATAAAAAAAACTATAGCTAAACTATCTTCTTATAAATTTTAATCTGTTTCTATAAGCTATCCTGTAAAAATGATGAAAATAAGCTGAAACCAGCTTATGAACGTTTGTTTGTTACAGTTTTTTTCATGAAAAAAATCACTTTTTTAAACAAAATAATCACTTTTAGAAGTTTTCATCCGTCTAAAAACTGCTTCAAATTAGAAGTTGTTTTTAGTAGCTTCTCGGATTAGGTGTGTCCCGGCGTCGGACATGCGTCGGTGTTTGACCTTGACTCCGACACGACACCTATGATTACACTCAAATTATTATTGGTGTTGGTGTGTCAATGTCCATCTCGTGTCCGTGCTTCATAGTTGACAACTACGAATAAGCTCAAATAATCAATCCAAACAGAGTCTTACTACATAAACCAAATTGGCATTGAAGTGAGGATAGTCACCTGATTAAACCAGTGAATTCAATAAAAAGCTCAAATTCAGATTTGAAAAACTCTTCTAATTTATCTTTCAACCTTTCTGTAATAAAATTTGCAAAACAAAGCAATTAAAAGGGGTATTCTGAAGTGAAAAACAAAAAAAGATGGAATTTTGAAGTGTTGGATAGGTAACCTCGGATGGGAATGAAAGGAATGATGAAATGAGAAGAATTTGTTGCAATGAGATGAGAAAGCGTGGTGGAGAAGACATTGGGTCTGTAACCCACGGTGCTGCTACATTTGTGAATGAATTCCAATTCCTTGAACAAAATCAAAATCAATTAGAATGGAAAATGGTACATAACATAAACATAGCAGTAGAAATGGAAAGAAAAGAGGAACAAACCTTGCATTCTTGAGGGGAGAGGAAGTTGGGGATGAAGAGGCGTTGGTGTTGAAAATCAACTTCTGACATGTTTTTGTGCGGTGTTTGGTTCAACTTCAAATTCAACACATCTTGCTGTTTCTTCCTTTCAAACATTCATTGTACTTCAACGAATTAAAATGATTTTTTTTTAAGGAAAATTAAAATGGAATCTTTAATATTAATAATTAACAAAAAAAATCATGATATTACTTTTGGACTGGATTTCATATGGGCCTTGTTAGTTGATACGCACCAATATTTGAGAATTTCTTATCCCCCACTCTTATTTCTCTCGCCCTCCCAAACACTTTATTTATTTTAATTCCTATAATTGCGACTTATAATAATAAAATACGGAGGGGCTCTTCTTTATATTGATATTGTGAGAATCTTTAATGAGTTTGATAATGTTCACTGTTTGTTTCTCAAATCGTTTAGAACTTGACGGAGTAAGCATCTTATTTTCTAGTAATTTTGTCATAATATAAGTGAGTTCCACGGATCTTTCATTCGTGTCTATCTTCGTTGTAACTAGAGTCCTCCATTTGTTTGTTTTAAGAAGAAGAAAAAAAGGATCTCAGCTCTATTGCATCATCAAGTTTCCGAACTTTCTCTATCCTAGTGAATCATTTTTTGGAGGGATTATCCTAGTGAATCATCTAACTACATCTAAGTCGGAGATTGCATTTACAGTCCATTGTCGATAAAATATTGAATAAGTTGCCTACATAGAAATTTTATGTGTTGTCTATGACTAGAAAAGTTCGTTTAGTGAAGTATATAGTCCAAAGGTATGTTGTTACATAGGTTTAATTAGGTATATAAATGGACGAGGAACTTTATTTGCTCTGGAATGTCAATATCAAGAAGTTTAGGCATAAAGTTTGTACTCCTACCGATGAGGGAGGTTTGGGGCTTAGATCCTTCAAAGTTATCAATAAGACTAAATGTTGATTATCAAGTCAAATATGGTGGTTGTGGATAATTCTAAATGGCAGGTTCGTGGTGTAATCTCATTAACTTTTAGACGGGTCATTTACTTTCTTGGTATGTCGTTAGTCTTCTCAATATTCTTAATCTACATGCATGGTAATTTGAATACTAAAGTTTGCACTTTTGTTTGTGATGGTTTTTGTACATATTTTCTGATTTAATTCAAGTCTTTCCTACAATTTTGGATGAATTGCACCATGTTCATATTCCTCCTCCTACGACTTTGGATCATAAAATATGTACTCCACTTATTTAGAAGTATGTGTTCTCACTTTTAAAGATGTTGATTCACTCCCTCCGGGCCTTATAATAAGAAGGGAAAAAACATCAAACTAATGCATTCATTAATTACTGTAACTTAGAATATTTTTACAAATATATACTCTTATAGAAAATTGTGAAAATTTAAATCTACCTACTAATATTAAAAAGACAAATAGGGGTAGAAAACTTTCTTAATCAATAATCAACGCCTTAAAGTTATAATATTATCATATATAATCAGAACAAAAAAAGATTTTGAAATTTTTCAAATAATAAGAATCAGAAGACGTATTTTTTTGGTCTTCATAATAATATGTATATATATCTTGGTCTAATTTGATTCGACATGTTACCATGCCTTCGTCTAAATTTGTTTTTGCTTAGAAGATAATTATTTCTTGATAAGCTCGCTATAGATGATGCTCTCTATGTGTAGTCATTTTCCATGAAGCTACTGAAACTATGGAGCATTTATTCTTCGCCCTGTCTTTGAGTATTTTGGGTATTGCGGTTGATCATGGTAGAATCCAGGAGTATTTCATATTTTTTTCTACGTCAGCGTGGCTCCGCAGGTTATTATAGAAATGGTTCAATCAAATTCTGTGTGGATTATTTGGACGTGCGAAAATCTTCTTAGGTTTAAAAATAAAACTTTGTCTTTGCAGGCTTATTTGCCTTGTATTTTTTCGCATGTTCGTCTTAATGACTCTTTTGGTAAAGTTCGTTCCTCTCCTTCAATGCAATAGAGGTTCTTTAAATTGACTGCCATTTATGCATGCACAGGCTATTATTGAGGGTTTTTTGGCATCATCCCAACGTCGTGTAACTCTGATAGTGCACTTAAAGGTAGCCATGATCTTACCATATGTGGTGGGGTATTTTCAGAGATTTGAGTGGTCAGCTTTGGGTTGTTTTGCTCTTAATATTGGTTTTTCTTTTCTATTTCATGTTGAGTTTATTGGTGTTATGACGTCTATTGAAATTGTTTATTCTAGAGACATCAAGCATTTATGGTTGGAAAGTGATTCTTAGCTTTAATAAAAACATTATTATAAAACGATTGGAAAAAAAATATTGAAGCAAAAATTTAAACAATAATATTTAAACGATAATATCCAAAAAAAAAATTATTCTCGACTGATAAAGAAAATATTTTTGGATGGTCTATTATTCTTGACTGATTTTTGTCTTTAATAATATTTTTGAATTTAAAAAAAGATTGAAAATAAAATTTAACTAAAAATTTGATAATTTTACTAAAACATTATTACTTTAAAAATATCTCATCTTTATTACCAAAAAAAAAAAATATCTCATCTTATCCTCGTGATATAGCTC
This sequence comes from Medicago lupulina, assembly GCA_958299785.1. NCBI lineage: Eukaryota > Viridiplantae > Streptophyta > Magnoliopsida > Fabales > Fabaceae > Medicago > Medicago lupulina. Next base: position 11,221,243 of record OY283142.1, on the reverse strand, counting down.
AATCGACAAAGATGTTGTAGTAGACAGAAAGAATGTTCCAACTTCAAATTATTTACCTATTCATTTTAAGGGATCTCTCCTCATGAATATACCTCATCTTAACATTAGTGTAGGCCTAAATACGTGTTATCGGGGTCAGTTTTGTTAGGCGTTTGAAAACCAAGTAAATGGTAGGACCGTAGGAAAGAATATAAAACCGGATAATCCTTAACTCAAAATGTATTTCTGGTTGGAAATCAAGTCTTGTTATTTTTACTCAACTTGGAAATTAAGTTATGAAGGTGATTCTTCTAGAAGAAAAAAAACTTGGAAAGTAGGTTCACGAGAAGTTTTGTGAGAAACGAATGAATGCTTAATGGAATCTTTTCCGTTTGAGAAAATACGTAATGAAAGCTGGCCATAGTTGGAATTAAAGTAACAGCCGAAAGGGGAAAACAAATACTAGTCCACACTATTTGTCACCACAGAGATTTCAATGCCAATATTAGTGATTCTGGTAATTATGAGTTGTGTGGCTCATGAATGATAAAGATGATGACAACGTCTTTACTATTAGTTGACTATTGATACTACTTCCAGTTCTAACCTGGTTGGCATGCAAACCAAGGGATTTTTGGTCAGCTAGCTACATTGAGTACATCTTGTGTCTTTGAGGGACAAATTAATGATTCAAATATAGAAATAATTTATTGAAATATATGTATTGTATAATCTTTAACTTTTTAATCAATTAAATGTATAAAATTTTAGATAATGTTTCATCTTTTGGGTTTCTTAACATGTGTCCTAAGGACACAAGTTAACACTACCCATATTTATTTTGCTGATTAACTGCTTCTGGTCTGTGTCTTAATCATCTAATGTTTAGGGAAAGATGACCCTAATAATCTGAAGTCAAACAAATGATAAGTAAGATCCGATTAAGAATTGTTCCACAACTCAGATTCTTTTTAACAATTTATTGGTTAACTACTTGAGTCAAATTACTTGGTTAATAAATATTACTCGAGTTTTGTCAAAAAAATATTACTTGAGATAAGTTATTTGCTTGATAATAAATAAGTGCTTCATTCTAAGCTAATTTTACAAGATTTTTAAAAATATAGTATTTTTTATCATACTGAAAACCATTTTAAAAAAAATATGTTATCACATGCTAAACTGAAATAGCATATTTTTTTAATTCAGTAAGAGAAAAATAGCTCTATGATGTTTTATCTCCTTTTCTTGATCATCTAATGTTGTGAAGTTTTTGTTTTTGTTATAGAAAATTATGCTTACGAAAATTTCAAATAGAAAAAAAATGAAGACATGCTTAGGTTGTGTCAGAGTTATGCTTCATATATGTAAAGTCGAAGGCAGAATATGAATATTTAACATTAGATTCATCGTTTTAGAAAATCATTCACCATAGTCAGAGCTAAAATGGTCGGTTCAGAATCTCAAGTCATGTATGTCGCTTTTCGCTAACGTTTAGATTCCGTTTATTATAAATTTACCTGATTTTCCTTGCATAATGTGCATAATAATGTATCAAAATAAGAGACACATGGGGCTTACTTGCAAGTGGGATGATTAGTTAGTGCTAATTATAAACAGGTGCTCTTATTTTATTTGAAGTTAATATACTTTTTTTTTGGAGAAACGTTTTCCACCAATTTGGGTCATAAATGAAAAATAGTTATGTTTCCCTTTTCTATATTTCATTTTCACATTATTTTTACATTTCTCTCTTTCTCATTACAATTTTAAATTTTGTATTTATTTCCTATGTACTACTATTACATGCCCACAAAAATTTAGTTCGGTCTAACAAAATGAGTCAGACTCTCACAATGTAACGAATTAAGGTTGGAACTCTAACTGAAAAATTTACATATATTTAGTGTCTAACATTAGTGTGTAATCATTTTGTTTAAAATGTGTCGGCTCAATGGTGAGAACTTGACCATTTGACCAAAAAAAGAAAAAGAACTTGACCGTTAAACGTCAAAGGGCATAGTGATAGTTCGAAACCCACAAAAATACATTGTCACTATTATTAATAATAATTTCCTCTTCCCTGCTTTGTGTGATCATTTTCCAAATTACAGTGCTTCCTGAGAAATGGAGCGGGCAATTGCTAATTACTTGCAAGTTGCAACAAAAAGGGTCAGTGAAACTGAAGGGCACGACGTGTTGAATCAAATTGTTGTTAAAACAAGATTAATTTACAAGGTGGATAGGGAAACTACTTAAAAACTGTAAAATCAATAAGCATTTGGTAGGAAGACCAGATTAAATGTACTACAAATTGGCTTCACTTTACAACAGAGACACATGGTGTAGGTGAGAAACAATTAACTACCCATAATAATGTTGTGTCCATAGAGATCTCAACTAACACTTCAAACAATCATACAAACTTCGGTCAAATACTACACTGGCCTACAGGGGCAAGCCACTGCATAATTCTTCATCTTAACTTTGGATTCCATTTAAGAAATTAGATAAAATGAATGTAATGTCCAGAAGCTGACAAATATAATTGACTACATAAACTCCTAGCCACCAGACAAATATGTATATGTATATCATAGACAAAAGAATAAAACAGTTCATTTATGTTGAACCAATATTATATCTACCAGACAGGTATGCATATCATGACCAAAAGAATAAAACAATACTATTAGGTTGAATCAATTCAAAAGAAATTATTTGAAATAAGTCATACCTACTTCATTAAATAACTCATGCTAAATAATTTATTGAAAACCCTGAGGTATATGGTCTAAATACAGGAATCATCTGATTTAATAATTTGTAAAGCACAAGACATGAATAACAAAATACCTGGGAACCTAAGGTATGAACTATACACATACCCCCCACCACCAAAAGGAACCATATCAAAATTATCATATTCGTGAATTATATATGCCCCTCTTTCTCTCTCTCTCTCCCTCTATACACCACGAAGAAAGGAAAAGAAAAATTAACCCAGGTGGTAATCGAACCGAATCAAGGATGAAATTAATCTTCGTGTGGAACCTTCTTAAAATGAAGCAACTTCTGCGTGGTTTCCTCTGCTGTGGTGGTGTCGTTTTCCATGACGATGTCTGCCGCTGCCGAATGTGACAGGGTCGAATTTCCTTAGCCTTTCAGCTTCTTGTGGATTGATCACACACTCTGATGGAGGAGCGGCTTTGTACCTGATTTTGTCGTAACAGTAAGAGTATGTCATGTACTTCTTCCTGAAGTTCTCCATTTTGATTTTTTGTACTGGTGTAACACCAGAAGGAATGGATTTGGAACTTTGAGCAGTGTCACACTTGGCTACATGCTCGATTGGATCGACTGCACAACCATGTAGGACAAGGTCGGAGAATTTGGCAACATATGGTGCATACTTGTAGTTAACTCTGTATTTTCCCCCATTGGTAGCCCAATCTGATGCATCCCATATTGTCGCATACAGAGTCATAGGCTTGGCAGGGAAATCTCCTCCCATCGATTTTGTTCGTGTAACTTCTCTAATAGGAATGTTATCTACATAAAATCTGCACAAGGGAAAACAGGAATACAATATTATGAAAACATGTAAAGAATTATGAACATTGTAATTAACATGGTTAACTAGGAAAAACAAAATCCACGATGATTTGATTATGAGCCCACTGATGGTGGAATATGAATTCCCTACTGTCAACTAATCAGCCCACTGATGGTGGGATATGAATTCCCTATTGTCAACTAATCAAACATTCACACGGTAAGTGAATTAACGCAGACAGATGTTTAAGCATCTTCAATTTCAACAGAAAGATGGAAGTAAATATTTGTCGGGCTATCTGGAAGAGCTTATGTAAACAACTTATGACATGTCCATAAGCTGATTTCAACTTATTTTCGTAAGCTCGCAAGTACAACTTATGAAAACAGCTGGTAGCTTATTTGAAAATCTTTTGACTTTACTTTATCTTTTGTTATAGAAATAGCTTAGATATAAGCATTGTATATGATAAGTGTTTATGTTATAAGCGTGCTTAATTTAGTTGTTATCCAAACCAACCAAATGTGTGGTCTCTTGACAGCAAGGAATCTATATATGACTTGGGAAAAGAGGTAAAAAAATCAGAGAAATCTTTGAGCAAAGCACAGCAAACCCAACAGCAAAAAACTGCAAGATTAAGTTACTACCTATAAACAAGGATCATTATTGCATGAATGGCAAAAGTGAAATGATGGAAAGAAAAAAAATTATTGCATGAAAGGTAAAAAGTGAAAAAAAATTAATCCAAAGGTGAACCAGATATGGTATGTATGAGGTTAAAGAAAAAGATAGAAGCTTACATAATACGAGAATCTGTCCAGAGAATACTGTATTGATGAAAATCCTCTGCAGGATCAAACCAGAGACCATATCTTTCCTCTCTGCCAATGCTGGTGCTTCCATTGCCATAAACATTGGTCTGAATCCTCCAATCTTTGCCTCTAATATTTCCCAAAAACTCGAAGTCTATTTCATCGTGGTTCTTCTCATACATGTCACCATTTGACATCTGCAGATACAAAACATATGATGAAACATTATTCCTTTTACTTTTATTAGATTTTCTATAATTTTTTCTAAAACACAGATTGAATTTCAACAGTGACGTTTTTGGTTCAAACTAGATTAAATTATTTAAAAATTTGTATGAAATCCTAGTTTTAGTCACAATCAGTGAGCATGTGGTTGAGGAAAATGAAATTGAAAACTGTCTAATTTATTATTATTTTACAAAAAATAAATAATAAAAACTCACATGCATGCCTTGAATTTCAACACCTGAATATTAAAACCCTGAGACTGAGACCTTATCAGATTATATTTTCAAGTTTAAAACTTTATAAAATCAACAAAAAGGGCAAAAAAAATTAAGAGACAAAAATAGAAAGAAAATCAATATCAAAAACAAAAAAGCTTCATAAACAGATTTAGTAAACGAAAAAATAAATTAGTAGTAATCACTCACATAGAAGGCAACAACAACACCGGCAGTGTAATCAGCAGGTAACTTAATTGAAGCACTGAAATACCCATGAAGATAAATATCATGAGACACAAATCCAGAACCTGCAAACACAACCCAACAAAAGAAAAACCAAAAAGATTAATACTTTATCAACAAAATCATAGTAACAGCAAAAACCAAACCAACCCATGTAGATTTTCAAACCTGTTCTTTCATCTAAAGAAAGATGCACCGATTTGCCATCTCTATGAACAAAGACGTTGTTATCCCCAAACAAAGGTGTGTACCCTTCATCAAAGGCTGTAATAGGTAAATTTCTAGATGAAGCAGAAGCGGAAAGAAAGAGCATAGAAAAAAAGAAGAGAAAAGCCATATGAGAATAACCCATGATTTTTTATTTTTTTTTAGTATAGAAGTGTGTGGATATAGAAAAAGAAGTGATGCAAAAAACAGGGTAACGAAGAAGAAGGAGAGAAAAAAGAAGATAGATAGAGAGAGAGAGGTTTGGAATATGTTGTTGAACAGCTAGAAGCGATAGAGAGGTGCTAGCTGGTTATTAGAGAGAAGAAAGGCAGAGACAAAGGAGGATTATTTTATTGCTGATTGTGTTGAGCTGTGTTCAAGTCTAGACAAATAAATATTTTCAGTATATAATAAATAAATGCTATTAATTAGTTTCAGATAATAATTATTTAATATGAGGTGTTATCAACAACATACTCTTCTTTAAGAAGAGATACAAGTTTGGATAATACTGCTATCTTCAAAAAAAAAATATTATGAACAATTTTTTTTTTAATTTATTCAACATTTGATGGATTTGATCTATTATTTTTTTGACAAAATTTGATCTATGACATTTATCAGATACATAAATTATTTAATGAAATTGAAAAGCGAATTGTTTATAATAATGGTGGGAGTTAGTATTTATTAGACACGCACATGTAAATAAAAAATATTAAAAAGAAAAGAATTATATAATTTATATTTTTAAAATAATTAAATTATAGATGTTTTATGAGTGTGTGTCTAAATTATTTTTATTTAGAGTTGTGACTACGTAACTATTTCTTCTTTAGGAGTGTTTCATGGGTTGGATGGAACATGTATTTTGTAACCAAAATTTATTGACTTGGGTTCGGTAAAAAACATGTATTTTTCACGTCAAACCAAAACTAACTCGATTTATATTGTTTGGTAAAAAATAATGAACAGTTGATACACTGGTTTATAGCAGATGATTTATAGGTTATCTTATACTTGAAAGCGGATAAACTATCTGATTAAATTTACGGTGTTTGGTAAAATTAGCAGTTAAAGTAGTTTATAAATATGAAATGACATATCGTCAAAAAAAATTAAATGTCATAAAAGTGATATACTTAGTTAATATTTTTTTACAATTAAGACTACACGTGTGAAATTGATATAAAAGATGACAAGCTTTAGTTATAACTTATAAGCTACTTGAATTAACTTATCAAAAAATGATATCAGCTTACGAGAAAGTGATTGTCACCAAACATGTCTTTTTTAATCATATGAGCTTATAAGACATAAGATATAAGCTCAAAAAAATGCATTTCAAAACAAGCCTTTAATGTTGAGTTGATTGGCTTAAGTCGGGTAATCGGCTTATTTCATATATAAGTTTGTAGACAACACAATGGTCACTCCCAGAAAAGAAATTCAAACCTAATCAAATCAAGATTAGCAAAGACAAACCTCATTGAGGTAATCAACTTCTTATAATGATGTCGATTGATGATGAGGTTTTTGCCGATCATTGTTGTTTATGAAAAGAGACGCTTATTGTCAAACTATTAGACAAAGAAGTGTAATTCATTACCATGAAGGCCAAGCTTGCAAATACGTGGAAACTAGTGGGAGACTTTGAATTCTTTAATATCTACTATGGTTTTTATATAATAAAGCTTGATCATTAAGATGATAAAGAGAACATTATTAAAGGAGATATGTAGATGATATTCGATTATTATCTGACTGTTTTGACATTTTTAATTTGTTTATGGTAAACATTGAAAAGACGCTTGCTATGGTGCGTGAGGTTTCCAGAAATGAATTTTGTTTATTACGACGAGAGTATTCTCTTGGCCATAGTCTCGACAGTGGGTTGACCTATAAGGTTGATTGAAGAGCGTTGAATATGGACACAACAAGGTTCACCTGTGTTTGTGTTGAATCGACTTGAGTCGACATGTTGTAAGGTAGGATATATGTCCGAGGTGTTTGGCATAAAATTGAATATGAAGGACTTTGCATTCCTTTGTGTTCGGTGTCTTTGATATGTCCATATTATTAAAAATTGCGTTGTTTTGATGGTGTCTTTAGAGGTCTCTTATGCTGAGAATTTCTCAATCTTAAAGTGGAATTTTCTCTCATTCATTTTCAATTCCAATCTGCTAGTTTGATTTAAACTATGTGATAAAAAGCATTTGGTAGCATTTTTTTTCACTGATAATCATTTTGTCTTACCAATTATACAAGTAAGGAATTTTAATCACTTTATGGAACTTGTGCGAAGGAGAAGACACCTGTACCTTAAGCTTGAAGATTTGAAACAAGAAGAAAAAAACGAGACACTGAATTGTAGCTGAAGTGAACATACGTGGTTTGGAATACTTTTTCTTTTAAATAAATAAATATAATCTAATCTAATATATAGTACAAGTTTGAAAATTAAGCCTTGAAAGCTTGGGGAAGGGACAAAGTGTCAAAACCAATAATAAGAAAAATAATATTAAAAAATAAAACTTAACTTACTATTCGAATTTCCTCACAATCTAATTTACTCATGATAAAACAAATATTCAATTTAGTCACCAACGTTTTCATTTCAAAAAATAAAATAAAAATCTGTCTAATTAATTTGTAGTATTTGACAATATTAACAATTGAAGTGACTTATAAATATGAAATAACAAAAAAGTGTATTTAATTATTTTCAATTAAGATTGCAGAGTAAAATTGTGATAAATAGTGATAAGTTATAAGTTTTAAGACTTAAGCTACTTGAATTAGCTTATCACAAACCGCTATAAACTTGTAAAATATGTTATAAACTCACGAAAAGGTGACAATTACCAAACATGTCATTTTTAATCAAAAAAATTATAAGATATAAGTTCAAAAACATGCATTATTATCTTCTTTATTTATAAAAGTCTAATACAACCTTAGTTTGAGGTGCGCTATACTATAAATCTTGTATTGTAGACCAACTTAACATATACTCACCCTTAATTAGATGTGTGACATATGCAAAAATGAACAAGTGAAGTACTATTTTTTTTTTAAATAAAAAAAATTAACAAATGAAGTTGAACATAACAAATCAAAAAACCATACTCAATTCTCAAATATTAGTATGAATGATTGTCAACATACTACTCCCTCTGTTTCTAAATATAAACAAAATTTATTTTTTAAGTTCATTCATTTAATGAAATAAATTTTACTTATATTTAGAACGAAAAGAGTAATACCATTACGTTTCATAAACTTTTTTGGCACTTAAAAAGGAGAACCCCTTTACAATTGAAATTGGGTATTATTATGTCTGCTGGTTGCACTCCGGAAGCGACAATCGGAACAAATTTGGCTCCTTCCACAAAGAGCGGCACAATTCAATGCAGATATAGAAAAAAGACATTATAACCCCACAGCTATTGCGTAAACAAACACGACAAGGAAGGGCATTAATGAAACAGAAATAAAGTTTAACGCTCCGAATCTCCATCAATTAAACGAAGAATAAGAATTGCGTGGGCCAAATTCAAAATTCGGCGCCCCATACATTTTTGCTACGTTTTCTCGCATGAATTTCGTTTTTTTTTTTAATAAAAAAATAAGTCTAAAACAAAGAAAATTTCCCGTTTCAAACAACATTTCCAAAAATCAGAGTTCAAGATTTGTCACATGAATTTCCTTGGCAACGAATTTCGCGGCACTAATCAAAATGCATGTGAGATGTATGATTAGTTTATCACAATCATGTATATTGTGAGATACTACTATATTATGGAATTCAATTGTGATTTTTTACATTATTTTTTTTAGGAAATTTTTTCACATTATTTGAATATCAATAAAGTTCAAGTTTACTACTTCAACTAAACCAAATGACTGCAATAATTTATTAATTTAAAAATTTAAAACGTTTTTAACTAAATGTACCACTTTTTATTAAATTTACAGCTTTATATAATTTTTAAATTTATACTAATATCGATTTTTCAAAATTCACAGAGTTGTGGATGGTGACTAAACTCGAAGAATGTTATGGTAGTTTGACCTGATTCATTTTTTATCAAGGGCTAAATGAATTGAGCTAGAAAATACTTATAATTTTTCCTTGCTTTTTTACGGATAATATGTGCTAAAATATGGGGATAATGAGATTATTCATCAAGTATAATCCATTCCGATATACTTAAGAAGTGACCAATTTACAAAGTTTTCCATATACATTTCATGAATTTTTTTTGTTAATCTTCTGATTCTCAACGAAAATACGAGCCATGGTAATTCACAGTTCAATCGGGAGGTAAGCAAAATCTGATAAATAATTGTTTCACTTAGAAATCAAACTCACATTCTTTTGAACAATTCATTATTGGTGAAGTTAATTAAACACTTAAGTCTAATGGTTTGATTTATATTTCATGAAGCTTATTAACCATAATTGATTGAAAACACATGATTTTCTCCACTTTATTGTATGTACTTAATTATTTGATATATGAGACTCGTGATATTCAAGCATCAGGGAAGAACAAAGTTGAATTCAAGCATCAGGGAATAACAAAGTTGAAGAACCAAATGCTGATAAATTGGCTTAACGACACTTTTTAATTTAGCAAATCTGCTAATTTTGTCAAGCAAATATATTTCGCATAGCGAATATAAGTTAGAAAGATTACTGAAATTTGCAAGACACAGATTTGCTAAGAGTGTGTATTTTGCTAGGCAACTTTAAGATGGTATGTAATTGACACTTATACAACTGACAATTGTATCATAGTTAAGAAAAATAATTTGCTGAACGAATATGAAATTTGCAAAGTCAATTTTTTGTCGAACCAATATGGAGTATATACAACAATTGCCATTTTTAAATCATTCCATATTTTTCACGTTTCAGAACCATATGGAGAGAGCGATCAAGGGAGAAAAGACAAGGTTAGAGTAGCATTGAGAAATCTTTCCACTAAATATTGTAAGGCTATCGTGTGTAGTTAATGCTCTTTTTTTGTTGGAATTAGATGTAGTTAACTCTACTCTAATGTATTTCTTTTGATCTAAATGGTTATATATAGGGTGTGTTTGTTTCAACTTAAAAAAAATAGATTTTGTGTTAAAAGAATCTAAAGATTTTCTTTTAGAGATTTTGAAAACATTTTGAAGTTATTTGTGTTTGTATACTACTCATAAAAATTCATTTTTTTTTTTACAAAAAATGAGTTTTAACTTGCACATGCTTCTTTTTAAAAAAATGGATTTTGAAAAAAGTTAATCCTAATAGCTTTCCATTTTATGATCGAAATGGATTTTTTTGATAAAATGTTTTTTTAAAAAATCCTAAACAAATACTTAGAAATGACAAAAGTGTTTTTTTTTTTAAATAAAAAATAGATTTTTTTTTGAAAAAAATCTTAAACAAACAAACCCATAATCTTATTTTTATTATAGCAATGTTTTGTTCTTGTTCTAATGTGTCTTTCAAATTGAAAATTTTGAAATTGGCATTTCGATTATTAAGTGCTTGAAAAATATTTTTTAAAGAGTTATGTTAACCAGTGCCCCGGAGCACGGTTCATTAGTTAAGCAGCCAAAAATGGAAAAAATAAATAAAGTCAGCATTAAAAGCAATACTTTTTCAAATTTTAAAAAGTAAAATACAAATTTTTCGAAAAAAACATTCCCTTTTATAATTCCTTGAGGGCACTCGCTAACATTTCTCTTTTTTAAATAAAGAATCTTAACTAAATTCATTTTTGGATTTAAGTTGCTAGAAATACGGTTAGATTTAAAGTCACAACCCATTGTTGGACATTAATGTTATCATAAAAATTACTCCATCCGTTCCGTAATAGATGACCTGTTTGACAATGTGCATTATTGATCTAACATATTTTCATCGCATTTTTCTGCTAATATACAAAGATAAATAATATCATATAAGATGTTGTTGGATCCGTCTCGATAAATATTTTTAAAATATTAAATTTTCATATTTTTTCTAATATAAAATTAAATATATTAAAGATAAAACATATGCATAGGTATGTGTGACGAATCAAATGTGTCAATTAATATTAGAAGGAGGGACTAACTAAGTATGGAATTGAAAGTTTTTTTACATTAATAGAATTACAAGTTTTTTTTGTTTGTCTGTAAACAAAAACAGGAGCAAGGGTTTCGCGAAAAAACTTATATTTTTATTAAAAAAAATATATTGAATGTGGGCACAGGGATGATGCAGGAATACCCGAACCCGTCGGAGATGGGGATGAGATTCACTTTTTCATCCCCATTGAGTATGAGTAGGGTAACGGGTAAGTATATGAGAATCGGGTATGAGAACGGGGAATGTAAAACCCGTCCCCACCCCGCCACATTATCATACCTAGTTTCACACATGATTGAAAACATAAGGGTTAATAGTGTTTTCCACCCCTGTAATATAGGCCATTTTTGGTTTTCGCCCCTATAAAATTTTCGGTTTGATTTGCATCCTTGTAAAACTTTTTTTTTCCAGAAAACACCCATCCCCCATCCAACTCAGCAAATTTGCTTACGTGGCGCTGATTTGGCATTTTTTTTTCATTTTTTATTTTTTTTAACTTGCCACGTGTAAAAAATATTTCCACATCAAATTTTATTTTTAAAATATTTGAATATAAATTTAAAAAATAAAAAAAAATCCAAAAAATCATAAAATTATTCAGTTTTTTTCCAGAAATTTAAAAATTCGAAAAATAATATTTAAAAAATTCAGAAAAAATATTAAGATTTTTTCCGAAATATAAAAAAACAGAAAAATAGTCATACTTGTTTCCAAAAAATTTTAAAATCGAAAAAAAAATATTTTTTTTTCAAAAATTTAAAAAACTCAGAAAATATAATCAGATTTTTTTAAAATTAAAAAGATCTTAAAAAAATTCCAGAATTTAATTTTCAAAATTACAAAAGAGGTCAGATTTTTTGAAAAAAAAAATTCTGATATTTTTTTAAAAATCTGTATACAAAAATATTGAAAAAATTCAGATTTTTTATTCGAAAATTTTAATCCACAATTTTAATAAATTTTTTTCCAGAATTTTTTAAAAAATCTGATTATATTTTATGAATTTTTTGGAATTTTTAAAATTTCGAAAAAAAAAACTTAATTGTTTTTTTAAAAAAATTTAAAATTTTTTGAAAAAATATCTACTTTTTTTTCGATTTTATATGACTACTTTTCTGGTTTTTTTATATTTCGGAAAAAATCTTAATATTTTTTCTGACTTTTTTAAAAGTTATTTTTCATTTTTTGAAATTTTCGAAAAAAAACTAAAAAAATTTATGATTTTTTGGATTTTTTTATTTTTAAAATTTTATTTTCAAATATTTTAAAATATAATATGATGTGGAAATTTTATTTTACATGTGGCTAATTAAAAAAAATAAAAAATGAAAAAAAAATGCCAAATCAGCGCCACGTAAGCAAATTTGCTGAGTTGGATGGGGGAGGGGTGTTTTCTGGAAAAAAAAAGTTTTACAAGGATGCAAATCAAACCGAAAATTTTACAGGGACGAAAACCGAAAATGACATATATTACAAATGTGAAAAACACTATTAACCCAAAAGATAATAAAGTATACAATCAATTATCACACTACAAATTCTCTGTTATTTTGCTTTTCAACAATCACTTTTATACAAGTTTTTTTTTGGTACAACACTTTTATACAAGTTATTATATGCAAAACAACCAATTCAAATATTTACTTAAAACTATTAATTGTTGAACAATATTGACATCACATAAATTATTTTTGTGGATACTCTTCGGTCTCTAATATTATACGTAAACAAAAGTTTATATTTTAATTCATTCAATAAAATCCACTTACATTAGTAATTAAATAAATATAAAATGATTATTTCTCATTTTGAAGGTGCTGTCTTGTTAATTTGATTTGTCTTGTTTTGTTCATGAAAAATTATGAACGAATGAATCTCCAAAAGGCCAAAGACAAGGAGAAGTTGCTACTTGGTGCTTGACAGCTGACGTGACATAATGTCTCCTCCATGTCATCACAAAATAGCCGTTGTCCACCTGGACCCCACAAACACAAATCCCTGTAATCCCATCTCCCGTTATTCACGGAGTCAAATCACACTCGTCCCCAATCGCCATCCGCGTTTAGTACCTCTCACGCGTTTCCTTTTCTTAGCATCCCTCCGTCAACAACGCCGTTACCTCCCTCAAATCCTGTGCTGTGTTTTGTTGGTCTGCTGTGACCACTCTTACCTGACCCCACTTCATTATCAAGGGGGGCCCAACTTTCACGCGCAGTAAAGTTAATCAATTAATTCACCTTTTTCTTCTTTATTCATTTTTTTTTCTAATAAATCACCTTTCTCTTCATCTTTTCATTTAATAAAAATATGGTCAGTTAATAAATATTTTTAGAGAACCAGTTAAAAATACAAAAATAGAAATAATTGATAAATTTTAAATAAAAAATGTTATTTTTTAAAGTTTCAATACATTAAATATATTATTTTCAAAACAAAATTTCTTCTTTAATTTTCTTAATAAAGACACTTATTAATATTTCTCGTACAAATAAAATACCTACCTTTGTCGTAGTGGTAAAAAAAAAAATCTTCATAAAAGAAAAATACAAATCCCTCTATTCTAAAATAAGTGTCGTCTTACCAGCTATTTTCTTTTTAAAAAATTAAGTCTCATTTCACTCTTTCAATGCAATACTTGGTTGATTAATTCCAAGTTTAACTCCACCTTAGTTTTGTGTACACCGCTTTCAAATATTTATTCCAATGTAGTGTTACTATCTCATTATGCATTTTACCCATTATCAATAGCCAGCAGTTTATAGGAACAAACTTTAAATGTTTGGTTTAATCGTAAAAAAAAATAGAAAAATATTAACTTGTGTTTTTGAAGCACAAATTAATGAATCAAATGTAGCTGATTGTATTTGATCAGATGATGATATTCGGTGTGGTTGTTTTTGGTTGCTTGTGAGTTTGGAACGACGGGGGTGTGTACCTGCAGACATTCTGACGTTCAAGTCAGGAAAAACTTAGAAAAGAGATTATGGTAGAAGAATATTGTACCTTTGGGATTATGTAAAGTCCCCTTGTATAGCGAGGAGATGCATGAGACGTTAGAAGACACACTGTGATGCTCGACGGTTATAAAATCGTGAGAATCGTAACAGTCGAGGCAAGATTCTCGAGCACATGGGGGAGGCGTTATTGTCCAGTTTGAACCGGTCTTTTGAGGTGCTACGAGCCCCCCCTCCTCGTGGTGAAGGGGTGTAGTGATAGCATATGGCCAAAAAGCGGGATTTAGGTCTTTCTAGATTGGACCTATGAAAACTGGCCTCAAGTGTATTTGTTCAGTCCATAACAGAAAGTTTGTTGGATCGGATGCATTGAATTTAATCATTAACATATTAATAAATTTAATGCACAAAATTTAAGAAAATATTTAGGATCATTAACTAGTATCCTGAGACATCGGTAAACATGACCCTTTTTATTTTTAACATCTTAACACGTGCCCTAAAACATAAGTTAGCATTATCTAAAATTATATTTTGGGCTCAAAATTTATCCAGGCTTCACTAATGTTTTTGAGGACAATAAATGTAAACAAATATTATATGGTTTTTGAACCCTTCACCCCCCCTATATTTATTTTTTATCAAAAACAAAAGAAGTTAATAGGAACAATTTTTTAACTCGTTATTTATTTCGTTATGTTGATATTTTAATTATACACAACAACCTTAAACGACATTTATTTTTGAATATAGAAAACATAACAAACTTTTCATCTTTCCATTATGATCTATTTTTGTGTATGAAGAGGAAAGGAGTAGAGAATTTGAGGAAAAAAATAAATGGAAGAAATAAAAGACTTTGGGGTGTTAATATTTTTATTTTTATAATACAAAATTCTCTTAATTTTATAAATTCAAAAATAGTATTGGAGGAGGATTTTAGAAGGTTAATATGAATTCTTAAAATTTAATTTATGTTGTTATAATATTTATAATATTAAAAATATACTCATAAGCATTAATTTATAATTTTTTTAAAAGAAAACACTCTTTTTAAAAATGTGAAAGATGTATCCATCTCCCTTATAATTTAATGTCCAAAGCTCTCCCTTCTCTCCCCTCTCCTCCAAAGGCTCTCTGTTAGAAATTTGGAGGGTATGACATGGATTCTTAAAATTTAATTTATGTTGTTATAATATTTATAATATTAAAAATATACTCATAAGCATTAATTTATAATTTTTTTAAAAGAAAACACTCTTTTTAAAAATGTGAAAGATGTATCCATCTCCCTTATAATTTAATGTCCAAAGCTCTCCCTTCTCTCCCCTCTCCTCCAAAGGCTCTCTATTAGAAATTTGGAGGGTATGACATGAATTCTTAAAATTTAATTTATGTTGTTATAATATTTATAAAATTAAAAATATACTCATAAGCATTAATTTATCATTTTCTAAAAAGAAAACACTTTTTTAAAAATGTGAAAGATGTATCCATCTCCTCTATATTTCCACGTCCAAAGCCCTCCATTCTCTCCCTCTCCTCCAAAGGCTATGCGTTGGAATTTTGGATGGTATGACTCTTGGGGGAGGCGAATAGGAAAACAAATACAAAAATATTCTATATTTTTTTTAATAAATGTTTTTGTAAAAAATGATACAGGAATGTTTATGATTAATTCTTTTTTATTTTTAAGTTATTATGCAAACATTTGAAAATCTTATGTAAGCTCTCAAAGCCCTAAAAAATCCTAGTGCAATATAACAGAGGAATTTTGAGTTTCTTCAAATTAAAGAAATTTTGAGGAGTTTCCTCAAAAATCTTATGAAGAGAAATAAAACTCTCAAAGTTATTTCATTCCATTTCAAAGTCTTTTAATTCTTTCATTTACTCATTCGTTTTTTCTAAAGTCATCCCATATTTGCCTCTCAAATGTCGTAAACAAAGTCTTAAAAAACACTGGAAGTATTTTGTTGAAAAAACACAACACCGTTTCGGGAAAATCACATGGAGATGGGGAATATTAATTTTGAAAGACATTGGATCCCAAGGTGCATAGGTGAAAGATGATGACACAGAAGTTGTATTGGGTGAACGACATGCACGTGAGTTTTGGTTGAAATCTCGAGGGTGACAATCTCTGCGTTAATTTTCTAACCAAGATCATATATCAATGGTTCTCTTGCAATGCATGTTGGATTAAGTAGGTGAGGTGAATTTGTTACCGAAATTGAAGACACATTAATGTTATTGACTTATAAATAGTGGCGTGGACTCTCTGAAATATTCCTACCAGTAAGTTACACTTACACATATCGTACTCTGTTTGAACCGTTACCGTTGAAGAATTTTTTTAAGGGCAGTCCTTCAAATCCAATCAAAATTATGATGGGAAGTATTTTGTTGAAAATGAATGACCCAAGTTGACTTTAATCCCTAGTACGGATAGGGTGAACTATGAAGAGCTTAAGTTAAGCGTGAGGAGGAACTCAAGTCCAGGTGGTTAAGGGACTTATAAGTAGAATGTCTTGGATTAGAGTGGTATTTTTTTTTGGTTTCACAATATATAGAAGGTCTTGATCAAATACTTTATCAGTCTCAAAATATAAATAAAAATGGATTAACATAAATTAATGTATTTAATATAAAATTTGGACTAAACATTAACTTATATTGATTAATTTTTGCTTACAATTTAAAACAGATGAAGTATAAAAATTTGATTTTTATGTACAAATAATGCATAATTGATAGTAAAATTCTTATCTACAAGTCTTTTACCCATGGAAAAAACAACATTTAGGGATGAATTTTGTTTGTAGGTAATTTTTTATTATTTTCTTTCCCAAAAAAAAATTTATTATTTTTTTTGCAAATTTGAGGGGCCCATAACTTTGAGGTCTTATGCTAAAGACCTTGTTGCATTTGCATAGAAATGACGCACGATTGTATTTGACCATTTGACGCATTAAAAAACTGTAAGAAATTAAAGGAAGAGAAATATAATTTTACCGAATTATATACTCTTATTAATTGTTGGTGTGTTTTGATTGTTGTAAATGCTGACAATTTCTAATTTTGTTTTTAGTCCATCTAAAAGTGTTTTTCAATTTTCGGTCCTTTAGATATTTTCAATCATAATTTTTTGTCTTTGGTTTTAAGTCAAATAAGGTATACCTTTCATATTCTTTAAAGATTTTTTTTAAAGAATGTTTAAAATATTATAAAAATATTTAAAAAAGTAGAACTTTTAAAAAAACATAAATTAAATATGAATTTTTAAGTGTCAAAAACATAAAAATTCTTATTTAATCCACCCTTGTTAAAAAATTCTAAATTTTTGCACGATAGAATTATATAATATACTAAACTTGACTAGAAAAAAAAATCAAAATGTCGAGTGATACACATGAGTTTATTTAAAGCAATGACCAAAAGTGGTGACAAAACATCTTTTAAGTACCAAATATTGAAGAAATTTTTTAGATGGAATAAATGCTAAATTTGAAAGTTTTGTAGGGACAAAAATCTTATTTAACCCAAAAATAAATAACACTAATGCACGTAGCATCAATTAGACGATACAATTATAAATAAATAAAATTAAACTTCAAAGAAGATTGAAAGTGACGCTCTTTTTGAGCCAATTTTTATTGTTGTAGATGTCAACGTGTTTACACCTAAAAATAATTATCCTTCCTTTAAAAAAGAAACCTAAAAATAATTATTCTATTAGCCGGAATTGATAGATAGACAATTAAAGGTTAGAAGAGTTTTTCCTTCAGGCCTATGGAAAGTTAGAGGAAGGCCACTAACTAAGTCTACTAACTAAGTACGTGGGTCTTGATGATCTCAGACCGAATCAAAGCTTAGTAGAATTAGACAATGGGGCATAAAAACCATGCTTCATTATCATCACATCACTAACCGCAGGGAACAATTGCCAAGGAAGCCCATTCATGGAAAGGTTGCACACTACGAACTTTGTCAACGAATTAATTAGAAATCTGATAGTCAAACGTACGTATGGGGCACGAAGAACCCCTCGTAAAGGGAAAATCAATGTGGCTATGTCATTTCGAACAATAGAAATAATTTTGCCTATAAAACACAAGTTATTTTCGCTATTTTATCCTTTTGCCATTCTGTCTTTATCGTATTTTTACATGCATTTCGTATTTTTGTGGCATCAAACTCAAACATTTGGCGCTCTACAAAACCCACAATTAAGAGGGAAAAGTTAGGACTTACTTTAGGAACTACGTATTTATAATCAACCATTAAACCCACAAGATTGTTTGTACAATATAAAGTTTGTTACTGTCTTTTTAAATTAGATTTAAAAATCGATTCATTATTGTTATTTTTGTACAAGACATATATGCATGATATGGATACATCATATATTAACTTGTGCTCCTTCTGATCTTGGTTTCTTCAAAAGCAAACTTGTGCTCCTTCTCAGAATTTTTTCTTCAAAAATATATTAATTTGTAATTATATTAAATTGCACTATTTTAGACTTGTATTCATGCCCCTTTTTGCTTATATTTGAGTCCAGATGAGTACCAACCAATAAACTAAGCACATTGCAGTTAAAAAGAATCTGATTAGCAGTCTTTGTACAACATGGGTGTCTACAGTTTTTCAAGATCAATACAATTATAGCTATCCTTCATCACATTATTCATTGACGACATGTCAAATGCAATAGAGATAGCTCCAACTCATATGCCAGGTCAGTGCCTTTTGAGCTGTAATAGTTTGTAGTTTGTGGTCCACTATTCTTGCTTATATCCCAAGTTAAATGATTGATTGTGCATATACATATATGTAGCTCAATACATGTATAAATATAACAAGAAAGTTAACGGGTTGTTTTCTTGTCTAACATGAAGACATATGAAACAGTTTGGACAACAATAACTTTTGAAAATGAGATCCTTTGGTAGGGCTATAATTAAGAAGAATAATGGCATTGTTGCACTTTGGTTTGGTAGGGTTAATGTGCGATAAAACATAGTATATGTCTACTTTGATTGGTTTGGGTCCTATCCTATGTCCATATAAGCAAGGGTCTTATCCACTGCGTCGACATATTGTAGTTTCAATCCAAAAATTATTGAGTGGCTAAAATTGGGCAACTGGGATTTGGAGATCCCAATTCTCTTTTTTTTCTTTCTTTTTTATGAAAATCCCCAAGTTTCGTCTCTTCACGAGGGAATGAGATAATTTATTTACTTTTTTTCCTTCTAATTAATGAATTTTAAAAGATGATATAAGAGACATTATTATTATTAAAAACATTGATACTAATATTTAAAAAAGAAACATTGATATTAATGCTTCTTAAAAAAATAACATTGATACCAAATACCAATGATTAGTATTTTGCAACCATTTTAAGTGAGATTTGAACCATGTTCCTTAAGCTTTCAAAATTAATTTTTTGTCTTTGAACTCTCACTTCATGCATTTTCTATTAATTGACTAAAAATTGCATTTTATAAAAAAACATTTCTATAATTAAAAATAGAATATTATAATTGAAAATAAATTACAGTGACACATTGATACTAATATTTAAAAAAGAAACATTGATACCAATGCTTCTTCAAAAAATTAACATTGATACCAATGATTAGTATTTTGCAACCATTTTAAGTGAGATTTGAACCATGTTCCTTAAGCTTTCAGAATCAATTTTTTGTCTTTGAACTCTCACCTCATGCATTTTCTACTGATTGACTAAAAATTGCATTTTATAAAAAAACATTTCTATAATTAAAAATAGAATATTATAATTGAAAATAAATTACAGTGACACTTGCATCCATATATTAAATGCATTTTATTGATGTGTGTTACAAGTTTGTTTAAAATAGTAGGCCAAATATCTCCCCGGATCATTTAAGTTTTATGTTTGTTTCAGATAGATCCTTTAAGTTTATAAGGTTTCAGATAGGTCATTTAAGTTTGAAGTTTGTTTCGGATAGGTCCTTTAAGTTTCTAAGGTTTCAGATAGGTCCTTTAAGTTTCAAGTTTGTTTCAGATAGGTCCTTTCTATCAACCTCCGTTAAGCCAAAGTTGATCTGTCTATTAAGCCAAAGTTGATCTGGTTCAGGAAAAAATTGATGCCAAGTGTTAGAGAGAGCCACCTCACCCATTTAACGGACATATCGGCTTTGACTTAACGGACAGAACAACTTTGATTTAACGGAGGCTGATAAAAAGGACCTATCCGAAACAAACTCGAAACTTAAAAGACCTATCTGAAAACTTAAAAACTTAAAGGATCTATCTGAAACAAAAGCGAAACTTAAAGGACCCAAGGAAGTATTTGGCCAAAATATTATAACAATCTCTCCCACAAAATTTTAGATTTTTTCAACAAAATACGAATTTTAAATGCTAAAAACTGAAGAAAAAAAATTCATATTTTTAATTAATTCCATAAACATTCTACATCTCAAAGCTTAATGCTAAATTAAATCAAAGGATAAGTTAACTATTTAAATAAGGGTCCTGCTAACCAGTGTTTCAGGGGCACCAATTAAGTTTACTATAAAAGAGAATTATTACTATAAAAGGATGTTGCTTTTGACATTATTATCAATTAATTACACAATTTCAATGCATTAACTGCTATATAATTTTCTTTTTCATATTCTTAACCAGTGCCCCGGGGACACTGATTAGCATTTCCCTTTAAATAATTAAATCATACTTGAAAAGCAGTAATAACATAACCATAATGCTTGTGGTCGTATTCAAATATTTTTGCAGTGCTACTGGATCCTTGGCAAGGCCAACAATGTCAAAGCCATAAGAGAAATGCTCTTCTCTCATTTGGTTTTGTTCATTCCCGTTTAACGTGAGTTAACTCACGCTCAGAAATGCACCTACGGAAATGAGCAAAGCCAAATTTGAGAATAGCAACTCTCAAGCCATAATCCCCATGCATTTTCGAGATACGATGGCTAGCCATACAAAATAGGACCAAGCCAACGGGCCAAACTTTTCCATACGTGCTGAACGGTTCTTAACTACCGTTTAGGTGAAGTTATTTTCAGAAGTTTGAAATGCTTGTGAGCAAGCAAAGGAGTCTAAAGAGCGATTTTCGTCCTCAAAGCCCAAAAGATTGTGACACCACAACTATTGCTTTAGTTTTGTTTTATTTGTGATTGACACCACAAATTTCTTAAGGCTCAGTCTAGGGTGGGAGAACTTGATAGGTCTACTACCGTAGGCAAGTAAGAAATTTATTTTTTTTGTTGATAAAAAGTAAGAATATTGTTTTTCAGCCATTAGATAGTGAAGCTCTATGGTTATTAACATACACTCACAACACCAAATAACTTTTACTTTATTTTCACTTTCCCTATTCCCTCACCTCTTCCAAATCCACCCACCATTGCAGCTACAGAAAATTGTTGGGAAATTTTTGGATTTTTATCCTATGAATTTTCTTAAATAAAATTTGATATTGTTAATATCAGCAAATTATGTTCAAGAGTATGAATGTTTATCTTATGAATTTCCTGTACACACCCAGATTTGCCCCGTCGTAGCCGGCCAACCGCATCACCATCTCCGATGACATCCTCGATGTTGACCTCTTCCTCCGTTCGTCTGACCCATCAACGCCGATCACGAACTCGGAGCGTTGCCAAGATCTGAACCCACCATCGCAAATCTGTGTCTTTTTTTTTTAGTTTTCTACAATTTCTTCTTTTTATGCGATTCATGAGATTAGAAGATGGTGGTAATAGATAAGAAGAGAGAGAACAAAACATTAGAAATCTTGAATCAGATGAACCTTGCTATTTAATCGATGATTCCATTGTTTATTTTGGACTAATTTCATTGATTATTTTTGTGGTAATAGCCAAGGAGTTATTATTATTAATCTGTTATTAAGAGAAAGAGAGAAACCGAATGAAAAAATAAATTAGTGTGAAATGTTAAATTTTGATAACAAACAAAGATGAGTATATGGGGCATTTGTTGTCTTCCATCGAAGATCTTTGTGTTGTTGGCTTTTTGCAGAAAGGAAGACGAAGAGAGGTTAAGGGAAGGATGAGTTACAGAGGAGAGAGAACAGAAATTAATACGGTGTATGCGGGTGTACGGTGAACCTGCAGGTTTTTCACTTGCCTACTGTGGGAGACCTATTAAGGTCTCTCACCCTAGAAGGCGCCATTTCTTAATCCATCCCAATGATACTCTTTGTTTTTTGACCGGGCTAAAGACCACAATTCCTTTCTAAACATATCAAATCAACTTTTTTTCTCTCTATGGAATACTTGTAAGTTGTAACTGAAGAAGGACTAAAGAGTTTTCGATAGAAAAAAGGAACCAAATATAACTGTGAAGTTACTGAGACTCTGGGAGATCAAAGGAATATAGTTAGAACTTAGAAGCAAAAAAGTTACAACGAGAAAATGAGAACAAGAAGTATCATTTTAGATTTTTAGCAGATACATATCCTAGTCCTAGTTCTGAATTTTGATTCCTAACAGAATTTGAACAAGAAGTATCATTTTGGATTGTATATGGAACATTTTGTAATTTGTTCAAGTTTCTATATTATTATGTTAGTTTAGTTTAAAAGATGCATTACTACTCAAATTTATTCAAAATTTACACATGATTTATACTCCGTAAAGCCCTCTGACAATGTATATACAGGGTAAGATACCAATCCCGGTGCAAAAAGTATAAAAAGAATACATAAAATATGTAGTAGACACATTAATTAAAATAACCATTACATAAGAATATATACTTTAGATACAGCTATATGGTTGTCTTATTTTATTGCAAGACAAAGATGCTTACTAAAGATCAAAGTTTCTTCTTCATTCAAAATTCCAAAACCAAGAGATCAAGCAATTCTCTCTTTTATGAACTTTATCAAAAGCAAAACTCTTATAAAGACTGAACCACAGAAGAATGACACCACTCAGAAGCACCAAAAACTTTTGTGTCATAACAAGTTCCCTATAGCTAAGTCTTGCACTTATCTCTTCTGTCACCTCTTATACTGTAGTAACCAGCAAGATGCGTTCTTATAGTACCTCAATTTTGGCTCACTTGTTTGGCATCATTGCCCTCATCCTTATGCTTGTTTGGTTGCTGCATTATCGTGAGGGGATTGAATATGACTCTGGAAATCCACTTCGTGTTTTCAATGTATATTTCTTCTTTAATTGATTGTTTATACTTAGCAATTGGTCACATTCTACTTTATCTGAATTTTTCTCCATTCTCCAGGCTCACCCTTTTCTGATGTACTTTGGGTTCATTTTCCTTGTTGGTCAAGGTATATATTTTTTATTTCAAGTTTTAAGATAGGTGGTCCGATGTGGATCAATACTTAAAAATCACATAAACATATTTACATTGAGACATTGAGGTGTTTGGTGTCGGTCTAACAAAAACAAGAGAAAACAAATATGAATTGAGTTTTTGAAGCACAAATATGTTTTCTTTTGTTTTGTCAAATTAACATCGATCATACCACATGTTATAAGATAAACCGTAAACTTCTATGTCCAAAGTGCAACATCACTTACCATTGAGGTTTTCAAACGATTTTGAAGTATTGATCTATTTAGTCACTATGACGGTCCACCGTAGAACTTGCATATTTCTTATTATCAAGTTCCTTGTATTTTTTTGAAGAAGTTCCTTGTATTTTAAAGCTAATAAAAGCATATTTTAGAAGTTGTTTTAGTTAGAGAGAACATTTTTATTATTTTTTCACTACTTTTACTACTGATTGCAAAATCATGTCAATTTTTAATGTTTTCTTTTTTAAAATTTGTACTTTTTTTTATTGTTTCATGTACAAATATTTGAAAATAAGAAACAAAGTAAAAGTTAGGGACATTTTTACAATTAAGAGTAAACATTGGCAATGTTTTCTCAAACAAAATACTATTAGATACCAATTAATTGACTGATTGAATTGGTGTTGTTTACTTGGAGCAGCAATAATGTCTTACCACACAGTACCAGGCACACATGAAACACAGAAGATTGTTCACATGACACTTCATTTCATTGCCATAGTTCTTGGAATTGTTGGTATATGTGCTGTTTTCAAGTTCCATGATATGGTGAACTTGGTTGATGTTTACAGCCTCCATTCATGGATTGGCCTTGGCACCTTTTGCTTGTTTGGCTTGCAGGTAAACTCTTATCCCAATAACATTTAAATTTAACCAAAAGCATGGCTTTGAACAAAAGTTTTACACAAAACATTTAATATCATTTTATATGGTATAAACCCACTTGAGTTGGCTTGGTGGTAATTGCCTAGAACCAGGAGTGTGTTCCTCCTCAAGGTCTGACGTGTGTCACTCTTTATAAACTATTTTTGCAGTGGCTTTTTGGACTGACCTTCATGTTTCAAGGAACAAGACAATCAAGGGCTGCACTGGCTCCATGGCACATAGCTGGTGGTAGAGCACTATTTTACATGGCAATTTGTGCTGCACTAACAGGCTTGATGGAGAGGTCTGCTATGTTAAAATTAATGCCACACCAAAGAGAATCCCATTTGATTAATTTCACTGGTCTAGCAATTCTCTTGTTTGGAGTTTTTGTTGATATGACAGTTGGTTTGGCCCATTTTGGTTAAGTCAAATTGCATTCCTCAACTCCGATACTTGGATTGGTTCATTATTCTTTACTTATGTATGCATATGTATTTTAAATTTTGTGGCTTTTGTAATTGGGTCGTTCATTAAAATGAAATGGTTTGTATAATATTTTCTATTGGGTCGTTCATTAAAATGAAATGGTTTGTATAATATTTTCTTAATATTAGAATTTCGTTTGACTTGTGTGTGAGATATAAGTTGATTAATTCATAATACAAATTGAAATATTGTACTTACTGCAAACCAGACTTTATTCACATAAAATTCTCCAAGTTACAAAACACATTATATGAAGAAAACACATACACATTAGAATAAAGAAAAGAACAGCATTCTAATACAGAACTTGTTATGTGTTTAACCAGAGATATCAATGGTCTTAACTTCAGGCTTCTTAACCTCTTCCTTAGGCACAGTGACAGTGAGAACACCATTCTCCATTGCAGCTTTCACTTGATCCATTTTAGCATTCTCAGGCAATCTAAACCTCCTCATAAACTTCCCATTGCTACGCTCCACGCGATGCCATTGATCGTTCTTATCTTCTTTCTCAACACTTCTCTCTCCACTTATCTGCAGAACTCTATCATCTTCAATCTCTACCTTCACTTCCTCCTTCTTCAGTCCTGGAAGATCCGCCTTGAACACATGAGCTTCTGGAGTCTCCTTCCAGTCCACACGGGTGCTAGCAAATGCTGAATTTGAATTGGGGAATGGAAGATCCTTGAATGGATCCCAAACGTCAAGGGAGAATGGATCGATTCTGCCCCTGCCACCGAAGAAACTTGGAATCAGCGACATTTTCTTGTTTTGAATGCTTTTTTGATGATAGTTATGGAAATGAATCTTGTTTGTTTTGTTTTGTGATTTGAATTACTTTGATGGTTTGCAAAAGGAGACTTGATGAGGTATTTAAAGGAAATGGAGGAGGAAGCTAGTTTTTGCTAGAAAATTCGATAACTGTCTAGTTGTTTCCGCGCCAAATGCGGGAGAATGTTAACGATAAATAGAACGTTCTGGATACTTTCAATCACCATGAGTTTGGGTTGGGCTTTGAGCACCACATTATTTGAATTTGTTCTAAAACGAATGTTATGCCATGATTGCTCAATATGACCCCCAAATTATATCATGACTCAAAAGTTACAAATCATAATTTCAAATTAAAATCAATTATGTTCGTCATCAACTAAACATATCAAAATCAATTTTATGTATTAAAAGTTAAATTTGGCTGATCCAAACATAGGCACAACATGTATATAATTTTCGTAAGTCAATTGTTAGAAGTATGAAATTGATACAATAGTCATTTTATGGGAATATTTTGAGTTTGAATTCCAACCTATATTATAATATACTAATAACCATGAGTGCCATGTAAGCTCAGTCTAAGGACATCCGATTATAGGGGTATGGGTTCGAACATGTGACTCCTCACTTATTCACACTTTAGTGTGAGATTTGGATTTGTCATTGGACAAAGATGCACTTAGTTTATTTTCCTAGTAATAAGAACTCAAATCACATAAATTTATTGTGATTTTTCAAATCGCATTTATGATGTTCGAACGTGGTATTTAACATCATAAATTTATTGTATTTTTCTTATTCTATTTTATCATATAATTTTTTTATTGAGTCAAAAAGTTTTTTGATGAATATACCTTTGCCTTGTTGGTTTATTGTAGGTTGGATAGCTGATGACACAGGATTTGCTGATCCCTCATAGATCATGCTTTTGTCATTTGGATCTAAACTAGTGAAGTTAAAAGTCAAAGAGGATGCATAATCAAGTCAAGAGTAAGAAAATAGACAACAGCACTAATAAGAAATAATAAGGGAAATTAAGATTGGGGAACTGCAAAGGTCACTATTGAGAACTATAAGGTTCAGCTGAAATTTGTAAAGATTATTAGTTTACAAAAAATGTTAGAATAAAATCATAGGAATAAGTCTCATTGTATATTTTAAGCTAGCTAGCTCAATGATGTGTTGGTAAACAACTTATATGACATAATGTACATAACTTGACCTTTTTGAAAGCATATTCTCTTGTGAAAGTCTACTCAAAGGTTTCATATGACCTATTCTAATGGAAAGTTCAAGGGATGAATGACCAATGAATATAAATTCTATGCATAAAAAAGAGTATATAATTTTTGAAAAAGCTATTCTAATGGTTTAATTTTTGAAAAGTCTACTCAGAGGTTTCATATGTAAAGTCTACCCAAAGGTTTCATATGACCTATTCTAATGTAAGTTCAAGGACTTAAAGACCAATAAAGATAAATTCTATGCATAAAGAGAGTCTATGATTTTTGAAAACGCTATATGATCTAATTTTTAAAAAATAACATAAAAAAGAGTCTCAAGTCAAAGGTTTCAATATGACCTATTCTAGTTCATGGACTGAAAGACCAATAAAGACAAATCTGGTCTTGAAGTAAATAGTACTGTATGTGTTAAATCATGAGTTGAAATCTGTCGAGGAGAAATCATTTGAATCTCTCTCATTCCAATTAGAAAATTCTAGTTACTAGATAAGATAGGATCAAGTTGTATATGTCCCCCAATCGAGCAGTTTGGTTTATTTCCACTAATCTGTAAATTTTCAATTAGATTTTTCCTTGTGGACAGCATTACCTCTCTAATTATTTTTGTGAGGCTTCAATCTGAGATGTACACGTTGATCCATTAGGCACGGTAAATGTAATGGAGTATTAAACATAATGAAAAGAATAGTTGTAGTAGCATAAAAAGAGTACAATGATTGCATTTCTCAAGCACGATGAAGTTGGGTTTTACTTTACTTTAATGTACTAATGGCAACTTAAAAGTGTCTTGGTTCCATAAATAATCAAATGTTTGGTAAAAGCCACGATTACGAAATCAGCTTAGGAAGAAATTAAAAACACTAAGATGTGATGCCACATTGAATAAGAACACTTCATTTTAATGGATTAAAGTTAAGAATAACTTTTACAATAAAAAAAGGATGGTTACATAGGAGAGAGACATACACAATAATATTAAGAACATGTTCTACGGTCGATACAGTCCTTATAAGTTATATGTGGCCCATTCTTTAACATAAAAATTCATTATTATATTTAAGAACCATATTTCGAATATATGCATAGGATAAAGTTAAATACGAAGGCACGTAGCTCAAAATGAAACCATGAAAGGATTCATATTCCCTTTATTAATCATCACCTTGGTGAACTTGTTCCAATGTGACCAAATAAATAAATCCCAGAAATACAATATTTAACCAAAGTGCTTGAGCATTATCCTTTTTTATGCTCCATCCACCAAAGAGTACCAATAATTTTGGACCAAAACTATTCCTGTCCAACAGTTTCTCTCAAATGCTCCAAGAGAGTATTTTTCAGGGTACAAAAAGTATGTCAGGAAGGGCCACTAAGTTTCACATTATTATTATGTCCTCCCAAATTATGCAAAATATATAACAGAAATGTTAAATTGACACATAAATTTGACAAAAATACTGTGTCCTCCTCTTGTGTATTTTTGTAATCCATGTAAATTGTATAAAACGAAAAAAGTATGTGAGATAAAGATAGAGCTAAATGATGTCTAAAATTGTGTTTAAATAACACAGCTCAATATATAAGCAATGAAACACCAAAATCTTGAGTCTATAAACTGAAAATTGAAAATCATCCATTCTGGAAACAGCCAGAATACCACAGCAGAACTTCAATAAATTAAACATGTTTTAGCAGTATCCTGAGTAAGAAAACAAAATAAAAACAACTAAAAATATATGAAAAAAAGTTAAACCCAATGCTGCTTTGTTGCCTCCATTCTCGCCAACAAACCATCAATTTCATCTTGCATTTTCTTTTTCATTTTATAGTAATCAACACAAGAATTTTCCACAACTTTCATTTCATCCAATTTCTTCCTCTGCGTTTCCTCAGTATCATTCAGACAGAGTTTTGAAAGCTTTGTCGCATACTCTTCATCCATCTGTGCAGTTTTTGTCCTGATCATCTTCTGGAACCCTTCTGCAGCCCTCCTTGCTTCATCTGCTTTGGTTTGGAACATTTTCGCTTCTGCCTCCTTTATCCGAACAATGCTCTCCAAACTTTCAATTCCACCTTTGCTTAGTAAAGCCGCTAATTGAAGATCGTCGTCATTTTTTAGTTCGCTAAAGATGGTAGCCTTGATGTCTTCTTTGGATGGGGCACCAGAATGTGGCCTAGTAGTAGAATAGCTCGACTCATAAGCGTATTTCGGTATTGAAGAACTAGATTTTGGAAGAGACAGCGTGTCCTTTGGAAGGCTGGCTTGAGAGGCTATCAATTCCTTTGAAGAGAAAACAGAAGCCGGAAAGTTTGCCATGTTTTCAGCATCTATTCATCAGAAAAATGATCTCTCAAAAGTTAGATATCAGACATAATTATAGGTCATTCAATTACAACAAACAAGCTTCATCACAAATAGCTTATCAATAATCAATAGTTAAAGCTAAAGCAGGAAAAGGCCTTCTACACAAGATGACACACAACAAAAAATCACAGGGTCACACGTAGTTTGAATAGCTACATCAACACATTCAACAGTACCAAAGAGAAAAGCACATTTCAATCACTTTATTATTGGTGTTAGCGTGTAAGTACTTAAATACAAAATACCACTGCTTGCTGGGACATAAATAGCTTGACCAGGGAGGGTAGAATATGGAAATAGTGTCATACCAAATTTGTAACATAACACCCATACCATATTAGGCATAAATATTCAATGTAACACAGAATTCATTGTTCATTCTAATCAAGCATCAAAAGACCTAAAACAATTACATTAAATTATTTTACTGATCTATGATAATAACTTATTAAATTCTAACAAAATTTTAATATTGAAGCTGAATACTGTAAGTGAATGTAGAGAAAAAGTTTAATTAATTGTCAAACAAACAAATGGAGGTTAATAAAACATCATGTAGAGTCTCAAATCACTTCATACATACCATTCAAATAGATTTGCTTTTGTTATGAAAAGTTTATGATCAAAGTGTTCACAAGAGAGATTTTGGCTGTTTCTTTTACAAAAATAATGAAAACCAAATATGCTTATAATCCCACTTCAAAAGCAATATCAATAAACTCAAATTTAACTTGCCCTGAATTTCCTGTCTTAGAAAAATGTTGCTGGAAAACTGTGGATGTCTATCCATCCTCATAATTGTTTGATTTTCGCCTTTGAATAACCAAACGCTAAATTCAATTTACATTATATCTGGTCTCCTTCTGAATTGTCTGTTATTTGTTTAATTGTTTAAAGAGCATGATGAATAAGAGAATTTCACAACAATATATATTAAATATTTATCAAAAGTAATGTTTATCCACCACCTTCATATGAAAATTGGTATCCTCCCCTATTTACAATCCTACCAAATCAAATGCTACAGGCAATTGTTTATTTAAATAAACGCATAAACTTAATTACGAAAAACAGATACCATAGTCCAGACACTTACAGTTGAAAAATTGCATGATCTGATTGCAGGCTTCTGAAGGAGATACTATTTTAGCTTGAAGCTTTAATAGCAAGTCATCCGTTTTCAAATGCAATTCCTTCCCTTTGCGATCCTCACTTCCCATGAAAATCCTCCTCACACAATCAAGCTCTTTCAACAAGGTTTCAAACCCCCAATCCTTTGCACAAGACATGAAAACATCTTTAACAAATCCAAACATTTCTGATGCATGTTCACATCCAATACAATGAAACTGTATTTCCGTGGTACCAGAAGGTCCTTTCAAGCTCGGTCCTGGTTTGATGAGCTTCTTCTGGATGCCACAAACAGCATGGCACCAGTGTGAACAAACATCACATCCAATCCAACTACAAGTATTACTTGCACAATCAAAGTTCAAACAAATAGGACACATACAAGAGCTACAAAACCCTTTGTTTCCCGAGCAAATCTTACAGTCACAATCATCAACAGGAAGCAAACTCTTGCAGGTAACATTTCTACACCTCCTATACAAGAAAACCTCTACCAACTCAGGTAACTGAAGATTACCGTACAAGAAGCTGGACAGTCCCATCTTGACAGCGACTAAAATCTCCAACTGAACTTTAGTGCCCTTCGAAAGAGTCTCCTTAGAAAGATCAGACCTTCTTTCAAGCATCTTTTGAAGGTTGGATAACTCTTCTTTCTTGGTCTCAATAAGACTCTTCAAGTACTCCTTGGTTGATGTCACAACTTCCTCGGCCAGCTCCTGAATTGTCAATGAAAAAATAGGAACAGACTCCCAAATAATTTCCCTAACAATCCTCTCTGGTTTTGAAACATTCTTACCACCATCTAAACCTTCAAAACCCCTCAAATTCTCAGAATTTCTACCCCTTGAATCCCCTGAATGAGTCTCAAACCTATGTCTAGCAGGCAATTCAGAAGGAAAAAAAGAATGGTTTTCAGAACTAGTCGTTTTATAATGACTACTAGTACCTTGTTGCATAAATGAATTTAAACCAGTTCCATTTCCAGTTCCACCACCAGGATTTGCCAAAGCAACAACACCATCACCAATTGGCTTAAACCTGCTATGCACAGAACCATTAGTCCCTTCACCACAGTTCCAAATTTGATCGTCTTTACTCGCGGAATAATCAAAATTATCAGTAGAATTACGAGTTAAAGAACAACTTGGATTATGTGAAAATGAAAAGGCGTTTGAATAAGAATGAGACAAAGGTGCTGTATAATCATTTGAATATGAAGTATGAGTAGTTGAAGGCCTGCTAGGTTTTGCTCTAACAGGTTGATGATGATGATGATCACCATTGTTGTGAAAAGCATTTGAAGCAGTAAGAGAAAGAGAAACATCAGGTAAACCAAGAGAAAGATCCAGTGTCTGAACCTTTGGTCTCTTATCCCGAATATTACTCTCTCTTTCAACATCTTCTTCAACAGATCTCTTTGAAGAATCACTCAAACTAAGAAAATCTCTTTCAACCCATTTTCCTCCATCTTGATTTGAATTCTCAGAAACCATAACCTCTTTACCCTTTTGACTCAAAAAGCTTTCACCTTGAATCTCCTTCAATCTTTGGTTTCCACATAGATAACTCAAGGTCAATTCTTGAAAACCTGAGTTACTACCAGAAACCATGGTGGACCCACCAACACCACCACCACCCATGTCTGAATCTCTCATAAAAACAGCATCTTTATCATCTGGGTAACGTTTGTTTGGATCAAAATTGGGTCTTGATAACTTGCTTCTGGAGTTTTCACCATCAGAATCAGTAACACCATTACGAAGATCTTTACCAGCAATCATGGCAGAGAGAGAGAGAGAGAGAGAGAGAGAGAGAGAGAGAAACTAAGGTTGATAGTTTCAACTCAGAAAGAACATAAAAAGTGAATAGAAAGAAGTGAATTTAAATGTTTTTTTATGCTATGATTGTGCTTGGTTTCGGTTTTTCAGCGTAACATAGGTAATTGCTATGATTTCAAGCAACGGCTGGATTTATATTTTTCAACCGTTCACACTCACGGTGCAAAATTTTAGACTAAAAATTTGGACACATTTACAACAATAAAGAAATAAAGAAAAAAATAAATGAGTAGGTACTTTATGTCTTTTAAATATTGTCCAAAAATGTTGTGTCCAAAATTTTGTACCACTGAAATATTTTCACCATAGGGACTAATCTCCATGAAATGCACTTTTTTATTTGCAGAGATAAAGTGAGAAACAACATCTACAACTCATGAGCAATTTTTATTTGAAAATCTCAAATTCACACACAAATATAAAAAATTAAAAGATAAATGATTTTGTCAAATCATTAAATTTTTTCTTTTTTAATTTTTTTCAAATGTAAATCTAATTGGATTTGTGTCTAAGTTAAAATTGTCAAACTCAAATATTATTTTGTGTTGCTTGAATAAATTTTTAATTTTTTTAGGGAAATTTTTTATCGTCATGTAATTTTCAACCGTTCATAAAGTAGTGTATATGGAAGGTTTTTTTTTTTTTGACTGAAATGATTATTTAAATATTTTTGATGGAAATGTTTATTTAAAATTATTATTAGAAATATCAGGAGATGCTTTTCTGACTTTATTTATGAGTAAAAAAGCAAATATTAAGACTAGAAAATTTGGATTTTAACTCTTGTCTAAGTTAACGGCACTGTCACAGGTCTAAGTAACGGCAACAACAAAGCATGACTTGTTCCTTTTTCATGCAACCTCATCTTCGGCGTTGTTTCTTTCAATTTGTTTTTCTTTTCCTTTTTTAACAAAGCAAGAACAGTTTAGGTTCACGATAAGAGGAGAATGTCTCGCTTCACAGACATGATTAGAGTTGGCTCACATGGTCATAATTGAGTTTAATTTGCATATATTGTCTTTAATTGTCTATAAAATTCTTTAATTTTACACGGTATTTCAATCTCAAATCTTGCTCAATCAAACAGTATAATTCTCTTAATTAATATACATTCAAAATACAAATGTTTTTATACTAGTTTAAAACCCGTGCAAAGGGAAATTTTATGCTGATTTTTTTTCATGTATTTTAATTTATGTTGATAATATTTAAAATACATGTCAAAATATATGTATATCTTACCTATAATGGGTATATACGTATCTTTGAGGTGATTTTTTTATTCAATTGTTTCCTTTTATTTAAATTATTTTATCATTTTAGATTTCATAGATAGACGTAATCATGCTAGCAACAAAAGTTGAACACATGATTTTGCGAATAAGTTGGCTCTTTACCAAATGCACCAACTTTCATCGACTATTTTTATAATATTATTTAAGTTATTTCATTATTTTAATGATATCTTTTGATCTTACTTGCCAAAAACTATTCTTTTTATATTTGAGTGCAATAGAAAATCTCTAGTTTAATTAATATAAAATGAAGTGGGCTCTATTTAAACATGAGTTTTTTATTAAAAAAAAAAATCTATCTAAAAATGCTTATTCAAAGTTAGAAAGGAAGGTCTTTGATCCAAAAACTAATATGATATACATGAAAAGAAATCTATTAAAAAAACAACTAACTTTAATAACCTAAATCAATTTAAACGGAAACACAACCTATGTTAAAAGAAACGAAAAGCTTATATTTCACCACAAAACTAACTTAAGAACAAATAAAAAAAAATTAACTTCATCTTGAAAGATACCAACCCGTGAAGTGAAATGATACATATTTTATGGTAAATCATCTTTGACAAACCTTGTAGATTTAGTGTGATACACTTTGTCTATCTTGAAATTGTGCTTAATAGTCCACTAAAGTTTGTAATTTATCTTTTGAGTTGCATGCTTGGTGAAGAAATCTCTTGGTTTAGCTTTGTGATCCTTGTATTAGACTTTTTCCTTGCTATTTCTATCACATCTTAATAAAAAAAACTAATTTTTCATTTTTGACATTTCTTATCACACTAATTTTTTATTAAATGCAAAACTCTTTCATGTATTGCATTAACTTTTTTTGAAGAATAAATTAATATTGTTTAAAAGAACAAACATAACTCTATCTCGTATTTTATTCTCCTTCAACTAATAACTGAAAAAAGAAATACTCATTCATTTCAAAATAAATGTTGCAGTTTTAAAATGATCAATATTCATCTAACTTACTTTGACAATTATTTTTAACTAATATATCAATATAAATGTTAGCATGTAAGATGTTGCTCAATTTGTCTCAATGAATATTTTTTTTTTAAATAAAATTTTCATAATTTTCTATTATAGATAACTAAAGATATTAATAGTCAAAGTTGCGTATTGACACATGTAAAGTGGTTGAGGGCGACGTGTGTACATTGTCAAAGCTCCATCAAAGAGGAAAACAAAAATGAAACAAAAAAGAGTCAATAATGCTAGTTGAATGAGAATCAATTGACATGGAAAAATGTGCACCTAAATTCAATGTAATATTTGTTATATATCAAAACTTTTTAATGGCATATTATACATTTTCCGGTCACTATTATAAGGAAAATTCGACGTTATAGGTTTATTCAATAAACGATGTATGTGGTCTATATGTAGACCACATACACCATTTATTGAATTTGTGCTTAAACAATGAATTTTGGCTTCTAATAGTGGTCGGAGGGTGTATGAAAATTTCACTGTATCTACAAACTACCATATTCGTTCTAAATTATGTCATTCTAGAAATTTTACATATATTAAAAAATGCAATTAATATTGTATAGAAACAGCAATTATAAGTTATTTTACAAAAATATCATTCATCGTTTAAAAGAATTGTAAAAAGATAAAGTGATAAATAGTAAAGAACATAATGGAAAAATAAGCATTAATGATCACTGATATTACGATATATAATTTAAAACAAACAAATTTTGATAGAATGACATATAATTTGAAACAGAGGGAGTACGTTGAAACTACTCGTCGTTTTGGATCGTTTCTCTAAAAGAAACATTTATGGATCGACTATAATGTTATTAGGGAATGTTACTTTGAATTTTAAAATTACACCATTTATGCAAGTTTTGTTGACATTTACTTAATATTTGGGCGAAGAATGGGTAATTTTTGTCTATAAAACTTAATTGATTCATAATTAATGTATAACTTAATTTTTGGACAGAGAATGGGTAACTTTTGTCTATAAAACCCAATTGATTCATAATTAATGTATACATATTGATAGACTTTTGTCTCAATTAATGCATTCAATATTATTTTTAGCATAGAACAAATTGAGATTACTTTTTATTGAAAAAAATAAATTTAGTATTAGAAAAAATATCGGATCAACTTAACTCATACTTGAACCATAAAAAAAAAAAAAGTCAATTTCATATATTAAATAATTTTTTCTTAGATAAATCATATGTTTTTGTTCGTGTCATGGAAATCAAACAAAATCATTTAATAGTGTATATATGGGGTCTTTATTTATCATTTCGAAATAATTATAACAGAGTTGTAGGTTGAACGTTGTGAATGTAAAGCAAAAGCGAATTGATCTTATCATATTTATCATAGAGATTTGGTCTATGATTTTTGAATGAAATCAGAGTTTTTTTTAGGTGAGAATAAAATTAGAGTTATTTCCATTAAATTTCATATTTTATATGAAATTTCTTTTGTTTTTTTGAAAGTATATTTGAAATTTCTATAATTCATGTATATTTAATTTTTTTAAAATTAGAATAAAATTAGAGTTATTAACAAAAAAAATAAATTAGAGTTATTAAAGTGTATATATTATGTGTGTGTGTCGTGTATATATATATATATATATATATATATATATATATATATATATATATATATATATATTAAGGCTTGCTTTTAGCTACTGAAGTATAATTTTTTTAGTTCAAGCAGAAAAAACAAAAAACAAAAAAATTAAGAACATGCGTAGACAAAAATTTATTTATACTCAAATACACAACATATATATAAATAAGCGTTGACCGACATATATATGCAGTAAAGGAAACAAAACACTAAACATATAAAAATAAACACTTATAAACGTTTTTTTTATTTCTTTTTAAGTTTAGGATTATCGTATAATTTATTTCAAATTTAAACATTTAATTGATAAAAAAGAATTTATTGATTTGTTTGTTTATTTTCTGAGTTGCTTTGTTAATGGAATATTTGATGAATTTTTTAGTTGTCCATTAGTATGTTATTGTAATTCCCCTTTAAATTGTTTGAAATATGATCGGTATTTGCAAAAGGAAAATGATATATGTACACTTATATAATTCAAACACCCTAAGAGAGAATAAAATAATATATATATATATATATATATATATATATATATATATATATATATATTAACCAACACAAAAATATATCTCTTTCGGTTGATAATGATTTGAATGTTTTTACATTCAATTATTTTGTAGGAGATCATAAACACCGTTACGAAATGCATGTGTGTAATTAAAAAAATCTCTCATAAAAAAATAAAATAAAAAATACAAACAAAATGAAGCATTTTCTTACATTCAATAAACTTGTACTACTAATGTTACATACGATAATTGTTACATAATATTACAAAGAAATATTATTATCAATTAAAAAAAGATAAAGAAATTCATAACATGAAGAAAGAAATGTGAAATTGCTCACATATAGTACATATAGTCGTGGGTTGAACGTTGTGAATGAAGCAACAATGAATTTGTCATCATATTTATAGTAGAGTTTTGGTCTAAATGATTTATTAGAGTCTTTTGATATAACTCATGTATATTACTATTCTATTGTCAAACCAACTCAATTATGACGTAATATTTTTCATTAAAATAATTTATTGGACAATAATTATTATATTATTTCTCTGATTCATTTTTTAAGAGGCTTATTTTCCTAATTTTTCTAATTCATGTGTTGGACTAATATTTATGTGAACAATTTGCAATAATTTTAAATTTGAAAATAGTTACACGTATTTGTAGATACCCGTATTACAAAATTACAAAATATAATATAAAAAGGGAGAATTTCATAGCATTATTTGATAGCTTTTTTCTTCATATATCTATATATAATATAGATATAGATTATCTTATTACTTTTGTTAGAGGTTTTTTTGTACGGGCCTTTTGTTGTTCAAGTGACTATGATAGTGATATTCTCCATTTCAACAATAGAAAAAAATATTTTAAAATAAAGAAACACTAATAAAATAATATTTTAATGATTTGTTCTATTATTTTTGGTTATATACTTATAAAATACTTATAGAAAATGTGAAACAAAGCATTTTAATAACATCTTAATATGTGGAGTTAGTTCAAACATGTTTGCTTTCTTGCAATTTTACTAACAAATTGAAAATCATTTAATTCTATTTTTTAATTTTTTTTTGGTCTTAGATGAAGTGGTAAGCCACTGAAATTAAACTCACACACAACTGTGAGGTCCCGGGTCATGACGTCTGACCTTGCAATTTCGACATTTATCAGTTGAGCTAGGACTTCTAGACATTATTTTAATATCCCAATAAATTAAAATTATGGGCCAACATTATTTCCTTTCATATAAATCTTCGGTGCAAATTTTCAACCCCATTAATTTAGGTGTGTAATGCCAAATTAATATCATAAAAAAATTTATTTGACAATGAAGAGAATTTACTTGCTAATAAAAATGAAGAGAATTTACTTATTTTTTTAACCTGATTCGAAATCAGCTAATAAGTTATAATTAGTATTTTAATGCAAATGTTAACGTAATATTTGCTAGAGAAAGCAATTTATATTATATTTTTGTTTGACAACTTATAATTATTTTTTCTCTCAAAAAAAACTCAGAATTATTTTTATAAATATTTAGAGTAGTTGAAGTGACTTTTTTTCCCTTTGTGCAAGTCAGATATTAATTTTTTCAATCACACGAAGAACAAACTTGATTCTGGTTGTGAGAAAGTACGTGAATGTATAATTTAAGAATCAATAATAATTTAATTCTTTCTAATGTTTTTGAGTCATTTTCAACAAATTTTGTGTAGTGATTTTGACTATATCTTAACAATATTACTATGTTTTACATATATATAATTTTAAGGTCGTTTTCACACGGTATTTTTCTACGCGTAAAAATTTGTGTTTTACATATATATAATTTTAGGGTCGTTTTCACACGGTATTTTCTACGCGTAAAAATTTGTACGAAGTATTGTTATAATTACTACTCTTTTTCCCAAGTGATTATCAAGTATTGTTAGAATTACTACTCTTTTTTTGTTAAATAAAAGAATTATGCAATTAGTTACGTCCCATTTAATATCATTTGTAATGTTGCCTTTTATAATTAGAGTCATATAAAATGGTGAAATAATTCTCAATTGCCAAATGGCAAATTGTTCATGTGGAAAGCCATGAGAAGAGAAACATTTAATTTAGGTCATTGTAAAATATTCTCAATTGTATATAATATAGATAGATTATGCAATTAGTTACGTCCCATTTAATATCATTTGTAATGTTGCCTTTCATAATTAGAGTCATATAAAATGGTGAAATAATTCTCAATTGCCAAATGGCAAATTGTTCATGTGGAAAGCCATGAGAAGAGAAACATTTAATTTAGGTCATTGTAAAATATTCTCAATTGTATATAATATAGATATAGATAGATATAGATAGATAGATATAGATAATCAGACATAATTATATCATTATTGTAAAAAAAAATGCAATTAATGTTTATGGAAAAAGGAATATATCAAACGAATTGTAAAAAAAAATTACGTTAATATTTTATTGATATCGTACAATGATATATAATTTTTAAGCATGTATAACAAGTGATTGAGTTTAACATATTAGTGAATTTGTAACCCAAAAAAAAAAACATATTAGTGAATTTAGAATAAATCCTTCAAAAGAATTTGTTTTCAATTCTAAAGGTGGAACAATTCATAGTCGGATTATATCTCACAACCGAACATCCGATTACGAAGACTCTTTTTCATGGGAAAGTTAACACACACAAAATTATAATATAATTGAGTAAATTACACTCCCCTCCCCTCAAAGATGCTTGAAATACACTCCCCTCCCTTCTTATGTTAAAATATACAATTTCCTCCCTTAAAAAATAAAATTTACACTCCCCTCCCTTATAAGATGCTTGAATTACAACCCCCTCCCTTGATAATTAAATATACATTACACTTTAATCTATTTTAACATAAATAAATATTTTTATGATATATATTAATTTTAAACCACCCTTTAAGAAAAATTAATTCATTTCTTTATAATTTAAATGTTAATGATAATTAAATTTAAATATTTTGCTATTGATTTTATAATTTAGAGTTTAAAATTAACTTTTAAATAATCATGGTTTATTGTCGTTAGTAATTTTTCACATATTTTAATTTTATTTTGGCTTGTTTCATATTTTATAATAGGGTTTAAAACTACATGTTAATGAAATTGTGAATAAAAAATAGCAAAAAAATATGTATTCAATTTTTTATTATGTTAAAATAGACCTGCAATACTATTATTTTCGAAGTGTATTAGATTATTATTTTTTTGCAAGATTATTAAAAATATATATATATATATATATATTGAGGGAGTAAAATGTAGATTTTAACATAAGAGGGGAGGGGAATGTAATTCAAGCTTTTCTTAGGGGAGGGAAATGTATTTTTCTCTAATATGTTTTGAATAAGAGGGGAGGGGAATGTATATTTTAACATAAGAGGGGAGGGGAGTGTAATTCAAGCATCTTTAAGGGGAGGGGAGTGTAATTTACTCAATATAATTTTGACATATATAAACACATATTTAAGGAATTCTTTTTTTGTCATTTACCTCTATTTTAAGTTTAAATTGGTCTCCGTTCTGTATTTTTTGTGCGTTGAAATGGTCCTTCATTTTTCAAAGTTATAGCGATGTAATCATTTCCGTTCAATGGGGTATAGAAGACCATTTCGATCTACCAAAGACAATTTTTAGAGCAAAACCAACTAAAAAGGACCAGATTGTTTTTATTTAAGGAAAAAGATGACCAGATTTGTTATAACTCGCAAGTCGCAATATAATGGGCCATTTATTTATGTACAAAAATACAAAAGTGGGGTCAAAATTTTTTTTGAGGGAAAAGAGGTGTCAGATTAAAAATTAAAATAAAGATAAAGAACTAAAAATATAATTTAGCATCCTTAAAAAAAAAATAGCAAATATCAAAATAAGATATTTATTGAACGTGTGTATAAAATATTATACGGTCTCCTTAAAAAAATATATTTTACTGTCAATTGCATACAAGTTAAATTATTTATGAGTAATTTATAATCCTAAATACAGTGTAGAATTTTCTTTTTCTGTTAGTACAGTACTCACCAAAGATAATACTGCATGTCAAAACCAAATTTAAGTGACACAGAAGGAAATTTGATTATTTTTTTGAGAGATTATTTTGAGAAATGTCTCAAGTTCTTTTTAAGGAAGATTTCTTTCAAGTTAAAAATCTAGAATTCTTTTAATAAATTTATTTGACTTAATTCGAATTATTTAGAATTTAATATAATTTTTATAGACCAACTTCAACTATTACATTCAAAATCGCCAAAAGAAATTCAGTACTTTTTTATAAATTTATTTAATTGTTTACCACATTTTTTTTACTTTTATCTTCTATCTTTTTCCATTTTTTTTAAAGTTAAACTAACCCACCAAAATTGATATCAAAGTAAATTGAACCTCACTATTTAAGAGTAACACACATTTCAAAATTTAAATCAACGTCATTAAACAAACGCGAGTGAGATATACCCACCCCGATAATTCCCTCTATTATAAATGTTTTTTCAATACTACTTATAAGCAAAAATTACAAACTTCACATTTATTATTTTTCTTGATCTCGTATACTCCCTCCGCTTATTATGAGAAGAAAAACAACAAAACCAATGCAATCATTGATTGTTGTAGTTTTTTTTTTTTTTACAAATATACCCTTATAAAAAATTGCAAAACATTAAATACATCTATTGATATTAAAACGACAAACATTAAACGCGAGATATAATAGTATTTTAAACAAGGGTTATACTAACCCGTGCCCCCGATACTAATTAAGTGATTAAAAATAGAAAGAAAAGACAAAGTTAGTATTTAAAAGAACACTTTTTCAAATTTTAAAAAATAAAATACACAATTTATAAAGTAAACATTTTCTTTTATAATATCTTAACTAGTGTCTCAGAAGCACTACTTACCTTTTAACTACACCTTAAAAGTTGTGATGTTTTTTTACAAATATAACTATTTTGTTATAAAAGATTTCTTATAATAAGGACCATGAGAAGTGTATTTTCAAGAATGTCTCCTTCACTTAAACTTATTGCATTAGAATAAAAGAGTCAGTAATATAAAATGAGATTGATCATCATGATCTCAAAACTAGTTTGACATCAGATCTCTCTATTCATTATATTTAATCCTGTAGTTTTAAGTCATCTTCAAAATAATTATCCTACACCAATTTCTCTCTTTATCATCTAATTAAAAAGAAATATTTATCATACATTCATTATCAATCATTTTTTTTTTAAGAACCAATAATTTCCTTTTTTGTTTCCACCTGTTTTTATTACTTATTATTCTTACTTTGGATTTTTTTTTTTTAAAAAAAATCATCCTTATAATTGGTATTTAGTCCGCCCTAGTTTTCTAGTGAGAGAAACTCTAACTTTTCTCTAAACTTTCTTTCTCACCCGTTCATCGAGGAGGGGTGATTTTAGGTCATTTTTGACATAGAATTGCCCCCTTTACATCTTTTTTCCTATTTTCTTTCGATATAAATAAGTGGTTTTCACACATATCAAAATTTTCCTTTTGTTTTTTATGATTTCGTTGTCTAAATGCGGCGTTGTGTTGTTCATCGTCTTGTGCGACGTTTGATTTCACGTCTTATCACGGTGTTCGTTTATTTCCTATTGAAAAATCTACATCAGTCAATTACAAATTCAACCAATGAATTGGGCGTCAACGTTGCAGATCCGAAAACATGGGTATTTCGGTAACTTAGGTTTTATTATATTATTTGCAGACATTTTGCCGATGTATGCTATTAACTTGAATGCTGTGAGTTTGTTCGCAGATTCACCCTTTACATTTTTAACGATGTTTGTATCTGATGTACTCTATCAATTTGAATGAATGAATATCGTTTTATTTTTGTAAAAAAAAATCATTCTTATGGTTGATTGTGTCAGCATCGATAAATAAATAAATTTCATTAAAAAGTCACACATTCCATCGAAACACTAAAATGATTAATTTCTTTCACCGTTGCTGCTGACCATGCCTCTAAAAAAATGCTGCTAACTAGACTATTTTATCACTCATCATGTTTAAGCTTAAAAATATTGATCTTGGTATATCTCATAACAACATTTAGCTTCAATGCCTTATGTTAAAAAAAAGAGTAAATTACACTCCCCTCCCTTCAAAGATGCTTGAAATACACTCCCCTCCCCTCTTATGTTAAAATATACAAT
Organism: Medicago lupulina; assembly: GCA_958299785.1. Taxonomy (NCBI): domain Eukaryota; kingdom Viridiplantae; phylum Streptophyta; class Magnoliopsida; order Fabales; family Fabaceae; genus Medicago; species Medicago lupulina. The sequence continues at coordinate 11,178,184 of OY283142.1, read as the reverse complement.
TTCATCCCTTGAAAAATAAAATTTACACTCCCCTCCCTTATAAGATGCTTGAATTACAACCCCCTCCCTTGATAATTAAATATACATTACACTTTAATCTATTTTAACATAAATAAATATTTTTATGATATATATTAATTTTAAACCACCCTTTAATAAAAATTAATTCATTTCTTTATAATTTAAATGTTAATGATAATTAAATTTAAATATTTTGCTATTGATTTTATAATTTAGAGTTTAAAATTAACTTTTAAATAACCATGGTTTATTGTCGTTAGTAATTTTTCACATATTTTAATTTTATTTTGGCTTGTTTCATATTTTATAATAGAGTTTAAAACTACATGTTAATGAAATTGTGAATAAAAAATAGCAAAAAAATATGTATTCAATTTTTTATTATGTTAAAATAGACCTGCAATACTATTATTTTCGAAGTGTATTAGATTATTATTTTTTTGCTAGATTATTAAAAATAAAAAAAATATATATTGAGGGAGTAAAGTGTAGATTTTAACATAAGAGGGGAGGGGAATGTAATTCAAGCTTTTCTTAGGGGAGGGAAATGTATTTTTCTCTAATATGTTTTGAATAAGAGGGGAGGGAAATGTATATTTTAACATAAGAGGGGAGGGGAGTGTAATTCAAGCATCTTTGAGGGGAGGGGAGTGTAATTTACTCTAAAAAAAAAAGTCTTATTGCCATTGTAAATTGTGGAAGTAATTAAAAAAAGGCTTAAATATGATTTTTGTCTCTATAAAGAAAAAAGTTTGAAAAACATCCCTGTAAAAAAAAAATTGTTTGAAAAAGGTCCCTGTCCCCACCAAAACGTTGAAGTGGCATGGTTTTTGCCACGTGACATGCCACGTAATATTAAATTTTTAAAATTCTGAAAATTGTTTTTAAAATTTAAAAATATAAAAAATAAAAAATCTGAAGAAAAAAATATAAAATATAAAAAACATTTTAAAAATTCTGAAAATAAATTAAAAAATATCAAAATAATTTTCTGAAATTATTTTTATTATATAATTTTTTTAAAAAATTAGTTTTTTTTTTAAATTATAAAATCTGAAATTTCTGAAAACAACTTTTCGAAAAAAAATGAAATGATTTTTTTAATTTGTTTTTTAAAATATGAAGGAAAAAAATAATTTTCAAATTAAAAAAAATTAATGGTCGAAAATTTAATTTTAATAGTTTTTTTTCCGGATTTTTAATTTAAAAAAATAATTTTCAAAACTTTAAAAATAATTTTAATTTTTTAATTACGTGACATGCCACGTGGCAGAAGTTGTACAGTCAGCAGCTGCCACGTGGCAAACCCCATGCCATATCATAAAAAATGTGAGGCCAGAGACCTTTTTCAAACAACTTTTTTTTTCCAGGGTTGTTTTTCAAATTTTTTTTACAGGGACGAAAATCATATTTAAGTTTTAAAAATATTGAGGAAACAAAAGGGAATGATTGATAATGAGTTTATGATGTTTTTCATTTTTTTTTTGGTACAAATGTTTTCATTTTTTTAATTAGATGATGGAGGGAGAAATTGGCGTAGGATAATTATTTTAGGGATAAATTTAAAACTTTGAATTAAATGTAATAAATGAATAAGATTTGGTGTCAAACTTATTTTAATTATATGATGTTATTTGATCTTATCTCATTTTATAATACTAACTCTTTTATCCTCACACAACAAGTTCCAATAAATGAACTACTTTTTTTTTTTGGTTACAACAAATGAACCACTCGAGAATACACTTCTCTCTAATCCTTAATATAGGAAAAAAACTCAAAAAAATAATTAGGGGTTCATTAGGCCTTAAAAAAATTACTTAAATTTTAATAAGGGGTGTGGCTGTTAGTAATAAACCTACTTTAATTTTTTGTTGACCAATTTTTATAATTTATTGTGATATTATAAACGTTAAAATTTCTAGCATTCCATCATCCCAAATCCATTTGTCATAATCAAAAGAAACCATCCCACACCCCTTATCCTCTTTAAGCAAAATTTTCACACTTTGATTTTTTTTTTACATACTCGTTATTTATGACCAAAATTGTAAGTTCGTCTTAGATCACTAAATTCTCATAAATGCCCCTTCAATTGTATATTGTTTGATTTGTAACTTGGGTTTTTGAATTGTATACATAAAACGAATTGACAAATCAAACAATATACAACTAAAGTTATAGTCTCGTATCATTTATTTTTTAACAAATCAAACACATCCATAAAAAAATGTATTTTTAATTGATGTCGAAATTAAGATGTTTAAATACATTTTAAAATTTCATCAAAAGAAAAAAAATACGTTTTTAAACAACTTTTCATGACAAAATGAATTTTATAATATAATGAACTTATGTCGTGTTATTTTATTAAGTCTCTTATCGTGACTACCAGAGGACCCTTAAATAATGTATGAAGACAATTTTATCATTATTTCATTATCATTCATGAGCAAGGACAAGCCGGCTGGTTCAGAAACGAATGAACGAAAACGCATGCTACTTCCTTCCTTCCTTCCTTCAATTCAAAGTCAACATGCTGTCCAACTCCCTCTAACACGTTTTTTTTAAGCAAACTTAGAAAATAATAGAGACAACAAACAACAAACTCCTCATAAATAATATTCAAGTACATCAAACAAAAAGTCAATTACCTGATTGTGAAATCTTCTCTCATTTCATTTTTCAAATTCTTTTTTTAAGTATAGACGTCAAGTTTTTAAGAAGAGTGGAGTAGTTAATTTGTTTTCTGCAAAAAAGAATCGGTAAGTAATAGTTTAATCAGCACAAATAATTTGATTAAGGATGTGTTTGGTTTAGAACAGAAATTGTGAAGAGAAAAATAAGTAAGAGAGAGAATGAAAAGAGAGAAAAGATGAGAAATATAGTAGATTTGATGTATTGTTTGATAGAAGAGAGATATAGAAGAAAAAGAGAAGAAAGAAATGTTGATTATTTTTAGAAGTACCAAAATGCCCTTGATTATTAAACCTTCAATCAAAATTAATTTATTAATTAACTTAATCTAATTTTTAATCTAAATTGTTGACGATGATGATTTTTTTTTTCTACCAAAGGTGAAGATTATTATTAAAAATTAATTATTTCATTAATTTGTAATTTCATCCAAATAAATTAGAACTCTTGTTTTTATTCTTATTGGAACTCGTATGTTTAATAAGAACAAAAAGGGTAAAGAGTGAAGGAATAAATATTAAAATAAGAATCTTGTTAACGAGTGTTTTGGGATACTCTTTAAACATTTTAAAAGAAGAAATTATTTCATAAAAAAGTCAAAAGTTTCAATTTCTAATAGATAGATTACATTAATTTTTTAAAAAATTACTTTTTAAAGGTCTTAAAAAGTATACCAGAAACACTCATTAACATTTTCCTTAAAATAAAGGCTAAATTATCTATATCCTTGGTCGTTCACCCATGCTCCTCCTCATATATGGCATTTACCATTTCATGTGTGGCAGTGAGTTCTTCCAATCTCAACAGCACTGCCTTCAAGTGAAGTGTATTTACTCCTATTTTTCTTCCCCATCGTTCGTCAACCACAGGCAAATGATACCTTCAGCCTGTCTCCTACAACTTCCCTTTGTTTTATCCTTCATATTCAATAATCATTTTGCAGGAAAGATAACAAATCATAAATGAAACTTAAATACAAGGGTAAAAATAGAACAACAAAAATAAGACACTTCTCTCTCCCATTTCTTCGCTGTTCTGTGGAGAAAACAAAAAGTAGTGGGGCCCACAGTTTTTTAGTCTCTCTTCTCTCTTTCTCTGCCTTCTAAGCAGGAGAAAGTTCATATCTCTTCTCTATTTCTCTTTGTCTTTCTCTCTTTCTTATTTCTCTTCAACCAAACAGAGTAAAGTCAATACGTAGTAGAATCATTGATTTTGGCTAAATTGGATTTTTTCTATTTAAGACTTTGTTTGCGAGTTTGGAAAAAATGAAGGAGTAAGTAGAAGAAATAGAGGACATTGAGAGGAGATATTTTGAAGGCTTATTTTTCTTCAAAATATAAAACCTTCTTTATTTAGGAAACTAAAAAATTGTATTAGAGGAGAGTTTTAAAGGATTTACAAGGGGTTTATATGAATTTTTCAAATTTAATATATGTTGTTATAATATTATTAAAATTAAAAATATAATAATCATAAGCGTTAATTTATAACTCTCTAAACAAATACTCTTTCAAAAAATATGAAAGATTTATCAAATTTCCTTTATATTTATGTACCCCAAAGCCTTCATTCATCTCCCCTCCAAACTCTCAAACAAAGCTTAACTAATTTTTATGTTTCATTTTGGTCTCATGATTACTGATTCTAATATTTTGGTCCCTTATCTCTACTTTCAACAATCAACTTGGTCATTTATGTTGTTTTTTTGCAAATAAAGGATAAATGATTAATTTGCTACTCCTCTATCGGAGCCATGTTAGCCCTTAATCTTAATACCATTTTTTCCTTCTTTTTTTAGAGAGGAAAACTAGCTTATTTCAAGTCAAAAGAATCAATATAAGTAGGATATCAAAATAAACTTAAGAGCTAGCCCTATATATGGTCGCATTAGCAAGATGATGAGCAACCACATTAATTTCTCTTTTAGAGAACTCAACATCAGAGTTGCAAGCACTAAACTCAACTACATGACGACACTTTTCTGATAACAAAACTGAACCGAGTACAATTTTGCATAATGTTATTATAAGCATCCCCTATAATCTTGGAGCCTGTAGAGAAAATCACATTATCAAATCCAAGCTCTTTGAGTCAATGAATCGCAACAAGTAACACTTTTCCTTCGCCCACGGTAATAGAAATAATAGGTTCTTACCACACTTTTTTTAGCTCCAACGAGAAAATCAATTTCATCTCTTATGTAGACACCAATTCCTACTCTATTAATGCTTATGTAAAGAATGAAACATTGGCATTACACTTTAAAAAACCTCGCGGAGGACGCAACCACTTCATTTGAGAATTTACCATACCCATTGATCCTCAGCTTCTGCCCACCGTTCTAGCTTCTATCCATTCTTCGATTAACATTATTCGCATATAGGCAACATCAGGATGACATTCAACTTTGCTTTCCCATATTGCGATATTTATGCATTTCCACAAACTATACAATGTTGTAGCAAATATTCTTCTATTATCACGAGTAAGTTGCTGCAAAATATGAAAAGAACTTCCTTGAATTGATTAAATTGAGCCTGCGCGTGCTCCACGACAACAATCAAACCCAACCTTCACCAGACCTTGTCTCTCCTGCCACATTACAAGAATAAATGCAGTGAATTTTCAGACATTATCGCACTGGATGTTCTCGTTGCGCTTTGGATTGACTATGAGACAAAACGTCATCTGATCCAAAATAAAGATCACAAGCAGTTCGATTTGAATGATTATTTAAAAAGATATGATCTTAACCAATCCAAATATATGCGGTTTAACTTGGAACGATCTTTAAATATTCAAATTGTAATACATAATTTATTTTATTAATACCAATATTATACATAAAATGTAAAATAATCAACAAATCGATTATGTTAGAAATATATAGAGTATTCAAATATAGCAGATTTGGAGGCTTGTTTAGCCTTTGAATTTCGGAGAAAAGAAAACCCACACCTGCATCCATATCCTATCAAAGCGAGATTCATCGTCAACGTTGACACGGATTAGGGTGGGTTTGTGCAGCTGCATGTTATGTTGTCATCCTTGAGAAAAGGATACACACTAAATATTCTCTCTCTCAATTTTACCTATATTTTTTTAGAGAGCAATTTTTTGTGTGCTGTAATCTAGTGACTAAAATTAACCAGAACAACTTTACCTATATCAAGAAGTACATTTTTAGACAAATTTGGGTTTATAGTCTACATGTATACGTCGTGTTTTTATTTAGTTTATTTGTTTATAAACATGTTTTTATTTAGTTATGGTTGACTGTGGCTAAATTTATTATTCACATATGTTACCAATTTTTTCCCAAAGGCTTAAAGAGGAAGTATTCCCTTCGAAAGGACGAGGAACATTAGTTCGGGAAGAATTATTTGACGACGTTCGGGAAGAATTTTTTAACGGCGATGACATGGGTGTTTTATCGATGGAGAATCATGACGATGCTTAGATGATGTGTTAACTAAAGGTAGTCCCATTGACAAAGATTATTAAAGAGGTAGAGAAGAGGTGTTGTCAACGAGGACAACTAAGAGGTCATCGGTGGGAGCTCGATGCCAAAAAATAGGGAGGGACATTGGGCGAGTGAAGGAAGTGGATTGCAGTGGAGCTTTGATGGTGATGACTAATGTGGAGGAAGGTCACAATTGAGACAAAGATTACTTAGAGATTGAATGGTGTGATGATAAGGATGTGATGAATTCTAAAGCTAAAACTCATGTTCCATCATGGATTATTAAGATATGTACATTGAGTCCAACTCATTATATAAAATTAGCTTGTAAAGCGAGGTCTTCATACATTTATCTTAACCTTTATATTTATTTTACGTGAGACTTTAGTTTTTTTTTGTATAGATTGATATGTTCTCTCTCCACGCATAACGAATCGAGAACGAACCTCACAATTAAAATGACTCGACCTTCTCAGGCACTTTAGAATGGTCCTAGAAAGGAGTCGATGGTTCCAGTGAAATGGAAAGTGAGAGTAGTAGAAGCTGGTACTAAAAGGACACTTCTATATAATGATGCATGCAACCAAAAATTATTACAATGCCATAAGTTTACATTGAGAGTTTTCGACTCGAATTTATTGATGAAAATAAATTTAAATAAAGTCGTTATCACTATTCACTAGTATAATATTTTAAGGTTAACATAAATTTTTGTAAAACATTATATCAAATTAAAATTGAAAATTCATTTATTAATGTTTTTTTTAAGAAAATTATTAAAGTTACTTAAATAGTAAATTTAGCCACAATTTCTTTTTTCACTCTAGAATCAAGCAATTTTTCGAGTCTATAATGTTTGCTACTGATGGTGCAGGGAGTTGATGACACGTTATCCTTTATGTGTTGACGGTCAGTTCATTCGCCAATTTTTAGATCTAGTTGGTGCATGCAAACATCGTTTGTTAGTCTTTACTAAGGTTAAATCGAGTGTATATTCTTAACATGTTTGTAATGCTCGTTTGGGTTGCCTTGCATTTTTTTATGTTTTTACTGGGTTAGGTCTATGTCCCCCTAATTCTTTTTTGTATTTTTTTTTTAATAATATATATGAACCTAAGATTAGAGTAGAGTTGAGAAATCACTTATTCTCTTTCTTGATGTTATTATGCTATGGTCTAATAAAAAAAAAACTGAAAATTACACATGAGTGAACAACAAGCTGCACATTAAGTTTTTTCTATGGAAAAACCAACCATCGAAATCTAAACCCATATGATTTTCTACTTTCAGATTCAGATTATTCCCACCCAACAGCTATACTTCCGAAATTGAGGTAAAATTGAAAAAAAGTCATGGATTTTTTTATGAAATAGGCGGTGCTAAAAGCAGCACCCTTTGCAGTTTGCACCTAAAAGACCTAGTCCATAGTGATTCCTGGTAAGCAGCATTGAAATAAAATCAGGTTTTTTTAACACATCGTAGAAGAAGGGAAAAATAAAAGCTTTCTAACATCTTTGAGGAAAAAAAGAGAGGTTTTTGGAAATTGTTCTTCTTCCTTTTGTTTTTGCTCATTCACATGCTTATGTGAGTTAACTCACATTGAAAAGCCGAAGATGAGTTAACTCACGTTGAACATAGTTACAGAAATGAGCAATTTTGAAAGAGAGAAGAGCAATTTTTGAGGTTTTTTTACACCTGAGTATAATCTATTTTTCAAATTTTGTAATTTAAACTTATTGATTTAATCTTTATATGTCTTCTCAAAAAAATATGCCATGTGTGATTCTTGCATTTAACGTGTGTGAGTTTTATTGCTAAGTTCTTGAAACGTTTTATGGATGGTATGTCTTATTTGCGTCACACACATGTTGTTCAGGAGCAAATTTATGCCATGTGTGACTACTCGTTTGTTTCCACGGTGAAATTTTTTCCAAACGCACTATTACTCAAAACTCAAAAGTTAGGATTTTTAGCTTTATAAAGTCACGACAATATTGCACTGAGACGCGGAAAATAAGTGTGAAACCTAAAACATATATCCAAACCTACTATTAGTGTTTTTCAGGTAATTATACTTAGACATATTTAATTCTTCAATACCCATTCAACAACCTATTTTTCGTGTATCTCTTCCTATCACATGACTAACATATCACCTCTATTTGTTCCATCACTCTATTTTATTTTTCCTATTAGGTGTATGGTGTTCAAAGATAACTTTCCATCTTTTTGTGTCCTTATTTACACTGTCATTCCTTCCGTTTTAATGCAATAGTTTACATAGATTCATAGTCACATGTGCATCTTCAACCACATGGTCCACATCTCTGCATTCTCATTTTCATATACTCGGGCACCTAACGCTACGCCTTTTCAAACCTTAAAGAGCCTTAGCCAATATTGTGGTCCACTGGAACATGGACAAGAATCTAGAACCACTAGGACTTTATTTGGTAGCATAATCAACATTTTATGAGCAAAGATCTTGCTAAGCTTTGCATTAAACAGTCTCTCACAGGTAAGGTATGAGACTTTTATCACTTGAGCATGTGATAGCATAATCTTAATTATAGGTTTATGCTAGAACATTGGAAATAATGAATGAACTGAAACCAAACAAAACCGGTCCACGTTGAAGCACATTTCACAGTACTATATATCAAATTCTAGAGATACATTTATTTAGACATAAAACATCTACCCTATTTTGCTAAACTTAATAGGGCAATAGCCACAGGTGACAGGCCCACAGCATCATCAACAATGATGGAGAAAATACAAATTACTTAGAAGAAAACATTAATAAGGTGAAATTAAAATAAAAAGGTAAAATCGCCATTGGAAATACACATCTCACTATACATACAATGCATTCTTGTCTAGTAATCAATAATTTAATGTCTGGATAGAATGATACCAAAGACAAATAATCTTAAGATAAATGATGATACAAGCACTTGGCAAAACCTACATAAAGTCATAAACCCCTCAGAAAAAATAATAATAAATGAGTGATTGAGAAATTTTGAATGAGTGTGAAACAATGAATGGGCCACTTCTTACAACCACCAACTCATTATTTTCTCAAGGGTTTATCTATGTTTTTTTATGAACCTATTGACCATTTTACGACCGTCCATGAAGGGATTTGAACTCCGGCCTGAAGTTACATAGTCAAACTCTTACCACTTGAACCCGACACGTCATAAAAATGGTTTACCCCTGTTTGTATCTTCTCGCAAATCTTATAGCTTCAGTGTAAGATCAGGAGTTGTAGATGCTTGAGGTGGAGGAGGTGCCATTGGAACAAAACTAGAATTTGAAGTTTGAGGATATCCTATATTAACACCTCCTCCTTGGTCCACCTGTCTAAAACTTCCGGGCCAAAAACTACCTACATCATCATCTTCCACGAAAACTAGCGATCCAAAATGGTTTCTATCAAATTTCGCAGCAGCTCTCATATCCGGAGCCCTCATTGATGATGATGGTTGCATATGTCTTTGATGAATTGCAGCATGAGCTTCAACACCAAGGGACCGAAAAGGCGAACCATGAAGAGGTAGAGATGCAAGGCTTGTGTACCTTTCGGTGAACATTCCCATTCGCATTGCACGTTTAGCCATCGTCCTCTCCCTTTTGTGAGCGTTCTGATGACCCCCTAATGCTTGCGAGCTATAGAACTTCCTCTTGCAGTAATTACAAGAGAATATCCTTGGAGTTACCGATGGCGAAGCATGAACTTCAGCAGCCCCTACTTCACTACTAGCATCACTTGAACCCATTAACTCGGCGTCACTTGAACTGAAATTGAGTGTCAAGTCAAGGGTCATAGAATTTAGATCTTGGGCTGACTGATTTTCAGGTTCCAAGTTCAAGTTTGGAGTCATCATTTTTATGAACCTTATATGAACTATAACTTCTTTTCCAGAAGGCAAGTTGGATAGATCAAATGTGGCAAATTGATTAGCTTATCATGATACTGTCACCTACATTATGATGAAAAACATTATATATCATTAAAGGTTGCTCAATGAAAAACATATTATATCATTATGGAAAAAAGAACTTTTAATCTAAAATACATTTTGTTTGCCCAAAAGAGGAAATGGCCTTCAAACTATCACATCAGTAGTAAACTATCTTGCCAGAGAAGGAATTAGAAACTTAAATATGTAACAATTTAGATTTGGTCCTTAAAAGAACCCAAATGTTTAATTAATAGATCCACAACAAGGGAATTATAAAAGTAAGCAAACTGAAAGGGTGGCCGAGAGACTTCACACATTTAATCTGATTTCATATTCTTATTGCTAAGTTAATTGCTTGTTTGATTTCATTAAATTATGCAAAAGAGAATATTGGCACTGTGTATAGTCTTGCATCCTTTATTTGCTGGGGAAGCCAAATTATATTTTTTATTGGAGTTCAATATATTTTAATCCCTATTAAATTTTCATTTTTTGCAGAGGAGAATTCAAGATAATTGCAGGAAGTAATCACATATTTAACCCTTAATTATATAAGGAGATAAAAAGGCTTAATACAGGAAGTGTTGAGGGGAAGTTATCTCTCATAAATTTGAGAAAATTAACACTTCTATACTTGCATCGATTGATATGAATAGTGACCAGTAACCACTCAAGACTACTCCTAACTATATAAGAAAATAAATAATCAATCAATTATGGAAGATTGGAAACACTCAAACTCTAGAAGATAATCAATTATGGCCTGGATTATTGGACAAAGGAAGAAAAAAAAAATGCTCTTAACATCAAATTAGCCTCCCTGTTGACACTTGCAGCTTAGATCTAAATTTCAATACTCAAATTTAGGAAGCTTAATTTTCTTCTCTTTTGTTTGGAAACTTATGTTAATATATTAATATTCTTGCAAGTTAAAAAATATTGTCCAAAAGAATAATTCTTGCAAGTTAAAGTAAAGCTTCAAGGAACTGCAAAGCACAATAAAAATTAAAAAAGAAGAGGAATACACCAATTAAAGAAGAAGAAGAAAAGGTGAAAAACAAAAGATAACCCAAAAGAGTAAAGCAGAGTGGTGGAGAAGAAATGCATGGAAGAAAGTGTAAAAGAAGCAAATGTTTAGGTGATGAGATGATTGAAAAGGTGTACTTACATAAGCAGCTAGCATAGTACGAAAGAAACTAAAGGCAGGGTTGTATATGCAGCAAAACCAAGTAGTGACTGGGAAGAGTATTAGAGAGAAGCAAAAACAGACGGTGGGAAGCTTTTTCTTCTAGTTTCTAGGATAAAGGAGGAGAATGAGTGAGTTGATACTTAAAAAGGAGTTGATAAGATTACAGAAAAAGAAAGACTTATGGGAAAGCAGAAGAGAGATGGTATTGGTAGGGTTGTCAGATAACATAATTACATAGCACAACACTACAAGACATATAGTAGAGATGAAGAGGTTAGTTGTTTTTTGTTTTGGTTTGACATTGATGGGGAGTGTCATGTGTGGGAAGTGTGGGGAGTGCTAGGAGCAATAATGAGTTAATGGTTCATAATCACATAGAGATCGAAAGATTACGATCTTCACTCAAAACTTTAAGATATTAAATTATGTTGAAATATATTAAATTGTCCTATGTAGACGCAAGCACGGGTGTGCAGGGTGCATGGCTGTTGAGTTTTTAGAAGGATGTTTGCTTCTGCTTGACTCATGCGCTAAGCGCACGAGGAAGTGCGCTTGACGCACTGTTTAGTACATTGATTCAAATTTTTAGCTTTTGGAGTGTACAAAATGCAAAGACCGGTTCTTTTTAGTGTAATCTCATGGAACCAAAAGGGGAGACTCGTAAGAAAAGTATAGGCTAAGGGTTGGTACCTTTGAGCGGCATTCGAGGTTTGGGAAACAAATGAGAGCGTGAGAGATTTGTGCGTAATTCGAGTGAATCTTGAGAGATCAAAATGGAAGATATTTGTGAAATAAAAAACTAAAGGTTGATGTCTTTTAGAGTGAGACTCTTTAGTTAGGCTTTGTTTGCGAGTTTTGAGGGAAAATGGAGAAATCCTTTCAAAAAATTTAAAAGAGTAGTTTTTTTAGAGAATGATAAATTAATGAACATGATTATTATATTTTTTATTTTAAAAATAATATAACAACATAGATTAAATTTGAAGAATTCATATAAATCCTCCAAAAAACCCCAAAAAACCCTTTTGCAATACAATTTTTTAGTTCCCCAAACAAGGAGGGTTTAATATCATGAAGAAAAGTTAACCCCCCAAAGCCCTCCCCTCCAATTTTTCTCTATTTCTTTCACTTGCTCGTTCCCTTTTTCCCAAGCCTTCCCCTCCCTTCCCTTCCAAACTCGCAAACAAAGCCTTAGAAAACAATTTATAAACACTTTGACAGAGTGAAATTCATTGAGTAATTATAAGATGGTAAATGAAATTTTTTTAGAGGATGTTCTTGAAAAACATTAAAACTAAATTTCTTAGTCATTTTTAGCGGAAAAATGATAAAATTAGATTTGCTCTTAAAAACCTTATCAAAGCTAATTTCTTATCACTCTTTGTACATGTTCATAGCGACTCTTTGATATGTTAACAAAGAATGATCAATACATATTTATTTCATGTATTTTATTTCATATGCATTGAAGTTAAAGTTTTATTATACAAATTTTGACCAAGAAAAATTTAACTAAATCATATTCTAAATTTCAGATTTTTTGAATTGTATCGCACCCATATTTGTACTACTTATCCGAGTTTCATAGATCACTTGTAGTTAATTATGGGTTAGATGAGTGTCTGTTTCTATGTCTGTGGGATGGTTGTTATTATGGAAAAAAAGGACGGGAGCGAAACAGAGACTGCGAGAAAGAGAAAAAGCAGTCCCCACTTCTTCTCTGTCAACACCAACAATAAAAGATGCAACATGCTCCTGCGAAATTACAAATGTGACAAAATTTGATATAAATATATAAAAATCACTATGATTAATAATTTCACACAATTTTAATTTAAACTTTTATTACAAGGCAAAAAGATTTGCAAAGACATACAATCATATAATATAAAATAAATAGAAGAATGCTGATAGTATCTTGTGAACATTGATTAAAGGTCATAACACATTCTCTTGGAACATAAGTTAACAAAATCCTATAAATAATTTAAAAAAAAACTGATACAATAAGGCAATAGGGTGGTATCCCACCACAACTTTCACACTTTAAATCTCATTAGAGATTTATCTTTAATTCAGTAGTATGAATACACGAGTTAACCTATTGAGTTTTGGAATTGGAACCATACAATTCAATTCAATATTTCTGCAGATAAACACAGCTCATTCTATTGGCTAGTTGAGTCAAATTTCATCAACTTTTAATTATTGAAAGTGGACAATAATCAGTAAAGTTGATTGCAACCCTTTTAATTTGTTTCTCATCTAAACTTGATATTCCTTTCATCAACACAAATAGAATATTGTACAAATAAAAACCACTAAATAGAATAAATAATAAGTACTTCCTCAGTTCTTTTTTAAGTGTTTTTTTAAAGTGAATTTTTCGTTCTTATTTAACTGTCTTTTTTGTATTTTAAGGATACGATTTGTTAATTATACCCTTCGTTAATTATTCTTATATTTTTCAATAAAATTAATTAATGTTATCTATTTGAAAAACTAAATATATTTTTTTAAACAAAGTTTATTTTTTTAAAACAAAGTTTGTTTCTTGTTATCTTTAAATTTAAACAAAATATCGTTGCAAACGATGGTTTTAAGAAGAGTTAAAATCTATAAATAAGATGAGTAGCAATTGTCAAAAATTTCAAGTGCAAAGTAAAAAAACATATTTGAGAGAAGAAAAATAAAAGACCGCATGATTGTTCAAAAGGAAAAAAAAGTGGAAAACTCATTGAAAACGCTGATGAAAGGTGAAGGGAGAGCAATAGTTGAAGACTCGTTTGAAAATATACAAGAACAAGATAACAATAAAGAAGAAGAAGTTTCATCGATATAATTTTTATATTGACTTAAAATTATTAAAAAGATGTGCACAAATATTTAGAAAATTGACAATTGTTTGTTATGAGAGAGCACAAAAAAATAAAATTTGTTGGAAAAAAAGATAATAACCGACAATTATTTGTTACGAGAGAAATATAACATATTAAATTTATTGGAAAGATAAAGTCGTGCAAAAAATAGGAATTTTTTGGTGGATTAAAGTGAGAGTATAATAAGAATAAAATATGCAAAAATATACATCGCTATTTTGATGCTAATTTTCTAAAAAGACACTTAAAAAGGAACGGAGGGAGTAACTAATTTGTATATTCTGTATTATTTTACTTCCTTTTTCTTTAATAAGATTTTACAATATACTGTTGTCTTTTTTTTACAACAAAAATATTGACGCATAGCAGTATTATATTTAAAAAGAAGTGGTCCCATTCTATTCAATATTTGACCCTTTTTTTCCCTAGGTAATATATATAAATTTTCTATGATACGAGTATATATAGAGAGGATATTTTTATTTACCATTTATTGACCCATCCATCTTTATCACACTCATATGGATTCCCATAACTTTCCCATCTTTTTCCACTTGTGCATTGCATATAGCTCTCTATACATATCTTTCTGTTTCTTTTCTCTTTTTTGTAGTGGCATCAATAGAGCTGCGCACTACTTAAACTAGTGCTTTTTTTTGTTTATCAAACAATTGTACATTGAAGTGAGACAGATACCACATTCAAGATGAGCCAACAGATTTTCCTCCAATAATCGTGACTCGAACATACAAGTGAATGATTTTACAAAATTTAAAGATAAATAATTAATCTCAGAATTCAGTGGGAGTTAGCCCATGCCCATATATATCATGAGGCGTGTTTAAATCTCCATCATGTAAGAATAATAAATTTAATAAGTACATGTTGACACATGTGAAATTACGTAAATACGTATGAAATGATGCAAGTGAATATCTTTTTTTTTTTTTTTTTTATAAAGAGGACCGAAGCCAAAAGCAAGTGAATATCTCTGTATAGTAGTATATTGGTAACTTGATGGAAGCTATTAATTGATGTTTAAATGGTTTTGCCATTTACATAAAATTTGTCAATTTGTCAACAAGAACAAATCCTGAAAAAGAACAAATGAGAAATAGATAGGTTGAGAGGATTATTGCTTCTACTATTATCATGGATAAATATATGTTATTTAACTTGTTTATTATAAAAAAAGTAATAGATTCAAATATAAAAAAATTATGATGGTTTTATTGAATGTGATCAACATAATGCGAAAGCTACCTAAATTTGATTGAGAATGTGGGAGAGCTCCATGGAAGCACCATTATCGTTTGTCACTTGTACAATCGACCCCCGCATGAACCCCCCTCATGGTGACTCATATTGATCACTACCTAGATCGAATTCATGATTCTAGCTTCGATTTATGATTCATGAATGTTGGTTCAAGTTCCGTTTCAAGAATCTAGCCCCGATTCTATTTGCAATTCAAATTAATTCAATTTTTTATTATAGTTTCAACCCAATCTCCGTTTTCATCTTTGATCCATTTTTATTTTTTTTCGAATTAGGGTTCTTCACACGGAGATTTAGGTTCATCCCTTCCCCTAATTTATGTGTTTCTAGGTTAAGGGGTTGGTCTATGAAAGGCAGACTCTCTGATTTGCCCATGCATGTTACGCGGAACGCCGCCTCCGTCGCTGATGGGCTAGCCTAAAAAAAGTCTGTTCTTGCACACTCTGTCAAATTCGGGTGACATTCAGGTAATATTCTCTATCATTCAGGTCAATTTTGGTGACTCACAAGGCAAGGTATGCAATGTCATCTTTGATAGTGGGAGTTTCGAAAATGTTGTGTCAAGCTATATAATAGAAAAACTATATTTGCCGACAAAGGAACACTCATGTCTATACAAGTTGCAATGGCTTAACGAGGGTAATGAAGTAAAAATATCTCAATGCTTCCTTGTATCATTTTCCATTGCCAAATACTACAAAGACCATGTATGGTGCGATGTTATTCTTATATGGATGCTTGCAGGGCCGACCCTTAGAGGGTGTAAGCAGCTATACCGAGCTAGATCTCCCAAATTTAGAGGCCCAATTTTTTTTTTAATTGTACAATACATGAAAAAATCTATATATACTAAACTCGCGCAAACATATCAGAATTATTAAGATGGTCTAGCGGTAGAGATGTGCGTTGGCGTTGTAGTTGACAAGTTCAATTCCTAGCAGCCAAGTCAAATATGTTGTTACTTTAATTATTTTTTCACGATGATTGGACCTCCATTTGGGCCTAATTTAACATGGATTTGAGTTCTAAATATCATCATCAATACTCTCATCTCCCTTAAAAACACATTATAACTTTTCTTTTTCTTATTTTTTAAAACACTTGTAACATTTTTCTCTTTTAAAAAAAAAGTAATGTTTTTTTATTAGGGGACTTATCTTTACAATTAGAGTCGCGTCTCCAATTTTATAAGAACGACCCTATACTTTTGCCATCTTCTTCTTGGGAGACCTTGATACTATGATTGTCGTGCCTTCTATACAACTGTCATGCAACACTTAACACTTGTAAAAGATGGAGTTAAAATCATATTGGGACATGCATTATTGTATGCAGGGGCCGGGGTTCGAACCCCGAACACCCCACTTATTCACCTTGAAAAGGGTGAATTCTAGCCACTAGGCTATTTGACAAAAAAAAAAAAATCATATTGGCACACTTACCACCAAATGAAATGAATGAAAGAAAAAAGGAATTCAATTCACTAGTATTTTTAAGTCACAAAGTAACCCACATGATTTGGTGGGACCCGTGTGAATTTTAACCAATTAAAGAGAGTGTGTTGAAAAGTGTGTGTTAGAAGGTGTGTTGCTAGCATTCTTTCCCTGAAAGATATTATTGAAATTTCAAGAAAACACAATATCATGAAGGTTTTTTTATATCCTGTGCAAATTTCTAACCATATACTCCCTCCGTCCCTTAATGTAAGCCCCCTTTGCATTTTTCATATTTCTTAAGAAAAGTTATTAGTGTAATTAGGCAAAAGTTATGGTGCATAGGCCATTTCCTTATGCACCGTGCATAAACACTTCACAGCCATCATATCTAGTGTACACGTATAATAATCCTAGCCTTCTCAAACTACACAAAATCAAGTGCAATGTTGTTAACGTTTTCTTCATTTTGACAAAAAAACCTCTCACTAAAAATGCTTTGCTCACTTCTCTCTCTTGGACATTCAAACCAGCGCCACCTTATATCTTCTTCTCCGACGAGAATCGCTTTTTCGGCGCGGTGGCCGATAATGGCACCACCGCGTCGGAACTCAAAACTCCGCCGTTTTAAAAACAAAAAACAAATTATATATTCAACAATCCTTTTCTTCCTACTTCTCATTTTCGAAATTGTTTTTCAAAGACAAACAGTAAACAAGTGTAAATATAAGGATTAAGATATGAACAAAAAAACTTTCTACCTCCTTCTCTTTGATCAGTTCGATTCTTGATGCTACGGTTGGATTTGGATTCGCTTTCTTCTTTTTCTTCACTGTTTTGATTTCGTTTTTTTTTTCTTAGGATCCTGCTTGTTCCGGTTCGAATTCTTCTTCTTCTTGCTTCTTTTGAAAACGGATCTGATCTGAAACCTTGGTATAAGTGTATGAAAAGGTGTATGTGATGTGTTAGATAATTCGAATTTGGCGAGTTTTATTGTCAGTTCTGAAAACGAGAATGGTTATGAGCTTGCGGTGGACTGTTGGTGAGCTTGTGAGATTTTTGGAGTACAACTCACAGAAACCATTTCCACAACAAAATGATTTTGGAGTACAACTCACAAAAACCATTCCTTTCCTCCTCCTCCAATTGTGTTAGTCCAAAAGTGAATGATGGCAATGACTCTAGGTCCTTAGTTCTTTTCACCTGCTAGAAACCATTAAGTACATCTAATTGTTTTGGAGTACAACTCACAGAAACCATTTCCACAGCAAAATGGTTTTGACATATTTTTATACAAAACATACTATAATAAGGACACTTGTGACTGTCATTGAACCAAATCAACATTCTGAAATCATCATTGAACTAAAATGATGATTTCTTTGGTTGTAGTGTTGTTTCGTTTTGTTTCGTTTGGTTTCGCTTGGGGGTGTAGGAAGCAATTATGTTGGGTTAGGTTAATGGACTGGGATTTATGCACGGTGCATAAGGATTTCCTTATGCACCATAACCGCACTCATGTAATTAATGTGTCTGTTTTATGTGTTAATATTACCAAATTGTCCTTTGTTTGTATGTGTATTAAATTTGACTTTTCAAATTTCAAGACAAGTTAGTATTATTAATTAAGGGTATGTTTAGGAAAAAAATAAATAAATGCAACTAGTAATTTGAAAAGAGGTTTACATTTACGGACAACAATAAAATCAAATGGATGGTTACATATAGGAACGGAGGGAGTATCAACTCCGACAATCATAACACTATCTATATTTTTCTTATAATAATCAGTTAATTGCATTAAATGCATCTAGAACTTTCTATATCTGTCATACTTACGCACACAAAATGAAAATTGAGAATATTATTCTCATTTGAATGCTGTAATAATTTTTTTGGACCATGCCTTCAAGTTTTACAGTAAGAGAAACTCTAACTTCTTTCTAAATTTTCTTTCTCCTTTGTTCATCGAGGATGGATGATTTTAGGTCATTTTTGACCTAGAATCACCCCCTCTACATCTTTTTCCCCATTTTATTTCAATCTAAATAAGTGGTTTTCACACGTATCAAGTTTTTCCTTTTGTATTTTGTGATTTCGTCGTCTAAGTGAGGTGTTGTGTTGTTCGTCGTCTTGTGTGGCGTTCGATTTCGCGTCTTGTCGCGGTGTTTGTTTATTTCATATAGAAAGATCTACATTAGTCAATTACAAATTCAACCAATGATTTGGGCGTCAACGTTGCAGATCTGGAAGCATGGGTATTTCGGTGACTCAGGTTTTATCATATTATATGTAGGCATTTTGCCGATGTATGCTATTAACTTGGGTGTTGTGAGTTTGTTCGCAGATTCACCCTTTACGTTTTTAGCGACGTTTGTATCTGATGTATTCTATCGATTTAAATGAATGAATATCGTTTTGTTTTTGTAAAAAATAAAATAAAATTTTTTTGGCCAACATGCTATAATAAATGTAAACACATTAATATTTTTTGTGTGAAAATAGCTTAATATATTTTGAAGAATTTTGTTGTTGTTGTTGTAAAATACACTCAATTTTACCATATATATTTTCAGTTAAACAATGCTGTACCAAAACGATATAGGATCTCGTTCCACTTCATTTAAACAACAAGTTTGTCTGGATATGCTACTCTCTAAAAGGGTTTAAATTGGTAATGGTTCATTTTTAGAACATTGTTTGGTAAAAGAAAAATAGCCTAAGAATTTTACAATAATAACAAATTAAGATGAAGAGATATGATATTATTAAAATTTAAAAAAAAATTGTAAGGGTTCACTTTTGGACAAATTTTTAAGATTTGTATCAGATGCAAGCCAAAACAATTTCTTATCTTCTTGTCAAAAGAATTTTATATCTACAATCGTATACAATTAGAATTTGGTTGATTCTAACTCAATTTTACAAAATTGGTTTACAAGGTAAAGACTACCCTCACTTATAAACTAATGCTCATGTTTTATTTCATCTAATATTGGACATAGGCATGGCAATGGGGCGGGGTGGGGACGGATTTTACCTTCCCCATTCCAATACCCGATTCTCAAATATTTACCTGTTACCCTACCCATACCTAACGGGGATGAGAAATTGAATCTCATCCCCGTCCCCGATGGGTTCGGGTATCCCCGTCCCCACATTGAATAATTTTTTTAATAAAAATATAAGTTTTTTTGCATCCCCAAGAGCAACATTGTAATACATTATCCAACAATACGCTCACTTTAATATTTGTTAGACGGAATGGCTTAGTTGATCCTTTAAATACCAATGGTAGTTTTTATTAACATGACAATTATCAAACAAAATAACATGACAAATCAACACAAAGTAATTTTTTACATTTGGGGTGGCTTTGGGTATTGGTTCGGGGTGGGTATCTATATACTCGTTACCCGTCCCATACCTGTGTTTTGAAATCGAGAAAAACTCATACACATACCCAAACCCAGTCAAAACGGGGAAAACCCGTCAAATTGGGTTTAATTCGGGTGAGTAACCACAGTTATGAGTTTTGTTGTCATGTCTAACTATACATCTAAAACGTAATCCAATAGCATCTAATAACAAGTGACCCTACAATTCTTGAATAAATTCTAATATTATATTAGATTTTTATATTGAACCTAAATCATCCTTAAAAAACAATTTGGATAAACTCTAGTCCAACCTTATTTGTAATCTATGTGGAACATGATTTTTCTAATATAACCCCTCATCTTAGATATTTTATATAAAATCCAAGTCATCATTGCAAAACTGACTTGTATATTGAGGACAATTCTCACTTATAAATTTTTGTTCTTATTTTATCTAATATGAAACTCATAACCTTTATATACAGTTACAGCCTTGTATATTAACTCACTTTTTTTTTTTTGAAAGAATATTAACTCACTTATATCCCAACATATATCTTACATTGGTTGGGCTGCAAAAGAATTTTTGTATCTAGTATTTAAGCATTTAATTTTTCCAAAAATAAGTCTAAGCATTTAATTTTGTTCGATAGATAAATCTAGCCATTGTCTAAAGCATCGAATGTTTTGGTAGGTGTCCGAACTGTATTTAAGAAACATTGATTCTTCTTTCGGCAATATTCATAGATCGTAAAAGTTAATCTTCATTTGTGGACCCAAATGCTTCGCTGCTTATTGAAAGCGAATGCAAGGAAGAACACACTTTATGAAGTCCTACAAACTCACATATACATGTTGATATGTCCACACTATTTCAAAAGAAAAAAACTACTGTTCAGAAGAAGACGACGATAATGATAAATTAATAATTATAATAATAATATGGTTATTGTCATGTGGCATTTAATATATTCATTTTCTTTTGTTCTTCAAAGATTGATGATTGTTGACTGCACCCCATAACAATCCAAAAGCATGCGTACGAAAGATATATTGTTTGTTGTTGTCGTCAAAAAAAGAAAAAGTGGAAGACGATGCTATTTTAATTTGAATTCCGATCGACATACATTAACTTGTTTATGTTGCTTTTCTATAGCTATCTCTCTCTGCATGGCTGGACCACAAAATGTACATTTGTTTTGGCAAAAACAAAGGTATACTCTCTCACTTTCTAAATATAAACAAAATTTATTTTTTTAGGTTCACTCATTTAATGATGTATGTGGTTCATAGACCACATACATCATTAAATGAATGAATCTAAAAAACAAATTTTACTTATATTTAGAAACGGAGGGAGTACGTAATTGTGTCGACGACAAAATACGCTCGTTTTAATTTGACTATAATGTAATTGTAATGAGTAGTATTCCTTCAAAAAAAAAAATGAGTAGTATATAAGATGTCTTGTAATTAGGTCTTTTATTGTACTTTCGATAGTCAACCATTAAATAAAACTTTAATGGATTACAAGACTTGATTGCAACATTTTTAGTTTAAGGACCTATTTCAAAATCTTCAAATTGTTTAAGGGCTTATTGTGTACTCCCTCCGTCCCATATTATAAGCAAAAAAAAAAAAATCACACTTATTAAGAAAACTAAAATATAGTAGTTTGTAACATAGTTTTTTGTGTTATTTTTGAAATAAGTTTTATAGGAGGATGTAAAAACAATTTTCATTGGTTGTTGGTTATTGAGAAAATGAAAGAGAGAGCAAATTGAATGCACTTTGCATTTAATTTTCCTTTGGAAAAGATAATTGTTGGTCTTTTTTGCTTATAATTTGGGACGGAGGGAGTAATATATATATATATATATATATATATATATATATATATATATATATATTAATTTATGATTAATATGAATATTAATAAAGGAGAGAGTAAAGAGAGAAGGACTTGACTTCGAACTCTAGAGATCCCACTCATTTATCTTTTAAGGTGAATTATAGTTATTAGACTAATAAAAAAACAAATGAGAAATCAAAGAGACATATAAGAGAGAAGGGATAGAGATAAGAAATAACTAAAAATGGGTGGGATAATATATAAGAGAGATAAGAAATAATAAGATTGAATATCTATAGTTTATCAGATGTAAAGATTGATTGATTGTTGTAAAAAAAAAAATGTTATTTTAACAAATTGAATAAAGTGTAAAGTGTGAAAACCAAGAGTTGTCATTATAACAAACTTTTGATTTGTTATGATGTATCTATAATATCTATTTTTAATTTATTAATTAACAATTATTATTGTAAACATTACACTATAAAATGAATTGCTTAAATTTCTAAACATCAAAATAGAAATAAACATCTAATTAATAAAGTAAGAAAACAACTTTATGTGACCCTCCCTAAAAAATAAAAAATAAACTTTATGTGACCCTATAGGAATTAATCACCGTGAAACATTAAGCTCATACAATCCATCAAGCGGATGGTGTTGTATCCTATGACGGTAGCTCGATAGCTCCATCTATGTGATGACTTAAAATCAAAAGTGCTTGATTGCTACATTTATATATTTTGAACCCATAATTCTATTGGTTTAGTTGCCATTAGGAAAGTTTGCTCGATTAATCCACTTCAACCTCTTCATACTTGATGTTCATATAAACATCAAACACATGGACAAAGAAAATGTTAAATAATTGACATGAAAAGATCTAAACACACAAGCAAATTTAAGTATAGCAACAAATCTACACATATCAAATGAGGAGAGACGAGGGAAGAGATATGATAACAAGATCTTAATATACAAAGTGAAAAAATAAGATAAAAGAGCGAAGATAACTAGGGTTTCACAAGAGAGGTAAAAAAAATAGCACCTATTTAAAATGCACTTATATTTTTGAAATATGTGACATAATTAAAAAAATATATATATTCAAAAATCAAAACTATACTATGACATAGTTTTCCATTTCTTTTCATAAACAAAAACGATCCTTAGCCGCTATATGAACCTAAATAATGATAGTTTTTTTTAGGAGCTAAATAATGATATATAACTCTCCTTAAAAAACTTCTTAAACATATATATATAATATCTCAGATAGAGACCAATTATATGATTGGTTAAGTAGTAATTTTGTGACTTAAACAATTTAAATAAGTAGTTAAAAACTCAATCTATATCTTTTTGACATGGGAAAAAATTCAGTTGAGATCGATGAAAATATCTACCTTACATGTTTAACAAATTTCTCAATAGAAATTAATGACCACCAAACAACTTTGTAAGTTTTTAACTTGATGGATTTTTGAAAGAAAACAAAACAAAATTGTCTATTATTCGTCGCATCAATGCATCGTTTCAATAACAATGCAGATGATTTCAAAACACTTGCACAAAGTAATATGTTCCCTTATGCAACCTCCACGTGAAAGCCAGGTGGGTTGATTTCATATGTTCCCTGTCAAAATGACAAATTCTTCATGTTCACTTCATACCCCGCCATAACTATAAAGCATGCAGCAGATGTTTCCTCTACAGTCTATTAAAGTATCATTATGTCGCTCAAATTACTCTTTTGTTAATGTTTTATGGGTTTGGTTAAAGATTAAAAAATAGAAACAATTGATAATTTTTATGTAGAAAATGCTATTTTTTGATGGTTTAATGTGTTGAATACACAAATTCTAAGATAAAATTTCTATTTTAAACCTCTTATCAAGTGTCCTGAAGACATTTTTTATTAGGTTTTGTTAACTTTTGTCTCAATGACACATGTATAATAAGTTGTTTAACATGCGTCATTAATGACACAAAGTAGCATTTGCCTTTTTTTAATTTAAATTTAAAGAAAATGCTAAAGAGTGTCTTTAGGGTATTGATTAAGAGGATGAAAATGAAAATATTACATTAGTAAATGATAAAAAAATGATAAACTTAACCTCTTTTTTTTACAAAACTTAACTTTTTTAAAAGGTTAAAATATTGTTGAAGTCAATACGAACCTACTGTTTTTTGTTTCCTTTACGAGTGCCCTTTATTCAAAATAATCATTCAGGGTAAGTGTTGTGATTTAAATAGAAACAATATATTTGTTAATGTCATTTTTTTGTTTTGTTTTTAACGTACTAGTTTATAAGAGAAAGAAATTTGGTTAATCCAGAGTTTAACCAAAAGATAAATAAAATTTTAACATTGATTGTTTCAGTTAAAATTTAAATTTAAATTCTCTTGAGCAATTCAAGTTCTGATAAGGAGAAAAAAACTAACATAACAACTATACCAAAAAAAACTAACATAACAATTAACATATTAATGTTTATCATTAAAAAAAACTCTCAAACAATTTGTTGATAACATTATCTCATTAACCACTTCATTATAGTGAAGCAATCTAAAAGGTTGTAAAAATTAATAGATTAAGTTTTAAGTTTTTTTACTCCAAACAGTCAACCATAATAAGAAATGAATGGTGGTTAAAAAAGTGGTCAAGCAAGAAAATAAAGCCTTGTTTTTGGCGTGTTATGAAATTTCATAATTAAGATGATCATACCTTTTAGTGTGTGTTGCTATGCATACTAAATCTTTTTGAAGATATATATATATATCCTGAAGACCATGACGTTTTGTTTGTCTTCTTATATCTAGCTACTTTTCCTTTTATCTATTTTCATATCTAAGATTAACCCTAATTGAACATAATTGATTTTTCTCTTTATAAGGGAGTTAGTGGATGTGAAATGTTCTAATTATTGCTTTCGGTATTCTTTCTCCGCCACAATATAATCCACTTGGAGCTTTGATTGAATAAGACAATCACAGTAGTAGTATATTGTCACGATGCAATGTGGTTCAATATATCATTTTCTTTTATATAGTAGTTTATATATAGTGGGTCTCTTTCTTCATAATTCACTCCTTCGTCCAATCAATGTACAATATTATGCTCTTTTACTTAACCGAAAAATCAATCAATACAAACATCCAACTATATCATATATTATATGAAGTTGTGTGATCATTATGAGAATAACACGTCAATTCAAACTATGATATGTAATCCACTGACTGAAACTGTACTTTCGGATTAGTTTATAGTATATACTATATAGTATATTTGTAATCGTAACTCAATTTAGATGTATTGTTACTTAATTAGAATCTCTTTGAAGATTTGGTTGAGAGAATAGGATGCCAGATAAGGAGAATAAAACAAAATGAAAGCCATCATGTAGCTTTAGCTACCTTTAGTCCTTTACCAACATATGAGCAAAGCTACTATTCCATCAACACGTAGTTAGAAAAATAGGAATTTATTTATTATTTTTAAAAAAAAGACGGTCATAAATTAAGCAATTGAGCTTAAATAATTAATGATTTTTTTTTTTTATCAAAAACGAAATTATTTAAAAGAACTTAAATTTGATTTTTTTGGATGAAACAAATTGTTTGCTTGTATCAATCATCTTTCATTAACTAAATTTTACTTACCTCCTAACCGAACTACGAATTACCAAAAACCTTTTCATACCATAATCGGATGGTTAAAAAAATTAAACACCACCTAATTAGGAACATTTGGCTATATAGTGGGTTTAAATTTCTTCTTTTTAAAAGTCACTTTTCAAATCATAATTATATATAAAAAATCAGCTGTATCTTTTGTTTTAGGAAAGGATCCGGACTAATTTGTGTTTGGTCATGAAGCAACTAAAATTTGATCACAAATTATTTCATCACCAAAAATCAACCTCCAACATCAATTGATTACATCTTTTTTATAATTGAACTATTTGTTGAAAAACTTGTACACCACATCTTTACTTAAAACTTTAAAAATATTAATTATAGTCATACGACGTGGACTACCTTTCAAAAAAATGTATGATGTGGACTAACCACTCATACTTAAACTTCAATAATGTTCACCTATCAAGAAGAAAAAGTGAACTTGTTTTGAAGAAGGAACTCATGAAGGAGATAATCTTAGGCCTAATCATTCAGAAGCAGTTTGTGTTGGTTATAGCATCACCTGTTCATGGTCAATATTAATAAATGAAATAATATTTTTATATGCCACATTCTCCTTAATTTTAATTGAGGTTTGTTATTGTTTTTGCTTGTAGATAACCACTTTTGATGGCTAACATGCTTGAGAGTATTTGATCTTTGGTGAAGGTGGTGGCAGACATGGGGCAGTTGGCATACTATGCTTGTTTTTTAGAAGCACTCTAAGACCTAGGTTTTATGTATTTGTTGTTTTGGTTTTTGTTTTATTTTATGCTGTTGGCTTGAATGATTGATATATATAATTGATCAAACATGTCGGCTTGGACAATTGGAGAGTGAAGTGATTTGGAAAATCTTGTCAAATTTTATCTCATGGAATTGTGTGCTCCAGATATTTTTAATAAAGGTGAAATAGGAGTTACAATTTTGATGATAGATTTACATCAAAAGAATTTGAAAGCAAAAAGTTATATATACACAATAATGATAATTAGCTTCTTGTTATTGTGGCTTTTGGGTAATTTGATTAGTCAAGTATATACAGGGATGTAATTTAATGATCTATATTTTTAATAATGATATACAGGTATGGAAGCAAACCGATGAAGTATGAAAATGAAAAACTGCAGTATCAGATGGTCTTAGAACTGTTATGATATAATTTAAGTGTTGAGTATGTCTTGTAGTTACGGATAAGTAGTTAGCTTGATCGAGGAAGCACATAGTTACTGATAAGTGGACAGATCGAGTGAAGCGAGCATACATGCTCTTTGGGCCAGGCCCCTAACTTTTGTTGTGTTGCTACTAGGGGGTGCCGTGGGTGACACCCTCCTGATACAGTTCAGGATTAATGTTGTAAATTAGACTATATGTATTTAAATTTAAGTTTTTGTAAACCCTAACTTTGAGATTAATACGAATAGTTACCCTACAGTTGGAGATGTAGGCACAACTGACTGAACTTCGCCAATAAGATATGTTTTTGCAATTTTTCTTATCTATATTTGAACCACAATTGTTGTCTACTTGTCTTAACATAAAAAAACACTTAGGTTCAATGTGAAATTATTAAATTTTCAACAAAAATAATTCCAATCAAAAATTACAATTTTGCATTGACCTGCAATCCAACTCACCTAAACTTTCTAAAAGACGATTATAGTTTTGAATTTCATCCTCCAAAGTACACTTCTCATTTTGAAGGAAACAAAATCCTTTTCATTTTGAAATTAAAGTATGAGTAGATATGCTGAATAAGGTAGTGAATCCTTTACATAAATGCTACCTTCATGGTATACATATTGTAGCAGAAAACTCAAATTTCAATTTATAAAATGCTACTTCAGATCTGTTTTAAGTTCTGATAGATATACCATTTCTGCATACAAAAGTTTAATCAACTAGTCAAACTGAAAAACATAGAATCAGATTCTGAGTTTGAATCTTGCTAATAGTCATTCATCACTAGATTGAGATTCTGTAATAAGTCCTTGTATCGTTTTATGTACACCGTACACCTCAATCTTATGTATCGGTATTAGTATATGACGGAATAGATAAGCTTGCTAAATTTGAATCTGGTGACGATGGTGGCGGATCGATTTTTATCAAAGTGGTATCATCATCTCCTGAGATATCCAACACCTCAGGTTTACATTTATATTTCCCATCACTCTGAATATCCTTAAGCCTTTCCATCACTTCTACCATAGAAGGTCTAACATCTTTAGAACTCTGCAAACACTGAAATGCTAACTCTGCCGCTGCATTTATCATTTTCCTTACTTTGAAATCTGATTCAAAACCAAGTGTAGGGTCAACAAGCTCATGCAATGTCCCATTTTGAATCTTCTTAATAGCCATGTTAGACAAATTGATTTCTTGTCTATGCCTTGTGATGTCGACAGCAGGCATGGACGATATTAGCTCAATCAGAACAACTCCGAAGCTAAAAACATCGCTTTTATCTGTAAGCTGATAGTACAAATGGTATTCCGGATCCACGTAACCAGGAGTCCCTTGTGGAGCAGTTGAAATGTGCGTGACATGGTTTGGAAATAAACGCGAAAGTCCAAAATCTGCTACTTTGACACTAAAATGATTGTCAAGTAGAATGTTGTTGGTTTTCACATCTCTATGGATGATGTCAGTGGCATGAAGATAAACTAATGCACTAGCTGTTTCTATTGCAATGTTCATTCTGATATGCCAAGGTAGCATACCAGGTTTAGCTTTTTTACCATGAAGGTGATCGGCAACAGTTCCATTAGGAACATATTCATATACAAGCAGTAGTTCTTGACTGTGGCGAGAAGTGCACCCATATAGTGATACAAGATTTTGATGATGTAGTCCTGTTAAAATCTCAACTTCATTCACAAATTGCTCAACTCTCCTATAGTTGTTTTCATTCATGCGTTTCACCGCAACTAGACGCCCGTCCTGAAGTGTTCCTAGCCAAAAGAATATCAAAAGACTTAAATTTAGTGATAAACTTTGATTATTTTAAAGACATTTATTTCGTATCAGGCTTTTAAAAAGAGCAGATTATACACCAGCCCGACTAATCAAACCATATCAAAAGTGCTTAATTAAATTATTTATTTAAACAATACTAAGAGTTAATAAATATAGGGTGCTGGATTTTACCAAAATATACTGTGCCAAATCCTCCATCCCCTAGGGCTCTAGTAGAATCAAAGTAGTTTGTCGCCTTTTCAAGTTCCCTATAGCTGAAGAAGTGTACTCCACGGTATCTACTTCCCCTCTCAGTATCTTCTGAACTATAACCAGATACACTCCGAGATCGTGCAGATGAAACTACATGAACATTCTTTTTCTTCTTTCTGCAATAACAATAGAAGTAGAAGCCGATGCCTACTGCAATTGCACTTATCACAACAGCAGAAACTCCTAAGAATTATTGGAATTTATTTTCAATTAGTATAATAAAACGTAACTATGTTTTACGGTTAATGAAAAAAAAAATACAAGATAAAGAAAAGAAGTTGCCATGGATTGATTAAATTTATTACCTACAGCAACCTTTGTTTTCGAATTCCATCGATTATCTGTGACAGTTCAAACAAGGCAAAGATGAGTGAGAACATTTTCAAGGAAGTGTTGCAGAAAGTTCATGCCAAATCAAGGAGGATATTCTAGTCTAGTCCAAGTTGTTAACAAAAGAAATATATTTTGTTGGAAAATAAAGAAATCAAGAGAATGGTCAAAGTGAATATAAGATTGAAGTCAACAGTTTGATAAAGTCAATGATAACGATTTATGAGCAAAGCAAAATGGTAAAAGTCAAAAAAATACACAATGTTCACACTCATAACATAGTAGGAAAACAGTTTATTAAACATATTTGAGATAGTTTATGCAAACAGTTTATGACATGTCTATAAAAAAAAATTCAGCTTATTTTCACAAGTTCTCCATAATAGCTTATGAAGATAACTTATAGCTTATATGATATAGAAATAACTTATACAACAAGCGTTATGCTATAAGCGCTTAATTATACCGTTTATCCAAAGATAACCTTAAAAAGGAAAAGAAGACATACCGTGGAGATGTGAACAATCCAAACCTTCAGTTCCATCAGGACAATAACATGAAAATTCATTCTTATCATTTCCCCCACAAGTTCCATTACTTAAAATGCATTTTAAGCATGCTTGAGTATCAAAAACATATCTCACATCAAATCCACCACTCAAAGCTTTGTTCAACCCTTCAATTCCACTACCTAGCTTCACTTTCTGTGTTACCTGAACTTCAATACGAACTCCTTCACAATTTATACTCTCAGCAGTTGCAGAATCCATAAATAAAGCACGCTTGTTCTCATCTTCCTTGCACGAAAACGAGTTTGTGCTACCGTTGATGCCATTTGGAAGCTTGATGCCATTAGGACAGTTGTATAAAATAGTGATGTTCCTCACATTAGGCATGTACTGAAAATGACTCAAGTTTAAAGAAGTGTTGGTTAAAGCAGAAGAACAATGATCATAAACAAGGTCTTTTCGAAACATTGACATAGTGTAACCCAATTGATCAATACGTAAGACATGGAAATTTTGTGAAGCAATTTGAATGGTTGTGTTTTGATAATGAGAATCACATTTAAGGTTGAATTGATTGTTGCTACCACAATAACTTGGTCTGTTTTGTCCCCAAAATGGATAGTATATGCCGGATACTTCACCACATGTGTATGGTTTGATACATTCTTCATGTTTGTTATATTGATGTTGTTGGCAAATTGTTGTTGGCAAAGTAACCAAGAAGAACAAGAACAAGAACAATATAGGCAAAGCCATAGAAGAAAAATGAGAAATGAAACAGATTAATACGAGTTTGAATGATTGTGATTCTTCTATATGATGATGTAACTATAATAGACTAGACTATGGAGTTTTCTTTTTAATATGTTTATGTCTTTGTTATTTGACATTTGATTTTTCAAAATTTGGCTGATTTTTAATTGGTCAATATTTGACTGATTTTTATATGATGTATTTCTTGTTTCTTGGTCTTGTTTATATACGTGGCATGTTTATACTTAAGTTTAATTAGGAGGGTTAAGTGGCTGTGTCATGTGTGTGGATGCATAAATTAAGTCTTTGAATGCCCTCGGTCGTTATTTAATAATAACATGGATAATGATACTTGACGGGTTTCTAACGATGTTATGTAGATAAATGTACAAATGTTTTGACTTTCAAAATAATAGTGTAATCATTAGAAACTCACAAACAAGTGTTATAAAAAAAAAAAACTCACAAACAAGTTAAAGAGTAGGAGTTAAAACTTTAATCATGATGTTGGACTTAACACATTTTTTTTGTTAGTTTTAGTCTGACCTAACTCGTCTAATAAGAAGACCAGACTCAAGTTTTTTATAAAACTTATTTAATTAAATATGTCAGATTAAGACTTAAACAAAAAAGTATTAAGTCCGTCAAGCCAACCTATTAAACTTTTTATATAATATCTCTTCTATTATTAATATTGTTGAAGTTATTTTTTTATAAACTCAAGCCCTCGTATGGTTTAGTTATTTAGCAACAGTTATATTGGTGTAATTAGATTTTCGTAAGATTTCGTTATTTAGTGGCATACCTATTCTATTGTTTTAAGCCTTCATAAGATTTGATCTATTTAATAGTAGACTTATAGATATTACTAGGCCTTACCGTAAAATAGGTTTTTAAACTTCATCGAACATTTAAAATGGTTAAATTAGACCTTGTAAAGTCTGGCTTAGCTTGATTCCATCCCTACACATGAACAATTTTTTTTTTTACAAATCCCTACCCATGAACATAATAATCAAGGTTTTATTTCAAGATTAAAACATGTATACAACAATATATTTAAAATTATGACCAATTCAAATTTAGGTAAAATTTCACGATTCACGTATTATTTTAAATTAAATTGACATCGTTATCTTTTTTTAATTAAAAAACTCAAAGATCCAATTTTTTTTTATCAAAACTCGAAATATTCATCACAAAACTCATATCTTCATTAAGTGATTCCTAAAAGCAACCCTCTCTATCTCTCTTCTCTCCTTCTCAAACCTTAGCCGCCACCCATTTCTTCTTCTTTTCAGAGGGGTGATTTAGGGTCAATTTTGACCCAAAAATCACCCTCCGAATTGTTTTTCCTTTTTTCCTAATTGAATAAGTGATTTCACATATTTTCTGTTTTCTTTCGTTTGTTTTTGTGATTTCGTCGTCTTTAAACGACTCTATTTGTTTTGATTTTCCGTCTTTGTGCGGTGTGTTTTTGATTTCTCGTCTTAGTGCGGTGTTTATTTGATTCAGGTTGAAAAATTAGTTTTGAGCAAGTGCAGATCCAATCAATGACAATGACTTTGGCATCATCAACGTTGCAGATCCGGAGACATAAGTATTCCGGAGACATAAATATAGTCATATTAGTCATATTTGTAGGCATAAGTACTTTGCCGTTTTATGCTATTAACATGGATGTGGTGAGTTTGTTCACATATTCATCATTTCGTTTTTAACGAATTTGTATTTGTATTGATATACACTATCAATTTGAATGAACGAATATTCCATCTTCTTCATTTTCTCTCTTATAAAATGATCATCATCACATTGTTTTCTTCCATTTTTCTTCTTGTTGGCCAAAACCTATCTCAAACAAATGTGTTTTTCGTATACACTCCTTCCTTATCCATCCATACGCAGTTTTTTTTTGGGTGACATGCAATGTAATTTAACCGTATTACTTGAATTTTATTTAAGAGTAAATTACCTTTCCCTTCCCTTAAAGATGCTTGAATTACACTCTCATCCCCTCTTATGTTAAAATATACAATTTTCTCCCCTCTTATTCAAAACATATTAGAAAATATTTCATTCCCCTCCCTTGAGAGAAGCTTGAATTACATTACCCTCCCCTCTTATGTTAAAATCTACGCTTTAGTCCCTCAATATTTTTTTTTCTATTTCTAATAATCTAGCAAAAAAATAATAATCAAACACACTTCAAAGAAAAATAGTATTGCGAGTTCATTTTAATATAATCAAATTTTAAATACATATTTTTTGCTATTTTTTATTCACAATTTCATTAACATATAGTTTTAAACCCTATTATAAAATATGAAACAACCCCAAATAAAATTAAAATATGTGAAAAATTACTAAAGTTGATTAAGTATGGTTATTTAAAAGTGAATTTTATATTTTAAATTGTAAAATTAAGGCTTAAATATGAAAATAGTCCCTGCAAATATCTTACATTTTGGTTTTAGTCCCTGTAATTTTTTTTTGGTTTTAGTCCATGCAAATATAAAAAAATTTGGTTTTGGTCCTTGGTATTTTGTTTTAGTCCTTGTAAAATTGATTCATATTGGATTTGGCCCTTGTAATATGTGGAATATTTGATTTTCGTTCCTCAAAATGAGGACTAAAATGAATATTATAGGGACCAATTTCAATATGAAATGATTTTACAAGGATTAAAACAAAATACCAATGACCACAACCAAATATTTTATATTTGCAGGGATTAAAACCAATTTTTTTTTATAGGGACCAAGACCAAAACGACCAATATTTGCAGGGATCATTTCCATATTTAAGCCTAAAATTAATAACAAAATATTTAAATTTAACTATCATTGACATTTTTTTATGAAGAATTATCATTGACATTTAAACTATAAAGAAACAAATTTATTTATTTATGAATAGTGATTCAAAATTATTATATATTATAAAAATATTTATTTATGTTTAAATAGATTAAAGTGTAATGCATTTTTAATTATTATGGGAGGAAGTTGTAATTTCAACATCCCATAGGGGAGGAGAGTATAAATTTTACTTTTTAAAGGCATGAAGTGTATATTTTAACCTAAGAGAAGAGAGGAGTGTAATTCAAACTTGGAGAGAAGTGTAATTTACTCTTTATTTAATTAAAAATAAAAAATGGTAATTTTGCAAGGGTGGCAACCTCGTCTGGTCTACACGTATTGAGGTTCAGCGGAGAGAAAGTGAGAAGGATTTCCTCTTCGAAGAATATTGAATTGTGCGTAGCAGACATGCAAGGCCACTGGGTAAGTGGTCCAAACTCACCTTTGTCCAACTCTTATTCAGTTAAGTGATAATGATGAAGACCCTAGCCATGCAAAGTTTGCATTATTCAAATTCTTACTCTTCTTGAGTCCCTTTCGAAAAAACAAAAGATTTAAATACAAAGAATATAATAATAATAATAATAATAATAATAATAATAATAATAATAATAATAATAATAATAGTTTTGCTGATGAGTCTTCTAAGGACAATGGTTAAAAACGTCAAAAATAAAAAAATTCATTAAAAACAATAATATTTTGACTTTCATAATTTTTTTTTTAAAAAAAATGCTTTCATAAAGTTAAACATTCTATTTTCACCAATTTTTCAATGCATAATTTATATACTAATCTTCTTAACTAATGTTTTTTTTGTTACTCTTAACTAATGCCCTTAGATCACTGATTAGCATTTTCTTAATAATAATATAAAAAAAATGCACATTAGTTAATTTTGGTCAAATAATTTTTTATGTTCAATTTAATCAAATGCACACTAATAGAAAACATAAGTTAGTTTTTTTTTACCAAAAAATAATTGATTTTGTTCATACAACTTTTTTCTTTTCATTTAATCAAAAGTTGAACCATTTGATAAACACACTTTTTATTTTTTTTTATTAACCTCATGATTTACAACATCCGCATACATTTTAAACCAACCACATGTATTATACTCAATTAGTATTTGATTCATGTATTCATTTAACATTAATTGAAAAGTAACTAATTTTCTTTATTTTAATCTTTTTGTTGAATAAAGAGAAAATTATTATGGAAACTTATTTTACGAGTTAGAGGTATTTTAAAATGCTAACATTAAGCAATATAAAATTGATTTATATTGTTTACTATCAAAACAATTATATTTTAATAATTATACCTCACAACCAACTATCAAAAACATCTAAATCACGGTTCAATTATTTTAAATCGTCCAAATCAATGTAAAATTATATTTGATTTGTTCAAACTACCAATATAAACAAAGTACCAATTTACAATTTGAGTGGTTGAACCATCTTATTAAGTTTCATTTTTTAAAAACATTGTACCAAACATCATTTTCTTCTTCTTCTTATATTTAAGTTCATTGGAGTATTTGTTAGTTTCTTCGTCTTACAAACATTATCATATTAAGTCATTTAACATCAATTAAGAAAAAAATTATAAATCGATGAAAAGTAATAAAAGTTTTATTAAATATTTTTTTGACAAATCAATTTTATTATCTTTATTAAAAAAGGTTATAAATAAATTATTGATTATTTCTCATTATCCTAAATTACTTACCAACTTCAAAGACTTGGTCAAATGTAAATCGACAAGTCTTAAAGTCATAAGTTATGAGTTTGAATTTACTAGTGTATTTGTAAGCATTATTTAAGCTCAAAAGTGTTCTTGACCTTGAACCGTGTGAACATCCCTTATTTTTTATTTTTATATACAAAACTAGAAAAGAAAATTAAATAACTTACCCCAAACATTTATATAATCATTCAAATCACCCAAAAAAAATTGATAGAATTCCACCAAACATGCTATGTGCACTAAACATTATGCAATTACAATTTTCTTCAAAAAAAAATAAATTATGCAATTACAATTGTTATTCTTCTTCTCTTGTTTGTCCTAACTAAATAAGAGAGAGAAAGCGTTGAAGCTTTTCTTCTTCATTCTCTTCTTTCATTCCTTCCACATACGTATTCCTTTTTTCTTCCTTTCAATCTTCCGTTACCGATCAATCTCTGCTACAAATTCGCACTCTTCCACTTCCTCTTCCTCCTTATTGATCCTCTCTTTTTCCTCAACTTTTTTCCAATACCATTTTTTCTGGGTTTCTTTCAAAAGTCAAAAACAATATTTTTCCAAAAAAATCGTATTTTGAAATTTGGGTCTTGTTTACAACAACCCAATTAAGTTTGGGGAAGAAAAATTTGCGAAAAAAAGGATTGGAAAATGCTGGGTACTGCACTGCAATTTGGTGGTGTTGGTGGTGATGATCGGTTTTACATTCCGGTGAAGACGAGGAAGAATCAGAATCAGCGTAAGCAAGCTCAGAGAGACAAGAATGTTGAAGAGGAATCAATACCAGTTGCGTCTGTAGAAGAGTCTGTTAGTAACGTTGATAGGTTCTTGGATTCAACTAAGTTATTGGTTCCAGCTCAGTATTTCTCCAAGGTTTTTCTTTTGAAAGTTTTTGATTTGTTGGTTTTGAAATGCTGAAACATTGATTGTAAATGTGCTGTGCTTTTGAGTGTTTTTGTTTTGATTGCATTTGGTATTGTTTTCTGTAATGTGTAGCTACGGACCAGTTTAGTAATTATTGTAAATTAGTTGAGTAATTTAGTCCCTTAAAATTTACGAATTAGAATGTTAGTCCAAAGCACAAACACAGACACCGGACACGACACACTACACGACACCCGGGTAACAGTTTGAGAAAATGACAAAAATGAACTTAAGCACATGTTTTGGTGTCGTGTCACACCGACACATGTCTGACACATGACACAGGACATGTCTTCAATCAAAAGTGCCGGTGCTCTTAAATTAAAAACGTCAATTGATTGAGAAATCACTTGTGGCATACAAGCATAGAATCTTTAAAATCGTGGTGATAGATTTGGAAAAAGGACTAAATTGACTGATTTTGTAGGACGGAATTGAACATTACAATATTTAGAACTAAAATGCTCACGTGCTCGTTTTATTTACTACTTTCCCTTTTTTTATTCAGATGCTTATTATTTATATAATTGGATAGATGGTACAAAGTTTGATTGTGGTGAACTTTGGTTATTATTGTTGTATGGTGCATTAGTAACTTTTTTATTCTGTTGTGTCTGTAGACGACAATGAGAGGTTGGAAGACTTGTGATGTCGAGTATCAGTCTTACTTTGCTCTGAATGATCTATGGGAATCTTTTAAGGAGTGGAGTGCTTATGGTGCTGGAGTCCCTTTACTACTTGATCAAAGGGAATCTGTAGTCCAGTACTATGTTCCGTATTTGTCAGCTATTCAGCTATATGGTCAACCTACAGAAAAGTCGAGTGCCAAGCCAAGGTATTGCCATTTCATGTGTAGAACCATTCTTGTTATATGTGCATATGTATATCATAATAATTGTTTACTTTAAGACAACACTAACTGCTGGAAGTTTAGTTGTTGATAGATCTGGCTCTTTCGTTCTTTTGCTTTGTGTTTCAGTTATTTATTTGTTATGTAAATTGTTCAAATGGAATTTATGTTAGATTATGTTTTGTTGTTGCTGGTTGAAAAGGTGAAAGAAAAAATTGAGAAGTAAATGCAACAAGAGAACTAAACACGTTGTTTTAGTCTTCATAAATTTGTATGCTTGTGATATATCTACTGATGGGTTTGTAAAAAGAGACGCTATAGCAGAGTGGGAATGGCCATGGAGCGACACTAATCACTTGTTATCTGCGTTCTTTAGCTGCAGCAGTAGCTGCTGCAAATTGAGGCCAAATAGTGGCAAAATAGCCCTTTAGTGGCTTTTGAATGGTTAGTGTTTGTATAGCCCTTTTTGACCCTCTCGTATATCCAATTTTAAATGTTTTTAGGGCCGTTTTACCATTTCCCAATTTCAGTAAGTTTCCTTACATCTCTTACTCAATGACAAAAGAAAAATAGAGACACAAGAGACGATCTGTTCTCCGTTGTGCTTCTACAACTGTGAAAACAAAAAATTGCATAGCTGCACTTTGTTTCCAGCGATATAGGAGGCGTTTTTTGCGTCAGCGACTGTATCACGTCCTGGTTCTCCACCCTTTCTCGTTGTTGTTTCTAGGTTCTTGCCCCTGTTTTTTGACGTTTGCGTATATGCAAATTGCCAAGGTCAAGCAGCCCCATACACAATAGGCGTTCTGACAGTTATTCTAATTAAAGAATCACTTGTTATTTTGAATACTTTTAGAGCTTGAATTAGTAGTTAAGTTATATTGGGTTTTGATTTTGAATGTTAATGAATGATTTTAAAGGTTAATTATAATTATTAAGTATGACAACGCCTTTAATTTTGTGTATTTTTGAATTTATGTATACTGTTGGGATTTATATTTAGTTTGTATATTGTTTGTTAGTCTTCCCAATAGCAGTCATCCGGCTATCCACTATACCACTTTAGTGGTTTTGGGGTCGGGTGCTTCACGTTGCTATCTAAGATTAACAACGTATCAATATGAGATGCATTAAGGATGATGACGAAAATTATTGGTCACTGAACAAGATATCAAAGATGGAAGAGTTATTTTCATGCAAACATTTAAATGAAGGGAACAAGTATTCCTTGAGGTCTAACAGACTAAACACTAGAAAGGAGGATCAAAACTACTCTTACTATCGAAGAATCCAAGCATGAGGTATAGGTGGTTGGACTAGATGATATACCTCTTGAGGTATGATGGGGATAGGAAAGAAAAACATAAGAAGACTAACAAAGTCTTTTCAACAAGACCATGAGTTCTAAGAGCATGTTAATTGAATGTTGGAGAAATACTCATTCCCTATCTTCAAGAACATAAGAAATATATAAAGTTGAATAAATTATAAAGGGATTAATTTTATTAGTCATACTATGAATCTTTAGGAGAGTAATTGAGGGGTGATTATGACAAGAGACAGACATCACTAGAAATCAATTTGGTTTTATATCAAACTATTAAGAGAGATTTAGAGGTAAATGGTCATTTTGTAACCTTAATACACACAGAGGGTGTTGTGACGTCGATTGATTTATGTAGTTAACCCCACCTTGCTTGGTGGTTGTAGTTGTATCTTTTGCTTTAGTTTATGTGCTTGTTGTGTTTAGTTCACATATTTTGTACAACTTGTTCAATGTCCAAGCTGTTAATAAAAGACAGGTTTTGTTGCAGTGGATCTATATTCTTCAGCAACAATTTTATTGGGTTGCACAATAACATGTTGCTTTTTGAATTAGATTTTGAGTATCAAGTGGCAATATTGAGTTAATGCATTGAGTCGTTAAATAATCCCTGAAGTTCAAGCAGTTGTGCAGCATCTCATGTTTTGATTTGTATTTTAACTGTTTAGATGTAATTGGTTGAAAAAGTTTGGCTGACCGCTGGAAGAGTGTATAAAATGTTTGTGTGTGAGGTAAGTGGAGAAACTGCATTTGAGGGTATGTAGAGCCCTCTTCTTATGATTGATAATGGATATGGAGCTTATCTGATCAATATTTAATATCATTCCTTTTATTGCTTCAGGGATCTCTTTATATTGTGAAGTGAAAACCAGTAGATATCATATCATATCTCACTCCTTCCCTCTTCATTCCATACAATTTTCACCCTAACCAAGAACACTTAAAAAATTTCGAAATATAAATTTATTGGTTGAATTTAGTCCTTGTCGCCATCAAGATTTCAGCTGAAGTAATAACATATACATTGGTATTGAATTTTGATGAACTAGTGAGTGATTCATTTTAGATCTCAATGTATTGGATGTGATAGATTTTTACCTTATTTTATTTTTTATATTCTCTCTCCCCTTCTATATGGTCACTGATTCTTGTATGAAGTCAGTGTAATACCAACTTAGTGAATTTAATTTTGCTTTTTTGATATATGATCACTTATTGTCCTATTTCTTTGCAATTATAACTTCTGATCAGCGTTAGGAAATGTGCCATTCATGATTTGAATCCTATAGATGCACTTGGTAGCTATTAGTTATGCATTGGCTTGTAACCAACCAGATATGATTTTCCCATGTCATTAGGTACATAAGTGAAGATAGTGATGGTGATTACTACAGAGATTCATGTAGTGAAGGAAGCAGTGATTGCGAATACGGAAAAAGGACGGAATGTTTTACAGCACAGAGAAGCAGTAAACACCTGACAAGTGGTGTCTCTTCTCAAATGAGCACACTGTCTATACATGACAAACACAATACAGTACAAGAAGGATTTTCTAGTAGTGATGACAGTGAAACTGGGAATCCTCAAGAACTGCTTTTTCAGTATTTGGAACAAGGTCATCCTTATGGCCGTGAACCGCTGGCTGACAAGGCAATGTCTGATCTTAATTAATTTGTGGCTTCTTTAACCCTTAACCTGAACAGTCCATCTTATGTTGTACAATATTTGGACAGATACTAGATCTTGCACGCGACTATCCTGCCCTCATGTCGTTGAGAAGTTGTGATTTATTGCCAAACAGTTGGATGTCTGTTGCATGGTGATCTAATCCTTAACTTCTTTCCTTTTTTTGATTTCTTTCCCGTTTTGTATAGACATAGCAAGATTAATTCGATCTGATGTTTTAGTGCTGGTTTTTTTGTTGGTTAACATTTTTTGTCATTTTATAGGTATCCTATATATCGAATACCCACAGGCCCTACTTTAAAAGATTTAGATGCCTGCTTTCTAACCTACCATACACTCCATACACCCTTGACAGGTAATTATGAAATTTCAAGCCTGTGTTTATCTGCAGTGGCATCTTGGCTTTATACAGCACTTATTTTGGCTCAATACTTTTAGTAGATTTACTTGTGTATTTTAATATTATTTCCTTTCGACTTACTCCTGCTTTTTTTCTCCAAAGTTGAATGAATGTCACATTATTTGGTCCTTAAAAGATTCTTATCGTTGATTAAGTCCTTCAACAATGCAAAGTGTGATCAAATTTGTCCAAAGATTTTTTCATGCCATAGTTTTATCGCTTAATAATACAGTGTTATTGTGTCGGAAAAAAACTACAGTTTTCTCGATTTAGTCCCTTAAGCATGGGCAAATCAAAATTGTATGGACCAATTTGATGATGTTTATCACAATAAAGGGATTAAATTGTTGACATTAAAAAAAATAAAGCGAAGATGCTTGTGTTTTTGGAGGATCAAGATAGGGGTTTACTCTATCCTTTATCCTATATAATATCAGTCAGAACTCGGAAACAAAAAACAAATTATACCTTTTTTTCTGCTAGATTAAACAATGGGCATCTTTTCCAATGACTTGTATCCATTGAATTTCATATTTTGTCTTTCACTGTAGTTTTCTAACTCTTGTGAGTAACAAGTGCTTCCTCAACTTTTATAAATATAGATACCATATTCTTCTTTATGTGTTCCTGTTTGAGTGTTTTA
Source organism: Medicago lupulina (assembly GCA_958299785.1). Lineage (NCBI taxonomy): Eukaryota > Viridiplantae > Streptophyta > Magnoliopsida > Fabales > Fabaceae > Medicago > Medicago lupulina. Next base: position 11,137,074 of record OY283142.1, on the reverse strand, counting down.
ATAAACACTATAAATTTTGTTTAGGACTGATAATATGTGATCAATTACTTTAGCAAACAAAATATGGGCTGGGTAAAGGGTAATAGAGTAACTGCAGTATCTGGCCTGTAACTGAATGACAGATTCCAAATCTGTTATTCAGTTGCCCTAGCTAACTCGAGTTAGTTTAGTTAATTAGAGTTACTTGTAACTAACTAAACAAATTTAGTTACAAGGTCTAAGAGTATCGATATCGGTATAAATACCCCCCCCCCCTCTAGTTTTTTTTTCTTCTTTCTTTTTCCCGTTTCTATTATGGCATCATATAGCTCCTTCGATCCACACCTGTTATCAAGGATACAACTCAAAATCAAATTGATTCCTCTGGATTGAATCTCACATCAAATCTAGAAAATCATGTTTTCAAAACTTCCGCTCAACCCACTAGGTTGTAGCTTGATGAGAACAATTTTCTCTCTTGGAAACAACAAATTGAAAGCATAATTTGCACGCACAGGTTGCATAGGCAGTTAGGCACCTCGTTAATCCAAATGCTCCTCTAAGATACCTCTTTGAACTAGATTGCAATCAGGATGTTGAAAATCCAGCTTATACGGCCTGGGATTCACAAGATTCCTTGTTCTTCACGTGGCTTCTTTCCACTCTTTAAGACTCGTTTCTTTCCCGTGTTGTTCGGTGCACTCGCATCAACTCTGGGACGAAATTCATATATTCTTTCACTCACAAATCACTGACAGGCCGTGTCAACTCAGAGCTGAGTTGAATCCATCACCAAGGGAGATTGTTCCATTGCTGAGTATCTTGCTTGCATTCAAGCGATCATTGACATTCTTGAATCACTCGGAGATCCTATCACCCACAATCTGATCCTATCCCACCAAAATGATTAGCTTGTGTCCCTCAGTATCCCCCATAATTTAATAGTCTCTTTGGATGTGAATCTAGAAAGTTGGAGATTTTTGAGGTCTGTAGTTTCGTACTTCGGAATGGGCGTTTCTTCATCTTCTCTTATGTCATCATCCATAATCAAGACACTAAATTTGCTTATTTGCAGATACATGGCCTAGACCAAATTTTTCATCACAATGGAGGCATAATCATTTACTCGATTTCTCTTGCATCTCAGTGTCTGTCAAACGTTCAGAGTTTCATCCTATAAAAGTACTTGTGCCTTTAGTCTTGCTGGATTCTCCCATGGTAGGAATGCTCACTGGTTTTGACGGTGTCCCTTCGTTCCTAAGTCACAGTTCTATCAGAGGGAAAATGCCTTGGGAAATTTGGACCTTCAGTACTGCCAAAATTTCCTTTCTTAAGCCGGGCATTCTTTTCATCAATTCATTGTGCAAAATCCATCATTTCAGGCAAGAAAGTGGCCGGGTGCAATTTTAATTCGGCCTTGACCACATCCTTCAATCCATTGAGAAATATACCTTCAACGGATATTCTGGTTCTTCCCCCCTGAGCTGTCCTGCATACAATTTGAGTTGCTCGAGATATTCTTCAACGGATCCAGTTTGTTTGAGACTTGGCAACAATTCTTACAGGATTTAATGCATTGTTGGTTTAAATCTCTTTTATTAAGTCAGCCTTGAAATCATCCCAAATCGGATCTTGTGCACAAAATTCCCACAATTCATACCAAGTTAGAGCTTTAATGCATTGTTCAAAGAACTCGAGTCCTGCCTTCATAATGGTGCACGTCAGAATCATACAGGTTTGCCTGGACCGATGCTCCAATACCATTAATAGTTCTTTGATGTTTGGTTAAGTATTAGATAGAATTACTGAATGAGAACTGATATTATTATTATTAACAGTTATTCAAAATAGAAATTGCTGCACACGATTAAGTAATTGTCACAAATAACCAATCCTTAGGAATTAGAGAGCCTAGACTCTCCCAAACCTAACCAACATCAAAATAACTGATTGGCAAGTGTAAAGCCATCCTCGTTCTATTTAATTAAGTTTGGGCATTGGGTATTGAGCTTGCACCTCACAGACATGTTCTTGATAGGATGCGTGCTAACATAAACCACCAACAAATGCTAGGACAATCAACCAATAAGGTTTGTGCTTAAAAACAAATCATCAAAAACCAAATGAAGAAACCACTGCTTACTTTCATGAACAGCAGACAAACGGAACCAAAATTAGACCAGGCCAGTGCTTACAACATCTGAAACCCAAACTAGAAGATGTCACACACAACTTCCAATTCGAACCAAAATTGATACTGGGCCAATGCTAACTGCAACTGAAGCTCCAACTAGAAGACGTGACATCTTCAAACCAAACCAAATCAATATAGGATCAGCACTAACTGCGGATGAAATCCTATCAAAAACTTAAAACTGATGGTGGTATTGACATCACAACTTGAACCAGATCGGAATGAGAAATTGAGGTCTGGAAACAACTGTGATGAAGCCAAACAACATCAGCACCAAAGAGACACTTGGAAATTCTGCAAAAATAGGACAAAAAACTAAAAACTTCCAAGAGTTCGTCACTACATTTTCCTTTCTAGATTTTTATGAAACACATGCTTTTCAATTACACTGCTGACTGCTCACACCTGCACAAGTAGCAATTCTGCATAATTTGTCAGAAATGGCTGCATCATATTCATGATGTCAACTGTACAGCTAAGAACAGAATGAGTGCAAGTCTGCAAGTGATTTGTAACCACATTTCTTATGAAGGATTATTTGTTAGAAGCATGACACTCTGGGAAAATCTTGTAATTTGAAATCACAAATATGAAAAATCACAAGCTACTGATTCTTATAACACATCACTCAATTTTCTGGTTGCTGTCATTAATTATGCAAAAATATTCCATCCTTTCAAAAACATGAAATATAATATTTCTGTTTGACGTAATGTCGACTGATTTATTTTGTTTCGTTGCAGGAAGTGGTCCTACTCCTGGTCCTGTACTGGTTTATCCCAGTGAGATGGATGGTGTACCAAATATTTCCATACCTACTTTTGCAATGGCTGCCTATAAATTAAAGGGATCTATTTGGATGAAAAAAGAAGTCAGTGAGAATCAAGTAATGAATTCCCTCGTGCAGGCTGCAGATAAATGGTTAAGGCTAGTTCAGGTGAATCACCCGGATCATCAGTTCTTTAAATCGCATGGCACATACTACAAATGAATTGAATGATATGGCATGCCAGTTATATTCCCTCGGTTAAAACTAAGCCTTAATTTCATTGCCGTGGTGCAAACTTTATTAAAGTCCATCCATCTGTAGAGATTGTGATGGCACGGTTGTGACAGCCTAATTGTAGGTTTTTCTTATACGCCTAAGCAGCACAAAGGATGAAACTGATCTCAAGCGATGAATTCGTTGAGATTGCCAAAGCGAAGACATAAAAAAGAAAAAACTGGTTTTTATAAGTGGAACTCCCTTCTGAAAAGGGAGAAAAACTAAATATAAAACAAAAGTTAAGTGGGTATGACAGATTAACAGAGTATGTGTGGGTTTAAGCCAAGCTGTACAAGTACTTAAAGTTCAATAATGGCCGAGACCCCTTTAATTTCTGGACATAAATATTTACACATGTTGTTATAATAGAAGAAAATGGAAGAAATACTAGATTTCACTGTGTGGTGTGGCACATTTTTCGTACTATCTGGTGAACATATTGTTGCTCTGAATCTCTGATGATAGGAGAGATGGTATTGTACAATTCAAATGAATGTTACACTGTGTTTTTGTATGCCAAATCTTTGTATGGTAGTATATGTTAGTGTTATGTTGTTGGTGTTAATGTGTTGTATCTTTTATTGATAGAATGGTTATATATCTTAACTCTGGTTTTAAAGCCATAAACATTTGAGTAGAGGAAATAAACATGAATACAAGTCAATTGATGAAATAACTTGATTGAAGCAATTAAAGAGTATTTTGATCGGGACGTAATTTTAGAGGCTCAACATTACACACCAACCATTACACAATTTTGTCAACAAAAAATCATAACAAATAATGAATGAGTAAACCATCAAATTCGTCCCTAACACGATAGGACATTCCAATACATCATTGAGATTATGAATATTTCAAATAAGTCCCTGGATTTGTCAGATATTACTTGTTTTCATCCTTCTGTTAATATCTGTTATTAATGTCATTTAATCCTTGTTACTGTCAACTTGATCCCTATAAAATACAACATACTACCGATACGATCCTTAACATTTCCATTGAATTTGAAAGCTTATTAAAAGTCTATAGATGCCTAAAAACTAGTAGCATACATGTAACTCATACGACCTCATAAAAATTGACACTCCTTGGAGAAATCTTGTACAATGGTACGATTGACAGTGGTATCATTGTTGGGACATGCAAAGGGCTCAGAGGAGAGAATAAGGGACACCCCACTTTGTACCAATTTGATCTTTCTAACCATTCATTCTAGTTGTAAGGCCAGGTGGGAACAGTGGATATGAAGGCAAATTGTTCACATATACCAGATCATGGAGGAGGCAATACGTTTCTTCTCCAACAAATAGAGGTCTCTTGCTTCCAACTGGCGGTCTTTCTTCTTTTGCTAATGACATTACCATGGAAGAGTTACAAGCAGCTATTCAAGCTGCAAAAACTATATTGCAAAAGATGACAAGCTCATAACAGACACATTATAGATAATATTTTATATTCTTAGTTGTTATGTATACTTATACTTATATATACTGTCATAGATTTCATTTTTTTTTTTATGCATTTGTAATTCTAAATCTGCATTTGAAATTTTACCTCGAGAGTTAAACTTGAATAAAGGTAAGTTAGTTATTAGCAAAATATTTACCTTAGGTGAACAATTGCTGAGCTGCAACTTTGCAAGGGAAGTTGGCATGTATTGTCCTAAAAATAATTTTGTGATCAATGAACTTATTTTAAAGTATCGAATTCGTACTTTATCCCTTTTTTTTAAGTTTTTTCTTTTTTAAATAATAACTTTCTTTTGAATATAATATACTCTTGACTCAAATGTCTTGATTGCCCTTCCTTTCGGGGTTAACCAAAAAGATTACCATAAATCTATAGAATTTTGGGTAGCACTTAGCACAATTTGATGGGAGAACCAAGTTTCTTACATTCAATTTCATAGACTATTTTACCCATTGACAAATTTCAAGAGGCAACATGTTCAACCACTATAATTTCGAGGGACGAAATGGCAATAATCAAAATTAAACACAACAACAAAAAAAAAAAAAAACGAAACGAGGGAGACCAAATTAAAATCTGAAACCCTAGATTGAGAAAAAGTGAAGTGAAACAACCATGACACAATTTCTACTGAGAAACGCTTCTCTCTACACTCGCAATCTTCTCCACCACCACCTCCACTCTTCCACCACCGTACCCCTCGCCGCTTCATCTCTCTCCCGCTTCCGTTTCTTCTCCTCCGACGAAAACCCCTCTCCACCTCCCTCCACCAATGAAGAAAAACCCTCTACTCTTCCCTCCATCAAAAAAGACCCCGCTCCCCTCGAAATCAAAGACGTCGGCAACAAAGGTTACATACCCGAATCTATTAATTCTTACATACACAATGTGAATTATAAACCTGAATCTGTTCATTTTTGTTTTGTTTTATTTCAGAGTTCAAAGCGATGATTAACCAATACCTACACAAACACGACGAAACGGTGCTGCCGGCGATCATGGATGCGATTATGGTGAGGAGGTTAACGGGGTTACATGAAGAAACTGATGATGAGATTATGAACGAACTCCAGAGGGCACCTATTGATGATGTGGATGATATGGATTTTGAAAATGATTTTGAGGAGATGCATGACACTGATAATGAGATTGATGATTTGTATAATGCTAGAGATCATGTTATGAAGAAAATGGTTAAAGATCCTTACTTTAATATGGATGATAAGAAATGGGCTGATATTGTTGAAGATGGTGTTAAGCATGGGTTTATGACTGAGACTAAGGAGTGTGAGGCTATTCTTGAAGATATGCTTAGCTGGGATAAACTTCTCCCAGGTACATACTACGCATTCACGACACACTATTGTTCATTTATGTTATGTTATATACATTACTTTGTTTTTTGTATAAATGTGAAAATTTGATTTTGGTTGGTTCTGTTGATTGTGAAATAATAATTTTAGGGAAATATAGGGTGCATTTGGGTATAGTAGGTTAATTAATTGCTTATTGAGTAACAGAGAAGATGTGCTTAAACTGTCTTATTATAAGATGTAAGTTATTAGCTGTTTTCATTAGCAATTTTTGGGAGATTACTGAAACATCATAAGATATTTTTGTAACTTGTAAGCTCTCCCAAAATGCTTGCATAAGTGCTTATGTCATGAAACAAACTCAACTAAGGCCTTGTGTTGGAGATTAGGACCATAAGGCTTTGTTTGGGAGTTTGGAGGGGAGGGCTTTGGGGTGTGGGAAATATAGGGGAAAATGGAGAAATCTTTCCCATTTTTTGAGAGAGTGTTTTTTTTTTAGAGAATGATAAATGATAAATTAAAGCTTATGGTTAATATATTTTTAATATTAAGAATATTAGAACAACATAGATTGAATCTGAAGAATTCATATACTCCAAAACCCTCCTCCAATACAAATCGAGTTCCCTCAAATTAGGAGGATTTTATATTATGAAGAAAAATGAGCCCCCCAAAGCCCTCCCCTCTCAAAGTCTTCTATTTCTTCCTCTTGCTCCTTCCCTTTTTATGAAGCCCCTCCCCTTCAAACATGCAAACAAAGCCTAAATCTCTTTCAAACGCACTCGTTATCTCCATGGTTGGTTTTTTATCCATTCGTATGCTATTGCGATGTAGCATATTAAGTTTGTGTTGTTTGATTATTATCGATTGATATCCTGTGGTGTGGTGCAATGTTGAAGGAATTAGTCAGTATAGGATAGAGAATACAAGGGAATGTGTGTTTTGCTTTTAATCTGCTTGTAGGAAATAGTCATTTTTGAAAGAATTTTCGTAGTTATGAATTTGACTATCAATTTGGTTTTTTAGGAATCTGTCCAATTTCAATGTGCAAGGCTGTCGTAAGGGTTTGACATTAATTGCTTGTTCTGGCCTCACCATGGAATTTGTGTTGAAATGATATGATGTTTTGAATTGAAATGTGGTCATGACCTTGCAGTTTGGGTACTCTTTTTGATTATTTTCTATGCTTTGATATCAATCTAGATGACATAAAACAGAAGGTGGAAACAAAATATAATGAGCTAGGGGACATGTGTGAAAGAGGGGAACTTGAACCTGAAGCTGCTTATGAACAGTATAAGAAGTTTGAGGATGAGCTTGTGATGGAATATATTCAGACGGCGGAAAAAGAAGCGGCCATGCAGCCTGTTGATACTTCTGTGCCAGACAAGAAAAAGGATTCCGATGATCCGCCTGGTGAAGGCCCAATTCTCCGGTGGGTAACTCGGGTAGTATTTGCTCCTGGTGGCGATGCATGGCATCCCAAAAACAGGAAAGTGAAACTATCTGTAACTGTAAAGGAGCTTGGACTTTCAAAATACCAATTTCGCCGTCTCAGAGAATTGGTTGGAAAACGTTATCATCCCGGGAGAGATGAGCTTACAATTACTAGTGAGAGGTAAAATGCTATATAAGCAAAAGTTGATTTGTGCATTATTCAATTTATAAAATTTGTGTATTTAAAATTTTCTTTTCCATATTTGAAGGTTTGAACATCGTGAAGAAAACAGAAAGGACTGCTTGAGGACTCTTCTCTCACTCATTGAGGAAGCCGGCAAAGCTAATAAACTAGTGGACGATGCCCGGACTTCCTATGTGAAAGAGAGGCTCAAAGGCAATCCTGCTTTCATGAAGAGGCTGCATGCTAAGTCCTTGAGATTGCGAGAATCCAATCAAATTCCTTCTTGAGGTTTTCAGGTTTGACGCCGGAATTTTGTAACACTTCAACTGCCAAATTTCGTTGTTGTTCTCAAATTTTTGTTTCTATGATTTTTATCTTTATCTTTTTAGTTGCAGTCTAGGTTCTAGTTTCAGAAACACCTCTGCATACTGGGATAAGGCTGCGGAGATCCAATCCTCACCCCAAAAATGATAGGAAACTCACAAGGGCCAATCTTTATTCATATCTTTCATATTTAGTGCTTAGCATTGCTTGTGTTGTTTTTTACCTGTAGCTGGTGGTTTACGCTGGCTGACTTTTTGACATGCTTTTGAGAGTTACTTGTCTTTTTCACCAATAATATCATTAATGTACATAAGTGTTGTTGCCTGCAATGCTGTTTGCTGATTACTGACAGTGACAATTAAAAGATAGTTAATTGTTGAGCACTTACTTGGTTGATCGTTTTTATATTATTTTTAAACTGAACGTTGATTCCTTATGCTCAATGCATAGCAAGAAAATGGGGTAATTTGTACATACAGTACTAATCACAGCTCTTGTTTTTTCAACATAGGAGTTTAATTATGTATATGTTGAGGGTCGGATTTCGTAAATGGAGAGCAAAGAATTTACTGCCTGTAATAATTTGTAAGGTCAGTTTAATAAAGGAATGGACGAGTCTTTCTCCTGGACTTTTCTTTAATGGGAATGGCTAACATTGATCTTGTCTTTTGGAAAAAAATTAATGGTGAAGAGCCTGAGATCGACCTTGTCCTATTGGAATATCAAACATGAAAACAATATTTGCTTGTTTTATTAAAGGGAAATGATGTTTGGTGTGAATTGACATTTCACGGCAAAGAGGGAACGCAATTTTTTTTCAATATCACCCACCTCCCCATGAATTCTACCAAAAGCACGTCATCCTTCATTGATTTTTCTGAGTATAGAAATTGCACCAAATAGCACTTATGCTTACGAAAAACTGTTCGTTTAATGATAATAAAATGCGATAAACTGAAGAAAGACCAAACATAAATCATACTCTTTCAGAAGAACTTGGTACCGTGTAACAAAAAAAAATCAGTTTTGGAAGTTTTCCATGCAAATCTTAAAACAATATCTGCTGCATATATTCAAACATTGTGTGCGTGTTAACTTCCTCAACCAGGATTTTGTTTATGTCTCATCATCTTAACCGCACAAAACATTAAATATTTGGGTAGCATGGCAGAAACAGTAAAATGGGGCGCAAACTATCCCTCGAAGACAGATGAAGGTTAAAAGTTTTCAACAGGAAGAAACATGACTTTGTGAGAGCAAATAATTGCTAAGTCTTGTACCTGTTACTGCTCTAATCAAATCTTGATTATGATTAGAAATGATTTTCAATGTAATGAAAGTAGCAGTACACCAACATTCTCTTTTCCTAAGTGAAGATAAGGACTTTACTTAGTATACAAAAACATTTTGAGACAAGAAATTCCTGCTTCTCGTTTATTAAAGTGGAGATATTGTGCAAGAAATTTCATTACTTGCTAAGCAAGATTGTCCCAGTGAAGGAATCCACCATGTCCCCTAGCATTTGTGAAGGTGTAAGTGGCACCTGAAACTGTTCAATGAAATGCCTTAGTCTCATCAGATTGCAAAGACATCAAAATCTAATCAAACCTTTCCATGAAAACCTATAAACGAGAAACAATAGGGTATTAGAGTAGATACCTTCATAGCCTTCGAGAACTGGATCTTCTGATAGCAAAAGTGGGGTGTCTAGGTCAATAAACCTACAAAAGAGCTTGCAATATTTAAACAATATAATAAAATAGAAATTGGACAATACCTAAGGAAAACAATATGAAGCAGCATCATCATACACTGAGAAAAAGGCTCAAACATTTCAAATAAAATAAAATACTTACTTGAAACATCCAAGGCCAGCAGCAAGGTGACCAGCAAACCCCATAGCAAGTCTTGTCTCAACCATACCACCAATCATCAAATCCAAACCTGCTGCTCTTGCTTTTTCAATAATATCCAATGCACCTAAAACTCCAACTTTTGCTAGCTTAATGTTAATGACATCTACAAGATTCCCTTCCACAATCCGGTAAACATCAACTAAACTTCTACAGCTCTCATCAGCTGCAACAGATACTCCATACCTTTCTCTTGCTATGTTACTCACATATCCAAGACCGTCCCAATCATCTCTATGAACTGGTTGCTCGAATAGAACAGGGGTCAACCCCAATTCTGTAATACAAAACAAACTAAGTTCCTAACCAAATTGCTAAAAATAATGCAATTAAGGTGCATGTGAGTATTTTATAATGCAGCAATGACAATCATTTGGATCATATATGGAGAGAAATAGTTCAATTATGTAGGTTCTAACCATGTAATTTCTCAAGGACTTCCACTGCTTCGTTAGAGTTATAGCCTTCATTAGCATCTAGAATAAACTGACACTCAGGGTGGGCGACACGTATAGCTTGAAGCACTTCTATATCTGCATTGAGATTCTTCCCCACCTTCAGTTTTAACGTTTTAAATCCTTGTTTATAGTACTTAGAAGCCAATTCAGCTGCTTCAGCTGAAGAAACGATAGGGATCTGCAAATATAATAAGTTGGCTTAAATTTGTTTTTTCACTTACATTTGTAAAATTATAGTCATCGTGATCATTTCTCTGAGATTGTATAAGATCTTAACTGTTATATCAGTGGTTACGGTATTTGAAGCACCGCCAAAAAGCCTCCACAGTGGCACACGAATACTACTTGCAACAGCATCGATTACTGCCATCTCCACTCCAGCCCTAACCTTCAATGTTGAAAAAAAAATAGACTGACGTGAAATTTCCATAAATACAAACTTCATATTTCATAAACTGGTAATCACATGGAAACCAGTTCAACATCATCTCTGAATTTGAAACTGCTCATAAACAATTTGAACAAAATAAGTTAGAACAATAACATCATACTAGTTCCTTACAATTGAGCTTATCAAATTATACTCTTTTTGTAATCCTTTTACCATGAGCAAACATAATCTTCTTTGCTAATTTTGAAAGACATTTTGCACACATATAAAATTGGGAAAAGGAAGAACTAATTAGTTGAGGTGGAATGTCATGGGGTTATTCATATAGTAACTTTATTCTCAACACTATCATAAACATTGGCCCAGTTCTGGTCCCTCAGACCAACTCTGAATAGAGAGCACCATCATTATAATTTACAAAGCGAGCATTAACAAAAGCTTTTTTCTTCTTCTATCTGAATTATCATCTTGATCTTGATTCCAGAAACAGAAAAATTTAGCAACTTTCAATAAAAAAAAGTAGAGTTTCTCAAAATCAAGCTGAGAAAATAACCAAAGTACTAAGTAAAATGCAAAATTTAAGATTGAAAATTATCTCAAAATTTGTAACTAACTATCCTTTAATGTTCATAGTTACCACAAATAGAAAATTACAGTTACATCTGTTATTCAAAATCAAGTAATTTGTACTCTCCTAAACAAAAAGTGAGGACTCTCCCAAAAAAACAATCAAGTAATTTGTATAATAAAAGGCCTTTCAAAAGTACTCGAAGCGAGTGACAGAAGTAAAAATTATAAGAATCATTATGTACAAGTTTAGTTCACGGTGAGATTGACAGAGTCACAATGAGCCTATGCGATTTTGGCAAAACCTACACTTTGAAACTTCCACAAAGTCACAGTGCCACCGTGATTTTAACAAACTCACCACCCATCGAAACAAATACTAAATTGAGAATAAAAAACAACAAAAGTTAAAGGATTGACTAAAATCAAATTGAGAATAAAACTCACTGAAGCAAATTGATGTCCTGGGAGAATATCACCAATCTCTGTCAACATCGAACCCAATGTTAATGCAGGACACTTCAACAAGAACTCACATGCCTCAGAAGCTTTAACCATAGCTGTGTGTTGATCCTCAGCAGTAACAAAAGGTAAAATTGGTGCTTCACCCCACCCTACGGCACCGTTACTCAATTCAACTCTAATTGCAACATTTTCTACCTTGTCCAATTTTGAAGAAGCAATAGTAAAAGGTGCAATTAAGGGTACATTCAATGGCCTATTTTCTGCTCTATGAACATCCACAGTGAAGGTTTCTAATAAAGTTTTGAAACCATAGGCAATTGGTTTTGCTGTTGATGTAGTAGAAGAAGCCATGGTTGTGGAAAAATGGGTAGGTTTTTTGGTGAAACGGTTTGTGAAGGTGATGGAATTGGAGTTTTTTGAATTGTTGGTGAAAAGGGTATGAGGAGAACATAGAAAACTATGTGATAGTGATGATTTCATTTGTAATTGCAATTGCAATTTCAACCCAGATGAATCCATTGAAACTTTGTGTATAGTGAATTTTTTAATCAATGATTTGTGAAGTAATCTATGTTAATATAACAACTGCCATTATTGAATTGTTTTTGTCTATGGTGCTGATTATTTATACATTGAACCCAAAGGATGGTGCTTCAAACCTGCTATGATTTATGTTTGTCTTTTCTTTCTAACGTTGTATCATGTTACATGTATGGCAAATTTATATTTTTTGGCGTCTTTTTTTTTCCTTCTTATAAAACGACAATATTTTAATATTTTTTTATAAAGTAATTTCAATGAAATATGAGTTTCTTGGTTTGTATGTATGATGAATATTGAGTTTGTGGCGGGATTTAATATGGTTCTGCTATGGGAAAGTAAATTTTGACCATTTGATAAAAGATTACAAATTTTATTGTGGTCTCTTATCACTAGATTATTTTTTTACTCTTTTTTCAACTTTTAGTCAAGAAATTAAAAAACAATGTCTTCAATCTCCTTGAGCACCACCGGTTCCTCAATAAAAAACAACAACAAGTATGTTGCTTGTCATCTCTATCTGCTCCATGATTGAATTGTTGCGAGACACAAAAAAAGACAGACCCATAATTTTCCTCCAAAGTTGAAAACTTTATTGAAAGTTGAAAATGCACATCATAATTTAGTTAGTTTTTTTTTTCATGAATAAATAATGTTCTTTCTAAAAACAATGAAGGGGAATATCAAGACAAAAGGAACGGAAGGGGTTGGAGTATCAGTGATGTAAATTTCCATTTTAATCTCACACAAGTTGAAGTTATATTATCTGGAAAATTTTAGAACTCTTACGGAAAATTGAAAGAGATGAACAATATTTAAAATCACAATGTTATGTTATATCTTGCATTAAGCGTAGATCTGAAAACTGAGACCTACCTCCATGGGTTGTTTTTATTTTTATTCATGGTTGAGAGGTTGAAGAAAGAGTAAAAAAATAATCTAATGATGAGAGACCACAATAAAATCTATACTCCTCCTTTATCAAATGGTCAAAATTTACTTTCTCATGGTGGGAAATAACTCTCATTTCCCATATTAAATCCCACCTGAGTTTGTTTATGAGTTCGATGAGTTTTTGACGATTTTTTTTGAAGTTTTTGATTTTTTTTTAAAAAGATAACTTTGCTGACATTTTATAACATAGATAAACTCAATTGAGAGAAAAAATAAAATAAATTTTGTCAAAAAAAAAAATGAAAAGAAGATAAATGACAAAAAAATTAAGAGATGAATTGTGTGATTTTGTTTTTATTTTTAGAATATCATTTTTTTAAGAAATTTAGAGGTTAGAATTTCATTTTTAAGTAAATAAATAAGGAATCCAAATTCGAAGTCTTACCTTACATGTGCAATATCTCTCATTCACAATTGTTTTAAAAAAAATTATAAAAAAAGGCTTTAAAAGAAACATCATTTTCACATGAAAAACAAAAATCATTTTTAACTTTAACATAATAAACTAATGGGATGAGTCGGTTTTCATCGCAATAATTCACATGATGACCTAAAAGTCTAAAACCGTACAATGTTATCAATACTTTATTGAAATAGTTTTCCATGATGTACAATATAGCTATAAAAACTAAAAGATTTCAATGTCCTATAGCTGACTTATTAAGTAAAAAATTAAAAATGGTGCGGTGCCTACCAGAAGATTCTACCACAAAACTTTCACACAAGTATTGTAACAACTAACAAGATGTATCGTAGTCAGATTAATATGCCACCCAATGGATGGTCGATAAAGATACTCTAGTCTATAATTGTAGAAAAATGGATCTTGTCCTTTATCAAAGAAATTAAAAAAGAGAAAGAAAAAGAAAATGGATCTTCTCTATTTTCATTTTTCAATGATTTAAAATGTATTGATTATACTTTTTGGATCTTCCCTCCTAATGTTACAACACTATATAATATTTCCAAAAATATAGCGATGAAGAAATTGGAGATCAATTTCTATAATTACATCTTGAAATTTACTACCTTTCATTAGTTTGAATTATCCTTCAACTTTACTAATAACTAATCATAGTTAGGTGATCGAGTACTCTTATTCGTACATATAAGTTCAAACACCTTATGTGATATGATATCTCATATTTATCTCTACTTTACTTTTAATTTTTTATAATTTACACATATTTCAAAAGTACATCCAAAAATCAAAGAAATCGTATTTGACATCCAAATTTTGATGCCAAAATCACATTTCTCTTAGCAATTCTCGTTTGCACTCATTGATGAAAACAATAACATCAGATTCGTTCTTTTTTTTGTTGTTACAATATTAAACTACAATAATAAGGATTAAATGTATTTTTTGTTCCTCTATTAAGAAAAAGTTTTGATCCTCATTTTAAAAACTGAATTTTTTGGCCCAACTATATTTTTTTCCTTCTGAATTTTCCAACTCCACCCATTTTGAAGTCATTTTACCATATGTGAATCATTCATCAATAACTTAACGTAGTTTTTTTTTTTTTGCTAAAATGACTTGACGTAACTTATCACCCCTATAAATATTCATGTCACCAAAAAAATCACATAAACGTTGCCGCATCATTAATGAATAAGTCATATGAGCAAAAATGAAAAATGACAAAATGTAATAAGTTGTCAAAACTTTAGTTTTTAAAAAATAGGGAGATAGAAAATACATTTAAACTTAATAACAAATAGTATTACCTTTACCCACCACCTGCCTACCATATGTGGTCTCTTTGTCATACCAAAGGGACGGAAAGAAAATATGTCCCTTAAAGGAAACAGTGGTCAATCCCAAGTCTCAGCTGAAAACATTACTTTAACACCCACTTTATTTCAAAATACATATCCATTTTAGAGAAATTGAAGTAACCAATAAACCAAATAAATTTTATTATTTTTGATGAAATTATGTGTATTTTCTATAATACCTTTAACCATTTATTATTTCATTCTATTTTTTCTCTTTCTAAAATAAATATGTAAGGGTACTTTTGACAAAGCAATAATTAATGTTGCAATGAATTTGAAAGTCACAAGTATTGCGAAACAAAATTATTCTTCAAAATGGACAAATATTATGAAACAGAGGGGTAAATATCCTCTCCAATTATAACTTTTTCCATTTGTTGCAATTTGGAGAGAGATAGACGCAACAAAAATAATGATGGTGAGATGCACTTGGTGATAAGAACCACTACTTATTTTTTGGTCTATCTCTCTCCAAATTGCAACAAATAGAAAAAGTTATAAATGAAGAAAATCTTGACCGAAACAGCGGGAGTAATAAAACTTTTCTCTTTCTAATTTTTTATAATATGACAAAAAAGGGCAATTCTTTGTTTTCAATGAGAAGAGTTGGGTATCGACAGATATTTGAAATTGGGTCTAACACAAACCCATAAAATTGGTTTGTGAGATGAAAATTGCGTCCATTTATAAATAAATATACATAACATCATTTGTCTGATGCGTGATTTTTAACACACCCCCTCACAACCAACGCTGTTAGACTTGTTTCGTTGACATAAATGGTGGATGACCGATAGCGAAAACCAGATAGCAGGTGGCCCAATGCATCTTAACGGAGGTTCTGATGCCATATTAGAAATTGGGCCTAAGACAACCCTACAAAATCAATTTGTGAGCAAGGCGGATTTGAACTCACAATATCAGCGAGACACATTTTTTCTACAAATAATTAAATAATACTAAATTTAATAAGGAGTTATATTAAAAATAGCTGTAATTACAAATAATTACAAAATACTAAATTTAATATATAAGTTAAAATATAGACACATGTATAAAAACAACCTTTATTAATATGTAAGTAAAAATTTAGACACGTGTATATATTAAAAAAAAAAAGACTCCGTATTAATATATGAGTAAAACTGTAGACACACATATAAACATAAAAAAAAATTAGATATTTGTATTAATATATGAGTGAAAATATATAATGAACTTGTAAATAAAAAATTAGGTTGTATTACACCCTATCATATTCATGTTCGTCCTTACTTATGAGTTAAGGATTACTTCTACTTATAAACGCATGTTTAGATCATCATATATACAATGTTGTGGGACACTTTTAACAATACTCATGAGCCAAAATAATTAACTCAACGGTTAGTATTACTTCAAAATTATTTAAACACAATAAAGTGGTGTGATATTAAATGATTGAATATTGAGTAGGTGAGTACATGAGAAAGATGGTTAGACATTAAACATGAGAAAAGTTATATCCAATAAAATTATGAATATTGTTCAACCTCGGACCCATTATTTTTTTTTTATAAGTCTTGCGTTATTTATTTTTTAGAAAAACTAAAACATTTTTTAAGGGATTTAGACTTTTAAATATGCTGAGCCTGAATATGTATCAATATATCAACTTGGCGTGCATTGCATGTCAACATAACATACTCATCCCGATTCAAGGGATTGGATTACTTCCGTAGGAGTAGTAGCTAGCAAAGATGCACAATGACCCTCAAGTTTAAGAAACCCCCAAGCCATACCTTACTTCAATATTGAGCATGAAATCTCCTTGCTTATGCTAGAATAATATAAAAACGGTTCATAATTAATGGCATCACAATGCAACAAATTAAGGGAAGTAATATGGCGCATAATAATACATCATCTGATTCTGATGATGAAATTGGAAAATCACGAGCAATGATATTTCCACATGAAAAGCCACTTCATGAAATTCTTGGTGGAGGAAAAGGTACACCATTATTTCATCTTTGTCACTTTCTCTTACATTTTTTTTATGTATTTGATTTGGACATGTAACAAAATAGTCCCCACAAACAAAAATAGCATGAAGGAAAATGAAAGTTAACAAAAGGAACAGGATACATATTTGACAATAAAAATTACAAAGCCATATACACAAAAATAAAATCACTCTCCTTAATTTATTAAATTGTAACTTACTCTATGGTAAATACTACTTAATTAAGTTTATTTACCCATGTATTTTGCTAGAACTCGTGAAGGTTAGGCTTGAAAAAAAAAGTTACTAATCGTTTTTTCACTTCTTTTCTAGCATTAAACTAATCATATTCCTTAGATGAAATTTTGAGACTCAATGAATTGTTCATAATGATTTGGTTGATAAATGTGTAGTGGCTGATGTGTTATTATGGAGGGACAGAAATGTATCAGCTGCGTTTTTGCTTGGGATAACATTAATTTGGTTCCTATTTGAGGTTGTTGAGTACAATATTGTGACACTTCTTTGTCACATTTCCATCACCACAATGCTTGTAATATACCTATGGTCTACACTTGCAGATATCTTGAAATGGTACACATTTTACTTTATCGTCCCTCATAATTGTGAATTAATCAAATGTTTAAGGAAGTTTTCCTCCACTTGCATGCATATATTAAGGACTCACTTTTGCATCAATGCATGTTAATGTTACCATCCTGCCATTATCTTATTTGCCTCAATAAGTCATTTTGAAGGGAATGTTTTGTCACTTTGTGTTATATGTAACAGCTTTTATTATTAAGCAACCAATATATTGACCTCCATTCGTTGTGCTATTAACAAAGCACATGTACTGATGTTAAATTGGTAAGATAATTTTCTTATGTGATGTTGTCATATATGCATCCGACTAAATCATCTGTCCCAAAAAAACTATCCTATGATTAAATTTCAAGAGAAATCCTTAAGGAGATTTTCTTTCGATGATTTATCCATATTACAAATAAACTAATTAAAATGATAGTGGTATATTTCGTTACTCTCCTTACAGACCAAATGACATTTTTTAATTAATTTTCTTTACTACATTTTCTTTGACATTAAATTTTATTTTTCAGGAACGGTCCGCAGTTCCTAGAAACTATATTACAAGAATCTTTCTTCCAAGAACTTGCTTTCATTGTCCACAGAAGATTGAACCAATTACTAAGAATGTTTCTTCACATATCTTGTGGAACAAACCTACCACTGTTACTTCTGGTATCACAAATACTTACACTTTATTGGACTCTAATTCTCAACGACTCAATCGATATAGTGAACTTGACCTTTCTTTTTAAACTTATTTTCACAGATCAATGTTTGCCTCTATATATTGTCAGTGATTGGAACCTACTTCAACTTTATCAATTTGCTATATATTGGTAAGACTTAACTTCAACACATTGCTACTAAAAAAAATGAATTAACCATGGAAGTTAGAGGCCAACAATTGGATTTGGTCTCTAATTTGATTGCTAAGAGGAGATTACAGATATTTTTTTATTCTTAATTTTTTTTAAGTAATTCAATTTTTCTAATTGATTTGATATTATTACCAATAAATATGTGTACTAAGTTGACCTTTTATGGTTGATAAGGTTTTCTTTGTATACAAACACTGCCAATTGTGTATGATCGATATGAGGAAGAAATTAACAATCTGGCTGGACATGTCATAGTTGATCTGAGGAGAAAATATAGAAGGTTTAAGAAAAGTTATCTCAACAAAATTCCCCGAGGACCAGTGAAGGAAAAGAAAATCACATAGACAATTATTTTTAAATTGAAACACTTGTGTGAGTAGAGCATCTAATGTAAACATTATACACAATATGATCCATATAGTATTGCAATAAATATAAAATTTCTATTGGATATTATCACATACAATATATGACAATGGGGATGATATGTACAAAAATTGGGATGATGGAATACGATTTTTTTTCTTTTGAAGAAACCAAACCCTGTCCAAAATTTAAATAGAACAAAAATTTCTTAAACATTAATCTTACTTTTAATCACTTAAAAGAGAGTATATCTATCACATATTATTGTAAGTGGTGGGAAAGAAATTGTCACTTAATGACTTTTTTTAGTGTGAATTGAGTATCATAGTAATCTCTTGAATCATGTAGAACTACAAAACTAGTAATCAAGAGTCACTTAATCACTTTGATACAAGAAATTGAGAGAAACTGTTAAAAAGTATGAATGGCAAACAATTAAGTTTTTTGTTTATGTCCTTCAATTTTATTTATTTACTTTTTTTAGATAAACTTATGTCCTTTAATTAAATGAATGACTAGTGATCTTTATGTAAATATGTATACAAAGACAATTCTTTCAAAAAAAAATGTATACAAAGATAATAAAAACAAAAAGGTGTGGAAAATTAAACGCTACTCTCTTTGTTGTTATTCAGTGGTGAAAATTCGGACTTAACTTGAAACAACTAACAAGAGAGGTCATTTTCTCAAAAAAAAAACTAACAAGAGAGGTCACGTAGATTTTAACTTCCAAGGTAGTCACATGCTCAAATAGTCAAAGTAATTCCACTCTTCTCTTAAATGAGAAAACTTCATTAAAACAAAACCCACAAAAGAACAAAAATGAATTTTACTTTTCTATTTTTTTTTTTAAAGGCAGATGATATATTATATTAAAATAAAAAGGGATAACCAAAAAGAATACAAAAAAGTATTAAGATAAGTACATAGCAAAATTTACCCCAACGGAATGCTAAGAACCCATAACAAACCACTAACAAGATATAGAGTCGAGATGATTGCGTCAAAAATCGGAGGCACGACAACCCAACAGCACAAAATGCTCTTGGTTTTAGTACAAGATGGGTTCCCCCACCCACTCAAAAAAGAGTAGTGACAACCATAATTCTTACCAATAAATCATTTGCAAGAAGATAATTTAATCATATTTACAAGATGTTCATCAGATATAACCATCTCAGAGAAGATGAGATCATTACAAAATTTTCAAATGGATCACCGAACAACATGTCAAACTAATGTCAAACCTACCCTACCTCTCTTCCCTACCCCCATGACCTTGAGAGAAAAAAAAAGCTATATATACCAAATAAATATGGAGGTAACACAAATTTCCAACCTAACCATCTAACATCCTTATACCACACATGAAAAACCAATCCATAAAGAACATGCAATCACATTTAAAAAAGCCCGAGAGTTTCATAGCATAGTCAAGGAATCAACCTCCTCTGCAGCCCCCATCCTGACGTGGTCCATCCAAAGCGGACCAAGTAGACATATCAGACTGAATAGTGTGCCACATGTGATTGTGCCTTCAAAACGAAGAATCCTTAGCAGAAGAAATCACAACACCATTCCAAAAATTGAGAAGACCTTTTAGAAGGTTCAACTTTCAAACAAACAAGATTTGCATGATCCATATGAGATAGTTAAGGTGCAATTTTGATCCTTTTGTGAATAACTTTTATTAAAAACAATTCTACTAAATTCCTCTCGCTATTTTATTTATTAAAATTTTCAAATTCTCTTATAATATATTTTCTTGAACTGAATTAAAGGGAATACTAAATTTTGGTGTAGTTTTTTCTCTTCAAATCTTACCCTTTATTTTGTTTACAACTTCATCATTCTTCACCTAATCAAATAAGGGATCCCATCAAATAATTGTCTAGTGTTATTATAATTTAAGTAAATTACACTCTCCTCCCCTCTTAAGTTAAAATATACACTCTCCTTCCTTGAAAAATAAAATTTATACTCCCCTCTCCTATAATATGCTTGAATTACAACCCCCTCCCTTAATAATTAAATATGCACTACACTTTAATCTATTTTAACATAAATAATTTTTTTTTAAAGATATATACTAGTTTTGAACCACCATTTTAAAAAGAATAAATTTATTTCTTTATAGTTTAAATGTCAATGATAATTAAATTTAAATATTTTGGTATTAATTTTATAATTTAGAGTATAAAATTAACTTTTAAACAACCATATTTTAGTGTCTTTGGTAATTTTTCACATATTTAAATTTTATTTTGAGTTTTTTCATATTTTATAATAGGGTTAATGATGTGTTTCGTCCTTGCAAATAGGGGTCGTTTAAAAATTCGTCCCTATATTCGTTAATCCTTGTTTTTTAGCCTTGCAAAGTTTAATCATTTAAAATTTCGTCCTTCAACCGAGTTAATCACTGCCACGTCACCAATTTAATGAGGTGGCACTGTTAATTGATTAATGCGTACGCGAAATGACCAAAATGCCCTTAGTTGTTCCAGTTAAACAGGAAAGGACCAAAATATCCTCCTCCATCTTCATCCTCCCTTCAAGTCTTCAATGAATCTCTCTTTCTTCCTCCTCTTCTTCTTATCAAACCCAGTACTGCAAATCTCTTTCTCTTGATATTCTTAACCCAACACTACTATCTCTTTCATCCTTCTTCACTCAACATTAGCCTCTCCTTAATTTTTTGTTTGTTGAAAAACACAAGTCACACCACACCAATAACTTCCCTTTCCATTCTCTCAAACCACCGTGATTTTGGTACCACCGCCGGCGACACCACCATGACCGAGAAGACGAAGCTTTACTGCATTCAAATCAGAGAAGAAACAATCTCATTAGGTAACAAATCCGGCGCTCTCAAATTCATCAAAATCGCTCAAATTCATAATCTTCCCTTTCTCTCTCTTTTCATCCCAAACAACAAAGAAGATCAAGCTTTCACCAAAATCACTTTTCACTTTGATCTCAATTCAAACACCACTGTTTCAGATCTCAAAAAGTTTTAATTTTTTCCCCTGAATCACAATCGAGTCAGAAGAACAACCCATAATCATTCTTCTTCTTCCATAAAAAGGTGCGATTTTTTTAAAAAACAAACCAGGATCATTCTTCACCCAAATTGATGAAACTGTGAGCGAATTTTGAAAGGAAACACTGATTAGGGTTTGACTCTGGTTTTAGGGGTTGCGATGAAGGAACAGGAAGGAGGAAGAAGAAAGACGATAGAGAGAATTTCTGGGTTTGTGTTCTTGGGACGAAGGTGTTCAATGAATTTCTGGGTTTGTGTTATTAGAGAAAAGCATTTTAATTTTCTAACAAATACGTGATTCAGGGGGATAGTTTAGCTGAATTAGAGACCCCTAATTACAGAGGGAGCAAGAACGGTATGGTGAATGATGGAGACAACCCATTTAATAAAAGGTTTGCTTCAATACATATACACATGATCTCAAGAAAAATAAGAGACAACTTTGTACTGCCATGAATAGCAATAATAAAGGCAGTGGAAGATTGAAGGAAAAAGAGCTCAAGAAAATTAAGACAAGAAAGGAAGAGCTTGATGCTTCAAAAATATATGTTCAACTTAAAATAAGAGCTTGGTGTAGTTGTTTACAACCATTTCCTTCTACAAGCTTGATATGTTTACTCGCTGTTGGTGTAGCATTAATAAATTTACCATTAAAAACAAAAATTAATAAGAAGAAATGAAGGTTTAATTAATCATGAAATGAATAGATGAAGATATGAATATTGATATGAAGCATTAAGTGGAAGAGATGAAGAATGATGAAAGCCTCGAGGGTATTTTTGTAATTTTGCATTTGTCTAAAAGTCCCAAGGGTATTTTGGTCCTTTCACACCAACTTTTGCTGATTGAGAACGAATTTGATGACGTGGCAGTCATTAACTGGGTTAAGGGACGAAATTTTAACTGATTAAACTTTGCAAGGCTAAAAAGCAAGGATTAACGAATACAGGGACGAATTTTTAAACGACCCCTATTTGCAAAGACGAAACACATCATTAACCCTTTATAATAAGGTTTAAAACTATATCATAATGAAATTGTGAAAAAATAGCAAAAAATTATGTATTCAAATTTTGGTTATATTAAAATAGACTTGCAATACTATTTGTTTTCGAAGTATGTTAGATTATTATTTTTTTGCTAGATTATTAAAAATAAAAAAAAATTATTGATGGAGTAAAATGTATATTTTAACATAGGAGGGGAGGGGAATGTAATTTATGCTTCTCTTAAAAGGAGGAGATTGAAATTTTTCTAATATGTTTTGAATAAGAGGGAAAGAGAGTGTATATGTGAAAGAGAGTGTAATTTATGGAGGTAGTATAATTTACTTTTTGTATAGAAATAATTTATGTGATACTATATATTTTGAGAAAATATTGACACACACGATGAATCTGATTGGTCAGTCAACCTTTGATTTTCAGCAAACGTTTTATTTTTGCAGTACCCAATATCTATAGTACAGTACTATAATAACAGAAACACACTATTACTACTCCGAATAGAGAGTGATTATAGTACTGCTTCACAGTCGTCAAAGACGATGGAAAAAAAGAGCACATTCGACTTGGTTGCTGACGATTCCGATCACAAATACCACCACAAGAACAACGCCGGAAACTGCTTCAGCGACACAAAGAGTACCGTATACAAACGAATCATGAAAGAGTGGAAAATCCTCGAAAAGAATCTACCCGAATCCATTCACGTCAAAGCCTACGAACGCCGCATCGATTTACTCCGCGCCGTCATCACAGGCGCCGCTGGTACACCTTACCACGACGGTCTCTTCTTCTTCGACATTCAGTTCCCTGAAAATTACCCAAACAACCCGCCAAAGATCAAATACCATTCATTCGGGTACCGTTTAAACCCGAATCTCTACGCTAACGGCAAAGTTTGTTTAAGCCTTGTCAACACATGGAATGGAAAAAAGTGCGAAAAGTGGGATCCATCAAATTCAACTCTTGTTCAAGTTTTAGTTTCTATTCAAGCACTCGTTCTTAACGAGAACCCTTTTTTCAACGAACCTATTTACAGTTCGGTGAGTCGTTCTTCTTACGAAAAGAAGTCACGTGCTTACAACGAAAATGCTTTCGTTCTCACGTGCTACACTGTTATTAACCTCACTCGGAAACAGCCAAAGAATTTCGAGGATTTCGTTAAGGAACATTTTCGTGAAAGAGGTCATGTTCTTCTCGCTGCGTGTAGAGAGTACGCGAATGGGCGCGTGAGGATTGGGTATTACGGTTGTAACGAAATCGCGAGTTCTTCAACTACGACGGTTATTAAAGTTAAGGAGTCTGTGAAGGTGTCGTTACGGTATTCTTACTGCATTATGTATAAAGAGTTTCTAAAGTGTGGTGCTTCTTTGAAGGGTTTTCTTCCAGACTTGGAGATTGCGGTACAAGAGAAGAAGAAGAAGAAGAACAAGAGATCCAACGGTGGAAATGGATTCTTCAAGAAAGTTATAGGGAAGATTAAATTAGCTTTGGGATTGAAAAAGAAGAAGAAGAGTACGTGATACGATCAAAAAGTTTTTCTTTTTCTGCATGAGATATCATGAAGTTTATTATTATTATTTTTTATGGTTAATTAAAAAAAAAAGTTATTAGGTTTTTAGCTGTAAAAATCCCCTTTTATTTTTGTGCTTAAACTTTAAAGCAACAAAAAGGATATATATGGAGGAGTTTATTTCTCTGGAATGAAACGTTTCTAGCTTCAATTTAAGATTAAAGTTAATCTGTTATGTGTTGTGTTTGTTTTTTTACTTCTTTTTATCTATCTAAATGAAGTTTATTCGTGCTTATACTTTGATGCGACTTGATACCTGATAGAGTCATAGAGATGAGGATAGTATGGTACTATGGTATAGTTTCCAATTTTATTTGGTTTATGTATGTGATAATTAAGAAAAATGCTAGTAAAATATGACTAAAAAAATGAAATCTAACTGTTATTGTTCAGCTGCTGTTGCTTTTAGTTGACTACTGCCTCTTACCATTTAGCTTTTTAGTGTATGTATGTTTGGATGGTTTGACAAAATCATGAGTTACAATGATTTTGAGGCAGTTTGTTTAAGTTTATAAAAAAAGAGACTTTTGGATAAAAGTTGAAATTGATTTGTGTTTGATTACTAACATAAAAATCACTTTATCTTACAATCTATTTTTTCTTTGTGTGGATAGAATTATGAAAAATTGCTTTTTTTTTTCTTTCTATAAACTTAAACTATAAGGACATTAAAATACAACAATAGAGAACCATATCAGAAGAGAATATCAAGTTTTCCACTGGAATAAAATGCATATAAATTAAAAGCCCATATTGCAGTGGAGGATACTCAAACATAGAAACTGTACCAACAGATAACAAAAACGTATGATTGACTAGGGAGATTTGCAGTCATTGCATAAAAACAGAAATCGCAAGCTAGCTAGTTGACCGTGACCCTTCCATTCACCTCTGTTAAGCTCATCATAAACTGGTAGAAGTGATAAAGATAGGCTTGGAGTTTGAAAGGTGAACCCAAGAAAATAGAAGACGGATGATTATACATGTGCATGGGGGCACAAATTGTCATATTCAAAAGTTTTTAAGGTTACATTTTTTTCTAGTGATTTTTGTGAGAAGCTAGTGAAGTAGCTTCTGATTTTAACGATATTATTTTTTTAATTCTGATTTATTTTAAGGGAAAAGCTAAAACAAACAATATACAAATATTAAAAGTGATTATTTTATTAAAAAAGATTTTCTTTTATGACAATTTGTAACCAACCAAGTGTTTGTGAAGTTATAATTGTTAAATGAACAAGAATCTTCTTTTAAAAATTAAAGGATAAAGATATTCAATCACATTTATACATTCAATGGTTAAAAAAAAAATCCAAACAAACTCAAATAACTTTATACCTACAACCCTCACGCCTAGCATGAGTATTTAAGTCAAATTTTCACATTGCGATCTTAACCCAACTATGATGTTAATCAATTGAAGTACCTAGCCCGGTACTATAAATCAGATGCTTTATTTCTTTGTGAAACACAATCACATTAAATAAATGTGAAAATTTTCGTTATGTTCTTTGTTTTGATTGTTTACTTGTTGCTAGTAGTAGTATTGGTTGAAAGAGTTGTTTGGTGCTTTATTAGAAAAATACTTTTAAGTGTTCTATTATCAATCATCCGTCAAATCACATTAATGCCTTATATAATTGACAGAAGCAAGTAAATTACATTAGGATACATTAAGGATATGATATGGCAAGGAATAAACTCATGGAGCAAGTGTTCATCGAAGGCAGGGAGAGAGGTAATGATTATATCCATATTACAAGCTATACCGTCATATGTTATTAGTATGTTTCTGCTTTCGAAATCGTTGATAGATACTATCGAAAAAATGATAAATTCTTTATGAGGGGTCATGGTGGAGCAACCAACGGGGGGTTTCAGATGGATGTCTTGGGAGAAACTATTTGTCCACAAGAATTATTGTGGGATGAAGTTTATGGATCTCGCATCTTTCAATGCCTCTATGCTAGGTAAGAAAACTTGGGAATTTCAGACTGATGAGGATAGTCTTGTATCTCACTTGTATAAAGCTCGCTATTTCCCACGCTCCGACTTCTTTGGGGCAAAGATAGAA
The DNA here is from genome assembly GCA_958299785.1 of Medicago lupulina. Lineage (NCBI taxonomy): Eukaryota > Viridiplantae > Streptophyta > Magnoliopsida > Fabales > Fabaceae > Medicago > Medicago lupulina. Next base: position 11,110,545 of record OY283142.1, on the reverse strand, counting down.
AAATGTCTTAGCTATGTTTGGTGAAGTATTGTTAGTGCTAAGAATGTGGTAAAATAATGGGCTAGATATAGTGCATTGGTACATGTACATGTATTCCGTTGGTGGACAATCCATGGCTATCAACCGCTGATACGACAACTCAGACATATAACACACAATTTCACTTGATTTTTGCAATGCAACAAAAGATGTGGAAAGCTTATCTTGTTTCTCACCATTTTATCCACATACTACCAATTAATTCTAAATACTTCTCCTTTTTCCCCAAATAACAATTAATTCTTTTGTTTGGAAGGGAGAAAAGAATAAAAGATATTCTGTTCGTAGCGTATATGGAATATGCACATAGGCCATCAGAGACACATTTCATTTACGCAGATCGGGGCACTGGAATTCTATTTGGAAAATCAAAGCTCCACCAAACCAAAGGTCAAATATCTTGTTTATAGAGTATGTCGTGATTGTTTTCCCGCTCAGGTGTCCTTATTACTAGAGGAGTTACATGCCCCACAAAGTGTGTCATTTGTAGTGAGAATATAGAAGACGCAATGTGTGCTCTTTTTACTTTCCCAAGACGACTCGTGTTTCATGAGCAACAAACCTCTGAGACTCTAAACAGCAAACTTTGTGTGGTTATGACAATGCATAAGAGGTTATATTCAGTGGCGGAGCTGGAAATAATTTTGAGGGTGGGCCGATTTTTTTAACAGGTGTAAATTTAAATTTTTGTTTATTTAGGGAAGGTGTAAATTTATATGTTTTTATTAATTAATTCGAGTAACTATTAATTTTTTTTTCTTCTATAGAACATAATTTAAACCAATGTTTTAAGAATATTTTAACATAAATATAATATAATTTTTACTTTATCAAACATATACTTTTAATTGAAAAATAATTGTGTTTTATTTATTATGAGTGATATAGCATTATATATATAATAATCAAAATCAAGTTAAAGCACCTAGGTAATTGTTATCCTAATGGTAAAGAACTTGTATTCAAGTGTGTGTGCACAAGTTTGATTCCTGGCGATATAATATTTTTTTAGTAAATCTTTTAAAAAAAAAAGCATAAGAAATAAAAAAGAATGGCAGGCAGAGTCGAACTGCGAACAAGAAAGTGATAAAAATCTCACAAAAACCGCTAGAACACACTAATAACATGTTATCTTTATCGCAACATATTATATATATAAGATAATTTCATATTCTAATGTGTAAATATACCTATAAAAAATGAATTTTTTTAGGGTTGGGGGTGGGCCATGGCCCACCTTAGCCCATAGGCAGCTCCGCCTCTAGTTATATTTCATTTCCTACAACAACTCCAACCACCTCAATATGCTATCTTTGCAACCATTCTTTGAAGTTTTTGGAAGCGCCAAAATTTGAAATTATGGCAACAAGTTGATGAAACAACCTCCCATGTAGTTGAGTGTGTTGTACATATGCTAGAAGACTGGAGGCTTACGCAAAAACTCAAAAGAACCGACGGTACGCCTGCTGCTGATTCTGTTATGAGGCTGAGAAATACATGCAACACTCTAAGGTCGATGCATCCTTCTCTTCCTATGTTAATAAGGTTGGTAGGGATGTGTATTTGTGATTCCGACGACTATTTTGTGCTAGCAAAAATCACATGGTTCTCCCCATTATGTTCAGTGGACGTAGATGAAGTGTTAGGGATATATCGAACGCTGCAACGTGCAGCTAAATTGGGCATGAATTTTCTCTTGATTTGAAAGTTGTTGTCGATGTTTTCAATGGTGATAACAATAGTAATGACATCGACATCATTATTCACCAATGTTGATGTTTAGTAATTCTTTTATCAACTGTAAGGTTGAATTTTAATCGGAGGCAAACAAATGTGGTTGTTTATAAATGAGCACATGCAACCCCGTTAGAAGGTAGCTCCCAATTGTTTGTTGATGTATCAGCTTGTATATATATGCTTATTTATTAATTTTGTTAAGTCTTAACCTAATTTTTTTCCCTCCACTAATCCCTTATTAGGTTTGCAACAACTCAACCCTAAAATTTTGGCTCTAAATAATGTTAATCCTCAACCCTAAAATTTTGGCTCTAAATTTGCATCATTAAATGATAATCCTTTATTCCTTAATTTTTTTTCATTCCTATCATGTTGTGTCATCGTTTGTATAAATCTGCTGTTTTTGTATAGTACTTATCCTTGTTTATTAATTTTGTTAGGTCTGCAGCGACTAAACATAATAATTTTTCTCTAAAATGTTGCATTAGGTTAGCAGCAATTTAACCTAACAAATTACATCTAAAATGTTTTTTTTAAAAGGAAATTCCATCTAAAATGTTGTTGAATGCATATTAAGTTAATTTTAATCATAATATTTTATACTTTGTTTGTGATGTGATTTTTAGTTAAACCTGCGCGACGTGCGCAGATCAAAAGTATAGTTATGCATTATCTTTGTTAATTGAGTTAACCCTACGAGACAAGATAATTTGTTACAATCCCCAAAAAAAATCTATATTAGAGCAATGAAAAAAATTTGACAAAAATAAATATTTTTTTTTGGTACGAAAAATGAATATAATTGTCTAAAAAAAAGTTAAATCTAATTGGTGTGTAACCCTTTCAAGGAAAGGACGTTTTCATTCATTGTATATAGGGTTAATGATGTGTTTCGTCCTTGCAAATAGGGGTCATTTAAAAATTGGTCCCTGTATTCGTTAATGCTTGCTTTTTAGCCTTGCAATGTATAATCATTTAAAATTTCGTCCTTTGACCCACTTAATTGCCGCCATGTCATCAAATTAGCAAAATGGCATGGGAATAGACAAAAATACCCTCATCTTCTTCAATTTTTCAGGCTCTTTTTTAGGCTTTCATCTTTCTCCTCCTACCATTCCCAATCCAAAAACCTTCAACAATTTTCTTCTCCTCTCTGATTCATCGCCTTCTTTTCTTCTTTTTCTCAAAAATCAGTTCAAAAACAACAACAAAACTCAAAACTTGGTTTCTTTTCTTCTTCATCAATAGGAAATAAACCACAAAACAAATTGAGAACAGCATAACCTGGTTGAATTTGAATATGCTTAAAGTACTCTAATCAACTAGCTTGGAGGTAGAATTTCAACAATACCAAAGCTATTTGTTGTTGCCTTATTTAGTTGGATTTGTCTGGTTTATATTGTTCTTTCACCCGTCATAGAAGGTTGCTATGTTTGCTGGTTTATTTTGATTAGATATGTTGAAGGTCTGCTCAAGATATTTTCAATCAGCTCATATATGGGTTCTTTTGTTCGAAATATTCATTCTTTTCCCAGATTGGTGTTTTCAAAAAAGCTCGTGTTCAACGATAGTAATTTGTCCCTTATTCTTTGATTTTAAAAATAACAACAACAATACCAACAATAGCAATCCAAGATCCAACAACAATAACAACAACAACCCAAACAATCCAAGCTCCAAAACATCAATTGTCCCTTATTTTTTTGATTTTAAAAAGACTGAAAATTGAAAAGTGAGATGAATGGAACAATTTTAAACTTGTATGTTGTATATGCACAAATCGAAACTGAAAAATGAGGGTGAAGAAATCGGAACAGTGTGAGAAGAACAATGAAAAAACAAAAGGGATTGGAAGGAAGAAATTGGAACCGTGTGAGAAGAGATCGAAACAATGGGTTTTGATTCCCTTTGGTCGATGTATGAATGGGAGAGGAATAAGACTGGGTTGAAACAGTTTCAATTGGAAGAAGAGATTAAGTTTCAATTTTTGGAACCTGTTGGAGTTTTCTGGCGATTTTTCTTGAAGAAGAAATTGGAGTTTTCTGGAAATTTAACAGAGGGAATGACATGCAGATGCGATCCAGTAATAAGAAGAAGAGGGAATGAATGAAGACAGGGGTAAAACTGTCATTTCACGTGTGGGTTGACCAATTAACAGCGTCACGTCAGTAATCAACTGACATGGCAGTCATTAATTAGGTCAAGGGACGAAATTTTAACTGATTAAACTTTGCAAGGCTAAAAAGCAAGGATTAACGAATACAAGGACGAATTTTTAAACGACCCCTATTTGCAAGGACGAAACACATCATTAACCCTTGTATATATACAGTACTGTATGATAAGAGAAACACCACTTAACACACGTATGATTATCGTATCATTGAGTTGAGAATTAAGAGTGAAAGAAAGCCGCCGAAAACGATGGAAAAGATTATGAACAAATTCGACTTAGTTTCAGACGATTCCGATCACAAATACCGCGTCGAGAACACGGCCGGAGATTGCTTCAGCAACACAAAAAGTGCCGTATACAAAAGAATCATGAAAGAGTGGAAAATCCTCGAAAAAAGTCTCCCTGATTCCATCTACGTCAGAGCCTACGAACACCGTATTGATTTACTACGCGCAGTCATCGCGGGCACTCCCGGTACACCTTACCACGACGGCCTCTTCTTCTTCGACATCACGCGAAGCCTTATTATAACGCACCTGATGCTGTGTTCAGTGAAAAGAAGTCACGTGCTTACAATGAAGATGCTTTCGTTCTCACTTGCTACAGTGTCTATCACCTCATTAAGAATCCTCCTAAGAATTTCGAGGAATTCATCAAGGAACACTTTCGCGAACGAGGGCATGTTCTTCTTGCCGCTTGCAGAGAGTACGCGGATGGGCGTGTGATGCCGGGGTATTACAGGTGTAACAACAACAACAACAATATCAACAACTGGACTTCATCAACCACGACGGTCTTTAAAGTTAACAAGCCTTTTAAGAAGTCGTTACAGTGTGCTTACCGCCGTATGTATACAAAGTTTCTAGAGTGTGGTGCTTCCTTGAAGGGTTTGAGGTTTCTAGAGTTGGAGATTGAAGTCAAGAACAATAAATCCAACGGTGGAGATGGAATCTTCAAGAAAGCTATAGGGAAGATCAAAGTAGCTTTAGGATTGAAGAAGAAGAATAAGAGTAGTACCTAAGGAAGTTAAATAGAAGTTTTTTTTTTGCTAATTAGGAGTAGTAAATTAGAGAGAACTAATCTTATTTTATAATTTATAATGAAAAGAAATAATTGATCTTGTTAGGTATTTAGCTTTACCCTTTTCATTTTTGTGCTTAAGGCAACACAAAATATATATGGTGGAGTTTATTTCTTTGATGTCACTGTCAGAGTATGAAGTGTTTCTACCTCCAATTTATGAATAAAGTTAATTTGTTTTCTTTGTTTTGAGTTGTATGTGGTTTTTACTCCCTTTTCCATGTTAAGTTTATTCGTGCTTGTGCCTTGATGCAACTTGGTAGAGGTGAGGTTAAAATTGTTTGAAATTATGTATGGCTTCATCTTCATGTGATAAAGTATACCATTAAATTGGTCTTTTTTTTTAAGTCACTCTTAAATTAGTCTATGATTACGTTAATATTTCAAACTAGTATTTGAGGAATCTAATTGTGAAACTTTTGACAAAGACAAAGATTAGTTTAAAATATAACAAAGTCATGAACTAATTTAATAGTGACTTATAGAGAAGGAGACAATTTGACGGTTTACTTGAACATTGGTTTTGGTTAATGATAAATGTGGTCTTTGAATGTAATCGATGAATAAAGTATAATATTGTTTTGAAACTATCACATTGATGTTATACCATATTTAGAGACTTTCTTTAGACAACCTTATTTAGTGTATGTATGGAGCAATAGCTACAAAATCACGGGAAAATTGAGTTTGGGTGCATCTAAATCTTATCTGGACCTCTAGAAAATGTTCCACAAGTGGACCTTTATCATTTTTAGTATATTTTAGAAATTGATCTCAAGTGGTTTATCCATAGAACACTTAGTGTTTTTGTTTGTCAACAAAGATTGAGCTCTTGATTTTACTTATGATCATTCTTACCACACATTAGGGAAAAACATTCAATTTTTGTATAATAATGCTGTTAGAATGATAAGTAAAGCAAACATTCAATCTCTGTTGTGTAAATCAAGCCTTCAATCTTTCTAAATCTTTGTATATCAAGCTGAGATGAATCAAGCATTCAATCTTTGTATACCAAATTCTAAATAATGGACATTATTATGCATGGAAAGTAATCTCAAGGGGAGTTTTTCAATTTTTGAGGCAGTTCAATTCATTGTTATTGCATTTCAAGCTTTAGTTGGACGAATGATAATCCATTATTGTTGGGATAAGCATAAGCACATAAATCTCCTCTGAATAGCATAATTAAGCACATGTAATTAGCTTGTAAGCAGGGCATGCTATATTATATTGGGCTATGGCTATGAATATGCATCTTTGAGGAGATTATTTTGTTATCCTTACATTCAAATCAAATTTCCATAAGTAACGAAGTTATTTAAGCTATCATGAAAGGCAGGGCCAGTAATAATTGAATTGAAAACAACGACATTAATAGACTTTTCTCTGAATCTTTTTTAAAGTAAAACATACTCTAAGACCTAGGTTAGGCCGGAGGGATTGTATACAATATGAGTGTTTGGATGATGTACTTTTTTTTTTTTTAAGGAATTCAGAATAATAGTAAATTCATATTTTGTTATCCTTCAATCAAATCAAATTTCCTTAAGTAACAAAGTTTTAGCTATCATTTTTTTTACCAGAAAGTTTTAGCTATCATAAGAGGCAAGGCCAGTAATAATTGAATAGAAACATTGACTACTATACTTTTCTCCTAATCTTTTTTGAAGTGGTTTTGTGCTTAGATGAGGTGATTATTTTTATTTTTAATTTAAAATAGGGAAATACTAATGAGTGTTTTTGGGTATTGGTTAAAGTTTTAAAATAAGGAAAATTTGTATTAAAAAGTGATATAATTATTGCTAAGACAACAGTAAAGTCTTGAATTTCCAAATAATCCTAAAATAAAGGTTGATTAATCCCTTCTCTGTAGGTTTATATTTAAGTGTGGCCTAGTTAGCATTTAAAAAATTTATGGATAATTTATTCAATGTATCACCAATAAAAATCGTTAGCATGTAGTCTACCATCTATGTCAAACATGTAGTATTTTGCATATTTTTACAGATACACTACAAAAAATTTGGTGTTTAGCAAAAAAAAATTATTTTTTTTTGAAAAAAAAAGAATTGTTGGGGACTGAACCTGAACCATACACTCATATATGCAGTTTGTCATATGCTTAGACCATTGTACTTCCTCTGTCCCAAATTGTATGATGTTTTGAACATTTTACATATATTAAGAAATACAATTAATATTGTGTGAAAAAAGATATTATGAGTTGTTTTACAAAAATGTTCCAAAAAAATAAATGAAAGAATTGAAAGAAGAGAGAGTAATCAATAATTAAGGTTATAGTAGGAAAAGTAACATTAATGTTGCACTGGTATTGTAAAACGACATATAATTTGAGACAATTTCTTTACTAAAGCGACATACAATTTAGGACAGAGAGTATTATATTTCCTAACCTTAATTATGCATGATTATTCTTTTTAGGCATTATATTAAAAAAAATGGAACCACAAAATATTGAGACCACCCTTACCTTTATACCTTCACCCTTATAAAACCTAAATATTTCCAATTTTATCCTTTTTACTATTTAATTTATTACACATTTATTTTTCACTCTTACTTTCTAACATTTTTTAGTTCATGAAGAGTACACCCCTACATGTCAGTTTAGGTGTATTTTCCGGAAAACAGGCACTAACATTTCCGATTTATATATATCAGTTAAACAATAGTTTCCGGTTTGTTAAAAAATTCCAGAAAAACATAAATTAAGATTTCCGAAAATTCATTTAGGAAATCTTTATCTTTATATATTATATATCAATATCAAAGACAATTTCATCCCTGAGGTCTTTCGAACCCTTGGTAGCTCATTATCCCATTCCATAAAAGAGTATTGTTAGTTAAAAGAACATGAGATTAGAGACACATGGTTAAGTTATCTGATATTAATTTTGTTTCCGGAAACATGTGGTTGCGTTTTCTAGACAACACATGTGAAGAGATCAGTTTGCATCTTTATCCGAAAAACTCATGCGAAGAGTTTCTGTTTGTTTTATCTCCTGGAAAACCAAACTTGGTGTTTCCGCTATGTTAGATCTACCGAAAATCTCATCAATGAATCAATTTATTTTAATCTCAGATAATTGGATTCATAATGAATCAATTTTTTTGAATGGCAGAATGAATTATTGATTTATTATGTTCTCATTCATCCTAATTTCTTATGTTTAAGTTTAACAACATACTCTCTCTCCTCTTGTGAATAGGAAAGGCATGTAGAAGAAATGTTGAAATATGAACGGTTTTTACTTTATATAAGAGGGTAAAATTAGTAGTTTAGATAAAATGTTGGGGTGAGGGTATGAATGTAAGGGTGTGGGGTAAACCCTTGCTATAGTCTAGCCTTAACCGACTATAAGCCAACCCTGATTATGAATGCAGGGGCGAACGGCTCCACAGTAATGAGGTAACATTGACTATCTAAAAGAAGAAAAAAGGCTTGAATAATTGGTATAGCTTTTTACTTTAAGTATTTTTTTACTAAAAATTTGTCTTTAAATATAAACCTCTTTTTAAATTACTAGAAACATTTATTATTATTTTTTCTAAACATAACCTTAATTAATACTACTAACTTGTTTGAAATATGAAAAGTAAAATTTAAAACACATATAAACAAAGAACAATTTAGTAATATTAACACACAAAATAGATACATTTATTGTACTAACAACTTTTCTTAAGAAATGTGAAAAATACAAAGGGTATTTACATACCGGGACGGAAGGAGTATGTAGCTACCTCATTAATATATTATTGAGGAATGCTAGCAACACACCTTTTAACACACATTTTTCAACACACTCTCTTTGATTGGTTGAAATTCATATGAGACCCACATGATTTTGTGAGACCCATATGAATTTGAATCAATCAAAGAGAGTGTGTTGAAAAGTGTATGTTAAAAAATGTGTTGTTAGCATTTCTCTATATTATTTGACTACTCCAAATAATTTTGTTGGTTCAAAGGAATATGATATTAAAAAAAAAATGTTGATAAACTATTTAGATCAGTTATGGATAAATTTAACTTCCTAAAATTTCATAAAGAGTGACTTTTATAAATAACTTTTGATAATATTGAGAATAAAGTAAAATAAAAAATAAATGAATTTAACCTTTTTTTTGGTTCGAACCCCGCCTCTGTATATAAAATACAATATTTCTAGCAACTGAATTAAGGTCACAGAGATTTTAATTTCTTTTTATTAAAGTGAATTTAATTTCTTAAAACTCCAAGAGCACGGCTTTAAATTTATATCGAGATTAAATAAAAAATAGCTTTTTTCTTTTGATGATAATATTGAAATAGTTAAAATATGAATATTGATAAATATGAATTTTTGAGAGAAGGAATTGATAAATATGAATATAACAATTAAAAAAATTAATCTGATTATCTTGACACGAGAATTAATCTGATTGGTGAGTCAACTCATGATATTCGCCCAATCTTTCGTTTCGTACATGTAGTGTTATTTCCAAATGATAACAACACAACAAGAACTGAACAGAATATACCATAGTGTGAAGCAACCTCTTTCTTATAGTACTAGTACCTCTCACATTAACACATTTATAATAGAGATTAGGAAGAATGGAAGATGAAAAAAAGATGGAAGGGAAGAACACATTCGATTTGGTATCAGACGATTCCGATCACCGATTCCGCAACAACAACATCACCGGAAACTGCTTCAGCGACACTAAAAGCGCCGTTTACAAAAGAATCATAAAAGAGTGGAAAATGCTCGAAAAGAATCTTCCTGATTCCATATACGTTAAAGCCTACGAACGCCGCATCGATTTACTCCGCGCCGTCATCATCGGCGCCGCCGGTACACCTTACCACGACGGTCTCTTCTTCTTCGACATCCAATTCCCATCCGATTACCCAAATAGCCCGCCAAAGATCAAATACCATTCATTCGGGTACCGTTTAAACCCGAATCTCTACCCTAATGGTGCCGTTTGTTTAAGCCTTCTGAACACTTGGAGTGGTAGAAAGTGCGAGAAATGGGACCCATCAAATTCAACTCTTCTTCAGGTTTTAGTTTCTATTCAAGCACTTGTTCTTAACGAGAAGCCACTTTTTAACGAACCTGTTTATCGTGTGTTGAAACGTTCTCTCCATGAAAAAAAGTCACGTGCTTACATCGAAGAGGCTTTCGTTCTCACGTGCTACACTTCCGTTAACCTCATTCGGAAACCACCTAAGAATTTCGAGGATTTCGTCAAGGAACATTTTCGTGAACGAGGTCGTGTTCTTCTCGCCGCGTGTAAGGATTACGCGAATGGGCGCGTGAGGGTTGGGTATTACGGTTACAACAGCAAGAAGAAAAACAAGAACAACCTTAAAGTTAGGGAGTCTTTGAAGGCGTCGTTACGGAATGTTTACAGCCATATGTATAAACCATTGTTAGAATGTGGTGCTTCTTTGGAGGGTTTTCATGAAGAGTTGAAGTTTGAAGTACAAGAAAAGAAGACGAAGAAGAGCAAGAGATCCAACGGTGGAGATGGAATCTTGAAGAAAGCTATGGATAAGATCAAGCTAGTTTTTGGATTGAAGAAGAAGAAGAAGATGAGTACGTAACGCAGTCAAATAGGTTTTCCTTTATTTTCGCTAATAAATTATGCATGATCATGAATTTTATTTTATTTTTATTTAATAATGAAAAAAACTTAGTGTAGAAGGACCTTTTCTCTTGTTAGGTTTTTAGGTACGTACAAGGAATCTCTTTTTATTTCTGTGCTAAGCAACAAAAGTAGACATATATGGTAGAGTTTGTTTGTCTGAAGTTTCTATGGAGTATGAAATGTTTCTCGTTTCAATTTATGAATAAAGTTAATTTGTTCCTTCTTTTTTTCTATGTTATGTATTGTGTTTGGTTTTTACTTCTTTTTTCCAAATATAGTTTATTCGTGCTTGTGATTTGATGTGACTTGGTGGAGGTGGTGAGGTTAGTATAGTTTGTAACTTTGTATGGCTATGTGATAATAAATTAGAAACAACTTATTATGATCAGTGGTATATATGATCAATGAAGGAAAACAATTCTCATTTTGAGGCATACTTAGAGACTTTCTTCATTTTTGGTTGAGTGGAATTGAAAAATTAAGCAGTGGTTTTATTAAGTTATAAAGTGTAATTTCTTTTAAATTTACCGTGATTCACTGTAATTTTGTCAATCTTATCTCTCAATCAAACAAATATTTACTAATTTTCTAAAAGATCTCAAAAAGTTTTATCGGTTAAAAAAAGACTTGAACTTTATCTATAAAAACGGATGGACATTTCATTTTAACTTCTTCAATCCACCTGTTATATTCTTTGCAATAGTGATAGATTATTTTTATTTTATTCGGCAAAATTTATTAAACATAATTGAGTCCATCCTTGAGTCCAAAGCACTACGAATTTCTAGAAGCGAAACTGAGTACATAAACAAACAGAAACAACATGTAACTAAGTAGCTAGGTACTCCACGAGTATAAATTTTATTAAGAGTTTCCGTTTCATCGTTTCATGTATCATGTTTCTCTAATTTACTATTCATCCTATATCAATTTATGACTTGTTATTACCCATTTAACATGTTTTTTGAAATCTCTGATCATTTAAGTCGGGTTACCATCATGAATGTCAGTTCATCTCATCTCATTTCACTTCCTTAATTTTTCTCAAAAGAAAAAGGCATGTTGAATCAAAATTCTTGCAACAAAAAAGTTCAGTTTCTCACTTAACGCTTCAGGGTGTTTTTAAAGCTTAATTTCTCCATCTCTAACCTTTTTGAGTGTATAATAACCTAGAAATGTTGAAACAGATGAGAAACAAACATTAAGAACTGCAAATGACCATATTTTTTTAAAGGGGTAAAATGGATAAATCAAATTGATTTTTTGTAGAGACAATTCACGTCGTAGAAGTTAGAAAATGTAGCTTCAAGTAAAATCAAATTTATTCAACTGAGCCAGTTTTTAAAACATGTTTGTAAATTCCAAAACCACATTTTAATGATTATTTTTTTCGGGACACATTTTGATGATCTAAACATATGTTTGATATTGTCATGTACGTGGTGCCACATTCCTGCATCTTGAGGTAGCAAACAGAGAAAGAAAAAATAGAACAAAGTGAAAATAGATTAAAAATAAGGTTTTTTCTAAATTGCCTTTGAAAATTGGTGGGCAATTTACCCCAACCAATAAAAAAAGCCTTCATTATAAAAATAAAATTTATTATTTTATTCCATAATTTAGCATGTATTTTATTATTTGCATATTCATCTCATTTTAAATTATGCCATTTTACAATTTAAACCATCAAATTAATTAAATTTTTCCTTCAATCCAATCACTCTCCAATTTTTTTCTTTTCGAATCTGAGTTCATCCTTTACAAAAAATCACCAAAAATAAAAAACATCATCCATGGGAATCGAACCATGGCACACACATTCTTGATCATATAACATTACCACTTGACCAATACATCTTTCATGAAATGGAATGGAATGCAAATTATATGTTATTACTTATTAGTGAGCAACTTATAATCCAAGCTATAGTAAAAAAAATCAATTTATATGTGTATATTTTTTTTGGTTAGAATATGTGCATATATATATATATATATATATATATATATATATATATATATATATATATGAAATAACAAATATTTCTAAAATAAAAAAATATGAATTCATTCATTTCATTTTTTTTATATTTTAAATATTATTCTTTTTTTATAAATTCATACTATTTATCTAGATTCGATGAACTACAACAATGTTTTATTTGTGATCAACCGAATTGTGATTTATTTTAGGTCTAACATTTCTTTTGAATTAAATAAACTATTTAAATGCATTAAATGAAAATTGTCAATATGAATGTAATGATTTTATTAAATATTATTGCCTTTGAAAAAATCTGTTAAAAAAATCAAATAAACTATTTAAATGCCGAGGATTTTATTTGTTTATATCTACCGATGTAAATTTTTATGTATTCATATGAGAAAGTTAATATGACAAAATTTTGAAAACTAATAACTATTTTTAAAATATCAATGTTAATGAAGTGTTTTTATTAAATATTTTTTTATTTTATTTGCAAAACATGGTTAAATAATTGCCAACTCAAAATAGGCTATGAGTCTTGTTAACGTGTGCTCACGAGGCACTCTTTAAGAAGTATAGATAACGAGTGTCCCCACCAGTTATGTCAATCGGATGTAAATGGGTTATATCGGCGAATCACATTCGGGATATGATAGAATCCTTGACGCGAATTGCACATTCACACCAAGCGTATCGGCAAAGGTAGTTTACAAAATAAAGTTATGTCAATTTCCCTCGTGCACTAGTGAAAAGAAAGAATGATTATTATAATTTTCGGCAGAATTTAGACTAACAAGAATGTGATTTTCTATGTCTGTTTTCTGACTTTTTTTCATGCCTCCAAAGTGTCTCTATTTAAAGAAAAACTTATGTCATATGGTTAAGAGAAACAACTCTTTGGAAGAGTTTTGTTCATGAATGGTTACATTGCTTCAATAGTCAAGAATTACACCTTTTAACTACAATGTCTCTATTTAACCACTGCAACTTTCCAAATATATTTTGGAAATTTCTCTCGCAATCAATAAAAACAAGGGATTTTTTTTTTGAAGTAGCTAAATTATAAGTCACCCAAATTAGTATCAGGAAGAATCAAACCTGAGACCTTAAGGAATAATAAAAGGAAAATTATCCTTGATACATTGAGCTAAAATATTTTCAAAGGAGCAATTATAGAGTAAAATAGTGACTCTTATCATATGTGAGTCCTCTTAACATATGTGAGATAAAATATTTATTCTTGGATCATTGATTATGAAATCACGTTGCCAAAACACATTTTCGTTTATCTTTTCACTGATTCACGTTCTCACGATCACTGTAATCATAAAATCTCAAAAAAAACAAAAATTTATTTTATTTTGAAAATTTTATAGAATCATATTTGTTTTATTTAGTTTATTTCAATATATATATATATATATATATATATATATATATATATATATATATAAATCTCTCGTCCATACTATTTGGGTCATTGAGATTTGTCCATTTTTTCTACTCCAAATAGTGTGGACCAGAAAATAATCTTTTTTGGATCTTTTGAGCTCACTTTTTCTTATTCCAAAATTACTTTCAATGACCCAAAAATAGCGGACAGACGAGTCAGGTAATGCCTCGTCTTTCTGCTAGTGAAAATAATAAAGATATGAAACTATTAATCAATTTTTTGCTACTTGTTCCGGAAGTGAAAAGAGTTTCATCTGCTCCTGAATAACATCTTTCAGAAGGAATCCCGTTTCCGCAATGAATGTCTTGGTAGAAGATATGATTTCATTGAATTCAAGTTTATTTGTTTTTAAATACGCCTGTATCTCAACAAGAAAATAATCATGAGCTTTTCCTTAAAAAAAACATGAGTTTTGAAAATTTTATCACATTAACTTTCTCATATCAGTACAAAAATACTTGCTTCTGCAATATAAGCACATACATTTTGTGACGAGTGTAGTGCAATTATTTAACAATGTTTTGCAAATAAAATAAAAAATATTTAATAAAAACACTACATTAACGTTGATATTTTAAAAATAGTTAGTAGTTTTCAAAATTTTGTCATATTAACTTTCTCATATAAATACATAAAAATTTAAATCGGCTTATATAAGCAAATAAAATCCTCAGCGAACGCAAAGCAAATATTTAACAAATTTTTTTACATATAAAAGGCAAAAATATTTATTAGAAACATTACATTTATCTTGACAATTTTCATTTAATACCTTTAAATAGCTCATCTGATTCAAAAGATATAAAGGATTTGATCATTCACAACAATACTTCTATCTTGCACACCCTTTATGAGGAAAATAATTGCGTTGATTTTCTAGCAAAGATGAGAGCTGCTTCTGCTTCAGACAGACTATGTGATGACTAATCATTCTTCTCCTTCTAAAGGACTATTACTGCTTATTAAGGATGATGCTTGGGGAACCTACTTTCCCAGAGGCTATCTAGCTTCGTCCTTTTCCTGTTCTTTTTACTTTCTATTTTTTTTCCTTGTAACAAAAAAAAAAAAAAATAGTTCATCTGATTCAAAAGAAATGTTGGACCTAAAATAAATCACAATTCAGTTGATCACAAATAAAACATTGTTGTAGTTCATCAAATATAAATAAATAATATAAAGTTATATAAAAGAATAATATTTAAAATATATAAAAAATCAAATGAATGAATTCATATTTGTTTTTTATTTTAGAAATATTTATTATTTCATATATATATATATATATATATATATATATATATATATACACACACACACACACATATGCCCTAAAAAAAAGATACACATATAAATTGATATTTTTTTACTAAAACTTGAACTATAAGACGCTGTAAAAAAAATATTGCTCACTAATAACATAAATTTCGCATTCCAAATCATTTCAAGAAAGATGCATTGGACAAGTGGTTAAGGTATGTGATCAAGATTGTGTGTGGGTGCCTCGGTTAAATTCTCAGGGGTGATATTTTTCATTTTTAATGATTTTAGGTTGGAGAGTGATTGGATTAAGGGAAAATCTAATTAATTTGATGGTTTAAATTGTAAAATGTCATAAATTTGAAATGGGGTGAATTTGCTAAAATTATAAAATAAAATAATAAATGTTATTTTTATAATGGAGGACACATGGCTGTTTTTAATTGGTTTGGGTAAATTGCCCACCAATTTTCCAAGGCAACCTAGGTCTCACCTAAAAATAATTTCAATCACAACATTTACCAAGTAACCAAGTTGATTTAGTTTTTTTCTTTTAAGGAAAAGTTGATTCAGTGTTTTGGTTAAAATTCACTACTCAACTTAGTTTTTTTTTTTTTTTTAGGAAAAGTTGATTTAGTAGTTAGTTTAAAATCCATTTCGCAGATTTAATTAATTTAATTAGTAGTTAATTTAATTAGTAGTCTTAATTAACAAATAAGTCAAGATGGCCGAGTTGGTCTAAGGCGCCAGTTTTAGGTACTGGTCCGAAAGGGCATGGGTTCAAATCCCATTCTTGACATTTTTTTGATTTATTTACACATTTGCTCAATGTTTCTTTATTTTTTTGAGCAACACACTATATCTTTATAAATCATCAAACATAGATTATATGGACTCATTTCATATTTCATATATTCTTTTCACATTAATAATTTAATATCGAGCTATAACAACATCAAAATTCCCCTAAAAAAAACCCACATCAAAATTAATTTGGAATATGTTTTTTCAATCATATATCACTGTAACACAATAGCTATCTAGGCTTAACTTTACCAAATGCAACATCTTCATCAATGTCAGAAAAGGAAGAATAATCTGCAAAAATCCTATTCTTTGATCGAAAACAATAACAAGCCCACCGCAATGTTTTCTGAAAAACTCTGCACGGTAGCATTAGGCAGCAACAAACAGTGGCAAGTGGACAACACACACATAGCAAACAACAACTACAAAAATATTCAACCAATTTTTCTTTACATCTCCAACCTGGTTTCACCTTAGGAGAGACCACACTAGAACATGAACAAGCCTTTTCTCTTGTGTTCACAGAGTAGTTTTTCTTCTTCCTATTCAAAAAATGAACCTTTCCTTTGTCTTCATGGACCAGTTTGTTCCCCATATTATAGTCTCTATCTATCTATTCCCGACCATAACACCATAAGATATTTGTTGTTGGGTTGGTGAAACTAATGTGACACATGTACAACGTTTGATCATACAGAAATTGGTATTGTGTGAACATTTGCATGGAGGAATTTCGGGAATGATTGTTTCTGTTAAACAGTACATACAAAGTTCTTTGAAATTGTGTATTTTATGTTTCTTCTTTCTTCACTTAGTCGTTTGTTTATTATTGAATAAACGAATATTTGTTGAAACAAGCCAAGAATGTTTTCATGTATGAGATTCACAAGACTAGACAACCTCAAATGCATTATTTAATTCCAAAAGTGCAAGGTCACATGCTATGTTATTTTTTTTCATTTTTCTCAGCTATGGAGAAGTCTCTATTCATGAATGATCAAATGCAATATTACATGAATTGTAGCGGTTGTATTTCTTGTAGTGTAGTTTTACGCACTTGATTCAGAATGTTTGTTATATGCAACTTGGATTTGACAGCATTTTAATTATCTTGCTTATAATTAAAGCTAACAGAGTTTGGGGTGACATTCATCTATGAATAAAGTATAAACCATCACTTTAATCTCTTAAATATCGACATCTCAACAATTAGTCCATAAACTATAAAATATATATATATATATATATATATATATATATATATATATATATATATATATAAAATAAGTAATTTCTAAATTCTATTAAATCCGTCAATTTAGTCCTTAAAGTATATACCGATTTGTCAATTTAGTCCTTAATAACAAGGACTAAATTGATGGATTTTATATAGTTTATAAACTATTTATTATATTTACATAGTATGGGATCTAAATTGGAGAGAAGGAGGTAGTTTAGGGACTACATAGATGATTTATTCATAATTTATTTCCCCTCTAAACAATACTCGGGGAGAAGGAGAAAGGCACATTTTCTCTGCTAAAAAAAGATTCAGCTATTATACAACATTTGCTGAAGGCCTAGCCTAATGTTAGAGTCTGCTATTATTTGATTGGGGCGACGAAAAATAAGATGACCCAGATGAGATTAGATGAATTTCAACTCAATTATCTTTAAAAGAATAAGAATTCACATCGTCCTAGCCTTGCCATCTAAATATGTACATCCTAATCAGTTCAAATCACATACTTACATTACAAAAAATTAAGCCCCTATCACATGGCAAAACAAAACAAAATGATTGAGCCTAATCGTGCATTGGACGTTTCCCTCTTGGATCTAATTCAGCAGTAGCTGAACTTCTACCGGTGACAGTGGTAGTAGAAGTGGCAAAGTTGTTGCTTGAATCAGAAGATTGAAAATACGAGACACCGGAAGTACCAACTGTGGAAGACAAAGCAGAATGTCTAGGAGGTCTTCTATATCTGCTACCTGGTGTTCCTGGTCTTGTTGGTTGTTCCATGTGGCTTTGTGGTGATTTCCTTGAAAGCTTCACCACTATACGCCTCATTGTTGGACGTAGCTGTGGATCTCCTTGAACGCATAGCAAAGCTAGCTGAATGCACATGTCTACTTGTTCTGTTAACACCGTAGATGCTAATGCAGAATCTACAATTTCTAAGCTCCTTCCTTTCTTGTACATCTTGTATGCCTATAAAATAACATCAAACTTTAGAAGTTAAATACACATATCAGTATTTAATAACCAGTAATATAGACAAATAATACATACCCAATCAAGAAGGTTATGCTCCTCTACGTCTAAATTAAAGGATGAGTTTTTTTGGCCAGTGATCAACTCCAGTACCAAAACCCCATAGCTAAACACGTCAGCTTTGACAGATAGTCTTCCATGCATCATGTATTCCGGAGCCATATATCCGCTGCATAATTCTAAAATATTTTTATTTTTAATAATTAAATAAAATAAAATTCAGGACTCTGCTAAAAATACACATACTCAGTTTTTGTTTAGTAAAAAAAGTTTAAGCGAGTTGAATTCCAAAGACTCTAAAATTAGAATAAATCTCGAGCATAAAAGATCACAAAAACTATTGTCATACTTCAATTTTTGACCTAAGACACCACTGACACGCGTCCGTTGGTCCGGAATAATCTCCGACTTTTCAGACAAAATTTCGACAGAGAGGTATTTTAAAATACCTCATTTTTTGTTCCGATTCGGGCCTTCTTCTTTCATTTTTAATTTTTATCCTTTAAAATTTCCATCTTTTATTTAATCTTCTAATTTTAAATTCAATTTTAATTTATTTTACCTTTATTATTTTATTTTTGTTTTCTTTTTTAGCCATTATTTATTTTTATGTTTGTCCAAAAATCATGATAAGTCCAAAAATATGCATAGTTATCTTTCTTTTTATTATTTATTTTTGTTATTAGGTGATAAGTCCATGATCCAAATGAAATTTGCTCCCATTCTAATCCAAAGCCACAATTTTTATGCTACTTTTAACAAACCCTAGGATCAAAGCCTGTGACTATAAAGATCATCCTGCAAATCAACAAAAGGGGGGACGGCTGTAATTTTATTTTAGGTTCTGCTTAATACTCTCCAAGTTTCATGTTTTAATTTTAGTTCTATGCAAATGTCTTGATTCAGTACCATATATTCCATTAAAGTTCCATTATTACCTTTGTTGTTGCTATTCCATGAGTACTGCTACGTGTCCCATGGATTGGTTTATACACGTGTATGTCGTGGCTGTCCTATTCCATTCCAATTATGAAGCCGTGGCTGCTCCACAAGGTTAAAGAGATGCCCTTTTGCATTCTTTTAATTTCTTCATGCATTTTTACTCTACTTTATCATTTTATTTTTCTTTTCTCATACATTTTATTAGTTTAGATTTATTATTTTGCAACCTTAGTATTACTCATGCATATTTGTTTAATTTTCGTTATTTATTTTATCGCATGGACTTTAGAATGTATAGTTAGGTTTAATGTAATTTATTTATTTTATTTATCGCAGACTCTAGAATGTATTAATAGGTTTTTTTGTAATAGCTTAGGTACATGTGTGCGTGAGTGGGTGTATGTCTACTTTTATGCTCGTTAGCTTAGGTAAAAGGTCCTGGTGGTCCAACGCTATCATGAGTCACATACGCTTTATCTTCTCGCTCCGTTAGCTTTATTTCTAGGTTTAGTCAATATTCAAAAAAACAACAAAAACATGCAAAAAACAAAAAAATCAAAAATATTTTTCACAATAAACCTCGATCCACAAATCGAGTGATTCCATTTTTCTATTTCTTTCTTAATCAAATTTCAATCAACTTAACTTTATTTTAAGTCTTCTTTTTTAAATATAAAAAAATACAAACCAATCTCATTTTGCCACTTGGCTTTTTACTTTAAAACCTTTTTTCAAAACTAATAAAAAACACAAAACCAATCAAATGGAAATTTTTACCCCTCACGTGTACGTAGGCAAAGGACCCAATAAAGTCGAAAGGTGTGCTAATACCTTCCCTAAATATAACCAACCCCCGGACCCCATCTTTAAATAAATTTTTTCAATCAAAAGTCGTGAAATAATTAGTGAGTCAAAAGTTAATCAAATAGTCTTGATCTCCGAAAAATGGCGCGACAACTATGACTTTTTTTTAACTAATTGTTCTTAAACTTTATTTTTAAGGTCATTCATAAACTATACTTGTAGACAAGATATCTTTATTAATAAATTAGGAATAAAATGGTGTATTCTTATCTAATTTTTTTTTTTAAAAAAATCCACTTATACATGGATCCATATCATACCCACACACGTACATGTATGAGGGTTTTTATCGTACATAGGCTATTTGATTCGTAATACATCCATCAAATATTACTTTTTGATGGTGGTTGAGGTTTGAACCTGAACCTTGCATGTATTTTACACTGTTTCTACTAACTGAACTAAACTCAAGAGGACATCCATCAAATATTAATACAACCGCAACCTTTGCACAACCAAACTAAACTATCCACACCTATATATATTGTATTTAGACTAAACCTAACATTTCACGGATTTGGACGTTGAAAAAACATGAGAAAATATTGTGTTAGATCTAGACCTTTGAAATGTAAAATGAGAGAATTTTAAAATTTGGAAAGAAAAAAAATGGAGAAAAGTTGGTTAAGTGTTGAAATTAAAGACTCGAAAAAACGATAGCATTTGTTACCATAGATATGCCTTTTTTTTTCTTCTCAAGTAACCTAGTGGTTAGAACGTCTGGAGATCGAACATCCTCCCATGCATATAATATGCAATATTTCCTATCAACCGTACTAAACTCACCGAGATCGCCTTTTTTTTTTAAGTTTTGGGAAAAAAAAAGATCATAATTTAATTCTCTTACAGGAATTTTAAAAAATGAAATGAATGCATAAACATAAACTTACTTGGTTCTGTAACCAAAAAAAAAAAAAAAACTTACTTGGTTCCAGCCACACGTGTTTTGACTTGGCTTTGATCTTCAGGGAAGAGACGTGCCATTCCAAAATCTGCAATCTTAGCCGTCCATTTGTCATCAAGCAATATATTACTGGCCTTGATGTCCCGATGAATTATACAATTGTGTGAGTCTTCGTGTAGATAAAGTAATCCCTTTGCCACGCCTGTGATTATGCCAAACCTACGTTTCCAATCAAGCTGCTCTCTCTTCTCAGCTTCTTCTGCTTCCATCATAATAATTTATTTGTTATGTTCTTTTTAGTCAATTATATTTTTGTATATAGTTAGTACATATATATAAATTCTGTTTCATCCATGGGTGTGAGTATGTGATTAATGGTTTAATCTAACTTACAGAATAATTTGATTTTTTCCATAAAAAAATATTGATTTTCTAATTTCTATTATCCCACATGACCATATACTCCAATTCATTTTGATGTCACATTTTACTTTAGCTGTGGGAAGTATCCATTATCCTTCTTAGGAAGTGGAAGCCCTTGGCCCTAATTCGAAATTTCTATGACTTTCATTTATTAATAATGCTAAATTGACAAGGAAAAGAGAAAATTGTAGGGATGCTTCTTGTGGCAGAAGATGTCACACGGCTTTGGTATGTTGGATGAGGTCAGGTGTTTGATTATGAGCTTTAAGTTGTTTAGGCAATGCATTCACTTGTTTCATCCAGTAAACGAATCATTTTATATTTTATTTTTATAACAAAGTCAAGGTCAAAAGTTTAGTCCCTTTCATAGTTACTAGTCCTGCCATTCGAGGGTCAGGGCAAAGAAAACATATTTTGTATTTAAATTTTTTGAAGAAAAGTAGAGATGGCTGGCTAGAGCATGAAAGTTCAGCATGTTGGGAGAAATTAAGATCATCATAAAATAGTGCTTCAGTAGTAGAGAGGAATATGAAGAAAAGTGAACATGTTGAAAATCCTAAAAAATTACATCGGTGATTCTTGGTTTCCAAACTTTTTCTCGCAATCATGCAGCCACTGACCGTTCAATCTAGACCCAATGATTAAGAAGAAAAAATATTTAACTTTTTATTTTATAATTCTAAAATTTTAAAGTAGCGAGTTTATCTTGATCGGATGACCACAGATGCATTGCATTACCGCAAGGAATCCCTGACTTCATCAACGGAAAAATAATAAATTAAACATACATCGGAGGATTTTAGGATGTGTATCTATGTTGATATAGTGCAGCAATGCACTACTAAATGATGGTTATTAATATGCTATGATGATCTGGGATGCAAGGACTATTGGACTAGGATTTAAGAAAACAACACAGTTTCACACGGTTATAATTGAAAACTATTTAACATCTTAGAAATAATTATCATAATTATCTGCTTAAAACAATCTTCTAAATCTAATCAGACGAAACTTGCTAAAAAAATGTGGGTAGCAGCTTCTAATTGTATTTTGGGAAGCAGGATATGTATTTCTCATAAAAAAGGGCATAAAACTAAAAGAACTTACTGAATAGAAACTTGTCTACGCTTTCATGAGGAACATACTCATAAACAAGTATCTTCTCTGTGCCATGAACACAATAACCCAACAAATTCACCACATTCTTATGCTGCACACGAGCCAACAATTTTGCCTCATTCATAAACTCCTTCTTCCCTTGATTTGATGTCTGTGATAACTTCTTCACTGCAACTTCTCTCCCATCACTCAGTTTCCCCTGTAATTACAAAAAGATGCAAACCCAAAAAATAATTTTTGAGGAATTTTCTGCAAATAGTATAAATCTGAAAAATAAAAAACTAGAAGAAAATTGATGATTAATTTGATTTACCTTGTAGACAGGTCCAAAACCACCCTCACCTAACTTATGAGTAGCATTAAAATTCTTGGTGGCAGAAAGCAGGGTTTCATATGAAAATATCTTCTGCTCCCGTGAAGCCATTCTTTGAAATTCAGCTTCATTGTTTCCCTCTGATTCAAATAAACAATCATCAGAAAATAAAATTCAAATTAAAAAAGAGAAAACTGAGTGTTGTGTATTACCTACCTGGGTTGTAACCGCATTTGAAGTGTTTGAGAATACTGTGAAAAAAGCTATAAGATTTGTCCATATGGCAGTGGTGTCTTTATCTATGATTCTGAATCCAACACCAACCCATGTAACAGAAATTGAAGGATTGTAGTATAGGTTGAAGGAAAGTTTTTATTTTTTATTTTTATGTTAACTGAGATTTGGTATATTTCATGTGGCAGAGGAAATGAGAGTTTGAGAAGAAAAAGATGAATAATGAGGTTGTATGTTGTTTGGGACAGAGCAAAAGATAAACAAAATTCTCGGCTAAAAAACAACAACAGAAGCGTGTTTCTTTCTATTGACCTAGCGACCCTTGCTTGACTTGGCGATGATGACTTACGTATCTAAATACTATACTCCTTTTAATCATAATTTTCTCGTTGAAAAAAATATCTAAACTTAAAAATTATTACAGGAAGAATTCTAGAAAAAAAAATAAATACACGAAAAAATTGTATGCTCTTTGAGTGAAAAGATGTAATTAACATAACCCTCCACGTAAGCTGCTATCATTGCACTAAATGTAGGAAAATGCGGTTGATATCAACCGAGGAGCAAACAAGTCTTACTTGAGTACAAGTATAAATACACACTCACATAAATAAAGAAAAATTAACTAAGAAAGAATTTAGTCACACCATGTAAAAACAAATTATAAATTTTTTCTATTTATGAGAGTGTGTCTAAACTTTTTTTTTTGTGTTTGTAACTAGGTAAACATTTCTCCAACCGCAAGGAATCTTGATCCATCTATTGTAACTAAGTAAACATGCATGTCTTTTATGGAATATTTCGTCAGACGTGTTGGCCATTACTGGGCCACATCCCGATGATGGTGTCATGAGTTCTTTCGTCTACAAAAATCCCTCAAAGCTTATGTTCTTGAATCAGTACATTATCGTCGATTTATCCCATAACATGGACGATCTTGTCACTATGGTTAGGACTGGCGTCAAGAAGGTGAATGTTGGTTGATCTATTTGGCTCCTTTAACTCTGGTTTAATATTATTTTTGTTTTTTTGTTGACTTTTATACCCATTTAAAGTAACCACCCACTTACAAGTTCAATCATATTCTAGTTGGTCTCTCTTGAGCAATAATACGAACAAATTTCATAAGTTCTTCAAGTTGTTCTGTGGAGCTTCTTCTCCTAGTAGAGTAAAATATCAACCCTTCATCAAACAGGAGGTTGGTCCTAATTGGTTTCATCGATTTCTTTCAAACCGATAGTTTTGTCGTTATTTCTCATGCTGCCAATTTATGTTGGCTAGTGAGGTCGTTGCTAAGCAATTCCTTGTCATTTTTCTCTGGACCTAGAGGATTTAACGGCTATCCCAAAGGCTTCATCTTTGCCACTCATCAGGCTTTAGAAGAAAAATGCTTAATTGTTAGCAATTTTCGACGATCTTTCCTTTAGAAATAGGCACGGAGAGTCAGATGGTCTTTTGAGTTAGTGGAAGGAATTTTACTCCTCATACAATTTTTTGACAACTGCTTCACCAAAATCACCACTATTTTTTATGCGGATTGCATAACCTTCCAGTAGATTTAGAGTTGAGTAAGTTGGAGTGATATGTGCCTTCGAGAAATGCTACAAGTTTAATTGAGATTCACATAACTCCACATATATGATTCGATTGGTGGATAAAGTTTAACATATGTGAATAAAACACATGACCAAATGTTTAATCTAAGATTTGTAAGCATTAGAATGGACGTCATTTGGACCCCTCGTGTTCATAAGTGTTGCGAATTCGATGAAAAATCACACCAATAACAACTTGATGTGTGGAGCAAGGAATAATTAAGCAATCAAAATCAAAGTGTATGGAACAATTATAAACACAAGCCAAAAGTATAAAACAACAAGAGAGAAGAAGAGAGAACACAAAAGAATTTGTTGACCCAGTTCGGTCCAAATTGACCTAGTCTAGGGGAGAGAGCAGCTCTCCAATCCACTATAATGATGAGTAATCTTACAAAAGAGATGTCAATGAGTTACAAGAAAAAGTCTCCCGCCTAATTCTACCCAAAGTCTCAATATCTTTCCGTAACCAAGAGACTCAATCTTAATAGTGTTTCCCAAGGTGAATCAACCCTCAAACCCTAGTGTTTGTTCCAAAGAGACAAACTCTATACAAACCCTAGTTTTGTTGTTGTCTTTCTAAACCCTTGTTTCAGCCCCCTCTATCTCAAGGTTTGCTCTGATACAAAGTCTATATTTATAATAAAAGTAACCCTCATAAAATTGTAACAAATCTGGCCCAAAAATAGGATTATGTTTTTCTGCATCAGCGTACCATCGTACTACGATATATTTCCATCGTACTACGATTTTTCCAGAACCAACAATCCAAAAAAAACTCCAATGTCATTGTACTACGATGTAATTACATCGTACTACGATGAGACAGATTCTGAACTACATTTTGAGTCACTTTCAACAATAAGGTTATGTATACTAAACCAGTGCCTATGTCTTGTGCTTATTTCGGATTGGCTGATGAATTCTCCAGTCAACTAACCCGTACGGTAACTTGTTTTCTCTTGTACTCTTATTTGATTATAGTTGAGCTATGTCTTTAGTCTAAACGACTTGTAGCTTTTACCCTTACCATGAGAGGATTACAACGCTCTTCAAAGACTCTTGCAAGTTGAGAGAATTTTATCACTGTTGCATATTATTTTCTTACCATGTTTATGTGTTTTTTTTTTTGAATAATTTACCATGTTTATGTGTTAATTCCTCATGTTTTTTTAAAGGAATTCCTCATCATATATAGTATCAATTAACCATAATTTCGGACGGGATGAAATAGGCTTTGATAGAGAGAGGAATGGAGCCAAATATATACAAAAGAAAAAGATGTGCGAGGTTGTCATTTCTCATGTCATGGGAGATGTGGTAGTGAAATGGTCAAAGTCCCTATGTTGATGGACTCAGATTAAAACGTTAAATACACCTTCATTGCAAAATGGACCCCCATAGCTATTTATTTGGATCTATTGTAAAAAATAACCAACAGAATAGGCTAGTTGTTGATTTTTTTTTTTAGTTATTATTTAAAATTGGATCGATTTAGTCTCTAACATAGATAATCTTTAGTTAAATTTTAGTTACTTTATAACTAAATTCTCAAATATTACTAAAGGATTTCCATGAGAATTGAAGTCTCAAGACAAAAAACAATTATTGAAACTTGAAAGTTAACTTAACCTAAAATCAAGGGCACTTTGAACATGAGCCGATGCATAACTTGTCTGTCATCTTTAATTGGCTCTTCATAGGGAAATATATATTCTCATTTTCATTTGTTATCGTGGAAATAGAAGTAAATACACCACAATTTCGGTGCATTAATAGCATTACTAAAATTTAAAGGTTATAAGTTTCAATATTGACAAGGATGTATGAACACAAGAAGAAGAAAATTCTTTTGTTTGTCTCTTAGAAATTTTAGTTGATAGTAGATAGATGGTGACCTATTTGTTCCTCTCGACACGTTTAATCTTGATTACACAGATTAGTGTCATATTACATGTAATGATGATGATGACAACATGCATCACATTTTCAACTGGATTCTGTTTCTGTGGGCTTCATTAAAATTAAAGTCTGATTAAGCTTAATTATATAAAAGTATATTAAGTATTTTAATTATACCTAAGTCAGGAATATTATTACCTCTTGGATCACCAAAAGAAAGGAAAATGTCTCTTCAAAATGTGTTTGTATACCAGGCTTTATTAATAGGCTTTATGTCCCTTTAGTAATATCTTTGTGCCGTCCTTCTATTGTCTTCACCTCACTATATTAATAATTTTAGTTTACTTGCATTGTTTTCAATCAAACACAAAGTTGTATCTAGCTTAAAACACAATCAATTGTGAAAGCTGCATTTGGTTCTCAATTCTCAATCTCATGCTATTTTTAATTCTTGTTAAACATCCATCTAAGTCACATCACAAGCCTTAAAAAAAACCTAGTAAGAGTAAATTCCAAGCAGTATATAAACAAACACTCACTTTTTTTTTATAATAATTACAAATGAATACATACATGTAGTATACAAGTGACTCAGCTTTTTGTCTTTAGAAAGAAAAAAACCTCATAGGATGCAATAATACAAAAGATGAGAAAGAGGCTACTTACCTCAATTTTCACTCTTACCTCAAAAAAATAATGTAAAAAAAAAAAATGACAAAACTAGTGGCCCTAATTCTGTCTCTAATAAACAAAATTCTATGCACCTGGCACTGGAATCATTTTTTATGGTTCTATCCAGCTTTGCAAGCCAGGTCTTAATTTCCTCATAAAATACAAGTGACAGCATGGCTTCAACTCACTACCCTACACACACATACATCATCCTCCTTTTTCATAAAGGTAATCATGATGAACACAACCCACAAAAATTTGGGCCCACTTGGACAAATAAAATGAAACAAAAAATATCAAAAGGCAGACTTAATTTTTGTTGTCCACCACATTGTATCAAACAGATCATGCTACATGGATTCTCCCTTCTCCATTAGGGAGATCCCATTGTCTTTTTTTGTTAAAATTGGAATGATGCATGCATTCTTGTCTTGTGTATATATGTAAAACACTGCATTGGTGCAAACTTCTCATGTGTGCTTGGTTTGCAGCATGTGGATCAACTACAATCTGCATTTTGGAACACCTCAATGAATTCATATCTCAATTGAGAAATAAGATAAAAGCCTGTTAGGATAAATAACCTAACTAAGCGCTTATGGCATAAACACTTGTTATATAAACCCTCATAGATAAGTTTTTTTTCTTCGAAAAATGGATAGGCTCGAAACAGTTTATGAACACATCATAAATTGTTTCTATAAGCAGTCTCACAAGTGTTTACATCGATAGATAAAATCAAATAAGTCAACTAAAACATGCTCAATATAATTTCTAGTACATAAAAAAAAGTTAGCATTTTTTTACCTGTCATATCTTTGGTAGAGTTGAACATGTAGACTTTTTTACACTGCAAGATCTCCTATGTTCCTGACTCTGAGTTCCACATTTCTCAAATCACGTAGATGTTGTAAAATTTCTTGAAGAAGATCTAACCCTTTATCCCCTTTTCTCAATGAGCTGATACAATGCTTTAGAAACTCTCTATCTGCCTCCAAAACTTGTAGTCTCTCATAAACATGATCCACCTCCTCTTCTAAACCAACCTTTTTCTTATCCAAATTGTTCTTTTCAGCTGAAACATTTTGCAACTGAGAAAAGTCTAATTCATTTTCATCTCCACTCAACTCTACATCTTCTTCGGTACTGATTGCATCAAAAAGTGGTAGAAGCCTCTTTGCTTTTGTAGCCAAGATTTTCCTTCCTTGATGATGCTTTCCATTACCATTTGCAAATCCATTTACATGACCTTGGAAATCATCATGATCGTCATGATCGTGATCATGATATCCATTCCCGTTCTCTTCACGAAGATGTTCTATCGATACAGTATCATCAAAACAGTGTTCTTCATCTTCATAATTCAATATAATTAGCTTTTCTTCCAATACTTTCAGCTGTTCTAGTATTGATAACCTCTCTTCCTCAAAATTTGACAATGATTCCTCCAAATATAACACAGCATCTACAGGAGTGTTCTGATTGCTATGAAAACCATTTTCTTCTTTTGATTCTTGATTGAAATCAATAGACAACCCATCACTATCCTCAGCATTGCTACAAGAAGGAGATGAATTTCTGCTTCGTATGCTACTATCTCTTCTTGACAAAATCTTTTCTCTTACCTCATACTCATGAACCTTTTTTCTATATACTTCAAGCTCTTTTTCTAGCTCATGCTTCTCTTTCTCCCTCTTCAATATAAGATCATTCAAAATCTGCATAGCCTCCTGATCGTACTCGGATTGTTCATCCATCATTCTCTGATACTGCAAAGCTTCCATCTGCATTGCTGCTTTCTCTTCTTGAAGCCTATTAATCATTGCCATTGTTTGATTGGCTGCTACAGCAGATGCATTTCTTTCTTCTTCTAGCTCTGAATATAGTGTTTTCAAGGCTTTCCTTTCAGATTTTAATGCGGATTTTAACTCCTCGAAGGTCACGTCACCACATTCTATGTCGCCTATTACACTTCCATCCAATGAATCTTCTGTTCCCGACCCTTTCCTCTCAAGAAAAAGTAGTTTCTTATGTAGTTGATGAAGACTCTCCGGAGAAATCGGTGTGTCGGGAATTTTTTCCTCTTCATTCTCACTAAGCTCCAAAGATGATGGCATATGGTTACTTGCTGTTGGCATTCTTAATTCAAGTGACATGGTTTTAAATTCTACAAACTCTTCTTCATCTCTGTCATGACCTAATTACACATTGCAAAATTTTATTTTAAAAATATGAAAAAATAAATTCAGCTTATATCATTAGAAAGTTCTAAGCATGGTTCTAAATTACGGCCCCAATAAAAATGTTTTAGAGGCATCACAACTGCAAATGTGGTCGCATTGGCTACATTTGCCCACATTATTAAGGTCTGTGACTGCAACCTCAATTTAGAATCATGGTTCTATGCGGTAAAAGGAGGACAATAAGTTGAGGCTTACCACTATCATGTTGGGCATTAAACCTGACTGAGCTAGTAGATGAATCTTCTTGCATTCTTTGATTTGTGTCCGAAAGAATATCCTGGCCTTGATACTCATCCATTTGTTCTTGATCAGGAATTTCAGTTCCAATTGATACTTCTGCTTCAGATTCCTCCTCACCTTGAGTTTGTGATGCATCATCAGAAGCTGCAACAATAAATAAAGTATATTAGATCAATGATTGCATATAAAAAATCACAAGAACAATAATATAAAAAATGAGTGGAATTGTTAAGAAGCAAAATTATAACAACCTAGAGAAACATATGAACCTAGTTCTCCATCAAAATATCCATTCATCATTCTTTCCATGTTTACTTCAACATTATCATCCTTATGGAATTCTTCATCCATTTGAGAAAACCTCACATCTTGAAAATTCAATTGATCTGATTCAACCTCATTAACCTTGGACACATTTTTATTCTCTTGACATGAAAATTCTGCCACAATATCACCAGAAATGTGCCAATTCTCAATTAACGGTTCAGCTTCTGCATCAGTACTCATGCCAAAATCCAGAATAAAATCTTCACTCTCCTTAAACCCTTCATCCACCACCTTATCACATCTACCTTGATTTCCATTTTCTGTGGCAGTGGATTCAACCAATTCAACAGGAATCAAACTGCAATCATCACCATGAATGAAAAATTCAAGGTGTTTGGCTGGAGTTTCATCAGTTTTCTCAACTTCAACAGTAGTCTTGTCACAAGCTTGATCATCATCCTGAGGCTTTGGAACATTCAATCTCAAAGTTTCCTCTTCCAAGGTTTCATTCCCTTTAATTACACCAAATTCAAGCTTGTAAAGATCATCAACCATAGTTTCCTTGACACCATCACAAACAGAACAAGCACAATTCTCTTCTGCCTCCTCTTTTTTTGTACCTGAATCATGTTCAACCTCAAACAACATATGAATTCCACTGTTTTCATCAATGTTATGTTGATTTTCATGATGATCAAGTGCAAAATATGATCTGCTTTGATCTGAGTGATGATCACCTTCTGAGACAAACACACCTTCTTTGATCATGTTCTGCTTCTGTGAGTTATGTTCATAATCCAAAATGTTCATAGAATGATCAATAACAATGCAAGGAGGGTAGAATCTGTTATCAAAGTTAACACCACAGCAAGAACATCTCAAACCCTCTTCAACTTTCTCAATTCCCTTTCCATCAGCACCATTAATCATATCTATTTCCTTCATCCATGGAAAAACATCTAAACTTTGAGAAACTTTAACATAATTTGGTTTGAATGAAAATGAAGATGAACAATCCTCACACATGTAATCTGATTCAGCTAGTTTGTGATGATTGGAACAGAAAACCAATTTGGAAATCTCAACAGCATGAGCTTCACACACAAGATCTCTACAAGGATTCATGTTTTTTTCAGACTCTATGATATGATCAATTCTTGCACACCACATGCAGGGTCTTTTCAGGCCAAAATAATCAGCAAACTTTATGATCAAATATGAAAAAAGAGAATTTAGAAGAAGAAGGATTATCAGAATCCATTCAAGGATTGCATAAACTAGAACAAGGGTGATTTTGTTGGTGTTTCTGTGTAACATGGTTGCAAACTTGTTGGCAGCCATGGTTGGTTGATGATGCTCTGTTTCCTCTGTTTTTTTTTGCTATGTACAAAAGAAAAAGGATTAGAGTTTTCAGACAAGATGTCAAAACTGTATTTTGGTGTGTTTGTTTGTGAGAGAAAGAAAGAGTAGATCAAAAGTAGAGAGAGAGCAAGTTGTTTTATTTAGACTTAGAGGGAAAAAGTAATGTTCTTGAGTCAAAACAAATTAAAGAATGTAGATTTTTTCTACAACCATTATTATTAATGAAGTGCTTTTTTGAAATTAATGAACCATAAAATTTAAATAGTTCACTAGCTTCAGTATAACACAATACATGAAACAATTACGATACAATATCG
Organism: Medicago lupulina; assembly: GCA_958299785.1. Classification (NCBI taxonomy): domain Eukaryota; kingdom Viridiplantae; phylum Streptophyta; class Magnoliopsida; order Fabales; family Fabaceae; genus Medicago; species Medicago lupulina. Next base: position 11,078,670 of record OY283142.1, on the reverse strand, counting down.
TATATGATACCGACATGTTTACGTTGATAAAAAAAAATTAATTAATTAAATATAATCACATGTAACATTATTAGACACCGAACATGTCTTCTATCTAAAATATGGATCAAAGAATGTGAAATTGAACATATCATCTATCCAAAGTGTCTGACAAAATGTGTGACATTTCCTAATGTAATCACTGATTTATGTGGATTAGTGTACTGGAAAGAAAGTAGTTTGTTTGAACTGAGTTATTTTTCCAAGGTCTAGAATTTTCTGAGGCCAAAAATGTTACTTTTGCCAGCTCCACTTCAAATTTTGTATTGAAGCAGGGAATGAAATGGGCCCACCAAACCACAAACATGAGGTGGTAGACCAGTCCCAAAGTAAGGGGGTGGGACCTGTTACGGCTGCAGATGCTTGAGTTCATTATGTAGGTATGCTTCCAAATAAACTTTGTATTTTTAAATTATTAAGTTTATTAATATAGAACTATATAATACAGGCTCCTTCCAACCAATAGATTATGTATTAATCAAATTATTTATCCTACAAGATACATGATTATTAATTTATTACAATTTTGCTTATTTTAGTTTGTTCACAAGCCTTCTATGTACCATATTTGTATCATGGTGGCATAAAAGTATTGTGTTTTTTCTCAATGAATATTATTACCTTATATTGCAACAACAAAAAAATGAGTACCTAGTTAGGTAATCCAAAAGCACATAGTTATGTGGCTCCAACAAGGATGAATTTGGCTTTTGGGTTAGGGGTTGCACCGCCACTCACCGACCTATTGCATGCAATGGCTATCCTTGTTTTCTAAAATTGTGGCATGAAAAAAGCAAAAATTGTTTCCATACGTTATTCACTCACATTCAGATGTACTTTCCCAAAAATAATATCCACATTTTCATGTAAGGAATCTATAGCTAGCATAGTGATCAATATTGTGCTTGTTTTGGATCTCCAAATTTGCTTTTGCTTTAGTCAAGTCTAGGCACGTAAGTTTTTCAGTGTCTCATTTGGCCCTACGGGAGTCGTTATAATTGAGCATATACCTCCCCCACACACAAACCAAATGCTTAATATATAATTAACCTAAATTAGACTGCCATTATCATATTAATTCAGTACATATATGCCAGCTTAAAGGAGCTTAAAAAGAAATGTGATCACACTTTTTAACATGTTGATGATAATATTTGAATACAAAAAGCACCCAAACATCCAAAACTTACAAAAAAAATTATACAAATTATGGTTAATGATGCTAGAAAATAAAATGATACGGTATTTCTTCCCTTACATGAGAAATAAGGCTTCTACACAAAATTTAAAACAAAAATTACAAGTTATTGTATATGAGACGCATAACTAACATTCAGAAAGAAAAGTTTTTCATACACGAAAAATATGATTTCATAAATTTTTCTGTTTTAATTTTATATGAAACATGCTAATCGTATGTGTCAGTCACATGTAACTTGGACATCAATTTTCTTATCAACCAGATAAGTCATATTTGGTGTATACGACTTGCAAATCTTTTTTTTAATAGTATTATACAAGGTTGTATTCTTATATGTGACTTATCATTTTTAAATTCTCTTTTTACTAATACCAAATCAATATACCTACAAAAATAATTTAATTTATATTCACCAACAATGTAAATATTTTTTACACTGTCAATTAGTTGTTGGATCATTATAATTGTTTGACTTTACTAATATATATATATATATATATATATATATATATATATATATATATATATATATATATATATATATATATATATATATAAAGTGATACAAAGGATGAGTTGTGGTTGATTGACACTGTCAATGTAAAAACAATTACATGATAGTGTATCAAAATTAGTCTTTAAAATGCCAAACCAATATTGAAATTTCAAAATAGACACACCGTTTCGATTAAAAACCAAGTTTATGTGTAGGAGAAAAAAAAATCTTATTTGTGTTTATCGGGTAAATTATTAGTTTAATTTGAAAATTAATGTGAGAAATGGTAGAGTTTATGGAAATCAAATGAAAATTAGATGCAGAGATGGGACCATTTATAATGTAGTGGTGATTAGGAAAAGGTTTAAAATTCAAAGCTAGACTATCTTTGGTGGAAAACATCAAAGCTAAACTCACTTTTTAAACCTAATTACTAGTGGGAGCCCTCAATTAAGTTTCTCAATCTCAACCTTGATTTCCCTTATTTTCTAACCAATTGACCATTTGCTTTTTCCTCTTTTAATGAAAAAAAAAAACTATTAACTATTTGAAATGAAGGACCATTGATACTTTCTTTTTCTTTTTGATAAAACAAAGTTTATTTGAGTTAGGTTTCGGAGGTTCGCCATGGTCGGGACATACCTCAAGACTCAACAAACGTTTATAGAGGTACTTTTATATTACATCATCCATTAAAGGGATCCTCACATCTACAATAGGAATTTAACTCACGACCTTGCGAGTGAGTCAACTCCTTATCAAGAGAGACAATCTTCATTAAGTTTGGAGTCGTCAAAGTACCTCTTTAATACTTAATTTTTCCTTATTTTTTTATTTAAAAAAAGTTGATTGTTAAACAAAAGGAGAGCCGAAAAAACATCAATGTTGCATAACTAGAACACATCACATGGATTAGAATATTGATGAAATGAAATTTAAAAAAGAAAATTGGTTATCTTGTATTTGGTGATTTGAAACGAAAGAAATAGTGAAATTTTTAGACACATCTTCAAGCACAGAGTCAGGGAGCACTCCTTACATTAATTGCTAGACAAAATCAAGTTTCAAACTTTCTGGTAGTTAAAAATGAAATACGCTACTTTCTTGTTTGATTACCATTTTTTATGACTTAACCCAATTTTATGTTTGGAAGCTATCCCTAAGTATGTAATTTTTATTTTCTTTCTTGCATGTTCCATTACCGTAACTTTGTAAGCTTTTGATTTAACATTCTTTTACTGACACAACTTATACCGAAAAGTCTTGGTTCTTTGAAAATATAATTCAATTTTAGCTTCTAAAAAAATGTGAATAAGAACAATTTATGTAAAAGATTAGGCTATATTGGTCCACTCATTGTTAAAAGTCTGATTTATGGGCCAAATAGCTCCTAATAAAAGCATTATTGAAAATTTCAAATTTGGCGACTTTCAGTTAAAAATTAACTCATGAAGTTCATTTGTTTTGCTCAATAAGATTGGGACCCGTAGGCTTCATCTTAATGGCTTGCGTGGTTATAAAGACATCAACCAGCAAAATTTAAATCATAAGATAGTATTATGAAATGAATGTGGGAAGTATTTTGCTAAATCCTGCATATTAATCATAGAAAAGACCCATTTCCAATGATAACTATAATTAAAACCTTATTCTAAGCTATATCATGAAAACAACGTCCTTTAATTAGATTCTACGTCTACTTTTTATTTTTGGGGAGAAGGTGGGTTTACAAAAATCTAATTATATAATAATTTACCTAAGAAAATACATGGTATAGTGAAACTGCTTAAGAGAGGAGCAAATGTCTACCACTACTGTTTCTTTTCTATCTTAGCTATTAGAATCGATGAATTTGAGTTTATAGACCATTAGATTCAATTAATTTCACCGATATAAATATGAGTATTGTTAACAAATGTCTTTAGTATACTTGTTAAGTTAGGATAGTCCCACATACAAAGATATGTGGGCTTTAGCCCTCACTACTTTAAAAAAAAATAAAGAAAAATAATACCTGTTTATATTATGGAACAAAAAGAATAAATGATAGTGAAGTTTAATTAAGTTATTAAGGTCTACACTATAAATTATACGAGAAATCTATCTATTTAATTATTGTTAGACTAGATGTCATGATCCAAGTTCGAATTCGAGATTCTTACTCATGTGTGAGTTTTTACTTTTACCAAATCAACAAATTGCAGACGAGAACCCAAATTCAATAAAGAACAAAAATGAGAAACCCTAAATTTCTCATTTTGTGATGGAAGGTACTAGAATGCATTATCACACAAAGAATCATGAGCTTTGATTTCCTTCTCAATTCATTGATTAAAAATGAGAATATCATTCAATATATCTAAAATATGAAAAACCATATAGAACATACATATTTATATAAATAAAATTTGGAGTATTAAACACACACATACATATTTTATTTTTACAAAATCAAATGTGTTGCCACACTACTTAAAATTCTTGGGTCTGTCCTTGTTGTTAAGGATTCAAGAAATATAAACAATTGATAACTTTTAAATACAAATGGAGAGTATTTCAACCCACTTTTTTATGTTTTAAAGTGTTGAATACACAAATCTTAAAACAAAGTTTCTAGTTCAAATTTTTTATCAAGTGTTTAAAGTACTTGTTAGTATTTCCCATAAGGAGTATATTCTTGTTCAAATGAATCACTAAATGAAATCTAATACGTTTTGATTTGGAGCCCTATGTCTTGCAAATGCTTGATTGCCTTACAAAGATTGGGCTCTTGCTTTTAAGCATCCCTTTCGTTCAAGTGAACTAGTTCTATAAAGCATTAATGTCCTTGTCCTATTATAGATGAGATAAACATGGGTATGGTTAGAATGTCCAAATCTATAATTCAACAAGAATGAGGAAAAATGTTTTTATAAAAAAAGTTAATCACGCTTTAGAATAAATGAATTTTAATTGATTATATATTTTTTTATCATATTTATATTGACTCACTCTCATTCATAAATACTCTCTTCGCCACCACAATATAAATCACTTTAGCAAAACACGTTAATTAAGATCAATATTTAATTTTATGGGAGGTAAAAAAGTCTCACTGTAATTTTATGCAGTTTTGGGCTTTGCCCTCTTTTGTGTGGCAATACGTTGAATTCTTGAATTATCATTTGCTGTAAAGTAAGAGTACTGTAATTATCTGTGTGCATCCACAATATCAGTATGTATAACAATCCAATAAACAATCCATAATAACCTTGATTGATATTTTTATAGATTTAAATTTTTATTTTAGCCATCGAATATCATGAAACTGTATGTATGTATGATGTTAACATTATGTCTATACAGTCTCAAAGGAGTGAAAGGACATATGCTGATCAATAGAATTGGAGACTTCTGTCTGATTTGATATCATTTTTAACTATTTAAAACTTAGATAGAGAATATGAAGTGAAATTAGCCTCTTATACAAATTAATCAGACACCATTTTATTCCTTAAATCCTTATATATAAAGCTGATTGAAGATCATATCATTTAGATGGGACAAAGGTAAGTGTTCGGTGGAATAAATTAGTGGAAATATGCAACAAGAAGTAAACTCAATATTATCCCTAAAACAGAGTAAATTCAATTTAATGGATATTATTTGGAAGAAAGAAAAAAAAAACTGAATATTTAAACATTATGTCATTTTCAAAATGATTTAAGTTAACAATTAGATTATTAAAAATGTTTGATTTCATTTATAACTATTTCAAAGTTATTCATTTGATTGATTCCGATATAATGCAAAAGGTTTTAAATTGGCTATTTATAAAAATTAAATTCTTTTCAAAAATAAAATGATTTTCAAAACCTTTCATAGTTAAAGTGCAATTTGGATTTCCTCATAGTTTTTTATTTAATTTATTTGAATGCATGTAGCAGCCTAGAGCTTTTCCTTGAGGACATATGGACATCCAAAGTAGTAACTTGATCTTGAGAAAATTACAACCCCTAGCTAGGGTTTGGTTTGTTTCAGCGATGAACTGCTGTTTTGGAGTTTTTGGTAGCTAATTTAAGTACCACTTATCAAGGACCACCCTATTCCTAGCTAACACATGCACAACACATGATTTTGAAATTTCTTCTCCTCCATAACTTCACATAAACATGGCCCATGCTTGATTAAGTCTTGGTATGCACATTTTTCAGTGACCTAATCACTTAATGCATTTGACAAGTGACTGCGTTCAAGCAGCTAATTATAAACGCTAGTTAAAAATAAATTGTTCGAGAGAATCTAAATTCAAATATAAACCAACTCTTGATCATACTTTATTTATCAAGATCCCAGAAATCTAAGGGTTAATTAAGACCACACACATAAAGCATATGATAGCAAGATTCTAAACTGCAGTTTTCTTTTTCCATCTTTAGGCAGCAAAGGTACATTAGGAATACTGTCTTTTTCTTTTTAAAACTTAGGATTCTGTTATAATAACAGTTAGAAATATATGTAATAGAGAGAAGAAGAAAGAATAATTGGAGTGTTAGCTAATAATTGGATTCCACTCATGGTTTTAACCAATAAATTAATATAAAGATTAACAAAATTAAGGGGAAAAGACACAAAAATGAGAAATCTAGTAGTAACATACATGAAGAGATATGGCTGTAATGATTATGACTTCAAAGTGTTTGAAGATGTGGGACAAGATGTTCTCTATTCATCTTGCTTTTTCCTCCTTCTCTTAATGTGCTTTCTCTTTGTTTTATAGCCTCCCAATCTTAATCCCTTCTAGCTGCCCTCTCTTTATCTTTTAAAAACGTCTTTATTATTATTATTATTATTATCTCTTGACATTTCATGCCTTAATTACCCACCCTCAACAATTATATGCACATGCACAGACGCACGGGGACACGTAAGTATTATTGTCATGAAAGTATGCACATATCATATGCGTAATGCACTGTACTGGGAGGATATACTCAATTCATATCTACAAAGTCATGTGCTCAAGTACTTGTTAGGCAGTAGTATCCAGTAAGCATTCCCAAACTGCTTTATCATTAAGCTTAACAAGTTTAAAGGCTTTTTCGTTTCTTTCTTCCAATTGATTATTATAAAGGAGTCTTTAACCATATAGACATATACTAATTGGATTTTTTTTAGACTAACATGGAGAGAAGAATAATCCACAATTATCCATGTTAAATCAATATGGTACCCGAGTTGGCTAGAGATTGTCTGTCTATTAAGTCACTATGCTACCCTAAATTAGCTACTAAAGAGAGGTTGATTTGAAGGTTGGGTGGAGGAGTTAAAAGCTGAAGTTATAAAGTAAAAAATTCAATCTCCACCCTTTATATAATATTTTTTATGAAGCTAAACTATACCACCTAAATTGACACCAACAAGAATCAAATTTAAGACCGAAATTTACATTTCAAAGTCACCGGTCAACACCATCAAACCAACTCAATGAGTTCCCTTTATATAATAGCAATGATCCTAACATTTGGTATTTATAAAAAATATACTTCTAAAGAGAAAAATGTTGAATAAATCTTCTATTATCATAATCTAGCTATGCAAAGACGTGTATCTTATATTCCCTCCGGTCACTATTATAAACAAAAGTTCACTTTTTATATTCATTCAATAAATGATGTACTCCTCCGGTCACTATTATAAGTAAAAGTTTACTTTTTAGATTTATTCAATAAATGATGTATATAGTCTATATATAGACCACATACATCATTTATTGAATGAACTTAAAAAATCAATTTTTGCTTATAATAGTGACCAGAGGAGGTATGTAGTGTATATATAGACCACATATTTCATTTATCATTAATTGAAAGAACCTAAAAACAACTTTTTACTAGACCGGAGGGAGTAGAACTTTAAATTAAACCTTGTTTTTTTATTGGCAACGGAAATCAAGGTAGCACGTTGTATTTTTATATTTTAAAGTGTACCCCTTCCTCTGGGAAAACTGACATAAATTCCGAAGACAATTCAAGTGTTCTTTTACAATCTAAAACCATTGACAAGGGCAATATAATATAGTTACCGTGCCAAGTAAATTCAACAACCGTTTCATTTCCAAAGCAGCAATTAACAATATAACACATTGTCTGTACAATCACTCAATATAAACATGTATTATATCATAAAATGATTATAATATTCAAAGATAGCAATCCCACCGTTTTGCATATCATAAAAATGAAATACATCTTTGATTTTACAAGGCACGTCTTCCATTCCAGAAGATATGTATCTAGCAACAAATGAGTAAACTCGTGTAACAATTTACTCACTTCTAAATGTACAAAAAAAACAACTTGATTAAATACATCACATTTCCAAAAAGGGGCCATCTTATTCTTACAGCAAGCCTGTGCTTCCAAATGGATTGTTATTATGTGGGTGAGAAACGGGATTTGCATGAAAACCCCCAAATCCTGAATCGGCAAAGGGATTTGCAGGGTCCATCAACATATGCTGTTGCTGATGAGGCTGAGGCTGAGGCTGAGGCTGAGGCTGAGGCTGGAACTGTGGGTAAGGACCAAATGGATTTGCTTGCTGTTGCATTCCTGCCATTTGGACAGCGGCCGGGGGGGCGATGTTGCTTGATATAGCAAATGGATCATGAACTTCAAATGGATTCGGGGCTGGTGCTCCATAAACCGGTTGTTGTGCAGCTCTATACGCTCCTTCATCATATAAGCTGTTAAGAGTGAGAGAGTCCAGTCCACCAGCCTGACATTCCATGACAAAAAATAGAATGATAAACAAAGCTGAAGCTAGGGGATTTATGATGTACTAATCAGTCACTCTGGACCATCTCACTTATTTTTATCAGACATGGTGATATTAACATGAGGACCCTTTTGGTATCAGGAAAAAAAATGTTCACAGATCAAATGACTTGTAAATAAAAAGAGACTTGTGAAAAAGTATATGCATGCATTAACCCAGAATAGTGTGCATAATGAATTTATGCCATCAAATAGTTTCTAGAAAAATGTAATTTTTGTTGTTTATGCATGTGATAAATAAATTCATCATTTGCCAGCATAAAAACAGTATACTATAGAAATCATATGGTGCAGTAATTTATGATTATAAGAACGGTCTATAAAGGTCGCATGAAGGTCCTACCAATTGTCTCTCATTGACTGAAGAAATATCAGTACTCGGAGTGCTGACCAGGGCAAGCTCCCATCCAGTAGGATCGAAATCTTTTGTTTGAGCAGCACTAGAGTTAAAAGCCGATGCAGTGCCTATATTCACAAAACAGAGACATTTCCTAGATGAGAAAAGCAATCCATTAAACCTTGCTAAGCAGCAGAGTTTGTGAAGAAAACTAAGAACAAAGCTCACCATTTTCAGTGGAGACTATGGCCAGTGCAAGAGCATTTCTTTCCTCTATGGATGATGCATTAGGTTCCAGGTCATTCAATCCCTACATAAAGGAAAGGAATTAGGAAAGACCGAAAAACACATTAACTAAGGATATGTTTGGATAGAGTAATTTACCAGCAAGTCTCCAGTGTCAAAATGGTTGTGAGATGGTGGTGGAGGAGGAGGTGCAGGCTCAGAATTGGGGGCAACAACATTATTATCACTAGGTTCTGATTCTGATGGCACCTGTTCTTCGGGCTCTTTGACATCTTCAATTGCAAGAACTTCTTCTGGTCTGTAAGTCAACTGAAGCTGTTGATACAGAGAAACAAATTATTGGTCTAAAAGTCAAATGTAAAATTATTATTCCAAGGAAAAGTGTACATTGACGTAGGAAACAATGCTTTATGTAAAACACAAGAAATTATGTACTAACCATTGGCTCACTTGGAACATTAACAACTCGGGGTGCCTCCCTAATGTACTCTTCCATAGTTGTAAGAAAAGATTGAGGAGGCTAAAAGGAAAAGTAATAAAGCAATAGGAACCCCATATTAAAAATGAAATAGGAAGAACTCATTAAATCAATACATTAAATTGAAATACTACAGACATACCTCTCTTAAGACAGGAAACTGAAAATTCCTAGCAAGTTCCAATCCTTTGCAAACTTCATAGAAATCGGAAAGACTTGCTGCCTGGAATAATTTAGGTATTTCACAAGCACCATGAAATTAAAAATGTAAAAGCCTAGTGGTTAACCGAAAGAGATACAAGAAGCAAATTATCACCTGCTGACCCGCACGCTTATAAGCTTCAAGGGCTTTAATAGCTTCGTGTCTTGGCATCTCAAAAAACTACAAGGAAATTCACTTTTCAACATAAAACAGCTTTTATTTCAACTTAATCTCATCACATAAATAATCACAAGTCAATTTACCTTGTCAACAAGATTGATAATGCCATCATTAATAGCGCAGTAAATCTTAAAGCTCTCTTTCAGTACCTAGAATGAGCCAAAGCAGATCAATAACCAAAAAAAAATGTAATTTATGTCCACCTAACCACAACAATTTTAAAACTATATACATCTACTAATGGATAGTATTTACAAATGGGTAAACAACCAATTTGGTCACTGAGTGTGTTAAAATTGCAAACACATCCACATGTCTCTTTTATTAGTCATTTTGGTCCTTGAATCTGTTTTTAGACAGTCAATTTAGTCCTCGAATGCGTTTTTCATTGGTCAATTAAGTCCATAAAATTACTATCAAGAGTCACTAAAGATGAGTTTGCAATTTTGATACATTTAGGGACTACTAAGCACCTCATGCATTCACGGACCAAAATGACTATTTGCTCATTTACAAATGTAACAAATAGATATGAAGCCTTCAATGCCTCGTTAGCCATGAGGGCGACCATAAAGTCAATACCAAATTCACAACTATAAGCAAGGGAAGGATCATTTAACTTCTCTCCCTATCCTAAACAGAGTATTAGATGGAGACATCTTGAAACCAATTCCAATAATAACAACAGCTTAATATGGAGGATATTTGCAGTACCATTTCAATGGAAAAATGTATGTAAATGGTCAAACACATTAAAAAAAATATATATTCAAATCTAAATTTGTGTGCCCAATAATTCACATTTACTTAGTCTTAAATCAACATAAATAGAAAACAACAACCAAACCTTATCCACTAAGTGGGGTCGGCAACATGGATCAAATTACGCCATAATGTTCTATCATAAACCAGATTTAGATCCAACTCACTAAATCTTTCCTAATAGTTTCTCTTATAGTTTTTCTACATCTTCCTCTACCTCTTTTGATATGACTCTCCTCCGTCTAATCTACTCTTCTTACTCTACCTCTTATGGTTTTTCTGCGTCTTCCTCTAGCTCTTTTGATCTAACTCTCCTCCGTCTAATCTACTCTTCTTACTACAGCATCTACATGTCTTCTCTCTACATGCCCAAACCACCTAAGCCTATTTTCTACTATCTTTTCTACTATAGGTGCTACCCCGACTCTCTCTCTCTAATGGTGTCATTCCTAATCCTATCTAGTCTAGCCTTACCGCACATCCAACGCAATGTTTTAAAAACCAGACTGAACCAGCTCGTTCAACTGGTTTTTAAAACATTGCTTGGAAAGTAAACCAATAAAGTTTCAGTCGAACACAAAATTGCCTGACAGATGCTACCTAGCCATGTGTAAATACGGACAAGGATCCTCTGCCTTTTACGCAAGAAAAGTAGAGTGACTTAAGGAAAAATAGGAGAGATGATGATGTTTAAAAAAGAAAGGGAAAAAGATGTGAGAAAGCAAATCAAGAGAGATAGAAAGGTAGAGAAATGAAAGCTAGAGGATACAAATCCATGTATATGCATATACTCTCACCAACCTATCTGTAACTTCAGAATGACTAGCCTAATACAAGAGTGTCTTTAGATAAATAGAGGAGAAAACATACCAGAGCTAGCGCATATTGTATCACATAATTGCTAACAGCTGCTCCTTCTGGCTGTGTAATTTATAGCATACAATCAGTTTCTATAATCACATATTGTATCAAAAAAATGTACTTAGACCAAATTTATGTGTACACTAAACTTGTCAAATTATAAACAATAAAATAATAGTAATAATAACTATCCACATGTTTCACATTATTACCCGGCAGCCAACAAGTCGATATAGAAGCTGTTGTAAAGCAGGCAACTGCTCCAATAGCTCCTCACTATCTAAATCCCTAGTCCTGCTGTGTCCCTGCTTAAAAACAAATGAACATTAAGACTTTTTGCAAACAAACATAGTGTACAATAAGAAACCTACATGCAACAAAAATGCGGATGGATAATAACAGCAACTATGAAAATCAACAATTAACCATTTAGAAACTGTTAGCACTGTTAATTAGTGATGCTAACCGGTTTAAATAAGAAATATAGACATTTTCAATAATTTAAATAAAAGTATTATGTTGGATTTCTCCCTCGGTTCCTACTAAAAAATTTATTTCCCTGCAATACCTACAAATCATAGAGTTCTGCAGAGTCCTAAAAGTAACCGGTGATCTTTTGAATTGAAAAACTGGTCAAGTTAATCAATAGATCTAGATCACTGTATGATTTTAATATTATTTTATGATTTCAAAAAAGTATTTAAATGTGTCAGCTGACTTCTTTTTTTCAAAGAAACCAAATTAAAAATTCTAATGGGTCCTTACAGAACTGTTCTTGGGTGAAAGGAAAAGTCATAAACAATTAGAAGGAAGGGAGAGAAAAAAGGCTATCAAGTCGTTTAGAGCATTGATAACGATGAGCATAACACCAAAGAGAAGCACAAAGATATGAAGAACTTGCACATGGTCGACACAAGACAAAACATAAACACGCACAAAAGGATGTCTTCCTGCTAATACCATTGAAGGAGGAAAGATATGCCAAATGTTCACAAGGATACATTAGGTGTGAAGGATCCTTTAAACAGATTTCAGAAAGCATTTGAAATAACACTGATGACTGTCAAACACAATACACACATTTGAGACATGTTGGATGTGTGGGAGGGGCAAATGTCAGAATAGTACTCAACTTATGGCTTAGTTTTCAATTTCATGCAAACACTCTTAAATTGACATAAAACAATATCAGATGCAAACACTCTTAGTAAAAAGGAGTATAATAACTTGCTATTGAATTACCTTCTCCTGTCCTTGGGCAGGTTTGGGTAAACGCTCAGCTTCAATATCATACTTCAGAATCCGAAAGCATTCAAGTCTTTCTTCCAAAAACAATGCATAGGTACGTACCCAGGCAGAACAATCCCAGGCTGGAAGCAAATAAAATCATACAGGCAAACAAATTATACATGTCAATTCAAATATCTTCGCAAGAATAATTGTTGGAAACCTCTAACTTGAACCCAAGTGGAGTAAACAACAACATATAAAGATGATAAGGTCAAAAAAATAACCGATTGGACTAGAGTCATCCTTAAAATTTGAAAGTTGGAGAATCCTTCCTCTCTGTGAAAAATTCAGAATTTCCTCTCTAAGAGTTGGATCACCCTCCCTCAGTAACCTATGGATGACTATCAGTGTTTTTAATGCAACCTGCGAACAAGACATAGGAAGACTGGACATCAGAGCAAGGCTTGATCCTCTTAAATTTTATTCTTGCGTGAAAAAAAGAAGATGAAAGCAACGTAACATGTTTGGAATTAGTGAATTTAAATTTCTTTTACATACAATAAACTTATTCATTTAACAGAATATAAGGAGATGCTGCTTTTTCAGATAGCGAGAAAAACTGGAATTATCAAAAATAAGTGGATCCACTAAACAAGCTTCATCAGAAACTGATCTGAATCCTTGATACAAAATTCCTTCCACCATTTGGTGTCATCTAGGCCAAATGTCACCAATCATTATCAAATAATTATATTTTGTCACTTATAAACAACATTTATAAAAGTTTAAAAATTAAAATACCCAAGACAACAAATTTTTGGTGACAAACAATATGGTGTTTGTTTTTATGTTTCAAGTTAAGTTGCCCAAGTGATAACCCAACTAAGTTCTACCAGCACACAATCCAATTCCAGATTATGCGTTGCAGGCATATGTTTTTTAAAGTGATCTAGATTTAACAAAGATACAGGCCCACATATATACAGGGACGGATCCATGTTGTCCAACATGTGGGCTTGTGCCCACACAATTTTTAAAAACTTTTTTTTGGTAGTGTATAATATATCAATAGTTGATATTTTAACCACATGACTCACACTTATCACAAATTATTTCTTTCTTGGCCCACACTTATCATTATATATATCAAACTTTTTATTGATAATATGAATATTATCAAGAATCGGATGTGAAATCGAATAGAAGATGACCAGTTAAATGATTGCTTGGTTATTTATATAGTGAAAGATATTTTTATTGATATTAAAAATGATAAAATCATTCAAAGTTTCCATAAGATAAAAAAAAAATTATAGAGGACAATTATTAATCATACAAATTTTCATAAATGGTGCCCCCACTATTCAAAAATCCTAGATCCGTCACTGCATATATATCAGTAGTGCCCTTGAGGGTGCGTTTGGTTCGAGTTTTTTGGTGGGGAGGGAAGGGGAGGGAATATTTTTAATTTAACATGTTTGGTTCAATTTTTAGAAGGGGAGGGGAGCAAAACTCCTCATAGACTCATTTATTGCTTCCCCCCAAATTGGAGTTTTTGGGGTGGGAAGGTGTGCAATTAATGTCATTATTACATTTTGACAAAACTATCCATAAATTAATGTTAAAACTCAAAATTATCCTTACTTAAATTTTAAGGACAAAAAGGTAAATTAATTTTAAAATCCCTCCCCTCCCCTTGTGAACCAAACATGTTTTTAATCAGAATGCCTCCCTTCCCCGCCCCTTCCTTCTTTTGAACCAAACATATATTTAATTAAAATATTTAAATATCTCTCTTTCTCTCCCCTCCCTTCCCCTCCCATCCGTTGAACCAAACGGACCCTAAAAAACGTGTTCACGCTATCAGAATTCAAATGCTCAGTCAAATGGCATAAATTGCCAACTACCTACTTGCAAGTCAAAAATGATAAAAGTATTAGACTCACAATAATTCATCTAATGATATTACATTCACATTTGAATTTGATAATGAGAAACTATTGTATGAAATGTGACAAACCCAACATTGCATCATGTTATAAAGGGAATTTCAAAAAACATGGGTCAATTTACTTCTTTCTGGTGTTTCTCGATTTTATTTTCACCAATAAAATAACACTACAGAAGGCATTCTGGACATTTCTGAAAATACATTTTAAAAATAGATTGGATATTTTTTAAAAGAAAAAAAAAACATTGTTTTCCGAAAATGCATAATCTCTATTCTCTAGTTAACTACAATCTTCTCTCCATCACAGTTAAACAGCAAATTCATAATCAAATGTTATTCCAATCACCCACATAAAAAGTAAAATCAAAAATAGTGTTGGAAATTAAACAGCCCTGGGATCCACATTCATTTCTAACAGGAAATGTAACATATACACAAAATCAAACTGTAATTAGCAATTGAAGACATAATTGAAGTTAATACCGTCCAATTTCGCGTCTTAGCAAGTCGTCGTGAAAGAGCATGAATACAATAAGCAACATCAGCCCTGGGACGAACAGCAGAAGTTGCAAACAGAATTTCTATCCAAAAATAGATTAAAAAAAACAATTAAAATTTCACAATCCATAACGAATCACAAAAAATGAAAATCCCTAAAACAACGAATTCGGATCTGAAGAAATTCCGAATCAGTAGTACTACTTACTTCTAAGGTGCCTTTCTTTGGGTGGACATTCAACGTGATTGGTGGATTTGACTATTGCAACATCCAAATCCTAATAATAGAAAACAAATTATTCAAATAATCGCGAAATTGATTCATGAAAAAAGAAAAGGAAAAAAAAGGAAGGGATTTTACCGCGTAATCGCTATTGACATGGGCGAGACCAACTTTGGTGGTATCTTTGATGGCACCGTAAGCTCTTCGCCAAGACTGAAGAGTACCCATTGATGCGATGATCTTGGCTTTCTCTCTCTAACAACAAAAAAGGTGTTTGGTTACGATTTAGAGAGAGAAAGTGAAGTTTCGTTCAATAACTGAATTCAATTCAGACACCCTTTCCTTTTACTTTAGCAACCCCCTTCCTCGCTGTGTTCCATCAACCATCATCATTCCTTTTTTTATTTTTTTCCTTATTTTCCATTTATCAAATTAATTTTTATATTTTTTCTTATTTTACAAATTGATTTTTATTTTTTTAAAATGTGTTGGATTTTTGAACCAAAAAAAAAATGTGTTGGATTTATTCCTCTAAAAAAAATAGTGTTTGATTTATAATGGATAGATGATTAAAAATATTTGACTTTTTTTAAGGGAAAATATTGTTTAAAAATTTGACTTTAATCGTAACTATTTTTAATATCAAACTATTTTTAATATCAAACGATGGTTGTGATTTACATACAATATATTAAAAAAATTGAAGAAGCAACAATTATATTTTTTTACAAAAATAATAATTATTATTATTATATTTAAAAGACTCAATCAAACACAATGTGTATTTAAAAGGGTTTAAAAAATATTTAAAATACACAAAGAACAATAAAGTATAAAAATCGAAAGAATGACATAACAAGGTAGTAAAACTAATACAAACTAACAAGTTAGACCACCAATAGTTAAAATTAAAAAGGAAATTATGTTCTTAAGCCTAGGACAACTGAATTTTGCAAAATATTTGAGAATTGTACTTCTTTTTTCAAATTACTCAAATACATGTCAATCAAATCACTTGAAAGCGATAACAAACGGTATAATATAATATTTAGGTTAAATTACATTAGCGATCCTTTAGGTTTTACGTTTGGAACAGATTCGTTTTTAAGTTCTTTTTGTCTCATATCACTCCTTTAAGTTTACAAACACGTGGAAAGTTACCCTTAAGTTAGAGTGACAATACAAAAATGATGAATTGGCTATTAAGTGTGTGATATGTCATGGAGGAGTTCAAAACGCATGTTTTGTGTACCTGGCGTGTCTAACTTCACCTTCCTCATCCTTTCAAACCATTTTTCCCCAAATTTCAAAACCCTAACTCTATTTTTATTCATACCATAGCTTGGATTTTTCAAATCAATGCTTTCAAGCGCGTCAATGATTCGAATTCAGTTGCGGATTGAAGAAAACACATATTATTGGTTCGAATCGATTTACCCCTGAGCAATCTGTGTTTTTAAGCAAAGCAGAAGATAACTTTGCACTCATTTGTAAACTTAAAGGATTGATATGGGACAAAAATAACTTATGGGCTAATATGTTACAAACATAAAACTTAAATGACCTCTGATGCAATTTAGCCTAATATTTAAACCAAAAGTGCCAAATTAGAAAAAGTTCAAAACATCTTAATTACAAGTTTAAAGGACAAAACATTTAAAACACATTCAATATTTTAAAATGTTTATAAGGACAAATGTGACTTAGTGCTATAATTTCATAAGTTGTTTTCTACAAAATTTTAACTTCTGAAGTTATTTATTAATTCTAAAATTGCACCAGTTTCATGGATTATACGGTCTTCTCTTCTTCTTCTTTTTTTGAGAGGATTATATTGTATTATATTTATAAATTTAAGGACTCAAATGATATTTCACTCTATCCTTTTAGGCGCTTTATGAATTAATCAATAATATTATAATAATTAATAATTGTTTATTAGTTTATTCAATTGCAATTTGCAATCAATAGCACTGGTTGAGTATATTAAAGTGATTATTAGATTCTACCACCAACAAAAAAGTGATTACTAGGATTACTTAAGGAAAAGAATAAGTGATTGTGTAGGTTGTCCTGCTTCCCAAATCACACGCATTTGAATGATGTTAAAGAATTGTGTCTTGTACTCTCTCTAAACTTATTATTTGATTGTCTAACATGAATGCTCTCGTGTGATTTTGAAATTAAGAGAATAATATTTGGTATTTGAGAAAATAACACATGTATAAAATAAAAACCGGAGGTACATAAGTTTTGAAAATAAACCCTCTCTAATTTTTTTTTAACATTATTACATTTCATAAGTAGTCCAATTACTTTGCTCAAAAAAAAAAAAAAAAAGTAGTCCAATTACCACATTTGAACATACTCTTAGTGTAGTAAGAGATTCAGGTTCAAACATGTATCTAATATCAAATATCTTTGAATTTTTTTATCATTGCACTTGTATTTTCGAAACTTAATATATGCAACTTTAGATATTAGTGTTACATGTATTGTGCTGGAATAAATGGCAAAAAATAACCAAATATTAGTGTTCTTTTTGCATTAATAATCGAAGGATGTCTTTTTCTTCCTTATAGGTTCTCAAATTCGTAGTTATTCCTATTCTATGCATGTTGGCATTATAAAATGGATACTTCTCTCAACTAAAATTTGAACATTAATTTATGCTTACTTAATAGGTGACTTATAATTTATCTGTAATATTTGGTTTTGAATCATAGATGGGTAGTTTAGAAAGAACTTTAACTAATTACCTACTTAGCTATCTACTATTTATACCTTAGTGGTGAGACAGGGAATAACTGTTGGAAAAATAGGTGCATGGATTGGAGTCATTGATTGAAAAACTTGAGGATACCTTCACAATTTCTAATAGAATACTAAGATGTAACAGCAACACAACCAGAATTTCTACACTTGACTGACGCATTCACATGCACAGTTAGTTATAGGTAGGTTATAGAATATAGTCTGCCTTCAGGTGCGGACTTCCCTCTCGTGAATTGCCAGCTGTGGCTTTTGGACATAGCCACATTCTAACCATAAAAGTTGTTGAGTTGCATGATTAAATTTTATTACAAAAAAAAGTTATAAGAATCCGACAATTTAACTTTAAAATGAACAAAATTTCAAAATAACCTTTAAATTTATTATCGTCAATGAACTACATTAGTCTTTTTAAGATAAGACAATTTTCAAGATCTAAATTTGCCTAAAAAATACTTATGTTATGATCCAAACCAGATCGAGAGAATAACCTAGGGAGACAATCGACCAGAGCTTCGCATATATTGATGAAGCATGGTGCTTGCAAACACTTTGACATTTAAGTAGGCGGATCAAAGGCATGAGGTAAATTGAATAGAGAATGTGTATTTTTCCCTTGTTTTAGTTGGAGTTAATGGTAGAAACATTAACGGTTGACATTTGCCCTTTTTCTTAATTTTTTGGTGAAATTTTATTTATCCTTTGATCAAACTCTAAATTATTAAAGCTCGTTTCTCATAAAAAGAAATGGTTTTACCAATGATTTATCAACATCGATTAATGTCAAGTCAATTGGAAGTACCAAGTTTGAATTCTAACAAAAATAATATTTGGTTAATTTTACTTACCTTCGAATCGAATTTTACATTACTAAGCTCATCGAATTTTAGAATATTGCTTTTCTGACATAGGAAACTTCCTATTGACACAAGTAAATGACGTTTTTACTCCAGCGGTAGTTAACAGCTGTTAGCCTAAGCGCTGGCAGTTAACTGCCGCTGGCTCCTCCAGAGGCAGCTGCCTCTGGCTTTGCTGTTTTTTATTGTGATTTTACGCGTTTCGGTCGAAAAATCAAAATAAATCAAAACTTATTCAGAATTCTACGAAACTTTACAAACCCTCTCTATATATTCTTTTAGAGCTGTCTGCAAAAAACCAGATCAAAATTCAATTTCTAGGTCGACGTTTTGATGTTTTCGTGTCTTAAATTTTAGGCGCGTTAAAAATTCATATTTAATCCGACCTTTGTCGAAAAATTCAAATTTTTTGTGGGAGATGTTATTTTTTTGTTCTAAACATGAGTGCAAAAAAGCGTGAAAAAGTTCAACCTCTAGGACACTTTTTCGGACTCGCACTTGAAAAAAATTGCGATTTTGCATGATTCGGTCAAAAAATCGAAATAAATCGAGACTTAGTTGCTACGAAACATTATAGACACCTCTATAAAAATACATATAGATGATGTGCAAAGTTTTGTAACATTCCGAATAAGTGTCGATTTTTTTTATTTTTTCAATTGCGATTTTGCGCGTTTCGGTCGAAAAAATAAAAAAATCGAGACTTATTTGGAATGTTACGAAACTTTTCACATCATCTATATGTATTTTTATAGAGGTGTCTGTAAAGTTTAGTATAATTCTGAATAAATTTCGATTTATTTTGATTTTTCGACTGAAACGCATAAAATTATAATAAAATGAACTGTCTCTGGAGGAGCCAGCGGCAGTTAACTGACGGCACTTAGGCTAACGATTGTTAACTGCCGCTGGAAGTAAAAACGTCATTTACTTGTGTCAATTAGAAGTTTCATTCGTCAACATGTCAAAAACTTGAATGAATGGACAATAAGCAATGGGAGTGGTGGTATGGATGAGTCACATTTCCACGTGTAATTATGAATTTTATCATTCACTCACTCGTTTGATTGCCATGGAACAAAAGAAGAAAAGGATAAGGAACCAAACTGAGAGATCAGCTCTAACCAAAAAATGAGCTGCTCATTGAGCCTCCATGTTCCAAAAGCTCTACCTCCTCTTCCCTATTATTCATCACGTTCTCTCTTCATTGCTTCCAAACACAAACTTTTCCACAACAACACTACTTCTACTCTTTCCAACCAATCACTACATGTAATAATTAATTTGCTTTTCCTACTCCACCAACCAATTCTCTAGTCATATTTTTTAGTTAGCTCCTTTCATTGTATATTATTGTATTAACTAATTATCTAACCTTAACCTATTAATTAATTATCCAATTGCAGATAGTAAAATGCAGCAGCCAGAAGGCAAATGATCCTATCAGTCTAAACAAACCAAATTTGGCACTGCCCATTGGAGCACTACTCTTGGCCTTGGTGAGATTATTATACTCTTTGTACATAGAAATTCAATCCTTGCTAGTTGCTACACTTTATATCACTGCTATAAAAAAAAATTGGCAAAATTAGAGGGATATTTTATATACTGTCTCTAAAATTTGGTTGTTAGTTTAACTAAAATATTTTATATAGTGTGTTAACATAGACAAAAGGTGATTATTTGAACAGGTTGACCATCCAGCAGCATTAGCAGTCACTGGACAAAATAATAATCCGCAAGAACTTTGGTGGATTTTGACACAGTTGGGGGTTGTATCCGTTTTCTACTTCCTTGTTGGGCCAGTAAGTTTTAATATCACATCTTATGAAATTTGCCATTATATATAGTGAGAGGATAGCATATTAACTGAGAGAATTATAATTACTGCAGCCAATAATCTTGTTCTGGCTTTGGAAAAGATGGTACAGAAGAAAGCTTGCGGAGATGTATTTCCAATTCATGTTTGTCTTCATTTTCTTCCCAGCGTGAGTGGTTCCTCTCTCTTATAAGTATTTACAATTTGATGCAACTTATTCTAATGTGCATGGTGATTGGATCTCTCTCTTCTTTTAATTACTAATTTCGTTTTTCTTGTGATGTAGGCTCCTTGTTTGGGTACCGTTTCTAAACTTCAGGAAGTTCCCACGGGATCCAGACATGGAGTATCCTTGGTCTATACCTGATGATCCTTCAAAAATAAGAAATGCATACTATAAGTACCCTTTTGCTGATCCTGAAGATTATGACTAGCCTTCAAACTACGATCATGTGTACCATTTTATTCTTAAACTAAATTTTTGTTGATGTATAGGAGTATACAACCTTTTTCTGCTTTTGATCATTGAATGGGATTCAGTTGTAAAAATTAAAGGCAAAGTTAACACCAAATTTTCACTTTCAGTGTTGAACGGTGTCAAACTGTCAATTGGATTCCGTTAAAAAAATAAACTTATCTTTTATCACTGCCCTAGTAAGATTAATAGAGACAGGGCCAACAAAATGTGTTGGGGTATCCGTATTCCCCATCTACAAATTCAAACAAAGACAATTAGCTAAGCCAACTAAGTCTTAGGCAAAAACATGCAAAGAGAGTTCAGAAACCATTATGGCAATACCGTACCAAAATCTAAATTCAAGTAGTCAAATTACTTCTTCTGCACATGGCTGGTGGTTAGGGAGAAATGATGAACTACAAGAGGATATGGATGTTAGCGGCAGCGACCATTAGCCATGAACACCAAATATAGGAACGAGCTTGAAAAGAACTAGACTTGACAACAAAACACCAAACAAGTAACAAAGCAGGAGACACAAAGGTTATATTCAATACACTTAAAATAGATCTTAAGGCGTACAATATTAAAGGAATGAACCACAACATTTGACAATTTGGCTTAGAAATGAACCCACAACATCGACACTTTGGCTTGGGTGGAGGATGATTTGGTCTTGAAGAGGCAGGTGAGGGATCATCCATGGAGGTAGAGGACATAGGAGGTGACGTCAATGCCCCACAATACAAGTTAGAGGAGAAACTGCCGTAAAGAACAAAGGGATTGTAGATATAGGTCAAAGAGCTTGCCTTCCACTGATGGCAAAGATCTTCCTTGGTGAGTGGGTAGATGAATATATGCAGTGGGTGTGGATGAAAGCTTGTGGCGCAAAGTTGGCAAAAGGGTCAAAATGGAAACGTGGGAGAGCCTCATGGAAGAGAAGAAAAGGTACCATAATCAAGCCTTGATCCCACAAGGAGAAGTAGAGTTTAGAGAGAGAGCAGAACCTCGTATTGATTGTACTGATGCCACGAGGTTAACAACGTCTACAAGTAAAAATTAGTAGAATGTTTTAGCAAAAAAGGACGGGTGTGCTGTTTTAATTTAATATGAAAAACCTTGTCACGAAGTAAATACATACGTATTCCATGTAAAATTTATTTTGAAAATAAGTAAAACGTAAAACTTATTTTAAAAGACCAAACAATTCTTCGCAAAACTTTCACGGGAAAAAAATTTCAAAGCCGTAAGAAAAACGTCTTTCATTTACGATACTGATCATGCAAAAGCCTAATTTCTCAAAATAGAAAATGGTCAAATTTCATAACCACAGTCAAGCAGCATGCAAAATCACAAGAGCCTTGAAAAATAGTAGAGTTAATGGGTATGTATGCATTAACATTATAAAAAGTATTACACAATCAATCACATCACCATCATACAGATGTTTACTAAAAAAAATATAACACAACAGATCAGCAGAATAGTAAAATAAAATCGGATGACAGAATACGGTCAATACATATCCATTTAACTCTAGAAAGTAATGGCCTGTCAACATGATACCGAAAACAATCATCAACTTCTTCCTTCCCTCATTCAGTATCCTGATTTTTATCAACCAAATGACAAGCTCCACAAGTGTTGTTCCATTAAAAGGGAACATATGAATAACCGAGTGAGAAAAGATAGGGGAAAGGACACAGGCCAATGTAAATTGTGCAATAGCTATGAAAAAACTTCGCAGTGCATCAAAATTCCTTTGATTCAACTAAATTAACTTATCATAAAAAAACTAAATTAACTTCATAATACAGGTGTAGTTGCCTCATTGGCATTTTGCCAGCATGGTGATGTAGAGGCATAAGATACTGAAATTTTAAGACTCAACAAAAGCAAGCAAGAACATCAAATAAATTATAAAATGGTCAAACTAAAGTAAACCTCAAAGTAACATTGACCTCAACTATTCTGTGTCATCTGAACAGGTTTTAAGCTAAGTGTACAAACTCCGCATTATGCACTTTATTACGAGGCAATTGGTTTGCTGTACTCATTGTGGATGATGTAAGCTGAAGAGAAAATCGCTATTTGATGCAACCAACTGCCAGTAATGCACAATATTCTCGAGTGCTCAGAACTGGGAGTTGAAAGCTACAGCGAGTTTCTTGAAATCCAGAGATTCCATGTTGGGGTACAAAACAACAGCACCAACAGCCACAGCAAGCACTGTAAAGGTAAAAAATGACCTGCACCCATGGCTTTGTGAAACTCTTCCTGAGATTATCTTGCAATATTTATCTGCATCCTTGACGAGTGCTTGATGGGCAGCATCAGTCTCCGTTGTCAATGCTTTCTCATTCTGCGGCCAAAATAGTTAAATCAGTCCATGTCAAGAGGATTTGTAAGTGATCCTAGATGCAATAGACAGATAGGATATATCACGCAGACAGATGGCTGAAAAACTACCTTTTGCCTAAAGTTCTTTAGGATCTCCCTGAGTGGCTCATAAGGAGACAATTTTGTAGCTTGCTCCTTCCAGTCATCAGAAAGCTTTTTCAAAATTGCAACGCTTGCTACAATGTTCTCCTGGTAAACTTTCTCCTGCTCATATGCAATAAAGAATAAGAGCAAATTAGTATATAGAGTTTCATGATTGTTATATATATATAAAAAAAATGCAAAATAAAAATATAATTATATTTTGTAATAAATTTTCTTGCTCCTCATAAAAAAGATTACAAAAACTTGCAAGATCTCAACATGCTTCTAGATGAACAACTCACCCATAGCTTGTAGCATTCAGTGCTTTGGTTAAAACACCAAAGTGTAATAGAAGCTGCTTCTTTCGATAGTCCAGGATTGTCTGGAAGAAAAAAAGAAAAAAAAAATATTTCAAAATACCTTCTAAAGCACTTGGTTCATCTTAAGCCAGATAGAGAACAGATATCAAACAATAAAATCAGGTTTCCAACCTTCTCCTGCTGCTATGATAGCGAAATTGAATATCTGCTGTGAGACTTGTTTCATTGCTTTACTCCCAGGAGAACCACCAAGAGCCACCTCTCTAAGAACAGGATATATGGCCTCAAATCTTTCTGTAGCCTGTATAATAGGAACATATTGACAAAAAATTGAAAGCTTTAGAGCTATGATACATCCAAATGCAAAAAACACCAGAGCCAGCTGAAAATCTACCTTTACTCTAGCAGAAGATGGGGGGAAAGTAACACGGATCAAAGTTTCCAATGCTGGAGGAGGAATTAATCGTTCCCCTTTTCTTACAGCAGCGTTAACCAAAACAGCCCGTGCTTTAGGGGTGGACAAAATTCTGCCAGCAAATAACAAAACAAAATGGTGAAGATGGCAACAGTAATAATGCAAAAAGGGGTGGAAAGGATGCCAGAAATATTTACATACTTTTCCACAAGCTGCAAAACCAAATCCCTGGACTGCGGGTTGCCACTTTTGCTAACCACTATAGGTAGGAGATTCCGCGACCAAGCATACAAACCTACTGAGAGATCTCCTGCTGAAGCCTGCATATAGATTTTTAATATTAAGCATTAGCAAGATGGAGGGGTAAAATGCTGTAGTTATCCCTTTGAAAGGGTAAAAAATAACTCTTTTTCTATTTCTAATGAGCCCACTTAGTTGATCTGGCATCTACTCCTCACCTGAGCAACCATCCATACAATCACTGGGAGTTTTTCTTGTCCTTGATATTTTTTATCCTCCCTCAATTTGGGCAATACAGTAATAAGAGCATCGGGCTTTCGGCGCAATACCAATGCTAAAGCAACAAATATTGCAACCTGCAGGTCATGTAAAATCAATCTCAATCTACATCTTATAAACAGGGAAAAGACAAACATATTTTTCATTCTGAAAGGCTGGAAATAATCATATAAAAGTTGAATGTGAAAATGATCTTAGAGATCAAAAGGCAAAAGTCACAAAATCCAATAAGTTTTTTTTACAAGTCTCTGATAAGTAAAATTCACATTGTTGAAGTCAAAAAAACACGGAAACAACAACAAACCGTGCAACTATCCAAATCAAATTTAACCTACTGGAGATGGAAGCATTTGTTTTCATTTCAACTACTGTTCATTTCCCAGTTCTTTCAACTTTAAGAGGAAAATACATTGTGAACTGAATAATGAAAGTCAGGCAGGCTATATTATTTTACCAACTATTTGGAACTACCCAAGGTGGACAAAGACAATGGCAAACGAAAAACATGGATATTTGACCCGTCACAACTAACAACAACCACCAAGACTTATCTCGCTAGGTCCGGTTGGCCACATGAATCAAATGACCCTCCAAAAGGGGAAAAATATTTCAAAACTACAATCGTATATACTGATATTTCCAGGTCATAAAAGCACTCATGAATTGACTGCCTATCCAATAGCACCTACAGAAGTTCCTTTATCTGTCTTGATGTTAATCATTCATTTATATTGAATGCACAATTCAATGAATAATGAAGATCCAATAGAAAAGGGTGAGATAAGAAAAAACTAACTAAAACTAATCAATGCTGTGCCTCCTCCCGAAATTTTACACCATTGTGGCATATGTGTTAATTAAACATTATTTGGGACAAGATTGTTTACTAGGCCTATCTATGCAGTTCAGGATATGGATTCTTCAGATTCCACTGGCCCTTAATAGTTAACAAAAAAAAACTACTGTTCTGCCTTAGCTTAGTTTGGTTTATGTTGGTAGCTATCGTTGTTGTTGGATTTTGTTTAGGGCAAAAAGAAAGTTAAAATAAAAGAACACCGCCACAGTTTCATGACAAAGAGGACGACTGTCAGTTACCTGAGATTTTGAAGTTACTTGTTGCACAGCCTTTTTGGAACCCTTGGTCACAGTTTGCTGGCTGCCCAAGTCAGCAAGAATACTGTCCAAAGACCAAAGCAGAAAGGAACTAAGTGCCTCAGGAGACCGACGATTGATCCAGTCAACTGATGTCTTGTATACAGTCTCAGATATGTGAGAAAGTGGCACCTGATAAAACATAAATATTCAGTATCAACATTCACGGCAGAAAAAAAGAAAAAAAAAACAGAAACTAGAGCCAAGATTTTGATAAACAACGTCATGACAAAATGTGAAGGAAAAAAAAATTAAATATTCTTCAAACGTCAATTCACCAAAACATCGAAACAGATTCAGCATTATTAGCTAAAGTGCTAAACGGTAGATGCAGAAACATGTAAAACATTTCAGGACTGTGGTACGGGTGATAATGAAAGCATTAAAATATGAAAAACATCTAAAAGCATGACACATTAATATTTTAACTTGGTAGAAAAAGGTGTAATATGATCATAGATTCACATATGAGAAGCGCTTACCAAACCTTAAAAAAACTACATAAGTTCACATTATAACGGATTCACACATTGAAAAGAAATACAGAAGTTCATCCAACAATTTCATTTGAAGTTGCACCTTTTCCTTTTCGAGGATCAGGGACTTTTGCTACTCAATCCTTTTCGAGGATCAAGGACTTCTGCTACACAAATTTGCAGAAAGGGACCAACTTATAAAAACTGTTGCATGGTTATACCAAGTTTAACACGTTTTTTGCTTATGCTTCTACGAGACAACCAAATTAAAAGCTCCAAACATATTATTTAGCTCTATGAGTTCCTAGTTAAGATATAAGTGTGATTTCGTATCATAAACCCTCATCATATGGAGTTACCCAATGCAAAGAGGAATTTTTATCACAACATGATCGCAAATCTTGTAACAGAAATTGGGCAATTACACAATCAAAGCATTGAAATGCAATCCACTTAATAATAATCAGTGATCCATCCAAAAACACCAGAACATATATAACAGTTGAACACATACATTTACCAGCACAATTCGCATAACAGCAATTAATCATTCAATTCAAAATAAAGAATTGAAACTCACATCAACAATCTTAGCCACAGGTGACTCCCTGAACAATTTCACCCAAGGAAACTGAGCAGCGCTGACAGATGAAAAAGCACGTCCAAAATAATCTGCAAACCGCATCATCTGTATCTCCTCATTCTGATCAAACGATGCCTAATTCAAAAACAAACATGCAAAAAATTCAAATCACAAATCAAACACAATGCATGATCTCTTAAGTTTAATCAAATCCAATCACAAAACCGTAATTAAATCTCAACATTAACCAAATCAACAACCCTACCGATATATCAACGAGAAAAGTCTCCAGATCAGCTGCATCAATCTTCGCGGCAGCTTCCGCCACCGTCACCTTAGGTTTCTTCACCTTCGGCTTCTTAACCTTCTTCACCTCTTCAGCTTTTCCATTCTCCCCTGACCGATCCACATCCTCGTCATCTTCATCGTCATCATCATCATAATTACGTGATCGCTGCTTCGATCTAACCGGACCGTCATCAAATTCAGCCTCAGCCGCAGTCCTCGCCTCGAGAATTTTCCTTCTCCGATCCTCTGAATGCAACTCAAGCGACTTGAAAGCAGCATCGTTTCCGTTGAAGGTGAGTTTGTTACCGGTACCGGCGACGCCGTTAGCTTCCTTCTTCTTATGCTTCTTGGCGTAGGTAACCTTCTGCCAGCCGTGATCGGCGCCGTGAGATGAGGAGATAGATTCGGCGGTGTGGGAGATGGATCCGGAGGGGGTGTAGTTTTCATCCATGATTGAAAAAGGGGGTGAGAAAGTGATTGAAAGGAAGAAAAAGTGAGAGAGAAATCGAAAAATTGGAACAGAAAAACGAAGGTGAAAGGGAATTTTTTGATCTTACGAAGAGTTGACTTATATGAATTGACCTCACTATCAACACGGAATTACCGCAATACCAAGGGGTAGTTGTGTTGAAATAATAACGTGTTTGATCCAATAGATTGTTAACACCTGTTAAATAAGAGTCTGCACGCCACACGTGTTTGATTAAAAATCAAAAACATCAAGTACTACTTGCAATTTTATTTTAATTTTAATATTTTAATTAATAGTATATACTCTTAAGTCTTAAACAAATTTTTTTTCATTTTTATAGATAGACAAAATGGCAAAGCCATTATAAACTCACACATACAAGTAGAGGTACCGAGGTTCAAACCCCGGTCATGACATCCGACTTAACAATTTTGACATTTTTACCAGTTGAGCTAGGACTTGTGGATACAAATCTTTTTATTTTGTAACAAAAAAAACAAATCTTTTTATTTATGTAACAAAACAAATCCTGTTATTTATTTTAATATATATATATATCAATTATACTCTTAAAATAAATTTTTCTATTAACGGTGTTATATTGTTAATATTATTAAAAGATATAAGAATTTTTGTTATACATTTGTTATATTATTATTGTCAATGAAAAGGATGAATATGGTTTGTTGAGGTTATTACATTTGAAAGTTACAAATACATATCCTTTTAATTTTAATTTATATAAAAAAAATTATATAAAATAACGTTTGTAATTTACACGCAAGTTTTTTTATAAAATATCATTGATAACCTACACGTGTTAACACAATAAAAGATGGGAAGACGAGTAGCACTATATTTAAAGAAAGGAGTAGTTTTATCAACATTCTCTCTAATACTCACCTCTCTTATTGGTTTAAATCATTGTTGGTCTACACTTTGAAAATTAAACCCCCGCAAAATGGTGGGATGATTTCATCCAATAAATGAGTGGGTACTATAGTGTTAAAAAGTGAGTGTTGTTAACATTCCTCTTAAAGAAAATAGACTATTTGGGGCTTGCTTTTTCTCCTTTCAATAATATCAAGCAAATTTGATTATAAGAATATTATTGTGTTGGTGTCATTTAAAAATAAGAATTCCTCTAAAAAAAAAATAGAGAAGAATCTTGAACAAAAAAAAAATGTATATTATATTTGCTATATGGTGGATATCATTGAAAAAGATAAGTTGAGCTTCTTACATCCTTTAAAAAAAAACAATGTTTAGTTTGTTACAATATGAAAATGCAAAATATATATTGTCTATACATAAAATTTTAATCAAAATTAAATTAATTTTAATCATAATTTCATAAAAAGAGTGAAAATCGAACCAATAAAAATTTCGTCGGTTTAAACATCTTTTTGACTGAAAACCAGTCTGAACCGAACCGATATACCTCAACTTAAATATAAGTTTTGTTTCATAAGAAATTATATGTTTTAAATTTTGCACACATGATTACTGGTAAGTAATATAATAAAACCTTTTCTCTTTGCAATTGTTTAAGGGCTCTTTGGTCTGTAGTCTGGTCTTGGATTGTGGTCTCTACGATGGAGCCAAATTCTATTTTTGACCATTTTGTCCGATTCACTTTTTCAGTTGGAAGCTTAATGGCGAGACGTTCGTTTATGTAATCTATTTGGCTTGCTTGTGTTTGAGTTATGTGGAGTGAAAGAAATAATAGACTCTTTAACAAAAAAAGAAAGATCTTTAAAAAAGTTGTTAGATAGCGTAAAATTTCATTCCTTCTGGTGGTTAAAGACAACTCATGTCACTTTTGTTTCTGGTCATCAATAATGGTGGTCGTACGTGCTTGTTTGTCTGGGCATTGGTTAAGCTTGACTTTTGTTTTCTTCTCGAGCAGCATTTGTTTGTAAACTTTAGTAATCTTCTTTATGACATCTTATGTGATTGATCAAACGCCTTATTGATGTTAATATATCTTATTTTTTGCTTCTTATACAAAAAAATAAAACATTACTATTTTTTTGGCGAAAATAAGACTAGTTATGTGTATCGGATTCTAATCCACCACTAAATATTTATCACAATCAAGCACTCATTTTTATCAAAAGAGCAAAATTAATTTATAACCACTTTTTTATTTTGAGAAAAAGGCTTATAACCACTTAACTTGAAAAAACAAAATTATCACTTATAAAATATGATAATTTTTTAGCATATTTTAGAAAGAGCTCGAAAAAAAAAAACTCACCGTGTATTTATATTTCATGATAATTAATTTCCATATATTTCCCATTTTGTAAAAAAAAAAAAGAAACTCATATATTGCCCACACAAAAATTTTAGAAACCTTTTTTTAGGAGTATATAATGTATTAATAGTTGACATTTTGACTACATGGCTCACACTTATCATAAATCATTTCACTTTTGGCCCACACTTATCATCATATATCTCAAAAAAATTCTTGATAATATGAATATTTTCAAGAATTGGATGCGAAATCAAATGAGAGATGACCGGTTAAATGATCGTTTAGTTATTTATAGAGTGAAAGATATTTTTATTGATATTACAAATGATAAAAACCTTCAAAGTTTTCATAATATGAAAAATTGTAGAGGACAATGCTACAAATTTTCATATATGATGCCCCCACTATTCAAAAATCTTGGATCCGTCACTGCGTCCAATTCGAGAATAATCCAATAAGAAAATAATTTAAAACAATAAAGAAATTAATGTAATTTATAACAGTAAATGAGTTTCCTTGATTGTTTTTTTTCCATATTCTTTAGAATTTGATTCAACCCTGTAGATAGCTGTATATTTTTAAATATTTGTTCTTGGTGGGGCATACGCATTTTTCTCTTTCAAAACCTTGTGAAGGATAAAATAAATATCTTTTAGACTTTTACAATATCACATAGAAAACACGTTAACTAAATGTCTGAGGTTTGGCTTTATTTGAAGAAATCACTTCATTGCAAACCTCAATCATCAGAGGTTTATGTTCCAAAAGCAAATACGCACCATAAAAGAGAATATCTTGCAGACAATGTTATGCTTGACCATGTTAGTCATGAAATTGTTGTTGATAGCAAAAGTGGTGAGATTAAAATTTGTCCGTGTTATCCCAATTCTAAAACCATTGAAGATCGAAAAGGTGTTGACAGATCAATTAAGGGAATCATAGCTTCAACAAAAACACATTGTGTTGATTGTGATGAATGTTGTATTTTCTCAAAGCCAAAGGTGACGGAGCTGAAAGATTATAATGTTGACCTTCCGGCTATAACTTTTCCTCTTGACACTATCGAAGAAAAGGATATTTTTGAGCATTCAGGTATGTGTATCAATATATTTTTTACATGAACTCATACACATGAGTTTGAGGTGCTCAATTAATTCATAGTTTTTTCTCAATTATTCTTATGCCTAATTTTCTTTTTCTCAATTAATTCCTTCGAGTTTGATGTGTAAAATGTGAGTTTATAAATTCTAGGGTATCAAGTTTTATTCCAACTAAAAAATCTTAACATGTACATTTTGCAGTGATCAATCTTCACAGACAAGATTCGTCTTGGCAAATTATCAAAAAAATATGTGAAATTAGCGATGTGGATGGTGAAAGCAAGACAACATTAAAGATTGAATCTGTATTAAAAGTCCAAAACATGCAAGAGACATTTACATCCTTTGAGGAATATAGAGAGATTGTGAAAGTTAATGCTGCAAGTCTCGAGCACCCACGATGTTTAGTTGATGGAAATGAGATGTTAAGGTTCCATGGTACAACCATTGCATGTTCTATTGGAATAAGTGGCTCTTCTAGTTTGTGCACTTTAGACCAATGTGGTCTATGTCAAATTTTGAGGCTTGGTTTCTCTGCCAACCAAAAATTGCAGGGTAATATTGGTGTTTTCACAACTTCTACATGCAGAAAAGCTATTGATTCAATTAGCTCTTCCAAAAAACCATTCATGAGAAAGTGTGTTATAGCGTGCAGGGTGATAGCTGGGAGAATCAACAACCCTTTACAAGAGATTCAAGAAATTAGTGATTTAGGGTATGATTCTTTGGTCAAAAAAATAAGTTGTCAACTAGATATTGAAGAACTAGTTGTTTTAAATCCTAGAGGTGTTCTTCCTTGCTTTGTGGTAATGTACAAATTATGAAAGTTTAAAAGGTTGGTATAAAATTTTGGTAAGAGTTTTAAACTATAGTGCTATACAATATGGATATCATGTATTGGAAATGTAAGTTTTTACGAGTTTGGTGCTTCGAGATCATATCCATGCCCTGCCTTCACAAACTTGACAAATTTTTGCTTTAATTGACACACTAACGCCATTTTTAAACCACCCACTCTTATTTCTTTGAAATTTATATGAATGATACTAAATTCATATAAGACTTGTATAATATAGTATGATTCATTCATCAAGTGGCGCTCGATGAATCCAAATCAATAAGAGGACATGCATTAGAAAGAGGTGTTAGACTATCGGCTATTATATTGGTTATCATGACTCAAAAAAGACATGTAAAAGTTAGACAAGACAATGGAGATGCACTGCTCTGATGGATAAAATTTTAGTGAATACTTAGGACATGTACACATGTATTGCTATTGAATATTAGTCGGTCAAGAATTGTTTTTATTCATAGGAACTTATGTATGCTTAAGCCTGCATATGCTTTTGATCATTCATTCTTCCTTGATCCATTTAAATATGCATCACCCCGGGCACAAATAAGACCATGTTTGTTAAAAATAATAATGGATAGTTGATTGGATGAATTTATAATAATAGATAGCGGGGGATGAATTAGTGGGTTTAATTTATATTGACTAGATCGTTGACCCGTGTGTCGCACATGATTATTGTTAAAGAATTGACATACGAATAATAAAATGTAATATATAATTGATAACGATGAAAAAAAAGGACAGGTAATAATTCATAGTAGACAAAATAAAACATTTCATAAAATATATAAAATCTGAAAATATTATAAAAGAAAATTCGGTAATCCTATCAATAATTCGGTAAAAGAAATATGAAAATTTTAGTATATTGGCATGTAGTTTCATCACACATTGCGAAATACTTCCTCATATACGACGTCTATTGGTATCTTCACCATCTTCATCAGTGATCAATATCTTTAGGGTATTATGTTTGTAAACGTATTAAATAAATGTACAACAACTTGTAAAAAAAAAGTCTACAGAAACAATAGATATATACAAACGATGACACAACATGATAGGAATGAAAAACTCATCGGTGAAAAGAAATTTTAGGGATTGCTGCATTTTAGAGAAAATTTGATAGGTTGAATGGGTGCGCTGCATTTTAGATAGAATTTGTTAGGTTAAATTGTTGCTAACCTAATGCAACATTTTAGAGGAAAATTATTAGGTTAAGTTGTTATAGACCTGATAAAATTAATATATAAGGATTAATAAATAATGATAAGTGTACAAAATACTATAAAAAAAGGAAACATGATAGAAATGAAATTGGTACGATGCATTTTATTAGTACTTTTTAGTATTAAATAAGTGTACAAAATATTGTAAAAAAACAAAAAGTAACATGATAGGAATGAAATTGATGCGATACATTTTTTTAGTATTAAATAAGTGTACAAAATATTGTCAAAAAAAAGAGTAAGAGGATAGGAATGAAATTGGTGTGATGTATTTTTTTTAAAATTAAATTTGTTTGGTTAAATTATTGCTAACCTAATACAACAAATTAGAGGAAAATTATTAGGTTAAAATGTTGTAGACTTAACAAAATTAATAAGGCTTAATTGCACTTTTGGACCCCTATATTTTCAAAAGTTGCGGTTATGGACCCCTAACTAATTTAAATACAAAACAGACCCTTATGTTTTGATTCTTTGGCAGTTTTGGACCCCCACCTCATTGTTGACTTGGTCGTTGCTGACGTGGCACCCACATCCCATTAGTTAGGTGCCACGTGTATTTTTATTTTTATTTTTACTTTTTTTAATTCATTCACGTCAGCCACGTGGCATCTCACTAATGGGATGTGGGTGCCACGTCAGCAACGACTAAGTCAACAATGAGATGGGGGTCCAAAACTGCCAAAAAATCAAAACATAAAGGTCTGTTTTGTATTTAAATTAGTTAGGGGTCCATAACCACAAGTTTTGGAAAGATAGGGTCCAAAAGTGCAATTAAGCCAATTAATAAATGATGATGATGATAAGGATCAGTAAAATTAGCGAAATGGGCGTATAGAGTTACGAGCTTGAAGTGTTTTTAGTTTTAGTTATTTATTTTTTAATTAAGTCCATTCAAAATAGTTTTTGAAAAATTACAATATTTTTTTAATTTTTTTTAATGGATGGCTTTCCCCGAAAGCCCATGATCCAACCCAGACTGACCTAGGTAAAATACATGTTTGGTAGGCTAAATGATCATAATTTTTTTAATTTACAATTGGGGACTATGATAAAATATAGACCTGATGGGTTGTCTTGGTGGGTCGTCTTTGCTTGATTCTTTAGAGTTTTTTTTTAGTTTTTTTAGGTGTGTTGTTTGAACAACCATTTGTATGATAATTTATGTGACAATCTTAGATTTATAAAGAAAATTAGATATTGACACAAAAACAAAAATAATAAAGAAAGAAAAAAATAATAATGTGAGTGTGAGATAAAATTGTCACAAATTGATTGTACACGTATCATTTCTCCTTTTTCTTAT
The DNA here is from genome assembly GCA_958299785.1 of Medicago lupulina. Lineage (NCBI taxonomy): Eukaryota > Viridiplantae > Streptophyta > Magnoliopsida > Fabales > Fabaceae > Medicago > Medicago lupulina. The sequence continues at coordinate 11,043,780 of OY283142.1, read as the reverse complement.
TTTTCTATTTTTGTTGTTGTATCTCTGTTGATGAGCATCCATAATGGTAGTACACTAATATGAACTCCTTAAATGAACTTCACGTGTATATATCACTTATTTATAATTTTTTAATAAAAGTATCTATAAATGACTCAATAACTCAAATGACAGTACACTAATAAGGACTTCAATGAAAAATACTTAAATAGGTCTCACTAACTTTACATCATTATACAAAAGTAATTTATTTATTAAATTATAAATTATCTCATAAAATATTATTTCTTTTGAAAGTGGAACCAACTTGTACATATTTAATTACTTCTTTTAAACGTGAGATATGTTAGTTACTCAAAAGAGATGATCCTTATATAGTTGTATGCTTTGAAGCCCGGATACGAAATACGATACAGATATGATACTGCACCGATATGAAAAAATTTCAAAAATCATGATACGATACGGCTGTGATACGTTAATAAAAAAAATTATATAATTAAATATACAATATAATTATAACCATTTTTTTTAATATGCAGATATATTAACAAATAAAAGAAACCAGTCATAGGCTCGTAGCACATCAACATAAATATAAATAATATTGATGATTAAGAGAGTGATGATTAATCAATTACATACACAATATATCTCAAAAAGAGCAACATCACTATTATACTATATCCAAAAAGAACATTGTTAGTGTTATACTATATCGATCCAAAAAAGAAGCACTATATCCAAAAAAGAACACATTAATACTCAAGAGTTAAATTGACGCAGGTATCATTGCAGGATAATTATCAAATACTCTCTTGATATGTATCGGGAAGTATCGAATAATTATTTTTTAAAAAATAAAACTTAATCTTCGGATACTCTCCTGATACGTATCGAGAAGTATCAGACAGATATCGATGCAGGATACGCAAGAGATACAATACATCATCTATTTTGAAGTATCGGGGTTTCACATGTTCTATGTTGCTTAACATGTGCTATTTTTTTCCCTTCTTCCAACCAGGGGCTGGAATGGTCCTTGTTATATGTTTTCAGTACATGTGGTACTTCTAACTTGTTGCAGTGTTTTTCCTTTATCTCTATATAGCGGAGAATTTTCACTTAAGTGGTACTATCCTAAAATGAGTGTCATTTAATTTGTTCCTCCCCCAACCATTTAATTTGTATTTATTTTGAATATTATATAAACTACATCATTCAATTATTATTATAAGCAAAAATTTACATTTTAAATTTATTCAATAAATAATGTATGTGATATAACATAAAAATCACATACATCATTAATTGAATGAATGTAAATTTTTACTTATAATAATTACCAAAAGATATAACAATTTAAAGTTTAACGAATAACTTAAGTATAGATTTCTTTAAAAAAATTGTGCGTGTACTATTAGCAATAAATATTGAATTTCACTAACACAACAATCAAATTATAAGGTTTAGTAAAAGAGACAATCTCATCAAATAGCAGTTATATGCCCTTACCATCTATCAATGCACATTTTGATTTAATGTTTCACAATTTTTTATGAGAGTATATTTGTAAAAATATTAAAAAAGTTACATTTATTAATGATTGTATTTGTTTTGATGTTTTTTGGTTTTGTTTCTTATAATAAGAAGTGAATGAAGTATTTAAGACGAGTATTTTGTCATGATATTTTTTTATTTTATTTTTTATCAAGTAGTATAACGGATAGAGAAATTCAGGTGAATAAATAAGATGTTTAGAGTTCAAATTATATATATTATGCATATCCTTAGCAGTATGGGAGCTAAGCTCACATGGTTTTTGCCATAATATTTAATGTATTAATTGAATTATTATAATATTAATTAATCAATATTAATTTATTAATCTTAATTAATTATTAATATTTTGACAAAGTATTAATAATGTTTTGATTAATATATTAAATTAAATTGTTGTTTTTCTATAAATGTTAAAAAACTTTTATTATAAAAAGAGATGCTTTGGCAGTAATATTAGTAACAAAATAGGGAGTGAGAAAGAAAGAGTGTGAGGTTAGGGCTATGGATCGTCATCATCATGCCGATTCCCCCAATTCTGGCGTCGTAAAGAAACGAAAACAAGAGGAAGACCAGGTAACGAAAACCCTTTCATTTCAGTTTCACGATTTTCTGCTTTTATGCTTTTGTTTGTTTAATTTTCACTTTTCTAGAATTTTGATCGTCATCGTTGATCATTTGAATTTCATGAAATTCTGTGTGTTTTTTGTCCTTTTGACGAATTGGGTTGTTTTTTATTTCTGTTTGATTCTTATGATTTGCCTTTCGTGTTCTAGGGTTATATGTTGGTTTATGTTTGGTTTGGAACAGAATAGTTGTAACGTTGTCATCAAAAAATTCTTAAAATTTCATTAGATTTTTTATCAGCTGCCAAATTAAATATTAGGGTTGATCGGCGCCGCCCTTATGAAATTAGCACGAGTTAATTTTATAGCTCATCAATTGTCGCCTGTCACTGATGGTATTACGCACGAAGCACTGTCCCATACACGGAGACCAGTCATGAGACTGACACGATGACACTCGCTGATACATACACGGACACCAGTCATGACACTGACTTGTTGACACTCATGAATATTTGAAATATTGGCACAATTGAGTGTAATTGTAAGCATGTGTCGGTGTTGGATGCGTTGGATATTAACATGTGTTGGACATTGGACACGCCTTCAATTAGAAGTGTTGGGGTTATTACCTATAGTTTAATTTCCATTTCCACCTAATTTTAAATGTGGCTACTACGTTCATTGTGTTTATGAGGCATCATGCCTATAGGTTAGGGGCAGCCATACAATGAATAAGTTGAAATATGTGGGAGTGTAGAAGTAAAACTATTAATTTATCATGATTTATCTGCGCAGGGATGAATCCATATGCTTAACATGACATTAAGCTTTACAAGGGTTTTGACTTTTATCTGTTTTTCTTCTGTTGCCAGGATGCTTTGGTCCCTGGTCATGGAAATTCTATAAGTGTAGGAGAATCATCTGGTAGTGGTGATATGTGCAAGAATACGACCTCAATGTCACTGAATTCAATTGGTTCTGAATCTGATATTTCATGTCACAACGATGATGAGGATATGATTGATGATGATGCACTTGAAGATCCTGACGATGGCTCTGATTATTATGACGATGAGGAAATCTATGAAGATGAGTACTCATTTTTGCAGGATCAATTTGACAATGTGGATTTGCCCCCGGGGGTAGAAGCATCAGTGCCTTGGTTGAAGGATGTTGCATCCAGCGAATGCAAGCAGGCTGGTTCTCATGCCAATTCAGAATCCAGTTCGAAAGCTGAAGTAAATGAATCCACAGATGCTGTCATGCAAAAGTTTCGGCAATTTAAGCAATTTGATACTGTTGATTCTATTCCTGATCATCACTATGATAAGATAGCCGCTTCAGCCGCCGAGACACAGGTGATATATGTATTGAGAAAGTTTTTCTGAGTTACATCTGCAACACATGTTTTCATGCAATTGATTTAACAAAATCTTAATCCTATTATGTTACTTACAGCGTCCAAAGAACTGGACAAAAAAAATCCAGGAAGAATGGAAAATTTTGGAGGAAAATTTGCCAGGTAAACTATCTCTTTATCTCCCCCCTCAAGAGATAGTAATTTTTAGGCTTAATTGCAGTTTTAACCCCCTAACTTTCACAAAGTTGTGATTTTTTTTCCCTAAGAAAAAAAACTACAAAACGGCGCCCTAAGTTTTGTATCTGTAGCAGTTTTGGCCCCCCAAGGCCAAAAAAAAATAAAAAAAATAACACGTGGCACCTCACTTAGGGTGCCACGTTAGCGTTGACCGAGTCAAAATTGGAATTGGGGGTCAAAACTGCCACAAATGCAAAACTTAGGGGGTCGTTTTGTAGTTTTTTTTCTTAGGGGGCCAAAATCGCAACTCTGTGGAAGTTAGGGGGTTAAAACTGCAATTAAGCCTAATTTTTATAACAAATCTACAAAATATTATGCGATACTTCCATTTTTTTTTTTTCGAGATATGTTTTTGGAAGCGTCTTCTCCTTGCCTTTTATTTTTTTAGATTTGCTAATGGAAAATCGACAATTACTCCCTTCGTTTCAAAATGAGTGTCGTTTTAGCCAATTGCACACAAATTAAGGAATGAAATTAAATAATCATTAGACATAACACTTTTACTAAACTGCTTACGAAAAAAACAAACTTAAAGTTGCATTGAAAATTGTGCCAGAGAAAAGTTGGAGTATTTATTGAGGGTAAAGTTGGGAAAAAAAAAATTAAAGTTGCATTGGAAATGTAAAGTGACATTCATTTTGAAACAAATTTTTTTGACTAAAGTGACACTCGTTATGAAACGGAGGGAGTACGTTCTTTAAATTACTTTTGGCAGAAGTTAAATTAATTCACCCACTCAAGGTCTTCTCTTAAAGTCCAAACCTTTACCATTGTCTTCAGTGACATGAAATTCAACCTTATGGCTTTTGGTAATTTAGTTTCATTTTCAATCGTCTTTGCTGGAATGTGTATCTCATAGATTTACTGTTTGTTCTACAGATAAAATCTTTGTGAGAGTTTGTGAATCTAGGATGGAGCTTATTAGGGCTGTCATCGTTGGACCTCTAGGCACTCCATACCATGACGGTCTTTTCTTCTTTGATTGCTTCTTTCCTGCAAAGTACCCTGCAGTTCCACCAGTATGTATCATTAATGTTCCACTTGTTTTAAGACGTGTCTTGAGCTGTGTATGTAATATAAACTCAACTTATTTTCTGCAGCAAGTTTACTACCACTCAGGTGGCTTGAGGCTAAATCCAAATTTATATAACAATGGAAAAGTCTGCCTTAGTCTCTTAGGTACGTGGCATGGTAAGAACTGCGAAAACTGGAATCCAGATAAATCAACCATGCTACAAGTCTTGGTTTCTATTCAAGCTCTGATTCTGAATGAGAAACCTTTTTTTAATGAGCCTGGATATGCTGAGTCATATCGTGCCGATGAGGGGCAAAGGAGATCCAAGGATTACAATGATAATACATTTGTTTTATCCTTGAAGACAATGATGTATACACTGCGTAAACCACCCAAGGTTCGTCCCATAAAACAATATCTAGTTCTGCTTAGAGTTTTGTTTTAATAGTTTAAGGTTCCGTTTGGATTAGGCTTATTATGAGCTTATGCAAATAAATAAGCTTTTATGTTAATTTATAAGTTCTCACTAACGAAAATTGTATCTTTATAAACTGATTTTTCATAAACTACATTTAAAAACTAATGAATAATACATAAAAGCTTATTTATTTGCTTAAACTCAAAATAAGCCTAATCCAAACGGCCCTTAGTATCATTTATTTAATTTTTTTTTTTTTAAATTACTCCCTCTTCTCTTTTTATAAGCTCATTTGACTTTTAAATTAATCCCTCTATCTCTTTTTATAAGCTCATAAGCTCATTTGACACTTTAAACATATATATTAAGAAAATTGGCAGTGTAATTGATATGTACATTTTTTGTATGACTATTACTCCATTGCCCTTTGTGTATAGATGTATTAAATATTGATTTTTTATCTTCCAAGATATATTAGTAATATTAATTAGGGAGTAATATTTTGTGTGCATATAAATAGTGATGGAGGGAGTATAAATTACGATTCCTGAATTTCGTAGTTAGGTTAGGTGGCAGATGGCTTTGCCAGTTTGCTCTTTTTCTGTTGTTTTAACTCTCAATAAATTGGACTGGTTCTGTTTTTTTCATCTTGTCATAACATTTGTAATCAAGTACTAACATCAAAATTTGACTATACATTCTCATTGTTTTTTTGACTATTATAATGATAGATGAGCAGAGGATCATAAAGTTACTAAACGCGCTATATACATATTAGGATTTAGGAGCTGAATTATGAATCTCTTATATGTAGTCAACATCCCGGAATCCTGAATTCATAACCTCATACGTGTATATGAAAAACCACTTGCGTTTAAGGGATGCCTTGATGTCTTGATGTTTCGTCCCCCTGATAGCTAACTTTTAGGGAAGGGTTCTCCACATGTTTGGGTACCTGTGAAAATGGTATAGTGAAACTCGGAATAGTAAGATGGATGTGTAGCATTGATGAGAATAATTAAAGAAAATAAGCAATGGATGTCTACTGCGACCCTATATGATCTAACTGTGAAATTTTTAGTGTTGCCAAAATTGCTTCAATTATTAATAATTAAAGCAACACTAATGATCATATTATAACTGTCAAAAACCATTAAGGTACCTTTGTACCAGAACACTCACATTTTTTATCTATGAGGTAGAATTGATGTGAATTTCATCCTACTAATTATTTTAGACACAGAATATTATAATATTATTTGATTGTTTGCTCTCTTGACTTTCGTGAGTTTGATTGTTGGATCTAGATTTCATGTTTTCTGGTCACATTTATCTAAACATTTCCTTCACCTGTAGCCTTTTGAGGAGTTTGTTGCGGGACATTTCCGCCTAAGGGCCAGGAACATACTGACAGCTTGTAAATCATATGCTGAGGGGGGACCAGTTGGAGAAGTTTTACATAATGCAGCCCAAAGTAGTCGTAATGCTAGTGCTTCTGCTAAGAACCAAAAAGAATTTCAGTCAGCTGTGAATAGGATGATGAATACCCTTATTGCATTTTTCACTAAAAATGGCTCCACAGACTGCGAAGAATTTCGATCTCTTGAGATTTATAATATAACTCCTGCTGCTGCTACTGCTAACTTGGAAGTTTTCAATATAGAGAATGGCAACATTACCCAGGTCTGAAGGTCCCAGGATGGAAGTTTATGGTGTGAAGGAAGCTTGGGGGGTATTTTTTTGAAACATAGATGGTTCAGTCTTCTTTATATCTTTTATCTTGTATAGCTTTCCTAGAACATTTTTTATTTAACAAGACAAAAAACTCTATGTATAGAATTGGCTAATATGCATCTTAATTTCTATACTAGAATTTATATGGATACTATTTCTACAATTTCCTTCAGTGATTTCTGGGCGGTGTCAAATCATCCATGTTATTTTGAAACATAGACAAGGCATTTCTTTTTACAAAAAATGTTTTGGTATTAACTGTTATGCTAAAACGTAATGATTTTAATTTATGACAAACTTGTTTCGAAGGGATCTTTAAAAAGGAGAGTGAGTTTTCTAATATTTAAGACTATTCAGTTATATTTTATCCCATTCATGATTGTATTTCGATTATCGTTTCATGATTGTATTTCGATTATAAGTTTTCTGTAAAAAGAATCTAGATATTTGTACCCTGTTACCTATTTTCAAGGAAAAGAAAAGCATTCGTAATTTAAAATATCTAAATCAGTTTTTTAACCAAAAAAGAATTTGTAAATTGAACTTTTTTTGACAAATTGCTGAATTTTGAGATAAAAAAAAAATCATAAATTATACAATATCTATGTTATAGGAGTTAAGTTTTCTTAAACAAAAACATTTTCGTTATCAAAAAATTCGTTGTTAAAAAATGACTTTTATGCTGAAAATGAAAAAACTATTTTAGGAAAGAGAGAAAATCATAGTTTATGGTGTCTATGCTTTTTCAATCATGACATGCATAATTTTTAAACTTGAGTTTCAATCATAATTTATATATCTATTGACAATAATTTATATTTTTCCTAAAAGATTCTAAATTCAGGTTCTTATGCACCGCTCCACTTTTAATGGCATTAATGTCAATGTGCCGTAGAGTTTCATGGTACTTTGGATGACACTTTGGAATTTGGATGTGAAAATTCAGAAGCCACAATATTCGCTATGATACAAGCTAGACTAAAAACTTTGGTCTTTAGCCTGTACCATTCTTTTCTAAAATTATTCCACTTGTTTATGAATTACTGGTCATATTGTTTTCAAGTTTTCCAATAAAATTCAGATACTGCAGTTCTCCACCCTCTTTGTGTGAATGTAATGTAATTCTGGTGTCCATTCCCAGTGAGGTTTATCAGACCTTTATTAGCAATCTAAACGGGCATACGCTTCCAAATACACAAAACAAACAGAAAATGAACATCTAAAATAATATTACAATGTAGAAAATGCCAATCAACATCATAAACAACCTTATAAACAAAGAAATGTTTAAATAACATTCATGAAGGTGTATCACAGACGAATGCCGCTAATTTTTTTGGCAGCTTAAAGAAACTTCAAAGCCAGTCCATATCAAACTGCTACAACATATATTCCTTAACTAGCTATGCCAAACACACCAGCCGCAACTAATTTGAATCTTCAAGTAATCTACATTGGCATCTTCGCAAGAAAATGATTTTGCTTCTTACAACAAAAAGACATACCTGATATTGGAAGAGTAGATTAACTTTAGATAGCAGGGAAAGAAAAGGTGAAACTAACAATAATTTCCACAACAATATACATATATTCTCTTGTAATTGCAGGATGACAGATTATAAAGAAATCAGATTCCATATCCATGCTGGTTTTGAAAAACAGCGTCATAATAAAGACTACCTGCTAAAAAAATATTTGAACAGCAAGACTACCTGCTAATGTTAGAACTGCAATCTATGAAGCTTCAGCAATACAGTATAGACTAATTGAAGATCTCGAGCATTCGTCTTTTGAATGCAACTTTATTTAAAGGTTAAGAAAGTGTGTTCATTTCTACACTTGCATATGCAGAATGGGAAACTGGAGCTAAATTAGATGCTAAGATTAGAATGGTATTTTGCTGTGTTACAAATGGTTTACATTAGTAAAATGGATGCCAAGAATATAATGCTCATGAGAATTGAATGTTGGTGGGCTTGGATCTCTAACTTACAATGGTAAGAGTGAAGGGAATAATTGGCACAAAGTCTCATCAATGTTAGTAGTTTGTAAGGATGCACAAAATATAGAACTATGACTTTTTCTAAATGTAGACGGACATTGGTGAAAAAACATTATCCGTTAAGAGTTAAGACTTAAGACCAAGAGTTTCAGTTTTTTATAGAATCTGTACATCAACCCATTGGTGTAGAAATGTCAATGTGTGCTGTTTCCTACATGTATGTTACATATTCTCTGCAGTATTACATACTTCTAATCAACAATAGTAATTGCAATAAAAAATTGGCAGACTTAACAACTGTATATAACTATAATAATCTAGTAAACTTACATACATGTTATTAATTATATAATCTCATCATTGTTGGTGCATTTATGTCACTAATTAAAAATAAATGAGAAGGGAAAAAATGCACTACCTCTTGATGAACTGGGCAATGTACCGTACTACAAAACACATTAGTACAATCACCAAAATATCTGTGCAATGGTTTAGGAACTCTTAAAACCAGTACCACAATAGACAATATAGCATATGAATTCAAGAAATTAATTACCCAACTGCTTTGTCAAAAATCTCGAAAATAATTTGAGTTGTCTTTCCAACCAATAAGACAACTAAAACAACTGTTGCTCAGCACCTTAAAAGTACATGACAAACAAGTTCGCAATAATTGATTAATCTTAGTTTCACAAAAAGCCCCACATAAGTAACTAGAAATTATCAAAACTTTGTAAAATCCAAGTAGAAGATAGTGCAACAAAGGATACTAAAAGTACAACGCTCCCACCAATCCAACATAAAAAGCCCAAATGTCACATTGTAAAGGTGGATCTTTCGCTGAAACCAATTCATGTCTTCCACGACTGCAAAAATGTTATTTATGTGGTCATAATCTTAATATAAAGCTCAGACTGCATCCTCAACACATAAGATCATTAAAATTGCCTAGCATAAACCGTTTGCATTCATGTCTTCATGTTTCATGGGCGAATCAATTTCTACATAGCCTAAAGCAGCGCACTAATGTTGGAAATTATTTCTTTTACACACATATAAGTCTTCAAAAACAAAGGATTACTCAATTGAAGACATTTCGCGATTGATAATAAAAAATACTCCACACACACCAATCACATGTTTTTTAGCATTAATGTTTCATGGACTAGAATTCATGTTTTTGTCTAGTCCCTTGCTACATGTATTGTCCGGTCTCATGACCAGTTTCTAAATCAAACTGGTTACAAAAAAAGTTGTCAAGTACAATCATATGTTTTTTATCAAATCAAACGCACACTAGTATTCACAAAATCAGTTCTAGGAAAAACTAAAATCAAAACTTGTTTTAACAGCAGGAATTGGAAAAGCAACAACTTCAGCTTTTCCATAATATAAATCCAACATTCAAACAAAACTAAGTTAGTTCTTTAGTTTCCAAAAGCTGAGCCTATTCGAACATGGGCTTTATCCTTGAATTACAAATAAAGCCCATGTTTGGATCGACTTATTTAAGCTCATAGCGTAACACTTGCGAGACTATTCAAGCGAGTTTACAAAAGAACAGCTTATGACATGTTCATGAACTGTTTTCAGCTAATTGCCAAGGATAGCTTCTGAAAACAATTTTGACTTTATTTTATCATTTGTTATAAAAATATCTTACATAAGCAAGTGTTTATGGTATATAGTCTTAATTAAGCCATTGATCCAAATCCAAACAGAGTCATACTCATTTTTGAATTTGATAATGTAAACAAAAAAATAAATCGAAAAGAACAGACAGCACAAACAAAAGTCACATCAAATCCGAAAAAAGGTTGCATAGCCATTGAAATTAGGGGTGTGCAAAAAATCTGGTTTATGATAACTATATCCACAAATCCAGTGAACCACTTCAAAAAAACCATTTTCTCTTGGCCCTAAACCAACCCGGTCCATTTCATTGGAAAAAGCAGTAAACCGTATCCATTTAAAAAAACCATATTTCAAACTAACATAGTACATATTGCATCTCAAACAAAAAAGTGACTAAATCACGTTCTCTACTGTAACAAAAAAGTGACTGTAAAGAGAGAAGGAGAGATTGAAAGGAAAAAAGGATACTTTCACGAGCTTTGCAACAATGGCGACAGAGAGAGAAACGGGGACGGAAACTGCAATGACGACAGTGGAGACAACGACGGAAACAACGACAGAGACGACAACCACAGTAACGGTGACGGTACCCGATGGGGGAAACGAGAATCGATGGCTATAGTTATGAAATCAGCTCAGCTCAACACCATCAATATCTAGTGTAATCGATAAAAGCAGCTTAATTTAACAAATTGGAGAAATGGAGATTCGGTACCGATGGTGGTGCGGTGGAAGTTTTCTACGGCGGCGGAGAGAGAGAGAGAGGGTTACCTGGTTCTTATATTTGGTTAACCATGCACACCCCTAATTGAAATCATAGATCCGAAGCAGAGAGAGAGAGAGAGGGTTACCTGGTGAGAGAGGAACCGGAAGAGAGGAAGAGAGGTACGAGGAACAGTAGACACGAACGTTGAACGAAATTGGGTTGGGGATCGCCTTCTGCAATGGTTCCTCCTATATCATGCTCCATCAAAAATATGAGCATCCATGGTTTTCTACCCTTGGATTTAATGAATGGATGAGATTAGTTAATCATATTTTTTTTTAAGAAGCTAAATTAGCTCATCTACATCGACAAAAATCGAACTTGAAACCTCAAAAAGAGCACACTCTCAGATTTTATTATTTTGTTGTTTGCAAATTTGATCATCTTATCCTCACAATTTTGGCATGTGGGGTTTTAGGGAGATTAGTCACTTTAGTCTTTGAATGAGAGATGAGTCGTCACTTTAGTCCCTGAATGTAGATAAATTGCAAAATAATTCTTGAATGTAGACTCTGTTAGTCAATTTAGACTTTGAATGTAGACTCTGTTCGTCACTTTAGTCCCTGAAATGACCAACGGAGTCTACATTCAGGGTCTGTTTTGAAATTTTTCTGCATTTAGGGACTAAAGTGACTAATTCCCCGAGGTTTTATCGAGTTGTATTATTTAAACAATTATTTGAATGACAACTTATTAGATAACCATTGACACAAAAACTAAATTAATAAAGAGAAAGTAAAAACATAATATTAGTATGAAAGATAAATTTTTTACAAAAGTTGTAAAAAAATGGTTATATAAATATCATTTTTTTTTCTTTTCCTTTTGATAAAAAGATGTATTATCCAAGATCAAACTGGGGAAGGTGTAGAGTTTAGAAATTAGGAGAGAAAAATGTGAATGTCTCGTAATTTTTAAGAATCATAAGGGGTAGTTATTTATGAAAATGTGTGTTTAATGAATTAAAAATCAAAGCATTTGACTTTAAAAAAATGTTTATTTTAAAATGCTTAAAGAGTGCATGAGAAACCTCCGTTAATAAAACCCTATAAAACATTTGTTATAAACCATTTAACAAACCGATAGTTTATTGATTTTCCTTTGAGTTTTAACTTGTTATCTTAATTACAAATCGTTCGAAAGATTTCGAGTTCAACTTTTGGTGAGAACAACAATAAAACATCATATTTTAACTTCTTTTTTTTAAGGAACATCATATTTTAACTTTGTTATCTTTTTTACTAAGCTATATTTTACTTACTTTTCAGCCAAACTTCAGACTAATAGGACTCCCTTCCCATAAGAACGATGGTTAACATAGAAAAAACTTTGTTTTCTTAATTTAAAATATTTATTAAAAAATATATATTTTTAAAACATTTCATATTTACCCGCTAGTTCAGCCTTAAAACATTGTATTGATGGATTATATCACTTATAAAGTGTTCAACATCTATTTTTCTCAGCAACGTACAACTTTTAACTCACAATTGCTACACAACAATCTCCCCTTAATTACCGCACAATTATCATTTATGGATTATACACTTACTTAGGTTGACACATACACCATTTGAACATCTCTCTTAAGAAAACTTTCGACACAAGAAATTAGTCGAATTTTTTGTGAAACCAGACTTGATACCACCGTTGGTTCATGAGGACAGCTCAGAGATCACTAACGGTAGACAATATCAACAACATAATAAGTGAATTACACATCATTCAGTAAAAAAAAAAAAAGTTGAGTTACACATGCTATTTTTAGTAAAAATCTTAAAACATTGAGTTATAGAACCTTTCACTTTTAAAGTTATCACCTTCCATTTTCTAATAAATTATGAGATTTTTAACTAACACACCCTTTACACAACAATAAATTATTTCCTTCAAAAAAAAAAAAAACTGGTTAGACTTCAAAATTTTGCCTTGCGAAACAAAGTCTTGTTTATTATGTACTTGGTCTTGATTCCTACGTAGTGTCATTGTTAAGTACGAAAATCCATCCAGATTCAATGTACTTCTTCCTAAATAAATTTCCTTTATTTATAAGATTAATAAATTTCCTATAGTACTCATTTACTAATTTCCTTTTTTTTGAAGGAACAATAGTACTCATTTACTTAGTCAACGTGATTAAAATTCATTTGTTACATGTTCCAAAAAAAGATTCATTACAGTTTTTTAGCAAAAAATATTACTTTTAGAAGTCTCATAAAAAATTACTACTAGAATTCACAAAAATAAAATATTTCTTTCAAATGAAAACTCCTTTGAGTAACTTTTCTTAAAAACAAAATTAATTTTCATTTAGCTAAACAGACACAAAATAACTTTTGATCTTGTCAATAAAAAAAAACTGATTTAAAATAAAATTTTAAAATTAATATTAAATTATAAAATATTAATATGAAAATCTTTCTTTTTTATTTTTTGTACAAAACTTTTTTCCCCTAACTCTCTGCTTCAATTTCATTTTTTTAGAGGAATCTTCTAAATTTGATGTTGTCCATAATTAATTGAAAGTATTTAATTTGGTCAATAACTAGAAGTTATTTATTTCCACAAAAAAGACAATAAATTTGTTAACATGTGTAGAAATTTTCCAAAATTGTAAAGCTGTATATAATTGGATTGAGATACTGATATTTAATTGCGGAGAGCTAAAGCAAAGAGGGGGGTAAGAGAAGATGTCAGGGAACGGAATATTGAGTGTACTTGTACTGCTTGCGTTGCAGTCGCTGGTAGGAGGTGATTACATCCCACCGAAGAAACACGACGGATTCGTTTACAAGAATCGTCATCACTTGAGTTACGATACTATTCAGATCGAAGCTTTCTACGATCCTTTATGCCCTGACAGTGCTGATTCATGGCCACCTCTCAAAAAAGCTCTTCATCACTACTCCTCTCGTGTTTCCTTCGTTGTTCATCTTCTTCCTCTACCGTTCGTTCTCTAATCCCTTCTATCGGAAGAGTTGTATGTATTTTGAATTTTTGTTTTTGTCAAAAGAAAATTGAAAGTGTTATAGTCTAATTTTTATGTAGTCCTTGTCACCGTCTTCTTGAAACAATTCACTGTTTTATTTATTTATTTATTGAATGAATGATGTATCTGATCGACCAAATACATCAGTTAATATAGTCTAGTAAATTCATAACAATTAATTGTTGCACCGACAATTCTATAGAAGTCGGGTGTCTGACACATGTCGAGTTGTGGACGGTTGTGTCAATGCTTCATAGTATATCACTATTATCATCATTCAATTTTTTACTGTGCTATGTTGTGCTAGATCAATATATAATGATTGAATTGCTTTTCGGTATATGTGATGAATTTTTCTTCATATTTTGGAAATTGCAGTTACCATGACAATGCTTTCGTTGCGTCTCGTGCTTTGCATATTGTGAATTCTTTGAATAGAACTGCTACATTCCCATTGCTAGAGGCATTCTTCAAGTACCAGGTTAGTTGGTTAGTTGTTGGAACATATATTTAGATTATTTTCTCTCCATTGTGCAGAAATATGTCTCAATTGTAAAATCATACCATACCTGTTATGAATATTGAAGGAAAACAACACGGCTACTTGTAAAATCATATTCCTATGTCTCAATTGTTCACATTGATATCACTGTGATTTTTATCTTCTCTGTTTTACATGAGAAGTTGATTCATTTCAATTTAGAATGCAAATCTTTCTTGGGGAAGTATGCAATTTATGCACATTCAAATTTGGATCATGTGCTAGTCTCTGATATTTGAAAAGGTGTATTTCGCTTCCTAACGTGTAATATTAACCCTTTCATAACCAATTTGTAGCAAAATAGGATTAGCCGTGGAAGGGTTTTCTCTTAACATTTTAACAAGGTTAAAGAACGAAATACACATTTTAATCATTAGAGTCTAAATCACATGCACATGATATAATCTTTAGCGTTCTAATTTGCGTTTTTTCCTTCTCTCTATTAGAAAAGTTATTGAGGTTTCCTGCTCACTAAATATAGTGTATACCCTTTAACAGGCAGCATTCTTTGGTGCTCCAACACGGAACTTGTCTAGAGCTTTTATTGTAGATGAAATAGTGAAGTTTACCTCAGCTACAGTTGGGAACTCTTATCATACTTCTATCAAGAATGGTTTCAACGACACTAACTCCGACCTCCTGACAAGGATTTCTTTTAAGGTAAGACAAATATTTTATCTTGAAATTGTGTTCAGATCAACTTTGTGTACTAGAGTATAATTGGATTTGAAAATGTTGTACCCAAAATTTCTATTTTTCATATCATGCTGTTTGTTCTAAGACACGAAAAAACACATCAATAAAGCCCTCCTTTCAAGAAATACCTTGTTCTTCATGTTTGATTAACCTAACTTTCTTTGAAATGCAGTATGCTGCTTCGAGAGGAGTGTCTGGGACGCCTTTTTTCTATGTCAATGGATTCGTGTTGCCCGATGCAGGAAATGCTCTTAACTACAGTGATTGGAGGAACATTATTGACCCATTGATTGGTGCGAAGAAAAGTACAAAGAATGAAGAATCCCTTCACTACTTGTTGTAAAAGTTGTAGGTTTATGAAGTTCAGTTGTTGTATTAGCAAGAATCTAAACGCTATCTGCTGATCAATAGGTGTTTGTACCAAGAATGCAATAATGGAATCAAAGTTATAAATAATTAAGTACACTTCTGTGCCTTGCACTCTCTGACTAAAATGACTAAAAATTAACATTAACCACACTTTTTAATATATAATGCAGCCAACAACCATATTGATATACCACCCACCGGTTATAACCATAATAACACACGTTACAAACTCTTACACATTCATTCCTTTTAATATCTAATTTGCCAAATTTGCAGCTGAAGTGTTGGAACATTCAACATATCAAAAGAGGAACATAAGTCCATTCTTCATTACTATTGTTTATTGATGTTTAGAAAGCTACAAGCCTACAATTATAGTCTAAAGCTACAGTTATTTTTCTCTATTGTTTACCATGTTGAATTGGTCGCTACCGCTAATTATTCTATATTTATGCATGTGCCATTGCTTTAGCTAATATAGAACAATGCAATATCAAAATCAAAGCAGAGAAAGACTTACCATTGATGCAGATTTTCATCTTGCTTCACCGTTGGAGTCTTAATCAATGAGGATTTGGGACATACCGACATACTGCTTCTTTTTCCATTGTCTTTTAGGCTCAACAGCAGCTATGAGAATTCGGAAGATTTAGGTTTTAGCATGTCATCGCTATTTGGTGAAGTTGGCTTTAATGTGAGAACCTTTTCTGTTACTGAAATAATACTCCTTGAATTAACATTAGTTTTTTTTTTCCCTTTTATTTTTAGTATTAAGGCATGTTATTACGAATTCAATTTAAAATTTGTGAACTGGATCTCGGTAATCCCCGGGACCGGAAGGAAGCTTTGAGAAAGATATTAACAAAAAGATGATCAAATTGATACAACAAGCTCCCTATACATAGAGCAACTAACTACCTAACTAAATCCTAATCTAATCAACTCTAATAAACTAACCGAATTTATAAATAATTTCACCTATTTTGGCTTTTTACCCCCTATATTTTAAATTCGGAATTTTACCTCATATTTTATATTTTTTAGAATTTGACCCACCTCCATCATATTTGAGTTCATTTTTGCTAATGCAACAGCGCCGATGTGAGATATATTATATTATTTTATGGTTTCGCTCATTTTCTGCATTATAAAATAATATAATATATGTCGTATCAACACTACCACATCAACGACAATGAACTTAAATGTGGTAGAGGGAGCCAAAATTTTGAAATATATAAAATAAGGGGTAAAATTCTGAATTTTGATCTCTTTAAATATTGTCAATTTCATTTTTAGTCCTCATAAAAAAGTGATATGTTTTGGTCCTATAAAAAATTTCAGCATATAGTTTTAGCCTTTTTTTTTTTAAGGAATCATATAGTTTTAGTCCTTGTTGAGTTAAAATTTGTTTAATTATGCTTAAACTTTTAAATTCTTGAAAAAATTAACTCAAAATTTTATTTTTAGGTCCAAACTTTTATAAGTTTTATCTTGAAATTTCGACGTTTAATTTAATTCATATTTAATTTATTACATTATAAAAAATTTTAATTTTTTATAAAAGAGTTTCTAAAAATGTTTTTAAAAAGGATAAATTCATACATTCCATTTCTAGCACACACTGCCTTAACCTAAACACACTCTTTGACCTAAGAACATTAAGAATAAAAATAATGAATTAAACTAAAAATAAATAAAAAAATTGTGTTGAGGAGAAGTTATTTGAGCCTATATAGGGATAGCAATGAGAGCAACCTGTCCCACCCGCCCTGCCACTAGCTCGCCAAAAACAGGGCGGGACGGGATGGGCCAACTTGAGGTAACGGGACTAATCCATTTTTATTTTTTCATAAATCATAATCATTTTATTCTCATTCCAATCCTACATACACAGAAAAACAATTGTCAAATAAATTGTCTGAATATTTTAAGCGAAGATTTTTTAAAATTGGATGACTTAAAAAAAATTAAATAAATATTTTGTTAGGAGGCTGCAGGGCAACCCGCCCCAACTCGTCATGGCCTGTTTTTCAGCGGGTTAATTGAAGAAGACCAGCTATAGAGGATGAGCTCAAAATCTCAATCCAACCCGCTTGAAATGGCGGGTTAAATGGACTGACTCGGCCAATCAAGTCATCAAACCCATTTTACGAAGTTAAGATGACTCAATCTAATTTTTCAAAAACTATACTTTCTAACTTCTCCAACAAAATTATAGTAGGTTCGTGATTTAAGGTGTTTACCGTGATATCGAACTTAGCTAGTGGGGTTTTAATTTAAGCCAATGGATATGATGAATCACGACGGATTAAAATACCAAACTCTTTCCCATGAGTTTAACTCACTTGGCAAGGGAGGCTGATGTTCGAACTCCAGACACCCCACTTATTCACTACCTTGTGAATTTTTCTAGACACGAATGCTTGACAAAAAAAAAATAAAAATACCAAACTCTTGTATTTCATCTCTTTCTATCAATTTTCTCTCATATAATTTCTCTCTCTAAAATCTCAGTGACCCGGCCGGATTCTCACGCCGCTATTGTCCTCTCCTCCTTCGATTCAACTCCAGATTCACCTTTAATCCATTCATTTCCATGCCAATTTCTCAATTCCACTTTTTCCAATGTATTGATTCTTATTAGGGATTTTCAGTTTTCAGTTTCATTCATAGTTTTGCATTCGCAACAATGAAGTTTCGTTACGCCATGGTTTGTTCATCGAACCAAAACAGAAGCATGGAAGCACACTTTCTTTTCAAAAGACAAGGGTTCGATGTATCCTCTTATGGAACAGGTACCCACGTTAAGCTCCCTGGTCCTTCCCTCAGAGAACCAAATGTCTATGAATTTGGAACTCCTTACAAATATATGCTTGACGAGCTTCGTAGAAAAGACCCTGAACTGTATCCTTTTCTTATTTGCATTTTTTATTACCCTTTTGATTTTTTAGCTGAAAATGAGTTTTAGGTTTTTTCTTAAGCATAAACGAGGTGCATTTACAATTTTGATTAGTTTATTGATGACCATTTTGATTTTTTTAGCTGATAATTAAATTTTAGATTTGTGAGGTTGTTTCTATCGAAAAAAGTTCCAATTTTGTTTGTTTGTTAAGTTAATTTATTTTTAGTAGAATTTCAGGTTTTTCTGATGAACAGATTTGTGTATATTTCATTAGGATTGGTGACGATAGGTTAGGATTGAATGCATAGTTTGGGGAACGTTGGTTTATAATCTATGAAGTTCTGGCACCGATAGCAGATACGCTATTGACATTAATTTGTTGGTAGGAAGATGTGTATTTTAGGTTTTAGTTTACTGAGGACCCTTTTGATTTTTTAGCTGAAAATGAAAATTTAGATTTGGGGGGTTGTTTCAAATGAAAAAAGTTTCAATTTTTATGTTTGTTGAATTAATTTTGTTTTAAAAGAATTTTAGGATTTTCTTTAGCATGAATGGCATGAAGCATGAACAGAATTGTGTGTTTCTCATAAAGGATTGAGGGTGATAGGTTAGGATTTAGTGAATAGTTTGGGAAAAGATGGTGTATAATCTATGAAGTACTGGTACATACACTGGACATATACTAAGACATCTGACACTGGTAGTAATTTGAGAATGACTCTGGTGGTAATTTGAGAATAGAATAATTGAGTTGTCAGTGTCGGACACCTAATTCACTTTCGATCAGAAATATTGGTGCTACATCGTGTATAATGTTTTTAATACTTGTTTGTTGTGTGAATGTATGAAAAAGAAAATGAAATTTTCAGTTTTTTTTTTTTTTTTATGATTTTTGTTTTCTCTTTATTTTAGCTGTTGTGCCTTTGATATGCTGGCAATTTTGTTGGACTGGTAATTTCTGATGATACTAAGAAATATTGGGGATTTTGTAATTGAGGATGAGGGGTTAGATTAGGAATGTAAAAGAGTGTTTTGCATCTGTTGTTGGACCTCTTGGAAATGCCATTTCAAATTCTTGTTTTGTATGGTGAAATGGATGTATCCTTAACAAGAGTGGAGCTACAAGCGAAATGGAATCCTGCCAATGCTTAAAAGGAATGCAGCTGTGAAATTGGCACCTCAAAGATGGCAAGAAAATGCTGCTGATGGCATATTTGATGTGGTAATTACGTTTGAAGAAAAAGTATTTGATATGGTTGTTGAAGGTAATTCCTTCTTGTCTTTTTTACTCCTTTTCTCTTTGATTGATCTAATTGCATGATGTTTAGAGCTGAGTGGCTTTTTAGAGAAAACTTCACTTTGCCAAACTTTTTATTCATCTTCACTTTACATTGTAGAGAAAACTCTTTGAGGAGCATGTTTCGGTTTAAAATTTTGACGTCTATCATTGCAAATATCTTTTCTTTTTCTCTCTGTTATATAACATGAACTAGCTGATTCAAAAAGAAGAAAAAAATTATCACATGAACTACATAGTTGCAATTGTTATGGTTGTTGATGATGATATGTTTGTTTAAATTATTAATCAGTAGCAAGATACATAGGTTTCTGTAATGAATCAAGACAGGCCTAAGAAAATAGATTAGGCCCAAGTAGCTAAGGACTATGATGAGTTATTAGCATTTTATATCTTAGTGGATGAGTCATATCATGTTCTAGAAGGATCTAGAGAGATCCATTATGATGACTCATTAGTTAAGTTGTTAGAATGCTGATGTTAGAAATAAGTGATTGGTCATTGTAATGATTATCAAGCAAAATGAATGAAGTTAATGTTTAGAGTAGTTAGTTATGGTTTTATTCTCTCTTTTGGTTGTTCATAATTCCTTAAAAAAATAAAAAATTGTTCATAACAGTTTCTCACAAAAATCAGAGTTGTGCACACTTGATTACACAATGCTTCATTTTTTTATTTTTATTTTTTTATCTTTGGTAGAAACTACTATTTTAGCTTTTAACAGAACATGTGTTTGGAGTCACAAGTCACAACTTTGCAAGGAGGTGCAAATATCATTTCTTTTTCTCTCTGTTATATCACATTGATAGCAGATTTGCATATATAATCTATGTTTCTGTTCAGTCATATTAATAGTAGTGTACTATTTTTTGGGTTTCATATACAGTACTTTCGTGGTAGTTTGCTGATGGCTTTGTTCTACTCTTTATGATTTTACTATTTAAGTTATTGGTTGAAAGTATTTTTTTTTTCAGACAAAAAGTTAAGGGCAAGATACATAGGTTTCTCTGGAATGATTTCTGTACACTTGATTACTTGATGTTTCATACTTTTTAGAGTTTAACTATATTTTTTTTATCTTTGGTGAAACTACAATGAATTGAAATTTAGTAATTTCTGAAACTGATAATTTACTTTTGATGTTTGCATTGAGTAGATCTCCATAACAGAGACCATGTTTTATTGAAAACGGTATTGATAGTCAATTTGGAGGTCAAAGATAACCACGAGGAAGCCGCCATAGGAGCAAGACAGACTTTAGATTTTTGTCAGGAGGTTTGTCGCTCACAGATTTCATTTGTATTCATATACGTGCAATACTTATTTTCTAAGATGATTTGAACATAGATACTAATGCTGGTATGACAAACTTTAACTGCTCTATTAGAGTTATATATATTTTATTTTGGAGATGAACTCCTGTTTTAATATCTTATGGACAGATTGAAGCTGTTGAATCATGGGAGGAGTCCATTGATGATGTTATTGCTAGTTTTGAGAAACAACATCGCCGGAAGCTTTTGTACAACATCTCCTTCTACTAAAATTATACAACTTTTCCTATGAAATTTTGTTTCAAAAAACTAATGTAATAGTCGTTATGCATTGAAATTTATTCGGCTTAAACTACCAAATGCATATATAGTTAGTTGTCTGGATTGGAACTTCTAGTAATTCATCAAGTATGTCCACCATATTGAGTTGGTGTTTACTTTCAAACTATCTTATTGATTTGGAGTTTAGTTGAGGTTTAGCTGATGTTTAGGTACGATATATTGTGTTTAGTTTAGGCTTTGCCTCTAGGCATGTTTAATGAATAAATATTTAAATTGTTCGTATGTAGGATTGTGCTATGTGATTACTGCCAAAGTGATATTGTGTTGCCCAACTCAAGTTTCAAATTATTTAAAATATTGGAATTGTCTAATTAATTTGTCTTCAAAATGTGTAAATGAGTCGAGCTATTCGTGAATTATTTGATTTTCAATCGTTAAATTTGTTTGTTTGTTTAGTTAAATTAAATAAATAAATCCAAGCTTGAGATTAAGATCAATTATTTAAATGGGTCAACCTTAAATTTTATAAGAAAACATGTTTATTCAACAATATATTATTTAAATGAGTTGAGTTTGTGAGTTGATTTTACTTGAATAAAACGAGTTGAGATAAAACTCGAGTCCGACAACCTTGGTGCTAAGTGGTAACTATTAACCAAAGTGAGTTTTTTTTGCCCACACAAGTCTCAAATTGTTGATAGTGTTGGACATTGTCCATTAAGTTGTCTTCAAAATGTGTAAATGAGTTGAGCTCTTTATATGCTCGACATTTAAGCTTTGTTTGAGAGTTTGGACAAGAAAGGAGACGAGTGTTTCGGGCGAAGGGAAGTAGAGGAAAAAGTTGATATTTTTTTTCACTCATTTTGAGTGTGTTTTTGTAAAGAAGATAAATAAATACCTGTGAATAATATTTTTTCGTCAAAAAAAATATCTTCAATATTAAGAGTATTATAATAAACTAAATCCTAATCAACTCTAATAAACGAATCAAATTTATATATTGTAACACTTTGGTAACGATCCATGCACTAAGTCTCTAAAAGAGATTGCCCAATGATCAAGTAGTTTTTTTTGGCTATAATCAACCTGCACGCCAGGATGGAGTTTTAGCAATGGTGGAGGGATTCAAGGGTTTTCATCATAGAGAAGTATTTGAGGACTTTTTTTCTTTTTGAGGGAAAGTATCTGAGGACTTGAAACTTAAAGTCAACAAGGAGTTGAGGTTTCTACAAAATGGAGTGTTCAAGTGAAAAGAAAAATGTTGAGGTGAATATTAGTGCATGTTGAGGTGGGGATCATCCACCAGGAGAAGGGTTTGTTTGCAATTTTAAAAAAATCATTAAAATTTGAACTTTTAGATCAAATTAAAATAACAATTAAAAGGGATAGATAAATTCATACATTCCACTTCCAGCAAAGACCACCTTAACCGTAAACAGACTCTTTGACCTAAGAACATTAGGACCACAATAATAATTATTAGCAGTCTTAGTCTCTTGGAAGGGACACGTATGGTAGGAAAACTGAATGAAAATCACATGTATATGTTGAAGCCAAGTAAGAGATTGAGCCCACTTAGGTTTTTTTGCAACTTTATCAAAGGTCAATCAATAGAAAAACATGGAATGCATTCCTTCAAATGCATTTTATTATTTCATGCTCATCTACAAGCTGGGACCCAAGAATCGACTCTTGTACATGTGAGATTGTTTTTTCACTTTCTTAAGCGTGAGAAAGCAATGGTGATAAGTTGAAAGCTGCGGGAACTAAGGTTGATTACTAGAGGGACCATATTGCACATGACAGGGGGTAAATCTCACTATCTTGTGGCCCCTAAATTCATGTCAATGTAGGGTTCTTTTCACCTTCTCCCTCGGTGCAAATGCATGCATCCACCCAATATTGGACCCAACCCAATTACGAAAAATTGGAGAATCTTGAATTGTACAATTATGTGCCTGGTGAACATAAAATGGTCCAACATGATATATTGTCTAGAATATTTTTCTTGATATTTTCCTTGTATATTTATATTTCATATGTTTTCTTTTTCTTTTTGAATTTTTTTATTTATGTATGTCTAAATTATCTTCAATTCATCACCCAATTTTACTTTTATTATATTAATCATAATTAACTAGGTGTACAATTTAAGGTAGATAGCTTTAGTGAGAGAAACTTCAACTTCTCTCTAAACTTTTTTTCTTCTTGATCATCAAGGAGGGGGTGGTTTTAGGTCATTCTTTGACCTAAAATCACCCCTCTACATATTTTTTTTCTCTTTTCTTTCAATTTAAATAAGTGATTTTCACATATATAGTTTTTCCTTTTGGGTTTTTTGTGATTTCGTCGTCTAAGTGCGACGTTGTGTTGTTCGTATCTTGTGCGGCGTTTGATTTGCGTCTTGTCGCGGTGTTCGTTTAGTTCTTGTTGAAGATCTACATCAATCAATTACAAATTCAATCAATGATTTGGACATCAACGTTGCAGATCCAGAAACATGAGTATTTCGATGACTTAAATTTTATCATATTATTTGTAGGCATTTTGCCGTTGTATGCTGTTAACATGGCTGCTGTGAGTTTGTTCGCAAATTCACCCTTTACGTTTTTAGCTATGTTTATATTTGATATATTTTATCAATTTGAAAATGAATAAATATCATTTTGGTTTTGTAAAAAAACTAGGTGTACAGCTTGGCTCTATCCTGGTGAGTAAAAGTGAAGTAATGACAATTCGACAACGTCAAAAGGGTTACCAGTGCCTTAACTTTTCAACTTTCTCGGAAAACCTGGGTCATTTTCATTAAAAAATGATTGAGTTCAAGTGCCAAGTTAAAAAATGATTGAGTTTCAAGTGTCAAATTCATTTATTTGTTAGGTAACTTTTTTCACTTACCTTTATAGAAAGTGGAACTCTTCCCACACTCCTAACAAACTCCACATACAGAATGGTTACCGGTGAGGGACCTTTTTGAAAAGGAAATTAGAGCCATGAAGTTTTGACAACGGATCTTCTTCTTTTCTTATGTCTCTCTTTCTCTACTACAAAATATAAGGGGTTGAAAAGTAGTGGGGGAGCCTGATAAAAAATTTGGGTGGCCGTTATCAAAATAAACAAAAAAATTGGATTATGTTAACTAGTACTTTAAAGGCACTTGTTAAGGAAGCAAAAAATGGTAAATTTGCATCGAATTCAACAATTTTTTAATTTTTAAAAAGTCAAATCTATCATTTTTAACCATTTTCCAATACAACATTTCTAAATTTATATTCTTAACCAATGCCTTGAGGGCACTCTTTAGTATTTTCCAAAAAATTTAAACCATATTGCATAAAACACATTTAAGTTGTAATAAAACAAAAGTCGATCATTCAAAATTTAAACTACATAATACTCCCTCCGTCCCTTAATATAACCCCCCTTTTGTTTTTTTTTTGTCCTTAAATATAACCCCCTTTTCAAATTACAACACACATTAATTATTTTTTTCTATATATACCCTTATTTAATACTACTACTAATTCTAAAATTACAATAAATTGACTTTTCACATTATCTCTTTAATGAGGGTAATTTTGTAAAATTGTACTATAAAACAGACACATTAACTACACCAACAACATTTCTTAAGAAATGTGAAAAAAGCAAAGGGGGGTTATATTAAGGGACGGAGGGAGTATATAAATACGCCGTTTGGTCTGAGCTTATGTAAATAAATAAGCTTTTATTTTAATTTATAGGTGCACAATAACGAAAACTGTATCTTCATAAACGGTTTTATATAAGCTCCAAAATAAGCTAATCCAAACGGGTCCAAAGTCGATCATTAAATACTTAAAGTGACACTTTACGCTTTCCGAGTGAATTGAAATCATCAATAATCGACTCGGAACTAATATATGTACTAATTCCCCTTTCAATAAAAACTGACATGTTATCCGCTAGAAACTCAGGTTCCATCTTGTTTCTCAATTTAACAACATATAATAAACAAAAATGATTGAAGTTGGCAAAGGAAACAAAGTTAAGTGTGCTAGACAAGAAAAATGGGTTTATTAAGGTGCATTTACAATTCTGCCAAATTAATTCTGCTGCATTCTAGGATATAAAAAAAAAAAAATTAAGATGGGGTGGCAGTGGCTCCCCCTTGCCACCCCCACGGTTCCGCCAGTGGAGAAAAGTGAGAAGGTGATTTAAAAATTTATAATGTTAGGGAGTCATAGGGTGCACCAGAGCAACAACGAATATTAATGCTTGAAGATTGTAAGAGGGATATACCAGATTGTTGTGTAGTAAACGTGATTAAGAAGTGGAACAATTGTTAAAAAAGTTTAAGTTAAACACTTTATAATTGAGTAGATCCGTAGACTCATTGTCATGAACTTTTGGATAAAAGTTTGATATCTCGATTGCTTTTCCTTAACGTGGGTGGTCCCTCGTGACCCAACACAAATCTCCATCTTAAATATTAAATATGACATCATTTTTATATATCAAATATTTAATCGATCAATATAGTTGATGTGAGAGATGAATACTTAACTATTAAGAGAAATATAAGAGAGGTTGGAGATATTAGGATCAACAGCACTTAAGTCTAAAAAAATTACAACTTCAATAACCTTTGGTGTTTGTTGTTGATATAGTGATAATTGCCATTAACAACCTCACCCGTATATGCTTAAAAAAAATAAAAAATCACCTGTATATGGTGATTGGTAAATTATTTTGATAAAAATTGGGTTAAATCAAGTCCATTTCATGAATGATCCTCGTGTCAAATTATATCAATCCTGATTCGATGCATGTAAAGTCATAAAACTATAGAGCACGTAACAGAACATGTCTGCGACATTTTGCCAAGGAAATCCCAAGCTAGTAAAGCTAAACAATGGAACTCACCATTCCAATATATATATATATCAAACTGTCAACTATATTCCCCATTTTCCTCCTGCAAATGAGGATTGATATTTGATAGTCACACATGTTCCTGCTAATTGGCTCGTGCTGATAACAATGAGTCACCCAACTTAACCCATGCTTAATCTCTTTTCAGTCCCAATAACTTTGCTATACTCGACTCTATTAAATCATTTTCCTTATTGCGCCACTTCTGCTCCCCACATTTTAAAGCTCTATGGTGCTGACACCCCTATTATATAGTACATATACTATATAGATAGATGCTACAAGCCCACGAAGCCACAATGCAAAAAATATATACATCATAAAACAAACGACTGAAAATAGAATAATATTTTTAACATGAGAGTCTTCCTTTTGGTTCACAAAATATGTGGTGTGGTGCTAGATTTCCTCATCTTTATGGATTGACATATCATGATTAAAGGTGTTTTACGTAACATTCCTAACTAAATTATATGTGTATTTGGTTTTGTGCGCTAATAATTGGTTTTGAGTAAAATATATATATATTTTTTTGGTACAAGTTTTAAGTAAATTAATTACGTAAAATTGATTCCATTTAAAAGGGAATTGAAGGTAAAAAATTTTATGATTAAATACATTCATATAAAAGTGAGTTTAACAATAAATTTGAATATAAATCAATTCTATAAACAAAAGTTACAAATTCCATTTTCATGTTAGAATCATTCTACACTTCCAAAATCAATTTTGACCCCTCTAGTAGAACCAAACATACTTTATATGAGCTGTTAGAATAGATTTTCTCAGGTGAGAATCTCTTCTATTTTCTCTTGAGAAAAGATACTCCTTTTAAACATATCCTTTTGTTATTATTTTTATGATTAGATTTCACTGGACTCTTGTATGGTTGCATACAGGTTGAAGTAGAGCTGGTCAGATTTTGTGGGAGTTAGAGTCTTGGAGAAGGGGACGTCATAAGGTGCATTAGATGGGAGGAGTCAGCTCAGTTTGAATTATTAGAGGTTATAGTGACTTTTACAAAATCTCAATTGAAGAAACTTAATAACGGAGAAAGTAGTACTTTGAAAATATCATCCTATAAGTAACTTTATATATGAAGGTAAGAATGAAAAGATTGCCAACTAAACCATGTTTGGACCAGTATACTATAACGGCACACGAAGTCTTAGACTAACAGAAGACAAAGGAAAAATAAATTAAGGGAATTTGTAAAAAAATTAAGGCTGATCCATGGTTTGGGGGTACTCTTCACCCAAGAATGATCCAACGGTTTTTATTGAGAAAAAAAAAGGTTAAAAAAGCTTTTGTAAAAACTTATAAAAAGCACATGAGGTATCACTTATAATAAAGATAAGATTGCTTATGTAAAATAAGAAAATAAAGATAAGACATAAAATAAGTTTATAAAAAGCAACGTTACTCATAGAGGTGTCAAATGGGCTGACCCGACTACATAAATGGGTCAGCCCGACCCGACTCAATTATAATTGGGCCGCATATTCTAAGCACGGTCCGGCCTGTGTGGCCCAGCCCGGCCCGTTTATTTTTTTACTTTTGAAATTTATTCATTATTTTTTATATATATTTTATATATTAGTCACTCACCATTATTTTTTTTGCTAAAATATGATTGGATGGACATAAAAGTGTAAGTAATTTTTACATTAATATTGAATAATAATGAAACTCTAGATTATTCATTCAATTAAATCAAATTAATAGTTTATAAACTTTAAAATTTTAAAACTTTAAGCTAAATTCATTCCTTTTTATTAAGTTTATTTATTTAAATATTTTTTTTATTGATAAATTTTAAAATAGTTGATAATTTGTTTCAAAA
This sequence comes from Medicago lupulina, assembly GCA_958299785.1. Classification (NCBI taxonomy): domain Eukaryota; kingdom Viridiplantae; phylum Streptophyta; class Magnoliopsida; order Fabales; family Fabaceae; genus Medicago; species Medicago lupulina. The sequence goes on along the minus strand of OY283142.1, from coordinate 11,015,395 downwards.
ATATACTATTTATTTTTTTAAAAAATCAAATTAAATAGTAATAATGGGCCGGCCCAAAGCCCAATGGGCCAGTCTAGCCCAACCCAATTTTTTGTATGGGTCAAAAAAGCCCGAGCTTGTTTTTGGGCTAGTTTTTTAGGCCTGGCCCGACCCAAACAGGTGGGTTAATGGGCCGGCCCGTTAATCCGGCCCATTTTTGACATCTCTAGTTACTCACATTAGAAATCAATTTTATAAAGATGATTTAGACCCAATTATAAAACATAATACGTTAACAAAGTCTATTAATTCGGATCACATATTATTTATATCAATGCATCAAGTCTAATAGTTCTGGTGGAAAGGGGTGCATCCTGAAAAACTTAAGATCTACCTAAAATGAAGATAAGACTTGAAATAAGATTTTAAAATTGTACCACTTACTTACAAGTCACAATGCATCAAGTCTAAAGTTTTTGCAGCATGAAGAAGCTCAGTAAGGAGGGGTAGATTGAGATAAACCTAAATTTTGCATACATTAAAGATAAGAACTAAAATAAAGTTTTAAAGATTGTATCTCTTAGCTTACAAGTCATTTGGACCAATTTATTGTTGGTAGTTGTAATTTATTTTCTAATTGGAATGTATTAGGGAAATGAAGGCAAAAGGTTAAAGATAGTGAAGGGGAGAAAGAGGGAAAGAAAATGGACAAGGATACTTTAAAGTACGTAATTTCCTTTAAAAAGTAAAGTCAATAACATCAACAACAATAGATAAAAAAATAATTGATTTTTTTAAGGTAGCAATAATTGATATTCAAGATAAATAATCAACAATTACGACATCAGTGATTGATTTTCTTACCATCCGCTTTAGACGACCATATAGGAAGAGAATATCTCTCACTCAAATTTATTTTTTCATATAAAGAATGCTTGATCTTAGCCAAAAAATCAAGAAAGGTAAGCATATAAAGGATACAAAAGATTCATATTAAAACCTAAAATAATTCATATTTCCAAGAAAAAAAAGAGCAAAAGAATTCAACGGCCATTCGAATAAATTAAATATTTAAAAAAAAAATTAAAGTAAGAAAACGTTTGATTCTGAATATTTTTATCGAATATTGGTGCATGCTAGAATATGTAACTGGGGAAATTTTATCATCTGTAGCCACAGAAATGAATTTCTATCTGAAAATAGACGTATATACAAAAATTGATTGAAAAGTTTAATAAGTCAATAATTAATAATAATTCTTCCTCTCAAAAAAATAATAAAAATAATTCTTATTTAATTTTATATAATAATGTCTAGCTCAATTATTTAGATGTCTAGCTCAATTATAAAGATTAACATGCTTACATCATACAGGAGCACGACCTTTCTGTTGATTATAAACAATAAAAAAACAGAATGCATGCATGGACGGCAGATTTCACTAGTCCAATTTCTTAAAGTTGGCATCAACATCAAACAACATCAACGAACTATTTAATTGATTTTCTTTCACAAATCACATGTCAGTTCAGTCATCATATACGATTTAAAATTTCCACACATGTGAAGTATTCCATCACGAACCACATACTTAAAATCATGTTAGGTTTTTCTATATTTTTTTAAAAAAATATTGTTTTAAAATATGATTAGGTGGTATTGAAATGTCGATCGACGTGGACGTAAAATTGCTTTTTAAAGTGTCTGCATTCTTTAAAATGTTAAATTTAAATACCACTAGAGGAAAAGATATATGGTCAAGCAATTAATTAAATATCATAAGTATAAAAGAACGAAAAATGCAATTAACTATATATATATATATGTGTGTGTTTGTTAAAATGGGATGGCTGGAGTATTGTCAAGACCTCCTCCATAAAAATTTCAAATAATATATTTTAAAAAATAAATAAAAAATCAAATAATATCGGTCAAAACCACTAAACATGTTTAATATTTGAGTGGTTATAATATAACTTATAAGTTATCGAAAAAGTTTATGAGTATACTTTTTGAAAACTTGTTTGCCTTTTCATTTAACAGTCTCTAGTTAAGTTCTTTGTACACATGCAAAATTTTAAACCCTTGCAGCGACCTGGGGAAAAAAATGAAAGCGTGGTTGATAAAAACGGCTACAGACTATTTATCTGCATGAATTATATTGGTCAATCATTTCTGAAGATCACTTTGCTATAGAAAACACATCCTTGGTAAGGCCATAGAAAGTATTTTGTCCATTTTAGTCCAATTACAATTGAATTTTCATTTTCAAATCTAAGATTCATATGCAAACATAAATGAAGACCATAAATTTAAAGACTCAAGCCGATATAAAAACAAAAGGCTTAATACATTATTTGGTCTATTAACTTATTTTATGTTTTCAATTTGGTTCTCTAACTATAAAGTGTCTCAATTTGGTCTCATAAATCTTACACCGTTTACTATTTTGGTCCTCTCTGTTAGTTTTTGACATCAAATTTCTAAGGTGAATCATATTTAAAGGTGGTCCACCATAAACCTTATTAAAATTTTAAATTTTAACCCTTTGATTTTTCTTTAAAAAAGAATCGTTGGATCATGTAAGGTCTATTGTATTTTACTATGAACCACTAACGCAACCACTAACACCTAATACTTTTCATACTTTTCTTCATATTCTTCTCTCATCTTATTTCAGACTTTTATCTGTGGTTTGTTCTTCACTTGGATTGGAAAATTATTCACTACTATTTCACGTAGCCTCCTTCAAAATCTGCGATTCCTTCCGAACCTTAGCTTCTTCATCGAATAATCACTATCACTGCCGCATCCTCCGTCGTCGTCATTCATGCTGCCTCCTCTTTTCATTTTCATTGTCGATTGAGGCGGTTGTCGCCGCCGTAAACGGTCGTGGTGAGAAACGACCTCGTTTCAGTACTCATATATGTGGCGTGATGTGCTTTGAGTTTTTTGTTGGTAACCGTGTGATTAATAGCAACATTGATTTTATTGTTTTTGGCACAAGCGATGTTAAAATGAATTTAAGAAAAACTGGATTTTTGTGAATTTAAGTTTCAATTACAGAAGGGGTCTAGGTTTTTGGAAGGAAAAAAAATCTGGAAAAAGTTAATGAAGATATGAGGAAGAAAAAGAGAGAAGACATGAAAAGTGAAAAAATTAGATTTTGTCGGTTCACTGTTAAATATAATAGACATGCAAATTAAATGGTCAAAATCATATTTAAAATTCTAGACATTAACAAACCAACGGAGAAGACCACATAACTTATGGAACCAAATTGAGATACTTTATTACTAGAGGACCAAAATGAAAACAAAAAATAAATTAAAGATTAAATTAAGCAAATCCATAAACAAAATGACATGAAAAAGAAATAAAGAACCAAATTATCACACGAAATTAACTTAAGGAACCGGTGCAATAATTTTACCAATTTATATATACTTGACAACAAAACATTAATTTTTTTTAGCTAAATCAATAATTACTGCAAGCAAAAAGTATTGCTATGCTTTGAAATATTGTATCATCGCAAAAAGTATTGTTATTGTTTGAAATATTGTATCATCCATACATATCTAATGCTCTCCTATACTCCATTATCGTCTCCTCCGTGAGCTCCAACGCCTTAAACACGTTCGTTTGCTCAGGCTCTTGCAAACTTATGATTCACGCCTCTCAACTTCCAACTTTGTGCCTCACAAGGTGAATACCGTGAGCATAACAGTTTTGCAAGATAAGTTTCTTCAAGGCATTGTCAACTGCAAGAACGATCTCTACGGTAGACTAATCATAAGTTAAGACCGTAAAACCTCTTACTTCCTTTTGGAACACTATGCGTGTCTGTGTGTGATTTTTTTATATTTTATATAGAAACCTGAAATCGAAGAACTTACACACAACATTAACACACAACACTAATGTTTATAAATTAGAAGTATGACTCCCAAGGGTGTGTCCTTAAGGGTACACACTATTGTAAACGGGTGATGACACACTCAACATGACCAGTTACCACCAAATGTGCTGCCACTGTTTTCATCCGTCTAGCCGCACCTAGCCTGGGCCTAGGTTAAGTGGTGTAATTTTTTTAATGATCTTAAATATTAAATAAATTGATTTTTTTTTTTGAAATTTTTGGTTTCGGTACATGTCATGGTTGCATAAGCGTTTGGCATATGTCAATGCATGTTGACACACATGCATGCTCACGCCCTCCCATAGTCAACTCTCAATCCATGTGCTCCAAAACATAGGAACTTTCGTGTTTTCTTTCTTCTCGCTCTTAATTTCTCCTCGACGCACTTTCGAGCCATCTTCTTCCTCTTTCTTTCAATCCTGTAAAAAAGTCCCTTCGCAAGTTAGAGTGGTCTTGTTTTGTATCGAGTGGTCTAATAGAGGGTGTAGTTCTAGAACAGATCCTACAGTGGAGTAGAAATCTGATACAATTGCAATTAGGTTTTTTTTTTAGGACGACGTAGTTGATTGTGTGGCTGTACGTTTTTGAGCAGTTCGATGAAATTTCTTAAAGAGAGTGACCTAGTCTGCGACTCATTCTCGTAATTTTATCGGTAGTTTAAATATTGTTTTAACTAATTTTAATACGTTTTCAACAATTTACTATGTTCTCAACTATAACAAATCGTTCAATTTAAAAGGAATCACTTTAAAAGAAGAAGAAAAAAAGAAGTTGTTTTTCTTAGCATGTGTTTGGTTGTGTTGTGAGGATAATTGATTTTGTAGAGTTGATTTGGGTTAAACTTAATTTGGACTAAAAGTGGTTTGTGTTTGGATACATTTATGTAAAAATTAGTTGAACTTTAAATATGTGTGTGAGAATCAATTCTAGAATTAAAATCTACAAATTTTAGCTTCACAAAGAATCAAATCTACTCAACAACAACCAAACATGTTAAAATCAATTTTACACCTTCAGAATCAATTTTAATCCCTCTAGAAATGGAAAAAAAAATACACTTAATAAAGATGAAAGGTTGCTAGTATTTTGATGGACAATATCCATGTAGTTCTTGAGACGCATGAACAACCACAGAAGGATAGAAAGGCCACAAAAATATTCATAAAATAAAGACGAACACCTTAATAAAAAATTTATTCTACTTAAAAACCTATATTAAAATGACTATCTCTCATTAATTGACGGATTGAAATTAGGTTGCACAATAGTATTTTTTAAAAAAAAATAAAAGATGCTAGCCAACGCAAAAACATTAGAAAAAGATGAAAAGTGCAAAAATGGAGGGGACTAGGCCAATATAAATAAATAAAAAGAGATAAAAGAAATAATTGTAGGTACCATGTTATAGGTACTGTCTTTTTTTGAAAGACCATGTTATAATTATTATTTTCCCTAAAAGAATGTTATAACTTTGTACACGTTATTGTTATGCGATCTATGGTGATTATAATTAATTTTTCCTCGAAAAATTTGTTGCACTTGCACATATTTGCACATGTAGTGTACTATGTTAGTATATTTTTTTTAACTAGCCTAAAATTATTTTACACATACTTCAGTCACGTGTTGTTTCGTCAATTGATAATATTAGGAAAAATGATCATTGTTGCCTTAAAATACTAGTTAACAAAGTTAAATATAATATGAATTTCTTTAAATTTGTATAGTCAAAGTTTAAAAAATGTTACGAATATAAATTAATTGGCTTAAAAATAAGAGTAAACTAATTAAACTTTTTTTTCTCTCTAAAAGATAGATAGCGTATACAATATTAAACAGAATAAAACATGAGATGCTTCCAAAACTGCAGGCTCCTCCTACAGTGGTTGTATCATCTCTTTGAAATAAAGATGTTCCTCTTAAGGTCATGCTGTTTGCTTAACGTCTGTTTCGAGATAGATTGCCTATAAAGAATAATCTTATTCGTCGTGGTGTTATTGCTAATGAATTTCAATTGTGTGTTTGTGGATGCGGTTCTCATGAAACTTCTTTGCATTTATTTTTACATTGTAATATTTTTTTTGTCTGTTTGGCATTTTATTTATCTTTGGATGGACATTTCGTCGGTCACTTCGCTTGTTGTATCAGACCATTTTAATCAGTTCACTTCAGGTGGTGTCGGCACTAAGGCGAGACAATCGATTTTACAGGTTCTTTGGTTTGCAACTGTGTGGAAAATTTGGAAAGAAAGAAATAACAGATTATTCAATGACAAAGAATGCTTAATTTTGCAGGTGGGTTATAAGACTAAGTCACTCCCATTCATGTGGTTGAAGGCGAAGTTTATTTCTCTTCTCTTCAATTTTCATGGTTGATGGCGGAATCTGTTCACTATTCTGAGCATAAACTAAATAGTATTTCCTTTCTTGTCTTCATTGCTTAATTGCTCTACTTTGCAAATATTGGTTTGACCCCATTGTTTTTCCTTGTATTAGAGATGACATTTTGTTGTGGGAATATATTTTATTTTAGCCTCTTCAAAACTATAAAATAACGGTTGTTTATTTTATTTTATTTGAAATGAAAGGAGAAAAAATTAAGAATAAGCTCCCACTCTCTGTCTGACAAAAAAGCAAGAAATGGAAACAAAGTAAAAAACATAAATGTATATTTTGGCGGATCTTATCTGTTGCTGTTAGACCCCTGCCAGCCCGGCCTTTTGATTGGGTCTCGAGCCTGCCACGAGCGTTTTCTCCTCTCTTTCCTTTTTTTTTAAAAAAACTATCCTAATTACAAATATTTTTATTTTATTTAAATAAAAAAGAAAAATAATTTGGATATATATGAGTTTTACGGGCGGGTATATGATTGTGTTGATGAAAGAAAGAAAGAAAGAAGTTTAGAAGTTAGAAGCACTAGTGAAAAAAAGTCACAATCAAAAAACAGAACATAGAAAGTGTATTGTGTGTGTGAGTGTGAGAGAAAACTGAAAAAAGTGAAAGATGAAGAGAGAGCATAAGCAACATGAGCATGAAGAGATGAGTAGTGGGAGTGGTAAATCAGGTGTTTGTTGGGAAGACGACGGTGGTGGTATGGATGAACTCTTAGCTGTAGTTGGTTACAAAGTGAAATCTTCAGACATGGCTGAAGTTGCTCAAAAACTTGAACAACTTGAACAAGCCATGATGGGTAATAATAATTTCCATGACCATGATGAATCCACCATCGCTCAACATCTTTCAAACGACACCGTTCATTACAATCCCGCTGATATCTCTAACTGGCTTCAAACTATGCTTTCCAATTTTGACCCTCAACCTAATAACCCTTCTGTTAACTCCGACGATAACGACCTTAACGCCATTCCTGGTAAAGCCATCTACGCCGTCAACACTCCGTTAGAAGATTCTCTTCCTTCTCGGAAAAGAATCAAACGAAATGAATCTGTTACCGAGTCAACAACTCGTCCTGTAATGGTGGTTGAAACACAAGAGAAAGGGATTCGTCTTGTTCATAGTTTGATGGCTTGTGCTGAAGCTGTTGAACAGAATAATCTAACGGTGGCGGAGGCTTTGGTGAAACAGATCGGATACTTAGCGGTATCACAAGAAGGCGCTATGAGAAAAGTTGCTACTTATTTTGCTGAAGGTTTAGCAAGAAGAATCTATGGTGTGTTTCCACAGCATTCTGTATCTGATTCGCTTCAAATCCATTTCTATGAAACTTGTCCTAATCTAAAATTCGCACACTTCACTGCGAATCAAGCAATACTCGAAGCTTTTCAAGGGAAATCTCGTGTTCATGTGATTGATTTCTCGATTAATCAAGGGATGCAGTGGCCGGCGCTTATGCAGGCTCTTGCTTTACGTCCTGGTGGTCCTCCTGCTTTTCGGTTGACCGGAATCGGACCTCCGGCGTCGGATAACTCCGATCATCTTCAACAAGTTGGTTGGAGGCTTGCTCAGTTTGCGCAAACGATTCATGTTCAGTTTGAGTATCGTGGTTTTGTTGCTAATAGTTTAGCTGATCTCGATGCTTCGATGCTTGAACTCCGGTCACCGGAAACGGAATCTGTTGCGGTTAACTCTGTTTTTGACCTTCATAAACTTAACGCGCGTCCCGGCGCGTTGGAGAAAGTGTTTTCTGTTATTCGTCAGATTCGACCGGAGATTGTCACCGTTGTTGAACAAGAAGCAAATCACAACGGACCGGCTTTTCTAGACCGGTTCACTGAGTCACTTCACTATTATTCAACTCTGTTTGACTCGCTGGAAGGTTCATCGGTTGAACCGCAAGATAAAGCTATGTCAGAGGTTTATCTAGGGAAGCAAATCTGCAACTTGGTGGCGTGTGAAGGAACGGACCGGGTTGAACGTCATGAGACACTGAACCAGTGGAGGAACCGGTTTAATTCGGCTGGATTCTCTCCGGTTCATTTGGGATCTAACGCGTTCAAACAAGCGAGTATGTTGTTAGCACTTTTCGCCGGTGGGGATGGTTACAAGGTGGAAGAGAATGATGGGTGTCTTATGCTTGGTTGGCACACTAGGCCTTTGATTGCAACTTCAGCTTGGAAACTCGCCGCCTCTAACTCAGTGGTGGTTTCACACTGAGTCAACTCGTTCCTTTTTTGCATTTTTGCACATTGCACACAACCCCTTTTTTTGGATAAAAAAAAAAAAAGAAAAATTAATTATTTCATACCCACCAAAAAAAGGGTTGTGGGGTTGAGTGGACAATGTGCAATTGTGCCTTGCTGAGCTGTGAGCACTGATTGCTGCCTGAGACAAGAGACCCACCATTGTCCATTCTCTCTTTCTCTCTGTTAGTTTACTTTTTTTCTGGCTTAGGACTTTCTCTGTTCATTGTTTTTTAACCTTTGGGTTGGAAATGGAATCTCTTGTAATTTTTCAGGGTTGGAATCAAATGGGTTAATGTGTATTTATTTTATGTTTTGACATATGTAGCTTGCTGCTGGTGGTAATAATAAATAGAATCTTCTTTCATTTTAATTGAACAAAATTGATTATTATTAAATTAACTAGTTCTACTAGTGATTTTGATTTTGATGAATGGGATTAGTATTGGTGTATGACTATGAGCTATCATTGTCAAATTAAGAATGATGGTAGCTTCTGTCTGGTCATGGAGCCAGCTTTGATGACAGAATTGGTATGAAAGTGAAGTTACCAAAGGGAGAATCAATTGCCAGCTGCTTTGCATTTTAGCATAGATAAAGCAGCTTGCCTTGTGTGGAATACTTTCAAGAGTTGAGTTTTACATACAGGAGCATCCAAATGGATGGAACTGTAACTGCAATGCTTGTTTATGCATAATAACAAAATTACTGCTATATCAATCCTATCTCTTATTTATGTCAGAAACACCACAGTCTTAAGAAAGGGAACAAAAGTGGTGATAGGGATCACTTTAGTAGTGTCATGATCCATCTTTTTAGTGTTACTATTCCCCTTTAACGTTTCATTTTCAACAGTTATTTCTATTGTTTTGTTTCTTTTCCATTTTCAAGTTTCATTTTTTTTTTACTACCCTTTGCTGCCTAAATTTTTACTGGGTTTACTACCACCCAGATTATCTGATTTTTAGTTTTTTTGAAGAGGATGAAATCTGATTTGTTGGACCAATCTAGTGAAATTTTAATACTTTTTTTTTTAGTTCTAATCACTGTGGGTCTGAGAGCATCTTAAATGAAGCATCATTCATACACAGATCAAACTGGTCAAACCAAGAATCAAAACTTCAATTGACTTGCTCTTTTATTGACTTGGTGATAACTTTGATTGTACCAACAACTACAGCAAATTAGTAAATTATTGGTGTCTTCAGGAATCTCAAGTTCCTGAGATCCTCTGGCAGAGGAAACCTGCAATGTTTCCCCCTGGTGATCTCTTTGTTACCCTTGAATGTCCCCTTCTCTATTATTTTAATTGATTTTTCTCATTTCTAAACATGAAATCGTGAACACTCTGTCTAGTGCAGATACATCTTCAATTTCCTATGTTATACTCTATATTATTTTTATCAATAGACTATAGTTGTATTAATCAGCAACACAAACACTAACAAGTGACTGGGCCAATCTTATGTGCAGACTGTTATAAATTTTTGATTTCTTGATATCTCTTCTGTTTAGTAACGTGATTGATCAGTTGTTCTGGTATAACACCTAGTTGATCAGGCACTCAGGAGGATTAATGCCATTAACAATTGGAATAAATTAAATAGTACTAGGAATATTATTGGTTTATTCTTAAAATGCTCCTAATTAACAAATGAGAATACAAATGTCAATTTCGCTGTCAATTTTTATAATACAAACTACAAATTCATTATAAGCAGGGAAATTTTAAAAAACTAACAATTGTTGAGTGAGACAACAACCACAAATTGCATTGCAATTAGATGACACACTACTCCATGCTCAGCAACAATCATATGAGCCCAAAGAGAATGCCTCATCAGCATTTGTCAACTTATAAGAGGGTCATTTTAATTAAGTGTTTTGCAGGCCAGTAGATGAGTCAATGAATGAAAGATGCATATGTAGCACTCAAAAAACTCGTTGATTTCTACGTATTGGGACCATCCTGTAATTTAGTATTTGTTTGCCACCTTCTACTCGCAGTATAAATCATACACCATATATATTATATTCACATGTCACTTTCATCTTGATCGGGCTCCACCATATAAAATTTTATTCTAATACCAACTTGCCCTCTAGAGTGATCTTAAAAAGGTTTATGTACCTCACATCAGTTACCTATTTAAATTCTCCACTTGCTACTGTTGCCTTTATTATATTTTTCCCCAAACCTTTTCCACCAACGAGAAAGTAGATGAGGTCTCTTTCAGTTACATACACAAACCATAATAAATAATATTTTAAAATGAAAAAGGATAAAGGTTGGAGATAGAAAAATAAAATATCTCGATTAAATCCTTTTTAACAATTATGAGTGAGTGGTACTCATAGAAGCCAAGTCAAACCAAAATTAGTGCTTGCTAGGTACCTACACTCTGGGATCATGAAATAAGGTATCTAAAATTGTAATATAAGCCAATTGGTATTAAATTAGTCAAAGTCATTAATTATTGGAATGCAAATTTCTACAAAGTATGTAAGTATAAGCAAGGGAATTCAATTAACTTAGTCAAATGCATTATTAGAATGCAATTTCTACAAATTGTGTGTGGATGGATGACAACTAGTGGTAGTAGTAACAAGTAAGTATGTACATATACTTGACATTAGACAGACAAGTCAAGGTGGATTTGTAATTGAACATGTTAAGATGTGATGGGAGGTTTATGAAATGAGAAAATTGAAACATACAATGCGGCGGTGCCTCAGCATAAATGTTTGTGGAACAGTAAAAATTAGGTGTGTGGATAGTCACACACGTTGTTGGTCTGTGATGGACAGAGAGAGTTTCTGAATCATCACTCGTGTGGTAATAACAGTTAAGCATGTGGGGGACCTGAATAAGACCTGCTGTTTCTGTTGAATGGTAAAACAATGCTTTTTTTTTTTTAATAAACAATGCTTATTATGCTGTTGCATGCCTTTGAGCTTTCTTTGACCATATCATATAAAATCATATCATAGTAGATTAGAATTAGATTAATTGGTCCTCTCACTACTATAGAGTAGTATCTATCTATCTATTTATCTCCCAACCTTCCACGTTATTGCTTCATTCGATTCTCCTTTTTCCTTTTCAGTTTACTAAAACTCACGCCACTATTTTATTTTCATGGGAAACTTGTTCATCCTTATCCACTTCAAATTCAATGGTATTAGTACGTTATGAATATTCCTATTCATTGAAAAATATCTTGGTGGAGTATATTAATATTTTGGATCAATTGGTGCCCATAGATTAAGGAGTAAAGAGTAAATTACACTCTATTTTCTTTAACAGAAGTTTAAATGACATGCACTTTATCTCTTAGGTTAAAAATATTCACTTATCTTTCCTTTTATATTTTTTTTCTTTGACATGAGAAAAGGAAAAAAGAAAAAAAGAAAAAAAAAAGAAACTACATCCTTATAAAGGACACCCCACGAGCATCCGCTAACAAAGCTAACGATAAACTAGAAAGAGGTTCTTGAAGCACAAACTAGAAGTAGGTTCTCTTTCCTCTTATATAATAAAGAATATTGCACTCATTTTTCGTCAAAAATAATTAAAGTCTGTTCTCCTTCAATATCGTTAATATCTTATTATAAACTATGAAGTAATACAAGAAAGAAAAATGAAAAATATTAGATTATGATTTGACATTTGAAGTTCTAGGGAAAGGAAAATTAATTTATTTATTTAAAGTTAATCATAAAATTAATAATAAAATGTTAAAATTAATCATAATTGGCATTTGAAGTTCTAAAGAAATGCTAATAGGTATTATAAAAATATGAGAAATGTTAAAAAGTGTCCTTAATGCATTGTAGAAATGTTGTATTGCGAAACAGAGAAAAGTGGTGAATTTAACTTTTTAAAAATTAAAAAAATTGTTGAATTCAATGTCAATCTACTACTTTTGGTATTTGTAACAAATATCATAAAGACACTTATTAGCATAACTCTAAAGAACATGTTCTAAAAAAGAACAAGGAAGATCACACCATGTATCGAGCCAAATGAGACTTTGAACCCAAATATTCTCAAAAACTTCACATTAAAAAAATAGATGATTAACAAATTTATCTTTCCTACAACCTCATGTTGTCTTGCATAGAAATAAGAGTCAATTTGTAAAATTTCACGTGGAACTAAATTGTCCTTAGATGAAATTATAATGTTGTTCATAAGCCTCCATGTAAATAGAGAAACCTTCAACGGAATTACTATGTCAAATGATTTTCAAGGTGTTTGAACGGACATGAGTCTTCACATGAGTCGACATAAGATATGGTCCTTGAACATATATAGTAGCTTTTACCGGTATCAAGTTTCCAATCCCACATATTTGACATGTTGTCTTGCAGAAAATATGTTATATAGTAAAGAAAAATACTCTTACACCTTGTCTTCCTCCCAAGCATGAAGTCTCTTACGCCACCTCCACCATGTGCCCTTCACAACCCCATCTCAATCTACATATCTCTTCAACCGACACTAATGAGTTCTTAGCTAACTTTAAAAATCTTCTAAATTTATCACGTAAATGTCCCTCCTCCAACCACAAATCAAACCAAAAAAAAGGAAATTAACCCTACCCTCTCGCTAAGGAAATCTTCTACCACTCTCACTAAGTTTTCGTCGAACCAATTACAAACCACCAACCCTACCCTTTTTCTAACATTAATATCATCTTTCTACCACAGTGTTGTCTTACTCCCATTACTTTACTCTGCCACTCTCTACACCATAATACACCACCAAAATCTTATACCACAACCCCCTGATCGACATGCAATCTCCAATACCACTTATCTCACAAATAAATATTAAACCCTCAAACTCTACGTACACACCTTCAAACCACAACTTTCTTGATCGAGACACACACTATCCCACATTATCTTTCATTAACTCCATTTTAAGTTCTTTGGGAGTCATGGATTAGAATAATTAAAAAAAATATCTCCATAAAAAATAGTAATTAAAAAAATATAAAGATGGGAAAAACAATTACAATTAGTGGTTTGATGTTTTAATATTCATTTGTGTTGTTAAAATATGAAAAGTAAATTTTACATACTTATCATAAAAAATAAAAGCAAATTCTACATAATTATATATAACTTCGTCTATAAAAATATATATGTTTTAAAAAATAAAGTATACGTAGATATTTGCAAATACTCTTTTGATTACAAATACCCCAATGACGTGTATTTGTGCTATAAAGTAGACATAAATAATATTTTCATCAAGGAAACAGTTAATAAATAGGGATAGTATATTTCTAATACTATTATCCGTATTTGTAGATGTTCATTAAAAGTGTATAAAGGATGAGTTCCGTCGAATTATATGCTCTCACCCAATTCTAACATTACACCGAACCAAACTTTTAGATACAACAGGACCCTTAACTAATGAGATGCGTGTTCAATAAGAACGAGTTACCCGAGGGTCAACCTTGATCTGGCATCGCCTTCGGCTCTAATCTCAGTCTTAATCATATTGTTTGCCCTTGTGTGTTTGTAGGTTTTGGTCAGACCCAATCCAAATCTTATGAATGGAGATAGATTAGATGACAGGGCCGGATTTTATACACTCTCAGTTACTCATCACAAACCAACAATACCCAAAAACCCAACAGAACATGTAATTGGTAGAATGCCCGTTTTTATCTGTTTCAAGCTCAAACAAGTGATGGTTCCACCGCAGGACACGTAGTGAATTTATTATCTTCTGACACTATAGCATGTGATTCATGCTAATAGTGCAGTACGGCCAACACATAAGCAGAATGGGGAAAAGAAGAAAATCAAGTAAGAGAGGGAGACATTTCCAAATGGCATTTTCTTACATAACTAAACATGGTCCAGACATTACCACTCTAGATTACATATATATTGTACAGTACTATTATATCCCACTAGTGATTGCTATATTATGCTCTACTCAAATAATTGTACTATCATATGCTAATTTTAATTAGTAAGAAAAGTTAGTTATGTCAGGACCACGGAAATATATTTCTCTCTATTGAAAACGTTTCGTAGTATTTTTGAAGGGTTTGGATTTCACATGATTATAATGTCAATAGAGGAAATCCTTCCTATAAGATCACGTTTTGTTCATGATATGTTAGATCAGTACTAAAGGCTTATCTTTCAAAAAATGAAGTTGATCAAATTCTGTCTAGAACATTTGTGAAGTGGCTACAATACTAATGATAAAGTTTCCTTCCCCATTTTTTTTATATATAAAAAAACACTGGACATACTATTGAACTCAACAATAATTTGCTATAGCTAGGGGTTAAGGGTAAGAGACTAATTAAGCACAACCAATCTCTTAGGAAGTGAAGATATAAAAAACATCATGGTAGTTGGTAAAATACTGTGCCAAATATGTCAATAGTTCGCAAATCCTTCATGTGACTGATCTGGTCTTTAAATGAAAATTTAACTTAATTACGTACTCGTTGCAAAAAATGTGTATTAGAATAAGATATTTTGGAGATTGATGTGTGTCATTCACATTGACTCTGTTGTCTATAGCATCAATTGTCTGATATTAAAACAAGAACATTATGATAAACCACCATGAACACATGTGTGTCTAATTAATAATGAATCGCTTTATTAACCTTTAGGACGGCTAATAAACCCAGATGCTGCACACATTTATAATAGCATTCAAATGACCATGTGTTTCTTAGTTGAGTGTCCCACATCAACCGAACCAAATTTATTTATATTTGAACAATCCATTCAAAAAATGAATGAGTAAACTAATCCAAAAACAATAAATCATAAATGCATAACATATGTTACGAGAGAAATGATCACAATGCTTTCTTTATAGCATTCTTTTTAACAATTATTCTTTTTTTAAAGATATTTTTTTATTGGGTGAAACACATATGAGTCTTACCACTTTATGTAGGATCCATTTTCAACGTGTAGTATCCACATGAATTTCATCCCATAAAAACGTGAGTGTTAAAAAGAGTGTCTATGCACTCCCTCTATGTAACACATGTTATACATCTATGATTTATTGTTTAACTTTGAGGTTTGATGACACATTTTAATTAGAAATTAGTATGTAACCGATGTGTGAATAACTAAAATATGAACAATGCTAATGAGTGCTTTCGAGACACACTTTAAATTTTTTAAATGTTTTTATGAAAATATATGCATTGAATGTATTGGAAATTGAGGTAATTGAATTTTTTAAAGAATAATTTATTAATGTAAAATTCTCAAAAAGTGTCCATGGATGACTAATTAGCGTAGCGAAATACTTAAAATGTTTAGATAAGATATAGGCTAAATTATCTTTTTGGTCTCTTAACTATTTAATTAGTATCAGCTTGGTCTCCTAACTAAAATTTGATTTATTTTGGTCCTTTAACTTCTCTCCATTATATATTTTGGTCATTTTCGTTAGTTTTAATTCAAAAATGTTAGGTTTTCTTCATTTTCTTCTGGAATTTTTCTGGGATTCTTGTTGTTGAATGTTGATGGAAATGATATGAAGATGAAAAGGTGGAGAATAAGATGAAGAAAACCTAACGTTTTTGAATTAAAACTAACGAAAAGTACCAAAATATGTAACATAGAGAAGTTTAGGGACCAAAATAAATCATATTTTAGTTAGGGGACCAAACCGATACTACCTAAATAGTTAAGGGACCAAAAATGCAGTTTAACCTAAGATATAATGATTGGTTACGAGAGATAGAAATATAGTCATCAAATTCAAAATCATTCAAGTAAAACCTTACAATCTAGCTCCAAAAAATAAAAATAACCATAGCTCAACATCAATCCCTAGAATCTATCTGTACTACTCTTTCTTTCCCAAATTATAAAATCGCTTTGAAAAAAAAAAGTGTCCCATATTATAATTCGGTTTTACAATGCCAATGGAACATTAATATTATTTTTTTATTATATCTTTAGCTATTTATTATTCTCATTTCTTTCAATTCTTTAATTTATCTTTCTCATATCATTTATTAATAACAATTTTGTAAAATAACTCATAATATCTATTTTCCAAGCAAAGTTAATTATTTTTCCTAATAAATTTAAGGGTTAAATTTGTTTTTGCTCCCTATAAATATACCAACTTTTCGTTTTAGTCCCCCTAATATTTTCCTTCAACTTTTAGTCCCTATAAAATTTTCAATCACTACTTTTGGTCCCTATTTTTAAGTTAATTTTTGTATTTTTCAATGAAATTGTGCAGAAATGTGTAGAATATTGTAAAATAAATTCCCAAAAAAAAATAGAATTTTTTAACAAAACACAAATTAAATATGAATTTTTAACCGTCAAAAATATAAAAATTCATATTAAATTCATGTTTTGTTAAAAAATTCTATTTTTTTTTTTGGGTGAGATTCTTATAATATTATGAATTTTTCTCCAAAATTTTATTAAAAAATATGAATTCTATTTATGAGTTTACTTTAAAGGAGTGACCAAAAGTGAAGATGGAAAATTTTTTAGGGACTAAAAGTTGAAGAAATTTTTTAGAGGGACTAAAACAAAAAATTTGACATATTCATAGGGACCAAAAACATATTTAATCCTAAATTTAAAATGTTCAAAATGTCTTATAATTTGAGATAAAGGGAGTATTATACTCCATCTGTTTTAAAATACATGTCAATTCTACAGAAATTGCAGTAACCAAAACAAAAACAAGTTAGTTTGACACAAAAGATCTTATTATACCTTTGTCTTTGATTTCCTCCATTTTACATTTATTTACCCCATCTCATAATTACTCTCAATACCAATACCAAAATTAATTAAATTCAATCAAATAGCAATACCAATACATGGTAATACCAATTCTAGTACTCCAATACTAAATTCATTAAAAAAAAATTCAGTATTGGAATTCAATTGAGTAAATGACATTATTTTTTTTACTTCGGTTATCAAAATACATACTGCCAATACTAAAAAGTTTCAGAATTGAAATTCAATGGAGTAAATGGCATGTCGGTTATCAATTTCTTTTTTTTGGAGTAAATGGCATACTCCAATACCTTTTTTTTTTGGTTTTAATTACAAATTTGTCATTTTGATAAGCAAATTAGAGAGTCCAATTAATTGGTTTTTTTGGAGTAAATGGCATACTCCAATATCTTGAGAGAGTACATGATTAAATCCACTTAAAATTGGGTCAATATTTTTTTTTTTAAGTAGCCTAGTGGCTAGAAATCACACATTTTAAATGTGGAGAAGTAGGGTGTCAGAGGTTCGAACCCCTACCCCTACATAAATTATGCAACGTCCCTACCAACTGAGCTAAGCTCGCGGAGACAATAGGGTCAATATTTTATTAGTGGAAAATAATTATTGTGGAGAAAATCTAGAATCCAATTAATTGATATACGAGGGTAAAATAGACAAAATGTATCCTTAAACTATCAAATGGACATGTATTTTAAAACAAAAAATTTCTTCAAAATAGACATGTATTTTGAAACGAAAGGAGTAATTATAACAATGATAGCATGAAAAACATTTAAGATGTTGTAAATCATGAGTCAAAGTCTCAAGTGTCAAAAAACACTTTCATACACAATCTAATCACTATTTTAAACAAAAATTTATATTTTAAATTTATTTAATAAGTGATATATTTTTTTTGTCTTAATAATATAAATCACATACACCACTTATTCAATAAATCTAAAATGTGTTTTTGTTTATAACAATGATTAGAGGATATATACTAAAAAAAAATGATTGATAGGCCCAAGGTAACCATAAAACACTACATAAAATCTCTAGAGTTGAATTGAATTCCAGCATCCATCTTGAAATGGTTCTTCAAACCGATTGATACATTGACTAAAGTAGTATAAATTTTTCAACGGATAATGTTTGGTGGATATCTTGTCCACCCATTCGACACCAAGCATTACCATTTTTTAAATAAAATGTGTTATTTAAACAATTATTTATATGACAATTTTTAGGACAACTATAAATTTATAAAGAAAATTGTATATTGATACAAAAATTAAAGCAATAGAAATAAAAAGTAAAAACATATTATAATGTGAGTATGAGAGAAAAAATTGTCACAAATAATATTACAAAATGTTTGTGCAAATATCCTTTCTCGTTTAAATATCCGTCATAAAACATGGTTGATATGTAAAAGAATTGTATAAGATGCAAATATGGACGTGATGGCATGTTCTAACTATCAACTTATTTATAAAGATATCAATTGTAGAATCAACAAACAATTGTTTGCGAATCTAAAACCTGCATCTCCTACAGACAAAAGTTAGAGAAATATTTATTTTTTGTGATTATTTTTTTGTTCAAAAGAAAAAAGAGAGGACTTAAAATATTGGATGTTAATATTGCAATTGTATTTGAGCAATGGGGTTGCAGAGTTTCTGGGCAACGTAATGAATATATAAATTTGGTCACCTCAAAGTTCTCGAGAGGGAAATTTATGTCTGTTTATCATGTATCAATATCATGACATGTTGTAAGAATCAGACCTACGCCTAGATGTGAGAATAAATATTAAAGGTACATTTGAGACTCATATTGACAAAGTTTCAAGGTTGTGCAATGTACAAGATATTTTAAATTGTTTTGAACCGTGGTTGGACCGGAGTTTAAGTGGGGCTAATTAAATATATATTTTTAATCTTATATACACAAAATAATACACCAAAAATCATATATTTGTGTTTCAAATTATTAAAATTATTGTTTTACATTTTTTAAATTGATTAAGCCAATTTAAAAAGTATGTCAAACAGGAATTAATGACTGTTTGACGTTTACTAGGTGTCTAAAAAGCAATTGTCTCGTCTCATTAGTTAGTTTTAAGAGTGGGATCCAAGCCCATATACAGTCCACTCCACAAAAAGCCCATCTAACAATTTACTAAGAATTTAAGAAAACTGGGATTTTAAAAAAAAATCATTAACATACCATAGATGATACAAGATGTGACGGTCAATGTTTGGATTTCCAATCATAGACTTTCATTTACACTTGATAATATCGAGCACGAAAAAGATAACAAATGGGAAATAATGGCGTAAATTACATGGGAGAATCAAGAATGTATATCATTGATATTGTCATTTACTCAATAAAAAAAAAAACATTGATATCGTCATATTGACGAATAAATTGAAGAAAGAAAAAATCTGATTAGATGCTCAGTTTTTTTTTTTTTTTGAGGGAAGATTAGATGCTCAGATGTTTTTGAGAGTTATGTAAAGGAAATTGTTTGGTGGAAATTCAAAAAACCTAATAGAGAGAAATAAATAAATATGGTGTTATGATATTTTTTGATAAAAGGAGAAAGATACACATAAAATAGAGTGTTGAATGAGAGTATGAAATTTTTGGATATAAAAATTTAAGAGTCGATATGATTTTTGGTTACATGAGTTGTGCACCTCAACTTGTTTGAGTTAAGAAATAAAAGTTAGAGTTTCTGAGATCAAACTAGAAAAATAAGGTTTGATTTTTAACTTACACTTGACATGCAACAAGTAAGGGTGTAACAATTCAATTTGGTTTGGTTTTTAAGTAGAAAAATATCCAAACCACGCAAATTTACATTTGTTTGGTTTGAACGTTTTTCAGAAGTGGAATCAGACTAAACTAAATTGATGATATTAATTTTTTTGGTTTGGTTAATCGATTCGTCTCAAAATGCATTTATAAAAATACTCATCTTACCTACATATTATTAAGGATTGGACGGATTCAAAACATCTACGTTAGAATACCTTTATATTCTAAACTTCATAGAATCACGAAAAATTGTTAAAATAAACTTTTAAGCATAAAGTTTATTAAAAAAAAAGAGTTAAATATGATAGATGAGCCAAAGTACAGATGAAAAGCTTCAAATTTGTAAATTTAAATTTAAGCAATAAAAATTGAGAAATATGAAACATAAACTTAGTAAACATTTACAAATGTTATTTTTTGTTGCATCGGTGTGAAGATGTTAGTAAATTGTTGGGAATGAACCAAGTAAAACTAGATTTTTATTTTTTTTTGAAGGAAAGTAAAACTAGATTTAGTAAGCTTAATAAATATTTATTGGTTCATTAGATTTCAAAATTAAAAATCAAGAACCGAACTAATTCAATCTAGTTTCATTTCGTTGAGCATGAGGCTAATAATACAAGAAGTTCCCCCAAACAACAATACAAGAAGTTTCAAAAACAAAATATTATAGAAATTCCTCCAAACAACACCAAAAAAAACTTTTGGTTTGAACAATAATAAAAGAAGTTTCAAAAACAAAATATATCATCTGAGCATTCAAATTGAAAATTTTCAATTTTAAAACTTCTGGTAATTGTTTAATATCTTTTTAAGATGTTTATATTTACTACAATTCCTAGAAGCAAAGAACGAGGCCGCAAAATCATAGATTCAAACTGCTTTAGGATTAGACTGCCTCAAGCTTCTACAACAAAGAGAGTTGTTATTGATCGAATATAAAGTGTTATTTTGCAACAATATTAGATGAAAGAATGATAGCATGATATTCAGTAGCATCAATTTGTTCAACATGAGGCTAATACACATCTAGTCTATATTAGTATATAGAAAACGTACATACTTCAAAATAAGTTTTTGACATCAAGTCTTTACATCTTCTGCTTCAACACACATACTTCATTGCTTATGTTAACTTCATTAGGTGTTGCATTTCAATTCTAGTTCCTCTCAACGTTGATTTGTACATAATTCATTGCTTATAAATTTGGAATAAAAGTTTGATTCCCCTTAGTTAGATATTGCGACAAATTTAATGTGTCTCGATGCAATGTGTGATACTTTGTCAAGTTGTGAATGTGTTTTAACTCTTCTTCATTTAAAGGTTCTAAGAATAAAGGACCAACCAATTATAAGCTAACTCGTGATTGTAAACTCATATTACTATTACTATAATTCGAGTGTCTTAGATCATCCTTCAACGACCTTGCTCTATATTGAAACTGATAACCACACGTTTTAGTGGCATTTGTGGTTGAACTTTCTCGTGACTTATACTTTTCACCCCTTCCATAGTCCATGATTAATTTTGTATTCCTTCTTGGTCTCGTCTTTAAATATGATCTACTAATTATAACAACCATTCTATTTTGTATCACAACCTCCAACTCACTCCTGATCAACTTTTCGTGTATCAAACTGCTTATTAATTGTAAATGTGTCATTCAAATTTACACATTAATGATTTTTTTGTTGTTGTATATCATATGAGAAAGACTTATAAATTAGGGGTGTAAGGTAATTTTTTTTAGAGAAAGTAGACCACTTCCTACACTCCTGCAAGTGAATAAGACATTTCCTTGCATTTGCATGGCCCTATTGAATATAGTATTATTATTTTTGGAAATAAATATAGATATCTGATTTGAGCCTTTTATCAAATAAAGAAAACAACCCTCGATTACAAAAGACGGTGCAAAAGTACAAAGATCTCGACATTAAAAAAATAATAATTTCAGGTACAAAGGACTTGCCTGCCGTACACGTCTTTTTCGTCAGTTGCTTTCGCTTGGTGGCCAATAACTATCAATATTTTCCATGAGATTATCTTTTTTATCCACATGTTGTGTAAAATAGAAGTATCATATTCAAATTGATTTTAATCAAAATAGCAAATCAAATGTATATAAAAATACGCACCTCTAGAAAAACAATGAATAAATACCCGCATAAATTGAATATTATTTATATACTTTTGCGAAAATTGTACATATATCGGATTAGATTACAGATTTTTGTTTTAAAAAACTGAATCAAATAAATTTTAATACATATTTTTTTATTAAGATGAGACAATACATTAATATATTATTTATTTATTATTGTTTTTGAAATATTAACATATTATTTATTGTTTTGGCTTTTTAATCATAGCAAATAATATTATAATTTGATTTTTTTTCGCTTCCTACCTGTTTCAATGATAAGGTATCATTGCTATTTTATAATGTTAATTTTTAAATTGAACGAGCCAGAAAATTTATCCAATGTAAATCATATTTAGACGGACCGGATTTTTTAAATGAGTAATTTAAACCAAACTAAATCACATGTTATTTTAAGTTAAATGTTTGTAATAAATTAGTCATTTAGTTTATTTTCATACCAAGTTAGTTTTTAAAGTTATAAAACATTTGCAATGTTATCCTTTTCCATCTATTTATGTTATTGTTAAAAAGTGCTTATGTGATTGTTTTGGCAAATTCAAATCAACAAATTATAGAGATCGGAGTGCATACTAACTTAAGTGTTGTCGAATTCGAAGGGTTAGTGAAGGATCATACTTGAAATTTTTTATATGGGGTGACTATGTTAGTATTGGCTACTCCAACATTCTTCATGTTGTGATAATGACTCTCATACATGGTCTTCAAATTTGATTAGATACATGTTTTAAAGATATTATTTGCTATTGAGATTGTCTTCATACAATTTAGTTAGTGCAACCAGGCGATGTTGATTTTCCTCTTTATGGTAATGAGACTTTTACTATTCGGCATCTCTTGGCAAAAGAGTTGGTGGTGTAAATTCAATATTCAACGAACATTTCGTGAAGGGAACATGAGTGGATCTCCTCACCGAGCTTGGGGCTAGAGCGTATAGTGGTATTATCATATTGTTTGAGAACACTCATCAGTTCGAGCTTTGCTCAATTCTTGTTGGATATGTCATAGTGTTGTTCTACCCTCATCTTCGATTTCTTTGTTTTGTTTTTCTTTTCCACTTTATTTCATGTAATAAAAAAAGTTAAATATATTTTTGGTCCCTAGAAATATATCAACTTTTCGTTTTAGTCCCTATAAAATTTTTCATCAACTTTTAATCCCTCAAAAAATTTCCATCTTTATTTTTGGTCTCTCTTTAAAGTAAACTCATATGTAGAATTCATATTTTTGAATAAAATTTTGTAAAAAAATTCATAATATTATAAAAATCTCTCCCAAAAAAATTAGAATTTTTTAACAAATCATAAATTTAATATGAATTTTTATATTTTTGACGGTTAAAAATTCATATTTAATTTATGTTTTGTTAAAAAAAATCTAATTTTTTTGGGGAATTTTTTTTACAATATTCTACACAATTTCATTAAAAAATACAAAAATTAACTTCAAAATAGGGACCAAAAGTAGTGATTGAAAATTTTATAGGGACTAAAAGTTGAAGGAAAATTTTAAAGGGACTAAAAAGAAAAATGGATATATTTATAGGTACTAAAAACATATTTAATCCTAAAAAAAATCAGCAACTAATAAGCTATGACTTAAACTTTTTTAAGAATTTAATTTGTATACATTGAAAATCTAAAAGTTTTTTACACATGCATCAAATCATGATGTCACTTATTATGGTTAGTCAATATCCTCCTTTAAAATAATACTTGCTAGTAAATATCTTTACAAATATCTATTTTATATGAAATGATTAGATACACATATAAAAAAATTACATTGTTCATTGTATATAAGTTCATCTTATTTTGTGATAATTTTTAATTTTTTTAGATAGACGAAATGACAAATATTGAAACTCATACACACAAGTGGAACAACTAAAGTTTATATCTCAATCACGACGTCTAACTTAACAATTTTGATATTTTATCAGTTAAGTTAGGAGTTTTTTTTTTTTTGTGTAAACCGGGTAAATTCTCCGCGCGCAATTGCTGAGACTTATCCCTCAAGCATTGTGAGACTCAAATGGGCGGCAGACTTTCTCTAAGAGTTTTAACGCTGCTGCATGTCTAAGGCTGGATTCGAACCCAAAACCTTGGTTAAGCTAGAAGAGACCCGTTCAATCTCATTTAAACGCTTTTGGATAGTTAAGTTAGGAGTTATGGACATTTTAATTTTATTTATTTATGCTCAATATGTTTTTGGTCAAATTCGTACTCAATTTTTATTTTATATTTTTTGACAATTTTTTATTTTATATTTATACACTTGTACGATCCAATCAAGAAATAATGCAGCATTTATAATCCAGTAAAATCCGAGCCAAGTAATATTATTGTGCCAAAGAGAACAACAACCTCATATTGTCATTGTCAAAAAATATTCGCGATCATCATCCGCAACCACAAGAAAATGGTAATACTTCAAGTGGAATGGAATCAAGCACATGCTCACACCTTAATACTACCTGGCACGTTCTCCCACCCCGTTCCTTTGTGTGCGAACTATCAAATAGGGTACTAGAGGGGGACACTCCATCTTGCATAGCAAATTTCAAAACACATTTTTTGGCAAAGGTGGTTATACGATCTAATTTGAGTAGACTTGGATTTCATAATTTAGAGGAAAAAATTAAAGACAAAAGGATGAGAAATTGATTATATTTTCATTGATTTTCATGGACTTATAATCCTTAATTTTTTCTATAAGAACACATTACAAAAATTATGGATATTAAGAAAAATTGTTCAAGGAATAAATTTGTCAGAAATGTATATGATTATTACTAAATTACCTTTTATATACCTCAATTTGTCCTAATTATAAGACCATTTACAAAAAAATATATTTGTTCGTACATATAAGAACGTCTATAAATTTTTTAGATGCATTCATCCTTTTATATACCCCTTATTAATATTATCAATTTCCTTAAAATATAAAAAATGGGCATTAAATGTATTTATACATAAGGGAAATTTAATAATTGTGACATACTTTTTTCAAACAAATCTATTACTTCAACAACTTTTCATAGTACATGTGATTTTTGTAAATTACTTTTATATTAAGGGGATGAAGGAGTAAATGCATTGCTCTTTATATTCAAAGATAAATTGATAGTATTAATAAAAAATATTTATAAAAACATAATCTTTTTTTTTGAAAGATATAAAAAAAATCATAAACACATCAAAAGTAATTCATAGTGATTCTTATATTTAGAGAGAAACATTTTTTTTTGTAAATTGTTTTATAATTAAGACGGAGAGAGTATATACTGATACATATTCAGATAGAGTAGGGTCAGACTTCTCGCATCGCCCCCGCATCATGCTTATTTGGCTCGAGCATAAAATTGTGTGTTGAAAATTCTGCTTTCAAATCAACGGTAGTAAAATCATTTTCTCACTTGTAAAAACATACACTCTTTGGTCACTATTATAAACAAAACTTTATTTTCAAATAAAGTTTTGCTTATAATAGTGAGCAAATGATGTAGAAGATTATGAACCTCAACTCAAATGTGTGATTAAATCCACACTTTGAAGTCCCGTGAACATAGCTCAGTTGGTAGGACAATGCATTATTATATGCAGGGATCGGGGTTTGAACCTCAGACATCCCACTTAATCACCTTATAAGGTGAATTCTAGCCACTAGGCTACCTGACAAAAAAAAAAATCCACACATTGGACACTTGTCATTCCTAATAATTACTCCCTCTGTCCCATAATACATGACACAGTTGACCATATTGCGCATACCAATGCATAATTTTGAGTTTAAATATCTTGAATAATATATTAGAAAAAATTATGAAAATTTGATATTTTGAAAATACTCATCGAGACGAATCTAACATCTTATATGATATTATTTATTTTTGTATATTAATAGAAAAATATGGTCAAAATAAATTAAGTTAAAATTACAAATTTTTAAATAGATCATCTATTACGAGACGAAAGGAGTAGTATATGCCCATTTCTCAAATCTCTAATAAGTGTAGTTCTTTTCGGGAAGGAAAAATCATTCTTGATTTGGAAACCATCTCTTCTCTATGAGCCTTTCATTTACTAATTTCTTGCGCCAACTATTTTCCAACCAGCCTCTCATTTGAGCCTTTCATTTACCAATTTCTTGCGCCAACTCTTTTCCTACCGGTCACTCCTTTGAGCCATTGATTTGGGACCTGATTCCTTGACTTGCATTTCAATATTACCAAATCTGCTTTTAAATAAATTTCAGAATAAATACTCTGAGATCTATAACTATGGCAATAAGTACTAGAGTCAGTTTCCATTTAATTTGTTAGCCTAATAATGTTCTTTTCCCTACACCAATCAATAACATTACCTAACACCTGTCAGACACATAATTAAGAATATTATGTCAGCACATGACATAATATTATAGTGTGTTTGGATGAGGAAATGTTTTGAGGGAATTCAAATACTTTGAGATGAATTCTATTGTTTGGATAATAATTTGAAGAATTTTTAAAATAATGGAAATTTATGAAGTATTTTGTTCAAGTTAAATTTAGAGAATTTCAAATGACACCTAAAAAGCAAGAATTTCAAATTTCTTCATTGTAATAATTTTTTAAAATTTGCATTTTGGTCCTTAAATTTTCCCAAAATTTCAATTTGACCCCAATAAATTTCTAAAAAATTGCAAATTGGCCCCTCAAATTTTTCAAAAATTATAATTTGACCCCTCAATTTTTTTGAAATTTACAAATCGACCCCAAGTTTTAATTTTTAAATTTGGCCCCAAAAAATTATAATTTGTAAAAGTTGCCTAAAAATAATTACTATAATTTTTTTTATTACTCTATCCAAACAAAACTATTGAGAAATGAAAGTAATTTAATTGAATCATTTAAATTGCTTATAATTCTAAATTCTTTAAAATTTGTCAATTACCTCATCCAAACACACTCTTACGGTATAAAAGTATATCATATATTAGAAGCAAAATAATCTATAAATTTTCTGCAGCAGCTTCTGGACCGTTCCTATACCATTCGGTTCTCTGTTCAGCCTAATAGGTCAAATAGAAACAGTCCAAGAAAAGCCGTACGAGGCCTGCTATAGATACAGCCTGTGGCAAAGTTGAATTTGATTATAACAATAAATTAAGAATATATAATCTGTGCGTTTTCGATTCATATTCGGTTCAGAAACAGATGCTGATTCATAAAGTATTAAAATATATTCACAATTTGATAAGCAACACGGTATAAATTTGTTGACTAGCGTGCCCAAGGTTCTAACCAACTATCACCATTCAATTCTTGATTCATATTTTAGACTAATGATATATTCCAACAACTTTGAATTTCGACATGTTCATAGTTCTTATCCTTAATTTAAAACAATTTTGCCGCTGATACAGTGACACTTTTGTTGACTATAAAATAATATATTTTAAATGTTTACACCATGAACTGCGCTGCACAGCACACCAATAGATCGAACATGCACGTTTCATTACAGCATAGTGAGTATATCCATCGAATTTTTGACAACATTCACCGACTCAAACTAACAGAATTTAAAATAAACATTCATCATTTAATAAAAATATTAATCTATCGATATTGAAACGAGGGATCAACATTCAATATAGCTTATCAACTTCTAGAATAAGCAAAAGAGCTAAAAACCAAAAATTCAAATTTTATTTCATCAAGCTGAAACTAAAATTCACAAAGAGTAATCCCCTGTGAAAAAGTTCTCTAGCTAATGAAAACTTAAAGTGAATCTAAACGTGACATTGTATTTGTTACCACAATATGCATAGTAACTTTTATTAAAATCTTATAAGTAAGTTCTCTAGCTAATGAGAACATAAACTGAATTCAAAGACTTGTTGAACCAATTCTTCAAGCTCCCACTCCTGCGGCGAGCCAATGCAGTCGCTGCGGTTGCTCCATCAGCATTAATCATTCTGTTGGTTGTATCTGGCTTTGGCTTCTTGCATAGCATGAAGTTTCTAGCTCCTCCGTGCGATCCAATGGTGTCAAGTGGACTCAGAGCTGCAAAATCACAAAACAGAATACACTATTTAGAAACTTTGCATAAAAGAAACTCTTGCATCTTCCAACCCAATTTTAAATCAAAAAGGATTTTCAATACCATTACTAGAAACACATTTGAATTCAATGATAACATAACAACTAAAGCTTCTAAAACATCAACAAACAAACACATTTGATTTGAATTCAATGATAACATAACAAGTAAAGCTTAAAAAACATCAACAAACAGAACCAAAAGCAATATTGGTTATAAATTTCAAATAAAATAAAATAAAAAACCAACTTTTTTTCCTACCCAATTCAATAACGAATAGCAATTAAAACTACATTGTCAACAAACATAAAAAAACTAATTTCTATGCTACCTAATTCAATAATGAAAACTACAATTTCAACAATGAAAATTGCAACAAAAGTTATGAAAATAAGGATTTACCATCAGATCCAATGTGTTGACAGTAAAGAGCAAAACTTGTGACATCTTTCCCTAGAATAGGTAGCCTCCCCTCGCGAGCATAGGATTTGAGAGCAGTATCAATAATCGTGGCAACAAGGTCTTCCTCACTAACCACAAATCGAATTGGTCCAGCGCTGCCCAAAACATTGATGCTGATCAACAACTTCCGCACATCCTTAGGGTTATGGTTCTTCTTCTGCTTACTCAACAACATCTTTTTCAAATTTTTTTTTCTCCTTTCAATCAATAAAAAAACCTTGGATCCGGAAAATTTGAACAATACGCAAGGAATCAAAATTCACCGAATTGCAAAAGAAAGATAACAAAATTGTGGATTTGGTTTTGGAGAAATTGAATCGATTCAGGGGTCGACGCCGAGGCAGCGGTAGTACCAACCTTGTTTGCAGGAAGCGAAAGAAAAAGCAATTGCAGAGGAAACTGGAATGAGAACAGCGCTCGCCCTTGATTTGAAAAGGGTGAAGCGCATGAAATCGGAATCGCTTAGGGTTTCTACCATTCACAACAATGAATGAAATTGAGGATTATTGTGGCCACGGCAGAAACGAGAGATGAAGAAAAAAATAAGGGTTGGTTTGGTTTGTGAGAGGTAAAGACTTTTTTATATATAGAGACTTGGTGGCTTAGGGTTCGGCTGAACGGTTTTTATAAGATTTCATTTGACTTATTTTTCATTCCAATAAAATAATATTTGATTTATATAATTTTAAAGTGAGTTTTGTTAAAAAAGACAAGATAAATTTTTAAACTGTTGGATTATTAAGAATGTTTGACTTTCATCTTAATCACATATGAAGTCATGTAGATGAATGGGTGTGATTGATGACTAATAAAAGGTTTTTTAGACAATGTAGTTATTTTTAAAGGTGTTAAACTCTTGCTATTTTTGTATAAAAAAAAAACTCTTGCCATTTAAAATGAAATTGTTAAATAATAAATATTTTCATAGTATGTGTAAAAAAATTAATGTTAGTATTCAAATATTTTTAACCGATTCCATCAACAAAAAATATATTTAGATAATCGTTAATTGTTTTTCAAACACGTTTTAAACTTTTGTTTAGGTATGTTACTTAGGCGTTTGAGTTTGTGAGGACATCAATCTTTTAAATTGAGCAATTCACTTAAAAGTGTAAAGTGAATAATATCAACATTAATTAACAAATCAAAGATAAGTATTATAGACACATCATATATTAAAGCGAAAATAAACATTTTTATAGAAATAAAATAATAATCTTTGATTTTTTCACTTTACTCTTTATCACTTCAAAGGATTCAAATCTTAATCTCTGAGCGGTGAGGGAAACTCAACTGTTGCAAATCCTAATTTATGAATGGTGAGGAAAACTCAACTGTTGCTTTAGTTAGTTACTAGCTCAATTTTTTATTTTTGGACCAATATACCTCACTAGGTGAAAGTCTAGGACGAGAGCTTAATTAAATTTCACATCGGTATAACATTAAAAAATTGTCATTAGTTTTAGTTAATGGTCTAGATCTGTTGAAAATAAAAATGAGAGCATCAACACATTTTCGCGCACAATTCTATCCTTTTGTCTTCTCCATTTGCATTCTCTCCAACTCACAAGAAAATATGCATAATATTTTCATTTAATATAAACAATTTGTACTAAAATGGTAATTGCAATCGATCAATTTGAGATATGCAGTGATTCTCTTTTCTGAGTTTTCTTTTCGCGGTTTTGGATTTTGTTTGTTTGTTCAAGTGTTATATGCTCTTCTCTGATTTTTTTTCTTCCGATAATGGTAATTTAATTATGACGCTAGATCCAATTTAAACTTCTAGTTTTGCCTTGCTATATATCCAAGTAAAAGAAACAAAAAATGCGACAATTATGATCACTCTATCTAAATATGGTGGGGCCAATGTCACTATTTGCTAATTAATATCGCGAGTACCATTTTCTTCCTCCCAAACATTCAGCTAAATCTAGATAGGTGTTCTCATTTCAATTTTTCATAAATCTATATCATTAAATAAATTTAATGGATTTTTTTTATGGTCCGTTGACGAGGATTTAATTGAGTGACCCTATAATCTACAACCTCACTATGGTTATATTAAACGCATTTTTTTATGTAAAAAAAGCCACATTTTTTTTGTGAAGATATTAAATGCATTTTTTTTTTGAAGATATGAAACGCATATTAGTTGGGTCGACTTGTCTAGTGTGCAGGTTGTTTCTATAACACGACTATACTATGTTTAGCAACATGTGAGGATTGAAATTTTGTTGGGTAGAGCCATTCAATTTGAAATCAAACAGACTTATCTTGTTTTATGGGAGCAATATATTTCTATTTATGCTTTAAGAATGTATACCGAATTGCTTAAGAAGGGCTTGCTTTGTTGGTATTGTTTTTAGAATAAGGAATTTACTATGGTTAGCAAAAAATTTAAAAACCTCTCGGTCTTTTCAAGGTCTTGTAAGGACGTGATTTGATCGGTTATTTCATAGACTACCTATAATCAACTGAGCGAACATATATAAATATTTTTATTCATAGTTGAAGAAGATTAAAGACCGTAGATCTTACATTATTACTAGCCTTTAATTAGTTGTTGAAGACTTTTTTTTGAGGAATCACTTGTTGAAGACTTTAGTTTGGTTGTTAAGACTCAAAATTTGCGTTCTACATTTTTTGAACTCAAAATTTTAAGTGCGAAAAAAAAACACTCATTTTTGAGATTAATATCCTAGTTTGGGCTGCTTAGTCCTCAGCCGCCGCCCCCTCTATATACCGATTTTGACGTACTTAATTTTGGACATGCACTCATCATAACCTACCTATGCTAATATAAGCTTCTTATATTAAAAACAATTTTGTCAAGTGTGTTTTTTACTTACTTGTAGGGGGTGTGCGTGGAAAAATACATCTACATGCGGGTGTTGAATAATAGTGAGAATCACATGTAGCCACATTTTTGGGCTTCGGCAGTCTTTAGAGGACTGGAGTTGGAAGTGGGTGGGTCAATGGAACAAATGTATCAAAGTCAATAGCACACAACTCGGAATATGGTAACCTTGATGCTACATTCTTTGCTATTGTTTTTTTCTCCAGCTTGTGCATTTCTTGCATGCTCTATTTTCTTTACGGAAATACTCTCTGCTTAGACTATGGACGCGTTTGTTTTAGATTTAAGAAAAATAGATTTTCTTAGTAAAGATTTTCAGATTATATAATAAAATATATGCTTATGTATACATAAGCAACAATCAAAATCCTTCGCATTTAGCAGTTTGAAATTTTGCTTTTAAAAACAATTTTCCTCTCACAAATAAGAAAAAATAAATAAGGTGCGCGAGAAATACATAGAACGAAAAAAAATATCGTTATATTTTTTCTATTTTTCCCCTCATTCTTTTACTACACATCTTCATTAATGTAAGTTTAAAATAATTGATACAGTAATGATATACTTAATAAAAGAAGTAAGCAATGCAATCTTAAAATTTAAAAATTACATATAAACGAAGACAAATATTTATTGAAATATTGGCAATAAGATGGAATAGATAGAAAAAATATTAATTGATTAGAAGGCATTTCTGAGAATAAGTTTTTTCCAAAAAGAGATCATAGATCTTATGAGCTTGAAAGCCATGTGAAATCTATTTAATTTGAGGATTGTGGGTTGTACTCACAAATCATTGAACGTTGCTTTCTAAGCCCCTGAAAATCTCTTGGGCCCCCCAAAATTCCCATTCTACCCCATGTTCTATACCCAAAACAGTTCACTTTGTTTCGGGAGATAACTCTCGGAGGTGTGTTTCCATCATATGAGCAACAATCATATATCCAATAGATATCCTCTATAAAACGCCAAAGCAGTGCATACTATAGGTTGAATGTCAACACCATATGTGAAGGAATTTATCCCTTAAAAATAACCACTTGGAATGATGATGAAGACACAAATGCTTAATTTAATTTTGTACAGTGAATAAAATACTAGTTATTAGTTGATTATGTATGTATTGCTGACCGAAGAATGCCAAGAATAAAGAGTTGCACTGCTCTAAATAATGCTTTCCAAGTAGCTTGTGTTCTATGTTGCCTTCTCTTGTAATCTTAAGAAAAATAAAAAAATACATATGGGAGATAATTGCAGAACCAGAACCCACTGGTTCGTATCTTCGTTGCTTAAATCTAAAAAACTACCTCCGGAACATAGGTCCCTAAATGCTTCGTTAGATATCTTTTGGATGAATAGAATAGGGATAAAAAAGGAACATTAGGGGGCTTAAGAGATATTGGGGCCTAAAAAGAAACCTTCCAAATCATTAAGCATCGTTGGGCTTTTGCTCTAATCGGGCCATTTTTTAGTTTATTGGTCTATGTTGTTTTTGGGTTTTACTTTTCCCATCCTATCTACTTCTCCTACGTCATATATTTTTTACAAAAATGCCTATGGAATTTCGGATTCAAAAATCCAAACACATTCAAACTAAGTTTGGATTTTATAATCCTAAATATTCTTATGTATAACCATTGATCAGAATGGGTTTGAATTTTGCTTTTAAAAACAACCAAAAACACAAGTTAAAAATGATAAAAAAAAAATTGTCAAATAAAATCATAAATATATAAAAATACCACCTAAAAAATTCTAAAAATCAAATAAAACTAATGTGATTTTTTTTTTTCCGATTTTTTCTGAGAATATGAAGGATTTTTTTTTTATTTTTATAAATGGGTCTAAAAGATAGAATTTTGGATTTTGAGGGGTGGAATACCACAAGAAGTCTAATCTAGGAGAGTCTTGATCCATGATTTTTTTTATTTTCTGGGGAAGTTTCAGAGCAATCTGATGAAGTATCTCGAAAACTTAATTTTTGACTAAGAACTGCTAACAATGATCTAAAATAGAAGGATGAGAGTTAAGAAGATTAATATTGTCCTTAAACTAGTTATCCGTGTTGAAAACAGACTCAGAATTTGTTCGGTTTCTATAATCCGAAAAAAAGCAAGGAACGGTCCCTGTTTTTTTTTTTTTTTTTAGGTTTTCAGATTATAAAATCCGAATCAGTGAAAAACTCATTTGTTTCACCCTATAACAAAGGAAAACCTAAATTTGAACTCTAAAATTCGAAAATTACATGGGCATTTTCGTAACAAATATAGGACGCGCGAGAAGGTGTTGGGGTGGGAAAAGTAAAAGCCATTGTTTTTTCTTTGCAGGAATGTTTTTTTATTCACTTTAAGCTAAGAGTCCATTTGGTTCGATAGTTTTGGTGGGAGGGGAAGGGAGAAAATATTTTTAATTTAACGTGTTTGGTTAAATTTGACAATAAAGACTATTATTTTTATTTTTAAATTTTTTATCATCTCGTATCTTGCATTTTCGTATATTTTGTTAAGTTTACGGGTAAAAGAAAAAATTAATTTAAAATCTCTTTCTTCTCCTTGTGAAACAAACACATTTTTAATTAAAATCCTTCCCCTCCCCTCTTTTGAATCAAACATATATTTAATTAAAATATCTCCTCTACCCTCCCTTTTCCCCCTCCATTAAAATGCCTCCCCTCTCATTCGTTGAACCAAACGAACCCTAAGCTGAAATAATGAAAATGCGTTTGATTGTGTTTCTAATAGTTAGATGCGAAGAGAAAGTGAGAAGAGAGATATACAAAAGCGAGAATGAGTAAAAAAAAAAGGGTGGAAAATAAATAAGATTGAAGACATTGTTTGATATATGAGAAAAAAGAGAAATAAAGAGATAAATGTTAATAATTATTTTTATAAGAACAAGAATATCCCTAAAAAAATTATAGAGGGACTTGCAGTCCACACCCCAAAATTGTACCTTCACAGGTTTTTGTGTTTCTCCTTCTCTAAATATGACCAGAAGTTCAATATAAATACACAACCTTAGGGTTTGGTAGAGGAGTTGTTAAATCTAGAAAGCTCATATCCAACAAAGGGAATCATATTTTTCTCTATGAGCTGGAGAATTTCGAATATGTTGGTGTACATGATGTCACATGACGCCCCTGCTTCGACTAGGACTCTGCGGAGATCAAAGTTTTACATGTATGCCTGAATGAGTTGTGGTATTGCATCATTTGACACTCCACTGTGCAGTTTATAGTCATAGAACGCGAGTGGAGTCCATCATCTATGACATAAGCAACAACGAGTTAATTTATGTTCAACAATTCTTAGAACCTTCTCTTGATCATGCCTATCGTAGTATGACTTATTCCTCCTTATGTAGTTACATGGGCAAAAGGAGTTTGCTCGCAAGTGCAAGAGTAAGGAGTTAACTCGATATTTCTAAGAAAATGGGGAAGTCTTCGAGACCATTAACTGCTACTGCCACCTCGAGAACTTTGTTGTTTTCGCCCCCTTCGATGACAATCTTCATTCGTCTTCTTCAGACGAGGGGATTCATCCTTTTCTCTTTCAACTTTCCTTGTTGTATGAGGATTTTGATTGCATCCTTAATTTGGATACAATCTCTGGTAATGTGTTGATGACACTTGTGGAACTAACAGTAATTACTTTTGTCCGCTCCTGTTTTTACAACAGTAGCTTTTGGGATTTTGATTCCAGCCTTCTAGAAACATGTAGATGTGCATTCGACAAGGATTTTATCCCTCGACACTGCAAAGGGTGTGTATTCATCAAAGCCGCCTATGGGTAATCGACCTTCCTTTTTGGGCTTTCCTTCATTTTTCTTTTCCATAAGGGACCTATGGGAGGATTCAACTTGAAGATCTTGTTTCCTCGAATTTTTCAAGTTGTCAGTATACATCTTCTCCTCATACTTGATGTAGGTTTCTGTAACCCTCGGGAATTCATTAAGAAAACAGGGTTCATCCACCCCAAAATCTTTCTTGAAATCGATTCTTGGTCGAGGACCTTTTTTTTTTAATCAAATAGATCTTTATTTTTCATCCGTTCCTCATACGTATACAACTTCTTTGTTGTATCTCTAGATGTAATCTTAGAGAGATTGGTTTTTCCCTTGCACTATGGCCTCGAGGCTAGCGACCATTTAGGATGTGTCCTCGAAGCTCTGAAACATGTGGTGAATTCATGGTAGAGTCCCCCTTAAGAATCGATGGAGTTTCTTCAGAGGATATTGTACCACAAACATTGTGACAGTCGAGCACAAATTTGTTGTTTTTGATATGCTTGTCTCGATCGGAGGTTCCGTCGTATGTCTCCATCTGATGAGGATTCTCTAATTCGATGGGGATTCAAGTTTCCATGGTCTTCCTAATGAACGTTCCATGAACTGCCCGATCATCATAAGAGGAAGATGTTGACCGCAAACGTCTGGAAGTACACCTTCATTTATGTTATGATCTGGATGGTCTTCTAGAGCCGAGCTCCTTCCCAGTTCATGATGTTATGCAGTAGGAGATCGTACTGCTTGCTTAGGGATATGAGATCTTCTTTGTACTTCTTTAGCTCATGATTCTTCCATGTCCTTGATGCGCTTGTTTTGCTCGTCGATCATCGTATTTTGATGATGAAGGGCCCAAATGATCTTGATGAGCAACACGTCGTAAAGAAGGGTATTGTGGTCATTCTGACTGCTGAAAGAGGTGAACCCATTGTTAAGGCCTTGCGGGGAAGGATCATCAGCTGCATTTGTTTAGGGTTGACCTCCACCCTAAGGGTTTCGACTGGAGATGGAGTGAAAGACTCTCCATTGCGGTTGACGCAACGAATTTCACTCCAATGTTGCTTGGTTGCAATGTCAGCTATTTTGCACTACTAAAAATGGAAAAATTAGGGAGGGAAATTAGTTACAGAAAAAATAAAATCCCTCACAAATTCTTTGGTCATAAAATTTAGTGACGGAATTAGAGAGGGATTTCACGTTTTCCCTCTCTAAATTTCCCTCACTAATTTTTGTTTTTTTAGTAGTGTTGAAATTAAATGTGAATGTTTTTTGGTTTTTTGAGTAGTTTAGTTATTTTGGTAAAAAATAAATAAAAGAAATAACTGGTTCCGATAGATGGTGCAATTGATCTTATCTGATCAACAAAACGTTGTCCAATGTGATGAGCTGGTTGCTTCGAACGATAAAAGATGTATTTGAAGACACTTCGACGCTCAATTTGGTTTATGAGTAGAAATGGTAGTTAATGGTTGAATAAGCCGTTCCTTTGAAGACTTGTGTATAGTCTCTCCTTTATAGAGATGCAAGTTGTCGTTTGCTTACGTCGTAGTTGTTGCTCGACGTTATAATATGTTTTTTTTTTTTTGTCAAGTAGTCTAGTGGTTGAAACTCATACATTTTAAATGTGGAGAAGTGGGTGTCAGGGGTTCAAACCCTTATCCCTGCATAAATTATACAATGTCCCTACCAACTGAGTTAAATCACGGTAACATAATATGTGTTTTAACTAAGTGATCGTAAGATAATTATTGTTACGATGATATTGACACTCTTTACTCTTTAGTGTAGTAAAGCGGCGCTGGCGAATAAATAGAGTAATATATCTTAATTTTGGAATGGCAGTGACATATTTTTTGGGTGAACTGTGATAGTGACAATCGGTCATTTAAATGAAATATTCCTTGAATTAAAAACATACCATACAGTTTTCTGATGCAGTGGATCAATGCCACCTTAACTAAATATATGATACAACTAAAATGTATAATATATTATAAGAATAAGAATATGCTATATCGTGTTATATATAGTACTTTTCAAGCAAGGCAATTTTCTAGTCAAAATTGCTAGCATGTCTCCATGCACTTAAAGTTAACATGCCTGATTTGGTTCATGTATCTGGACTAACAAGTACTTAATGACAATCACATAGATGGTTTGCGAAGAGAGAGAGAAAATAAATTCATGATAGTTTAAAGTGGGTGATGCATGGTGAGGCGCATATATGGAAAGAAAAGAACGGTGGAAAGTGTTTAGGAAGTCGTTACTTTGAAATAATAAATTCACTTCTAAAGTATGGTTGTTTATGAGTTCTACATATATTTCTTGTGTAATTTTCTCATTATTAGTTAGAGATGTATTAATTAGTAACAAACTAAATAAGTACCCATTAACATTTCTGGATTAGCCGGGAAAGGATTTGATCCCTCAAAAACATAGAGAATCAAATTAAATTATCTTTTACAA
Source organism: Medicago lupulina (assembly GCA_958299785.1). Taxonomy (NCBI): domain Eukaryota; kingdom Viridiplantae; phylum Streptophyta; class Magnoliopsida; order Fabales; family Fabaceae; genus Medicago; species Medicago lupulina. The sequence goes on along the minus strand of OY283142.1, from coordinate 10,977,432 downwards.
TTGCAAGATATCCTCATCTAAAGCTTTCTATTTTTATGTTGTAATTTACTTGGTGTAACAAAACTTCTTTTAAATAATCGGATAGAATTGTTATCCTTCAAAAATAATTTGGTATTAAACGGGCAAAAAACCAAGCTTAAATAACTTGGTTATTATCGGCCAAATTAAAGTCTCCATATCTTAAGTAGAAAAGTTTTATTCATGAATGCTCGTAATTAGTTTTCCATTACTTCGATAACACACCAACTCCAAATGAATATTACGTGATCAATTCAAAGAGAAAATGTTATAAGCCAAGCATAAGAACTTATTAAGCCAAAGATAAATAACAAATCGATCCATGGAAGTCAATTTGACCAACATCTTCATGTGAAAGATGGCCCACTTTTGAGATAGCACATATCCAACTACTATCTCAAATTAAAATTGTCCACATACATTTGCATGCTACGTGAAGCCAAATACAATCTAAATACAAATCTCTCTCTGGCCGTCCTTTACTGCTTTAAAACAGATAATTAGTTGCTTTAATTTCTTTTATCAATTTTTGCTACTTGCAATTTCTATTTCTTTATCTAATTCATTGATATTTTTTAGATTACTTAATTTATTTATTCTTTGACCACCTTTTCATAGATTAATGCATGCACAATACTGAAAGGAATATATACAAAGAGTCGAGCTTTAGAATACATCATGACTCATGAGAAAGAAAGATAAACTTAAATTAAAGGAAATGAGAGAAAGATATAAAGAGGAGAGAATATTTTCATTTCTTTTTGCCCTAGGAAATACTTGCACGATACTTGCAACGTAAATTATTGGTGGTAGTCCAAAGTTGGTGGTTTAATTTCCTTTGTATATTTTTGGTCTAAAGGATCTGTTAAGGAATCTTTCAATTTGTAGCTAATTCTTTCGGGTAAGCAACTAAAAATGTGGTAATTAAAAGCAAGTAGAAGAGGACCACATGATTTGCGTCCTAATGCCCATACAACATATATATACTTTAGAGAGGTTTTCCTAATTTAATACCCAAAGTGAATAAGAAACAAATCTCGCTAACTAGATACTGTAGTTTTACCTGCCAAATACATAAATAATTGAGGGCAGTGAGAGGTTACAATCAATTTTTTTGACAGGAAGTTTCAATCATAGTTAAATATATAGTTTGTTTTTATTTTATTGATAGAGTTAGTTTTTAAGGTACATAAACCCATCCATTGGTTCAGGACGGTACAAGAATACTGCCTAATTTATGTTGTGATTTTATAGGACGTTTTATTTTTGAGATTTCTGAAGCATATCATGAATTATTTTATAATTTTTTTTGAACGACAAAATTTATTAATAACTAAATTCATGCACAAGGCGAACATGAATAGGTGAAAAGAAGCTACATAACAAAAGCGCCGTATGTAGGCGAAACACTCAAAAGAAAAAACCAAAACAACACCAATACAGACACCACCTAACCTGAGGGCAAACCAGTTTCTACACTTAAATCAAAGGCAAACCACTTATCGATCGCTGTGAACAAAGACTTATTCCAGCACCCCTTCAGATTCCACCACTAGACCCCGATCCTCAGAGAAAACACCATAACACACCCTGAAACTTGAGTCTAGAAATTGACTATCGATTTCGAATCAAAAGCAATCGGTCCACCAGACAACATAAACAATTCACTAAGGTACTCCTCAACTCTCCAAGATCAAAGATCAGAGAAAACACCATAATCAGCCCAAAAACTCCCGATCTGGAATCAATATATTATAATTTTTGCAAGGAAAATCTCATCCAACGAGAAAATTGTAGCAAACTATCCACGACTAATTATGGTTGGCTATTTTTACCATATATTTTCACCAATTCCAGGACATAGTCAAACAAATTTGATATCCAGCTTTGTTTTTAATTACCTCACAAAAACACACCCGTGAAATTTCTCAAAAGTAAAGATTTACTACATATAGCATTGCTGTTTTTGTAAATAATTTTTTTTGAAGTTTAAACTAATTCTCGTAATTTAATTTCTTTATCATATACTCCCTCCGTCCCTTAATATAGCCACCTATTGTTTTTTTTCACATTTCTTAAGAAATGTTGTTGGTGTAGTTAATGTGTCTGTTTTATAGTACAATTTTACAAAATTACCCTCATTAAAGAGATAATGTGAAAAGTCAATTTATTGTAATTTTAGAATTAGTAGTAGTATTAAATAAGGGTATATATGGAAAAAAAATAATTAATGTGTGTTCTAATTTGAAAAGGGGTTATATTTAGGGACAAAAAAAAAAACAAAAGAGGGGTTATATTAAGGGACGGAGGGAGTACTATCATCCTTCATTATAAGTGTCATTGTAAAATAGCAACAATTTATTAACCATTTCTAACGATACCATCATTTAGTTAAATAGTTCATTTAACTATTTCACCACTACTTTCAACCACACTAATTAATACTAGTAATCTGTATTTTAAACTATACACATTATTGTATGATAGACCTTAATATAGCTAATCATTTTCTTTAGAAATGTGTATGACTTAAAATGACACTCATAGGTAAAAAAACATGACATTGATCATATTAAAGCGGGTGAGATATTATTTAAAACGGTTTAACCAATGATCTGTTGCCTAAATGTCCCCACAGAGTTAATTATCGATCTAAAATTTATTTTATGATATTTCATGGATAAACAATTTTATACTTTTGAAAGATAAAAGATTAATACAAGAAATTAAAATAGAGTTTAATTTATATAGCGTATCGTAGCAGAGTTCTACGCATATATCAAATAGTATATTGATGCATCGATCATCACACGAATTAAAACACATAACTTGTTCCGTCTCATTAATTGATGTCACAACACATTAATTGTATGTGTAAAACTTTGTTAGACCATCAATATATATATAAATTAAACTCATTAAAAGTATTACTTCCTCCGTCCCTAATTTATAAGATTGATTACAAAAATGTTTTGTCTTTAAATATAAGATCATCTACAAATTTTTAGATTAATTCTTTTTCTTTTTCTTCCAAACATACATACCCCTTTAGATACTATTAATGTATCTTAAAACATGAAAAATTAATATTGAATATATTTATACAGAAAGACTAATTTGATAAAACATACATTCATTTGCGATAACTTTATTACTTTAACAATTTTTTTCAATATTCGTGATTTTTTTAAACTATTTTTTTATAAAAAGGGACGGAGGAGTGTTTATATCAGATTGATCTCTTCGAAATGTTTTTCTTGAGGCACTAAAATTTGATGGTGATTGCAATACCTACCTGCCGCCAAATATAAGTGTACACTATATATATATATATATTCTCTTTAAAAAAAGTAACCATAATTTTTTTTTAATCTAAAATATTATTTATTTTCATAAATAAAATTTACATATGACTTTTCAAATGTATAATTTACATACGATGTCTTCATAAACTTTGCTCAAATGATATAAGACATTGTATTATATATATAATGGTCTGATTTCGAACCCTATACTCATACTTATTCATCTTTAAAATGTGAATTTTTAGCAACTAAGTTTACTTGACAACAAAAGAAAATTTACATATAATATTTATATAACATTACTCAATACGTAGGGATATTGAGGTATACAAGTACCGGAGATTAAACCAAAAAATTTTCACTTATTTATTTTAAGGGACAAATTATTAGTAGTAAACTATTTGAAAAAAAAATACATATAATTTCTCAATTTCACATTGGAGCACACAACTAACGATAACAACTATCCACTTTTCCATGTTTATTTTTTCAATTTTTAATTTTAAAACTAATATTTTTAAAAAAAAGATATATCAAAAACTTACCAAACACACTCATAAGAATAATATTACTTTCTACTTTTTCTAATGGAGTGCTTGCCATAGTGAACCATTGACCTTGTGGACTTACATATATGATATGATATAGTCTATGCTAATTAAGCACCACAAAGGATTATGGTCAATCCACTTGATTAATTAAATTTAAACCTCATCATCCAAAAAGAAAGTTTATCCATCGTAGTGCCCTTATGAAAATTGGTCATCAATTAATTAGAGTAGCTTTGTGCCTTGTCAACTCTAAGCAAAAGATCAAGGTAAGTAAAATAATGCATTAATTAAGAAAACCGAGAAAAGCCATGTAAGGATTTAAAAAATCTAATATTAAACAACACTATGAATATTGTCATAGAAATAAAAAAACACCACTTGTAAGAAAAAGCACAAATATGAAATTGGAATAGACATGAAATTAATTAACTTACATACAAATATGAAATTAGGTGTTGGTCTTTCTCCAAATAATGAGGCCATGGTCGCTGTCTAGTCAACCAGAAATTAAAGATGCATATATGGTAGTGGTATTGATGCCAATAAGTAACGGAAGGAATAGTAATCAATCTCATCCCACACAAGTGGGATGCATTATTTTTCCCTCCAAAACAAAAGGTTAAAGAGTTTGGTCGTTTCAAGTAACATCAGTGTACGAGAACGGAAAACAATTGTACAAACTTAGTTTGTCGCTGTCAGAGTACACAGTAAAGTTTTTGTGGCTGAGCTCGGGTGTGGGGGCATGCGGCGTGCCTACTCTCAATTTGTAAAATGCAAAAACCATCGTGATGGTGAAGAGTGAAGACATCCAATCTCCTCGGAAAGTTGTAGCTCAATAATAGGTTATGGTTCAAAATAACTAATGCGTATGAATCAATATGAATTGAGGATATTTAACATTATTGGTTATCGACAAATAAATAAAGAGGAGTATTATTTGAACAATCTTTAATTGACAACTTATAGAGACAATCATAATTTGCAAAGAAAGAATAAATATTTGCACGGAAATCACAGCAATAGAGAGATAAAGTAAAAATTAATGTGAGTATGAGAGAGAAAGTTGTAGCAAAAGTTGTCATAAAAAAGATGTTCAAATATCATTTCTCATAAATAAATGTGTCAAGGTAAGGTCCATCGAGATGGCCAACTCGTCATGCCACGTGGTACAACACATCATTTGACATCATGCACCACCTCAAAATAAGAGGCACACCTCGTCTGTTCACAGAGGAACACTGCGGGGCCTCATTAAAACTATTACCTAAGGCTCAAGCAACTAGATTATGGCTTGAACCAGGAGGTACATCCCCCGCAGAAAACTCTCAAACCAATGGACCTCACCAAGACCTAACCAACAACGATGGAAGAAATGGAGACTTATAAGGCTCCCTATCACGTGAACAACACTCTCATTCATTGTAATACGACGTCTCACAACACAATCTTCGAAACAATTGTACACTAGCATGACGACAACGACGAATTGGATATGTTCATAGTCCCGACAGGGACGTAACTTTCGCAGTCGTTCACCGTCTCAAAGGTGGAAGACTCATAGTCTTGTGCCATCATACATGAATGAGATGCACAAATAAATAATAAGACTTAAATATAGGATATCCGAAAATCACATAAGGAAGCAATCTTGATCACCTCCTAAGCACGCAACTATCATGGTTATGAAAGCTCTGAGTTCTGGAGCGGAGATTAGGACCTCCTTGCAAGGATTTAATCGTTTTACACTGATCCATGTTTATGTCACTGTGTGTAAACATGATAATCCAATGACACATTGATCCATAATTTCTCCCCTTTTATTTTGCTCGAATCACTTTCATTTGAATGACCCGCTAATCGAAGACTGAAATTGTATTTGTTCTAAAATTTGAAAATGAAGAAGTTGTAGAAGAGATTAGGGATGAAATGATAAAGTGTTATTTTTATAATACATCAGAGACTATATTCATGTATTTTTATAGTTTAAAAATTATCAACAGACATCTGAACGAATCACTAAGTAACAATTGCACTAAAACGAGAATTCGTTCAAGTCTCACATTGAGTATAGAGAGTTGATTTAAATTTTCTTCATCACAACAACTATAGTCTTTTAGGTGTATTCGGGCTTTGGTATTTTTGTATCATGGGAGAGTTTGCAATCGTTCTTGATATAGGTTTGTTTGTGCAAAAATTGTACGAGGAAGTTGTGATTTTGTGTGTGTAAAAGTTACATGTTGAGTATGTGAGTTATTTTTGTGTATTTTTTTGCTTATTTTATGGTTGTGCTTCCGTTTGTTTAGAGATTTCCTCTTGCCTGCTTTTCCGTTTTTTTTTAATAAAAAAACAATTTTTTGTAATTTTAAATTTTTCAGTTTTTTAAGTAAAAAATGACGTGACAGTTATTTACAAACGTGACATGGTAAAAAAAATGACACGTCACTGCTACGTAGGAGATTCTGCTGATTCAATGGGGTCGGGGGCCAATCATGAAGAATCTTCATTTTTCAAGGGTGGAATCTAAATTTTTTTTTCTACAGGAACTAAACCCAAAAGTGCACTATATTACAGGGGCCAAAAACACTATTAACCCTTTTTAAAATATGAACGGTTCAGATTTAAGCTAAGATTGCGATGATGCCTGAAGAAAAAGATGATGGTAGTGATTGGCACCCTGAGGTTCTTAAAGATTATTCTTCTATATGTGTAGATGATGAATATATAAATTCATTAACATTTCAAGAGCCACAAAATGAAAATTTGCCTCATGTCAGTAACATTGATGAGTCGGTTCCTTTTGACGGGCAAATATTTAGTAATGATGTTGATGCTTATGAATTTTATTCTTTATTTGCCCGAAAAAAATGGAATTTCGGTCAGGCGTGGACACATTTACAAATCTTGTACAAACGAGTCTAAAAAGAACCCATCCGGTATTTATAAAAGGGAATTTGTTTGTCATCGTGGTGGTATTGTTAAACAACGCAACATTAACGAAGCGGAATGCCAAAGAAAACGAAAATCTTCAAAATGTAATTGTGGTGCAAAGATGTTGGTTTCTATAAAAACAATTGGCTTTGAGGAAAAATGGGTGGTTACATATTTCAACAATCATCACAATCATGAGTTATTGGATGACAAAGAGGTTCAATTTCTTCCTGCTTATCGTAACATCCCAACTGCTGATTAAAGTCGTATCCTATTGTTGTCGAAAGCTGGTTGCTCTATAAGTATTATAATGAGAGTGCTTGAGTTAGAGGAAAAAAAAAGTTACAGGCAATCTACCTTTTCTAGATAAAGATATTCAAAATTTTATTCAGCCCCAGAGTTGTATTGGTAAAAAAAATGATGCTTCTGATGTTCTCAAATTATGCAAAAAATAGAAAGATATTGATGATGCCTTCAAATATGAATTCACTATTGATGAAAGAAACAAATTGGAGCATATTATGTGGGCATTTGGTGATTCAATTCGAGCATACAAATCTTTTGGAGATGTTGTAGTTTTTGATACCACATATAGAATAAATCGTTATGATATGCCACTTGGAATATGGGTTGGTGTTGATAATCACAGAAATTCAATTTTCTTTGGTTGTGTTCTATTGAAGAATGGGAAGATTTCTTCCTTTGCGTGGGCTTTAAAGGTAATTTTTTGTTTACTTAAAGTTGTTATTATTGTTGAATTTTTAACTTTGAAACTTTGTTGAAGTCTTTTATATTTATCTTTATTATTTTCAGAACTTCCTAGCTCTTGTCCAAGGAAAACATCCAAAAACTATTCTTACGGATCAAGATCCCGCACTTAAGGAAGTCATTAAAATGGAATTGCGAAACACAAAGCATGCATTTTGCATATGGCATATTGTGGCAAAGTTGTCAAGTTGGTTTTCTTTTGCATTGGGTTCGAGATATAATGATTGTGCTCCTGATTTTCGGGTATCAATCCATTAATTGGTTTTGAATCTTCAATCTTTGAACTCTCAACTTTTATTCGTGGGAAGGGAAAAAGTGAGTAAAAACTCTTATGAGATCAAGGTTCGGGGGTTGGTTTCAAATAGGGAAGGTGTTAAGCACCCTAAACGACTTCGGTACTCCGAAGGAGCCTCTTGCCTAAATTATCTTGTGCTAATTACTTGCTTATTTATTTGTAAAATATTGCCTAAAGTATAAGTGAAAGAATGGAGGGAGAATAAGCATTTTTTTTTTATTGATTTGGAAAGACATAAGTCTTTTGCCTACATACCCACAAGTGGGATCAAAATCATGTAGTTCACCTCAAAAATTTATTTGGTGGGTTGGGTTAATTTTAAAGTTTAGAAAAAGAATTTTAGAAGGGTTGCGAGACCTCAAGGTATAGAAGAATAAAATGGTGTGAAGTTAGTTGATTTTAATTACAAGAAAGGCAAGTCTAAGTGTAGATTAAAACTGATTAAAGATTTGATTAAGAAATAAAAGGAAAAGATCACTTGGGTTAAAATCCAAGGTTTCTTAAGAAAATATTTTTGGAGTTTTGATTATTTGATTTTTTTTTTTAGAAAAAAAGGGTTTCTAACCAACGGTAAAAAAAAACTATACGTAAAACGTAACGGAAAGGCGTAAAAAATAAATGTCGGGGATATTGGATCCCATAGTAAAATCTCAAACCTAAAATTACTAATTGTTCAATTTTAAGGCACTCATATTAGTCAAGTTTTTAATCCTAGTTTGTCCCTAATTCATTTTTCGTCCTTGATTGCGGTTATGACATAAACGATAAACAAGTGTGTGATGGTGTCTGTGTATGTGTCAGTGCATATTCTCATTATGAGATATTTACATGGGACCTAGATACATGTTAAAGTCTCAAGCAAAATGTAAATGACAAGAAAAATAAAATGCAGAAAATTAAATTACATTAAATCCTAAACACACACTAAAATAATGACAATTAAGGTAAATAACAAGAATTAAAATATGCATGAGATGATGAAAAATTATAATGTCACGATGCAAATATACTAAAATAATAAAAAAAAACAGTAATTAAACAATTAATACAAAACAAAATATCTTTGTAAACTTAGAGAAAAATAAAAAATGCAAGAAGTAAAAAAAAAAGGGGTGTCACTAGTAAAATTGTAGAGGAAAGGAAAAAAACAGGTGGGTTCAGGCTGGGCAGTTATGAACCATTAGATGAATCAAGAGGTCCAAAACTGATTCCAGAAGGAATCATCATAGCCACTGGATCAAAGATCCAAAGGTTGAAAAACGAAAGAACACAATAAAGAGGAAGAGCCACGCGCGCATAACCTAAACACAGGTGCAACATCGGCGGCCTAGCCCTGAAGGTGTATGATATGATCATGTCCTTGCGTGCGTGGAATCCGAAGCAAAAAAAACAGTATAAAAACAATTTCAACAAAAAAAACAATACAAAATTATTTTACTTCTCCCTCTAAGTTAAACTTAGAGAGAGAAGCGCTCCCTTCTCTCTAAAACGTTTTTTGGAAACGAGAATGTCTTCATCTTCTCCGGTGAGTTTTGTTGCTCCGGCACGGTGGCCGGCCACCCTAAGGTGGCGCCGCCGTCGGAGTTCACAAAACTACTCTGATTTCAAATTTTTTACGGTTTTTGAAATCCATTTTTTCTCCTCTATCCAAATCCGAAAATATTTTTTTACAAAAACTACCACACAAAGCCTAGATCTAACATTGCAGATTCGATTTTTTTTTTTGAAAGATAAAGAACAAATAGAAATGAAAACAAACGAAATAGGTATTACCTCTGTTGAATCGGAGAAAGTGTTGTGTCGACGGAAAACTTAAAAAAAAACTTTCTAGATCCGGTTCGAACCGACGGGTTGTGTGTAGATCGGTCCGGTTCGATCTGTTTGTGAATGGTTCGGTTGAACTGAGCAGCTGTTGGTTGAGGTTCCTTCGAGATCGGATCTGGAACGTTTTGTGTTGTGGATGAATGGATTCAGATGAATTTTCTGAAAAATTATGTGTTCTTCATGTGTTAATCATGTTCTTGGTGTTCATAATTTTTTTGTTGATTTTTTTTTGGTCTGATCTAGAAAGTTGCGAAAGAAAGAGGAAATTAGGGTTTGTGAAAAAAGTGGGGCGGCCTCCAATGATTGATCCCCTGAACAGTGTAATAAATGCCCCTATTTATAGCTGACACCTTTTAGGATTTTGTAGGAAAAAACTGATGAAGTGTCCCTTTTGGACAGTTGGACAAAAATGCCCCTGCAGCTTGGCTGGATAAGACTTGAACAAAAAGACACCAAGGACCAATGAACTTAAGACATGTGGACAGACTTGGACCAAAAACAAATAAGAGACTCAAAAGAATAAACAAAATAACTAATAATAAAATAAAATATATATAAAAAACGAAAAATAATAATAAAAAATAATAAAAACTAAAATGAACTAATTAAAAAAGAATTAATAAATAGTATTTAAAATTGTCCCTTTCATAAACCAAAAAATGAGGTATTTTAAAATACCTCTCTGCCGAAATTTCGTCTGAGACGACGAAAGTTCACGGTCTTTAAAATACAAATAAAAGCTTTCAAAAGCGAACAAAAAACAAGAAAATAAAATGCAAATGCAATGAGTTTTTAATAATACGAATATAAACGAGAAATATAACGTGAAAAAATAAAATACGCGTAAAATGAGTTTGAAAATGCAAATGAATGTGAGAATTAAATACAAATAAAACGAGAATTAAAATGTAAATAACGAGAATTCAAATACGAAGTGAAAAATGAGAATTAAAATGCGAATGATGAGAGTTTTAAAATGTGAATAAAGGGAGTTTTAAAAAGGTGAAAAAATGAGAGATAAAATGCGGATAAAATATGCAAATAAAATGTGAATAAAAAAGAGCAAAAAGCGGGAACCTTGGTCAAAATTTCGGGTATGACAATGACTTTAAACAAGAGTTTCACAAGGTGTATCATTTAGAATGTGCGGATGATTTCGAAAGAGAGTGGAAATCAATGTTTGCACTATTTGATTTGTGCAAGGATAACCATATTGACTTGCTCTTTTCCAATCATGAATTTTGGGCATTAGCTTATTTGAAGGACTTTTTCTTTGCTGGGATGACAACAACAGGGCGCTCAGAATCGATAAATGCATATATAAAAAGATTCTTAGTCGCCAATACAAGTTTGACAGATTTTGTAAATCAAGTATGAATTTACTTGAGCTACTTGTTAAAAGTACATTAGTTTTTGAATCATTATCTTATAATTGAGGGATAATTATTATATCTTTGTGTAGGTTGTTGTTGCTGTCAAAATTAGAAATCAAGCCGGAGAAGAGGCAATAATGCGTCAAAAGTATCACAATCCTCATATTAGAACATGTTTTCCTATTGAGGAACATGCTGCATCTGTACTCACGCCATATGCCTTTAAGTTGCTCCAATATGATACTGAGTTATCTACAAAATATGCAGCAACTAAAATTGACAATGGTTCTTATATTGTACAACATCATCTAAAAGTTGACGGTGGACGTCAAGTAAGTTGGATAGTAGAAAAAGAGTTAATTTATTGCTCTTGTAAATAATTTGAGTTTTCTGGAATATTATGCAGACATGCTATTCGTTTGCTAATGATGAAAAAATATTTTAGCCTCTCGTCAAAATATCGTCCTTTTCGATGGACACAAGAAAGTTCATTGATCCCCAAATCTAGCCATGTAGTCAACTGCAATGCTACTTCCTCTTCTAAGTTTCAATCTCTAATTCAATGTTTGGAAGTTGAATCATTAAAGACAAGCGAAAGAGAACGAGTTGCTACTAGAGGATTAGAAAAAGTCATTCAAGATATAAAAGGTATGCCATAAACTCAAGAATATGTGATTGATTTGGAACATGATGCTCCAAATAACGATGTTTGTGATGTTGAAAATCCCACTGTTACAATATCCAAAGGTCGGCCAAGAGGATCAAGACCAAAAGGAGGAGTTGAAGCTGCAAAGAGGCCTCGTCGCTGTCATGTTCCAAATTGTGGTGGAACTAATCATGACTCACGAAATTGTCCAAACAAAAAGAAAAAAATTTGAAGAATTGCCTTCTCAATCTCCTAATAAGTAAGTTTTGATTGCTATATGTTGTTCTTTTCATGTCTACGTTTATTGAATGTCAATATTGACTTCTTGTTTTCCTTCTTGTGCTTTGATAGGATCATAAAAGGTTGGAAGTAGTCTTGTTGAAAGATATTTTGGTGACTGCACTTCTGCCAAGTGTGGATAAAGTGTATTGTAGGTGCTTAGCAGTCATCTTTTTTTTCCATGATTTCTATTTTGGAGTCGCGCCCAGTCTTCTGCTAATATATGTAGACTGTCATGCACATTTTGTGGCTGTTTTCTGCTTATTTTGCGCTTTGTTTTTGGTGGCAACATGGTGTTATTAGGCGTGTACATGTTGTGTTCTATAATGGGACTGAATAGGAACCACTATGAGACTGAAATCTTGGAGTTTTTACTTTTGAATTCAGCGTCATAGCTTACTCAATTTTGGAACAGCTTTGAGTGTATTTCTGTTGCCGTTCGTTTTGTGGCGGTTGATTTTGAGATGTTACACCTATATACGACATCTTTGATTTTGGCTATGTAACTATTTTAGATGTTCCCGGAACCTTTGTAATTCTTGTACATGACCTTGTCCTTAATATATATTGATAGTTAATTTAAGTTTTCTTCACCCTAACAAGTCTAGTCTTTTGACTTTTGAGTACAAAGTTTTAGTAATTGTGCGTAATGAGAGAGTTTGTAGTTTTATACGCGCATAAAATTATACAAGAGAGTTACACTTTTGTGATTGTAAAAATTATAGGTTTAGTAATAAAAAAAATTACGTGGTTGTTTTTGTTTATTTTTGCTTCTTTTGTGGGTATATTTTCGCTTGTGTAGAGATTTTTCAATTTTTGCTTTTTCAATATTTTCATATATCAAGGACCAATTTGAAGAGAGAATATTATTTTGGGGACAAAATTAACCTTTTTTTTATTGGGTCTTAGATGAAGTGGTTGAGTTTGTGGTTTTTTGGTCAAGTTTATGCCCCCAGTCTTGTACTTCCTCTTTGTTTTATGTGATTTTTATTTTGCTTAAAAAAAAAGATGAAGCGGTAATCCACTGAAATTAAACTCATACACAACTGTGAGGTTTCAGATTCGAACTCGGATCACGACGTCCGACCTTGTAATTTTGGCATTTGCACTTTTAGACGGGACAAAATTAACTCTTTAATTATTCCATTTGAAATATAAGCCAAAGTTCAGTAAAGTTACATGCCATGCCTCAGTTTTTTTCATTCTTGTTTCATTTTTGAAAATGTTGTTAAAGGCAATGTTTTTAAAAGTGTAAGTAAACATATTTTCTCTACTGTTTCATGTTTTATGCAGCAAAGAAAATAGAAAAGGATCACCAAGTAGACAACCTTATCTTGGTTTACTTTCACCATTTCCTGTTTTTATTTTAATATATTAAAACTATGCATGATTCTAATAAAAGCTTCATCGGATAAAAGAAAGTTTTATGTCGATGAAAAGATAGCGGTTTAAAAATTGATTATACAATTTTTTTTTTAATTAGTACGCTATTTGGTTTGTCAACAAGATAGTTATTAACATTTTTCTATAAGTTTGATAAAAAAAAAAACATTTTTCTATAAGTAATCGATTATGACTATTTCTTTTTTTATTATATAAGTTTTTCGTGCGCTCTATTCAATTTGAAATATAAAATCTAAATGACATAAATATCCAATAAAAACCTTCGAAATGCTTTGAATTATTTTGAATTTAAGAATCTACGCGGAAAACGTATATATTGGAAAAAATAATAGCATCATTTTAGCACAATGCGCAATAAATTGCACCAAAAAGAGTCAAATACAGTCCACAAGTAAAGTGACTCCAAAAAAATGGGACATAGAAGGCACCAACCATCCAACCAACAAGTTCCCATTTTACATATAAATTCCAAATATTAATTGGACTGTGAATTTTGCGTACTTAGTCAGCGACAAAATAATCAAAAGAAATTGAAATCGCTGAGATATTTTTCTTCTTTTAAGGGTTGCTGAGATATTTCTTGATAACAAAATGGTATTCTTATATCGAAGAGAATATAAATCATCCAGAATGCCACTATTCTTATACAGTAGTATTGCTAAATTAATAAACTTTCTCCACTTGCTTCCTTACAAATTCGGGCGACGCATCCGTTGATAGGTTTATTAAATGGAATAATAATAATCATTCGAGCATCATTTTTAATGTAGATGGAAATTGTCTAGCTCTCCCATTAGAGATGTTAATAGCGGTGTGTTAAGAAACAATGTAAGTTTTTATTTATCAGACTTTTAAGGTTATATTCAAGATTTTACTGGCATTCTTCACGCTGAGTTATTCGCTATTTATCATGGCCCACTGTTGATCAAGGAGATGGATATCACTGAGTTAGTTTGTTATTCGGACTTATTACACTGTATATATCAACCTCATTCATGGAACCTCATGTTGTTCCATGTCTATTCGATTTCGATTCAAGACATAAAATGTTTAATTTTTTTTTTTGGTTAAAACATAAAAGATTTAATTGAGCAAAGTAATTCACAATTTGCCACACCCTTGATGAGAAGAACCAATGTATGGATTTTATGGCTAAATTTGGAGCCTCATCAAATATAGACCTTCTTCATCATGTTACCCCGCCGAATGATCTTTTGAACATCCTAAAAATGGACACTGCTAAAACTTTTTTTTTTCTTCTAGAGATTAGTCTTTGTTCTTTCTTTTCTCTCTTTGTTTTGTTTAGCACTGTAACCAAAAAAATTACTAATCTTGAGTCTAACATAAGCTTTTACCTTTTGTGTTTGAAGATAGACTTCTTGAAATTGATTGTTTTGGAGTTGAGTCTCATCAACTCAGCAACTAATTTAAAAACTATATATTTTGTCTGTCAACTACTTTTTCAGAAATAGATAGCATTTTGATCAGGATAATTTTAAGGCCGACCGAACCTGTTAAGAGGCCTAAAACAAATTTCTAGTGAGGTTTTTTTACTTTAAAATTTCAAAAATCAATATAATGCTTGTAAAAAAGTAAAACAATAATAATCAAACTTTGTTGAGTATGAGGTTTGAACATAAACCTAGATCAAGGCGATTTGTTAAGGGGGAGTTAGGGGACGAACAAAAACAATGAGTCAAATGTTTCAGGACTACAAGAGATGGAGACGCCACATCTCTGTCAAAAACCTCAAGACATTAGATATATGTGTCACATCTTTTATATATCAAACATTTTACTTATTTATAGACGATGTTGGACTTAACCACTCATACTTAAGAAACTCGTTATGATATGATTTGAATTTTTTCCAATTAGAGGTTCCAAATTCAAATAGAGCTATGAATGCATCAATATTATAACTCTTGAGGGAGAGTTTTATATCCTATTGTGGTCCTATTTGGCTAGAGGGTTTTAATATCTACAAGTGGTTTGTTAGCGCTCATCATTCACTTTTTCATGCAATATAAAATTCTCTTAGTCACATTTGACATATTAACAATATCCTCTCAAAAACCCACTTGGGTTGGCCTAGTGGTATTGGCTTGGGATCTGGGAGTGTGCTTCTCCTCGAGGTCTCTGGTTCGATTCTCTCCGGTGTCAATTTGGGTGGGTGGGTTAATTTAGCTTCTGGAAAAAAAACAATATCCTCCCAAGTGTGAGTTCATTGTTCATTCGGATTGCTCAACCCTCATGCGAAATTGTTTTCATCAACATACACTTGCACCACCATCGATACTCAACATGAACAAGACGTACAACTTGACCACCACTGTCAAAAAGACTTTTTCTTTTCGTGGATACTCTATCGTAAAGACTTTCGCTACAAGTTGGTCACCTTTGGTCAAATCATAGGCAATGATAGAACTAATGGGTTACGTGGAAAACTCATTTGATTATCACATTAGAGTATGAACAATTACACAAATGGTTTTGAAACCACATCTTCAAAAAAGAAAATTTAAGACATTAGATAGATAAGCATGTTTAAAAACAAGTGCACCAATAAGCTCCACCAACTTTTTTCAACAAATCTTTCCTCATAAAATCAGAAGTTAGTTGTTGCTTTCTGTTACGAGTTAGTTTGCCAACATATCAATTAGTTTCATTTTTTTTTTCTTCTTTATATTTTTTGATATATAATATTTTTTTTTCTTTCTTTCTTGACATAGTCAAATGTGTGTATAAATAAAAAAGCAGTGTAATAAAATTGCAACTCAGTTTGAATAAGAAAGAACAAAGTGCTACTGCTACTAAAGACAAGGAAGTATATTATAATTGTTACTAAAAAGTAGGAACTAGTGTCTTCCATGTGCACAAGGCAATATCTATAAACAGCGCTGAATGCTGATGTTAGTGATAAGCAACAATACCCATCAATCTTTTCTTTGCTATCACACACTTGCCTGTCCTGTGTCTATCAACAATGGCTACCATGGCTTTGTCCTTGGATGACATTCATAATCCTCAACAGGACGTGCCCACATAACTCCAAAATGGGATACCAATTACCTTCCCCATCCTCTATAAGGCTTTAATGCTGTCTCTCTCTATCACTCAATTCAACCTCTTGAATTCCATTTAGCTTCTTCACACGACCAATTGTGGGGGACCTAGCTAATAAGTTAAGGGTCGATTCATCCATTTAATATTATACTGTTTGCTTATTAATTGTTATTTTCATTCTTGTCATTGTCTTATAAATCATCAATTTTTTTTCTTATAATAATTACTATATGGATAATTTGTCAAGCAAGCTCGATATTGACTACTTAACAAAAGTTAACGGATACATAACTTATAACACAAGTTGTTAACAATTTAGACTAGAACTTTCTTTTCCATGAGCGAATGTTCAAATCTCTTGAGGCAATATAAAGTTGACTTACTAGTTGAGATAAGAGAGTTAACAACTAGAGTATAATAATAAAAGTTGAGAGTTCAATCTCAATTTGTAATAGAATATAGAAAAACGAAAAAAAGGACAAACGGTGAAACAAAATATGTTTAGGTATAAAGTTCATTCAAGTATGTATATATCTCCTACTACAAACTAGACGTAGTTCCATGTTATTAAAAGTGAAAAGGATTAGGGTTTGTAGTATTACAACTCATATGTAAATACTACAGTTCAAAATACAATAATACCTTTAAACCGTATATGATACTAACATTGCTCGTCCATGCCCCCTTGATGTTGCTTTGGAGCAAACCTAACAATATTTAATACTAACATTTGTCACTGAAAAAGTTGTTCAAATCTCATGAATTCGTTAAAATATTCTTTTGATAGTAAACATCTTCAAAGAAATCTCTCAATATTTGCTACCAAACATAGAAAGATTTATAAAGAATAGACACTTTTAATTCAACTTAAAAGAAGATTTTGTATGTTAAGTTAGAGCCAAAAAAAACTCATTAATATAGGTCAAGAGCGGTTTAAAAATATCAAATATGTCACCCTCGTTTCCTCTACAATCATATCAAGAAAAAAATATCTTTTGATTTTAATTTTTTAATGCACAATAAAGAAATACTACAGCTACGATATTAAAAATATAAAAAGGATAATTAGAAGATTATAGCACACACACGTGTATGTGTTTTTTTTTTTGGTTGAGGGAATGGGTTTATTTTTTTAAAAGCCAAATAAACACAAACGATATCCTCTAGTGAATTTGATTTCATGAACGCACTTGCTAGAACATAGTTCATCTGCGTTGATTAACTTGTTATCGGTTTGCAGTAATATAATTTTTTTTAATTGTGATAAAAAGTTACATTCATCTGTTATACCAAGTGAATCTCAAACACATATCCACTTTTAAACCATTTCTCAAAATGTCCATACTAAAAATACAATTTCACTTTGTATCAAAAAAAATATTATGATTTTACCTAGAAAAAAAAAAAACATTTCTAGAGAATATAACGCAAGTACAACCTCATATATTGTTGAGAAGCATGGTTGAACCCATCAAAGAGAAAAATAAAATGAGAGAAAGATTGATTGAATGAAGAAGTTGATATAATAATGAATGTAAAATTCGCTTTATATTGTGATTCAAAGTAGTAATATAACCAACTTTTAATTATTTATAACTAACTTTTAATTATTAATATAACTAACTTTTAGTTATTTCAAGGTAATTATTTATAACCAATTTTTTTTTTGACATAATTGGATAATAATTAATATCCAATTATATACTTCATCCGTCCCAAATTGTAAGAAAAAAAAAATCACACTTATTAAGAAAACTAAAACATAAGAATTTGGAGTAGAGATTCCTCAAAAAAATAAAAATAAAAATTAGAGTATAGTTTTTTGTATTTTCTTTGGAATAAGTTTTATAGGAAAATGTAAAAACAATTTTTATTGGCTATTGGTTATGAAGAAAATGAAAGAGAGAGAAAATTAAATGTAATTTGCATTTAATTTTTTGAGAATAAACAAAAAAAATTCTTGCAAAAGATGGTTTTTTTAATAAAACAAGATTACATATGATAAAAGTTTGTTTTTTTTTTCTTACATTTTGTGACAAAAAATTGAGTGTTTTTGTTTACATTTTAGGACGGAGTATATGGATAACTCTAATATGCAAAAAAACTATCCATAAAAATTAAACAAATTGTCTCTGAAGATATCTCAATCGGTAGAGACAATCACTACAAGAAAACATTGAAATTCCGAGACACAAAACTCTTTGAAAATCTTCCGTATCTATTTTGAATGTCAATTTTTTTCGAGAAACTATCGTCTTTGAAAAATAGTTGGTTGCAATCCCATTACCGAGGAACTTTTTTTTCTTTTTCTTTTTCCGGGGAAGAATGTCATCGGAATAATGATTTACATGGATTTCTTGTAATGAATGCACATTGTCAGTAATATGCATGCGTCGATAGAGACAGTGTACAACAATATGCACGAGTCGGAGTTCAAACCTTAAATACTTTTTTTATTCACTCGTGAATTCTAGCCGCATTAAAAAACATTAAGCAAATTAACAAGGTGGTAAGAGTCGTGAATCCACCGCTCACCACAAAATGAATTTTCTCAGAGTTTGTTTATTATAGATTAGTGGACACTATCCTTCAAAAAAGATTAGTGGACACTAATACAAATAAATTTCCGTAAGAATTAAAACAAATACCAATAATGGAAAAAGTGAATAGCAAGTTGTAAGTTCAAGAAAGAATTACGTAGTATACATAAAATGAAATTCTTTTGGGGTGAATACAAATTTCTGCAATAAGATGATCAATTGTCTCGTTCAAATTCATATACTGGTTGACTAATAAAATCCATTGAATAGTATTAATATTGTAGAAGTATTGTTATGATTGCAAACAAGACCGTATATTACAGAGGCCAACTGAAACCACCTGCAAGATTATGTTGAGGGAAACCCTATCTCATGTTACAATTAAGTATTACAAGGACAGAAACAGAAACCAGCTGCAAGATTATGCAGAACCCCTATGGTCTTCTGAAGGCACAACAGAACACATGGGCCAAACAGCAATAACATGTGGAATGTTTTGTATTTTGAAGTAGCTAGCAAAGACAAAATCCAATATAATATAAATGAAATTGAAGGGTATATTCTAGACAAGTAGAAGTAGGAAGTAAAATAAGAAAGAAAATACAATGGCTAAACAATCATAGTTACAAATTCCACCAAAATGGTAGAGACAACTTCTACAAAATATTTCAAGGTAGCTGCATTGCATTCATTGTAGAGACAATAGCTATATTCTTTACTCTTGCCAAGCTCAAAGCTAATAAATACTCCCTCCCGACTCATTTTTGAGGATAAATAAAAATAAACTAGTAGCAAACTATTGATAAATTACTGATTTTTTAACTTTGATGAATTACGGATTGAATTTAAAAATAGTTTATTTGATAAGAGACGACACTTAATAAAAACTAAAATTTATAGCCCCTTTCACATACTCCAATTTCGTATAAAGCAAGCCCTAAACCACCTATAATATATTATTTTTTGACCAAATGAGCTTAGGCGAATTAAACCAATACTCTCTCCACTCTTAAACATATGATAAAGTATGATCAACAAAAATTTGATGTATTTGTAGCACAAACACCAATTCATCGGTGATCAAGCTTTCTCTTATATTTAAGAATGAACAATATTCAAGATTAAGTATAGGTACACCGATAATAGGAGAAACTTAACCTGCCAAACATAAGAGGTTTCGGTCACAATCGGTTACTACTGTCTACTAGTAGCAATTCCCAGCCGAAACCGAATGCCTACCCCACACCCATGTACCATTTAGAAGCCACAAGCAAATCCACCACGTGGTCTTCTTTTACATGTCTGAGGTGGACCTCCATAAATAAATAACATAAAAACACACACCCCTCCTGAAAATAAAATTATAATCATTATTATATTTATTTTTTATTTGGTCTGTTAATCATTATTATTATTATTAAATAAAAAATAGACACTTTCTCTTTCTTTCACCTCCCCCCTCTATTTAAACTCAATTGTCCCTTCCTTATTCTACCCTCCCAACCCAAAATCCCTCTTCACTTTTATTCTCTTCTCTTTTTCTTTCTTCCTTTCTACATGATCATTTCATTTCTTTATACTCTTTGAAAAACAACTAAAATCTCCATGATCATGTCACCTTCTTCACTAGCACTAAACTCTAGCACTTATGCTACTAATAATAATAAACCTCAATTCCCAAATTCCTTCTCCCTCTCTTCCTCATCCTCTTCAACATCACTTATTGATTTGGGCTTATACAAAAAGTCCACAGTAAAATTGAAGAAGAAGTCCAATAGAAAAGCACTTGAATGTGCTCTCCACTCTCCCTCGGTATTAGATTTCCCAAAACAACCCTACAATCAACCCTTAATTACCAAGGAAAATACCCCTAAAACAATCATCCCAAACAAACCACGGTGGAACCTAATACAAAAAGCCGCAGCAATGGCACTAAACATGTTCGAAAGCGCGTTACTCTCACGCGAGCTCGAACATCCTCTTCCAAAAACCTCGGACCCAAGTATTCAAATCGCCGGAAACTTCGCTCCGGTACCAGAACAACCCGTTGTTCATTCCCTCCCCGTCACTGGCACAATCCCCGACTGTGTAAACGGAGTTTACGTCCGTAACGGTGCCAACCCAATGTTCGAGCCAGTTTCCGGTCACCACCTCTTCGACGGTGACGGCATGGTTCATGCCGTTACCATCAATGACGGTGCAGCAAGCTACGCATGCCGCTTCACCGAAACAGAAAGACTCGTTCAAGAGCGAGGGTTAGGCCGAGCAATGTTCCCGAAGGCCATCGGAGAACTTCATGGCCACTCCGGAATAGCCAGGCTTCTTCTCTTCTACGCTAGAAGCCTTTGCGGTATCGTGGATCACCGGCGTGGCTCCGGCGTTGCAAACGCCGGACTAGTCTACTTCAACGGTAAACTCCTCGCCATGTCAGAAGATGATCTTCCTTATGAACTCCAAATCACTCCCGCCGGTGATCTTACCACTGTTGGTCGCTATAGTTTCCTTGATCAGCTTCATTCTACCATGATCGCACACCCGAAAATCGACCCGATCTCCGGTGAACTCTTTGGATTGAGCTATGAAGTAGCTAGACCTTATCTCAAATATTTCCATTTTTCCTCTGATGGAAAAAAATCTCCAGACGTTGAAATCCGTCTTGAAGTTCCAACAATGACGCATGATTTCGCGATCACTGAGAATTTTGTAGTAATACCTGATCATCAAGTGGTGTTCAAGCTTGAAGAAATGATCAGAGGTGGTTCTCCGGTTATATTCGACGGCGCAAAGAAATCAAGATTCGGTGTTCTTCCAAAATATGCAAAAGATGCTTCAAGTATTATTTGGGTGGAATCACCAGACACGTTCTGTTTTCATTTGTGGAATGCATGGGAAGAACTAGAAACAGATGAAATTGTTGTTATTGGTTCATGCATGACACCACCAGATTCAATCTTCAACGAAAGCGACGAAAATCTGAAGAGTGTTTTATCAGAGATAAGGTTGAACCTTAAAACAGGTGAATCCACACGCCGATCACTGGTTCCTGACATGAATTTAGAAGCTGGTATGGTGAACCGGAACCGGCTCGGTAGAAAAACCCGGTTCGCTTATTTGGCTTTTGCTGAACCGTGGCCCAAGGTTTCTGGGTTTGCTAAGGTTGACCTGGAAAGTGGGGAAGTAAAGATGCATAAGTATGGTGATGGAAAGTACGGTGGTGAACCATTTTTCTTACCAACAGGGGGGTGTGAAAATGAAGATGAGGGGTACATTATGGCTTTTGTGCATGATGAAGAGAGGTGTATATCAGAATTACAGATAGTAAACGCAGTGGACTTGAAAGTGGAAGCAACCGTTAAGTTACCTTCTAGAGTGCCATATGGTTTTCATGGCACTTTTGTGGAAGCTAAGGATTTGACATTACAATACCTTGGGTGAAAATGGTAAAAAAAATTCTTAAAAAGTAAAATGGTAGAAATAAAACAGAAAATGAGAGAACCAGAGGGATTGATTGATACAGGTCCCCAGGTTCTCCTGCACAAAGATTTTGTTGGTAGTATTAATTTAGTATAGTATAGTATAGTATATTTTCCATTTATTTATTAGTTAGTTAGTTAGTTCAGTTAAGTTTTGTTGTAGATGTAGTGATTGTGTGCGTGTGCACATATTTCATGAGGAATCAGCTTGTAGTTTTGTAGTACTGTGTATTGAGTAGATGAAGCTCAGCTGCTTTCTGTTTCTTTTTACTTTTATTTCATGTATTTAATTTATTTACCAGTAAATACCTTTTCTGTTTCAATTTTTGGTTCTTTCTGCTTTTATATGAATGAATCATGCTTAAGCTTCTTTTGTCTTCAAGTATAAACGACAACATTGTCTTCATTTGGGTGGTTCCAGTAAATATGTTTGCGTAATTAACCTTAACTGAGGTACCTAATAATTTAGAGTGTCATTCATCGTACTTGTTATCGAATAGTAAGTGTAAATTGCGTGACTCCTAGCTTTTTTGTTAATTTAGATTTTGATTCTCAGTTGAATATGCCCAACACTTTGTTGTCGATCACCTTGACTCTGGGAAGTGGAGATCTACATCTACTCGAATTTTATTTTGAAGGAACATTTACTCCACTTTTAAAAAGAGATAGAGAATTACATTGTTGTAATATATATGAAACACATAAAACACATGTTTGAAAATGGTGATGATCATCCTCCTTTTGTAATTAAAAGAATATCTACTCAATTACTAGTAGGAACCTATTCCCATCAATCAATTCAACCCAATCCAATTCAATATCAATTTGTAGTTTTTTTTTTCTTCCCTGATCCAATGTAATTAGTATTTTTGACTTATGTGTAGGTACTTGAGATATTTTCTCATCTTAGTCTTTTTTAATATGATATATTAATCTTTGAGTTAGTAGCGAAATACCCGTTTTTATTATTATTTTAATCAGCCTGAACTACCTCTTAAATGAACGATTTTAAAAATCGGAAAGAGTCATATTGGTTCAACTTGTAGATTTATTTTTTTGCCTTTTTTTCATGGCTAATATTTTTTCCATGCATCTAGGTTACCTTTCATGTTGAATCTTTTCTTCAAATGAGCTACTTTATTACGTTTGCCATTGTTCGATAAAAAAGAAAGAGAAAGAGGACAACTAAACCCTGTGTCTGAAAATGATCGTAAACATTTGCCTCCTTGTAATTACGTACTTCAAATAATGAACATTTTACCAATGCTTTGCATATTGTATTTTCGAATTTCTTCCGAGCACTTGCATTGAATAAAGTTACAAAGCCACATGGTCTCAAGTATTATTTTGTTGTTTGCTTGTCTGAATTAAAAGGTACCAACCCCATTTATTTGTCAATATTCCCTCCTTATTAACAAGGGTCAAATCTTAACCGCACAAAAAGCTAATCTTCCAAAAGAATCAAAATGTTTGTTAAAATAGCGGAAAACCACATTAACATGTGACTCATCGACAATCATTATAGAACATGTTGCAGTAGCAAAAAGAAAATTGTTTGCATTGTATAATCCTATTCTTTGTTATGCCTATTTTTATTATCTAATAAAAATTAATTTTTCATTTTGCCGAAGAAACAATTTCGACCATACCTTTGCTAAAGGTTTATTAAGACGTTTTGAAAGTTACATGTGAAATGATAGAAGACAATAGGGGACAAAAAGTCCCACTTGCCTTTATCGTAGGTTTTATGTCCAAAATTTTTTTCGTCTTTCTTCTACAGCAACCAAAAAGACCCTTCGATGATGACACCCCAAAAGGTCATTTTTTACTCGTTGTTTTTCTTGTGTTTTGCCTTGATCTTTTGGAAAACTATTTGATTTAGACAGGATATACTACCACGTTTCAGAGTTAAATTACCGTTTATAATTTCACTGTTGTTGTGAAATTAACCAAAATAATAACAAGATCTAGAAGAATTGTTGAAGAGGTGTGAATGCATTATTGTTTTGAGTTGTTCTTAAGCAACTTATAAGCTTTAATATCTTCCAATTCTTCAACAATTTTTTTTTTTTTACAAATTCTTCAACAATTTTTGAAGCTAAACATTCTAAATATTTGCCATTCTAAAAAAATAAAAATAACAAGATCTAAAAGAATAGAGATGAAGAAGAGGGGGAAGAAAGAAAAATATCTATCATTGTATTATAGTACATACACGTCAAAGTGTTCTTTGGAATGCAATGTGAATACTATTGGCAATTAATAAGACACCAGGTTTTATAAATATGAATCATCATATTAACACCAGCAATGCTAACCATTGGCTAAAGGAATGAACGTTCATATTATGATTACTCCCTCCGCTCAAATTAGGTGTCTTTTTTGAATTTTAGATGGTTATTAAGGAAATAATTAGAGTGTTGATTTTAATAGAAAATATGTTTAATTTACTACCATTAACTCCCTCGGTCAACACAGACACGGTTCATGTATCATCAACTACCTGCAACAATAGCAGCAAACTAAACGACCCTTTTGAGTCTCAAAGTCCAAGTCAAAAGTGAATGGTGAATCTTAAGTTGGCGTATGAATCGTCTGCCAACACAGAAATAATTCAAGATCCATCAACTCCCTACAAAAACAACAACAAGCTCAACACAACTCTTTCGAGCCCATGAGTCCAACATCAGACAAATAGAATGATGAGGATTTCAAATAAGTATGAAATCAATCATGAAAGTCGATACGGATATTAAGGCGGCAACATTTCGGAGGGGCCAAACGGTAACCTTGACACTTGCAGATCTCAACAGATCTGAACAATGTTCATAGAGCCAAAACATCGAAACGCCCACCATGAATCGAAGACACACCTGATAAGAAAACAGTAGGACGTTCACCGCCACAAACGGCGTTATAGCAACAAGCGACCCATTTCATAATGGAAAACATCAAACCCACCTATGAAGCTCATAAACCACGAACTGAGTGAGAAAGAAGGTCGCCGTCGAAACAAGCAAAACGACGGCGACACATGAAACTCATTCCGACGACGATGTTGATTTAAAATCGCCCCATCTGGGCATCGCCGGACAGGGAGAGCGACACCGGTGGTGCGAATGGTGAAGCTCGGCGCACCACCATCCATAAAGACTACATCGGAAAAGATTGGAATTGGATTTGGAGGGGGTAGGCGCGAGAGTTTGGAGAGAGATGACGGCCAGGGTATAAATTATTATATTATTATAAAAGTTACAATTTTATATAAAACATGTGATCAAAAAAACAAAAAACTTGATGCAAATTTTGTCTAATGTTAATTAATTGAATCTCTTCTTTCTCTACCTTCATCCACAAAAAGTAAAATTTTAATTGGATCATCGAGAATCAATTCTACCGTTTCATATTTAAAATTGAATTATATAGATCTCCACTTACAACATTGTCTCACTTGTTTACCCTTTATCTTTTCTATGATACTTATTTGTGAAGTAAGTATCATTGTGTATATATAGAGTATCTTATATATATTCGATAAAATATTTTTTTAAACTAAAATAATTAACTTTTATACTTCATGGATACATATTTACCAGTATCCGTAAAATATCGATATATGTATCCGATACACACTTCATATGTGTATCCAATATATAAGTATTCTTTTGTTAAACATATGGACTAAATTAAATTGAGTAAGACTTTTATGGAGAATGGATTATAATTGTGGATTCACAACTTAATGATCGTTTCTCAGTGAGACAAAATCTGAATATTGTTTTCCTTCAAAAAAAATCTCAATATTGTTTCTTTGTATGGCTTTTTGAATCCAACCAATTTTTGATAAGACAAACTGAATTTGCGAAATCTTATCCAACTATATTTTCAATTTTCCGCAACTGATTTATAGTAATGTGTTTTATCTAATGTATATTTATATGCTGATCACTTTCACATTCTTGTCCATGATATCAACTTCACGTGAACTTCACGTGACAACTGAAAAATAACGAAAAGTCCATCAAGTCGAAGCTGCAAACTGACAATAACCTTAATATCTTATCAATTGTGCCATCTGTGATACGTCTAGAGGATGGAATACATTTGTTTTTGGAATGCAGCAACAACATAGCATGCTGGCAACGTGTAGGCATGTGGTAGATTATATTCAACAAGTTTGGCTACCCACCTTTACATGCACTGGGCTGATTTCTACCATTCTTTTCATCAGCTCGATAATCCACAACAACAAAGGTTTGGGGTTATGTTACCTACCTTTACATGCATTGAGCTGATTTCTGCCATTCTTTCAGAAGCTCGATAATCCACAACAACAAAGGTTTGGAGTTATGTTATCCACCTTTACATGCACTGGGCAGATTTCTGCCTTTCTTCAGCAGCTCGATAATCAACAACAGCAAAGGTTTGGGGTTATGTTATGGAGCATATGGAAGCATGGAAACAATAAGGTTTGGAACAATGTTGTGGAAACAATTCAACAGATTGTGGACCAAGCCGAGACTTTTTTGAATAGTTGGACGAAGAACGCACAAGAAGCAAGGAATCGTGGCCCTTTAAATAATTTGCAAAGTGAGACTGTCAAATGGACCAAGTTAGTAGGAGGAAGATTTAAGTGCAATGTTGATGCATTTTCTCTGCATCATTCAATAAAGTTGGTATTGGAGCTTGTATTTGAGAGGCTGGAGGAAGCTTTCTTATAGCCAAAACCGAATGGCAGGTTTCCATGCTCGATGTTGACATGGGTAAAGCCAGCAGCGAAGTTGACAAAAAATTTAAGCAAGGTTCAAAGATAAAGGAACAATAAAATATTTTTAAAACGAATACTTTCGGCAACTGAATTTGCTTGGGGTAGATCAATGTTTATTATTTGAGGTAGCCGAATATAAATTTATACCAATCAATTGAAGATTAATATATTTTTTGGATAGCCCCCTGGGTGAAGCCTTAGGCCTTTTATCTGCAATGAAGTGGATGGTAGAGCTCAACCTGATTGATATGGATTTCGAAACAGACTCTAAAGTTGTGGCATATGGCATATATGGAAAAGATGGTCTCTAATTTCATGACAATTATTAATGATTGCATACAGCTCAATAGGAGACAAACCAATGGTATTGCCTATAGTTTAGCTAAGGAAGCACCACACAATACTAGTCTTCATATCTATCATAACACTCCTCGTTGTATTTCTACTTTGATTAATAATAAAAAGCTATAATCTTATGTCTTAAAAAATAAAAATAAAAAGACAATAACCTTTTGAAGTTCTTTCTTGTTGATGAAACCAAACGGCGTTGGTATCATCGTTATTTGAGTTTTTTCCTTTAAATATTTTTATTTTTACAAAACCTTTAAAATTGTGTTGAATATTAATTTAATTTCGTTAAATTCAAGGTACAAGAAGTTATTTTTGCTTCCTAAAAAAATATATATTTTTGCTCGTAACCCAACTTCATCTATTTTTCGGTCACACACTGAAATAGATTCACCTAAAATTGTCTCCTTCCCTCTTTATCCGCATGCATGCATGCACAAAATATCAAAGGAATTAATTATTTATTTTAATCAATAATTTAAATAATAAAGTAAAGGGGGATAAAATTGTAAATATAATAATCTAAATGAAGGGTAAAATTGAAAGTGAAAAATTCATGTATTCGCTTTATATATCATAGATTTATTTTGCATTTACCTTTGAGAATTCCAATTAGTAACTAATACTTTCTCTATCCTATATTATAATAACTTTAGCGAAAATTATGAATATCAAAAAAATTGTTGAAGTAGTAAATTTATCTACAATGTGTAACAATTTTACATATTTACCTCTATAGCTATTAATAGAAAAATGCTACATTGCCCTACATTGTTTAAGGATTCAGAGGAATGAATTTTTATATTAAAAATTGTGAATTATAACTTTTATAAGTGTTTGACGTGTATTTCCAAAATAAAAAAAAATCATTTTATAAGTTGTTTAAATAATGTTCTTAAAACACTTATTAGTTTATCTTTACAAAATAAGGACGGTCATAGTTTAACCAATGCCGCTAAACATAGTTTAACATTCTCCATTAGTTAATTAGGCCATGGTCCCATGGAGGGAGAAAATAAGGACGGGCAAAGTATATATATTTACCGCTTACATGATTATTACAGGGACTAGTTAAGAAGGAACTTGTGTAGGATTGGCCATTAAAGGGATTCAGTTTAATTATGGAGAACATGATAGTACATTAGGTAAAATCCTAGGGCCCAAGATTAGTCCTAATTTGTACACCCAATTTGTTGATTTATCTTTTATTTTTCTTTCTCATCTCGACCCTACTATTTCATGTTTTTTATAAGGATCATGCACTATCATAAGAGCATTAGTTAAAAAAAAAAAAAAAAAGTCTGCATTGACAAGTCTGCATTACACCACATGCCTTAACAAGTGTTCTAAAATCATTCTTTTAACATTTTCTTTTTTATAATTACTCCAGTTATCATCTTTTTTATAATTACTTCAGTTATCATCATTTATAATTATTGATCCAATCTTAAAGATCATCGATGACATCAGACAAAAATTAAGAAATTAAGAATTTGATAACCCAATTATTAATCAGCAGATTCAGCGACAAATTAAGGGAATGAAGAAACACATGGTAACTAGTTAGGTGATCATTATGCGGCCAGAAACAAAGCACATGTATCATATTTTATCATCAAAATATCTAAAGCCAGATATTGCAATTTGATTTCATTGTGTCTTCCACATGGTTTTTGGCTGAAGATTAATATTAGGCAGCGAGTTCTGTGGACCATTATTTGTCCTTTTGTTGGCCTAATCAAGCTAGCATCATTCTTTTTATTTTGTTTTATTTTGATATTAACATATCTTTATTCTTTACAATTGGAGTGTTCTTATGTTGGTTGATACATATGACTCTAAGAAACAGCTAAAAAACCAAAGTTTGCAACTTGACTATCAACTTGAATAAATTTGACTTTTTTTAAAAAAAAAACTTGAACATCATTTTTTGCACTTGATCCTACATTAATAATGCATTCAAACATATAAGTTAGCTTATATTGTTTGTGCTATATATATCTTCATGCGCACAAGTAGCACTGGCTTTAATCCTAGTCTATATTATTTACAAGACCGGGTGAAAAAACAGGATGTTTCACTACCAATTTGAAGATTTATCTTCTAGTGGGTCCAAATGATATAATGAGATGATTTGTCGTCTAAGTATGCATGCATGATAAGACCAAATTGCTTTAATTATATTAAAACCGTCAAAATTTAGTGAAATCGAGTTTCATGGCTAAAAGGACGTGAGTAAAGCTAGAGAAGATAAATTAAATTATAAAACAATGAAGAAAAAGAACATATTTTGACAAATCACTTTAGAAATTATGCAGAAGATGATTTTTATGAGTCAAAAAGTGAATATTGTAACCGCAGGTTTTCCACATGACAATTAATTAACTTTAGATCGGTCACACAAGGACAAGGAAGAAAACAAATCATATCTCAAAGGATCCTATGCTATAATTACATCAATTCACAAATCAAGTTTTGTCAATTAAAGTAGCAATGGAACCATTGCATGTGACTTGCTATGTCATTGTAACTTCATAGTTGAGCAAAATACATTGCATGTTGTGAATTGCTTGCATTTGATTATGACTCTATTTGTAACTTTATTAGCTTCTAGTTTAATTTGTAAGAACTTCTTTATTTGAAAAAAGTTTGTGATTCTTTACTTATGGAAAGGAACTGTCTTTCTTCCCCTCTAATAGGCTGGCTTCATCATAAAATTGGAGATATTAGAACCACAAAGATCTAGGTTTGATCCTGTTTCTGCCAGCTCCAACATGTCATTCTGCATGTAATTCAATAAATTCTTGATAAGCATATTCTTTTAATGTGGTGGTTAGAGTTGTCATGTACTGCATTAAAACACATGGAGTATTTTAGAAGAATTGAAACACTAATAGAGACACAAATATCAAACACGACGTTGGCACAACACAGACGAGTAGACGTCGACAATCTAAGAAAATAGACGTGATTGAATATAAGTTTGTGTTTGACACTAACGCGTGTTAGACGCCAAATTCAACTTTTGTTTGTTGTGTGAGTACTAGATAGGTTGGTAGCCTGGAAAATTAAATGATATTTTGATTATCCTTTTTGTTGTTGGAGTATTTAATATTCTGTACCTACTATTGATTCCATGTCACATTTAACTGGTATATATTTTACTTATATTTTAGCTTAGTTGTTCAAATACTTCAAAAATAGAAAAGAAACGAAAATACATGCCACTTGGAAACAATGAACATGAATCACATGGAAAACTAGAGACTAGAAACAGTTGAAATTGTGTAAATAAAATTAGTAATCCAAGTTGCTAGATTGAATTCAAAGATGAGAATCTTCACAATCGTATCATTGTCTTATGTTAGTTGTGACTTATACATCATTGTATTATTGAACATTAAGTCAATATATTGGAAACCCAAATTCAACAACAAAGTAGCACTATAGTTGATAATTCATGTGTAAATTAGTATTAACAACTTGAAAATCACGTTGACTAGTGGTAGTGTACTCTGTCATACAAATTAGGAAAACAATTTTACATATTAATCTATGTTTGTGGCTTAAAATGAAACACATTTGTGAATACATTATTCTTCCATTCTAAGATAATATGCTGCCAATAAAATCTCAATGATGATATTATTCCTTCATTATTCCACATGCGTAGATTTGAATGCTCACATAGCAAAAAAGAGTTGCCCAACAAATAGGAAAAAGGGTATCCATCTTGGCTGGAAAATATATATTAAATACAATTTCAGTTGATTACATGGCCTATGACCATGATCTATCAGGCATATATTAATTATTTATTATTGCCCAGTTTTTATATTAAAAAAATTAGCAGTCCTCCAATTAGTCTTAGACCATATACATGCACATTTGCAAATTCCACTGGGACACGTTTAAACATGTCTCAGCCATGACCTGGCATCATATTCAGGTTTTGAAGACAAATTTTATGATACATCTAATAATTGTTTTTTTTGTTACGTACCCAATAAATTTGGGTGTATTGGTATACCAAGTCGTAAAATTAATAATAAATGAATTGTTTTTTTAAGAAAAATAATTATTTTCTATCGTTAACAACTATAATAATTAAATTTTATTTACCAAAAGTTTCGACGAAATAAAATTTAATTTTTACGAATTTTTAATAATCATAGCAATGAATATTGATTATTTTTTATGACAAAATGCAAAATTTTTAATATGATCCTTATAACAATGAAATGATGTTTTTTCTTATGAATTGATGTTTTTTAAAATATAAACATTAACAAATAGCTTTTTATTTCATAAAAATGAACGTTAATTTATAAATTTTATGTAAAAAGAGTACCGATACACTAAAATTAATGAGTATACCGTAGAAGCTCCCTCTCTTCATATATCATACGTGGGTTTAAATTAAATTATCTTGTCGTCCTCCCTTTTTGTTGAAATTCAACTTTTTCTTCACAAGATAAATCCTGCCTAGAGGAGAGTATATATAAATCTAAGGGTTAAATATGTTTTTGGTCCTTATAAATATATCTACTTTTCGTTTTAATCTCTCTAAAAATTTTCTTCAATTTTTAGTCCCTATAAAATTTTCAACCAACACTTTTGGTCCCTATTTTTAAGTAAATTTTTATATTTTTTAATGAAATTATGCAGAAATGTATAGAATATTGTAAAAAACACTCCCAAAAAAAATTAGATTTTTTTTACAAAAACATAAAATAAATATGAATTTTTTACCACTAAAAATATAAAAATTCATATTAAATTCATGTTTTGGTAAAAAATTCTATTTTTTTTTGAAGAGGTCCTTATAATATTATAAATTTTTCTGCAAAATTTTATTCAAAAATATGAATTCTACATATGATTTTACTTTAAAGTAGGGACCAAAAGTGAAAATGACAAATTTTTGGAGGACTAAAAGTTGAAGAAAATTTTTAGAGGGACCAAAACAAAAATTTGACATATTTATAGGGACCAAAAACATATTTAACCCTAAATCTAATATACTAATAACAATCTGTCAATTTTGCCTGTCAAAATAAAAATAATCTGTCAATTTTTTTCTATGTACATTAATCGATTGCCCTACTATGCTAATTTTGTTTTGTTTTTCAATCAACAAAACAAAAACAAACCCTGCTTAAAATTTGACATTTGTATTATTCTAGTTTGTTGGATTATCAATATTCTAAAATCAATTATAGTTTTATAAAATGGTCGCAATGGAGAAAGAACACCGCAATGGTTGGAAGTTCACTCATCAACCTTGAGAAACTCGTTTTGAGACTTGGCACTAAGAGAGTTTTAGGACAAGAGAGGGGAACTTGCTAACTTATTGCAATTTAGCCCCTGATATTTGCATCAGTTGGCAATGGTAAAGGTGCCACCTATGTGTATAGTATAGTGACGTGTATGCCAAAGTGACACTTAATGTGACACATCAACTCATTAACTAAGTTAAACAAGACTAACAGATGGACCAAGTCCCAAACTGATCATTGTTTTGTAAAGCCAGGTATAAATTTGGAATAGTGATAATATAAGGGTCTAGAATGATAAAATGTCAAAATTTAGGGTGGTTTTGGATATTTACAGTTAAACTTCGAAGTTATTGTTGCGGTTATATAGGAAGTTTTTTACTTTTTAAGTCACCAATATAGATGGCAAAGTAAGTGTTGCAATTTAGATACAAAATTATGTGCATATATAATTGATGGTAAGTGCAAAATCAATGGGTACCTATATCTGGCATCACATTGACTTCAAATGGCCGGAAAAACTCAAATTTGCACCGGTCGAAGCTGATTTTCTCTATCAAAGTCAGAGTTGGTTCTGGTGTGTAAGCACAGAGTTGGTTATGTAAATGAGTAAGTCAATGTTTAACTAAAATCTAGATGCTCCCTTATGATAAGAAGAAAAGGATAGTGACAGTGTTTGTTGCAAACATGCATAACTAGATATCAGCAGCAAAATTTGCAACTTTAGATTTTGAGTTTGATCCCTTATTCTAGCAGCAAAGTTAAGGAAGATATTAAATATGATAGAAGAAATCCTATAACAAGACAGCAGGGGTGACACACCAAACTCCATTAGGGTATTAAGCACCCGTATCAGTGAAGAAACGAGTGTAGATACCAAACTGAAAATAGTGTAACAGGTCGGCATCCATCTTCCATTGCAATATTATACCACACTACAACACTATAGCCATACCAGTAAAGCATCAGCCACAGCAAGGAACACCTGGAAACAAGTATAAAGTTCATCTCTTTTTCTACACTGCACAACATAACTGATTAGGCTGCAGGACTCTATCAAGATGCACAATCCATCAAGCAAAATATTCAGTGTCCTTGACTCTCATTGTCCCAGATTTTCACAGCGAAGCATTTTCGAATAATGTAAGAGTACTTAAGGATAAAATTAATTTTACAGACACCTATAAACTAACAGCCGCTATATCACCGATCCTGCAACAATGCTGATAGGAAAGAATCACACCATGAGACTCATGTAGAAGCCTTACAAATTCAGAACCAAACTCAGCCCCACAACCAACACACACAGCTCTACAAATCGCGATCAACACAGACTACATGTGTATCGCCAAACAAATATTACGAGTCTAGATACTAACAATCACCAAATACGAGGTTCTATAATAGCAACTCCAATTCATCTAGATAGATATTGGCAACTTCACACCTTCAATTGAAAAGCATCAATACTCACAAGTCACAGCCCACTAACATGGTTTATTAACCACCAATATAACACCCATAACTTCTCCTTTTCTCATTAATTATGAAAATATAAACATTCCAAATATCATCTATACACCCTAACTTTGGTAAAAGAGAGAAAAAATGGAGAAAATCCATTTGCATTTTTGCAACTCTTGTATCTTCCTATATTATTCTTCCCTTTCTTCCATATCTCTCATTTTATCACTTCTCTATTTTTTTCATTTCTCTATGCAAGTCTATTACCTACACCATTCTCACAGTTTCCTTCAGCCGTGGGAGAATCATCATTTTAAAGTATTGATCAAACAGATGCCAGACATTAGAATTAGAACACAAATTTGATAGAACATATTACTAATTCATTAGAACAAACTATTACATTCATACAATACAAGTAAACTAAAAATAAAAAAAGGCCTATAACAGACCACTTCAACATCCATTCAAATTATTGCCCAGTTCTAGGGCTCACTGAATCTAAAAAAAATGCAAACGATATCATAAATTAAATACCAATGTAAGGTTGCGGTGGTTTAGACTTCAGAAACGAAAGAAAAGGGAAAATAAAATATCATGTTGAATATTCTAGTTTAATTTAACAAACAAACTAGGTTTACCAAAAAGATAACCGAATTAAGTGTGTTTTCGCAGTAATCACTGGCAGAGCTGCTCAACTGCAGTCACAATTTGAGCAGGTTGGACCACTGTCCATTCCTCCAATGTTCCGGCATATGGGGTCGGCACATCCTGAGAGGATAAACATATGATAGGAGCATCCAAATAGTCATGGAAATTTTCAGTAATGGCAGCTGTCAGACTAGCACCAATTCCACCTGTTCGCATGCACTCCTCCACTATGAGAACCCGATGTGTCTTCTTTATCGAATTCCCAATTGTGTGAAGATCAAATGGTTTCAAAGACCTGATATCAATCACTTCAGGGTCATACCCCTTGTTTACCAATGTCTTGGCAGCTTGCATGACATGATACCTCATCCTGGAATATGTTAATATTGTAACATGCTCCCCGGGCCTAACCATCTCAGCTTCTTCAAGTGACAGTACATACTCTTCATCTGGAATTCTTTCCTTCAGGTTATAAAGCAAAACATGCTCAAAAAGTATCACAGGGTTGTCACTTCGAATAGCAGCTTTCATCAAGCCCTTGGCGTTGTAAGGTGTTGAACAAGCCACCATCTGAATACCAGGGATTGACTGAAAATATGACTCCAGACGCTGTGAGTGTTCTGCTCCAAGTTGCCGACCGACTCCACCAGGCCCACGAATGACAACTGGTATTTTAAACTGACCTCCGGACGTGTAATGCAGCATTCCACAATTGTTGGAGATTTGGTTAAATGCTAGAAGTAGAAATCCCATGTTCATGCCCTCAATGATTGGCCTCAGACCAGTCATGGCAGCTCCAATACCCATTCCAGTGAAGGCATTCTCAGCAATAGGGGTGTCCAAAACTCTGAGGTCACCAAACTTTTCAGCTAGGTTTCTAGTCACCTTGTAAGATCCTCCATAATGACCTACATCTTCGCCCATGACACAAACACAAGGATCTCTTTCCATTTCTTCTTCCAATCCTTCACGCAGGGCTTCAAAAAGGAGAAGTTCATGCCTGCAAATAAAATGCACATCTTATGAATGTCATTGTTATTGGACATAAATAACTATTCAATTAGTGCAACAATAAGAGAGAAATAATGCCAGCACAGTCTTAAGCAACTTCAATCAATACTGTTTTAGCAAATTCAGCTAATGCAACAAATAAGAGAAGAAAAAAAAAATGCCAGCACTGGATAGCCATGAACCAACTAGCCCAAAAGCTTAGATTAATGGGTAAAATCACATGAATGGTCTTATATCTAACATACCACTTCAAGCAAAAACCCTTTCGTCGTGAAACATGGATTTTGCACAAGCACACCCACCTAACTTGCACTAAAATCTAACATTATTTTAGAAGAACGAAAGCAACAAGGACTGAACACATTAACACTTAGTCACACTCGCAAATGCTCTAATACCACGTCATGAACCAACCAACACAAGAGCTTAAGTTGTTTGTTGATAGGAGGTGAAGGAAATATAATATATAGGAAACATCAATAATCTCATAATATCATGATTGTGTCTTAGAATAACTTAAAGTATCCTCTAGATATTTCTAACATATAGTAGTTGATTCCATATTTCATTGTATTTGATAAATTTAGATATCCTCCAGATATTTCTAACATATAGGAATTGGATGGGTTTAGATTTTGTTACTGTTAGTATGGCTTATGTAGAAAGGTAATGCATTGTCTGTTGAAAAGAACATATTTGCTCTTTGATTCAGAGATGTATTGTTTTTTCCAGATGGAAACTATCATCTTGTTTGTCAGAAAATAAAATAGAAAAGGAAAAAAAAAATGTGCACGGCACCATTTCATACTTTCGAGAAGCAATGATGAAGAAGTCAAAAGATAAATTAAATTGACTAATTACATTTCAACTATGACTTGGAACTAATTCCATCTCATTTATCAATATCAAAGGGTAAAAATGTGTTCATGCTGGGACGAAAAGGTAAACAGTTATTCACATTCTTTACTGCCCATAGTTTAGGCCATATCTCACTGTTTTGGCCTAATATTTTCAGTGCTTAACTTTCAGCTGTGCGGAGCATACACCGAAGGCCTGAAGTCATTCTTAATTGAAGTGAAAGTGAAAATTGTGCAATGTGTGTAGATTTCATGTGTTTGATTTTTATTTTTTAAAAAAGTTGCCAATTCTATTCCTCATTGAAGCATATCCCTAGTATATATGCTTTGTAAAATTGTACTAAAGCAAGACTATATAATTAGATTCTTTTACATGTAACTTTAGGAAGACAAAAAAGACAAAAATCATAAACCAAACTACACAATGAGTTGAATCAATCAGCAAAATCATAAACATAACAAACAAAAGAAAAAAAAGAATAAATTGACATAACAGGAACAACATCAAATGATTGTAGGAGAAAACATACCCAGGTTTCGATGATGCAGAAGTCGCGGAACTACTTTCCTGTGTCTATAACCAAACAACAACAAAAAAAACACAATTTTCAAACATGATTACACGATGCAGTTACAAAAAAATGTGGAAAAGAGTGTGAGTGAAGAGATAACTTACTGCAACTGCATTAGGAATCAACAAGTCACCCTTACGAGTTGCACAAGTCTTCAAAGCCTTGTTCACCTTTGCATCAGATCTGACAACAAAAATGCTTCCTTTTCTCTCTGAAATCAAATCAGTGACAAAATGAAACAAATAACATCCATGGTCAATAATAATACAAGAACCCATTAAGTTATAAGAGAAACCCAGAATCAAAAACCATTCAACAATTAGAAAAAACGAACCTTTAAGGGATCTACGAGAAGAAAGGAGTAGCTTGTTGGAATCAAAGGAATTCGAGGTAACAGCTCCTAATCCTTGGAAAAGGGTTGCCATTGGATCAGAGAAGAAGAATGGAAATGAAATGAAGGATTGAAGAAAAAAGAGTGTGAATTTATTTGGGAAAATTGGACGGAGAAATTAAGGAAGATTTATAGTTGTGTGTGTTTGTTGTTGAGTACTAAATATACGTGTCTCTGTTTTTCCGTTCTCAAAGGTTCTTTTTTTCTTTGTTTTGTTTCTTACCACTTGGTGCAATAAGTAAGGAATTAGAAATGCATTGTTTCCATCGCCAATTTTCTTTTCTTGTGGATGGAGATGTCTTATTGGTGGCCTAATTAGATCCAACTGCATTTTCTAATGGCACCTCACATTATGCACCTCCTTAGTCTTCATCTTCATGTTGTCTTTGGTTTTCGTATGGGTTGTAGTTTGGAATTTTGCTCTTTTCACCCCCCCCCTCTCAAAGTTATTCGGTTCTTAACTCCCGATTATTTTGTGTTTATAAGTCTTTCGGTTAATATCTAGAGAACGATGTTTTTATAGGTTTTTTTTTGTGATAATAAAGGGGAAAAAAAAACCGTGTTCGGTTTGTTGGGTTTAATTGGTTTGACCCGAATGAGCTATTCAGGTTTATGAACTCATTATTGGAGGAAAATTTCTCTTTTCACTTCTAAAACTGCTCTCTGACATCGTAAAAATATCTAAATACCCCTAACGACAATTTTCCTCTCAATGCAGTTAAATGATGTTGGAGTCTACTGCATCTTATGATATGCTTGCAACTATATAAGAATTATTTACAAATAATAATTGTACATATTAACGGACAAAAAGGATCATACACGTAAAGAACAAGGAGAAGGTTGATAATGGAATAAATATGATGTTTTTAGCTATGTTTTTAGTTATTTTCTTGGCATTTGAAAGCAAATTAGAAGTCAATTAGAGGAGTTGTCAATGGTTTGAGCATTTTTTTTTTGTATTGTTTTCATTCGAGCCGTTATAATTCAATTTTATCTTAAATCATGCAACTTCATGGGTGTTTTGAGCCTTTTTAGTTATAAATCAGGTAAATCAACAAAAAAAGACATCAAGTGAAGGATAGAGGATATGAAGATTGAACTTCAATGGTTATTAGAAGGCATTTGAAGACAATACAGATACAAAGTGAAGAAAATTCACTTAAAGTTTCAAAGCATTGCAAGATAGAAGAATGCATGCTTGAAAAAGGTCGAAAGCTGCATAATTCGCACACGAGGGGCTGTGTCATTCGCCCCTGCACATGGGACAACATTACATGATGCCTCATACGCCACTGTGTATCAAGTTGTGTGCCTCGTGCATGGGAACTACCATCAATTGTTATTTGCTTGTTTTCCAAATTGTTTTTGTTGGAAAACCCTTGTTTTCATTCTCTTAACCCCTAAGCATTGATGCATTATAAATAGAGACTCTTGCCCACTATTTTATTCATTGAAAAAGCTAGGGTTAAAGGCAAGAGTCAACCATTAGGAGCTTCAAGGCAGAGTATCTACATTATCCTCTTGTTCTCTCTAAGGTATGTTTTTATATTCTATTGTAATGATGCATGTTGCCATGTTCAAGTAAACCTCTTTGATTAGGGTTCCACGATGAACATCTTCTTATTTGTTGGATTCTTTATTCAGTTTATAATTTAAAGTCTGATTTAATTTGTATATATCTATTTCTATATCGTATCTTAGATGTAGGTAGTAAGATTGATAACCTGAATTCCATTGGAGCAAGACTATAATGAATTACTTAGTTTCTAAACTAATTGAATCTAAGTATGAATTTGGGGCTATGACTCATCTTAAGGGAACCCTGCAATTGTAAATGGTTGAATTGTGGGATATTAAAAAAATATTTCATTGATTCATCAAAGATAAATTATAAACTAATAATTGCTCGATTTAATTTCCAACAAAGACGAAGGGGGATTCAAAGATTCTTAATCACGGTTACTGTTACACTTCTGAATCATAAAAATCCAATGTCACATCGGGCAGCACAATTAAAACTCTGCAACCATTCCAATCTTTTCTTTTATTTGCTTTTCAAATAAGTTTTTCTAATTACCGAATTGAACGACAATCCATATAAAGACCATAACTCGCAAAAAGAGTTACACAATCTTATGTTAATGCTGGCAGTGGCAACTATATACCTTAACCAACCAGAGTGCTAAACAATTCAACAAGGTTATCAATCCGGTTTCCAAAACTTAATTATATTTTTCAAAAGAAAATAAAAATCTTAATCTTTGGTTTTAGTAATGATGTATCTTTTTTCCAATACCATCTTCATTTATTATAGCATTGTTACAATTGAAAATCCATATGTATGAAACATCATCTTGCCTCAAACAATTAACCAAGCGCATGCTTTCCTCAATTATATAAAAAAAAAACCCAAATCACACTTTTTTTAACAAACTCAAATCACACTTATTAAAAAAACTTAAACATAAGATTTTAAAGTATAATTTTTTATGTTTTCTTTGGAATATGTTTCAAGGAAAGATGTAAAAACAGTTTTTATTGGCTATTGGTTATAGAGAAAAGGGGAGAGACATTTTTTTTAATGTAAATTGAATTTAATTTTATGAAACTAAGTAAAAGTTTTTATTGAAAAAGATGGTTTAAAAAAAATAAAAATGAAATAGGATAAACATTTGTCATTTTTCTTATAATTTAGGACAAAGAAGGTGAGTTTTTTTTTCTTCATACATTTTAGGAGAGAGGGAGGAGTACTTGTTTGATGCAACAAACTCCAACGGGGTATTTTGCAACACCCAGTTTTCCCAACATAAAAATTTTCTAAAATAAATCAGAGTTTATCGACTTTAAACGGAATGTCACACTTCTAGAATTTCGCAACTGAATAAATAAACAGTTTATTCTTCAAAAATCATGCATCAAAGTATTTTCGAATTCTCGCAGCGGATATAGTTAAATGACATAAAGCATTTGGCACGCAGGCCCCAACTCAAAATCTTAGTTCAACATTTAATCAAAGGTTCACAAACAAATACGTAAGGAATAGAAATAAAACATGGTCCCATCCCGTTACGTATCAGAGCACCTAGACACAGTGTGAGGAGTCCACTCACGACAGCACCTAATCCTGGTTACCTGCACTTGCCCACGAGGCGGCAATTCCAGCAGAAGGGGTGAGATTCATAATCAATAACATTAAACATATAAAACAAATAATTATGTTAAACAATCATCAATATTCACATAAACATGCTATAACAAATATCGTTATTTAGTTAACCATCTCAGATCGACTCAATCAACTATGCAACTCTTAACTTCTAAAATCATCTCAGAACATCTAAAACCTCTTGACAAATGCAAATGCATGTGGTACCATTCAGGGCATCAAGCCCCCAACATATGTGAGCGTGAAAAGGCTCTTCAGGGCATCAAGCCCCCAACAAAGTTGAGCAAAAGCTGCCGGGCATCAAGCCCCCATCTATAATGAGCAAAAGCTGCCGGGCATCAAGCCCCCATCTATAATGAGTATGCAATGGACTCACTCTTACAACCTAAGACCTCGTCATGAACATCTCTCAATCTTAACAACTTGGACCGACTTATGCAATTATAGGTCAGAATGGTCATCAGCATCAAAACAGCAATGAATGCAGCATATAACAGTGCTTACAATAACCCAGCATCATTATTCATCAATTAGGCATCTTATATGTTTCACTTATAACTATATTAACACAACATGACACACAAAACATCCTCAACAATAGTAGAGCTTCCAAGGTATCATGACAGATTGCATTTTATATCACATCTCACTTCAAAAACTACCCAAGGTTCTACCCTCAAAAGCTCCCCTAAAACAGAATCCTAGAACTCAAGTCATTGCAGTCTGAGCCGCACTAACTCGCTATGGCGAGTGGGTCTGCTCGCCTCGCGAGCCCATCAGGACTACTCGCTATGGCGAGCTGGTATGCTCGCCTCGCGAGCGCTCAGGCTACCCCGCTATGGCGAGTGGGTCTGCTCGCCTCGCGCGCTACCAGGGTTACTCGCAGTGGCGAGCCGGGTCTGCTCGCCTCGCGAGCGATATCAATTACTCGCCCTGGCGAGTTGATCTGCTCGCCGTAGGCGAGCGATCATAGAACAGCCACGGGTTCGCACAATTCTACCCCAAAAGTTCCAATTTCCATCGTTTTAAGCCTCTAAACTATCAGCAACATCAGGATAGTGATTAATCTAGGTTCTGTAACTAGTTTCTAGGCCAATTCCATCGTTCTTTTTCATCAATCCCTCAATTCTAACATTAAACCTAATTCTGAATTTCTCTCAAACTCATCCTACCTCTTGCTAAACACAACTAGATGATTTACAGTTCAATGATATTGAAAACTAGGCTCACCCTTACCTGGTAACAGATGAAATCGCCGCTCTCCAGGTTCTTTCTTCTCTCTGCCTCTTTCTCTCTTGTTCTCCAAAATTATAACGCGTACTTTGTTTTTCTCTTAACCTAATTCCCTCTTTTATACCCCTTCTTAATAATTATTAACTAATTATCCTTTCACCCTCAAAACTAGTAACAACTATAAAAACAGCCCAAATCTCAATATTATATTATTTTCTCATATCTTATTTTATTAAACAATAAAATAAGTACCACATCACATAAAAATCATATAAAATCTCAATCTCTACATCTCATGATATATATATATATATATATATATATATATATATATATATATATTATATCTAGACTCCTCAAATAATTCAAACAATTAGATAATTAAAATAATCTAAAGTGGGCGTTACAACTCCCCCCAACTTAAAAGATTTTCGTCCTCGAAAATTACCTCAAGCGAACAACTCTGGATGCGATTCCCGCATCTGACTCTCTAACTCCCACGTCAAGCTTTCACCGGTCGCTCCCGACCAAACGACTCTAACGAGAGGTATCTCCTTGCCCCTCAGCGTCTTTGTCTTTCTATCGTCAATCCTCACCGGTAAGGTCTCAACTGTAAGGTTGTCCCTAACTTGTACATCATCACTCTGGATCACATGAGACGGATCCGGAACATACTTCCTCAGTTGCGACACATGGAACACGTCGTGCAAATTCGATAAATGTGGTGGCAATCCAATACGATAGGCCACCGCCCCAATCCTCTCCGATATCTGGTACGGACCAATAAACTTCGGGGTTAACTTCTTTGACTTCAATGCACGGCCAACACCGGCCATAGGAGTCACTCTCAGGAACACATGATCCCCCTCTTGGAACTCAAGATCCTTTCTACGCTTGTCATGATAACTCTTCTGTCGACTTTGCGACGCTTTCATCTTCTCTTGGATCATTCTTACTTTCTCAGTAGTCTGTTGAACAATCTCCGGTCCTAACATCACATTTTCGCCTGACTCAAACCAACACAACGGAGTTCTGCATCTCCGACCATACAAAGCCTCAAATGGTGCCATCCCAATACTCGAGTGGTAACTGTTGTTGTACGTGAACTCTATCAACGGAAGATGACTATCCCAAGTCCCTCCTTGCTCAAGTACACACACCCTTAACAAATCTTTCAACGACTGAATCGTCATTTCCGACTGACCATCTGTCTGCGGATGATAAGCCGAACTCAACCTCA
This sequence comes from Medicago lupulina, assembly GCA_958299785.1. Lineage (NCBI taxonomy): Eukaryota > Viridiplantae > Streptophyta > Magnoliopsida > Fabales > Fabaceae > Medicago > Medicago lupulina. Next base: position 10,933,982 of record OY283142.1, on the reverse strand, counting down.
ACTGAGAACCTAACGCCTCTTGCAAACTCTTCCAAAATCTAGAAGTAAACCTCGGGTCTCTATCTGATACGATGCTCGAAGGAACACCATGCAACTTCACAATCTCCTTGACATAGATCTCTGCCAATTGAGCAACAGGAAAAGTAATATTAATCGGTAGAAAATGAGCCGACTTCGTCAACCTATCAACAATCACCCAAATGGCGTCATTCCCTTTAGGAGTATTCGGCAAGCTCGTCACAAAATCCATGGATATACTATCCCATTTCCACTCTGGCACATCTAAAGGTACCATCATACCAGCAGGTTTCTGATGCTCAACCTTCGACTTCTGACAAACCAAACAAGAATAAACAAACTGTGCCACGTCACGTTTCAAACCAGACCACCAAAACAACTTCTTTAAGTCATGATACATCTTCGTAGCTCCCGGATGAATACTCAAGCTACTTCTATGACTCTCCTCAAGGATCATCTTCTTCATTTCCTCATTATCAGGTATGCAAATTCGACCTCGGAATCTTAACACTCCTTGGTCATCCACTTTAAAGTCATTATCATCCGTCTGATTACCAGCAACCAACAAGTCCACAAACTTAACATCTTCTTTCTGTGCCTCTTTGATATTTTTCAAGAAATCACTATCAATTTTCAACATTCCCAGCTTTACACTCTGAGGTGTTCTTTCACAAACTAAACTCAAATCTCTGAACTGTTCAAGCAACTCGAATTCCTTCACCATCATAGCAGACATATGCAAAGTCTTCCTACTCAAAGCATCTGCAACTACATTAGCTTTACCCGGATGATAATTCAAACCAAAATCATAATCTTTCAACAATTCAAGCCACCTTCGTTGCCTCATATTCAATTCTTTCTGGTCAAACAAGTACTTCAGACTCTTGTGATCACTAAACACTTCGAACCTCGAACCATACAAGTAATGTCTCCATATTTTCAATACAAAGACCACAGCTGCCAACTCTAAGTCATGCGTCGGATAATTCTTCTCATGGATTCTCAATTGCCTTGAAGCATAAGCTACCACTTTACCATCTTGCATAAGAACACCACCTAAACCCAACTTAGACGCGTCACAATATACCACAAAAGGTTCATCAGGCTTCGGCAAAATCAAAATTGGAGCCGTCGTTAAACGCTTCTTCAACTTATTAAAACTGTTCTCACAATGAACATCCCACACAAACGATTTACCTTTACACGTCAACTGCGTTAAAGGAAGCGCCAACTTGGAAAATCCCTCTATAAATCTTCGATAATAACCAGCTAGACCCAAGAAGCTTCTAATTTCTGTAACCGACTTAGGAGTCTCCCATTGCGATACCGCTTCAACTTTAGACGGATCAACCGCAATGCCATCGCCAGAAATGACATGACCAAGAAAACTCACCTCTTTCAACCAGAATTCACACTTAGACAACTTGGCAAAAAGCTTCTTCTCTTTCAACACTTGCAAAACGATCTTCAAATGCTCAGCATGTTCCTCTTCAGTCTTAGAGTAAACCAGAATATCATCGATGAATACCACAACAAAGCGATCCAAATAAGTATGGAAGATTCTATTCATATACTCCATAAATACGCCAGGTGTGTTGGTAACACCGAAAGGCATCACCGTATACTCACAATGTCCATAACGCGTCCTAAACGCCGTCTTCTGCATATCTTCATCCTTCACCTTAATCTGATGGTAACCCGATCTCAAATCTATCTTGCTAAATACACGAGCACCCACCAACTGATCCATCAAGTCGTCAATTCTCGGAAGTGGATACCTATTCTTTATCGTTACTTTATTCAACTGCCGATAGTCAATGCACAACCTCATACTACCATCTTTCTTCTTGACTAACAACACTGGAGCTCCCCATGGCGAAACACTAGGCCTCACGAACTTCTTATCAAGTAGATCCTCTAACTGTTTCTTCAGCTCTGCCAACTCAGAAGCTGACATACGATAAGGCGCCATAGACACAGGCTTCGTTCCAGGAACAAGATCAATCGAGAATTCAACTTCTCTCTCTGGAGGTACATCAGGAATCTCATCTGGAAAAACTTCAGGAAAGTCGCGTACCACTTGTAGCTTATCAATTACCACCTGATTCTCAATAGATAAAGACGCCATCAGAGAAAACATCATAATTCCATCGCGTTCCAGCTGCTTCAACTGTTTAGTAGATAGGAACTCTGCGCCACTCTCTTCCTCGGGAGAAGAAAAATGCACCGTCTTGCTAAAACAATTAATAAGAACATGGTTGTACTCTAACCAATTCATCCCCAAGATTACATCCATCCCGACTAACGGTAGACACACTAGATCAATCTCAAAATCACGACCAAACATAGATACAGGACATCTCAAACATACAAGGGAAGTAGTCACCGAACCCTTAGCAGGAGTTTCGACAACCATCTCCCCATTCATATCAGACACAGCAAGGTTCAACTTAGCGGCACAATCAAGAGCAATAAAACAATGTGTAGCACCAGTATCAATAATAGCAATTAAAGGTATATTTTCAAAATAGCAAGTACCTCTGATCAAACGATCCTCGCTCTCCGTTTGTGTACCCGACAAAGCAAAAACTCTTCCGGTAGACTGAGTCTTCTTAGGTTTCTTGCATTGGGATCCAATATGTCCTTCTTCTTTGCAGTTAAAGCAAACAATATCCTCGTGCTTACATTCCGCGAGCGTATGCCCCTTATTGCCACAACGAAAACATCTTTTAATATCCTTAGTGCAAGCATTGCTTTTATGACCTTTCTCACCACAAGCGAAGCACACAATCTCGGCAGCAGCATCCCTCCTAATCGGCCTCCTTTCATCACTAACTCTTTGCTTCCCTTTACCAGCAGGAGCACTATATGGCTTCGGACGATCTTGCTGACCCTTACCCCTCTTCTCATTTACCATCTTATAGTGAGCTTTCGTATCTTCCTCGTAGATTCTGCAGCTGCTCACCAACTCAGAGAAATTACGGATCTTTTGGTAACCAATGGCCCGCTTAATATCAGCACGCAAACCATTTTCAAACTTGATGCACTTTGAAAACTCGGCGGTCTCAGCAGAGTAGTGCGGATAAAACTTGGCCAGCTCTACAAACTTCGCAGCATATTCAGTCACAGACATGTTACCTTGTTTTAGCTCTAAAAACTCAATCTCCTTCTTCCCACGAACATCTTCTGGAAAGTATCGGTCCAGAAATTCTCTCTTGAACACAGCCCAGGTAATCTCAGCACCATCTTGTTCTAGGATAGGAAGGAGTCCAATCCACCAGTCATCCGCCTCTTCTGCCAACATGTGCGTACCAAAACGCACCTTCTGCTCCTCCGTGCACTGCATCACTCGGAACACTCTCTCTAACTCCTTGAGCCATGTCTGGGCTCCATCGGGGTCATATCTCCCTTTGAAGGTGGGAAGGTGGTTCCTCAGGAAGGTCTCTAACATGCGGACCTCAGCATTTGCCCCAACATTCGGATTCGGCTGCTGTCCCATAGCTTGAGCAACAGCTTCCAAGGCAGCAGCAATTGCAGCGTCATTCCTCCCCGCCATTCTAGTTCTCTGCGTAAAACACAACATTCAGCATGATACATAAAAATATATCAACAGACTCACGACACGACACGACTCATCTACTTGGCCGGACGGACCGACCTGCTCTGATACCAATTGCAACACCCAGTTTTCCCAACATAAAAATTTTCTAAAATAAATCAGAGTTTATCGACTTTAAACGGAATGTCACACTTCTAGAATTTCTCAACTGAATAAATAAACAGTTTATTCTTCAAAAATCATGCATCAAAGTATTTTCGAATTCTCGCAGCGGATATAGTTAAATGACATAAAGCATTTGGCACGCAGGCCCCAACTCAAAATCTTAGTTCAACATTTAATCAAAGGTTCACAAACAAATACGTAAGGAATAGAAATAAAACATGGTCCCATCCCGTTACGTATCAGAGCACCTAGACACAGTGTGAGGAGTCCACTCACGACAGCACCTAATCCTGGTTACCTGCACTTGCCCACGAGGCGGCAATTCCAGCAGAAGGGGTGAGATTCATAATCAATAACATTAAACATATAAAACAAATAATTATGTTAAACAATCATCAATATTCACATAAACATGCTATAACAAATATCGTTATTTAGTTAACCATCTCAGATCGACTCAATCAACTATGCAACTCTTAACTTCTAAAATCATCTCAGAACATCTAAAACCTCTTGACAAATGCAAATGCATGTGGTACCATTCAGGGCATCAAGCCCCCAACATATGTGAGCGTGAAAAGGCTCTTCAGGGCATCAAGCCCCCAACAAAGTTGAGCAAAAGCTGCCGGGCATCAAGCCCCCATCTATAATGAGCAAAAGCTGCCGGGCATCAAGCCCCCATCTATAATGAGTATGCAATGGACTCACTCTTACAACCTAAGACCTCGTCATGAACATCTCTCAATCTTAACAACTTGGACCGACTTATGCAATTATAGGTCAGAATGGTCATCAGCATCAAAACAGCAATGAATGCAGCATATAACAGTGCTTACAATAACCCAGCATCATTATTCATCAATTAGGCATCTTATATGTTTCACTTATAACTATATTAACACAACATGACACACAAAACATCCTCAACAATAGTAGAGCTTCCAAGGTATCATGACAGATTGCATTTTATATCACATCTCACTTCAAAAACTACCCAAGGTTCTACCCTCAAAAGCTCCCCTAAAACAGAATCCTAGAACTCAAGTCATTGCAGTCTGAGCCGCACTAACTCGCTATGGCGAGTGGGTCTGCTCGCCTCGCGAGCCCATCAGGACTACTCGCTATGGCGAGCTGGTATGCTCGCCTCGCGAGCGCTCAGGCTACCCCGCTATGGCGAGTGGGTCTGCTCGCCTCGCGCGCTACCAGGGTTACTCGCAGTGGCGAGCCGGGTCTGCTCGCCTCGCGAGCGATATCAATTACTCGCCCTGGCGAGTTGATCTGCTCGCCGTAGGCGAGCGATCATAGAACAGCCACGGGTTCGCACAATTCTACCCCAAAAGTTCCAATTTCCATCGTTTTAAGCCTCTAAACTATCAGCAACATCAGGATAGTGATTAATCTAGGTTCTGTAACTAGTTTCTAGGCCAATTCCATCGTTCTTTTTCATCAATCCCTCAATTCTAACATTAAACCTAATTCTGAATTTCTCTCAAACTCATCCTACCTCTTGCTAAACACAACTAGATGATTTACAGTTCAATGATATTGAAAACTTGGCTCACCCTTACCTGGTAACAGATGAAATCGCCGCTCTCCAGGTTCTTTCTTCTCTCTGCCTCTTTCTCTCTTGTTCTCCAAAATTATAACGCGTACTTTGTTTTTCTCTTAACCTAATTCCCTCTTTTATACCCCTTCTTAATAATTATTAACTAATTATCCTTTCACCCTCAAAACTAGTAACAACTATAAAAACAGCCCAAATCTCAATATTATATTATTTTCTCATATCTTATTTTATTAAACAATAAAATAAGTACCACATCACATAAAAATCATATAAAATCTCAATCTCTACATCTCATGATATATATATATATATATATATATATATATATATATATATATATATTATATCTAGACTCCTCAAATAATTCAAACAATTAGATAATTAAAATAATCTAAAGTGGGCGTTACATATTTAAGTATTTTTGCAGTTTCAAAAAGCAATTTTTGAAGTGAAAAAAATAATTTCCTTATTGGCGGGTTGTTGGACTTGGGCAACGTCTTACTCATAATATAATGTTTCTTTTTAGGCCCTTACAATATCTTTTTAAGCCTCCTAAAATTAAACTTTTAACCTTAATAACATGTCCAATATTTCTACCAAAAAAAAAAAATGTCCGATATATAACCACTAGAGCATCCTGTACGTAACTACTGGAGCATCCTTATGACACTCATTTTCCTAGAGAATGGGAATATGTATCGTGGATGTAAAATAGTCACTCGACGTCCAATCAAAATTAAATATGCTTCGGTTATTTTCTAAAACAATTTTTATAGGAAACACTAAAAAATTTAAGTCTACATGTACACCAGTTCTTGAATGAATAGTAATAGTTAAATGAATTGTTTTATGAGTTTAATTGTGTTGGATAGACAGTCCAAAAATGTTTTGCACAAACAATCAATCAAAACATTTTTTTTTTGCTTTCGCACCGGTTTCCGATCCACCAATGGTGGACGACTAATCTGTCTCATATGTAGAGGCATGCACACTAGTCAAGCGTTGTTCCCCTGGGAATCGAACCCGGTATTTCTCGGGTACGTCCTTGGAAGGAGCTCCTTGCCACTGGAGCCCAAACAACTTGGTTAATTAAAAACATTAATTGATGTGGAGATTTAAAATATTTTAATTGATTGTATGTGCAAAGTTATTTTGGACCGTTAACCCACCACAATTAAACTCTTGTTTTATTGAAGGAAATAAATTTTATATATATATATATATATATATATATATATATATATATATATATATATATATATGGGATTGCTATAACACACCCACTAGTATTTATGTGGGAGTGTTTTAGCAAGTTATAACTAAAAAGTTGATAAATACACCTTAAGGTGTATGTTGCTACAACACACCTTCTAAAAAAATAAGTGGGTGTGTTCTAGCAAATTCTATAGGCATTTGCTAGAATACACCCACTTATTTTTTAGGAGTGTTTTAGCAAATGAATAACTAAAAAGTGGTTAAATACACCTTAAAGTGTAGCTTTACTAAAACACTCCCACATAAATATTAGTGGGTGTGTTCTAGCAAACCTAACCTATATATATATATATATATATATATATATATATATATATATATATATATATATATATATATTTGTGTGTGTGAGAGTAAGTGGAGCGTTTGTGGTTCGAACTCAGGTCTATGTATATATTATGTATTGTTCATACCGACCAAGTTAAATTCACAAGGACAAATATTTTATATCATATACAATTATAATAACTTTTTTTAAACTAATTTAATTTTGTTAAAGAAATAGTAACTAAATCTTATTTATCAGAAGTGTCAGTAAAATAAAATTTAATTTGTCTGAGCTTTTATTACTCAATAGTGATTATATTTTATGATAAAATGTAAAATAACCGTTAATGTATCAATTTAGAAGCAATTATATCGGTACATTTTAATTTATGAGTGTATGGTATAAGTTTTTTTCTTAAATGATGTTATAATATTAGTTTATACAGTGATATGATGAGTTGTCATTATTTTATCTATATAAAACCAAATTTGAAGTTTGATTTTGGCTCGTCACAAAAACACTAAACTTAACTAATCCTTGTAAAAAAGACATTTTTTCCTGTGGAAAATACAATGAGTGTCCTAGTGACATGAGTTAAAGTATTAGAATAAGTAACTTTGCAACATAAAGTTGTGTAATTATTTAAAAGATGAAAGTAAAAACTTTTATTTTATGACAAAATTTCTCCTAACGAATTCCTTAACCAATGCCCTTAGAGCTCTCGTTAACAAAACTCTATTTCCGCCTATTGTGTTAAATTATATTTTTCTTACAACTATTTTTTTTTTTGTTGCATTTATTTGATGATTATCTTTAATGGACGAAATAGCAAACCATGTCCCATTATAAACTCACACGCACTCACACGAGTGGAAGAGCCTGAATTCGACCATGATGTCTTACTTAACAATTTTGACATTTTTGAAATTAAAGTTCTTCAAATGTTTGGTGGTGTTGACTTGAGATTTTAGACTGTGCTCTTTCTCAAGGTCTTGTGTTCGATTCTCCATGGTGTCGATTTGGATGTGTTAATTTAACTTAAAAAAAAAGTTCTTCAAATGTTGATACTATGCAAAAAATTGACAGTATCAGACGATTATTTTTCAGTCATATTAACTTCATCCATGTTTCAGTATGCATTTCAAGCTTCAAATCTTTGGTTTTCTTTCCTCATGCGCTCTCAATCTTATATATACATTATCCTCCAACAAAAAAACAAAGATTTAAAACTTACAAACATTTGAAAGACAAAAGTGACGTGAGAAAAAGAGATGATGATCAGATCATTTCATGTAAGTTATATATATGAGACTATCAAAGTAATTTTGCCGCAATTATATTTTTTTCTTAGAAACTAATTTGAGTCGCGGATTTTTATGAGGGACCATGTATAATATATGCACCATCTTTAATTTCTTAAAAGATTGGAAGCTCGATCAGGATACAAGAATAAGTTCCAGGACAACCGAACGACAACCTCAACTAAGACAAAACCATACACATGCTTATACATGGCAGAGAACCGTGTTAGGTAAATATAAGTGCAATGTTGATGCTTCTTTCTCATCTGATCATAATAAAGTTGACATAGGAATGTGCATATGTCATTCCCGATGGTAGCTTTATCCTTGTGAGAACAACATGATTCTCTCCATTATGCTGAGTTGAGTTAGGAGAAACATTGAGTCTTTTTCAAGCGTTGCAGTGAGTGACTGAGTTGGGTTTTGATGGTATGAGTAAACACAATAATGATAGAAGCAAACACAATAATGAGCTTGGTAGTATTATAGGCAAGTTTTTAACAATTCCTTTCACAATCGTTGAGTTTAGCTGAAGGCAATCAAATATGTTCGCTAATAAATTAGAACAGATAACCTCAATAAACGGTAGCTCCAAACTATTTATTAACATCCCGCCATGTATCAATGACTTATCATCTAACGAGATGCTATGAATTTTTCCTTTTTTTTTTTTTTAAACATAAAAATGGCCCTAGGTTGACAAAACCATATAGGGCATAGATATCACATGTTGTGACTTGTGAGTTTGAAGCGGCGCTATTAAAGTCTGTCACCGCAGTATGCTGAGCGTCGTCATTAATAAATCACATACTACTCGTGAAACATGTGCTCAAATTAATAAATAACACAACTCTTAACTAACACTTCGTTTTCCTTAATTTCTCTCTCCCACTTTTTAATTGTCACCCCCATATTTTCATTTTTCTTGTGCTTTAATTTACGTGTGTTGCAAGTGCTTATAATATTCCACTCACACTTTTCTTCTTATATAATAGTGTAGTATTAGTGATGTATCACTAACGCTTCTTAGTACTTTCTCCGTCCACAACACTTCACTGTTTATTGTCTCTCCATAACTCTCTGGGATATTGTAATAATTAGAAGAAAGATGAAGAAGAATTTGAACTTGGAACTTCGTCTTTTTCCTCCTTCCATTTCTGATTTTTGTCCTACGTAATCATCCTCTCTTTTTCTTTCTTTCTCGTTTCAGTTAATGAAGTTTATAACATGTACTATTTAGGACATACGTGGTTCTAATTAGGTTTTGGTTTTCTTTTGGTTATTTTTGTTTGTTCAATGAAGAATGAAAGAAGAAGAAGAAGAAAGTGAGAGTCCACAAGAAGATCATCAGCAGCAGCAGTACAGGCCATTGACCATAGTCTATGATGGCAAGATTTCTGTGACTGATGCCACTGAAATTCAGGTTTGTGTTCATGATTGTTCAATTTTTTTATTTTGAAAATAAAATAACTGAGATCTCTTCTTTTTTGTTCTTACTTTTATAAAAACAATATTGTATTATTTGCTAATCTTATGGAGTTGTTCTTAAAGTACTATATCTCTACAAATTAATATCTACGTGAACATGAAAAAAGTGAATAACTAATGATTAATGAACCATATCATTTTTTTTTTTGAGAGAGTTAATGAACCATATCATGTACAATAGTGCATATACTAGAAAAATAAAAAACGTATATAGCTAGCTTTTTTGTATTCATTTTCTCTTTTCAAAAAATGCATATGCAGGTCTTATTACACAAGTGGTTACGAATTCATACTTAGATTTTCATCTCTCAATTTTTTTTTATATATATATATATATATATTTAAAATATGGCTGTTTAATCCTCTTGAAAGTCACCAAAAGTTTTTTGGTGAGTAATCCGTTTTGGAGAGATCTGTTCTCCTTGTAGGTAGTTGATTTAGAGGTGATTCCCTCACTCAAACTTTCTTTCAAACTCTCTCAATCATCTCCATTTATCTTCTCTCTTTTAATTAAGAGGGAAATAAAGAGATTAATTTTATAATAAAAAAAAAAGAGAAACAAAGAGATTCCGAAAAATACTGGAAGAGAGTTTGATTAAGAGGATCCACTATTGTCTATTGCATATATGTGAGTTGCTCATAGCTATAGCTAACTTCCACTTTTCCCCTATTTTGCATAAATTTTATTTTCTACTGTGGTAAATTTGATTAATTTATGATAAGAGATGTGTAACAATGTATGTACTCCCCCTACTAGTGTTGAATATAAGCAAAAAAAAAAGTTTTTATTTTTTGTCTTAAATAAAAGTGAATATAAAATTTCACTGTATTTAATGACGTTTATTCCAAAATACATTTCAATATATTACGGTAATTGTATATCAAAGGGATTATTTATATTTCATAGTAAAAAAAAAGGGATTATTTATATTTAACTAAAATTTTACATTAAATATTATAAAATTAATTACTCTACTAATAATCAAGACCAAAGATTATAAGAAGGATGTCTACCCTAAAAAGACAAGTGAGAGAAAGGCTAAAAATGTAGTAATAAAGGGAAAATTCCTAATAAATGCAAACTACAAATTGGTGATAGTTAAGCAAGTCCAAGACCAAGACAAACGAAAGATATAAAAATAATCAGTAGGAGGTCTACATCTGAACTGTCCTTGTGAATGAAGTGAAAGCTGGCCAAATTTCCAAATGCATTGCATACCCATTTGTTGACCTCAAAATTTGGGCACAACCTATATATACACATTTCTATATATATCCATGTTTTTTGTTTTTTTTTTTCTTTCTTTCTCAAGAGCCTTTTTCTTTTTCAACTCACCTTATATAATAATGTTAAAATTATAGCATCGTCATTTAGTCAGAGGCACGTAGCTTCTTTTTTTTTGTTACAAGGAGGCACGTAGCTAGACCCACTATTTATTATAGCTATTCAATTTTCACGTGCTATATTGTGTTCCCTCAAGAGATTCCTTATCATCAATAATAATTGGAATTAAGTAGTTGGGTAATATAATGTGAATTGTATATATTGCAGGCCAGGTCCATTTTAAAGTTTGCAAATAAAGAAATGGTGGAAAGAGTGAGGACACCAACTACTGGATCATCATCAGAGCCATCTTCACCATCAGTGTTTAACTTGTATAGCCCTAGTACTACTCTTTCCATGCAAAAATCACTGCAGAGGTTTCTCCAAAAGAGGAAGAATCGGATTCAAGAAGCATCACCTTACCATCTTAAGATAAATGAGAAGAATTAATTAATTAATCAAAAACTACAAATGAAATTTTGCTTTTGTTGTGTTAGATCACCTACCTATATACTAGTATATCTTTCAACAAAGGGTCTATGTCAAATTTTCAACTGCTTGTAAATTAAGTAGCAGTTGTTAATCATACATCCTTGTGGACATGCTGTGAAATTTGCACAATTTTTTAGTTTATGTTTTGGCTTTTCAGTTTATGCTTATCTTTTTGCTATTGTTAAAGGTTTAATATTTAATCAAAGAAATTCTACGGTTCTGTCCAAGAAAAATTGACTGCTCCCCCCTTCTTTTTAAAGAAAAAAACCCTAAAAAAACTGTGAAATATTGAAATCAATAGTTTAGGATAGACTAAAATACTAACTAGAGATTTTAGCTTGTTAAAAAAAAAAATACTAAACTAGAGTCAATAGAGATGAATATATGGTTGTTAAGAAGATAACTTTACCAATCCAAGAATTCTAGCACATTTAAAGTAGATCTAGTACATATCCAGTGATGTACCACAATCTCGTGACACATTTTTTTCCCTATCTCTTCTATAATAATTGTTAATAATTGTTAGTGTATTATGCGAGAATAGTGCAAGGAGTACTTAACCCACAACTCGAATTACGTATAGTATCTCATATGTAAAATATTTTAAAAAATTATATTACTCCTAGGATATGTATCCGCATGTATGCACAATGAATCAATGTCCAATACGTATTTGATACAAATACTTCCCTAGTCTTGGAGCATCGAGCTTCATAGGTCAAGGTGGCTGTTTCTTTCTTTCTTTCATATCTCAATTTTTTTTCGTAGATACCATCCACTAGAAGAAATCATATTTGAGGCTTGTTAGACACTAAATGTTGATACATTTTTCGGTCAAACCCCGTTGATTTCATATCTCTGTTTCTATTTAGTTTCGTTTCCTTCATTTTTGAGTTCTTAGTAAGCAAGACATGCATGGTCCATTTTTTTTACAAGATGCATCCATTTATTCTTTCCCATTTTTACTTTATTTTCATATTTTCATAGGTGTAAAGCCTAGATCTTACTCCTTTTATTTGGATTTTTTAAGTTGGAAAGCAACAAGTTGATGAAGTGAGTTGCTATTGAAGTTTCAAGACTGAGCTGAACCAAAATCCCATGCTCATTTTGGTCTAATTTTGATGAAGTAAATTAGAATATAGTATTTGTAAGAATGTGTGTGTATTTCTCGTGAGTTGAATCAGATATTTTATAGGCTTTGTTTACCAAAATTAGCAGATAAAGTTGTTGATTACAAATAACTACTCAACAATAAATTATCTAAACGTTTTGTTTTGTTGAGTGTTTGTATTTGACGTCAAATCTCATATATGCATTTCAGAAAAAAAGTTTATTTATAATAAAATAAAAGTTGAGGCTACAAAGGTTTAGACCAAATGTATCGACCTTCTTGACTTAACTTTCTTATATATTTAAAACTGGAGGGAGTATTAGACAAAATTATGATCCAATATATATATTGACCTATATTCTTTATGACTACTAGAAATAACGTACGATTAATTAAGAAGAAAATATAAGTGGAAGGCATTACACCTTTGCATTGAGGAGGAGATGGAGCAACAAAAAATGTTTGAGAAAACTAAAACAAGTTTCTTAAGTCTCTGACTGTGTAACAGAGCCAAAAACAGAATAGATTGGGGGTTACATATGGTGACAAACGATGAGTCGGCACATCAAATGTTAAATATATCATAAAAAAAAAAAATGGAATCTCTGAATTTGGTCGTACAATCATGGCTCTTGATCTATTTGATCCCTCAATTATTATCATACAATATAAATAATATAATGTCTTATAAGTACATCTTAGATAATAAAACTGTAAATATCTACAAAAATATTTGAAATGTTAAGGCGCATATTCATATCTGCAATTTTTCACTTCTCAACACTTAGTGTGTATGAGTTTCGCCGCTAATATCTTTAGCACCATCTTAAAGTAGGACATGTCTCACAATTTTTATGCACTTCTTTCTACAATATGTGTGTCTACGTATCCATGAAGTATCTCATATTTTACCGATAGTTTTTAAGATCATGATCCTTCTAGAATACATATTTGCACGTATCAGCAGAATATCGGTATCCGATATGTATTCGATACAAATACTTCCCTAATAATAGAGTATATGACTTCAAAGGTCAAGAGTAGCTGTTTCTTTTTTCTATTATGTTTCTGTAGTTTCATTTTTGAGTTCTTATTAAGCAAGACATGCAAGACCCATCTCTATTCTTCCATTTTTACTTTATTTTCAGATTTTCAATTAAAGTAAAGTCTCATAAGTACATCTTAGATAGTAGTAAATACATATCTATGAATTATGAGACCTTCACCCTACCACCTTTCCCACCATAGGCAACCATTCTGTCTGCAGCTTCGTTTCTATCACACCCAACCTGCAAGAGGCTATTATAAATCTAGTTTGCATTACTTTCCTAATACTCTAAATTCCTTTGTTACAGACCAAAAAAATTAAGTAAGGAAAATCAGTTCAATCTTTTTTGTGCTAATGTTGATGAACTAAACTAGATTAAGAATGTGTATTTCTTGTGAGTTGAAGCAGAGATATCATAGACTTTGTTTAACAAAATTAGAAGATAAAATAGTCGGTGCAAATAACTAGTCAACAATAAATATTCTAAACGATTGCTGAATTTTTGTTATTTGGCGTCACATCTCATATATGCATTCCAAAAAGAAGTTTCTAATGACTTAAAAAGTAGCAGTATCTTATGGATCACTCAATACTTATTATGCAAAGCAAAGTTTCCTATTGAAGCATGAGATAAGAACAAATTTTATTCTAAAATTCCTATCAATATTCAGTTCATGATGTGTATCTTCTTCTCAGGTGGCTCCAGCCATTTAGGAGAACAATCTCATAACCTGGGAGCAATTCTTTGTCGGTCCCACTCTGTGACAACATGGTCACGAGATATCTCCTTGAGTGAACGGCAACCGCACAGTGCCATAGTTAGTTCAAACTCATCACGAAGTATCTGAAGTACTTTCCTTACACCAGCTTCACCATCAGCAGCCAATGAGAACACCACAGGTCTTCCAATCTGATCAAATTTTAGATCAAAGGTAAATATATAAACACAAGCAATGTTGGACTAGCTTTAGGCCCAGGTTGGATAAACAACTTAATTTTGCGCTTATCATTTTGCATCTAATGAAATACTTGTAAACCACATCTCTAATTAATATGATTATTTTGCGTTTTCTTAAGCCCCTGGTTTTTAGGCCAAAAATGGCTAAGCTGGTCTTCAGAGATAAGATATATGCTATTCATTTGCCTTTTTGTTGAACTTGGAAATGATAAATCTAAACGATGATGGAATATGCTTTTGTATATGTATCATTTTATATCTCTAACTGAAGTTTGATTTTCTATGATGGTTGTAAAGAATCATGTACTTACAAATACACCAGATGCTCCGAGAGCTAGTGCTTTAAAAACATCTGTCCCTCGACGGACTCCACCATCCAGAAAAACAGGAATTTTTCCTTCTGCTGCTTTCACAACCTATTCAAGACAAGCAACAAAAACCGTAATAAAATCCATGCAATAGTTAAAAGTAAAATGTGACATTAATAAAGTAGCATTTTCCACATATCTAAGAGATTAACAAAGATGGGAAAAACTAGTAACACCAATATTTCCAATATGTTAATAAATTTTAGAGAGGACATTATTCACTAGGATCCTAAAGTGAAGAGGAAAAGAAGCAGTGGTTTAGACATAGTAAGGAAACAAGGCAATGAAAATGAATGTTGAAAGTTTTAATGCAGTGATGATCATGAGTAAGGATGATTCACAATATTAAAGCTTCAAAGTTTTATATTTTAAATGCAAAATATGTGATTAGTTAAAAAAATAAACAAGATTTAAGTTCCACAGTCAAGAAAGATGAACTAAAGACCTAAACTACACTGTGAGGAAGAGACTCGTCTCTATTTGAAGTAAAAAAAAGGGGTAAAACCAATTGCTATAAAACAGTCACTGTGGTAGGATCCAAGTAAGAGTTTCAATTTAAATTAATATGAAAATTTTGTGGAGGTGTTTAGTTAAGATGCTGTACCTCTTCTAAAGCCGTAATAGTTGCAGGGACATAGTCAAGTTGGCGAGCACCGTGATTGGAAACGATGATTCCAGCAGCTCCAGCTTGTATAGCTAATTTTGCTGCATTATTAGCATACGAATGTTGAATTAAATTCAAGATTGTACAAACATTCCTAACAAATATCAAATGGACATGAAGCATTAGAGTGTTGGTGTTTAATAGGCTTACTATCTTCAGCAGTAAGTACACCCTTCACTAAAATTGGTAATGAAGTGATTGTTTGAAGCCATTTCAGATCCTGTAATAAGGTTTACCATAGTACAATTAATTACTTCCATATGCAATATCGACACAGGAAAGGAAATCATATATATATATATGAAGTATCCAAGTTACCTTCCAGTTGAGTGACCGGTCAATTTCGGCAGAAACATAAGAGGCTAGACCAGAATCATTAGTCTGCAAGGTGATTACAAACAGTAAATCGCAACAATAACAAGAATATCAGTAATGGAAAAAGCCATCTGATTTCTGAATTTCATACTAATCACAAACCTTATCAAGCTTCCCAAGTTCCAACCTTTCAAAGTTTTTCAATACTAGGTGCGATGGCATTGTAAATCTGTACAAGAAGATTTATCAGTTCAACTATGTTGATCTATGTAAAGTTTTGTAGAACGGCTGTTTCTGTTGAAATTTTCAAATGATTCTCAACCTGTTTTTAATATCAGCCTCCCTGCGACCAAGAATTGGAGTGTCCACGGTAAGCGCAATTGCCTTGAAACCGGCAGATTCAGCTCTTTTCACAAGCTGAACAACCACATTTCTGTCTTTAATCACCTAAGAGAAGAAAAGAAAAGAACAACAATAGATTAAGTTATAAAACAAGATAGTTGACAAGGATAGAAAATCATATCACTGCTTGTGTAACTGTAGCAAGAGAATAAATTATGTTTTTTTTAAGAAGCTAAATTAGCCCACCTAAATTGGCACCAGAGAGAATCGAACCTAAGACCTTAGGTAAGAGAATAAATTATGTTATTAAAGGAAGTATGGAGGAAATTGTTCTATCAGGCTATTTAGTCCAGGAAAAAGAAATGCCTTATCAAACATTATGATCTTTGCTGGTATAAATTGCAGGAGACAAAACGAAAACAATAAATTTCCTAGTGGAAGGAAGTGAGAAGGAATCAAGTCTTGATTTTCCACCACATTAAAACATTCGCACAAGTGCAACAAAAAGGCTATACGAAAAGAATAATGAAATAAGAAATAAGGACAACATACTCACATAGAGTTGGAAAAAGCGAACCCCAGGTCCTGTTGAAGCAACCTCCTCAACACTGGAAGTGGCCCATGAGGATAGTGCCTGTTACAAAACATCAATAAAACAAGCATCCAGAAGCTAATTAGGCGTAACAAGTGCATTTGGAATAAAAATAAAACCGAGAACAAATATGATGGAAGGAAACCAAACCATGATTGTGCCAACCGCTGATGCTGCCCTAGCAGTAGCATATTCTCCTACACAAGGTTGCAAAATTTGTTTTAGTTCAGAAGTTTCCCTCAATTGCAGTAAACCTAAATAGCTTTCAATGATCAAAAAAATTAAGTAACATATATTTCTACATGATAAAAAAAAAATCGGAATTCTCTGTGGGAATACAATACATAATCTATTGTTAGCATTATGATAGTACTATAATTATATATAACAACAACAATATAATACAGGATGCAATGGCAATATCATCCTTATAATGTAACACAGACCAACGAGTTCAATAATCGACGACATTATACCTTCAGGGTGAGCCATCTTTTGCATGGCTGTAGGAGCAATCATGATAGGCATTGATATATTAAAGCCTAATACAGTTGTTGTCAAATCGATCTTGCTTACATCCCTAAGAATTCGCGGCCTGAACCTGTTTTCACAAAACACAGATATTGAAAAAAGGGTTTCAACAGAACAGACAAACCAAAATGATATAAAACAAGTTTGTAGATTACAGAATCCTGGAGAACGCATTTCGGTTCTCTTGCAAAGTCCATTGATCTTCTGCCCCTGATGCAAAGTAGTCGTAAACCATCTTCGGCAATTTTTGCTTGGCAATTGCCTCATACTCATTCACATTAGTTATCAAATCCATCTTCCTGAGGCGAGTAAAATACAATGATTAAATAACATGATATCATTCATATCACTTCCCTCCAAAACCAAAGATACTCATACTATGCAACATCTATAAATACGGTGTAAGTTTAAAATTAAACTGTCAACAAATCACAACCAATTATATTCGTGACTTTAAAAGTGGTTATGATTTAAGTAAAATATTTTTAATAAATTAGCAATTATGATCAATTGACAATGTAAAAGATCAATATACCATCAGTGTATATCAATTAATTCTCAAAAAAAAAAAAAAAACTACATAACTTCAATTATGAATCATCACAGAGTGGTATATATTATGAAAAAAATAAAAATGAAAGAAAAGGTATACTAAATTCAAGTTTAAATGTGAAACCCCAATTTCTGGTATTTTTGTGATTGATGAGTATTTGCAGAATAAAACGGAAATAAAAGTGAAAGGGATCACGCACCTTTGGATTGAGAAGAAAAAATGTTGAGAAAAGTAAAACAAGTCTGAGAGTGTAACAGTCCAGAGGCAAAAACAAAACAGAGTACTATAATTATGAGGAAAAAATGTTATTATATAGTAATTAATAGTGAGTGACAAAATGACGAGTCATTGTCAGCATATCAAACTTTAAAGGTTTTGTGTATTAAAAGAAAAAATATTTAATATGAAAACACAAGTTTCAATATAAACTTACTACTCTAAAATTTTTAACATGTGTAAATTTACTCGAAAATCCCAACTTTAAATACATCATACTATATTTATGTCTCTTTCATCTAATTCATCCCTCCATTATAATAAAAAGGTTATAAATCCTTTAAAAAAAAGTTATAAATTCTTATCAATCTATTAAACTAGTACTCCCTCCGTCCCAAATTATATGTCGCTTTAGGGAAAAAAATTTGTCCCAAATTATATGTCGCTTTACAATACCAATGCAACATTAATGTTACTTTTCCTATTATAACCTTAACCATTTATTACTTTCTCTTCTTTCAATTCTTTCATTTATCTTTCTCATATTATTTATTAAGGACAATTTTGTAAAACAACTCATAATATCTCTTTTCCATACAATATTAATTGCATTTCTTAATATATATATGAAATGCCCAAAACGTCGTACAATTTGAGACAGAGGGAGAATAACTTTTTTTTGGGTAGATTTCTTAATAATTGGTCTTTCTCATATTGGGAAAGTAAATAAATGTAAAATTAATATATACGGATTGGATATGACTCATTTTCTTCTCATACTTTAAAAATTACTTTTTTATATAATATTGATAGTAAATTTTAAGAAAAAATTTATCATTTAGAAAAAATGAAAAAATTATATATACATTTTTTTATATAAACAAAAGATTATAGTGAGTTTAACTCTCTTGGTAGCAAGAGAGATTGCATAACATATGCAACGGTTGAGATTCGAACCCAAACACCCTACTTATTTACCCTAAAAGTGAATTTATAGTCAAAAAGACTAAAAAAGTTACCTACAATTTTAGAATTAAAATACATTTACAAAGAATTTACATTTATCTCTTTTCAAAAGAGTTAAAGGAGCTCGTACAGTAACTTTTGAATCCAAACCTCCCATTTGAGTTAAAATTGCTTCTTCTTTGTCACAGTGTATCTGTCCGCGTCACCTCTCACACTTAACATGGGAGATTTTGATGCAAGAAATTTCTTCAAACCAAAGATAATTAATTCAATTCGAATAGAATAATGCTAGCAACATGAACTTCACCCTCTTTTGTAAAAAAGAAAAATAATGCGTGTTGTATTAAAGTGCTACAAACACACTCTTCATTTGAATATTGTCCCAATATCAGTAAAAAGAAAAAAATTGTCCCGAACAATGAATTTTGACACAAATATTTTGTAGGAAATAAAAAATGTGTCACTAATAAAAGTCGGTCAAATTAATAAAGATTCAATTCATATATTATATAAAAATACGAGTTTAATTGTTCAATATAATACAAGTCAACTTCCTATCAACTATACCAACTTAGATCAAAGAAGTATAAATAAATATATATAAACTATATAAAACAAAGAAAGTGTAATAATATCACTTTGGACAATGAGATTATTCGACTAAATATTATATGATACAATTGGTGATAGTGAATTATCCAAAAATAACAATTGATACTAGATAATCAAATCTCATAGGTATGTGATTAACAAATTTTCGGTGGATGAATGAATATCAATGGAGAAAACGTAAGTCTCTTAAACTGATCTCAACTGTGTTACAATCAATTTCTTGATGAGTACCCCTCCTGGTGCTCAAACACTATAAAGTATAAATCTTATAATCTAGGAGCAATTCTTGGGCGATCCCACTCTGTGACAACATGGTCACGAGTTATGTCCTTAAGTGAACGGCAACCACATAGTGCCATGGTTGTTTCAAGCTCATTATGAAGCATCTCAAGTACTTTTCTTACACCAGCTTCACCTTCAGCAGCCAATGAGAACACCACTGGTCTTCCAATCTGACCAATTAAACAATGAACAATAAATATATAAATACATTGATTGATATGTCATCTCTCTAATAATATACTAGTAAATCAAATCACTAATTAGATTTTTTGAACTTTGTAGTGTACACATGTGTGTGCTATTATTACACTAGGGAATTCAGGTTCATCAAATTTTCATATACTTACAAATACACCAGATGCTCCAAGAGCCAATGCCTTAAAGACATCTGTCCCTCGACGGACTCCACCATCCATAAAAATAGGAACTCTTCCTTCTGCAGCTTGGATAACCTATTGAAATTAATATATTGAAAAATAAATTATTCTGCAGGGCCATCAAATGGAAAAAAAAAATGCAATTTTTATTAGTAAGGAAACAAAGCAATGAACAAAAAAACAATATTGGAATGATTAAGAATATAGCAGCTTGTAATTTTGATGCATAATACAAAATTAGCTAAAATTAAACCAAGAATGATAGCACTAGAGACCTAAATCACACCTCTTCCAAAGCCATAATAGTTGCAGGGACATAGTCAAGTTGGCGAGCGCCGTGATTGGAAACGATGATTCCAGCAACTCCAGCTTGTACAGCTAACCTAGCTATATTATAGGAATATTGTGAAACTAAATTCAAGATTGATAAAAATAATTCTGACAATGATCAAATTAATAAGGCAGCATAGCATCATAATACAGGGTTTAATTTGAACACACTCTCAGTTAAAGAGTTTGTATACTTTCAATATAGAAAGTTTTTTTAGTGTCAATCAGTTATAATCATTGGATCATTAAATATGCTTGTCTTTGGTTATAACTATCTTTAAAGTAACATATAGGATTGATATTGATTTACTGACAATGTAATCAGTTTTACACCGACAGTACAACAAAATTAAATATCATAATGTGTCTGTTTGATAAGCTTACTATCTTCTGCAGTAAGTACGCCTTTCACTATGATTGGTAATGAGGTGATTGTTTGAAGCCATTTTACATCCTGTTACAAGATTTACCATTGTATATATTGTGACTTCCACATTCAATTTCAAGGATTAGAAAATCATATATGTGAAAGTTCTTTATATTATAATATCACCTTCCAGGTGACTGATTGATCATATAAGCCATTAACAGCAGAGGTGTGACTTGAGCCTTCAGTCTGCAAGATTAAAACCAATTTCTCAAATAGTAAATAACAACGGTAACAAGATTAAGATGGCAAAAACAACAACAAAAAAATATTTGATCTAAAATTTTCATACTTATCACATACCTTACTCAACTTTTCAAGATTCATGTCTTCAAAATTCTTCATTGTCATGTATGATGGCAATATAAATCTGGACAAAACTTTATAAATGTTGTTCAAAACTATTGAAGGAAATTATATTTTAAAATAAAAGACTTATCGATTCAAGGAAATTATATTTTGAAAATAGAAGACTTATTGATTCAACTGAAATTTTTCAATGATTGTTAACCTGTTTTTTATGTCAGCTTCCTTGTGACCAAGAACAGGAGAATCTGCAGTGAGGACAATTGCCTTGAAACCAGCATTTTCAGCTCTTCTAACAAGTTGAGTAACCATACTTCTGTCTTTAAACAACTGAGTGAAGAAAATAACAAACAAAATAACGTGTTCAACAAGGAAGAGACAAGTGACACACAACATTGAAAACAAAATCATAAAAACAAGAAATAAGGGCAATATACTCACATAGATTTGGAGGAAACGAATGCCAGGTCCGGTTGAAGCAACCTCCTCGACACTTGAAGTAGCCCATGAGGATAGTGTCTGTCACCAAGTACAAACTTATGAAAATCAATCTCGCATGTATTAATATACAAAAATTTCAGTAGAGTAGATAATTAATAAATATGGTAGAAATCAAGCCATGATTGTGCCGGCTGCTGATGCTGCTCTAGCAGTAGCGTATTCTCCTGCACAAAAATTGCATGATTTGTTTTAATTTACAAGTGTTTCTATATTGTACTAAAATAATTCACTGTCAAACACAGAATCAATGACTACTTTATTACATAACAACAACAGCAAAATACATGATGCAATGGCAATATCTTAATCAAATGAATTTGATAGCAATTACACCTTCAGGGTGAGCCAACTTTTGCGCGCCTGTAGGAGCAATCATGACAGGCATTGATATATTGAGGCCTAATACAGTTGTTGTCAAGTCTATCTTGCTTACATCCATAAGAATACGTGGCCTGAACCTGTTTTTAGAAAACACATATATTGAAAGAAGGGATTCAACGGAACAAACAAATGAAAATCAAATAAAAGATGTTTGTAGATTACAGAATCCTTGAGAATGCATTTCGGTTTTCTTTCAAAGTCCACTGATCTTCTACTCCTGATGCATAAAAGTCATAAACCATCTTGGACAATTTTTCCTTTGCAATAGCTTCATACTCGGTAACATTTGTTATATTCATCTTCTTAATAGTTACTTTTCTTTAGGGGGTTGAGTAACTCAACTGATTTGAGTCAATAGTTAAGGAGCAGGAGGACCTTGATTCAAACCCTGATGAAGGAGAAAAAAAAATATTAATCTAACAACTAATAACTAACTTTGACCGTTTCAAAATCAGTAGTTACTTTTGGTTATGTATGTCCACATGATCTTCTAAAAGAGAGATCAAAATAGCTTACACATAACAACTAGATCATATATATTTCAAACTTCATTCAATAATTTCAAATGAATGCATAGTAAGTTCTTAGAATACCTAAGTAAACACGATAATTAGATTACATAGATATATGCATTTCGAATGAAGGAGGAAAAAAAACAACATTTTGTGGAAAACAATGTTGTAAATTTTATTTATATTTCAAAAGTTTTCAAATATATTTTGTCCCTCATTTTTAATTGAAATTTTTTTAGTAGAAAATATTTAATTCAATTATTTAATAATAAGAGTCTAAAGAGTAACAGGTGCATTATGACATTAAAGTGTGCTAATTATCTTTTTTACGGCTAGCTTTGGCTTAGTCAAATAGAGGTAATCAAAATCCATTGTTATAGTAACGGTTTTGTGCCTAAAGTAAGAAATATAAGGAAACAGTCTTCCACTTCTCAATTGTAATTATAATCACAATCTTTTAATTGAATTATGGCAGTACGGTCATTTTTGTAAAGAGAACATATACCTTTCGAGGAATATGCAAAGACATAGAAACTCTTCTCAAAAATATAGTTCTCTCCTCCCAATTATTTTTTAATTTTGGGTTGCATCTCCTGTGTTTATCAGATTCAAGCTGTTCTGTCTCCTCTAATGTGATTCATATTAGGGAAGAATATGCGCTTATGATGCGGATAAATCCCTAAGGATACTGACTTTGTCACGCCTCATGTTATATAATGGTTTACTATTTCATAGGTCATGATTTCTTGTTTGTTTACTTCACCGTTGCCGACTTTAACTTACCGCAGTTTCAAGAACAGATAAGTTTACTCATATCCTTCTTGTTTATTCTCTTTAATATTATTTTTTTGGTAATAAAATATGGTTGACGCCTTATTCTCTTTAATATTTAATTGATGCTTTTATTTATATGATATTATTATTTATAGAGATAATTTATTCCTAATTTTACAACAAACAAAATAACTAACAAAGGAGGAAAAAACTAAAATACACATAAATAATGAAGTACAAAAACTGAAAACAACTAATAATAGTTGATAATATTTTGTGTAATGAACACATGTGAACCTCATTCTAGAGCACAATACCCTTAATTAAACTTCCTAAGTTTATTAACTTCAAAACTTTATCCACAGAGATAAACTGAGTGATCTTAGATACAACACTAAAGGAACAATGAATGAATGCTACAATACAAAGAATACAAAAGTATGAACCATTAAATAAATGATAGTATACAACTGAAAGTAACACCATGTAAAAAGAAGAGTGAAATTAACAACACAGATGTAAGATGAAGGGGAGAGAGAAGAGAACCTGTGACTTGGGCTGGTGAAGCAAGGAACAAGATGGAACTAATTAAGAGAATGAAGAAGAACGTAACAAAATATCATACATCATACAAAGAAAAACGTAACAAAATTTGAGTATTATAGAAAAGAGACTAAAAGAAGTCAAGTAGAAAGTATAAATAAAGAAATTGAACGTGAAAGTTAAACAACCATATGTGGACCATCCATGAGGATACAAATTTTCACGTATGTTAATGTCAACAAAATTTGAGTAGTATAGAAAAGAGACTATAAGTAGTCAAGTAGAAGATACTATAAAAAGAGTTAGGCAACCATAGGTGGACGACCATCCATGTGATCGTTTTTGCTGTTTTTCATTGGATACAAATTCCCACGTATGTTGATGTTAACAATTTTCGGGCGAAAATATGACTGAACAACCAAACAAGATTTGTTAAAATTACTCAAGATTTTGTCTTTGTCGTACACAATTGATTTAATTTCTTAACCTGTGTGAAATGGTCAAAACCACTTATAAATGATGATCTGATTTTTCGTTTGATATATTTTTTCTGCTAAACCAAAGGTATCCTCCTGTGCGTAAATGTAGAAATTAATCACCTCCAGTAATATCATCTATTAAGGGGCTGATTTCTCCTAACAAGTGTTTTTCCATACGCAACCTTCCGGGATCTAAGTTTAAACAAAATCTATAATTTACACTTATTTCCTATTGATGATTTTAATGATCATACTGCCAAAATAAAATCCTACCGTTTTTTTTTTAATAGTTTAGTGGATAAAAAGTTGTGTTTTTGTAACTCATGTTTCATCTTATCGAAATTGATTTTCTTCAAGGAATCACCGAGCAATAAACTTGATTGTCTCTCCCAAAGAATCTCAACAAAGATTCTATATGCGGTCGTTTGCTATATTGAGAATGACTTCCCATAGCAAATTAGTAATATGACAAATATGATCAGTTTAGTGATTTTTTTTTTTTTTTGATAGAATGGTCCTTTTTTAAAAGTTTCATGAATTCACAATATGTTAGCTGAAATTATTTTGCAAATACTTCAGGTTAGACTAGAGCATCATTTATTCCATAGATCAAGCTAGCCATGTTTCAAGAGTTTACCAAAAGATCAGTCTGGTTATGAAATATATATTCTATGGATTAACAAAGATCAGTTACTAATGGATGGTAATTTATGGCTTATTCTAACAACATACTTAAACATGAGAAAGTGTTATTAATAATAAATTCATATAGTATATCAATTTCTTGATGAGTAACTCCTCAAGCTCCAACAGAAGTATATTCTCATAACCTTGGGGAAATTCTTGGGCGATCCCACTCTGTGACAACATGGTCACGAGTTATGTCCTTAAGCGAACGGCAACCACATAGTGCCATGGTTATTTCTAGCTCATTATGAAGCATTTTAAGTACTTTCCTTACACCAGCTTCACCGTCAGCCGCCAATGAGAACACCACTGGTCTTCCAATCTACAAGATGAAAAGTAAATATTTGGATATATCATTTGGAAACAGGTAATCTAATTGGACAGTAGTACACTAGTTAGGTTTTTTTTTTTTTAAAAATATGACGGTAATCTAATTTGGAAACAGGTTTCCTGCTGTAACTGTGCGACACTGCTACTGACTTTGACTGTCCGATCTAAATCAATCGTCCAGATCGTTTAATTTCTTTTAGTAAATGAGTAATCTGAATGTTTTGATCTCAAATCAAAACTGATATTGGTTACTAGCGTAATGACATACAATTATTATGGCATGAAATTCGGACCTTATTATACTTACAAATACACCAGATGCTCCAAGAGCCAATGCTTTAAAAATATCTGTCCCTCGGCGGACTCCACCATCCATAAAAATAGGAACTCTTCCTTCTGAAGCTTGCACAACCTATTCAAAGTAGTATATTGAAAAAGGAAATCATTCGACAGGGCCAACAAATGGAAATAAAAAAAAAATGCAATTATTAAGGAAATAATGCAATGAAAAAGAAACCTTACAATGATTCAAAGTATAGCAGCTTGAAATCTTAATGCATCATAGAAAAATAACTAAAATTAAACCAAAAGTGATAGCATTAGAGACCTAAATCAGACCTCTTCCAAAGCCATAATAGTTGCAGGGACATAGTCAAGTTGGCGAGCACCGTGATTGGAAACGATGATTCCAGCAGCCCCTGCTTGTATAGCTAACCTAGCTACATTATTAATTTAGTTGTGGAATTAAATTTAGGATTGATAAAAACAATTCTAACAAAGATCAGATGACAAGGAAGCATAGCAACAAAATAAAAGATTTAATTGGTATGCACTATCACTGTAAAAAGTTTTTACACTGTCATTCGAACTATTTTAAGCCACATACAATTAGTTGTGAATGATTGACAATGTAAAATTTTTTACACTAACAGTGGATCAAAATTAAACTTTTGAATGTATCTGTTTGATAAGCTTACTATCTTCAGCAGTAAGTACACCCTTCACTAAGATTGGCAATGAAGTGATTGTTTGAAGCCATCTTACATCCTGTTACAATGTTTTCAATAGTATATATTAAGACCACATTCAATGTCACAGATTAGGAAATCATATATATGAAAGATCTATATATAGTTATTTCACCTTCCAAGTGAGTGATTGGTCATATAGGCCATTAACAACAGATGTATGACCAGAGTCTCTAGTCTGCAAGGTTATATCCAATTTTCCAAATAGTAAATAGCAACATTTACAATATTAAGATGAAAATAACAGATACACCATCTGATTTTTCTATTAATCACACACCTTATCCAACTTTTCAAGATTCATGCCTTCAAAATTCTTCACTTTCACGTATGATGGCAATGTAAATCTGTCGAAAAACTCATTAAACAAATCCGGAAAAAATATTTTTAAAATAAAAGACTTGATAATTCAACTGAAATTTTCCGATGATTACTAACCTGTTTTTTATGCCAGCCTCTCTACGACCAATAACTGGAGAGTCTGCAGTAAGGACAATTGCCTTGAAACCAGCTTTTTCAGCTCTTCTCACAAGCTGAGTAACCAAATTTCTGTCTTTAAACAGCTGAGAAAAAAAAAATAACAAATAAATTAGGTTATAACACTAATAAATTAATATTTGAAAATTTAGAAAATCAAATTAATACTAGTGGGACTGAAGCAAGGAGAAATGTTTTGTTAAACTATTATAATGGTAATAATCGAATTTGAATTCCTTGCAATAGCACAATCACTCGGTTTAAATTCCCTGCGTTCACATTCTGACTTTATATTTTGAACTCAAATTACCAAAGTTAGAATGTGAAATGTCTAATCTTGATCCAATGGTCCAAATTGTGACATTGTGTTAAATGTGTGATCCATTGACAGTAGAAAATCAGCATATTTAAAAATCACAGGTAAATAAATACAAACAATATTTATAATGAATTTCCACGTGGCAGTACCGATGAAGCATACTACGGACCTAGACACGGCATAGGCACTGAAACGTTGACGTTGGCAATAATTTGAGAACAAAGAAGTGATTGGATGCAGTCACATGGTCAGTGTCAGATACCGGACACGTCATTTACATGAAGTGTCAATGCTACATAGGATAGATAGTATGCAGGAACCAAGACTTAATTTGCCAACTTATTAAAGCATTACTACAATTGGAACCCAAAAATTATATGAAATTCATACTACATCAAAAATGAATTCATTATTTAAAATAAGTAGCTTGGAATGTTCTGTGTTCAAGGACTAGACAAATGACACACTTCTTAGAAAATAAAATCATGAAAAGAAGAAATTAGAGCAATATACTCACATAGAGTTGGAAGAAACGAATGCCAGGTCCTGTTGAAGCAACCTCCTCAATACTGGAAGTAGCCCATGAGGATAGTGTCTGTCACAAAATTATGAAAATGAATCTCCCACGTAGTAAATACAATGGCTTTAATTTTATTACACTGTTAACAAATAACAACCAATCATATATGTGACTTTAGAAGTAGTTATAGTTAAAGTCAGAAATTTTTAAGAATCTAATATAATTGATGTAAAAAATATTTACACTTGTCGTGTATATAAATTAAAAACAAATACAATATTAACAAAATCTTTTTCGCACTAAACCAAACCATGATTGTATCAGCTGCCGAAGCTGCTCTAGCAGTAGCATATTCTCCTGCAGAGAAATTGCATTATTTGTTTTAATTTACAAGTTTTTTATATTGTAGTTAAAAATAAACTTCAATGTCAAACACATGAAGAATCAAGGGCTTCTGTATTAACAAAATGTACATAACAACTCTTACAAAAAAATGTACATAACGACAATAACAAAAAAATATACTGCAAGGGCAATATCTTAATGTAACGCAGAACAGTGAGTACCTTCAGGGTGAGCCATCTTTTGCAAGGCTGTTGGAGCAATCATGATAGGCATTGATATATTTAAGCCTAATATAGTTGTCGTCAAATCTATCTTGCTTACATCCATAAGAATCCGTGGCCTGAACCTGTTTTAGATAAATATAGATAGTGAAACGAGGGCTTGAATTTAATAGAACACACAAGGTTAAATTAAAGGGAAGATGGAAATCAAATAAAAATAGTTTGTAGATTACAGAATCCTTGAGAATGCATTTCGGTTTTGTTTCAAAGTCCACTCATCCTCTGCCCCAGATGCATAGTAGTCATAAATCACCTTTGACAACTTTTCCTTTGCAATTGCTTCATACTCATTCACATTTGTTATATACATGATCTTCTTGATAGATAAGTTACTTTATTATCTTATGTTCAGAGGATCTTCTGAAAGTGAAATTAAAATGTACAATTAATCAATAACATCAATTCAAACCAAATTCATTCCTATGAGTACATTACAACTAGATCATATATATTGAAGGAACAATGAATGAATACTACAAAACAAAGAATACAAAAAGTATGATCCAATAAATAAATGAAAATAACAACACAAATGTAAAATGAAAGAAAGAGAGAACCTGTGATTTGTGCTGGTGAAGTAAGGAAGAAGATGGAACTAATTAAGAGAATGAAGAAGAAATATGATACAAAGAAAAAAGTCAACAAAACCTTAGTATTATAGAAAAGAGCATGTGTTGTGTATGATTGGTTCCACTTCTCTAGGTGTAGAATTGATTCTGACATATTTGGTTGCTTTCTAAGTAAAATTGATTTTGTCTCTGGAATAGACTCTACCATATTTTAGGCAATAATAGACTCTACTTGAAGTTAGGATTTCTAGCTTTTGATTCCATAATTGATTTTTACATGAATGAACCAAACACAAATCACTTTACCTTTCAAAATCAAATTTAAAACAATCCACTAAAAAATCAATTTTACAAGTAGTAAGTATAAATAAACGTGAAAGTGACACCAGCCTGGATTAGTTATATAAAAAGAGTGAGACAACCACATGTGGACCATCCATGAATGAGGATGTTTTTGGTGTTTTTTATTGGATACACATTCCCACGTGTGTTGTCAACAGTTTTCTGGCCAAAATATGATGTGATTTGTTTGGTTGTTACATACAAATCTAAATATTTATACTGGATAAAAAGTATAAATAAAATTGTCTAATATTATAGTGGATAAAAAGTTCTGTTTTGTAACTCATGTTTCATCTTTTCCAAATTGATTTGCTTTCAAGGAATCACCTAGCAATAAACGCGACAGTCTCTACCAAAGAGTCCTCAACAAAGAATATATGAGTAAGTATTCTGTTACATGAATACAAGGGAAGAACAGAGGAGCTTATTTATTTAATCAATCCACGCCAATACAAAATCGAAAGAACAGAAAGACAGGCAATATGTTACATGGATCCCTTCCCGCTTTCCATGCATAACTGTCACACATAACCAGAACTGTCCTAATTCAAACATAATCTATAACTGTCCTACGATATTGTTTATAAATGATTGCTCTAACATATTAGCATAGAATTAAATTTATATAATATATCAGTTTCTTGACGAGTACCCCTCCTCATGCTCCGTCAATAT
Source organism: Medicago lupulina (assembly GCA_958299785.1). Taxonomy (NCBI): domain Eukaryota; kingdom Viridiplantae; phylum Streptophyta; class Magnoliopsida; order Fabales; family Fabaceae; genus Medicago; species Medicago lupulina. The sequence goes on along the minus strand of OY283142.1, from coordinate 10,903,764 downwards.
AAAGTATAGATCTCACAACCTTGGAGAAATTCTTGGGCGATCCCACTCTGTGACAACATGGTCATGAGTTATGTCCTTAAGTGATCGGCAACCACAAAGCGCCATGGTTATTTCAAGCTCATCATGAAGCATTTTAAGTACATTTCTTACACCAGCTTCACCATCAACAGCCAATGAGAACACCACTGGTCTTCCAATCTGATATATTGCATAAATGTGAGGCTAGTTAGAATTTTATTATACTCCCCTTAATAATTAAATACTAGTAAACAACATCAATGATAAGGTTATTAAACAAATTATGAAGGTAATCCATTTTAGAAAGAAAAAAATCTGCATAATTATTGTGCGACGCTGTTATTGGCTTCTGTTTCCCGATTTAAATGGATGGCCGAAATTGTTAATTACTTTAGTAAATAGATGATTTGAGTTGTTTAATATCAAATCAATGGCTAAGATTGATTACTATTGTAGGGAATGCAAGTCCATCAATTTTTCTTATACTTACAAATACACCAGATGCTCCAAGAGCCAATGCCTTAAAGACGTCTGTCCCTCGGCGGACTCCACCATCCATAAAAACGGGGACTCTTCCTTCTGCGGCTTGGACAACCTATTTAAAGTAATACATTGAAAAGTAAATTATTCTGCAGGGCCATCAAATGGAAGCAAAGAAAATGCATTTGTTATTAGTACGGAACAAAGCCATGAAAAAAAAATATTGGAATGATTCAAAATATAGAAACTTGTAATTTTAATGCATCATACAAAATTAGCTCAAATAAAACCAAGAATGATAGCACCAGAGACCTAAATCAGACCTCTTCCAAAGCCATGATAGTTGCCGGGACATAGTCAAGTTGGCGACCACCATGATTGGAAACGATGATTCCAGCAACTCCAGCTTGCATAGCTAACCTAGCTGCATTATTAGAATATTGTGTAACTAAATTCAATATTGAAAAAAATAATTCTAACAAAGATCAAATCGATAAGGAAGTATAGCATCATAATATAGGATTTTGTATGTTGTCAATGTAAAAAGTTTTTATAGTGTCGATCAGTTATAATTGTTGGGTCATTAAATATATTCAATTTTAGTTTAACCATCTTGAAAGTCACATATAGAACTGGTATTGATTTATTGACGATGTAATCAGTTTTACACCGACAGTACAACAAAATTAAATATCATAATGTGTCTGTTTGATAAGCTTACTATCTTCTGCAGTAAGTACGCCTTTCACTATGATTGGCAATGAGGTGATATTTTGAAGCCATTTTACATCCTGTTACAAGATTTACCATTGTATATATTGTGACTTCCACATTCAATTTCAAGGATTAGAAAATCATATATGTGAAAGTTCTTTATATTATAATAATGTTACCTTCCAGGTGAGTGATTGGTCACATAGGCCATTAACAGCAGAGTTATCACCAGAGTGCTGCAAAATATTTGATCCAAAATTTCTCAAATAGTAAATAACAACGCAACAACATTAAGATAACAGAAAAAAACAAATTATTTAATCCAAAATTTTCATACTTACTACACACCTTAACCAATTTTTGAAGATCCATGCCTTCAAAATTCTTCATTTTCATGTATGATGGCAATGTAAATCTGATCAAGACTCCATCAAAATTGTTCAAAACTATTGTAGGACATCATATTATTAAAATTGAAGACTTATCAATTCAACTGAAATTTTTCGATGATTGTCAACCTGCTTTTTAATATAGCTTCCTTGCGACCAAGAACCGGAGAATCTGATGTGAGGACAATTGCCTTGAAACCAGCATTTTCAGCTCTTCTAACAAGTTGAGTAACCATACTTCTGTCTTTCAACAGCTGAGAGAAGAAAACAACAAACAAAGTAGGTTATAACACTAATAAATGAAAACTTAGTTGATCAAAACAAACTAGAATAATAATTTGTTATTATAAGAACTTATGAAGAGGAAATTATTGCATAAGAGCAATGAATTACTTATTACTTAGTGGAAGCAAAAGAAGTATTTTGTCAAACTATTATAATGGTAAAAATTAAATTTGAAATTCCTGAATTCACGCAATCACTCATTTTTCGATCTGAACCGTCATATCAAAGTTTAAGCACTCACATTCTGACTAGAGTTGTTATATGGACCAACACAACATAACCGGCAAAATTTGATAAATCGGCCAGATCGCAAGGACCCACTTGCATTGCATCTACTCATGTGGGGGAAAATGCCAGATCGCGAGGACTCACACCACAACCCAAAAATATACTATTACTTTTGGGCATAGTTTTATAGCTCAGTCTATGCTAACATAGCAGACCAGCCTGTTAGACTGAGCAAAATTTGACACCTCTAGTTATCATTTTGTATTTTCAAATACAATTTACTAAAGTTGGTAGCTAAATTCAAGCAGTGAATTTCCCTATCGCAGTATGTAGGAACCAGACCTTAATTTTCCGGTGCATAACATGACTAGAGGTGGAACCCAACAAATTATATGAAATTCATATAAAATCATGTGTTTGACAAGGAAGAGACAAGTGACACATATCATAGAAAATAAAATCATGAAAAGAAGAAATAAGGACAATATACTCACATAGATTTGGAGGAAACGAATGCCAGGTCCGGTTGAAGCAACCTCCTCGACACTTGAAGTAGCCCATGAGGATAGTGTCTGTCACAAAGTACAAACTTATGAAAATGAATCTCCCATGTATTAAAATACAAAAATTTCAGTAGAGTAGAGAATTAATAAATATGGTGGAAATCAAACCATGATTGTGCCAGCTGCTGATGCTGCTCTAGCAGTAGCGTATTCTCCTGCACACAAATTGCACAATTTGATTCAATTTATGTTTCTATATTATACTAAAAAAATTCATAGTCGAACACAGAAAGAACAAAGGACTTCTTTATTAACAAAAAGTACATAACAATAGCAAAATACAGGATGCAATGGCAATATCTTAATCAAATGAATTTGGTGACCAATTACAATTTACACCTTCAGGGTGAGCCATCTTTTGTGCGGCTGTAGGAGAAATCATGATAGGCATTGATATTTTGAAGCCTAATACCGTAGCTGTCAAGTTTATCTTGCTTACATCGATAAGAATACGTGGTCGGAACCTGTTTTTGGTAAACACAAATATTGAAAGAAGGGCTTCAATTTAACTGAACACACAAGGTTAAAGGGAAGATGAAACTCAGAAAAATAATTTTTAGGAAATTAAGTAGATTACAGAATCCTTGAGAATGCATTCCGGTTCTCTTTCAAAGTCCACTGATCTTCTGCTCCCGTTGCAAAGTAGTCATAAAACATCTTGGACAATTTTTCCTTTGCAATTGCTTCATACTCATTCACATTTGTAACATTCATCTTATTAATAGTTACTTTTCTTAAGCGGGTTGGAAAACTCAAGTATTATGAGCTAAGGGTTAAAGAGTAGGAGAACCTTGATTCAAACCCTGATAAAGGAAAAATATTATTAATCTAACAACTAATTACTAACCTTATTTCCACAGTGACTTCTGAAAGTGGGATTAAATTTTCCTAAGTTTATTAAACTTCCTAAGTTTATGAACACATGTGAACCTCATTCTACAGCACAATACCCTTAATTCAACTTCATAAGTTTATTAACTTCAAAACTATATCCACAGGATCAACTGAGTGATCTTAGATGCAACTGAAAGTAACACCAGGTAGTAAGAAGAGGAATGAAAATAACAACACAAATGCAAGATGAGTGGGAGAGAGAAGAGAACCTGTGATTTTGGCTGGTGAAGTAAGGAAGAAGATAGAACTAATTAAGAGAATGAAGAAGAAAATATGATATAAAGAAAAAAAGTCATGCATGTGTACTTATAATTCATTTTGTTTTTGGAACTAGTTCTACTTAACTTAGAATTTATAAAAAAAATTTACACTTATAGTTTACTTACGTTTACACATAAATATTCAAATACAAATCACTTTATTTTTAACACATTTTTAGTCCTAACCAATCCTACAAAATCAATTATTGTCACCCAAAACAAAAAATACACTGTAAAAAGTCAAGTAGTGAAAAACAAACGTGAAAGTGACACGGGCTAGGACTAATTATTATTATATAAAAAGAGTGAGGCAACATTGTGACTTGTGACCATACATTAGGACCGTTTTTGCTGTTTTTCATTGGATACTAATTCCCACGTGGCCAAAATATGACGTGACTTGGTTAGTTGTTGCATACAAATGGTGTAGTTGATGTGATATGGTTTGGTTTTTATAGAAAGACATGTACACGTGGCTTCCAACAGCTCCTAGATGAGACGCCGCATTAAACGGAAGTCGTTAGCGCCGCTCTCGCCTATATAAAAGTAACTCAGCGTCACCTCAAGTTGCAATTCATTTACACACACTTGTACATATTCGACCTCATATAAGAGTAACTTAGTGTTGTAGTGTTAACGTACTCGCAGACACCTTTTGCTCCGCTGTGAAGACTACACCACTACCGTGCCAAAACACCGCACTCGACCGTTGCCTTTATCTGATCACTACCGGACAGATCATGTACATACAAATAATGAATTGTTTTTAATTTTTATAGAAGAGATTTTAAACATCTATATATTTACACTTATTTCCTACTAAATAATATTTTAGTGTTTATACTGCTAAAAATAAAATCCTGCTGAAAATTGTCTAATAATATAGTGGATAAAAAGTTCTGTTTTGTAACTCATGTTTCATCTTTTCAAAATTGATTTGCTTTCAAGGAATCACCTAGCAATAAACGTGACAGAGGCAATATGTTACATGGATCCCATAACTGTCCTAATCAAAACATAATATATAACTGCCCTATTTCAATAATCAGGAAACCAACCCACTTACATGGGTCTCCTATGATATTGTTTATAAACGATTGGTCTAACATATTATATCAGTTTCTTGATGAGTAGCTCCTCCTCAAGCTCCAACAGAAGTATAGTCTCATAACCTTGGGGAAATTCTAGGATGGTCCCACTCTGTGACAACATGGTCCCGAGTTATGTCCTCAAGTGAACGGCAACCACATAGTGCCATGGTTGTTTCAAGCTCATTATGAAGCATGTCAAGCACTTTTCTTACACCAGCTTCACCTTCAGCAGCCAATGAGAACACCACTGGTCTTCCAATCTGTTACATTGCATAAATGTGAGGCTAGTTAGAATTTTGTTATAACCCCTTATAATTAAAACATTAGTAAACCACAATAAAAAAAATGTACAATAATTGTGAGACACAGTTATTAATTTGATAATTTGAGTTGTTTAATCTCAAATCAACGGCTCAGATGGGTGCTACTATTATAGTAGGGAATTCAAGTCCGTCAATTTTTCATATACTTACAAATACACCAGATGCTCCAAGAGCCAATGCCTTAAAGATGTCTGTCCCTCGGCGGACTCCACCATCCATAAAAATAGGGACCCTTCCTTCTGCGGCTTGAACCACCTATTCGAGGTAATAAATTAAAGAAAATGTTCTATAGGGCCAACAAATGGAAACAAAAAAAAATGCAATTATTATTAGTAAGGAAACAATGCAATGAATAAAATTAATATTAGAATGATAAAAATATAGCAGCTTGATGTTTTAGTGCATCATACCAAGTTAGCTAAAATTAAACCAAGAATGGTAGCACTAGAGACCTAAATCTGACCTCTTCCAAAGCCGTAATAGTTGCAGGGACATAGTCAAGTTGGCGACCACCGTGATTGGAAACGATAATTCCAGCAACTCCAGCTTGTATAGCTAACCTAGCTGCATTATAAGGGTTGTAGTATGACTTAAAATTTGATGGATGGAGAATATTATTGCTAAAAATATAAAGGATTTGTTTTAAATATATTTTGTGCTGAAAATATATTTATGGACAATAAATATATTTTTGTATCGTATGATGGACGATTTGATGAAAATATATTTTGAAAGGGAATATTATATTTTTAATGCAAATATTCTTTCACTGAAGAAGAAAAAAAAGAAATGTATATTCAGTGTGATATTCGTTCCAAATTAATGAGTTATATTTCTCTATAAATGTAAACTTTGTATCATAGTGAGATAGAGGGGCTGAAACAAGGGTTTAGAAATGCAACAACAAAACTAGGGTTCGTGTAAAGTTTGTCTCTTTTGAGGGTTGATTCAACTTGGGAAACACTATTAGGATTGAGTCTCTTGGTTACGGGAAGAGATTGGAACTTTTGGTAGAATTAGGCGGGAGACTTATTCTTGTAACTCGTTGATATCTCTTTTGCAAGGTTACTCATCATTATGGTGGAACGGATGACTGCTCTCTCCCTAGACTGGGTCAATTTGGACCGAACTTGGTCAACAAATTCTTTTGTGTTCTCTCTTATTCTCTCTCGCTGTTTTTTACTTTTGTTTGTGTTTTATTGTTATCCACTTTGATATTGGTTGTCTGATTAACTTGCTTCACACATAAGTTGTTATTGATGTGATTTTTCCATCGAATTCACAACAACAAGAATACTCGAAAATTATATTCAAGATTGATAAAAATAATTCGAACAAAGATCAAACTGATACGGAAGCATAGAATCATAATATAGGATTTAATTGGAACACACTTAGTTAAAGAGTTTGTATTTTTTTAGAGGGTAGAATTCGTAAATTGTCAATATAAAAAGTTTTTTTAAGGTCAATCAATTATAGTTTGGTTCATGAAATATGTTTAATTTTAGTTCTAACTATCTTGAAAGTCACATATACAACTGGTATTGATTTATTGACGATGTAATCAGTTTTACACAGCGATATATCAAAATTAAGTATCATAATGTATCTGTTTGATAAGCTTACTATCTTCAGAAGTAAGTACGCCTTTCACTATGATTGGCAATGAGGTGATTGTTTGAAGCCATTTTACATCCTGTTACAAGATTTGCCATAGTATATATTGTGATCTGTGACGTCCATATTCAATTTCAAGGATTAGAAAATCATATACGTGAAAGTTCTATATATTATAACATCACCTTCCAAGTGAGTGATCGATCGTATAGGCCATTAACAGCAGAATTGTGAGCAGCGTACTGCAAAATATTTGATCTAAAATTTCTCAAATAGTAAATAACAACGGTAACAACATCAAGATGGCAAAATCAACAAAATATTTTATCCAAAACTTTCATACTTATTACACACCTTAACCAACTTTTCAAGATCCATGCCTTCAAAATTCTTTGTTCTCAAGTATGATGGCAATGTAAATCTGGACACTCCATCAAAATTGTTCAAAATTATTGTAGGAAATTATTTTTTAAAAATACAAGACTTATCAACTAATCTGAAATTTTTCAATGATTGTCAACCTGTTTTTTATGTTAGCCTCCTTATGACCAAGAACTGGAGAATCTGCTGTGAGGACGATTGCCTTGAAACCAGCATTTTCAGCTCTTCTAACAAGTTGAGTAACCATATTTCTGTCTTTAAACAACTGAGTGAAGAAAATAACAAACAAAATAACGTGTTCAACAAGGAAGAGACAAGTGACACGCAACATTGAAAACAAAATCATAAAAACAAGAAATAAGGGCAATATACTCACATAGATTTGGAGGAAACGAATGCCAGGTCCGGTTGAAGCAACCTCCTCAACACTTGAAGTAGCCCATGAGGATAGTGTCTTTCACAAAGTACAAACTTATGAAAATGAATCTCCCAGGTATACTTGAGTAGATAATTAATAAATATGATAGAAATCAAACCATGATTGTGCCTGATGCTGATGCTGCTCTAGCTGTAGCGTATTCTCCTGCACAAAAATTGCACAATTTGATTCAATTTATGTTTCTATATTATACTAAAAAAATTCATAGGCAATTACAACATCTTAATCAAATGAATTTGGTGACCAATTACAATTTACACCTTCAGGGTGAGCCAACTTTTGTGCAGCTGTAGGAGCAATCATGATAGGCATTGATATTTTGAAGCCTAATACCGTAGTTGTCAAGTCTATCTTGCTTACATCCATAAGAATACGTGGCCTGAACCTGTTTTTGTTAATATCGAAAAAATGGTTTCAATTTAACAGAACACACAAGGTTAAAGGGAAGATGGAGATCAAATATAAAAAATATTGAGTAGATTACAAAATCCTTGAGAATGCATTTCGGTTCTCTTTCAAAGTCCACTGATCTTCTGCTCCCGTTGCAAAGTAGTCATAAAACATCTTGGACAATTTTTCCTTTGCAATTGCTTCATACTCATTCACATTTGTAACATTCATCTTAATTAAACTTCCTAAGTTTATTATCTTCAAAACTTTACCAGCAGAGATCAACTGAGTGATCTTAGATGCAACACTGAATGAATACTACAAAACAAAGAATACAAAAGTCTGAACCAATAAATAAATGATAGTATGCAACTGAATGTAACTCCAGGTAGTAAGAAGAGGACTGAAAATAACAACACAAATGTAAGATGAAAGGGGAGAGAGAAGAGAACCTGTGATTTTGGCTGGTGAAGTAAAGAAGAAGATGGAACTAATTAAGAGAATGAAGAAGAAAATATGATTTAAAGAAAAATGTCAACAAAATTTGAGTATTATAAAAAAGAGACAATAATTGATATAGTTTAATTCATACTTACATGAATTTCATGTATGTAAACACAAATCATTTTATTTTTAACTCACTTTTAGCCAATAATCAATTTTACAAAATCAATTATTGTCACACAAAACAAAATATACACCTTAAAAAGTCTAGTGAAAAACACGTGAAAGTGACACCAGCTAGGACTAGTTATATAAAAAAAGTGAGGCAACGTTGTGACTTTGACCAAACATGAGGACCATTTTTGCTGTTTTTCATTGGATACTAATTCCTAGGTGGCCAATTTTTATTTTTATTTTTGTGATGTCTAGAGTTTGAACCTCAAACCTTGCATATATGATGTCTTGTCCTTACCAACTGAGCTAAGCTCACGAGCACCACGTGGCCAAAATATGATGTAACTTGTTTAGTTGTTGCACTTATTTCCTACTAAATATTTTAGTGATTATACTCTAGAAATAAAATCCTGCTGTAAAAAAGTTAATGGAATGGTCCTTTTATAGAAGTTTCATTAATTTACATGTTAACTGAAATTTGTTTTACAAATACTTCAAGTTAGACTAGAGCATCAATTTAATTTGATAGAATGATCCTTTTTTAAAATAATATAATGATTTTAACATTATTTAAATTCTTATAGAGTGGGAATCCATTTAATCTACAGTAACTTTTTTCATAGTTAGACTGATTATTTTTTACTATTGATCAAGCTAGTCATGTTTCAAGAGTCTATCAAATCCTACCACCATGTGCAGCAATGAGATGCAGTTACTGCTGGATGGTAATTCATGGCTTACTGTAACAACAAATATTATGTAGCATGAGATAATATTTAAGAAAGTATTATGCTAGAAATGATATCTAATATGGGAAAATATAGAAGAAAAACAGAACTATTTGTTTAAACAATCCACACCAATACAAAATGGAAAGAACAGAAAAACAAATGGCTGTATGTTACACAGATTCCCTTTCAAGTTTTGGATCCTTTCCCTCCCAATCCTTAATCCAAATAATTGTCACACATAATATTACTAGGGTCTCCTATGATATTGTCTATTAATCACTGGTCTAACATATTATTATAAAATTAAATTGCTATAGTAAATCAGTTTCTTGATGAGTAATCCCTCCTCAGCTGCAACACTATAGACTGATATCTCATAACCTAGGAGCAATTCTAGGACGGTCCCACTCTGTTACAACATGATCACGAGTTATGTCCTTAAGTGAACGGCAACCACATAGTGCCATGGTTATTTCAAGCTCATCATGAAGCATCTCAAATACTTTTCTTACACCAGCCTCACCGTCAGCAGCCAATGCGTACACCACAGGTCTTCCAATCTGATATATTCGAGATGAAAAGTAAATCTATAATATAGGAAAATTTTGCTGCAGAAGTACTTTAAGGTAGTTTATTCTACGAAATTAATCCTTCGAGTTTTGTAATTTCTCAAATTAGTGCTTTAAAATGTTATTATGATTGCAATTTTTTCTTAAAAAAGTTGAAATTTGGAACTAATTATATATTATCTCCCTTCAACAAAACACACATAAACCACATTACAAATAGATTATTTAAATTGTTCATTATGGTGGTCAAATTTTTATATATATACTTACAAATACACCAGCTGCTCCAAGAGCCAATGCTTTAAAAACATCTGTCCCGCGGCGGACTCCGCCATCCATAAAAACAGGAATTTTTCCTTCTGCAGCTTGTACAACCTATTCAAGGTAAAAAATTGGAAAACGAAACCATTCTATTAGACCAACAAATGGAAACAAAAAAAAGCAATTATTATTAATAAGGCAATGAAAAATAAATCTTGAAATGGTTCAAGATATAGCAGCTTGAAGTTTTAATGCATCGAAACAATTTAGCTAAAATTAAACCATGAAGATAGCACTAGAGGCCTAAATCAGACCTCTTCCAAAGCCATAATAGTTGCAGAGACATAGTCAAGTTGGCGAGCACCATGATTGGAAACAATGACTCCAGCAGCACCAGCTTGTATAGCTAACCTAGCTACATAATTAGCATGGGATCAGATTGTGGAATTAAATTCAAGATTGATAAAAAAAATATTCAAACAAAGATCAAAGGATAAGGAAGCATAGCTTCATAATATCTATCTGTTAAATAAGCTTACTATCTTCAGCGGTAAGTACACCCTTGAGTATGATTGGCAATGAGGTTATTGTTTGAAGCCATTTTACATCCTGTTTACAAGGTTTAGTATGAATATATTATGACTTCTACATTCAATGTCAGGTACTAGGAAATCATGTGTGTGTGTGTGTGTGTGTTTTTGTGTGCGTGAAAGATCTATATATCATTATATCACCTTCCAGTTAAGTGATCGGTCATATATGCCATTAATAACCGAGGCGGGACTAGAGTCTTTGTTCTGCAAGGTTATATCCAATTTCCCAAATATGAAATAGCAACATTAAGGTGACAATAGCATAAAAAATCATCTGGTTTGAAATTTTCATACTAATCACACACCCTGTCAAGGCCCATGCCTTCGTAGTTCTTCAATCTCACGTATGGCGGAAATGTAAATCTGTACAAAACTTCATCAAAATATTCAGGGAAATTTAATTTTATAATAGAAAGACTAATCAATTCAACTTAAATTTTCCAATGATATTCAACCTGTTTTTTATGTTAGCCTCCCTGCGACCAAAAACTGCAGCGTCTGCAGTAAGGACAATTGCCTTGAAACCAGCATTTTCAGCTCTTCTCACAAGTTGAGTAGCCACATTTCTGTCTTTAAACATCTGAGAGAAGAAAATTCAATAACAAATTATGTTATAGCACAAATAGTTGAAAATTTAGATAATCAAAAGTCAAAACTACTACTTGTGTGGCTGTAGCCAGGTGAATAATATTTTGTTATTAAAATGATGGCAAAAACACTCCCGTGGTCCTTTATCTTATTTTATTGTAACAAATTAGTCTTTTATCTTCTTTTTTCCAAATAGGTCATTTAACATTCGTAACGTTAATTAGTTCATATCATTAATTTTAGGCAAATTGTTCCTGCAGTTCTCTAAGTTATTTTATTGTAACGAAACTGTCTTTATGTTTTGTTTCTCCAAATTGGTCTTTCGACTTTCATAAAGTTAAATTAACAAGGTTGACCAGTTCTATCTTTCATTATAGATGATTTTGTTTGACAATTTGGAATTCTGATGTTTTGTTTGACCAGCAGACATATGTCTCAGCTCTATGGTGTTGTCAAGAAGGACTTTGGTTATGGTTATAAAAAATATGGGCTTAAGTCTCAGTCGGTGTGTTGATCTCAACAGAAATGTGTTTGCTACAATGGTATTTGGGTAAGATGGAAAAAGAATTATGAGCAAAAGAAACGCATGAGCTATATAAGGATGAAGATGAACATTACATTCTTCCATGAATACTGCATTCTTCCCTTCATTTTTTATTTTTTATTTTTATTAAAAAAATAAGATGGAAAAAAGGATTATGAGCGAAGGGACCAAAATCAGACTGCTCACATTCTATCTTTGCATTTTGAACTCAGTTCACCAAAGTCGGAATGTGGGTCATCCACACTTGATCCGATAGTCCAAATTGCACGATTGTATTAAATGTGTGATTCATTGACAGCAGGAGAAAAGGACCTTTAAAAATCACAGGTAACTAAATGCAAGCAGTGAATTTCCCCATGGCAGCATGCAGGAGCCAACCTTAATTTGCAAACTCATTATAGCATTATTACATAAGTGGAACTCAAAAAACAACATGAAAGTCATATATCAAAACTGAATTCCTGATTTAAACTAAGTTGTGTTTACTCATCAAGAAAATGTTCTTTGTTCAACAAGGAGGAGACAAGTGAAGTAGTGAACACACTTCACAGAAAATAAAATCATGAAAAGAAGAAATTAAAGCAATATACTCACATATAGTTGGAGGAAACGAATGCCAGGTCCTGTTGAAGCAACCTCCTCAACACTAAAAGTAGCCCCTGTGGCTAGTGTCTGTCACACAAACTTATGAAAATCAATCTCCCAAGTTGTAATAAATATAACAATAACAAAAAAAAAAAATCGCACTAAGTGAGATTCATGGTAAATCATGTCCATTAACAAACTAGAGTAGAGAATAAATATGGCGCAAACCATACCATGACGGTGCCAGCTGCTGATGCTGCTCTAGCAGTAGCGCATTCTCCTGCATAAAAATTGCACGATTGGTTTTAATTTACAAGTTTACAATATTGTAGTAAACAAACAATAAACTTCAATGTCAAAAGACTGGATGCAATGCCAATACCTTCAGGGTGAGCCATCTGATGCTGGCCTGTAGGAGCAACCATGATAGGCATTGATATTTTGGAGCCGAATACAGTTGTCGTCAAATCTATCTTGCTTACATCAATAAGAATTCGCGGCCTGAATCTGTTTTCAGCAAACATGAAAGGTTAAATTAAATGGCAGATGAAAATCAAATGAAAAAAGTTTGTACGTCAATTACAGAATCCTTGAGAATGCATTTCGGTTCTCTTTCAAAGTCCATTCATCTTCTGCACCGGATGCATAGTGGTCATAAATCATCTTTGGCACCTTTTGCTTCGCAATTGCTTCATACTCGCTAACATTTGTTATAACCATCTTCTTATCGTAATAGTTACTTAGTCTTTATTATTATTTCCACAGGATGTTCTGAAAGTAAGATTAAAATGTGCAATTATTCAACAACATGAATTTGAACCAAATGAATTCCAAAACTAAAAATAGTAACATATGAAGCTTATTTTTTGTAGAACCTGTGGTATTGAGTGATGAAGTAAGGAACAAGATAAGAATGAAGAAAATATGATATGATGAAAAAAGTACACAAAATCTAGGTATATATAATAGAATATATAGATAGAGAAACTACACTGACAGTGGGATAAACAATTAATTTGCATTTAGTCATTGGATAGAAATTTCTGTGGACTATGTTGTCAACAAGTTTGTGGCCAAATTTGGACCGCATTGTCTCATTCTTTGGTTCACGTAATTAGTACAATTATTTTGGGTTTGATGATTGCATGACAAAGATGTATGAAAGCCCCAAAACAATTTTGAGATTCATTGAATTTGAGTGTTCGAATGATGTGTAATGTTAGTTCAGAGTACTCCCTCCGTCCCAAATTGTATGTCGCTTTGGGGAAAAAAATTTGTCCAAATTATATGTTGCTTTACTTTTCCTATTATAACCTTAACTATTTATAACTCTCTCTTCTTCCAATTCTTTCATTTATCTTTCCCATATTATTTATTAAGGACAATTTTGTAAAACAACTCATAATATCTCTTTTCCACACAATATTAATTGCATTTCTTAATATGTGTGAAATGTCCAAAACGTCATACAATTTGGGACAGAGGGATCGTAGTAGTCACCTAGGCTAACAGAGTGCACAATGAAAGATTATTCTAAAATTTTGATACATTGAAGAACTATTGTTACTAATTCGGTGATCAATGTGACTGTTATTACGTTAACTTTTGAATAAACCATAATATTAGTTGTTTAATTATCATTCTTCTTTCAATATAATTCCAAAAACTATGTAAATATGATAAGTAAACCAAAATCTTTAATTTAACCACTGAAATATTTATAAAAAAAGTAAAAAATAATCTATCATTTAATTTTTATCATTCTTAACATTTTGATATCAGGGATAAAATTAACAAAAAAAAATAGCAAATTTTATATTTATTTTTTTAAGAAAGCAAATTTTATATTATATGGCTTAAAAACTACTTAATTTATTTTATTTTGAGAGGTACTTAGTTTGCTCAAAAAAAAAAAAGAGAGGTACTTAGTATATTTTTTTTAGGAAGGTCCTTAGTATATTTATATAGTTTAAAATTTTAAAAATCAAATAAAAAAGGAATAATAATTTAAGGATTAAATTAATGGATTGTTTTGTTAATTTTACTCTATTTTTGTGCAAATGTTTCCATACTTGACGCCTTTGACTAATCTTTGTTGGATTTAGCCAATTCTATTATAAGTGCAGCAGTCGGAGTTTAGTCAAATTATGCATTATCAATAAGATTGTGACGCGTCTTTTAATAACTTTTAAATTAATATTGACTTGATAAAAATGTAATTCACTTGTAAAATTATGCGTTCAACTTATATGATCATTGGAGAAATCGAATGAATGTATCTTTCTTAATGTCTTAAACATAAAAGTATTTTGATGAAATTCAGAATCTAACTCATTTAAACTTATTATTCAACAAAAAACAAAGAACTTCTGGTAATGAATAATGGAAGCAATAGCAAAGTTTTGTGATGAAGCTATTGTGCTAAGAACCCTAAACCTAATTAAGAAATCAACAAGATTGTGTCATCTTCTCCAACTCCACTCTCTGTTCCTCAAATCCTCCCTTGATCACAACCCTAACATCATCTCCCATTTCATCTTACCAGCTTCCTCCATTTCCCTCTCTTACACCAATTCCTTCTTCCACTCCTTACCCATCATTCCTCCACTCTTCGCTTGGAACACCATCATCAGAGCTTTCTCTAACACCCCAACTCCATTTCATTCTCTTTACCTCTTTCGCCAACTTCAAAGTTCCCATTTTTCACCAAACAATTTTACATACCCTTTTGTTATCAAGGCGTGTGCTCGCTTTTCGTCGATTTCTCATGGTGGGATGATTCATTCTTTGACGATTAAGACGGGGTTTCATTCGGATTGTTATATTGGTAATGCCCTTTTGAGGTTTTACTCTGATTGTGGCGAAATTGGGTTTGCACGTAAGGTGTTTGATGAAATGTTTGATAGAGATGTTGTTTCGTGGAGCTCGATGATTGGTGCGTATGTTTGTTCCAAGACTCCTTTAGAGGCGTTTAATGTGTTTCAAGAGATGAGGGTGGCTGATGAAAAGCCGAATTATGTGACGTTGGTTAGTTTGCTATCGGCTTGTACTAAAACGATCAATTTATGTGCTGGTGTGTCCGTTCATTCATATATTATAAGGAATCATATTGATATGGGTGTTGAGTTGTGTACTGCTTTGTTTGAGATGTATGCAAAATGTGGGCAGATTGATAAAGCACTTTTGGTTTTTGATTTGATGCCTGAAAAGAATTTGCAGTCTTGCACTATCATGATATCTGCTCTTGCAAATCATAGCCGTGAAAATGATGCTATTTCTCTGTTCAACCGAATGGAGGATATGGGTTTGAAACCTGATAGTTTGTCGTTTTCGACGATTCTATCCGCCTGCAGCCATATGGGACTTGTTTATGAGGGGAAAATGTATTTTGATAAGATGTTGAGAATGTATAACATAAAGCCAACTGTTGAGCATTATGGATGCATGGTTGACTTGCTAGGAAGAGCTGGCTTGCTTCAAGAAGCTTATGATATCATAAAGAATATGCCGGTAGAGCCTAATGCTGTCATAGTGAGGAGTTTTCTGGGTGCTTGTAGGAATCATGGGTGGGTTCCTAATTTAGATGATGATCTAATGTCTAAACTAGAGTCTGAATTGGGGGCAAACTATGTGCTAGCTGCAAATCTTTTTTCAGACCGTTCATCTTGGAAGGATGCTAGTGACTTGAGGTTAGCGATGAAGCGGAAAGGGTTGAAGAAAGTTCCTGGTTGTAGTTGGTTGGAGGTGCAAAATTGATATCCAAAATGTAAGATATTGGTGCAGAGAATAAGCTATGGCTTACGAAGTTATGAATCAATCATCTAGCTACATACTTCCCATATTCATTCATTGAATTATTGCTTGCAAGCAGATGCACACAACCATTGATGGTTAGCTGTTAGAATAGGAGTTAGGACTGACCACAAATTGTAAATTGTAAATGTAGACAAGTTAAACTTAGGTTTTGACTATTTTCTGTTAGGGTTTAAGCTTGATCTTGTTCATGTTAAATCTACATGTTTTGTTCAAATGGCATATGAAGAGAACAACACTAAGCAGTTCTCCTTGAATTCTTTAACTTCGTTGCCAAAATTGTGTGAAGCTACAAAGATGTAAATTAATTCGAGATACTATGTTAGTAAGAAAAATTAATGTAGTTAAAAATTCAAAAAATATCATAAAAGAAATAGAAAAAACTCAAAAATATCTTATATTTAGAGACGAATGTAGTATTTAAAATTGGACCGTCAATCTATTCTTAAGGGCACAAATGCCCTCCAGAAAGGCTTAGGCGCCCTCCAGAAGGGCTCCCGAAGCCTAGGCGCGTTTCCCTAGGGGCGCCGCCTCGACATGCTTCTAGAAGCATCTATAGCATTGCACAATAACTTATACAAAACATCGACCTTATAGATTCATCACTTTGCCTTGTCCCAAGACTCGTGTCTGGGACCGTCAATCTATTCTTGAGGGCACAAATGCCCTCCATAAATGCTTCCCTCTAGAAAGGATCTGAAGCCTAGGCGCGTTCCCCCCAAGGCACCGTCTCAACCGGCTTCTAGAATCATCTAGAGCACTGTAAAATGACTTAAGGCTCACGTTACTTGGGGCTTAAGTCACGTGAAAACAAGCCCATGAAGGGCACTCTACAGTAACTATAGATACTCCCTTTTTTTTCAGAAAGTAACTGTAGTTACTCTTACAATTCGTTGTATACATTTAATTTCATAAATTTAATCGAAAAATTATAAATCTTTGTTCCCTAGATTAAGCTATCCATGTTTGAAATGTTTACCAAAGTCTAGTTTCAAACTTCTATAGTAATCTACACTGCATGCAATGAATAAAGATGCAGTTACTAGTAGTGGAGTGGATGGTATTCATGGCTTATGTGACAACAATTTTAAAACATGATATAATAACAAGAATGTGTTAGTGTAATTAAAATTAAATTGCTGTAGCATTTTTTTTTACTCAAGTATATTAGTTTCTATGTAACCAAAAAAAGTATATTAGTTTCTTGATGAGGACCACTCCTCATGCTCCGACACTATAGAGGGATATCTCATAATCTAGGAGTAATTCTTGGACGGTCCCACTCTGTGAGAACATGGTCACGAGTTATCTCCTTGACTGAACGACAACCACATAGTGCCATGGTTATTTCAAGCTCATTATGAAACATCTCAAGTACTTTTCTTACACCAGCTTCACCATCAGCAGCCAACGAGAACACTACAGGTCTAGTACTTTGCCAATCTAACAAGTTACTAGATGAAAAGTAAATATATAAATATACTGATATATTATCTCTCTAATAACACAGTAAATCACATCACTAATTATATTTTTTAAAATTTTTATGATGTTATCTATTTTTGAATCAAATTCTCTATGGTAACTATTTGACATAATAACAGGTTTTGATTGTCCAACCTAAATTAACGGTAGTGATTATTTGAAATTGTTTCAGTAAATGAGTATTCTAAGCGGTCTGATCTCAAATCAATAACTGATATTGATTATCGTGTACGATTATTACTGCATGGAATTTGGATCCTTCATATAATTACAAATACACTGGCTGCTCCAAGGGGCAATGCTTTAAAAATATCTGTCCCACTGCGGACTCCACAACCTATTCAAGATGATAGATTGAAAAATGCAATCATTATTATTAGTAAGGAAACAAGGCAGTGAAAAATAAATCTTTGAATGATTCAAAATATAGCAACTTGAAGTTTTAATGCATTAGCTAAAATTAAATCAAGAATGATAGCCCTAGAGACCTAAATCAGACCTCTTCCAAAGCCATAATAGTTGCAGGGAGATAGTCAAGTTGGCGAGCGCCGTGATTGGAAACTATGATTCCAGCAGCTTCAGCTTGTATAGCTAGCCTTTGCTACATTATTAGCATACGACTGTGGATTTAGATTCAAGATCAAAGATAAAATGGATAAGGAAGCATACCATCAAAATATAGGATTTAATTGGCATGCACTATCAGTTAAAGTGTTTTTACACTTTCATTCAGTTATAATCATAGGATCATTAAATATGTTTGACTTTAGTTATAACTATTTTGAAAGTCAAAGCTACTATTGATCGAGAGTGTAATTTTTTTTTGTACTGATAGTACATCAAAATTGCCAAACTCTCCAATGTATCAGTTGGTAAGCTTACTGTCTTTAGCAGTAAGTACACCCTTCACTAAAATTGGCAATGAGGTGATTGTTTGAAGCCACTTTACATCCTGTTACAAGATTTGCCATTGTAATATTATAACTTCCACTTTCAAGGTCTTGGATTAGGAACTCGTATATGTGAAAGATCTATATATATCATCTTCCAGCTGAGTGATTGGTGAATAGAGGTTATATGATATCCAATTTCACAAATAGTAAATAGCAACAGTAAAACATTAAGATGACAACGGGTATATTACTACTATATTTTTAAATTTCACAACGATTGTCAACCTCTCTTTTATGGAAGCCTCCCTACGACCAATAACTAGAGAGTCTGCAGTGAGTACAATTGCCTTAAAACCAGCATTTTTAGCTCTTCTCACAGGATCTTCTGAAATTGAGATTAAAATGCACAATTATTCAGCAACATCAATTCAAACCAAATCCAGAAATGCTAAGCAAAATCTATGAATACAGTACAACTAGATCATAGTTATATATTTGTGAAGGAGAACGGAAAACAGTACAATTAACATTGGAGAACAAAATTATGAACTCATAAGTTATGTGTTGTTGTCGCAAACATGACACGTTGACATCGGTAAAAATTTGAGAAAATGGAGTGTGTATGTGTCGTGTCTGACAAGTAAGCTACGTCAGTGTCATGTTTGGAACAAAAACTGGCAAGACAATGAATGAAATTAACACAAATGTAATATGAAGGGGAGACAGAACCTGTGATTTGGGATGCTGAAGTGAAGAAAAAAGACTGAACTAATTAGGAGAATCAAGAAAATATGATATGATGAAGAAAAAAAAGTCAATGAAAAATGAGTATATAGAAAATAGATTAAGAAATCAAGCAGTGAAAGTATAAATAAATAAATAAACTCAAAGTGACACTAATAAAATTGTCTATGGATTCTTCTACTTGAGTCTTGGGTTAGACCTCAAACATTTAAATGAATTAATTTTATAAAATTGATTTGACTGAAATTGAGTTTAAAGTGAAGTATTTATATTTGGATATTTCTAATCTAAATGAAAGTTTCATGTAAATTTTTTTACAATCTAATTTTAAAAAAAATTAGTCCAACCAAGACTTTTTCCAATCTAATGTGGATAAAACAGCACTTGGTTTCTTGTAATATTTTATGAAAAGCTCTACAGAACACTCTTGGTTCTTGTATAATAATTTTATTTTATCTTTTACGTTGAAGTTAAAAATCTCAAAAGTAAAATAATCACAAGAGTTGTACTCGTGAACCTTGAGCTTGTTCTACCTGCTACATATTATATTGATCAAAAAAATACAAGCAATATATTATACAACATTGTGCAATTACTCACAAGGATTATACAACTTAATGAACTTAGAAACTCAAACTTCACAAGAAACTCACAAAATGCACCTCATAATTTGCACTTATATCTTTTTACAACAATTAGATTGGATGTTTTAATGATTCAAGAGCGTTTAGACGAGATGATACGAGTCTCTTCTATCTTAATCAAGATTCTAGGTTTGAATTCAGCCTTGGCATGCATCAACATTAAAAAATTTAGGTAGAATTTGTCGTCCATTTTAATCGCAGCTGCGCACGAAGGATACTCGATTTATACCAAAGATATGATGTTTTAACAAAGCAATGAAGTAATCATGAAAACATTATCTATACTCATTAAAATGCACCCTAAACTCATGGTTAAACATCTAATTTGTTTGCATAGTTTTCAATGGTATTTGGTATGTGGTCCTGGTCCATATTCACCAGGGTAATTTTATTCATAATCACATGCATTCACATGGGAAAGCGCATCTATGTAATACATAGATTGTTAATTTTATGTATTTGGTGAGTTCATGAATAAACTAAAAATTGTTTATCAACATTTCAAACACTTATAAAAAGTACTAGTATGTTATAACATATTAATTTTTAGGTATATATATTATGTACATTAAACATAAAAAAGAATCTTGGACCACATAAGGTCAGGTTTTATAACACACGTATGAAGATGTGAGATATGATTTGCCCCATTATCCAAGAATCCACCCAACCCCCCAAAAAAGTAAAAAGAAAACACATAATTGTATTGTATCTGTTGATGTCATAAACCATATGATCCACAAATCCATGAAATGTACTCAAATAAAATACAAAAATGACAGCTACCTATATTGTACATAAGCAAGTAATTTCTCCATAGTGAGTCCACTCCCTACTATGCTTTAATTTCTGAACCACTTTGCAATCAATCACATTCACTCTTCCCAATCTCATTCATGGCTTCTTCAAAATGGTCGTCATCTTCAGGTTTCAGCTTCTCAGAAAACTGGCTTGTGATGGTAGCCATTACCCTCATTTGTGGAATTTTTTGTTACATAATCTATGATGCAATAATGGCTACTGCATCAGAGTTGCTGCAACGTTTGCTGGTAATTTCTCCACTGCTATTAATCATCATTGTTCATTGGCTCTCCACTGGTAGCCAGTTAAACTTTCCCATGCCAGGATCTGAACCAGGTGCTATCCATAGAGCTGGTGGTTCTCCTTGGGGTGTTGCCTTTGTTCTTTTGTTGCTTTTCTTTCTTATTTCCTACCAACCTTCTCTGCATGGCCTTATTTCTTAGCATATGTATGCTGCTATGATGTATTCTAGTGTATGTTTGGACTGTGGCGATTTTGGTAGAATCGCGTGATTTTGCTAAACTCGTCGCGAATCTAAACATGCATTAAGCTAAGGTAAAAAAATGAAGTGCATGTCACTAGACATGAGATGTAGGGGTTGTTGGAGTTATATTATCAGCTTCTTGTACCTCATAATGGAGTTGTTTCTTACAAACTTTTATGAAATGAGATCATAATTACCTAGATTTGGGTTAATGTTATACTATGAGGAAATCAAATTGCAATGGCATAGCATAGTCTTAACCATCAAAATTGCTCAGAAATTGGATTATCAAGTAATTTGATTCCACATACACATTAATTGATTTTGGTCGTCTGATCTCAAATTAACAGTGAAAATTATTTAAAAATTATTTGATGATGGCGCAATGTGAGCCGATTAATCTCAAATTGACTTGACTTTACTCATGTGTTGATGTTCATCTGTTCATATAAAATTATGATATTGTAAGAGTAAAATATCATATTTCTCATAAGTAACTCTCTTTCTCTTGGTAAAAAGATTTGAATCCTAATCATGATTTACAATTACTACATGGACATTTTTTCGTAAGGCTTGTATGAATATAATAATACTATTCCAGTCTTTAACTTTTTTGTTCTGATTTGCTGAGAGGTTCCTAATAAAATATTTTTTGGATTTGATGCATACAAACAAAAGTAAAACCTAAAAGCTTTTTTTGCTTCAGTTTACTGGTTCTTCTTTCCTAGTGGCCACTAGTGTCACTCTCATACCAGTCTTTTGTTAAAAGAAGTAACTAAATTAATGGTTTTTTCTATCATGTATAAATTTACACATGTTAAGCTCTAAGGATTAAATGTTTAAATTACTTAACAAAATTCGTATCTGCCAACAGTAGATTGGTATGGGATTCGCCCTCAGGCAAGTGGTCATAGGTTTGATATCTAAGTATAGAGTATATTCAATTAGAATAGGAGAATCCACCTTATTTGCCAATAGATTTTCGAACGGATATTAGAGACCGCTAACAATGGTGGAAACTTCGTAATAATAACAAGGTACCAAAAAATCTCTTGAAGGATTAAATAGTTATTTGAAGATTGTGATAACGTGATATTTGAAGCTTTAAAAACAATAGGAAATGAGAAATTTATGACCATACAACCATTTTACAATCGTTTTGTATCCCTTAAAATTACCAAACCAGTTTTTCCTATTGAGGTCACACCTGTTGGACAGCAGATTTTATTTAAAGTGACATTCAACCTTTATCAAGAGCAGGACAATCAACAAGTTTGATACACGATCTTGACCATGTGTATCAAAAGAGTATTCTCCCAACAATACTCTTCTGATACACAATCAAAACTAAGAGAAAACCGGACCCAATAACCAATGACTCGGAAGGGGTATTGGGTCATTGGGTCATTTGAAAACCGGACCGGACCAGCCGGTCGAACTAGTCCGACCGTGAACCGGAGGGGTAACCCGTTCGATTGACATGTTGGATCGGTAATGCAATCAAACCGGTGAAAACCGGCATGAACCGGACAAACTCGGTTAAAACTGGCGAACCGGCGGTTTAATGAGTCAACCGGGTTACAAATTATCTTTTTAAATGAACAATTATTTTATTTATCAAAAAATTGAAAACTGGCACAGTTGAGGATCGAACTGGCGACCAGACGCTTCTTAAATGTAGGAAGAACCACTGCACCACTGCTGTTTGTTGTGATCAATTGTTGATTCATTTTGATTATATATTATTTCAAAATACCATTTTGATCGATCATATTACGAACAACATTTCAATTCCCATTTTAACTTGTATTTTTTGCATAATTTGTGTTTTGTCATTCTTTTTGCATAACTTGTATTTTTTCTTTCTAAGATAAAAAAAGAAACATGTATTCTCTTTTTATTTTATCTTCATAATATATTATAGGCACTTAAGGCTTAATTGCATTAATTGTCCTCTAAATAATTTGCAGTTTACATTTTGATCCCATAAATCGTAAAACTCACATTTTGGTCTCTTTGGTTTTGCTCCGTCAGTCAAAAAGGTCCTGACCGTTAGTTTTTTAATGTCTACAATTTTTGATATGATTTTAACTATTTGATTGAATGTCCATTACACCTATAGTGAACCGTCGACACCTAATTTTTTTTCATTTTTCATCATCTTCTCACTTCTTCTTCCTCAATCTATAAACATTTTTCCAGAATACCCAGAAAAATCAACAAACAAAATCACTAACCAACACAACATTTTAAAAACCCAGAACCATTCTCTTCATTTCATTTCCTCTTACTTCCTCCATTTTCAATCTTTCAAAACGGCACTGGCTTCTCTTACAGGATCCAATTGCGTTGCTTTCCGTTCCGCGACTTTCGCCGCCGCCGGTAATCGTAAAATCACTCAGATCCGCCATTACTCTCCGCTTCTCAATCATCTCTGTCATGTTTTCGCTCTTCACGGTAGATCCAACACAACAACAACAACTTCAATTGCTTTTTTTCGATTTTGGGTAGCTTAAACTTTTTCTCAGATTCAAATTCAAAATAACAGGAGGAGAGATTCGATTTTATCTTTCTTTGTCAGATTCGAACTCGAATTCAAATTTCGCATTTGTGCTGTTGTTGTTGCTGTTTTGATTCAGCACTTTGGTTCAGATGATGAGGAATTGTGTTGTAGCTGAAGCATAAAAATGGATGATTTTTCGGAAGATGAATTTTGTTGAGGAAGCATAAAAGTATTCAACACTTTGATTCTATTCAGGATGATGAATTCTATTGATTCTTCTCTTTGCAAAAATTTAATTTTTTTGACAAAATAATGACTTTTTTTAATGGGTTTTTGAAATTGTGTTGTAGTTGAATGACGAACAGGAAGCCTTTCTAATGGAAGAGTTGTTATGAGTGTTCTATGCTTTGTTATTTCTTTGTTACACGAGTTTCTTATCGTATGGTGGATTTTTTGTTGTTGTTGTTGATGAATTTCTGGATTAACTAATTAGTTGTTGTTGATAAAAATGGTATGAAGATGATGAAGATGAGTGAGGAAGAAGATGAAGAAAGGGAGAATTAATTAGTTGTTGTTGACTCACCGTAAGATAAAATACACATGCGTAATTCAATGGCCCTCCTGTTAAGAAAAAATCAAACGGTTTAAATTAGAATAATTAATAAGATCTATGGTGGACCACTTTTAAAGTTGGTTCACCATAAACATTTGAGGGTTAAAGTTAACGGTCAAGACCTTTTTGACTGACGGAGCAAAACCAAGGGGACAAAAATGTAAGTTTTACAATTTATGGGACCAAAATGTAAACTGCAAATTATTTAAGGGACTATTGATGCAATTAAGCCTATATTGTATAAGTAAACGTTTTTATCTTTGTTCTCTCAAAGTGTTTCAAATTTTATATATATATATATATATATATATATATAAAAGAATTAATTTATGTGTTTGATCATATAATAATATCGAAATAGATGGACTTGAATTTAAAGAACAAATTTGAGAAATTATCTTAATTTAACTAGTGATTTTTTCAAACATTTATTAGTGTTATGTTTTTTTGTATAGACCGAGTCATCTTATTTGATACAAAGATAAAAAAATTATGGAGACCGGGTGATAACCGAGTCATCCGATTTTTTCATGCGGTTCGACCTGCGACTCAGTGGTTCGACCAATGACCCAATGACCTAATACCCCTTCCGAGTCAATGACCGAGCCGAGTTTTAAAACTATGGTAGGGAGGAGCAAAGTTCATTGTTGGAAAAGTCCCTCAAATTTTAGGCTAAAATCAAATTTAGGTGAAAGCTAGTATATCTTGTTTTTTGATAGCTCAACTTTGTCAATGCCAGCATTTTACAA
The DNA here is from genome assembly GCA_958299785.1 of Medicago lupulina. Taxonomy (NCBI): domain Eukaryota; kingdom Viridiplantae; phylum Streptophyta; class Magnoliopsida; order Fabales; family Fabaceae; genus Medicago; species Medicago lupulina. Next base: position 10,878,474 of record OY283142.1, on the reverse strand, counting down.
GCCAGTGTTTCTCTTATTCCGTATTGTTTATATCTCTTTAACTGTTAAATTCATTGGCTGGTAAAAATCAATTACTTTTCTCCCATGTGAAATACAGCCATCAGTTGGAAAATATTGAAGAAATTATAACTGATCAGTAATAGTTGATAAACTTTTCTAGTCTTATTTGCTCTAGAGATTGCAATTTTCAACACCTCAAAACTAAGAGAAACCACAGTTCCAAAAAATATAGTTAGCATTTGCATAATTTACATCCACAATTCATAACTCTCAATTCCTTAAAATTGCTTCTAAATGGTAAAAAAAAAATGCTTGTTATGTGGACCTTGCGAATAACAAGACAGTCAAATTAAATGTCAATGGCAAACTGGTCCATCAAAATCCTGAAAATGAACTTTGACCTCAAGTATGACATACAGCCAACCTTGGTCTTTAAGTTCCATACCAAAACATTTGGCACTCACTGTGGAGCTGTGGTAAAACACTTCCCAGCTACACCTTTTAGTTTTGACAGCGAACCTTTATCAAAGAAGAGGAGGTTTTGGTCTTGAGGCAAATGTTTCTGCAACCAGCAGAGGGAATGCTATCGTTGCATCACAATGTACCTGGTTTAGTGAAATAAAAGACATAGTTTTAAGGGATATAGTACAGCAAAAGTTTGGGGTATTCTGTAAAGAAAACAAGTAGCGAAAGTGTATAGGATGTACCTTAACAGTTTTAGCAGATCCTCGTATTTTCCCCCATGAAACAGCCTCATCTGGACGAGCTCCAGAATCACTTCCATCAAATTCTTGTGCAGTATTAATAAAAACTGCATAATCCGCACCATTGCGCATCATGTTGGCGTTGCAAATGTGATGTTTTGGAAGGCCACCTCCTAAAATAATCATGCCTGTCTTCCTAGGATATGCATGTACAGCTTCACCATTCATTGCCCTTATATCTGTTGCATTGCCAATTATCTTAGTTATGGTTCCAATCATTTCAAAATCATCCATGCAGTAAAGAGTAAAATGAATGGAGCAAAAACCTTGCACTATGTCCACAATCAGACCAGATTCACTAGTGGATCCTACCGGTTGTTGCTTTTGGCTTTTAAAGTAATGGAAGTACAGCATGTCACCCAATGAGCCATCGGTTAGCCCTGGACAATGAACTGGAATATTGTTCTGCAAAATGCCAAACAAATATGAATAATATTGTATTAATTGCAACTTTCCTACACTCAAGTTATTGAGTAAATGAGAAAATCGATACAAATAACCATGTTGCATTTATATGTAACACAAATGCAGGATATCTACGAAATTAACGGCATAACTATCGAAAAAGAAATTAGTGTAAAGATTTGAATCAGAAATGAAGTAGAGGATAATGTATTTTGCTGAAAATCTACAATTGATATCATTCTTGCCTTATATGCCCAGTAAAGGTAGGAGCTTTCATTGTTAATTTCTTTTCCCAGTCGAGCTATTAACTTGGATGGTGTCCACAGCACTTTCTGCCAAAAAAGGAAGATGAAGAAGTGATGGGAAAAAGAGTTACAAGTGAAAACTAAAAAATAGATGTATTCTAAAAAAATTAGCATGACCACTAAATGTGACACCAGGCATCGACAAAAACCAAAGTAATTAAAATAAAACCAGACATTGAACCAGTGTAGTCGCCAGTCAAGGTTTAATGGTCAGGTGAGGGTTGGACCAGTAGTAAGTAAAAAAAAAAATTATTAATTTTTAATATCTTATACCAAAAAATAAATACAAATATTAAACGTAAAATATAAATATTTATAATTTTATAACATTAAACCCAAAATTATAATTTTTAATTTCTGATTCTAATGAAAGGAACAAAAGGATTGCTTTTAATTCTAATTCAATATGCGTTCTATTCTTCATTTCTTTTTAAAGGGCAAAGCAAAATTTCTTATTGAAATCTGAACGCACTTAGGGTGGAATCAAGTCAAGTCCATCACAAATCCACAATATACCAAAGTTGAATTAGCGCCAGAACAATCAGGAGTAATAACTCTAAGCCAATTATTAGAAACCATGCCTCAACAAGAACATTACATATAAACACTATTAGCTCTCTGCCAATATATAACAGGTGTAAACTATTCCTTAACAAGAAATGCTAGCAACACACCTTCTAACACACACTTTTCAACACACTCTCTTTGATTGGTTAAAATTCACATGGGTCCCACCAAATCATGTGGGTCCCATATGAATTTGGTGGGTCCCATATGAATTTCAACCAATCAAAGAGAGTGTGTTGAAAAGTGTGTGTTAGAAGGTGTGTTGCTAGCATTCCTCTCCTTAACAAACATGCACTACTTATATCAAAACAAATGCCAATTACACAATATAAATACCTCTCCTGCATCATCATTTTTCAGATGATAATCCCAACTACTACTCACCATACATTCCTGCTAGTATCATTGGAATCAATTTTTTACTATCATTCATTCCTACTATTGCCACTCAAAACATGCTTATTAAGATTATGTTACTATGTTATATTCTCGCCTGCCGCAGTCATAATGTCAAGACCAGATCTAGCACTAGTCCACAAGCTACTTCCGCGCTAAGAAAACTTTATAAACCTCTACAGCATTGTTTCCATACTAATAGTTATATAAACAACTAAATCAGGGACACCGCCAACCTGCAGAAGCTATTTTCCTGCCAGATTGCCACATATTTCTTCACTTCCAACCACATACCTTAGTGTCTAAATGTATCACCAGCCCAACTCTTACAGCGTGGGTACAACCCAGGCAGCAGCCACGAGTCGTTTGTTCATAATTTTACTCAACCCTTCTCCGTCGGTAATTCCTTTCCTACAGATGTACTATTAGATCTGCTTCTTTAAGTCCAACATTGTTTAAAAGAGATAACTAGTAGAGGACTTTCTACTATAAATCAAGACTTTTTTGGTGAACAATATACTTTTTAAAGTTCCACGTTGCTTAAAGGAGAGAACTGGTTGAAGACTTTCTACTATAAATTAAGATTTTCAAGGTAAGTGATATAAAAGAAAGGTTTAAGATCTTGCTTCTTTTTTTACAATTTTTTTTAAAAAAAAGTATCAAAAAGGTCCAACCCTCAAACCACCGGTACTCGGGGTTTTCCGGACATAGGTCCAGTTCCCGGTCTAACTGTCCGGTATAGATTACATTGACAAAAACTGAACTATATAAGTTTTGTAATGGGGGAAAAGTACAAAATAAAATACCTCATTATTTTGTTCCTTCAACATTTGATCAAAAATAGGAATAATCCAGTCCTCGAATTTGCAATAATTGTCATTGGGGACCAATAAATTACCGATTCGATTCAATCCTTTTGAGCGAAGATAAGCTCCGGGCAAAGAGAAATCTCCTTTATATGTTGGTGCAAGACACTTTATAAGATCCTCTTCAATACCACCTGTAGTTGTAACAATTACATGAACCTGTACAACAGATGAAACAAAATTAATAACATGACTACCATGCCATTAACAATATTAAAAAAAAAAAAAAAAAACTTGGTTTAGCAACTTTTCAGTTCAATAAGTATAAGATATATCATAGCTTTATCAAAGCAACCAGGATCTTTGAATATATATCTAATCAAAGGAAATTGCAATAGGCAATCTCGCATTACAATCTTTTCATGGTCAACCTAATATACTATACTTGCTGGTGTTAAGCTAACTACAAACCATCAGTCATGCCTTTATACATATATATACTAGCTCATAGTCATACATAATCTTGTTTAAGATATTTCTACACACACACAAACTAGATTAAAACTAGAAAAAATTTATAATTCCATCACACGGCATGGGAATCTATCACCTATGAAAATCAGTGGGAAAGAAGCTACTGAATTTGTATAGCAAATCTTGTTCTTCCCTAGGCGACAAGCAGCATATAAGAAATTCAAGGAAATTAGCTTAGTGAAGACTGAAGAGTCAAGTCGCTTGGTGATAAAGCACAGTGAAGAACTAGATGAATTAACCAAGCCATGCAAATCACTAAACAAACACAGTGAAATACAGCGGTTAACCCACAGTTCCCCCTGCTTCCATCTTTTTCCCCCTGTCTGATGCCTGAGTTTTTCTTCTCAGATATGTGTGTTGGGCAGTTACACGCGTATTGGGAAAGAAAGGGGTGATATCTCTGACAGAATGTTGCCAAGAACTATGAAATTCTTGTGTATTATTAAGAAACTCTGTGTGAAATGTTCACCACATAGAAAAAAAGCTATACAATTCAGTTATCTCACTGCGAGGGCGGTTACAAGAATGAAATAGAAACACCTACTAGAACATTGGTAGTTTCTCTTCCTCCCCCAATCAAAGTATAACAATTTCTAACTACTTTTCTCAGCTTTCTGTAACTCTATTTATGGACTAATTCTCAATGAGGAAGCCATTGTCTTTGGTTACAATACAACACCTAAACTAACAGTCCATTTGCTTAGTGTAAAATTAAAATATTTTGTCTATGGCCTTTCAAATTAGCTTGTAGCTTATGAAAAATTCATAATCACAATGAGAATGAACTAATGGAAAATTTCGTACTTACAAAACAAAAAAACATACTCACCATGTGATGCTGACAAAGGAAGCGAATAACATCTCTAACACCAGAAGAGATAAGATTAGAAGTAAATCCCAGAAACACTTTACATGTAGTCGATTTCCGGACATTCAAAGGTTTATGTTCGTCATAACAATCCTCAGTAATGGGTTCATCAATCAACCTCCAATCTAACTTCAACCCATGATCCAAAAAACACAGACAAAAACTTTATAAGCAAAAAAAAAAAGTGAAAAGAAAGAGAAGGGATAGTGTAAAAAAGTTACTACCATTTGATTAACGACTTGAATTGCTTCACCGAGATTGGAAGCTTGAAAACCAGTGGTGAGCATGGATCTGAGAAGCTGTTGATAATCGACGCCGCGGTTGAAATCATAACCCTCGATTTGGAGACACTTTCCTGCGAGGTTTTCAGATTCTTTGAAGACCGTAGAGTGAACTGAGGACATAACTGTATCATCTTCTTGCTTTGTTTCACTCATTCTCGTATTCTTCGTTTTCTCTTTCACGGTCTCAAGTCAGAAACACGACAAAAAAACAAGACTTCAATGACTCAAAAGAAAAAGAAAAACGGTTCGAACCGTTAGTAATGTCACAAAATCGGTTCGAACCGGTGCATTTTGGATTCGGCCAGACCGTTTGTTATTGTAGAGAATAAGAATGAATGAGGTAGTGAATGGCGATTTGCTCCAGAAGAAGGTTTGAGAGATGACGGTGCAAGGAATGCTAAACTTAGATTAGGGTTTAATTTTACTGGACTTTTTCTTTTGGGCCAATAGTAAATATATTGACTAGAAATTTTTTACTCCCGCTCCAAGCTTCTCGCGCACCCTCTTTTTTCAATTTTACCTCTTTCGAATTATATAAACTGACACCCCCTCTCCGTGGAAGCCCCTCTCCCAAGTAGTTAGGTTTCAAGTATGTGAATCACTACTGTGACCTATTTTCCCATAATTTGGTGTGTATTAAAGATCAATTGATGCTTGGACTCAAAAGATAAAGTGACTGTTTGGAACTGCGGTGGAAGGCTTCTAGACACGTGTTTTTCAGCTTACCTTAGTTCTTTTACATTTTTGCTAAGTTCTATTATTAAAATTTCATCTACATAATACCTCTAACATCAAATATTTCACCTCTTGTATGTGCTTCTTAAGGGTCACACACAAATGTAACCTTATCTTTATTATGCCAAGTTATATTGTTAAGAGAATCAAATCAATTCAATTTGGTCGAGCGAGATGACAAATAAATAAATAAATAAAAAGGTAAAATCCAGGGGTAACACTTTAAAATTCAAAATTGCACAAATATAAAACTTGAAAGAGACAAAATTACAATTAATCTTTTATTTACTCACCCTCCTGTTACAATAAAGAGTTTTAATTTTAATTCAAAAGAAGAGAAAAAAAGCAAGAAAAGAGTACAAAGGGTCCATTTGGATTGACTAATTTTTGAGTTTATGCAAAACAACTTATGCAAATAAGTAAGATTTTATACAATATTCATAAACTTGTCAAAGTAGTTTATGACAAAACAGATTATGAAGATACAATTTTCGTTAGTGAGAACTTATGAATTAACAAAAGTTTATTTATTTGGATAAGCTTTTTTTTCATAAGCCGCAAAAATAAGCCAAGTCAAACAGCCCCAAAGTAAAGACGGACGAGAAACTTTTTACCAAGGAAAAAAGGCGGAGAACCTTGTCAGGGTTTTAAGCAGGGTTGTTGTTCTTACCATCATCAAGTATATTCAAAATCATGTTCATCGTATGCTCGCATTTTTCTGCTTATGCATTCACTATAAGTTGTTTTCATAAGCTATCTTTGAGAACTTATTAAAATAAGCTTGAAAACAGCTTATGAACATGTCATTCATAAATTCTCTCAAACACTCTTACATAGTGAAATTATAGCTTTGCTATGTTTATTAGAGACAAACAAATATATCTTTCACTATACGTGTCTAAGTATTTTTGTTTTGATTTCAGGAATTGTGGAAAATGGTTGAGACTGAAAAACGATACAATTTACATCGAGACCACGACAGGGACTAGTATTAAGTTTCGGGAGATCTATCGTACCTATTAATTTTTATTTTTTTTTATTTTGGTCAAGTAGTCTAGTGGCTAGAATTCACCTTTTTCAATATGAATAAGTGGGGTGTCCGGGGTTCGAACCCCGACCCCTACATATAATAATGTATGTCCCTGCCAACTGAACTATGCTCTTATTAATTTCTAATACCTTGCTATGTTGATCGATGCACTAGTATTAAGTTCTGACAATGGGTTAAAAATCTATGTCTAACACTTTCTAAATCAAAAGTTTAATTTTGAAATTTCACACAGGAAAAGCATAGAGCATAAATAACTCATAAATATAACTAAAATATCTCTATTTTTTTTTTTGTACAAAAGAGGGTCAAAGGTCCAAAAAAAGGAAACAAAAAACTAAGGAGCTAATCGCATATTTCTAAGCATGCACGCTTCAGAAATATCATCAAACATGAGGCTTTGAAGCTCATTAGGAGGAGACTCCAAAACTACCAGATCCCAAGAATTCAAAGATAAGCTAAAATTGGCTAGCCAATCAGCACATATGTTGCCTTCACGCCAAGTGTGAATAACTTGAGTATGCCATTCTCGTCGAATGATCTCTTAAATACGTTGAACCAAAGAAGGAATGGTTCCATTGATCTTACAATTGTTAGTAACCATATCAATAAACACATTTGAGTCACTCTCAACAATCAAGTGAGATATACCCTCTCTCAAAGCCATATCCAGCCCAGATAAAGACCCCACATCTCAGCATGCAGAGCATCACAAGCTCCAATTTTGCGGCTAAAACCCTTGATCCACCTGCCATTAGATTGTCGGAGGAGCCCGCCACAACTGCAAGCTCACCATTACCTTTGTATGCTCCATCACAATTAAGTTTCACCCAACCATCCAACAAATTTTTCCAACCAATATACATAATTTCCTTATGATGACGATTTTTCAGCAAATGATCTTGAGCAACTTCTGCTAAAATATCTCTATATTGAAGAAAAAAATGTCCAACTAAAATATCCCTATATTAAAGAAAAAAATGTCGAAAAATTGCATATTCACAAATGACCAAAACGCCAGGGACGAAAAACATAATAAAATATAATAAAGACCATTATTAAAAGATCACGTATTTACATAGACTTTATCAACCCTTTCATATTTATACAATTAATTTCCACTATGTCCAATTAAAAAAAAAGCCACACTACATCAATTTAATCTGGTCAAAATATAAGTGAGGTGGTAGATTAAAAAAGAGGTAAAATTAAGAGGTCAAAATCGTTTTTTTAAGCAAAATTTCTTCATTTTAAGCCTATGTTTTATAAGTAAAACCAAACTCTACCTCAACAGAAAAAAAAAAAAAAAAAAAGTAAAACCAAACTCCTTAAAAAAAAAAAAAAATTAAAACCAAACGCACACTAGTTAGAAAATCAAAATTGCAATTAATCACTCAAACACAAAAAAAAAGTTTTGATTGAAAAGAAAAAATAAAAACGAGAAAAGATATACTACAAAGTAAAAGACGGAGGAGAATCTTTTCACCAAGAAAAGAAAAAGAGAGAACCTGATTAGGGTTCTGTTAAGGGAAGGATTAGGATTTTTTTGCGGTTTATTGTTTTCTGTAAGCATCATAATCAGGTACATTCAAATTCACGTTCATCTCATTCTCGCATTTTTCTGCTTCTGCTTATGCATTCACTCTCACTTCAGTTCTACTGTTTTCTAATTTTAGGTTTCTTATGAGTATACATGTTTCTATTTATCTCTATTAACTTTCCTACTTTCATAAGTTATAATGGTCTTAATTAGTATGCATGTATGTGTCTGATGAGTATTTTTGTTTTTGCTATAAGGAGTTCTGTGAAATTTTGTAAAATGGTTCAGACTGGAAAACGATACAATTCACATCGAGACCACGATGGAGACAGACAGAATCAAAAGAGACGTGTGAGCGACAAAAACGATAATAAGAGCAACGATGAATTGATTGTTTACAGGATACTATGTCCTGTCGAAGTTATCGGGAGCGTTATTGGTAAGAACGGTAAAGTGATAAATTCCATAAGACAGGAAACCAGAGCAAAAGTCAAGGTTGTGGATCCATTTCCCGGTGCAAAGGATCGTGTTATAACAATCTACTGTTATGTTAAGGAGAAGGAAGATATTGAGATTGACGATGAGTTCGATGATGTTAGAAAACCTTTATGTGCTGCTCAAGATGCTCTTTTCAAGGTTCATGTGGCTATATTGAATTCCATTGATGCTCTTGGAGATTCTGATAATAAGAATAGCAAGAAACGAAAGGATAAAGATGAATGCCAGATTCTTGTTCCGTCAAGTCAGTCTGCAAATATTATTGGTAAGGCCGGGGCTACCATTAAAAAGCTTAGAAGTAAGACCAGAGCAAATGTCAAGGTTATTGCCAAGGATGCTGCCGACCCATCACACTCATGCGCTATGAATTTTGATAATTTTGTCTCGGTTAGTATATTCAATGTTATCAACTTATTGTGGAATGATTTATTGCATTGGTTCATACCATTTCCGAAACTACTAGATATTTAGATGTATAGTACCTTCCTATTGCTGAAACATATGCCTTTTCTCTAACATGTAAATAATGCTTGTATTCATTGAAGCAGCAAGTAACTTTGAAACCTGGAATAAATGCATTAACACGTAGGGTTCAAGTTACTTATTTTCTAAAATTCTATCTGATCCTAAAATCCCGACTCACATTCACATTTAAGCACCATGCTGTCATGTGTTTTACATTGGTGGCTGGTTCTCATATTTTCCTCACTAGTCATGATTCACGTATCCAGTATTAGAAAATAGTAAAATTCATTAGACATAGCGATCATCGTGGAAGCATTGTTTCTGCTCGAGAATGAAATTTTTCTTGCTAGTCATGATTCATGTATCAAGTATTAGAAAATAATAAATAGACTAAAATTCATTAGACAAAGTGATCATAGTGGAAGCTTTGTTTCTGCTCGAGAATGAAATGATAATCATTGTGATTAAAGTTATAGTAATTTAACCATACAACATATTGGATAGAACTAGGACGTTAAAGAATGACCTCAATGCCGACAAAGTAGAAACATTTTTTTAAAGGTACACGTGTGACTCATTAACTCGGGAAAAGGAAGAAAACAAATTTCCAGTCTTCCGAGGAGAGTAAAATTGTTCATTTCTACGAAGTAAAAATTCATGAAGCAAATTCAATCAATGCAATTGGTAGCTTTACAGCTAATAGATGCACCAATGGACAGTTGCATACATAAATGACATGGATTATTGCACAAACAGCCTCATGGACCATCCTACTAAGCTACCCATACAGTGGTAGAATCAAAAATATATTTGCATGCTGGAGTTGTTGTTTTGCTTAAATAAAATTGTAAATCAAATTTGATGGCTACTTCAATATGAATGTGTAATTCATTTTTCATAGTATTTTAGAAAACTCTGCAATTTCTATATCTTTTTCTAATCATATTTTTACTCTCTTTTTTGGCATTTTAAAACAATTCCTTTGCAGTAAACTTTTTTTATCTTACTATATTATTGCTTTATTTTTGAGTAGATCGCTGGTGAATCAGAAGCAGTTAAAAGAGCACTATTTGCAGTTTCGTCTATCATGTACAAGTTTGGTCCCAAGGAGGACATCTCTCTTGACACAAATGTACCAGAAACCCAACCCAGTATTATCATTCCCTCCGAAGTTCCATATTTTCCGTCCGGTGGACTGTATCAGCCTTCCGATCCTATAATCTCGTCTGCACATGTTCCTCAATTTTTAGGTGCAACAAATGCACAAGATCTGCACGGATATGCTGATGCAGGAAATACTTGGCCTCTGTACTCATCCGCCCTTCCAGTAATGTCTGGTGTTGGTGCTACTCTGTCTGAGGAGTTAATTATTAGATTGTTATGTCCATCCGATAGGATTGGGCGTGTCATTGGGAAGGGAGGGAGTACAATTAAAAGTATAAGGCAGGAAAGTGGTGCTCGTATTGATGTTGATGATTCCAAGGCTAATTACAACGAGTGTTTGATCATCATAACTACAACAGAGGTGCACTGTCTTCCATTTTTAATTATAAACTCAATAATTGCTGGAGATGTTACTGTTTTAGCATTTGTGATATATTATAGTGTGTGTTTGATTAGTTTATTTGCCTGTGAAAGTTAATAAAAAGTGGGCTGTAGCTAGCCAGAGCTTTGCACTAAAAAACATTTGAGTGAAAATATCAAAAACTAAATATGCTACCGTTCAGCTGGGGAAAACTTTTAGAAGTGGTTTTTGGCGCATTGATTGGAGTTGTTGTCGTCTGAATGGAGATCATAGATTTTAGTGGTGGAATGCATTCAGCCTTTTGCAATTGCATGGTAACGCTGTCTACAATAAATTTGTTAGGGTTAGACCCTTCCCTATTCTCTGCAATGGCTGGAGCTTTAAATAAACAGCCTGCCCTTTTTGATTGGGAAAACATTGATATTTGTTAGAATATTATAAAATCTCTTATAATATCTTTTATATCATATTAGAGTATCTCAATTTATTTCCTAGGACCAATTTATAATCTTAGAGCAGTGAGGTGTGGGAGTTAGTTATGTGGAGAATAATATCTTTCACTCTTTTAGTTATTCTTCACATGTTTCCTGTAGTATACCCTCCATCTTTTGGGTCTCATTTCCTCATCCACAATTGTCCCCAGCTGATCAGGGTCAGCTACTTCTAACAAATTTGTGTTACGCTGCTTGTATATTTATTTGCATTTTCGAAGTTGTTTGAGCTCTCGTTTCTCTTTGATTTTATATTTTTATTAAAACCTATTTTAAAATTATTTCTTTATTTTTTCTATAAACTATTTTACAGTCTAAATCATGATAAATAAGTTTTGTTTTCTTCTAACATTTTCTTATCAGGTTTATCGTAAGTATATTGACAAGGTTGCCTCTAACTAGTTTGGTGAACTCTTAATTTATTTTCATGGACACTATTATTTTATTAAGTGATGAGTTTCAGGTGATGGCTTTATAACTTTATTAATTAAAACAGGTTAAATCCATGGTTGGAGATATTTTGTAGTTTTTATTACTTGTTAGTCATTACTAGTCAATCACTTCGTGCTAAGTGGCAAGTGCCAGCAGTTCCATAGCCTTGAAACTACAAATATTAATACTCATTTAGGAAGCCAACACTGATAGGATCCACTTGTTAGAAAGAAACAAGAAGACAGAGAAAACAAATGGCCTTTTAAGAAAATGTAAGCAGAACAAGATTTTTACTCTTGTTTTCCCCGGGGTGGGAGAGAGGGGAATTCCATGATGTTACTCAGTTAAAGCCAAAATATGTTGTTTTCATTGTGTTTGAATTTTGGGAATAGTTATTGAGCACTCTGTGAGGTGGTAGTCAAAGTATGCAGTTTCTTTATCACTCTTCATGCTTGAAGTATTCTTACTTTTCTCCTTAGTAGTGTTAAGCGTATATACGGTTAATTTCAACCTGTGGAGGCTTACTAGACTTCTCTCTTTTTTGTTTTTGACAAGAGGTGTACTAGACTTTTAGCAAGTAATGTTAGAACTATAATAACGAAAAGTTCTTCTAATAATTGCTTTTCATAATTAGTTTTATGCCTGATTTTCTAGTTTGTGTACAATGCTGTTCCCAGTTATTCATGCTCTGGTTTAAGATTATCCTTTTCCTGGTATATATTGATTATTTAGTCTTATTTTATCATCCAGTGGAAAATGTTCACGTGTTTTATGCATTTTGTAGTCGCCGAGTGATTTGAAGTCCATGGCAGTTGAAGCTGTTCTGCTGATACTAGGGAAGATAAGTGAAGAAGATGATACCTCGGTTTCAATTCGGCTTCTAGTTCCATCAAAAGTGATAGGTTGTATTATCGGTAAAAGTGGCTCAGTCATAAATGAAATTCGTAAGATAACTGGGGCTGATATTCAAATTTTTAGAAGTGATAAGCCAAAAGGTGCAGATGTCAATGATGAGCTTGTTGAGGTTTGGATGATAAGCCAAAAAAATCTTCATCATTTTTCTTCTTTCATCAGTATATTTATTCAGTAATGCTATTTGGTATTGAAGTTCTTGTACAGAAGTTGTTGTGAATGTTCGATAACCAATCACAGTTAGAGGAAAAAAGCAATGTTAGAAGCAAATTAGGGACTACTAAATCACAAGTCATTTCATGAAAACCCGTTTCATTTCACACATCTGATATTTATTTTATTCAATATTATTTTTTAGGTGGGTGGTGCCATTGGTTGTGTAAGAGATGCACTAATCCAGATTATCTTAATACTCAGAGACGATGCATTGCGAGAAAAGGACATTGGACATAATCCTTCTACAGGCGGTGAATCCTTCTACTCTAGCAGTGCTGGTCTTTCATTCCCATCTATGCTGCCTTCTATTCCTTCTATTGCTGCTCCACTGGTTTATGATCATAGGGCTGAAGGAGCAACTGGCCTAGGCATGCTTTCTTCAAGCAGCCTGTATGGATATGGATCTTTGACGGTGTGTCTCCTTCTCTTTTGGTGTGCTATATGGTTGTTTTGTAACTAGTCCTTAATCCTTATGATCCTTTTCTTGCAGGCATAACATGGCCTGTTTTTTCTTTTTATTAATCTTATTTATTTATGTTGGTTTTCTGTCTTGAAGTTCTAGGATTATTCAATATATTATATACGGAGAAGGAAAGTATTTTTACCTACTTCATGTTAAATTTCCATGTCAATGTTATTAATGTTGGATGACAATTTATGGTGGCAAGCCAAAAATATGCCATAACTGGATGGCTGATGGCTTTGCAGCCTCTATTTGACGTATACAAATATTCAGTATTTGTAGAGCTGTTGCTTTTATTCAGTATTTCTATTCCCGAGGTTCTGCTCGGAGCATCTTTTCTCAAGTACAAAATGCTTATAGATGCTTATAGTTATAACAACATATCTATATCCCGTTTTGTTTCAAATTGTATCTATGTTACTGATATCTTCTTTTGTTTGATTCTATGTAGATGAGGGAAGATGGCTATGGATCTATATCTTCATATGCTTCCAATTTTTATGGAGGGTTAGTATATATTTTTTATAAAAATTATTTAAATTTAAATACTCCAAAACTGATTTAGTGTGGATTGAAGTGCACATCATCAGTTTTGGTTAAACATGACATCGGTAAAAGTTGGTTTGCAAAGAAGTGATTCTTGTTTGGATACCTTTATCTTATAAGAGATACTTTTGGTCATAAACATTTTCAATCCCACATAAAAGCAGCCCTCTCATTTCCACTAATTCCATGACACACTTGCCAGCTGGTATTTTCTCAACATTTTGTATCGTGGATGAAATCCGGTTTGAATCCTGTAAACATGGGTTTGGGCCCAACCTACATGCACAATCCCTAAGTTTTTCTCCTTAACTTAATAATAAAAGCTCCAATGTTAAATTGTTAATTGAACTTGTGTTTTTGTTGTACCTTTATCGGGCACAGATTGTCTCCCCCATCAATTCTGGATATGCTGATTCCTGCTAATGCTGTGGGTAAAGTGTTGGGTAGAGGAGGGGCCAATGTGGCCAATATCAGGAAGGTTGGGTCACACAATCTTGAATTTATCAATCGTTTATTCTATTACAAGAATAATTCATTTCTTTTTTAATTTGTCTATACTTATAATGAGACACTAATTTATTTACTCTCTCATACCCTAATACATGAATGCAAAATTTGCTTCATTTGATACTTAATGGCTTCTTTTATTAATTCCAGATTTCAGGAGCAACAGTAGAGATTTCTGACACCAGATCTGGCCATGGTGATCGTATTGCCCAAATTTCTGGCACACCTGAACAGAAACGTGCAGCTGAAAACTTGATCCAGGCATTTATCATGTCCACCTGAATTTTTGAAGTTTTTTCTGGGGCGGTTTTGAAGGTGATAAGTTTAATTCTTGAAGCATGTCCTTGTTCATCTCCTTAGTTCCGTTAAGTTAGTCTGTTGGTCTTGGAGAGAAAATATTCTCTAGGGTTCTTCATCTTGGATCCTGCTTCTTCCATATCAGTGGCTAACATGATTGTGCTTGATAATCCATTTCTGGTTTTGTATGTAGGAATAATAGTTCCGTTCCCTTTTATTTTCAATATCTACTCTCATCTTTGTTTTATCTTAGAAATCTGGGATCTGTCTGTCCTTTCGTAGTGTTTGTGTATGACTACTGTGGAGTCATCTCTATCTCCATACATTATTTTCAGAGGAAAACCATGAAACGGTTTTGTTTTGTTTCTGGTAGCTCACCCTCTTATGCTCCTTTCTTGCTGAAAATATCTGCCATAATAATGCAAATGAGATGCCGAGTCTCTAGTAATCTCCATTGTCTAGTATCCTTGTTTATGCAAGTAGTTTGGTCAAAACAGGGAAGTTGCATGGTGAATCTGAAAAATTTCAGAATGCTCTCAATCATTTTCTTCCTTATGATTCTATTTCTGTATCTTGCAATTCTGTCGTGCACAATAGTATTTGCAACTAAATATAGCCATGTCCTTGTTATCTCACCAAGCGCATATACATATAAAAATGCTTTAGGGCAGATCGTATTTTGTCAAATAAAAGAAATCCGTTTAGACAGAGACGATAAATATAGAGATGTAGGAGGATACAGCATCTTCCTCTTTTTTGGTGTATGAGAAAACATAAAAGGTCACAAAAGTACCATGAATTGGCGTTGTCAATGTCATTTGATCATTGACTATCAGATGGACGAGTGGTATCCTCCTCCTATGTCTTATCCAACAATGACCCTGAAACATGAGAGACTTCTTGCAATATTTTTTTTGCCATACAGCACACTGCTCATACTTTTATCTGAAAAATTCACTTCGTAACTTGTGTACTTGTTTTCACTTCTTACCTGTCTTGTCATGGACACCACTTGGCACTCAAAGGAATACTTGGTTCCTGCTACATTTTTTAGGGGTAAGACCACAAGGTATATCCACCATGGGTGTGATATTCTGTCTGGTTGGCCTTTGCCACAAGGTGTTTACAGAGGCTTTTGATTTATGAGCCCTTACAATTGGGATAGTCCCCTCACATGGAACTCAGTTTGACAGCTGAACCATGCCTCACAATTCCCGGCTTTCTCATTATTGTAGTAATTTTTTCCAATATGATTCAAAATTGCTTCATTTGATTCCATAACTATAAAGGATGACTCTTTAATTCATTTAACGATCTCTATCTCTACTCCCAACTAATTTTGGGTTAGAATTAATGACTTTCCGTGACCTGGTCAATATGCTGTTCTAAAATGCCTGGGTTTATTCATATATTGCTTTCTGTATAAAATGCCTAATTCTAGGATGCATTATTTAATCTTATTTGAGCTACATTTCTCTCGCATCCATACTGTTATTTTCTAGTGGAACATTGTCTCATCCAGGTTACTTGTTGACTTGTTTAAACGTCAATGTTCTCAAAACTCCCATTCTCCTTTCAAATTGGATGGAGTTCATTCTATCTTTCTTTCCACAATATTCAACTAAGCAGATATTCATCTTTCATACTCATTTAAAAAACATTCCGATCTGTTAAAGGTTATGCTGCTATGCTTGTAGACTAATTCTCTCTTGGGTTAGGTCACTAGATTTTCGAACAGTATATTCTCCCACTCTTAGTTATGTATTCATTATTATCCATTCTTTTCTCTCGAGCTTTCTGCTGTTAAGAATGTCTGGATCAATTTGAGTTCGGTCATTTGGCTGATGGTTTAGTCAATATATTTAGTAGATTGATATCATGCAAACAAACATGTAGAATTGGAGATGAATCTGTCAATTATTTCTGTAAAGAGTCAGAAGGGTTCTTTTAGGGTAGAAGCATACTGAAAGCTAATGTTAGAAATGCACTTGTTAGTTCTTAATAATTTTTTTTGGGATTGAAGTTGGTTCTTAATATTGTATGTAAACTTACTCTCATCTTGCAGAGTCGTGTATGTAGACATTGTACATACAGCTTCATGACTGTTATGTCATGTCATTCATACATTTGATTTATATATTCATATAATAGATAATAGATATTAGATACACAATAAACCATAATTCATAATTGGTTTCATCTCTCCTTATTAGTTTTTGCGTGGTACAGCAATCCTTTGGGTTTTGCATGCATTTCTTTATGGTCAAATGCTTAGTGTTGATTTAAGGCTAGTCCGTTAAATTCAACTGTTCCAAGCAAGTTATTTTACATAATTATCAATATTATGATTTAAATTTCCAATATTGATTTTTCATTTAACCAAATAAACACATTGATGTGTATTTATCCAATATTCCAGCCATCAAGAAATGATAATCAAATGTACATCCAATTGAATTAATGTTGTGAACTGCATCTTATTTTCATTAAGTACTCAAAGTGGCATCAATGTACATATAGACTTAATTTAAATTTTGCTATTACTTGATTTATATTTAAAAAGCAAGTACATAGTAAAAAAAATCTTATGCAAAAATTAACGTTTACTTATTGTGATAAATAAAATGCGTTTCCTGTTTTAGAACCTTCCCCTTCTCAACCTCCTTTTCAACGCACTTGACCATTTTATTGTTTAGAATGAAATATTTTTGTGGTGTTGAGCCATTTTTACTAATGAAATATGATTGAGAGATATATTTTGAGGACATATTTAACAATTACCGAAAATGAGTTTATGAAAAGTGGAAAACCAAAGCAGACGACAACTATACCTTATCAAGTTATCACCATCACCTTTCTTTTTTTTATGTATTACGTACACGAAACTTGATGTAGATGGAAATGAAATCCTTGGTAATAAAAAATGCCAAAGGATCCAAATCTATCGAGATAATATTATAATAATTCAAGGAAAAAAGCAGTCATTGTGTTATCCAGATAATACTTTATTATTTGATTGAACAAATAAACAATGTAATTGTGGGTTTGTTTTTCTACACACGTGTATTAAAAGTGAAGAACCACTTAATTACCTTGCTTTGTTATCATTAAATTTCAGTATTTCACCAATCAACTGTAAAATAAATAGATTTTATCAAGTAAATTAAGGTTTTCTTTGGAAAGATTAAATCATATACTAGTTTATATTTGATATACTCCCTCCGTCCCTTAATATAACCACCTATTACTTTTTTCACATTTCTTAAGAAATGTTGTTGGTGTAGTTAATGTGTCTGTTTTATAGTACAATTTTACAAAATTACCCTCATTAAAGAGATAAAGTGAAAAGTCAATTTATTGTACTTTTAGAATTAGTAGTAGTATTAAATAAGGGTATCTATGGAAAAAAATAATTAATGTGTGTTGTAATTTGAAAAGGGGTTATATTTAGAGACAAAATAAAAAATAAAAGGGGGTTATATTAAGGGACAGAGGGAGTATCTTGTAGTAGTAATAATATATAACCTTTATTAAATCTTGTCCTTTTCCGGCAAAGTTCCGGCAGTGGCAGATGGGTCGCCACTCGCAGGTATGGTATGGCACAATTTTCAAGCTTATCAGCATGACTCAAAATTCTTCCATTATCGTAAACGGACAAATTTTTGTAAGACTAGGATAAAAGAAAGTTAAATATATTAGCAAAAAAGAAAAAGTTAAAAAAAAGTAGCGACTTTCTTAGAGAAAAAGTAGTGACTTGCTAATATATATAGCCACTTTGATATTAACTACTTGATTAAAAACTCATTTGGATTGATCGGGTAGCAATGACTTAGAATTTGAAAATATATTTTTTAAAGTCTCAAGTTCGATTTTCTCAAGTACTAATTTGAACGGACTTAAGAAAAAACCTTCTTATTTTTTTCAATTAACATATAATTAAAATTTACTCTTTTTTAGAGAATTTGAAATTTACTTAAAAAAGTTAAGCATGTAAAAAACTAATTAAAATTGTAAGTTTATACAAAGAACATACTTTCAATACTTTATCTATAATATTTTTTTTTACAAGATTATCTATACATTTTATAAACGACTATTTGAAATAATATTTAATATACTTTCATTAGTCAGAAAATTATATTTAATACACTCTATTGCAATTTTTAATCAGGTCTTTTATATACTCCTTCCGTCTCTGGATGTAAGCACCATTTTATTAGAGAGAAAAAATGCTTACATATAGGACGGAGATAGTATTTTTTTTGTTAACCATCGGTTATTTTAAAAAAAAAGGTAAGTAAAACCTAATCAAAAATTGTTTGACTCGTGAATCGAGTTCTTTTGAACAATTCATCGTTTGATTAAGCTATTTACCACTTAAATTTAATTGTTTGTTTATTTGTTTTTTGTATTAATAATTAAGGAGACAATAATAGATAATGATTCCTTCAAAAATAATGAATAATGATTTTTTTTGTGTATTTTAGTAAAAGTAAAATATTTTTATCAAATACTTTCAAGTAACCAAAGGAAATATCTAAAAAAAGAAATTGATAAAAAAAAAAGAGAGAGTTAATCATTCAATAAAATAAAATAAAATGGATTAAAGATAATGTTATTACACAATCAACTACTTCATTTATTTTTCCACTTCCTCTGATCCAACTTCTCTTCTCTCTCTGTCTCTCTGCGTCATTCCCTCCCCTTATGACACATTCATATTTATCTGCCAACTTTGATTTACATAATCATTCATCATTTACATAACATCAATAAAAAACACACACAATTGTTAGAACAGCTTCACAAAATTGATCCATCCATCTGAATCTCTCTCTCTCATCAATGGCTTCAACAAGACAAGTACAGTGTTTGATGCGAAGGTTTTACAGAGGAAGCAGAACTTTTGGTGTTGCCACACAACCAAACGCTTCTTCCTCTTCCCAAACAATCATTGACAAAGAATTTCAACACAGTGCCCACAAGTATATATCTTTCTCTTCTTTTCTTTTCTGTTCTGTTCTGTTCTTAAAGACACCATTTTTTTTTCTGGGTCTCTCTTCTTTTCTCATAATCTTCTCATTCATCATGTTAAGCTAATCAACCTTCATATATTAAACTTATAAATCATATGTTTTTTTAATCACTCAATTGCGTTGTTTAGATTGTAAGCTAACTTAAAAATACACTCTTTCTTTGTTGAAGTTTTCATTGAGTTTAATTGATTGTTTAAGTTGATGTATTGAAACCATGTTTTCTTTTTGATTTGCAGTTACCATCCACTTCCTATTGTATTTGCTCATGCAAAGGGATCAGCTGTGTGGGATCCAGAGGGAAACAAATATATTGATTTTCTATCTGGTTACTCTGCAGTTAATCAGGTATAAATTCAATGGATCTTGCTAATTACCAAGGCTTTATGTAGCACCGACAATTTAGACCGACATGACACTGACACATGTTGTTACATTCGATTTTCTTAAATTATTATCACTGTGTCAGCATGTCTGTATCGGTGCTTCGTAAGAATTTTTCTAAATAATAATAGTTCCCAGATGAATGAAGATGGTTTTCTATACACTTTTCGATTTCCTTTGTGAACTGGAGTTTATTGTTGTGGCCAAATCTCGTTTACCAATGCTACTGCTTTTCCTTTTTTCATTCCTTAATTTTTGGGAAAACGCGATTGCGTGAAATTTGAAATGACTTGAGTGTATGTCATTTTGCTTCAGGGACATTGTCATCCTAAAATTCTGAAAGCTTTAAAAGATCAGGCAGACAGGTTGACAGTGAGCTCACGAGCTTTCTACAATGATCGTTTTCCGGTGTTTGCTGAGTATTTGACAGCCTTGTTTGGTTATGATATGGTACTTCCTATGAATACCGGTGCTGAAGGTGTGGAAACCGCGTTGAAATTAGCAAGAAAGTGGGGTTATGAAAAGAAAAAAATTCCCAACGATCAGGTATAACTATGAGAATCACTTGTCCTAATAGTTGTAGTATCTTGATATTTTGCTTTTTTCATGATTGTCCGGTGAAGCTAAATAATTGCTATTACACAAACATTTTCTATTTTTTTTGTTGCTATTCCATTTTGATTTTTTTAAATGAGATTCAGTTCGGTTATTTACTGTGTGAATTTCTTTTTGCTGATGGAAACTTGTTCCAGGCTCTTATTGTATCATGTTGTGGCTGCTTCAATGGCCGTACCTTGGGTGTCATATCTATGAGTTGTGACAATGAAGCTACTCGTGGCTTTGGTCCTTTAATGCCAGGCCATCTTAAAGTTGATTTTGGTGATGCAGAAGCCCTCGAGAAAATTTTCAAAGGTTCTGAATTATATCATGCACTTTTTTTTGCTTATTATCAGTCTCTTTCGCTTAGCATGACATAGATTTGATAAATACTAATTGAATTTTCTCCCTTATGAACTGCAGAAAAAGGAGACCGCGTAGCTGCATTTATTTTAGAACCTATCCAAGGGGAAGCTGGGGTATGTTTTGTTAGAATGCTTATTTGATTAGCCTGGCAACATTCAATATGTTCCTCTGTATTATGTACTGCATAGAACTCGTGTCTAACGTTTTAAAAACTTGTCACTTGTTTTATCTGTATTCCTTGACCATGTGAAATGTACTGTTTTTGAATTTTGGTGTTACTTTCGTTGTATGTTTTGATCCATTTGTGCAGTATAATAGTTTGCTTGCAAGAATGTAAATATGATGTATGATGCGAGTCTTGATAATACACCGTGACAGTCCATCTTTCACCGGCTTCTGTTCATAATCTAATTTAATGATTGTCACTCAATTCATCCATCAAACTGATTCTTTTAATAGTTTTTTCAATATTAATGTTATGAAAAATGTGAATTCTATTTTGCATCTTCAGATTTATTTTTCTTTATACTGTAGAATGGCTCTCACATTATGCAGTCACTTTTTATTAAGTTTTACTTTCTAAACATATCATCTTTTCCACATTTTTTTTGATATAAAAGTTATTATTTGTTTAAAGGTGAAAATCCCCCCAGATGGTTATTTAAAAGCTGTTAGAGATCTTTGCTCCAAATATAACGTGTTGATGATTGCTGATGAAATACAAACTGGATTAGCAAGAACAGGGAAAATGCTGGCTTGTGAGTGGGAAGAAGTTCGTCCGGATGTAGTGGTTAGTGTTCACCTTTACCTCTTATATATTCTGCATCTCTTTATTCATCCCTTGTAATTCGCTAAAAATATCATCCTGTCGTCACACGGTTAGTAAAATATGATGCAACTCATTGCAATTTATTTTGCATCCTTTTAATAATGTAAGTTCAGAGGTGTTTTTCATTATATCAATAATCAGTTACGGTCTTCAGCTTGAAACTGACACTACATGGCAAGAAATAGGCATGTGTTCGTAATTGATTCCAAAAGATACCTTACTTCCTTTAACCATATCATATGATTCTTTTGCAATGCTTGCACTTTTGTGTTTTACTGGTAAAACAGAGAATACTATGGTTGGATTAGTTTCTCTGTAATTTTAACAATAGAAAGTTGCTTCATGACAGAAAAGCTTTAAGATACAGACTTTTAGCCATATTATATCTAGTTTTTCCTTCTATTCCTGTGAATATGTATTACAAACTTGTCTGAGTCTCAGTCAATGAAATTTTTTTATATTGCCATTTGCAAGTATGCAGTTAGGTAGATGCATTTAACTAGGTACCACTGAATAGACCTGAGCATCCAACTTATGTTTGTTTTTTCACGAAAAAGAGAAACTTATGGTCGTAGCTGCTATCTCCCTTTTTCTTTTTTATTTTGTAACCTTTTTCTGAGGTTTAGTTTCCTTTTTATACCACTAATTTCTTTAACTTTCTTTTGATTCAGATACTAGGGAAAGCTTTGGGTGGAGGAATTATACCAGTTAGCGCAGTTCTTGCCGACAAAGAGGTGATGCTTTGTATAAAACCTGGACAGCATGGAAGGTTTAATTTCTTATAACTTTCTTAAATACTCCATTCGTTTATTGCTTTCTTGTCAATAGTTGTCAAACATAGAAGGTTCTGCTGAGCATGTGTTTCCGCCCTTAAATCCCTTGATTGGTCTTATGGTGTGAGTGAAGAAACAAAACTCCACCTTCTGTTTGAATCAGAAGTCTTACAATATGTAGTTTGTTTTGTTTCCACCCTTAAGCCCCTTGTATTGTTTTGTTTCTTAGTTCCGTTCCGGTTGATTTGATTAGGTTGAAAGGTTTCAAAAAGGTGTGCTCATCATGAAATGGATTTGTGAATCCTCGTGTCCATGGCCGTTTGCATGTCTTGATTTAACCTTGTAATGGTTATTTATTTTTTAAAAATTTCATCCTATGGGAACTAGTGAAATTGCACCCCTCACTTTTGCATTGATTTCTTTTTATGTAACTAGCCGATAATTTCATTAATTAAAATGAAATTAATTGTTTATTAAAGAAGGAAGTGAATACTTGTAAAGCTAAAGCTTTTTTTTTTTTTCTGTTACTTTTCACAGTACTTTTGGTGGAAATCCATTGGCCAGTGCAGTTGCCATTGCCTCACTTGAAGTGATCAAAGAAGAGAGACTTGCTGAGAGGTATTAAATGCATTGCAAAATCTTATAATGTCAACAATATACTTGTTATAATACAGACTTGAATGAATTTATTTCATTCGGCACATCTGCATGTGAAATAAAAGCTTTATTACTATGCAGTACTAAGTTAGTGTGATATATTGATCTGGTTCATTTGTTCTCCCTACTTTGTACCACTCTCTTTGAGATATCGATGCGTAAAGTATGCAACTGATGTCTTAGTATTGGACAGATCTACCCAACTGGGGGGTGAGCTTCTTGGTCTGCTGCAGAAGATTCAGAAACAATACCCGGACCATGTGAAGGAGGTGCGGGGAAGAGGACTGTTCATTGGAGTCGAGCTTAACAGCGAAAGTTTGTCCCCTGTATCAGGCTTTGAATTAAGTGAAAAATTGAAGGATAGAGGAGTTCTTGCCAAGTCAACACATGACACAATTATTCGCTTCACTCCCCCACTGTGCATAAGGTAAGAAAGTGATGAAAACCAGTAACTTTCGCCATTGCCTCATTTATATTCATTCATCATTATAGGAAGTTGAGTACTTAAGGTTATGCGTCTTGGAAAACCTTGTTTTCATTTTTCACTATATGCATGATTATTTCAATTGAAAGCTAGATTTTGTTTACAGCCTAATCTAGTTGTGCTTATGAAGAATAATTTATCATATTCAGATTTTAGAACAAATATTTGATTACTGTGAAGGGTTGAATACTAGATAAAAGAAATAATTCTTCTGGCAATTTTGTGTCATCCTTTTTGTCCTCCCAAAGGATTAGGTTACTTGTGTATTGTAAGCGTCCCTAATATTTTGGTCTAGGATTTGACATAAAAGTAATCCTTGCAGTGCGGATGAGATCCAACAAGGTTCTAAGGCCCTCGCTGATGTGCTGGAAATTGATCTGCCATTGTTGAAAAAGATGAAGCCAAAAGATGCTGTTCCTCCAGCTGGCCCTAGTGCATGTGATCGTTGTGGTCGAGTTGTGTATGGTTAACCAGATAATGAATGCCTGGTCTATGAGTTTTATAAAACTTATATATTTTACTTTTGTTTGGATATTGATTCGCAAATGTTATTTTATACAAGAACAGAAAGAAACTAATAAAAATTACCATATCGTTTTTATGAAATTAAAAAATGTCACTAGGTCCTTGAGATCACTTATTCCCAGTGCTGTCTATTTCTCACCAGATCACATAAAATTCTTCATTTATTTATTTATTTTTTAATTTAGTTCACACTATGAGCTGATTAGTGCTTAACAGGGTGTGTAAATCACAGTACAAATAAATGCACAATTTATTTTTTAAAAAAGGTTTTTGCCTGTTTTACAATTTAATTAGATATAAAAATAGATAAATTGAAAACCTCTTCAATTTTTTGTAGAGATTTATCAGTAGATTTTAAGAACGTGTTACATGCAAAAACAGGCAATTTTTTTTTTTAGATTTAAGAGGTTTTCAATTTATCTATTTTATAGATTTTTTTGATAATGCAGGTTAGTCCCAGTAGTTAGGTTTTCAAGATCTTTAAGATCTTGAATCTAAGTTTTAAGATATTGAATGCCACATTTATAGCAGTTTAAAATATGTTGTTCTTGGTTAAATAGAGCATGTTGCTCAAAGTTATTGTCGTTCAATTATTGGTTTTTTTGTCCTTGTACTTGTCATTTGATTTAAATCTTTCTTTTGAACAAGTTGATTCAAGTCTTTCTACTGAATTTAGTGTTTGTTTCATCCTATTCATATGTTTGGTGGGATCCATTTCCATAAACAGTTCCATTTCGTACTGTTATAAAACTGCTACTTTGCACTCAAACTTAACATCAATGGATTTTGTGAATTAACATTAGTGGGGACCAAATATGAATGTCTATTATTGGTTCTATGTTGTTATTATCTATCTATAGGTAGGAGGTTATGGTTTCCCCACCACATTGTCATGTGATAAAGTACGTTTCAGCTCAAACTTATGATAAAAACATGTGATGCAACTAATCCAATGAGAATTTTGTCAAAAACCATTGACCCAATGTCTTCTTTTGGGTGATTATTTACTACTTATTCTTTTTGTCAAAACAAAAATACTTCTTACCACTTTGCAATCGTTGAATTTGAATGTTACAACGCTCAACTCAAACTGAGCTAGCATATAAAGTGTTCTTTATCCTTGTAAGATGAAATGGTAAGTTGTTATGCCCATTATGTGTAAGAATGCAGCTGCTTCTACCTCCACTCCCACATTATGTCAACCTCATCTTCACATTTTTAAATATATAAATAAATACCCCTCTCACTCTCCTACAAATCATCCAAACCCCTTCATCTTTTTTTGATGTTGCATTTTTGCAACTCTTTAGAAAATAATTTTTGTAATTTTTTTTAATCTTCTAGACGAATGTTCACCTACAGTGCCGACTATCAGTTGTGTATTTAGGGGGATCTAAATATATTGGGGGGGCGCAAAGAGAAACGCCTACAGAGCTGTTGGGTCGTGCTTATCACAGACTGAGCCTCAAGGCCATCTATGTATCAAAGGCAAAGGTAGGTGATTGCTCTTTAGGCACCAACCGATTGCTCACAAACACCTATTGAACCGCAGTTAATTACGGTTCAATAATTTTTAAATCGGTTAAACCAATTTAAATTTTAAAAAGGTTAGAACAGTAATTAACTACCGTTTCACACTTTCTAGGTGCCTAAAGAAGAATTTTCGTTCAGTTGCATTATGTTTACTATTTTATGCAATCATATGTTTTTGCTAATACTTCGTTAAACAACTAGAAATAGAATTATCACCTCTCAATAAAAAAGAAATAGAATTATCATCAAGTTTTTTTTCTATAAACTAACAATTAAGTGGGTGTGCTCAAGTTTTTTTTTTGTCTTAGATGAAGTGGTAATCCACATAAAATAAACTCACACACAACTGTGAGGTCCCGGGTTCGAACCCGGGTCATGACGTCCGGCCTTACAATTTCGGCATTTGCCAGTTGAGCTAGGACTTCTAGACAAGTTGTGAAATGTTAATAAAACAAATTAATCAAAAGTAGCAATTATTAGTTAGATTTTATTTACCTTTTAACCAAACTTGGAATTACACACCCTTATTTTATGGAAATCACAGGGTTAAAAACAAACAAAAAAAAAACTTCAAATCATTTTTTTCTAAGGTACAAATTTGTATTTGCAAAACAATCAGTAGTCCTCTGTTGAAAATTAGATATGAAATTAAAATGTTGGTTGATGCGTGTTACTAGCAGAATGAAGTGCCACTAGGGAGCAAATAGACAACAATCCACTAATCATAGTAACTTTTAACTAAAAGTAGACACTTTGTCTCAGATCTTTTTTCATTCAAAAAGTGATAATAACTAATTATTAACCGTTAACTAATCAATTTGTGCATATAACTTTTTTTGTTGAGAGGAATTTGTGCATATAACTAATACTACAATTTTTGCTAAAGCGAAACTGAAACTAAAAGTAGAATCTTTTCTGTATTGGTTTAGGACAAGATTGCTTGATCAACCTCGAATAATACATAGATACAAAACGTGGTAGCATTCAATGCATAGAAACTTCTCAATTCTTTTAAGTTTTATTCAAATCTATTCAAGATATTTTTTTTATCACCCATTGTAATAATAGTCGTAAGATTGTAGATTCAACACTATTTTATGTTCACTCGAAAATAAATCTCAATAAAAAATTATGTCAAGGCATCAACTCGGCTTGGCCGAACTCGAGCAAGTGACTCAATCAGTTGAATTGGGACTTGATTCTCTCATGTGAAAGAAGTGTCCAACAAAATATAGCTTATGTGAAAATAAAAGGTAGGATGACCTTTAAATATTGGAAGGAGAATGCTAGTTATCGCGAGAGATAACATAGCGACAATCACAAATATTTTCTTAATGCCATGCAATACCCTCCCTTGTTTTCCGGCTGGCACAACTTTATATTGCTAAAGCTTTGTCGTGATTCCTTCAGGACATATTTTCTTGTGAGCAATAGCAATGCTCATATTGGAAATAGGATGATGTTTTAGGGTGTGAAATATCACACATGAGAAAACATAGAAGATTTAGCTTCTTCCGGTGGACACAAAGCTCTTTTCCCAGCTTATGTAGTAGCACTACTAGACTTTAAAAATGGGGGCAGAAAGTAAATTCAGATGTCAAATTAAGTAGCTGTTACATTTCTCCCAAACACAATGATCTTTGCACACATACATAAATAAATAAATATATTTAATTATATCCAAAAATACTGAATCAAATTGAATGACTTGAAAATGATCCCACAAGAAAGAACCACCACTTGAAGCCAACAGCTAGCATATGTATATCTCAACTGCTTTGGTGAAGGCAAGCTTGAATTGGAACACATCTTGCTGCTAGTACCATTTTTCTAAAGTCCTACATTGAAGGACACGAAAATACAAAACAAAAATCACATTAAAAACATACTATATATTTTGTTTAATAATTGTAACATGTACAAGTAAATTCCATTAAGCAATTCTAAGATGTTTATGCTTGCAATTAATTAAAAAAATCTAAAAAGGAGAACAAACTAAAGATGAAATTGGAGGGAGGGGATATAGATTTTGAGCATAAGAAAAGAGTTAAAATATGGGGGCCATAGAATACATATATTACTAGATTTGAGGATAATAACTTTAACAAATGCAAGATAAGTATAATAATCTTTGCCCTAGCATGGTAGTAAGATGGAGCTGCAAAGCAGGAACTAGTATTAAAATTCTCAAATTAACTTAAGCAACAGTTATAATATGATTACTGTATAAATTGTTGACCTGTTTATAGTAACCAACCTTGCATGATTTCAGTACTATATGCAATACTTATATGCTATAAAATAAAAACTTGCATTCATTAACCATTTGGTCTGCCACTTGGCAATTAGATCCTTGAAATAGGGCATGATGCATTGGGAGGAACTAAGTTGTGAGTGGAGCAATAATAAGTGGTAAGCAAAAAGGCTTACTAGTTACTACAACCCTAAGCATAAATAATATAGAGGCTATATTCTTGTATAAAGTGTGCCACAGCCATAGTAATAAAAATCAAATTCCTTCACTCATTTCTTTACCACTAGACAGTCTACAGTTCTTTGACTTATTTCTAGAAAAAATTTAACTTGGTTTTAAAGAATTATCTACAGTTCTATCCTGATTTTGTCAATCTTTCTAAAATGAAACACGTGGCAAACACAACAAAAATGAAAGCAAGGATATATACACACATAACACATTCATCTAGCTTTTCAATTTTTTTCACTTTACAACAACCACAGCAAACTTATGATACCAAATAGATCCAGGGTGTGGCAGAGTATCAGGTATTCCAGGAAATATAAACACAACTAGAAAAAATCGAAGAAGATTAATCATGAAATATATATTTGCCACTCAAAATAAATAAAATTGTTTAGATACAATACAAGGGTGAACCTTTGACTATGTCGGGAAGAAATGAAATTCTCATAAACCTATAGTCCATGAAAGAATATTACAAGTGTTCTGTAAAATAATACCTATAAGGGTGCCCTACACGTGTGTCATGAATAAAGGTTGCATCACTGATTAATTGAGGGCAAACATACGTGCTTATTTTCATAACTGATTAACATGTGCAAACAACCCTAATTAATTGTTTATTTTTTATTAATTATCAAATTTATTTTCTATTAAATGGAATGAGAGAAATTATAGAATAGTAGTTTTTATTGTTAGAAAAGAAAATACGGTAAGAAAAAGTGGACACTTAATAAGAAAGACGGTATATGAATAAAAATACATTGATATGAGGAGATGTAGGTTTGAACTCTAAATTCTTCACTTCTCAACATTTAGTGCGTGTCTCAACATTCATTTAGTGTGTGTGAGTTTCGCCAATAGATTCTTTGGGAAGAAAAAAAAAACAATTTCACTATATATTTAGAAAATCCCAAATTAATATCCCTCTTCAAAGCCTAATATCACATACAAAAAAATCATAATCAACTTTTACCAACTTTTCACTAAATTCCTCACTTATAAACTTTTATAAATATTTTAAGAAAACAAATATGCAAAATTAAAGATTTTAAACTAAATTACGAAAGAAAATAACAGCATAACCACACTTGCATAACTTTTGAAGTAAAGGAACTTGATTAACTACAAAATACCAAAAAGAAATTCATAAAAGAAACACAAAAGAAATAGAGAAGTAAGAAATATTGATTGTTTTCAAGGGAGAGAAACACCTCTAAATTTTAAAACTTATAAAAAAATTAGTATATATACAAATGATCTATGGAATCAATTTATTCTTAAAATATGTTTGATCTTAGGTTGATGATAAATGTTTGAAAAAACAATTTTTTAAGAAATTTTATAACTAAAAACTTATCAACAATGGCTTTAATTATTATTATTTTCAAAAAGAAATGGAGAAGGGATTTATTGTTAATAATGGTGACACTAATAATATTTTTACAATAATGTAGTATGAGATTTAAACATTAGGACTGATCCAGAGACTAAGCATCTCAAGTTAGGGTTTTAGACCTAAAAAAGCCTAAAAAATTTAATTTAATTATGGTCAAGATGAGAACCAAATATCCTCCTGATTCATATTTGAGCACCGAAACTTATTTTTTATATTAGTTTTAAAGGTCTCTAAATTTTTTAGACCTCTTAATTTTTTGGGTTGGCTGAGTTAAATACGTCCATTGAAATTACAAAATCAAATTCTTGCCACAAAGTTTTTTTTTAAGGGTATTGCTACAAAGTTGGAACCTCATGAATATTCAATTATATTAATTTTATAATACATTATTAAAGGTCTATAGAATATTTAATTATATCTTCAATAAAAAGTGATTAGTCAGTGATTTTTTTCGACAAAGTGATTAGTGAGTGATTAAATTCTACATTTTCACAATACAAAACTCTAAATTACACGGTTTAATGATATAAAAACTCGTGTAAAAAAAAATTGATATAAAAACTCAAGAACATGAATTTATTATTAAGTTTAGAATACAATTATCCAAGGCTCTAAAGCATTTCAAGTCTATGAAAATACGTAGATTTTATAAAAAAAAAATTATAAAAAAAAAACCTATAAGATCTACGTACCTTCGTATTCCAATATTCCCTTTGTATATAGGTTGATTACACAATTCAAAGATGGAGTTCAAAGTAACACTCACAAGTCACAATCCCAAGGTTCCCATTTTTATTTTAAATATTTATTTTTGTCATTTATAAAATACAATGCCATCATCATGGTTTAAAGACAATCTCATTTCTAGTTGCTAAGTCCTTCCCATGCAATAAAAAATTGAATTTGTTACCTTTCCCAATACTGGCTTCTCAAGAGAATCAAGTTACAAACCTAAATGCCCTCAATTAAACAAGTTTAAAATTTGCATTCTTAATTTATTAAATCCTGCTGTGCATAAATAATTAAATGGAAAACTATCTTTCTATTAAGTATTCATCTCATAATTGTAATACAAAAGAAAAAAGCAATTAATATATTATTATATTTCATTAGATTTGTTACAATTTTAAAATCAATTAATAAGAATCATAAAAAAAAAACTCTATATATGATGCCACTTTTTTATAAAATAGAATTTAATTTGTATACTCCGACATTGTAATTTTTTACACATACATTTACTCTTGGATACCACTTTTTTATGTTAGTTCATAAAATATCTTTATAAATATATATTTAGTATGTTTGATTGGATGTACGTGTAAAAAAAAATTACAATGTTAATGCATTAGAAAATAATCTTTATAGTAATAATCTCAAAATGTATTTACATGTAACTTACAGGTCATCATAAAACACATTGCACCTATGTAGCTCATAAATTCAATTCAAACTTTTATAAAAATTTATTGAAGTCATCATAACAAACAAAAAAAATGTTACTCATACTATGTAAAATAAATACAATAGTATCGCTTTCAATTATTAAATGGGCTAGCTGGCTAGTTTGAGAGACTGTTTCTCTCCATGCGTGAGTGTCAGTAGTGAAATGTATGTTTTATACTACGTGCATGGACCTTTCAAAACATAGTGAAAAAAAATATGAAAAATCCCTCAACAACTAACCAAACTCAACCATGTATGGTACTCCTAGCTAGCAATAGCCTAATAACTAGGCTCACACTATTTTTCCCTAGCTTACAGAACCTGACAATTAATAAGCAATTCAGGGTCATGTCATGTGGGTGCACAGAGCTTATAACAAGCGGGAAAATAAATAGTAACAAATTGGGATTGTAAAGTATATTTAGACATTCATTTTGGCCCAAATTAAAGGCATTTTAATTAACATTACCCTAGTGAGTGAGTAACACATGGTTATGTATTTATGTCACACAAAATAATAAAAGCTTACATATACTGACATGCTATTTAGGAGGGAACCAATAAGAGCACAAATAAGGAGACAAGCAGCCGATACATCCCTATTCACGGCAACCCATGCAGCAGGATGGATGAATGAATCAAATGGAATCAAATCAAAATCAAAATCAAACAAAAAGACATTACTAAATACATAATTTTATGACCAATCCCCAACTTGTCTTTATTTATCATTCATCACCTAGATACAACAAACCATTCACTCTTGGTTATGGTTTTCCACAAAACAAACAACACTATAGTACATCCAAAAATATTCAAATCAAGACACGCACAAACAATTATAATTGTAAAAATCCAAATATTTAATAATGTCACTTCATGGTTTACCAAAGGCAAGGCATGTATGCCATTGGGGGAAGAAATCAAACAAACAAAAAACAATGCAATGTGGTCAAACAATAACATTAACAGAAAAACAAAACATTTATCTAGTACTAGTTCTTCTTGTTTACAAGAGAATGTTTTTAGTCCAAATACTGAACCAAATCAAACAACTAAAGTTTGCACAACTTTCTCTTATAAACAAAAAATGTAGGCTAAAAATTAAGAAATGACAATTAATAATAAAGAGAAAAAGACAGAAAAGATTAATGTTTTTTATGACGTACCTGCTAGAAGAAAATGGAGGAAAAGTGAAAGTCTTCAGTTTTTGGGTTTCCCTTTCTGATCTGAATAGAGCTGCAAGCTGCTACCATCAAAAACAGATGAAAACTGATGGTGTTGAATCTGGTGATGGTGATGATGATTGTTCTCCATTGTAGGAGCAGCTGAAGGTGAAGCTGAAGCAGGAGAAGAAGAAGCAGAAGCACCTCCTCCTCCCATGAAAAAATTGTTGGATCCATCTAAAGGTGAAACTGTAAACCTTTGAAGATGCGACAAAAGAGACGGTGAATTGGACTGAAGGGTCCCCCTATTATAACCAGCAAGGCCCGGAGAGATTGTGAAATTCAGATTATAATCATTGTTGTTCCCGCTTGGTTGAGTAGAAGAAGAAGTAACCACATTTTGCATCATATGATCTGGTGGGAATGAAAATGAATGGTGCAAATGATGCTGATGCTGATGCTGATGTTGATCTGTTGAATGATTCTCACCACTAGTACTGAATGGCGAAACTGAATTTGACATTGTCATTGATTGATGATCATGAAGTGAATGTCCTAATAGATGATGATGATGTGCTCTTGATGAAGAAGATCCTTGAAACACTGGACTAAAGTAATGATCCATTGGTGCTGAAGAACTCCATTGTTGCTGCTGCTGCTGCTGTTGCTGTTGCTGTCTAGCTTTGTTGAAAAAACTAGGTTCTTCAGCTGACCCTCTTGGACTGTTTGTGGTAGGAACAGTATTGTTGATTCCACAAGTAAGTAGTTCAGTGAATGAAGCAGTTTGAGAAATGGAAGAGTTCACATTGTTGTGATGCTGATGAGTATTGTGAGATTCATGGTTAATCTCTTTGTCCTTCTCTTTAGCTGTTCTTTCCCTTGCTCTTTCTCTAGCTTTGACACGGCTCACACGAACATCAGATCTTGAAAGAGACAAACCAGAACCTTTACTTGTCTCAGAAGTACTACTACAACCAGATTTAGACAAAGAAAGATTCTGACTTTGATAATTGTTTTCACCGTTCTCAACAACCATTTCAGCATCATGAACTGAATCAACACCTTGCTCACTTGGTTGATTATTATTATTATTAGGTGTATCACCAGAGAATAATGAGTTGTTGAGTGAAGGTAGTTCTGAAATAGCATCAGAAGCTGATTTTATCAACCATTCAACAGCTTTACTTGGTTGGTCATAACCAAGTCTATCTTGAAGATCATAAAACTGAATAGCTGTTGTAACAGAAAGCCTAACCCTTCTATCTCTTAAACCCTTTGAAGTCATTACTTTACTATGCCTATCTTTTCCACCAGAAGCTCTTGAAACCCTTATAATTCTTGAAGAATGATGCCAACTATTGAACCTGTTAAGATTTGCACTTCCATCAGTACATCCTCCTCCACCTCTTCTAATTATCTCTCTTCCATGATTTTCTTCTTCATTTTCAACTCTTGGGAATTTATGTTGAGCTTGAATCTCATCCTCCTCCATACCACAATCATGCCTTTGCAAAAACAAACCAACTTGGTCTAACTTCACTTTATTATTTATCTCAATCTTAACTAAATCTCTCTCTGGTTGTACACTGCAGAGATAGAGAGAAAGAGAGAGAAAGTGTTTGTGTGTGGGGTTAGCTAGCTATATGTCCTTTGCATTGATGATGATGAAAATTCAGAGACTGTTTTGGCTGTGTAGTGATAAAAAGGCCTTTTTTACTCTCTGATATATCACGGTCCAAGTCAGGAGGCCCTTCTTTAGCTTTTTGCAGTTTTGCAGAACAAAACCCTTTCAAAAGCAAAACCTCTTCCTGCAAAACTCAAAACCAACCACACCATTAAGGCTTAAGCAAACCAACCTCAAATAATTACTTTGTGTCATCATTAAAAAAATACACAAAATTAAATTGCATTAAATTTTCAAAACAAAATTAAAATACACTATGTATTGTCTACATTCTTTCTTAACAGTACACATCATATAATATAAGATCTGACTATGTTTATTGTTTAAGCAGCATAGTAGCTCATAGTCATAGCATAGAGCCTCAAAAAACCTATATATTTTATAGAACCCTACATATATATGTACCATGGATCTGAACCATTCAGCTTTGTTTTTAAGCTAAAAAAGCAGCAAAATTTGCACAAGGGTATCCGATCTAAGCCAAACCCTTTTATGGCTTCTGCTAGTATAGTATTTATAGCTTAGCATACATTAGAAAGCAAACTATAATATACAGCTACAACAAGGTTTGAAAATTAACATTTTTTTTTAATGAAACACTATTGCTCAAATAAATAAAATGATTAAAAAAATGTTGAAGGGTAGGTCATTACTAAGAACAATGTTTGGTCGGAGTTTTGTGACAGGTGTTGAGATATTAACAAAAGACAGAAAAGAAACCCAGTTGCTGTTGATTACTCAACAACTGCAGTGTCCCTCAAACTCAAACAGCTCACAGATCTGTGCACTTGTGCTTCCATTGAAACAAAATACAAAATCCTGTTCCATTGTTATTATTATTATTTTCAGATCAAGTAATACCCCACTAAGCCAACAAAAGAACCCATCAATATAAAATTCACAAGAAGTTTCATGGGATAGGTAGAAAGTGAATTAAAGACAAAAATATGAGATAAGACCTTATTGTTTGATGCTGATTTTCATGAATTGCTGATATTGTCTTTCCTTGTTTGAGTGTGTAAAATGATACCTTCAAATGCAAAATAAGATCATAAAATTATTGTTTTTTTGTTTTTGTTGTTGTTTCTTTCTGTGAAACTTCAACACAATACCTCAAATCCACTTAACAATTTTTTTTGAGTTTGATTAAAACTTACAGATTTTTTTTTGTTTCTTGAACATGTAAACTATGCTTAGAGAGAGAGAGAGAGAGAGTGTGATGTACACAAGACAACACAAAAATGTTTGTTCTAGGGCTGGTAGTTTGGTGGTTGAGAAATAGAAAGAAAATGAAGAGAAAAAAGAAAACCAAGAATTGTGTGATTTGTGACAGGTAGAGAGAAAGAAGTAAAAGAGTTTGAAGATGAATGGAAATATTAAGAAGGAGAAGGATTGTAGTTGATGGTCCTCGCCATTGGAACAATGAACGAGCTTATCGGAAAAGACCAGACACGGTGCTGTTTGTAACCTCCTCTCCTTAATATTTGTCCCTCCTTTCTCTTTTATTTACTTCAATACCTTATCTATCTATAGTACAATCAATCAATTATTATATAACAAACTTTTAATATATATTATATTAAATCCTTCAAATATATATATATATATATATATATATATATATATATATATATATATATATATATATATATATATATTAAAAATAACCGAATTAATATATCAAGGAAAATAATTTGATTTGTATACATGGTGAAGTAAAGTTATTTTAAACTTACACTCGATATTATGTTGTCACACTGTTTAATATGGACACAACTTATACACAATCTATGTCAAAATTCAATGCGACTTTTAACTGCAAAAAATTGGTCTAGTGGTATGATAAGTCTTATATTCGAAAGTCACGGGTTTGAGTTTCGCCAATACCTTTGAAGAGAAATCAATGTAAATACATATGAAAACGCCTTTGAGTTTGAAGTTTTTTCTACCTCGTACTAAAGCATCATTCCCTCACCCTAAACACATGACTTGCCATCCAATAGTATGAATATATATAGTTTAATTTAAATTAGAAAAAATGTGGACACAATTAAAAAGTAATGAGTGTTAAACAAACACCTCTAACATCATCAGAAATAACAAGAATAAATTACGAAAACTATGATCGCGGATAACTCCATAAAAACTACGATTGAGGATAACTCCTTAAAAATTATAATCGAGGATAAATCTGTAACATCATCGGAAATAATAAGAATAAATTAAGAAAACTATAATCGAGAATAAATCCTTAATAACTATAATCGAGGATAACCCCGTGACATCATCATAGATAACAAGAATAAATTAGGAAAACTATGATCAAGGATAACTCCATAAAAACTACAATCGAGGATTTTTTTTCACTATGATCGAGGATAACTCCATAACATCATCGAAAATAACAAGAATAAATCAGGAAAGCTATGATTGAGGATAACTCCATAAAAACTACGATCGAGGATTTTTCTCTCACTGTAATCGAGGATAACTCCATAACATCATCGGAAATAACAAAAATAAATTAAGAAAACTATGATCGAAGATAACTCTTTAAAAAGTAGAGGAGTAACTCATGTCATGAAGAAGAAGATCAACAAAATAATTGTCTTCTCTGAAAACATGGTGGATAGTGTTGAAATTTAGGGCCTAACTCAACCCCACAAAATCGACTTGTAAGGTGAGGATTGTCTCCTCTTTATATACTCTTCTCAAGAGTCTTATCATCCGATGTGGGACTTGGGTTTTTCCCAATACACCCTCCTCACGCCCAACACTCTTTGGGCTTGGTGCGTGAATAGGTTTAGGCGGCCCTTGAATTCGACAAGCTCTGTTGGGTCATTGGGGGAGCTCGGGGGGACCGCCCACATCGAGGCTAGAACAATTGTACAAGCAAGAGAGAACACCACACTCTTACCCCAAAACTTTAAGGCAATGGGTTTATGGGTCCTCTTACTTATAAGGTTTTCAACCTTTACTCTTTTATCCGATGTGAGACATATAACTCACACTTGCACACAACAACACTCCCCCTCAAGTGTGAGTCCATCCGTTGTTGGTTTCTCCGCAAAAGGACCGACACTGCTTGTACCGCCGTTGCTGCTTTCTGCGCAAACGGACCAGCTGCCTCGATCGCACCTTCGTTGAACTGGGCTCTGATGCCACTGTTGGGTCACTGGAGGAGCTCGGGGGACCGCCCACATCGAGGCTAGAACAACCATACAAGCAAGAGAGAACACCACACTCTTACTCAAAACTTTATGGCAATGGGTTTATGGGTCCTATTACTTATAAGGTATTCAATATTTACTCTTTTATCCGATGTGAGACATATAACTCACACTTGCACACAAAAACAGATAGAAAATTTTCTAGTTGAAGAACTTTAGGAGAGTGGTGACCTCTTGAAGAATTCTTAGGTTAGAGGAAAGTACTAATATTGGAGGAATAATTAGAAGAAACCATATCTACCACGACTGTAGAGTCCATTTCCAACATAATCCAAAGTAGGAATTTTTTTTTTTTTTTTTTACAATGATAACAACTCCTTGGGTATTTTATTATATGTAACTTTGTTATTTTCATGCATATTAATAAATTAATAAACGTAGTTAATATTTATGTTAGAAAGATTAATTATGAATGATTTTACAAATATTAATGATATACTTTTTTTTAAAGAATAGAAGAAAAATAGAGTAATATATATGATAGGGAAAACAAACATTAATGTTTTATTTCTATTGTAGAATGAATTTTCCTCCATCCCTTTTTATAAGCTCATTTTACTTTCTTTTTTCCCCACATATATTGAGAAAATTGGATAGTAAATTTAATGTATCCTTTTTATATGTGAATTTCCCTAAAACGCCCCTTATATTTTAATGTGTATAACTTTAACATTTCAGCTTTTAAGATATGACTTGTATTAATAAAGGGTATGTTTGTCCAACTTTTTTAATAAGAGATATGTTTTGAAAAGAATAAATAATTACACCTTATAATTTATTTATATATGCTTATATTTAAGATTTTTTTTTTTTGAAAGATGACTTATCATTGAGGACGAATAGAGTATATAATAAAATATAATAAAACATAGACGGAGTAATATTGAACTTTTCAATAATTCTGCCCAAACTACATTAATAGATCTCAAACGAGAATCAAAACCTTTCACCAACTGGCCATTAGAATCACGACTTCTAACAAAAAATTAGGCAAGGTTTGGTTTTAATTTATATCATTGTTTATTTTGAAATTGATTCATGTAATTTGTGGACTATTTGATTTTAGTCCGTCAAATACAAATGACACTGATATTTCTAGACTCCCAATCCAACGTTACAAAGCATGCAACTTTAGGCAAGAGTTGAAGAAATACAATTGATACATCAATCAACATAAACAAAATTAAATCGACTCGCCTTAAAGAAACAATCCAGCTCCAAAACTTATATAGTAAAAAAATTAGAGAAAAATAATACAAAGTTGTCTCTAATTTTGTTTATAAATATTTGAAACGAAAAAAATTGAAGACTAACTTCTTTTTTCTTATCTTCTTTCTAATTTTTTACAAAACTTTTTCTACTACTACTACGTGAAACGAGATATGTGAATTTGTTATCCATTCTGCTTCAATTCAATTTAATCATTTATTGATTGTAAATAACTCCTATTGTGACAGCACTCTACCCACTACCCACATATGTACATTTATATTCGACACATTTGAGGTGTTAAGAGTTAAGTTATCATAAATTTTTCATGATACATGTTACGGTCCCCTCTTATAAATTTGTTCTATTGTTCAAATATGGGGTTTGTATTTCCGGCTTTCCGCGTATAAGATTTTCTTAAAAAATGACTCAGCCATTCATTAGCCATATTTCACCATTTGAGTAAATATTTTGAATTGATGGTGAGATTGACGAAATGGTATCGACTACGTAATTTTGTTAAAATTATGCAGGTTTTGTTAAAATTACAGTAGTATATCATGATTCCGATAAACTCATCGTCAATTTAAATATGAATGTCTTGTTTATATATGCACATTATAAATATCATTTAATTTTTTTTTTGATAAGTATTATATAATTAAATGCTATTAGGTAATTATCCTATGGATCAATGTCCTTCAGAAAATTGGTTATGGTGTGTAATAAAATTATGAAATAGTTGGCTCTAGTGGGTTTATAATAAAGCTCAATTTCTTAACCCCGCATCACAATAGTTTTGTTGGCACTACTTGCACTTGAAGAAGTTGCATGACAATTTCCATACTTTCGGATAAGGGTACTTTAGTTTGATTTTTTATATGTTTACGGAGAACGTTAACCAATGTCTATAACACATCGGTTAAACAAGCAAAACAAATAAGTTTACATTAAAAAAATAATGTAATAGTTATTTGATCACAAACATGCTTATCTTATATTTACAAAATAAAATTTTTATTTATAGATTCTTTAACCAACACCGGTTATTAAGACCTTATATTTTATGGGTCTTGTTAACCGATGCCCCCGAGCACTGGTTAAGGAATCTATAAATAAAATTTTTGTCTTAAAAATATAAACTGTCACTTTTTATCAAGTAATAATTACATTACTTTTTAATAAAAACTTACTTTATTTGATGTTTAACCAATGCCTCAGGGACACTAGTTAACATTCTCCATATTTTATTTAGATGCAAGTATCATCAATTCTTCTAGCATGGTCGATACTTGACGCATGAATTTGTAAAAGGACTGGCTGCATTAATTAAACACTTAGTTCCTTTCTATTAATTAAAGATAATGGGACCTCACTAAATGACATACGTCCAAAACTTAACACCAATTAAAATTAGAAAAATGTTAATAAGTATCCTTCGGGCACTTGATAAGAAGTTTAAAGTAAAAGATTTTTTTGAGATTTGTCCATTCAACACCTTGAAACAACAAAAAACAACTTTTTTTACATGAAAGTTATCAAAATTTTCCATTTTTGATTCCTTAACAAGTGCTCTTAAAATTAATAGTACATAGATAGATTTTATGTATGTACTGATTCTCCTTCCTTAAGCAAGCCAAAGCTTAGAACAATTATATTTGACAAATTAACTGGAGGTAACACGGATGATAGGGAATTATATTTATTAAACATATGTTAGAAGACGATGGCAGGAACAAAACATAACATATCATATTCAAGATTTGAGGTTCAAATCCCGACCATCACAAAAAAAAAGACGTTTTTTTAACTTTCGATAGATTTGGTTCAAGCATGAGGAATAATACCATTGGTTCAATAACTTTATACTATGAAAACCCTAATTTGAATTTCAATAAATAACTAAAATTTGGCTATTGGAATGGTCTGCCCATAATCCACGAAAAATTACTTCAATATAAGTTTTTAAAGTTTCTTTCTGTGTATATTTTTTAGAAACTTTTTTTTTGAGAGATTTTTTTTTAGAAACTTTTTGTTCCTATAATTAATCTATCATTTGTAAAGTTTAAATTTACATTAGCTATTAATTTTTATCAAAAATATCCATAGCTATTTAAAATATTACATATTATCAACATGCATATGTGTATATATAGATTTAATCGAAAAATATTCCAATAATTTCAATGAAGATGAAAATGATAGTAAATTTTGTCAAAAAAGTAAAATATGAAAAGGATAGTACTGTAATCATCAAAGGTAGAACGTAAAAAAAGCTTATTATTCGATCCCCACCACCAAAATGTGGAGTTCAGAACTAACCAGGCTACTAGAATTAAACACTTTTTTAAGAAAGAAGAAAAGTTGTTTGGTTTGGAGTTTTATAATCTTCATGATACTTTAGTTTAAAATTAATAAAGCCCATATTTGAGCATTTATGCATTAATTAATGGGGAAAGGGTGTAGTTGTCCGTACAATCAATGATGTGTCTCTTTGCTTCATATCTTCTCTTTCTTTGAGTGTCATGTGGAAAGGTGTATGTAGTTGCAGGAACACCACTTGATGGGCCATATGGATGCAGCAAAAATCCACTAGCTATGATAGATAACTTTGCTGGCACCAGAAAAACAATTGGAGATAGACCAACCATTTGTAGTACAATTGTACAAGAACAAAATAACTAATTGTAGTACAAATGGGGTTACTTGGGTGATTATTATACTCTTATTAGACATGACATAATTTTGAAAAAGATAAATTAGTTGATTGAAATTGAAACAGAAGAGAATGGAATTTGAGATTTTGAAAAAGCAAACTCTAAAATATTAAGTCGGCACTATCCAACCAACCTAAGTCAGTTTAGTATTAGACTCAACATTACCTTGGATTTTGACACAAATTTTCTCTCTTGTTAATCTTTATAATTAGGGAAATGCTAAAGAGTGTCCTTGGGGCATTGGATAAGAAGATAAAAATAGAAATATTGTATTGGAAAATGGTGAAAAGTGATAAATTTAAATTTTTAAAAGTCAAAATATTGTTGAATTCAATGCAAACATTTTATTTTTGGTTTCCTGAACCATTGCCCTGATAGCACTGGTTAGCAAGACCCTTATAATTAGGGTTATGCTAACCAGTGTCCTAAGGACACTCGTTAAGGAAATCAAAAATGGTAAGTTTTCATTGAATTCAGTAAATTTTTAACTTTTAAAAAGTCAAATTTATCACTTTTCATCATTTTTCAATACAATATTTCTAAATTTATCCTCTTAACCAATGCTCTAAGGGCACTCGTTAGCATTTCTCTTAAAATTATAGTCCTCAAATTCTATTTTGTCAATTTTTTTTTAGATACACAATGACAAATCCATTATAAATAAACTCTCATACACACAAGTAAAGGTGCCGGGGTTCGAACCCCGATCATAACGTCTGACCTAACAATTTCAACATTTTATCAGTTGAACTAAGATTTGTTGACTTTATAGACGCTTTTAATCTCCAAATTACGCTGCATACTGATTGCATGCATCACTCACAAAATCATCATACATGGTTTTTAAAGCATTTGATTCATGCAATGTTTGAGATTCACCGATTAAAAACATTTCTTTATCAACATACCTCTGGTTAAAAACATAAAGTAACTAACCCCCCCTCTCTCTCTCTCTCTTAATTATTAACAAATTTAATATAAATATCAATTTTTTTTTAATTCCCGTGATTTTGCCAAAATGATCTTTATTTTTTTGTGGTGTCCAGTGTTCAAACCCCGAACCTTGCATATATTATGCATTGTCCTTACCAATTGAGCTAAGCTCAAGGAGACGCCAAAATGATCTTATAAATAGAGGGCAAAGATGGTGTATAATATTGACCCTATATCAGTCATTTAATAAACCTAAAAATAGTTTTTGTTTGTTTGTTTATCATGTGATCAGAAAGAGTAGTTGTTAGATTCATTTACTCATTGTTTCTAGTTTGAATTCATGATCTTCAACTATTTATCCCATTACTTAAACCAATCGAGCTAACAACCCATTAATCTCTCTCGCTAATTATCTAACTATATATATATATATATATATATATATATATATATATATATATATATCTTAAAAACATCTTAATACATGTACATTAGATAAAATGACACTTAGCATGAGCAGGGGCGGTTTCACCGCCTGGCGATCCCGGGCGGTCGCCCAGGCTCGATTGATGATTTTTGGACATTAGACCCAACTCAAAAGCCCATTAACACACTTACAAATTTTTCTTTTGGCAAAATCTGAAAATTCTCACACGCAAATAGGATTTACCTCCTAATTTTATTTAACACACTATTAACGAATTCATCTCTCTTATTTTAACGGGTTAATTATTCAAATTGACCCTGTAATATACATTATGTCTGAAAAATGACCCTGTAAAATACAAAACATATATTTTAGCATTGTAAATTGAATATCTTCTTATTTTTGACCACCCTATAATATACGCGTAGTCTAAAAATGTGACATACGGATTGAATTTTTTCACTATTTTTTTCATAAATGTTTAGCACGTTAAAATATAGCTTTACACAAACAGTTAAATTTCTTCAACCAGGGATAAATTAATTATGAATTTTTATTCCCTCATAATTATGAATTTCTAAACAATTTATAATTAATTTGTATCTCGT
The DNA here is from genome assembly GCA_958299785.1 of Medicago lupulina. NCBI lineage: Eukaryota > Viridiplantae > Streptophyta > Magnoliopsida > Fabales > Fabaceae > Medicago > Medicago lupulina. The sequence goes on along the minus strand of OY283142.1, from coordinate 10,835,391 downwards.
TTAAAAATTACAAAATTTCATTGTGAAAGTTCTTATCATGTTCTAGTCATGCATACAAAATTAGGGAACTAAATTTGACTTGTGAGTATACGCTTACGCGGAACAAAATTTCAATTTTGCACGTTTTGGTTGAAAAATCAAAATAAATTTAAACGACTTCGAAATGCTATGAAACTTTACAGACCCTTTTTATGTATTTTTATAGATGTCTCTGCAAATAATGAGCTCAAAATTCGATTTATAGGTCGAGATTTCCGTTGTTTTGTTTTTTTAGTTTTTGACACTTTAAAAATTCATAATTAATTTGTCGTTTGTCGAAAATTTATAATTTTTTTTGTGTAAAGCCATATTTTAACGTTCTTAACTCGCCTCTAAGAAATCATGAAAAAATTCAGTCTCTTGGTTGCTTTTTTGGACTTCGCGTATATTACAGGGTTATAAATGATAAAAATCTCGAATTACATGGTCAGAATACATGTTATTTAATTACAACGTCAATTTTCAAACTTCACGTATATTACATGGTCAATTTCAATTAATAACCCTATTTTAAATTGTACTTTTGTTGACAAAATGAAAAACCTATTTTATTTTGATTTATGACTGTTTACATATTATGTCACATGTAAATTTGCGATTTTTTTTTTGCCCGGGCTCCACCAATAAACATGAGAAAGGAGTAGCTGATAATATTAATATTACTAATATCGTGAACCCACTTGGGTTGGCCTGGTGGTATTGGCTTGGATCTGGGAGTGTGCTCCTCCTCGAGGTCTCAAGTTCGATTCCCTCTGATGCCAATTTAGATGGGTTAATTTAACTTCTTCAAATAAAATAATTACTAATATCGTTTTTTTAGGGGAATACTACTAGTATCATGTTAAGGGTATACTACTATGCTCATTTGACAGAGTATAAGTGATGTTTTAGTTTTGTTGAAGCTACACAGAATATAAATTTTGCTTAAATATTGAATAACTTACTGTGATTCAATCCCCATCAACTTAAATGTAAACATGCACGAAAAGTTGCAAACGGATAGGGTTGAAAATAAGTTGAGTAGAATCGAACTCGTTTTACCTCAATTTGATGAGGATTAGTTTAATTTAAAATTCAGTATATTGACGACATTTCAATTCAATTGGTTAGATTTAATTCGTTTGTTGAAATTATATAATTAAAAGGTATTTTTTTTTCTTTTCAAAAAAGTCAAAATATTCTGACCTTTAAATGTATATAATATTTTTTTTTAATAATATACTATAAACAATACTCACCGATAAAAGTTGAATACCTTTACCATGTCATTCACTATAAATAAATTAAAAAGACAAATTACATAATTCGTCCCTTGATTTAATTTAAAGTAACACTTTCTTTATGTTTCGATTTAGTCCTTTATAATATAAAATGTCAACAATTTTATCTTTTTTTATCAAAAAAATAATCAAAAATTTCAAAAGAAATCATCAAAAACCCATAAACAAACTCAAATATTCATCATACAAATCAAAAAACTCAGATTTCATTGAAAAATCTCATTAATAATGATAAGATATTGTCATTTTAAAATATAAAGTATTAAATCAGGACAAAAAAAAGATAAAGGACGAAAATGTTACTAAAAATTAAGTTAATAGACGAATTATGTAATTTTACTATTAGAAAACAAATAAGTAGATAGAGTTACCTACGTTTTATTGACATATAAATAAAATTTGCTATTTATAATAATCAAGGCAACTCATAAATTAAACAAGCCAAATAATAATTATCTAATTTATTTGGTTTATCTAAATACAACAAATTAATTGTCTCGTTGAATTTCAAATTATATTCGAGTTAACTCAATTTTAAAAGAAAAAAGATCTTGCTTAAAAAATGTTATATGAACACAAGTGCCATAAAAACAACAAAAATAATAGTTTTGCATTAAAAACTATAATTTTTAAATTTTTAAAAAGTTGAATTTACTAATTTTAGTACTTTTCAATCTACAATATTTCTCTTTTTGTAATCCACTTAGGTTAGCTTAGTAGTATTGATTTGAAACTCAAAAATATGCTTCTCTTTAAAGTTTTATGTTCGATTTTCTCTAATGTCAATTTGAATGAGCCAATTTAATTTATTTTTTTAAAAAAATATCTTTTTGTTTTTTTAATCAAATGTTTAAAAAACACTCCTTAATTTAACTTTTTGTTTTTGTATTAAAAAAAAAAAACCGTAATCCTAGTAGCAGAGTTTTTTTTTTTTTTTGAAAAACCTAGTAGTAGAATTTGTTTTGTGCAGTTCAACGTGATGATAGTCAAGAGGTACAATTACAAGGGTGAAGTTTTGGGATGAAGGGCTTGGTGGCACGCTCGAGAAATGGTACAGTAGAATGGGAGCATAGGCACGTGTCAATGTTATAGATCTAAATATTTACTTTGCGTTGGGTGCTGAGTTCTTAAGTCAGTTGCACGTGTCATGGTCTTCTTGCACCTCTCTCTCAGATCACTCACAAATCCATTTCCCTTTTGTTTAATTGCATCTTTTATTTTTGGAAATATTCATGTATTTTTCTCATGTAAATGCATGTTAAAATGGAGAGCTCACAAAATGGGTCGGACATGTAGATTGGTTTATTAGTTGTTGTAATGAGGTTTTAGAAGACTGATCCAATCGGTTCATATAAAAGTCTAATGTGAACCGACTAATCCATTATGTTTCATAATGATTAACTATCAGCATTTTCTTGTAATTTTTGAATGAAAATAAAAATGAGTAAGTTATCTAACTGAATAACCTTAAGCTAAATCGTATTTTCAAGTCCAAATAACCTACAAAACAATGTTATCTAATAAAGAAATACACTCCAACACTTGCTCCTACAATCAAATATCCTTCTCCTCCATCTCCACCCAATTCCCTCAATACCCAACCTAACCTAGCCTCCTCATCTCAACCATCATTATATTCTACCAACATGAAGATTAAAAAGGCAAGGAACAAAACTTGATTTAATTTATATTTAATGTCAATGTAAAAGGAAAATACATTTATATCCAATCACAAGTCACCAAATGAATAGTTGTAAGAAACTAATATTTCAAAGGAGCGTGAAAATGATAAAAGTGAAAAAAAAGGAAAAAAGAAATGAGTCGAGTTGACCCATTAACTCACAAAGCCAATAATGTTTGAAGCGAGTTTAATAATATGCAATCCAATTATAACAAATAAAATGGACTAATTTGATTAATTCATGAGTTAAATAAGTTTTTAATTCTTATAAAATTTTCAATTTCACTTTCAGTCCCTCTAATTTTTTCTTCGACTTTTAGTCTTTTAAATATTTTTCGTCATCACTTTGCTAATTACTTTTAAGTCAACTCATGTTTATCATTTGATTTTTTTTAGTCATGTTTAGTACATTATAAAATTTGCTCTTGCAAAAGGTTAGAATTTTTTGACTACAGATGAATTAAATATAATTTTTTTAATGTTTTTGATGCTTAAAAATTCATGTTTTATTTAAAACTTAGGAGAGATTCTTATAGTATTATAAACATTCTTAAAAAAAACATATCCAAACTTTGAAGGATACTCGTGACCTAACTTAAAAGCAGGACCAATAATAGTGACTAAAAAAATCCATTGACAAAAGATTGAAGAAAAAATTTAGAGAGGCTAAAAATAAAATTTAATTTTTTTACATAAAGTAAAAACTTATTTAACACTTAATTTATTTAAGTAGTTGAATTTCTTTGACCATAGCGGGTGGTCATACCATCAGCCCATTTGCAACTCTTGAAATTTAAAGAGTTTATGCGTTGTATAACTAACACTTTTAGGGTACACATGTGATATTTTCAAATTTTATAAATTAAAAATAAATGAAAAAATAAAATAAATAAGTAATAAAATAATTTTATATAGTTCTTTTATATAATAAGGGCCCGTTTGGATTAGCTTATTTTTGAGCTTATATAAAATAGCTTATGCAAATAAATAAGTTTTTATGTATTATTTATAAGTTTTTAAGGTAGTTTATGAAAAAACCGTTTATGAGGATACAATTTTTATTAGTGAGAGTTTATAAATTAAAATAGAAGCTTATTTATTTACATAAGCTATTTTTCATAAGCTCAAAATAAGCTCAAACCAAACGGGGCCTAATTGCGACTAGGTATGATAGTTGATCCTATCATATCTTTCTTATTGTGACTCGTCTCATTATATGACGTTGAATCAAGCTATTTTATTTAATTAAATTAATTTTGAGATTTAGCTCCATCATTTAGTTAAATATAACTTTTAATTGCTAAAAATGATATAACTTTTTAAACATATAATTTTGGAAATCTCTCACAGTTTTCCCAGTGATACTTGATAAACTATATAATATGAATGATAGTGGTGCCATAAAACTTTATGAAATTATTGGAGATTCCATCCAACCCACGTTGAATCCATCATGTTAGATGGAAAGCCAGCATATATGAGACCCTGGCAGAAGACATAAATTTATTCTTTGGTTTTTAATAGATTTGTAAGCAAATACCAGTATTGAATTAATTTAAGTGTTAAAAATTTTAGTCCTTAAGCTGATATATTAAAAATTTGATTGGCAGGAACATATCACATCTTATATGTTTCACCGATTTTTCGATTGAGATTAGTTAATGTTAAACAACGATGAAAACTTTACTCTTATAAAATGATAATAAAAAAATAAAAAAGTTTTGTAAACTCTATACAGGTACTTTTACTTAATAACTTTATATTTCCCTAAAAAAAAATTATAAAGTGATTTGCCTATAAAGTGTTTTTGTAGCATTAACGACTGGGCATATGAACAAATGTGTTGGTCTGAAAAGGCTGAAATTATTATCTCCACCTGTTTGACTTATATATATATATATATATATATATATATATATATATATATATATATATATATATATATATATATATATATATATATATATATATATATTAAGCCCTAAGCTTCATAAAATAGGTGCTATACCACTTTAGGTTAAAAAAATAATCAGAGACATGTACATATTAATAATGCAGATTCCACATGACTCAAATCTTTGATGAATTCAGTTATAAAGTATAATATAGCCTTTGCTCAAGTTATTCCAACAGGATCAACAAATATGATATGCATTCCTTCTAATAATGGTTCAGATTTTGGCACAATTATGCTCCCTTTTATGGCATTCACAGATCATGACCTATACTAAAGCTGTTTAGCCCTTGTTTACTTTTGTCTCTAAGCCTTTGTTTATTTAGCTACGTAAAATAAAATCACATGAGTTTCGTTTGTTTAATTAGAAAGCCTCACCTTGCCATGTTTGCAACTTTGCATAAAAACCTTAATATATTGAACATAGGATTATAGAGGAACCTTATAAGGTGTATAGGGCAATGCCCCAACCCGCATGATATTAAATATATGATATAGTGCGTGTCGAGTTAAGACTATATTACTATTTATAATTCTATAAAAAAATATTATTATTTATTGAGCCATATAAAAAGTATTATTATTTATCGTAAGAAATAACAACTTTGAATTTAGCAATTGTACTATAACGGATGGTTTAGAATGCCTTATAAAAGAGATGCGATATCTTTTTAAGATCACTTTTTATTTAAGACATTATAGCCAATTATAGTGTAGTGTGTGTTGTTTTAAAAAAGTGTAATACGTGGTTTTAAGAATTATTAACACCCGTAATTTTTTTAGCATATCAACACATGCTTATCAACACATACTTTCTAATTGTTTAAAATTTAAACGAGTTCTACTAAAAATTATGTGGGGTTTGCATATAATTTAGTATGAACTTTTTGATTTTCAACAAATTTTGAAAGTGTGTGTTGATAGCGGTGTATTAAAGACTAGAGACTATGTTTATAATACTCATGACTTTAGGAGAAAAAGAGTTTAACTAAAATGAGAGAATGTATTTTTTTATTAGGGAACCAACAACCTTTGATAATTGAGGTATATAGAGTATGATGCTCAAAGACTATTAGTTAGTTCTGGATCCCGAAGTATATGACCTGTGGAAAAAGCTTTGTCACCCATTACCATCCTATCAATTTTAAAAGATTAGTATTTGCAGTTTTACGTAAAGAAAGTTCAATTTACAAAAGAAAAATCGACCAGAATATTGTATTATACAACAAATTAAATTTAAACATGAGTTAGTACGCATGCACAATATGTTAATATTGAAATTATTCCCTACAATGTTTGTTTTATTCCTTATTTTAATGAACTAAATCCAATATTTTACATTTTTTTTGAGGGAAAATCAAATATTTTACATATTTCATGGACAACTTTTAATATTAATAAATTTAACAAGAACTAAAATAATGCAGCAAAGACACACAAAAAAATGTCGTGTATATATATATATATATATATATATATATATATATATATATTTTGGTACAAAAATGTCGTATATTTACAATGACTGAAAAATAAAATCAAACAAATACTTTTATAGAGGCCAAAATCAATATTCGTGAAATGGTCCCACAAATATATCAGTTTCTACGTTTAATATCTCTGTAATATTTGTTTGTTATTATGATGATGATTGTACATAACTCTTATTGTGAGAGTACTCTACCTGCTTCCCATATATATGTTCATATATTCGATCCATTTGTAGTGCTAGCAGTTAAGTTATCATAAATTTTTCACGTTATATATAATGGTCCCCTCTTATAAATTTGGGCCATTATTCAAAGAAGGTTTGTATTTACGGCTTTCAGCTTCTAAGTTTTCGTTAAAAAATTAATGACACTGTCTACCCAAAAAGAAGGTTTTTTTGTTTTGTTTTTGTTTTTCTAGGCCGTTGAGTTTTAATGTTTGAAGATGGATGAATGTTGATGAAGGTGAGATTGAAGATGATAAAAAAGAGGAAGAAAGAAGATGAAGAAAGGAAAATAAAATTAGTAGTTTAAATTACTATTGGAGAATAATTCCTTGCCTCTGTCATTTCATTCCATGGTATTATATATCTGTACAACCTAAGACTTGGCATAGAATCATGCTAGTTATGAATAATATCAAGCTAATAATTACAATGAAGGCTAATTATTACAATGAATGTGGACATATATACATATAGTCTAATACACCCCCTCAGTCGAAGCAGGAGGAGGATGGATGCTGAGGCTGGAACGAAAATCGTCGAACAACGGTTTTGGAAGGCCTTTAGTAAAGATGTCTGCATATTGGTATCGTGTAGGCACGTGCAGAACATGAACTTGACCCAGTGCAACTTTTTCTCGAACAAAGTGAATATCCATCTCGATATGTTTGGTACGTTGATGATTTACAGGGTTTCCCGAGAGGTATATGGCACTTACGTTGTCACAATAGACAACAGTTGCCTTTGAAATGGGGCAGTGAAGTTCGAGTAGTAGGTTTCGAAGCCAGCAGGACTCAGCGACGACATTGGCAACCCCGCGATACTCGGCCTCTGCGCTAGAGCGGGATAATGTTGCCTGACGTTTGGCGGACCAGGAGATGAGATTGTCACCCAAGTATACACAGTAGCCCGAAGTGGAACGGCGGGTATCAGGGCAGCCACCCCAATCGGCGTCACTATATGCAGTCAGGTTGGTGATAGTCGAAGGGGAGAGATGTAGGCCGAATTCTTTTGTCCCTTGAATGTATCGTATAATGCGTTTTAGGGCTGCAAAATGCGATGTTCGTGGATCATGCATATAGAGACAAATTTGTTGAACTGCGTAGGAGATATCTGGCCTTGTAAATGTAAGATATTGGAGGGCACCGACAAGTGAGCGATAGAGTGTTGGATCATCAAATTGTTCACCAGAAGTTGCACTTAACTTGGATTTGGTGTCCACTGGGGTGAGTGCCGGTTTACAATTGACCATTTTTGCACGAGAGATTATGTCGTCGGCATACTTGGATTGATGCAAGAATAACCCACCAGAATGACGTGTAGCCGACACGCCTAGGAAGTAATTCAAAGGGCCCAGGTCCGTCATGGAGAATTCAGACCGAAGAGCAGCAATAATGGTGTCACGAAGGTTGTGTGATGATGTAGTGAGAATAATATCATCAACATAGAGAAGAATATATGCTTTGTCGTCACCATGAGTAGATATAAACAGTGAGTGGTCGGTCTTGCTATTAATAAAGCCGATGGTGGAGAGAAAAGATGCAAACCGTTGGTACCATGCTCTTGGGGCTTGTTTAAGGCCATAGAGAGATTTCTTTAGAAGGCATACATGATCCGGATTATTTCGATCACGAAATCCAGGAGGCTGATGCATGTAGACGGTTTCAGAAAGGTGTCCATGGAGAAAAGCATTCTTTACATCAAGTTGATGAATGGTCCAATTCTTTGACACGGCAATGCTTAGTACCACACGAATAGTAGCTGGTTTCACCACTGGACTGAAAGTCTCGTCACAGTCGATGCCCACCTGTTGAGACCTGCCATTAACAACAAGACGAGCCTTATACCGCTCCAAATCACCGTTAGATTTATATTTGTGTTTAAATAGCCAAATACACCGAGTAATATTAACATCAGGAGGACGGGGAACCAAGACCCACGTCTTATTTTTAATAAGAGCATCAAATTCATCGGTCATGGCCTGTTTCTAATTCTTATCATGGAGTGCAGATATTGGGCATTTGGGAATTGGTGAAATTGAGGTGGTGATAAAGAGGTCAAAAATGGCTTTAGGTTTGTAAATGCCATGTTGTGCTCGTGTTCTCATTGGGGAAGAGGGGATAGGTGATGCGGCTACAGTGGGTTCGGGGGTGGTTACCTGTGGAGCTATAGGAGAATTAATGGGTGATGTAATTGGGGAAGTGGGAGGTGGTGGTGTTTGGTCGTTAGATGCAAGCGGGGAGTTGATGATGTGCGACATATACGGGGATGGGTCACTGTCTAAGAAAGAGTAAGAAGAGGCTGGTGTAGGTGGGTTATGTGATAAGGGAAAAATTGACTCATTGAAGGTTACATGACGAGCCGTGATGATTTTACGTGAGGATATGTCGAGACAGAGGAAACCCCGATGATGTGACGGATAGCCGAGGAACACACAGGGAGTGGAGCGTGCATCGAGTTTATGAGTTGTTGATGACGGGAGGTGAGGATAACACAGACAACCAAAGGTTTTTAATGAACTGTAATCCGGGTGTCGGAGGTAGAGGGAAGAGGTGGGGGACACAAATTTGTTTGATTTACTGGGAAGGATATTGTGTAGGTAGGTTGCCATAGAGAGGGCGTAGTGCCATTTTGAAGGAGGGATGTTGGCATGAAGTAAGAGGGTTCTTATCGTGTTGTTGAGTGTTCTAATTTTTCGTTCGGCTTTCCCATTTTGTGGGGAGGTGTAAGGACAGGAAAATCTAAAAGTCATGCCATGTTTTTTAAAAAATTCATGAAATAGTGAATTATCGTATTCACGACCGTTGTCGCATTGAAGATTTTTAATGGGGCAATTGAATTGAGTTGTAATGAACGTGTGAAATTTAGTGAAGATATTAAAAACTTCCGATTTGTGTTTGATGGGAAAAGTCCAAAGAAAGTTAGTAAAATCGTCAAGAAATAACACATAAAAACGATGACCCATATCGCTAACAACAGGTGAGGTCCATAAATCACTATGAATAATATCAAAAGGATAACATGTAGAAGAAGTAGAGGAAGAAAATGGTAGTTTTGTATGTTTACCCAACTGACATGAATGACAAAAATGTTTAGAAACCGAACGACATGAGATAAAGTTATTATTACAAAGAACACTAAAAATAGCTGGACCCGGGTGTCCCAAGCGGTTGTGCCAGGTAGAGGCGGACAAGGTCGTGAGAGCTTGAGGTGCTGAGTTTGCGGTTTGGTGCGTGGGTAGGAGAGGGTAGAGTTCGCCCAAACTATTGCGTCTCATAAGAGGCTTCCCCGTCTGCATATCCTTCACAGTAAAACCAAAACGATCAAATTCAACAGATACGTTATTATCAGAAGTGAATTTTCTAACTGAGACAAGGTTTTTAATAATATGTGGGGCATGGAGAACATTTTTTAACTGTAAGGGCGGCAAGGGAGGTTGAAGCTGTTTCACTCCACAACCAAGAATTGGAATTTCAGTACCATTTCCAACAATGATTTTATTATTGGTGCTCAAATTAAAATAAGAAGAAAGGGTACCTGAATTCGACGTCATATGGGAGGATGCTCCTGTATCCATATACCAATTGTTGTCGGGCTGCTGAAGAGACATGGTCTGCATAGCGGCTGCAATGTCGGCGGGTACAAACGCCCCTTGCGGTGCACAAGGAGTCTGATTTTGGGCAAGGAAGGCACCAGTGCTTTTATTGCGACGGGTTTCCTCAAGTGTGAGCATAGATCTTGCTTTGTAGAATGATGGCAGCGGATCCAGTTGTTGAATGATGGTGGCGAGACTATCGTACCCACTTGAGAGGCCTGTCACAAGGCGGAGGACCAGGCGATCCTCGCTGACCGGAGCCCCAACATTGCCGAGTTGTTCGGCTATCAGTTTCAATGCTTGGCAATAAGACGACGCATTTGGATAATTGTCCATGTGGATTTGGGAGAATTGTTGTTCTAGATAAACAGCTCTAGAGTTTCTATTGTCGTGAAAGATGTCCTTCAAGCGATTCCATGCTTCTTGAGCGGTGGCACCGGGTTTCAGAATCGTATGTAGGAGATCAATGGATATTGTGCTGTAAATCCATTGTTTCACGATGGCATCAAGTCGGGACCATTGTGCATCTTTCGTAACAGTCGCATTCGTGGGTGGAAGGATGTGATCAGCGACATCAAAGGCATTGGCCGCATTGAGGAACAATTCTGCCCATGAATCGTAATGAACGTTCTCCATTTCTAGGGTGATTTGGATGTGGTTTTTGATGTTTGAGACAGAAAAGGCAGGATGGAAAGTAGATTTAGGTGTGGAGTCGTCGCCAGCCATTTGAAAAGGGAAGGATTGGGCTCGGTGGAGAGAAGAAGGGAGAACAGAGGATGTGATGATTGTGGGGGATCGTTAGAGGGTTGATACCATATTGGAGAATAATTCCTTGCCTCTGTCATTTCATTCCATGGTATTATATATCTGTACAACCTAAGACTTGGCATAGAATCATGCTAGTTATGAATAATATCAAGCTAATAATTACAATGAAGGCTAATTATTACAATGAATGTGGACATATATACATATAGTCTAATAATTACGAAAAGAATCAAATGATCCTCATCAAATAGACCAATAAGATACAATAAACTTATGTAATCCAATGATCCTCTTTAGAAAATAATCGAACAATTTAAATTACGAAAATTAATAGGGTTTATGGTGAACCACTTTTAAGGTTGGTCCACCTTAAACATTTTAAGTTAAAATTAACAAAATAGGACAAAATTGACTGGCAGAGTTAAAACTAAGGGACCAATATGAAAGTTTTAAGAGTTATGAGACGAAAATGAAACTTATAAATTAATTAAAGGACCTATTGACTAATTAAACATAGTTTCTATAAAAAAGAAGTTAGAGTAATTTTTTTTTTAGGAAGAAAAAAAAAAGTTACAGTAATATTTCTTGTGACATGTCAAACTTACCATTGATAATACATGCCCTGAAATTTTTCTCAAAAATAAAAATAAAAATACATGCCCTGAAAGTCTAATATGAGCATTATCCTTAGTGTTAACTTAATACTGTATTAGCATTATCTTTAGTGTTAACTTGTGACTTTATGACACATGTTCAGAAATTCAAAAAAATAAATATTTTCTTAAATTTTGTGCATTCAATTTATTAAAATATTAAAGGTTAAATTTAATGCACACATTTCAACAAATTATTTTTATATTTGAGCCATTAACTTATGTCTTAAGGGCACAAGTTAACATTTCCCAAAAATTTAATATGAATAAATTATTAAGACCATCTTCGATGGAAGAGTCTTAATCTTATAAGGCTCGGTACCTATTATGTATCTTTATTGAGGAGAATTTTTTTTGAGATCTTATAAAACCCAGGGTTTCACTCAAGACCCCCAATATAAAGTGAGATCTACACTTTTTTTATATTAAAAAATTGAAAAGTATTAATATAAAATTATTGATAGTTGATTAGTGGGTCTCATTTAAGAAATTTGTGTAAGATAGTGGGTTGAAGAGATTAAGTACTTATTAAATGTTACTATTAAAAAATTATAAATCAGTGATGTGTATACACGTGACCCATTTAAATATCCAAAAATAAGTGTCTTCATTGTAGATAGGTACTTATATTATCAATGTCCTTCGTAAAATAAGATATGTAGTACACAATGAGCAGCAAAAATGAAATTAAATTATGAAACAGCTCCAATGGGTTTAATAATAATAAAGCTCAATTTGAGACCTGCATAGGCCACATTTTTAACCCTTCAAAAAAATAAATAATAAGGCTCAATTTCTTGATGGAAACAATATTCTCTTCGGGTTTGGGAGGTGTGGTTAACCCAATTCTCATCTTTATTTTTTGTTGCTAATATCAATTTTTTTTATCTTTAATAAGGCCAAAATAACATAATTTGTATTTGATAAACAATGTGTTGATCTAAGTAACAAGAGACTTGGACCTCTTAAACGTATAGTTAGGAGTTTGATTCCTAACTTATGCATATGAAAAAAAACCTGATTGAAAGACGAGAACTCACAGTATGTGCCTCATTAGTTTCTCGATAGAGATTAATTATGTTAAACAACGGTGGAAACCTCCTACCAATATCATAGTATAGAAAAAAATAACTTATATTTGTTAAGCAACAATCTTAAATAGGACAAATATTAGATATAGTTTGATTTTGATATAATGTTTCCACCGTTTTCTACTAAAAAAGAATGACATATAGTTTGAATCTTTTTTCAGTATGTTGAATTTAAACAATTTTGTTCAACTTTTCTTTCTTTTATATAAATTTGTTAAACTTTTACCCCTTTCATTCGATATTGAATAGTTTAGTTAAACATTTCACAAAGATAAAAGAAAACATATAAGTGAAAATAGAGAATAATATTTACTAAATTATCCAGATCAAGTATTACTCTATAACTCTCTTTATTATTACAATAAATGTAAAGTCGAAGATATTAATTTAAAAGTGATGAAAATAATATTAAATAGGGGGTACAAGCGAAAAAAAACTAATATTATATTGAAAAATATTTTTTTTTAGACCTTAGAGCCATCTGAAACTCACATAAACAATGCGATCCCAACATCTCAAAGAGGGCAATTTCTCTCCTTGATTAAGGAAATAATTGTGTTCTCACAATGCACGGTATAGGCAGTACAATCATTTGTGCAAAACTCTTGCACTGAGTTTTCATGTGAGACTTACAGGGGTGTAGCTTTACTGAAGGTTATGAGGTATTTTTTTCTTGCTGTGTATAATTTTAGTACCTATAATATGCAATTTTTTCATTAACACCATATTCATTAATAAACAAAGTAATCCATTGCCACAATTCAAACTAGTTTTATATTTTCATATTAGTGATTTGCAATTTAAATCAGTTTCAAATCAGAAGATTAGAGGTTATTGGGTGCCCTTGCAACTTGCAAGTATATATTGATCAATAATTTTCTTTATTTAGTCCCCATGTATTAATTTTTCATAGCCATACAAATGTGTAGCAGTAAGTAAAATACTCTTAAGGGGTAAAAATGCTAGCATAAGAAGCAAGCAGGGAGCCACTATAGAGTGTTTCATTATACTCTTGAATCTCACTAGCTGGTTGAGTACCATACTCAGCACCAAGAGATACAATCTGTAAAATTAAACCATTCTCAGTCACTCTGATTCCCCGGGGCAAAATCGTCCGTCTTGGGGACCCTGGTGGTCCTAAAAAACTATTTACTGAAATCCAAAATTGGCCTCTTGAATTTCTCTTGATGTTATCTGGTCTTCCAGCAAGTAACATGAATAATTCTGATGAATTTGCTCTTGGTCCTTTCAGCCAAACTCTTTGTATTCTATTTGATAGATATTCACTAACAAGTACAAATGAGCCATCTTTGCTTATTGCCACTCCAGATGGCACTGCAAGATTGCTTAGTAACACCGTCGTTTGGTTTGTGCTTGGATCATATTTCAATAGGCTTCCTGAATTATCTCCACTAGTTATCAGTGTCTGGAAATCCCTACAAATAATCACGTGACATGCACATTTTAGTATTGTAATGCAGAATTTGCATTTAGCTGCAAAAAACTATGCTTACTTGAGCTGGAAATTGGTGCTAGCTTCGGTAAAATAAACGACTCCAGTGTCAGAATCTACATCCAAACCATCAGCAAATTTAGTAGAATTGGCTTGTGCAGGTCCAACTAATTGAGTTACATTTGCTCCATCCGGTCTAACCTTAACAAGGCCATAATAAGCATCAGCTACGTATAAATCGCCCGTCTGATGATTGAAACTCAACCCTAAAGGTCTTCCACATTTTGCTTGGATTGCTGAGAAGTCTGCAAGCCCATCACAGATTGTCTTGTTTCTAAAACAAAATAAAAAAGGAGTTCATTAACTAACTTTCATTTATAAATCTGTCACATTGTTTATTCACACAAAAATAAGAAAAAAGATTTATTTATTTTTTTCTCTTTTTTTTCTTTCGGTGTTTTCTATATAAACATGAAAACAAGATGATAGTCTAAATCTCTTGAGGGAAAGCTTTGTCTCCCATAGATCCCACCCGACTCTATAGATTAGTCTCTGCAATCGCACGCAGAGGATACCCGATCACACACAAAAAAAAAGGATGATAGTTAAAAATGAAAATAAATCTTTTTACAAAGTAAATGGTCCCTTAACTCGTAATAGTCTTTGAATTAGCTAGCTAATAGTTGATGATTGATATATTTATTTACCTGTTTGGTGAAGTGAAAGCGTATTCCTTGAAACCTTCATCTGGACTAATATATTTAAAAATTCTTCCATCTGAGGAGCCAACATAAGGTCCTCTACCATTTCTATCAAATGCAAGTGATTCAGGACCCGTCACTGGTGATGGTAGCTGAAGCTTGTTCAGTAATAAAGCTACTGATTGAGAACATAATATGAAGGTAACAAGAGTTGTAGTGACAACCATTGCCATATTCAACATGGTTTCCAATAATAACAAGTTTATGATCGATGTAACTTTGTAAGGTGTGAGTTCTAACTATGAACTCAGCAATATATATTTATAGGCATGGCATATTGGCATCATGCCATGCATGCAGTGTAATGGGTGGAAAATGTGATATACCAACTCA
This sequence comes from Medicago lupulina, assembly GCA_958299785.1. NCBI lineage: Eukaryota > Viridiplantae > Streptophyta > Magnoliopsida > Fabales > Fabaceae > Medicago > Medicago lupulina. The sequence goes on along the minus strand of OY283142.1, from coordinate 10,820,072 downwards.
TCATTACTAACCTCGTGAAAAGAACACACAAATTATGCAATGCAAGACTTAACTTGTCAAAGAAAAAACGGTCATAGTTTGTTACATGTTTTGATTGGTTTAATAGTTATGCCATCATGAACTTAGCATAACATGTGAAGACTTGTGATCTTATCGGTGTCAATGGATTTTATTTGCCGATAAAAAAAATAGTGTAACTATCAACTATATATTTAAGAAAATAACATACAAATACTTATTGATACATAAAAAATAATAGGATAAATATTTGTCACGGATAGATGAAAAATACACGGGACAATTGTTTTAATAAAACAAGTTTAATATTGATTTAATAAGCTTTACATAAAAGTAACTTCATTATATCAAAACTTCATTCAATAGTTTCTACCTTCAAATATAATGCCGACATTAATTATTAAGCAAAACCAGCAATGCACGGTAATTTTGCTGTAATAGAAAAAAAAATGTAGTCGATTTTGCAGTTTTGTTTGCCGGATGTAATTGTATTTCATCTTCAATATACAAATGATATCCTTTTCGTTTTTTTTGTTTTGTTTTTGTTTTGAAGATACCCTTTTCGGTTGTAAACCTTGCGTGGAGAATCTATGGTGTATTAAGGCGATCTTGTGTTGGTTTGAATTGATCAATTTTTTTTAAAGTAAGCACTTTGGGGTTAACGTGGGGAGCCCTTCCTTGAAGTTGGCGGCTGATTTTTTTGCATTGTAAAGTAAGTTCTCTCCTGTGGATGTTAATCATAGGAAGAAGTCTACATGGGATCCAATGGTGGAGGTGGTGGCGAATAGGTTTAAATCTTCGAAAAATAGGTAATTTGAGTTTGGGTGATTGAGTAGTTTTGATTAATTCGGTTTTAATTCTATCTCTATCTTTTACTTATCTTTCATCAAGATGCCGGTTTCAATTTTAAAAAAATTGGTTAGAATTCAAAGGGGCTTCCTTCGGGGTGGGGCATCCGGTGGGAAGAAAATCCCTTGGCTAACAAGAATCCTTTGATAAACACAATGAGAGTTAAGGGGAATACAAAAAATGTTGAGGTACCAACTAGTTTTTAAACTTCAAATAAGTACCTATATATAATATTAACCAAGACAAAGTTCATATGCGTAGAAAAAAAAGACAGCAGTTTTTCATATAGTAAGAAGATCACCAACAAACATCAAGCTCAAACTGTATGACATCAACACAGGTAGAACAAACATAAACATCCTACCATCTTAAACAAGTACTATAAACTGAAGCAGACATAAGTGTTAGAAATGTCCCTTGTGACAACTCTTTTACTGTTTGGCAAAAATTTAAGGACAAAATTGTCTTCAACAATAGCTCTATAACTTAAGGTAAAATTATCCCCTACCGTGGCTTCTGAAGTTCTGAGCACAACAAATTAAATAACTTCAAACAAAGAAAATGATAGAATTGTATAATCAACAAAACAACCTTCATCTAGGGCAGATAAGTTACATTCTGCTACCGGGTATGAAGCTGAAGGTAATTGAATAGTCACTCAACTAGCTGGGCATCTGGATTCCCAGATTGAATTAATGATAAACTCAAAATATCCAGGGGGAAATGGCAACCTATAAACAAAGTTAATATCAGTCCAACAAAATTTTGACGGAGGAGATGATGCAGTAGTCGGGGAAGAGGGGTGAAAGATACAGAAGAGCAAAACGCGTGGAAAAGTACAAAGCTGCATCATCACAGACTGACCATAGGAAATAGTTTAGGATGGAGACACTTACATTTTTTTCAAACAATCGTTACAAGAAACTTTCAATGTTGAGTTCTACAAAGGAGCAGGGATCAGGAATGTCGAAGTTATTTAATACCTGAAAGAATACACAACAAGCAGAATAATTTGTTTTAGATGTATATGACTCCAACTACATATACAGAGGCATTTGTTTCCAGAGATACAATCTACTCCACAGGAAAATTGAATACTGAAGAAAATGTCCCTTTGGCTATCATTTTAACTCATAAAAGTTCCATTGCATATTGACTTAATTCAAGAAAATATACAGTTATCAGAATATATTAAAAAAACAGGAATGCAAAATTATGTACCAAACAATTGGCCATATTAAATCAAGATGACGCAATTTCAGTGATCACAAATACCTCTGGATGAACAATGCCAAAAGTCCCAACTTGCTTTCCCTTGTAAATAATTCTAGCTTGTCTACCAGCAAGAAACTCGGGCTCCTTCAATAAGAGTCGAGTTCATAATTTAGAAGTCAGAAGCAGAATAAGTGTTCCTAACAAAGGAAAGGACAAAATAAAAAACAGAGGGATCCTATGTAGTAATTAATATACACTTACATCTGACCGCTCAATATAATATCCTAATTTATCACCAGATGAAACAAAGGTAATCCCATTCTTTTCCATTACTCTGTCCACCAAGCCATGAATTATCTGCATATCATCATTAATAAATTTAAGCACAATGATCCAATTTATTATTCTCTCATCTAGGTAGAATGTATGCTAACTGTGAGAAGTAGCAATATTTATTTTGAATGACACTTTGTTAAATTATAGCAAGTGTAAATTAAATTTTAAGCTGTTTTGGATAAAAAAAATCTAGGTTCACTCATTCTTATCTATAATCAAGCAAATAGAGCTAGTGATGTATTCAACGAGCGAAAAAACCAATAAACTGCCATGAAGTCATTACAAACTATACCTCAAATCCTGCATTAGCACCACAATATAGTGCAGCAAGTTGGCGGAGATTTTTTGCACCAACATCATTGTCATCCAAACTAGCTATATCACCCACTTCAAAAATCTGAACCGAAAGTTTTCAAAACATATTCATATAAGCTTACAAAATAGTAGAGTGTGAAAAAAAAATGATAAATTCAATTATCTGATGCAGAGGTAGAGTTGATCAATTTTGTCTGACTGAAGTTTAAATCTTTCAAATTTGCACATGCTAACGTATTATCAAGTCATTGGAAGAAGGTAGCAGACTAGCCTTAGTTGTTGATTTCAGAAATAAAGAAAATTTAAGATAAATCAAAATCAACTGATTATACATTAGACAATTGAGTTGCAGCGTAAGATACTAATAATATCACAATCTTTTTTAAAAGGAAGAAGTTGGCACTGACCAATAATTAATATGTATGTAAACTAAAGCAAAAAATAAGGACGACAAACATTTTACTCTGTAGCACTAGTCAAATTTGCGAACTTGATTTTGGCAAGGGCGTTTGGAGAACAGGGAGACTTCTAACCAACAGGGGTATAGAGATAGCATAGTCAATAGCCAAATGCATGTTCAATTCATACATGAGGGCATATAACCGTTTTTACTGTTTTTGGAAGTGGAAGTCTCTCTAAAACGACTGAGGGAGTAAAAGTCCTATTAGTCAAGCATGGCAGAGGAACATAACGATCGAAGAAAAAATGGCTCATAAAATCAAGGGCCGTGGCATTGGAAGTGCATAGGCAGTTTTGCAGCCTCACAGCTATAAATTGACATCTACAGATAACAGAACTGAAGTGTCCACACCATCACACCTCAAAACCATCTGTAATACAGTTATTTTAACTTCTTTTTTTCCAGCCAACTTATCACCTTACGGCTTTCCTGTTTATTACAAATTTACAAGTCATTTAATGCTTCTTTCTTTGACTCAATGCTTAAGTTTAAGAATCTAATAAGGTTAATTTCTCCAATACAATACATGATTCATAAATATTACACTGAAAGGACATAACTAATGCAAAAGACCCCATACAATTTAGTATCAATGGAACTGAATTTTCATGGGAGTATCACACTTTCATAGAATATAATTACTGCATAGGATCATGATAACAAGATCTATGACCAAACGGAATAAGTTAAGTAATACCTTTATGGGTTTTGAGTGATCCTTGTTGTGAGCAACGGTTTTCAAAATACCAGGCATAAGACTAGTCCGTACAGCCTGAATATATTATGTAAAAATATAAAATTAAAGCAAAAAATTAAACTAAAAAGATCAAAGATAAATTTGAACATGGAGAAAAACCACTACATCACTCATAAATGCAATTACCAAGTTATATGCTCAACTTTAAAATAAATAAATAAATATATAAGACTAAAAACAAATACAGATTAGATTATCAACAGATAGAATGGACTGCATCTTAAGTGCTCAGCAAGTGGGGATGGTTAAAGCATTAAAGAAAAAGAAATATTAACAAAAATAAAAGCTATTGAAAGAGCTATGTAAAAGAAACAGTGAACACTATTAGTAGTTTATCCAGCAACTGGAATAACAACCTCAGAGAATAATACATAAAGATCAATACAAAAAGAACCATTTTAAGAGATTATGTAGTTATTGCAATTAAAAGAGTTGAAGTGTATGAACCTCAAAGTCTGAAGACCTAGGGTTTCCAATGATAACCGCTTTGGATTTATCATCTTTGCGGTTTAGCATGGAAAAGTTCTCTTTCTTAGAGCAGAGTATGAAGGTCAAAACCTCTGTGAACCCGACCATTGCAACCTGAAAAAAAATTGGAAATAAAAGGATTCAGGTAACTAGGCACTTCAAATAATTAACGAATTCATTCAAGAATATTTCAGGTAGTAATTTATTCTGTTGCATTAGTTTTAACAAACACCATAAACTGATTGGCATATTTTAAAGGAAATCAAAAGCATGAGACTTTAACATGCTTCAATTAAAGGAGAAGCAAGATCTATATTTTTGTTCTATACCTCTTTTCTGATAAGATCGCTCAGCTCCTGCAGAGGAAGTAGTGTTAAGGAAGCAGCTAATCTCTTAGACCCCTTATTATCGATTATTGCTTGATCCTTAATAGCATTGAATCCATAAGCTATGGCAACATCCTGCAGATAACAGAACCAAATGAGGGATGCCTTGTCTGTAGAACATATATGTAATAGATCTAATATGCATCTGTGAATGATTAAGCGTATCACTGCTAGTACCTCCATAACATCACATGGATGAAGAACATCACTTCTAGTAGGAGGTACAGATACAATAAAGTTGCACGGTTTATTGTCAGATGTAGATTGCTTAGCATGCAATTGCATCCGGTTTAGGAACTTGGTAACCTGAAAAAATTAGGAAAAATTATGGCACAAGAACTACAATATTAATTTCAGTTTCTATCAGAAAACATATTCATTGAATCTTGCATTAAAGACTACACTGCACATAAAAAGCCTGGCAAAATAGAACTTAAGTTAACAATGACATGAACAGCTGAAGAACTCAACCATAGAAGTAAAACGACCAAACAAAGGAATATGTAGTCACTCTGTATTATGTACAGATCTTAGAAATATTTTTTTCTTGATTGTTTATACACATGCAAACCTTTAGTCCAAGAAATAAATTAACAGGTAAAAAAATTTCATGCTGTAAATTAAAATCTGGAAAGAACAGCATGAGAACACTCTTTTATTTTTAAAAAAATAAAATGACTGTCACATATGAAATGCAGAAAGACTAATTGTAGAAAGAAAAGTGATACACACATTACTGTGAACAAAACCCCAAAAAAGTTAATAATCTAGACTAGAGTCATAACTCGCTGATAAGGATAACAAAGATGATCCAACAAATACTGAACATGTATAATAAGTATAATCACCGATTGTAAATATAATTTATAAAGGAAAAGAACAATTTATGCCTGAAGCCTAATTAATGCTGATAGAAAGCTTACAAGCAGTCAATATGAAGGAACGTACCTCCCAATTAATTTATAGGAAATAATTACCTCTTCTGCCTCTAACGATACTCCAATCAATCCAGTAATGTAAGATAGAGAAACTTCCATATTGTAGACCGATAAGTCAGGGTATATGTGAGATTTTCCATCAGAAGAAATCACTTCGACAGGTTCAATGACAAACTTATTTTCACAATATTCCGCAAAGGCTGTTACCTACGAAATCAGAGAATAGTCTGTCGTTATCCAAAATATTGTAACACAAAGAAAAGGTAAACAAAAAAGGTCAGCAAAATTCACTGCTCTACCATTGTGTTTAGAACAATTTTTGCCTTTGTCAGATCAGTAGCAGTGCATTCAATAAATATGTTCTTTGTCTCCAGAGTGATGGCTGAATGCGCACCATTGATAATTGGGGGTAAAGATAAAACAGTTCTGTCAAAAATTCATAGCATATCAATAACTGAATTCACAACAGCATATACAAAGCAACAACATTACTGAAAATTAAAGGCCACATGTCACAATTTTTCATTTACAAAAAAGTGCAATGAACAGAAAATACAGAAGGGGCAATAATTAAAAGCGTTTCTACAAATAATTATATGCTTTAAATCTGACATATTTAAAATAAATTAGAAATTCAACAGATAGGGTGTCTTGTGAAAGTGACATTTTATTAGGATCCCCACTGACTAAATCAAACGAGACAAATTGGCCCAATCCTCAGGCACTGACTGTGCAAACATGGCTTCATATTTAAGGTAAATCCAAAAAGTCATATTTCTTGTATAGAAACATCAAAGTATCTGCTTCATAGAAGAAGTAACTCAATCACCTCTGAATTTTCAGTGAAAAATCTCAAGGCGTGAAATCAACCCCCCTACCGTACACATCAACAAGAAGTAGAACAAAACTATGCACAAAGACACGGTTCCTCCCAAAGAAAAGAAGGTACCCTAGGCCTTGTTAGATAATAGACAGATTTGAGTCACTGCCAATGCCGCTATCTTCTAATGCCAAGCAATACTAAAACTAAAAAAATCATATGCAACAAATGGCAATAGGATGCTCTGATATTGAGAACTTTAATACTTCACTTAAAAGTTAACTTGTTCTGAGAAGTCTTTAAAAGTTAAGTATATAGAATTTCAGAATAACTGGCATGAATTTTTCTTGTTTAGAAATTAAAAACATAGAACGTGTATGAAAATAAATTCTTAATCACCATGCCAGAAATTTTATCATTACACTTTTTTCATACATCCTGAACATTATTGAACACAGTCTAAATTATAATCATAACAAGCATTTACACACCAATGTCTTTTTGTAACATCCATTCACAATTTTATTATTAGTTTAGCATAATGTAAATTAGCATGCAGCCATGCATTCCCATCCATATGCTACAATAATAGTACAAATAATAATCATAATATGCTTAAATACAAACAAAGCTTTGTGATAGACTAGTATTGTCAGAATGAGAGCTAAAAGATTTCAAAGTTTTGCAAATTTAAAAATGAGGATACAATAAAAATATAATACCTCTTACTATCATATATAACTGGATAAACAGGAGAGTCCTCAATTATATGCAAGAATTTCTTCAGTTTCAAATCTGACTGTCAAAATTAAATCAAAAAAGTATTCAGACGCACCTCAAAGGAAGTATGTCCAAACAGAAAAACATAAAAAATGAACACCTTGTTGGGTGGACTAGAATGACTCATAAGCTTACTCGTGCTAGGTTCATAACAACTTATACTATATATAAAGCAAGGAAACAATGTCCAAAAAACTCACTTTGTAAAATTCCATGAGCTCATCAGCCCTGAAGCTCCTTTCCTGCCATGCCAAGAACAGAGGAAGGAAAATCATTAAATGTTTGATTTACAGCTTGATTAATAAATTCATAAGACCAAAACATTTTTTTTCTCATGTGATTTCAAACATATGCTTTAATAGAAAATGAATGCCCCAGATAAAGTTACCTGTTTTAGAGGCGTAAAGTTAATACTCAAAGGTGGTAAAGCCTGGCAAAAGAAAAAACATGAGAGAAAACATTATGCTGATGACAGATATAATCAAATTAGTAAGAAAACGGCAATTAATTATTAAGATCTCTCTTGGTTAAATTGCCTTAAAAAAATTCAAATACGGGGCTCTAGAGTTTGAAAGAAATCAACCTCATAGGTAAAAGGACCCTCCAGTTTATCCAGATCATGAGTGCCAATGGCGACAAGAGTTCTTCGACTGAAACAGAATGAAAACAAATTAATTGAACAATCATTCTTAAATTGCCGTGATAAAAACATATAAAAATAAACTAATGAAATGATATACATATATACAATATAAACAAAACTCAGGTCAGAGTACGGAAATAACCTTTTATGTACTAAAAAGTTATTTATGATATCAAAAACTCAAAAAAGGAGAAAATAAAGGCACACATGACAGCATTCAAGCTCACAAGGCTATATTGGTTTGAAGAATCTAGAGAGAATGTGAGACAGAGAGAAAGGTAGAGACAAAATTTTGGCTATAGATTTGTTTTACAGAAAATGACCCAAACATATGAAGTCTGCTGAGCTAATTTATATTTTATACAGCTACAACGGCTTGCTTTGCAAGCTATTCAATCCACAGAAACTCACAACTGTTGTAACACTACAAAATTATCCTTCACTAGAAGTCTGTTACGGAAGCATATTTGACTAAAGATGGCTCTAAAATTTCTAAGTAAACAGATAGTAGCAAGTACATCACTGATTTGAGAAACAGGTAATGTGCAGCATAAAACAAATAAAGTGGCAATTCAAATCACATTACCGGCAAATATTTTGGTGAAGCTTGTCTTGGAGATCAATAAAGCTGTTGTATCTCGCTTTATCAAAAGTTACACCTCTTAAAACGGCACATACAACATACGGACGAATTAGAGATGTCTGCAATGAGACAAAAGAAACAGTTCATTTTCCACTTAGCAAATGCTTGTACTAAAAAATTGTGTATATGGACAGCATACCTACCTCTGGCTTTACATGTATTTTATGCATTGCATCCTTACTAATGTCAGACAATTTGTAAGTAGGGATTTCCTGGAACCCACAGAAAACTCGGAGGGCTTGAGCCAACCCTTCAAGGCAGAGTAGGTCATACCTTAGAAAAAAGTAAACATCAATTTAGCATGACATTTTGCTTTACAGAAAACTAACACTTTTTCCACATATGATTTCAAAACAATGACAATGTGTGATGACGTGCTTCAAATGGTTACATAATTAAGTGACTTTGCAATTGCTATGAGAAAATGATGTGCCACATCATTCATAACGAGTACTCCAACTTTGTTTTCCAATAATAGAGAAAGAAACACTATCACATTAACTCCAATTTAACTACGTATCAAGATTGAATTTTTATTGTCGATCTCCACTGATGTACTCAAAAGCTTATTCCAAATGCAACATAGACTATGAATCCCAAATCAAAGAAAAAAATTAAGAGGATTACCAAAAAACATATAAACATAAAAACTCTAGATTGGAGTAACCAAATTTACTCAATCATGTCATTAACACATTTTGTTGATTCACATCTGCAACATAAACATAATATATAGGTTTCAATATGATTTTAGTCCCTACAATTATAAGGATTTGGTTTTAGTCCTCAAAAGTTTTTTTTTGTTTTGTTTGGGTTCCGTTCCGTTCCTGCAAATACAAAAATTGTTGCTTTTGGTCCCTAATGTCACCTTATTGGGCTACGTGGCATGCTTATGTTGTGCCACATATGACTCTAGGGACCAAAAACAAAATTTGCAAGGACGGAACCCAAACAAAAAAAATTACAAAGACCAAAACCATAAAAACGCTATAATTGCAGGACATAATGATAGGGGTGAGTACCTATTAGCAGGAATTTCAATTTTATAGATAACTTCTTCATCCTCATCAGCTTCTTCTTGTTCTAAATGCTTCTCTTTTCTTACAATTGCTTTTTCTGTAGTCTAATATACAATAACAGTGTATTAATTAATTAATGAGATTATTATGATGATAATTAGTTGGAAATAAAAAGGGAAAATAACTTACAACATCGTCAAGCTCAATTCCAAAACTGAAACATAGGTCTTCAAATTCATCTTGGGCTGAAGAAATGGAAATTCATGAAAATAATTGAAGAGTGATAGAAGATTGATTAAAAGGAGAAATGGAAGGTGACTTACTGTAAGTTTTTCCTAGAGCTGCAAACAGACGATCCCGCCCTATACTCACGGTGGGCATGCTGTTCTTCCCAAAATCGCGTTTTCTCACAAGCTCCTTGACTTCTTAAACAACTTATGGAATGATATGAAAGAAGTTAGCTAAACCCAACCCAAGTTTTGTTAGTTTTCTTAGAGGTCGATTTTTATTTTTATTTTTATTTTTATTATGGAGTAGAATTCACTTTTTAAAGTAAGTAAATAAGTGGGTGTAATTTTTTATTTTATTTTTTTTAACTTTTTAAACATATGCAATCTATCACAATTTAGAATGTTTGTTAAGTCCTTGATGTTATAGAAAATGAGGTTATGTTATAAGTATTGACGTGTTTATCTAAAAACCTTAATGAAAACTAAGCTCGAGACTTGTATTGTGTAAGGTTGTTCATATCCAAATCAATTTAAAATAAAATTGCAAGCAAACATATTTAAAATATCAAAAATAGTACAAAATTGAAATTTAATGGATGCATTTAAATGTGCGTTTGTGACAATGGCTCAGATCATATTTCGTATTTGTTTAAAAAAAAAAAAACCAAACTGAATCACATACATCAATATTGATATATTTGGAGTTCAAAACTCAGTCACTGTATATATAATGCAATGCCCCTACCAACCGAGTCAAGTTTACGAGGACGTCACTTATTTTTTTTTATTAGTATATTAATATTGCATAAATTATTTTTTCTATTTCATATGTTTCAAATATAATAGATTATCTTCCCTCCTAATTATTAATTTTTGGTATGTTATGTTATATTTTGCACAAAACTCGTGATTTTGTCAGTGTCTTTATAATATTAATTTTAATAGACTTTTTATATCCAAATTGTAATTTTAATATCCAAATTTGATCCAAACTATATCGCATAAAATTCGATTTGGGTTTGATCAGTTTTTTTTAAGTCATCTAAACTGAACCGAACCATAGTCATTTAAATTTTTAGTTGATTGATTTTTCGTCTCAAAGTCAATTCAAACTAAACCGTACCGCAAACACCTCTAATTGTAGGCTTATGAAAATGTGGGGGAGATTAATTCTAAAAAAAATATGAAAGTAACTATATATATATATATAGTAATTTTGTCCCAAAATTCATATATTTAAATTTTTAAAAGTTTAAAAATTGCTATTTTCAATATTAAATCTCTACTTTTAATAGAATCCACCAAGCTTAAGACTCGAGAGACCATAAAACCTCTTTCATCGAAGCAAGAGAGAAATGGGGAGCGACTTTGTGCTGGAATAGAAGGAGGGGAAGAAGATATTGCTTGCACCAGCTCCCGTTGCTTAACCTCTTGCTGCAAACAAGCTTTCCAAGAAAACCCTCAAACTTGTAAAAAGAGGTAGGTATATATCTAACCTCTTTGTATAGGACCTTGCAACTGCAGGAGCAACTACATGTTGTGTTTTAGTGATGACCAGGCCTTCAAAAGGTGAACTATCTCAAGAGGTACAAGAGAAACTAAAGTCAGTGTATGATCAAGTTGCATCCAATGTTACTCAACTTTTCAATTCACTTTTTTGAAATTAACTAGTTTCCGATGTAAATATGATTCGGTTCAGTTCAGTTTATGAACCACGAAAATCCCTATCTATAATGTTGTTGGCTACAATCGATTAAGATATTGACAATGTAACTTGCAATCATTTTTTATCAATGGATAATGACCACCAATTGATATCTATTTGTAATTTGAATGGATTTGTCTCACCTTTTTTATACTCTTATTTTTTTTCTTCGATATGCATATGTGTATTCATGAAGAATTACGAGATGTTCCAACACCAGTTAGAAGAATTACGATGTTGAATCAAAGGTTAGAACATTAAGCTAACAAAATAAAACAGATGAATGAAAACAAACATGAAAGTAAAAATGCATAGAGAGTTTGTTAACCCAGTTCGGCGACAACACACCTACTCTGGAGGCTACCAAGCCAGGAAGGAAATCCACTAGTGTAGTCCTTGTTCAATAGCTCTCAGCAAACCGCGTTTACACTATGGACCTAGGACCTACCCGTACTGACTTCAACCTAGGAACTCCTAGATTTGAGATCCCATCTCACTCTCTTACAACTGATCACAGACTCTGTGATTCTTACAATACAAACACAATCAAATAAGCGAAGTTACCTTCAAACACAATCCACAACCTTGCTTCAAAGCTTCGGTGTAGTACACAAAGCTACCTAACTCTTTGCTTCACAGCTTCAGAGTAGTGCACAGAATACAACTCAATACACAGTCCTAAACATGCATCAAAGTGATACACGAAAGGCTCGCAATTAACAAAGACTCAAAACCCTAAAGATCTATTCTTCAAAATGACGTCTTGAATGATGAACTAGGTCTTGCAGCCTTGTCTAAATACTGAAGCAATACGGGTCAGATTATTTTTTGGGCTTCAGATAAAACCGGTGATCCATTACTCAGTCAACATGACCGGATAAGGAAACTCCTAAAAAGTAGGCACATCGTTAGGAACATTACGATCACCTTCAAGGACTTTCCTAAGTCGTTAGCACTTCCTCAGGAAATCACATCTGTTTAGATCTTCTAATAAAGACACGCAGGTTGACCAACACTAATGAAGGCGTGGATTCCTTAAACAAACAAACGCGTGCGTAAAATAAGGCAAGGTACTGAACACACAAAACTATTTCTGGATGTTGGAACATCGTGTTCCACATCTGAAGTAAATATTTGTTTTAGACAAAATTGAAGTCAATATACATATATCCAACAACCTCCAATAAAATATATATATTCTTGAAAAATTATAATACTTATATGAGATTAATCCGTGGTGGATTCTGAATTTGGTATCAATCATCACATTGGATAATTCATCTTAACAATGGGTATTAGCAATGCTCCATTCCTTTTAAGAAGGTGTCCATAGGCTTGATACACAGTCTGGTTTCCACTGTTTGTTCGTTAATCATGCAAAATTCAAAAGGGTGGTATGGTTTCGTTGTAATATGGTCAAAATATACGTGAAAATGTTTGTAAGAATGACAAATAGATTCTTAAAAATTATGGTTGAGTCTAACATAACATCATAAAATCGGTTTGTGAGATGATTCTAAAAGTAAATTTTTCTTGACAATATTGGATTAAAATTTACATAATTACAAAAATTTTAGTTCCTAAACGTAAATTTGTCCATATAAAGTCCAACCAAAAAGCAATTAAATGTTAGTTAACTTGAAGTTCATTATATATAATGGTATAAATAAATGAAAGAAGAACATAGAGCAATATGTTGGATTCAACTTGGCAAATTATTTAATGGAAAATGCTAACCAGTGCCAAGTTAGCATTACCCTTATTTAAATTGTACATATATGAAATAGGGTATACACGTATATATACAATAGCCTTGTTTAATTTATTTATTTTTCGATAACATATAGGACTCGTCACGTGCTTAACTTATGAGCTACGTTTGTTCCCAAGACCGAAACCAAGTTTTCTTTCTTCAAGTAATTTTTCCATCTCCTCCATAGGAACTCCCTTAGTTTCTGGTACAAAAATAATAACAAAAACAATGGCCATAACACTAATTACTCCAAAAGCCAGGAATGTCCATGCAGTCCCAAGAAGTTCTATGACAGATAAAAAGGATTGAGATACAATGAGGTTAGAGACCCACACTGTTGTTGATGCTATTCCTCCACATATTCCTCTATACCTTAAGGGGTATATTTCAGAGTTGATAACCCATGGAACGGTTCCCATTCCAGGTGAAAAGAATATTATGTAGACTGCTAAACCAACTATGGCCAACCATCCTATTTTGCTTGGACATCCTTGTGTGTACCAATCCCTATGTTGTGATGCACATCGCTCCTTAGATGCATCATCTTGGATTAAGCATGCCCCCGGTTTTAGCTGAAAAACCAACATTTGATACAAATTATATATAAGAGCTCTTAACAACGATGAATATATAAGAGCATAATAAATTTAAACTACGTTGTTTACCTTATCGGTGGAAGCACAGAAGCCACAATTTGATTCATCTTTAAGACAAGTCATACAATCCCATTTAGCAGGGTCAGTAGCTTTAGAGTAACCAGGGCAAGTGGAATTGAAGTTAGCAGTTTCAGTCGGACTAATAAGTGGTGATGTAATCGCGGTCTGATGAAAAACAACTGTAAGAAGAATCAGTGATGCTACAACTCCTGTCAAACTTATTAAAGCGAGTTTCTTTCTCCCGCTTTTTTCAATCAAGTACATGCTTAAAATGGAACCAAATGCATTTAGTCCAGATGTTATGAGCGACAGAAGAAGTGCCGTTTGATTGGATGCAAAACCAGCTAACTGAATAATGGCTGGACTGTAGTACATGACAGTGTTGATTCCAACAAATTGTTGGAAAATTGCAAGTCCCATTCCTGCATATAAACCTCTCCTTACAGCTTTGGTTTTCATCATTTGTACTATTGTTACATTGTTTGAAAATTCTGCTTCCTTGATTTCCTTTTCAGTTGATTCACTCAAAACTTTGATCTCAGCTTCAACTTCCTCGGGTGGATAAATCTTCTTCAAAATTGCTATACTTTCCTCTTTCCTTCCCTATAACATATTGGCAAAACCAATCACAATTATAAATTTTTTCTATTATCAAAGATGAAATAAAGTTAAATTGTTTTCATATTTGTTTTATCATATTGAACTTAATGAGTGGAAAGCACTTATGTATGTGTCATAAACCATTTTTATAAATTAGCACAAACACTAATTAATATAAAAGTTCATATAAACTATGGAACAAAATCTTAGAAAATCGATGATAATGGTGAATGGTGATGGATGAGTACTAACCTTTCGGTATAGCCAACGTGGTGATTCTGGGAGTGAAAACATAAGTGCAAGTTGTACACCAGCTGGTACTGCTGCTATTCCTAACATCCATCTCCAAGTTCCAGGCAGCTGATAAAAGAAAAAAAAGTAAGTCAGATTCTAACGGTTCAAATTTGACGGGATCATTGGAAATTATGAGGAAATTAGAATTTTAAATAATTCAAATATTTTAATTGAATTCTCTTCATTTTTAAAAAGTTGAGGGATCAATTCCATAATATGCATAATAACATCGATTTGCAAAATTTAAAAATCTCAAGGACCAATTTACAAATTTGAAAATTTGTTATGTGGTGATATACATATTCTGGTGGGAAAATGTGCATATATAATGTAAAAACTAACAACTATAGGTGAAAGAAAAAAAAAGTTTAAAGCTCAAACATCCATAAGAACATGAATGTATTTTATTTTTTATATCAAAAATGCTATTTGGACACTTTGACAAAATACATTTTTGTGATTAATTCAGTTGTGTCTAGGATTTAAGAAGAAAAAAAAAAAGAAGTACCGTTCGCCTTGTAAATACGATGAACAGTACACAAGTATTGTATTTGTGTCTAGGATTTGCGTCCAAATAGCATTCTTGGTTTTGTACACAGAGGTTGAATTAATCAGTTACCCTGGACAGTCCCAAATTGATGATGTAGGAAAGGAATTGTCCACCAGTGATAAGGAAACTATTGAGACTAACAAGAGCTCCTCTAACTTTTGTTGGTGAAGCCTCAGAAATATAAAGAGGAGATGCCATTGATGCCATTCCAACACCAAGACCAACAAAAACTCTACCAACAATTAGAATTGATGGGTTAGGTGCAATAGCCATTATAACTGATCCAGCAAAGAATAGTCCATCTGCATAAAGGATTGTAATTTTTCTTCCAAAACGATCATTCATCCATCCACCACCTGAAGCTCCTATAATTGCACCAGCAATTGCTGTACTCACTATTGCTTCCTGTAACATAGTGATATATTTTTATTAAAGTAAAACATTATTAGAACCTATTATTCCCGGCCATTCTAAAATTGGAGAAGTATCTGTATCAAATACCAATATTGTACGGGTACGCGTCGTTGTGTATTCCAGACTTATCATGTTTTAAGTATTTTATCTGAAACATATGAGATACGTCGTCATGGATATACGTAGTAATGTATTCTAAAAAATGTGAGAAAATTTGTGGGACATCAGTGAAGATGTTGAACTTTTTGAATCGTGTCTTCTTGAACCAGATTTAGGCCATGTCGTATCATGAATTTCAAAAAATGTTATGGCAACATGTTCATATTGTATCATACCCGTGCCATGCATACTACGTATTAGGGATTCATATTAGAACTCTAGTATGGTTTGTGTGCTAAATGCATGCATTACCTGCAACCAAGTTTTTCTCTCCACTTCCTTAAAATCATCTCTGATGTACAAAAGTGCACCAGATATCACACCTGCAAGCAATATCGTAAATGGTTAAAGACTCAAAAATGAAAACAAATTATAGAGAAATGAGAAAAAGAGAGAGAGCACCACAGAGCATTATGGTATGATAATTTACCAGTGTCATAGCCAAAGAGAAGACCACCAATCCCTGCGGTGAAGGCAAGTTGAAGGATGTATGGATTTTTCTTTGAAAGAGCCAAACATTCTACGAATGCAGATCTATCAACCTCTGGAACTGCCCCCTCCATGTTGTTGTCTTGTTTTTTTCAACGATTAAGAAAACGTACTTGTTTATACTTTTATACTTATGATACAAACAATCCCGATGCCCATATATAGAAAAAGCCAACTCAAAACAACGTTTGTGCATGAAAATTGAACATAAGTAGAGAAACACAAATCCAGAGAAAATCTTGGAGAATAAATTACAGGAAATCGGAAATCACAGAGACAAAAATAGAAAAAGGTGCGACTAATAAGGAAAATTTTGTGAAGTTGTGATTTGTCATCTCTTCACAACCAAACGTGCATTCATTTTGGAACTAACTAGAATAACATTTAAATAATTAAATTCTGAAAAAAAAAATATATGGTTGCTTGGAGCATATTTTTATAAATTTATTAAGGTCTGTCGTTGTGAACTTAACTCAGTTGGTAGAGACAATGCATAATATATGTAAGCTCCGAGGTTCAAACCCCAACCAACAAAAAAAAATTATTTAAGTCTTTGTTAACCTCTAATTTGCACACAAATTGATTCATTATCGAAGCAATGACTAAATAAATTGATGATCTACAGACTTTTGGGACTATAATATTTGGTAAAACAGAGGACCAAATAAGGCAAATTCTATGGTACACCCAATATATTTGAGTGTACCGGTACACTAATTCTTTAAATTAATAACTAAATTAGTTGTTTTTTTAAGATAAATATTTTTTTTATCATTTGTAATTATAATAACTAAATCTTATTCATCAAAAGTGTCAACGAAATAAAATTAATTTTTTTTTGAATTTTTATCACTCATAATTGAGAACATTGATTATTTTTTACGATAATATGTAAAAAAAATTACAATAATTTTTATAAACAATGAAATGATGTTTTTTCTTATAAAATGATGTTCTATAAAATATAAATATTGACAAATAGCTATTTATTACACAAAAAAAATCATTTATTTATAAAATTATGAAGGAAGAGTACCGGTACACCTCATTTTGTGAGTGTACCATAGAAGCTCCCACCAAATAATCCCAACTTGTACCGTTGTGAAGACTAAAATGATGGGTGGTGCTTACCATTTTCTCTACATGGAAAAATAAAAGATGAAAATTCACTTAAATTTATACGTATCAATTTTTTTCCTAACAAATTGATTAATTCTTGGTTGGCCTCATGTTAGACCTAACCACATATTTTGACTATTATTTTTTCCACCCTACTTATTTCTTATGCGCCTTGTTTTTTTTAAAATAAATATCCATGGTTCGGATTATATAATCCGAAAAATGCTAACAATCTGGTTCGGATTATATACTTCGAACCAGAGGTATTTTTGTCATTTTTGCAGGGCGCGTGAGGATAACATAGGGTGGGAAAAGTAATTACCATTCTAATATGATATCAGAACATCCTCCAAGATCAATTGGGTCATATGTTATCAAGTTTCCGTTATCGAATCACCCATCATTTAAATCCACGCACCAAGGCCAATAATGTTGGACGTGAAGGAGTGTTATGAGAAAAACTCAAGTCCCACGTAAAAAAGATATGACTCTTGATAATAGTGTACAAAGAGAGGTATATGTCACCATACAAGCATGTATTAAAAATTTAAAATGATGAATGCCCAATATTAAAAAAAAAAAAACCTAAGATAATATCAGAGTCTTCATAAGATCTGTTGGACCAGTTGTTATCAAGTTTCCGTTATCGGACCATCCACCGTTTATATCCACGCACTAAACTCAGTAATGATGGATGCAAAAGGGTGTTAAAAGTCTCACATTAGATTCAATATAACTTGAGCTCATGTTTATAAATGAAAGCAATATCACTTTACAAGTTGATTTTGTAGGGTTATGTCAAGATAAACAACGTATTCTAATAATTTTATTTCAATCTTCATTGATTCCTTTTCCTCACAAAGTCACTATATTTGCTTTATATAATTATTATTTTTGCTGAACTAATGTATCCGTGTATAATTTTGAATGCTAAGATCTATCAGAGGCCTAACAACTTTAAAGCAATTTCTTTTTTTTGAAGGAACAACTTTAAAACAATTGTAACATATATTTAATAAATTAATAACAACATTTTAAGGAAGGTTGTTCAGAAGCCCCCCTCAATTGTTCAACATTTCACAGAAACAACAAACGAAAGCGAACTTCGTAGCTTCCAATACAATTTTAAGTAGGAAAAAATAAGAAAAAAGTCTATTAAAAGTTTCATTATGATAGGTTGAGCAATTTAAGGGACCTGCAATCATCCATTTTAATTTGGTAATTGAAGCTTAAGGCTCAATTCCATCACTGAATTTTAATGGATAAAGTTGCAATGATGGAAAAACAGCTCAATTCAAGGGAGCTGCAATCATCCATTCATATTAGAGAGAGATGTTAGTGGTACCGTGGATCAGCAACACAAAAGTAAAAAGCTCATTGAGATTATATAACAATAGTCAATTATTTTAACATATGACTGGAATAAATTTAGATCTACTAATACATTACTTGGTCATTTCCCCTCAACAACACACTCTATTGCCCAGGTAAAGTATTAAATTAAGAGTGACTACAATAATACTCAAGTATAGTAAACAACAAGCAAGAATCATTGCCATCGTTGTAAAGGTGCATGAATAAAGAAATATTGAAACATGTAACAATTACAAACAAAACGATTACATATTTGAGATGTGAAAAAGTAGCATAATTTTATATTCACAATGTGGATATTCCACTTATTTTTTAAGCTGGAAATCCAAAAAAGCATAAAGTCAAACACTAAAACAGACAACATTAATGCAATCCTAAGAAAATAGTCAAACTGACTCAACCCTTCTGAGAGGCGATTCTCTTGTTCCAGAACTTGAATTGCAGGGTCCGTTGTTCAAGCATCTTTTCTACTTCCTCAATTGGGACACCTTTAGTTTCTGGTACGAAAACAAGGACAAAGAAAATTGCTATGACAGCAACAATTCCAAACAACATGAATGTCCATGCAACTCCAATAGCTTGTGTCAGAGATAAAAAGGATTGAGAAACAATAAGGTTTGAGATCCAAACACTTGTTGAAGCCATTCCTCCACAGACTCCTCTATACCTTAAGGGGTAAATCTCAGAGTTTATGACCCATGGTACAGTCCCCATTCCAGGTGAAAAGAACAATATATATAATGCCAACCCAATCAATGCAAGCCAACCCAATTTGCTTGGACATCCTTGTGTGTACCATGACCTATGTCCTTTTTGACATTGGTTCTTTGCCATGTCATTGGAGATCAAGCATGCACCTGGTAAGAGCTGCATATATATAATACTATTGATTAGCTTTAAAACAAAAACTAGTGTTAGTTTTTCATGATTGAGTATGATTACCAACCAAATCCTACTTTACGAAATTCATATAAGGAAAATATACAGTATTATAAATTGTCTACCATAGAATGATCCATACAAAACGGATCACGATCAAAAGATAAAATATTTAGGTAAATAATATATAACCTGTTTGGTTAAACAACTTGATTAAGCGATTATAGCATAATTCTTATCATAATTGTTCATAAGTTGTTTTTTTGCTATCATGCAAATTTTATGGAAATAAGTTAAAAATATGGAAAGAGGAAGATGGCATATTTACCGTATTAGAGTCAGATGCACAAAATCCACATTTTGGTGAAGCCTTTAAACACGTTGTGCAATCCCATCCGCCGCGATTCACATTACTAGTAAAAGCAGGACAAGTGTTGTTGAAACGCGAAGTTTCTATTTCACTTATCATTGGAGAGTGAGTTTCTGTTTGGTGAAAAGTGACCGTAAGAAGCACAAGCGATAAGACAACTCCAAACAAACTAATTAGTGCAAGCTTCTTTCTTCCAGTTTTATCAATGAAATATATGCTTATGAGCGATCCGAACGCATTCAACCCAGCAGTGATTAGAGACAGAAGCATTGCTGTTTGATTAGAAGCAAAACCAGCTAACTGAACAATAGTCGGGCTGAAGTACATGACGGTATTGATTCCTACAAATTGTTGGAATATTTGTAGGCCCATTCCAGCATACAAACCTCTTCTCACACTTGTAGTTTTTAAAAGTGTGACCATACTTATCTTTTCTGAAGATTCAGCTTCCTTCAATTCCATGGCAACTGATTCCTGTAAAGCCTGAATTTCAGCATCAACTTCATCTGATGGGTAAATCTTTCTCAGAATTGCTTTTCCTTCCTCCTCTCTACCCTGTAGAGACAAAACCAATGTTGTTATTTAATATAAAATTCTGTCACACAGTGGTTGTAGCATCACTAAAACAATGCTTTGTAGCGGATTTGAACAAACTATTGATCGACAACATTGGACAAAACAATGTAATTTCTCACAAAATAGAAAATCACTAATGAAATAAGTCTACAATATAGATGATTTAACTAACCTTTCGAAACAACCAACGAGGTGATTCTGGCAGCCAAAACATTAGTAGCAATTGTAGTAAAGCAGGTAATGCTGCTACACCAAGCATCCACCTCCATGTTCCAGGTGCCTAAACAAGCAAGTCCCAAAAAATTTCTATCAGCATACGACCTACTTCAAAAGTACTGATACAACATTGGACTCAAATATATTATGAGATGATATTTAATGAATGAATCACAAATTTAGTAAAAAAAGATGCATGGATCATTTATTTTTTTAAATGATAATAATAAAATTTCAAAATGATCTTGGAATTAGAAATTCTTAATCACAAAAGTTCTTTCACGACAATTTCAAACTAAAAGGACTTCCCTATTTGAAAATTTTATAATTCTATTGATCATTTTAAAGCTTCATCAATAAAAGTGTCATGACACCTTCAATCTCAAAGACTAAGCTGATGATTAACTTATTTTATAATTTACAAGGCACAAACATCATGATTAAGTTACTATGCAAACAAAAATCATTATCTAATATAATAGTTTTCATACCTTAGTGAAGGCCAAGTTGATGAGATAGGAGAGGAATTGTCCCCCAGTGATGAGAAAACTGTTGAGACTCACAAGGGCACCTCTCACTTTAGCAGGTGAAGCTTCTGAAATGTATAGTGGAGAAGCCATTGAAGCCATTCCAACACCAAGTCCGACAAAAACACGGCCCATGATGAGAATAGCAGGGCTGGTTGCAGCAGCCATGATAGCAGACCCAGTAAAAAAGAGGGTATCTGCAATCATAATTGATCGTTTCCTACCGAATCGATCATTAATCCAGCCACCAACTGCAGCACCTATTACTGCTCCAGCAAGTGCAGTACTCACTATAGCTGACTGTCAAATTCAAAAATATAATCATTATTATCACATTTACATTTGTATTTCAACATGCATGTTTCTACCATTATTGTAAACATAGATTATATCACGTATGCATTGAATTCAAACCAATGTTGAAAATATCCTATGTATGGAACTCACATATTTATACAACGTGGGAACTTGGAAGAACATCAAAGTTAGAATGTTCTGTATTGTAAAAAATTTAAATTTGTAAAGATGCCTGTTACTACTGATCACAAACCTTACTTTTTCTTACCTTTTCTGATATATTTAACCATTCCACAATGTTCTGTATTTTCAATTTGCAAAAGGTACCTTTTACTAATTACAAAAAGAAAAGTCTTCTTTCTTTTTTCACCTTACGGTTTTTATAAGAGAGGAAAAACTAATACCTTCTTTCATAAGTTACACTTCACATGCAGTTTAAGTTTAAAAAATTAATTAAACTAAATTAGTTGGAATTTTCAAAACAAAACATCTATCAAAATGATTTTGATCGCTACTATCTTCATATTTTGTGTAAAAAAAAAATCTTATTTTAAACCATTTTTTAATTCTTTTAGATTATCATTATTTGAAAGACTATAACAAACGGATAAAAAATTTCTGTCTGTTTAGTGTTTTTTTTTTTTTGTTGCTTTGATGTTCAATTTCTACTTGATAAAAGAAAGACTATAAGAAATGGGTAAAATCTAAAAACTTATTATTTTTAAGAATAGTGATAATTTCTAAGTAAAAGTGATTTTCTTCTTTGAACAAAAGAAAATAAAAGTGATTTTTCACCGTAACAAACAAACCTTTACTCCATATATGGTTTAAAGAGAAAGGGAAAAGGAAAAAAAAGGCCAAAAAAGTGAAATAGAAAAACAATCAAGTAGTAGCTGCATTTTTTCTAATTTGATTCTCTCTCAATTCTCCTAAGAAATACTTATTTAGTTACAAACACAAATAAAAAATGTTTTTTTTTGGTTACAAAATAAAAAATGTTCAAGTACACAAACATAAATGAAAAAAAAAAAATTAAAAGAAAAAATAATTGAACTTTATGACTAAATATTTATTTTAATTAAGACTTGATTTATTTCCATCTAGGCATCTCCTCTATGTTACTACTTTACTTTTTCGTTATTATTTGTATAAAAGTTAATCTCTTATTTATAAACCTTAACCGGTCAAGCTATATTAACCTTAATTCTAACCTAAAAATTTCCCTCCTTTCTACATGCAATTAATCTAAAAACACTTTATTGAAAAAAGCCTTTGAAGGGATTCGAACCCGAGCCTTAACGGCTTCTTCCCAACATTTTCACCACTAAGCCGACAATTTTCTTGATTTAATTTTGCTTCCATTAATTGATATCTAATATCAAACGCCCTATTTTTTTTTTTTTGAGGGAGTATTCATAATCTTCATCGGTCAAGCTATACTTAACCCTAATTAAACCCTAACTCTAATCTCTTATTTATAAACCTTAACCGGTCAAGCTATATCTCTTATCTCTTATTTATAAACCTTAACCAGTCAAGCTATATTAACCCTAATTCTAACCTAAAAATTTCCCTCCTTTCTACATGCAATTAATCTAAAAACACTTTATTGAAAAAAGCCTTTGAAGGGATTCGAACCCGAGCCTTAACGGCTTCTTCCCAACATTTTCACCACTAAGCCACTGACAATTTTCTTGATTTAATTTTGCTTCCATTAATTGATATCTAATATCAAACGCCCTGTTTTTTTTTTTTTTGAGGGAGTATTCATAATCTTCATCGGTCAAGCTATACTTAACCCTAATTAAACCCTAACTCTAATCTCTTATTTATAAATCTTAACTGGTCAAGTTATACTTAACCCTAATTAAACCTTAATTCTAATCTAAAAATTTCTCTCCTTTCTCCACGCAATTAATCTAAAAAGTCTTTATTGAAAAAAGCCTTTGAAGGGATTCGAACTCGAGCCTTAATACCTTCTTCTCAACATTTTCACCACTAAGCATTGATAATTTAATTTTGCTTCCATTAATTGATATTGGATATCAAACACCCTGTTTTTTTAGGGACTATTCATAGACCTTATTAAGCCTAAATTTTAATAAATCTTAACCTGTCTCGCTATACTTAACCTAATTTTAATCTAATTTTTCTATCCACACTTTTGCATTTAATGTTTATCTAAAGTCAAAATATGTTCCTAATTTTATGCATTTTTTTTTTGGAAAGGAATTACCCCGCCCTATATTACCCTGCTTGGAATTTAATCCTTCCTCCCATCATGGCAATTTAGGTTCTATTTTTTTTGGAAAGGAACAACCGCGCTAAACAAATTGCCTTAAACAGTTGCAATTATAAAGTCAAATAATAATTTACCTAATTGTTTTCCCTAATTGTAACAGTTAACTTAATTTCATCCACACCTATGCGCTCCTCCCTAATTATTCTAAAATCAAATCAGATTTCCCAACCATAATTTCTCATAATATAATTGCATTAAAGATGATATATTTTCGTTAACGTTGAATAAGCTTTGTGTATATAACGTGTAATTTGGAGTATTTTCTGTTAATTGTTTTGACTCTGCATGCCATTGATTGATTTAAATTATACACAAAAATTAACATTTTAGATACATTCATTAAATGATCGTATGTAGTCTTTATTATACACTTTATACATCATTTAATGAATAAATCTAAAATGTTAATTTTTGCTTATAATTGTGACCGGAGGGTGTATATAGTTTTCCTGCATAATAAAGGAGTTTGGTTCTCATGTGCCCCCTTGAAACGATGAGAATATACACCAATTAACGTAAATTGTGGAGAATGTTGGGTAATCAAAATTTCAATGATAATCGCATTTATTGTTCATTCTAATTAAAAGATCAAAATATGTGCCGGGTCAATGTCATGTTACAATATCAAGGTTGATGTCATGGATATAATATGATATGGTATAATACCAATGTCTATGTTAATTAATATTATGGATTTAATTAGAACAATTATGACATTTAACTAAACTGTTTTGTTACATGTTACCGTTAAATATTACTTTCGATATGACCCGTGCGATAGCACGGGTCGATGGTCTAGTATTAATTAATATAGTAGGCCACTAGGTCCATGGGATAAAGTGCATGCTACTATGAATAGATAGATTGATGACGATGCAACTTGAGATTATTTTTTTTTTTTTTTTGAAATTGCAACTTGAGATTATTATGTTATAGAATTTAGGGAAATAACATGTGTCTTCAAACCCAAAGGAAGAAAAAACGAAAAACTGATTTTATATTTATTGCAGAAATAAAAAATAGCATTTTTTTTATAATAATCTTAAATAATGGTCCAAAAACGTAGGAGATATTAAAGTAAAATAAAAATAACTAAAAACTGATTTTGTTTTAATAAAAACATAAAACAGAATTGCCGAAATAAAAGAATAAAAACAACAAATATCCCTAAAAGTATTCCGGATTATTCGATATTTAGTTAGGAAGTATTGGGGACTTCTATGGTACACTCATAAATTTGAGTGTACTGGTACTCTTGTTTAATAAAATTTATAGATTAACAATAATTTTTATGAAATAAAAAGCTATTTGTCAATATTTATATTTTAGATTACATCATTTCATAAGTAAAAAACATCATTTCATTGTTTATAAGGATTATATTAAAAAATTTACATTTTGTCATAAAAAATAACCAATATCCATTGTTATGAGTAATAAAAATTCGTAAAAATTTAATTTATTTCGTTGGAGGTTTTGGTAAATAAAGTTTAATTATTATAGTTGTCAATGATAGAAAATAATATTTTTTCTTCAAAAAACAACTCATTTATTATTGATTTAACTACTTGATGTACTAATACACCCAAAATTGTTGGATGTACCATAGAATTTACCGGAAGTATTATCCAATAAATAACAGAGAATCTTCGCATGTTAATCTTTTTAATTAAAATGACCGATAAACAAGGAAAGAGGATAAAAATGATCAACCAATATTTTTAATAAACCGACAATTAAATTTAAACCCAAAAAAATGGTATAGAAAAATTAAACCTTTTTTCACAAAAGAGAGAACCATAGGTTTTGTTTTGTTGTATAGAGTGTTAAACAGAAACTTAACATATATACATAGAAATTAAATTAAAACAAATATAAAAAAGAACATTGAATTCAATTGACACTCATTCATTCATATCATATGAGAGAAATTTACCTGAAGCCAAACTTTGGTATCAACAGCTTTGAAATCATCTCTGATGTACAAAAGAGCACCAGATATCACACCTGCATGTTACAAAACAACCAACAAAAAGGAGTAAAAAAATTAATTATCAACCCATCATAAATAAACAAAACAAAAATAGTAATATAATTAATGAGAAATTAATTAATAATAATATAATTAATGATAAATTAATTAATAGCAATATAATTAATAGTATAGTAATGAGTATCTGTGTCCATATCAAGGAGACAAAAACAAAACAAAACATGGTACATAGACTAATGGTTGATAACATGTGAGATTGAAACATAGTGAAACAAAGAAAAAGGTTGTTGTATAATTACCAGTGTCATAGCCAAAGAGAAGGCCACCAATACCAGCAGAAAAAGCAAGTCGAAGGACATAAGGATTTTTCCATGAAAGGGAAAGACATTCTCTAAAAGCTGAGATATCAGGCTTATGTACTCCACCTTCCATTGTGAAAGAGGTGGTGGTGAATTGGTTCTTTGGAAATTGAGAAACAAACCACCGTTTGAAAGAGAGAATATATATATATATATATATATAGAGAGAGAGAGGTTAATGCAAAATATTTATATATAATGAGAGAGTGATGAATGTTTTACTCAAAGTCGGGTCAGAGAAAACAAAGTGAAACTGACTTATGACTTGTATGTGATACTAATGTTGAGAGATTGAGGTTATATTTATAGTAGAACAACACAATTTGTTTCATCCTTCTTCTAAAAGATAATAACGAAATTTGTTTCACTATAACCTTTTTTTGCGGAGGAAATCAAGCCAACTTAAATATATTTTGTTTGAAAGGATTCTAATTAAATATTGTTTTCTAGTTTTATCATCATTTTTTGTCCTGTACTTCATCCGTCCTAAATTATAAGCGAAAAATACTCATTTTCTTTGTCCTAAATTATAAGCAAAAAAGACAAATTGTTATCATTGTTTTAAAAAATTATGTTTTTCAAAGGAAAATTAAATGCAAAGTGCATTCAATTTACTCTCTTTTTCATTTTCTCAATAACCAACAACCAATTAAAATTATTTTTACATCTTCCTATAAAACTTATTTCAAAGATAACACAAAAAACTATGTTACAAACTACTCTATATTTTAGTTTTCTTAATAAGTATGTTTTTTTTTTTTGCTTATAATATAGGACAGAGGGAGTATTTCATAGTACGTGTACATATTTTGTTGTATTTATTGTATTGTAAAATATAAATTTTAATTAAATTTATTTTATGTGTTTTAAATTTAAAACCTCTCAGAAAAAAATTAAATTTAAAAAATATATATATAATTTTAAGGGAAAATTTATAACAAAAAAATATTTATCCCTAAAAAAATTAGTTAGTTTTGAAATTTCCTATAATTTTGGCTTCAATTTAGATTTAAGTTTCAATTTCAAATTAAAGTGACCAGAATATCTACAAAAACATATGATAAAATTAAGGTGACATAATATCTATCTTCGGATCTGCAACGTTGACGCCCAAATCTTTGATTGAATAATCGATCTTAAATAGACGATAAATCAAACAACACCGTACAAGATGACGAACAACAAACCACCACAAATTTAGCGTACTATATTCATGTTGTATGTTTTTAAATTTGAAAAAAGAACTTTTTTAACAAAGATAAATATGTAGGTAAAAAATGTCTAACTCAAATTGATTTTTTTTTTTTAAGAAAACTCAAATTGATAGTTGTTCAAGGTACAATTACCAAAAAAATGATTGTCTAAAATTAATTATCCTTGTCATTTTTTTACGATTAAAATTAATTTTCAGTTCATTGGATTGAGTGTTCTTTAAAAAAAAATATTGGATTGAGTGTGTATTTCAGTTGCCTTGTGCTCCCTTTGATCTCAGAAAAATAAAGGCATCAAAACTGAATAGCTCATTTGATTTTCTTTCATATGTGCTTTATTTTATTTAATGGTTTTTTTGATAAAATTATTTTAATAATAAGAAAATATGAAATACCCATCTCGTCATATCATATTTATACATAATTATTCACTTTTTAGGTTTATCAAATAACGAATGTATCTGAACTATATTATAGTCCAGATATATCAATAAATTCAATAAACTTTATTGTTTGAAAGAATTATTGAATGAACTTAAAAAAGCAATATTGGCTAATAAATGTGATTGAAGGGAGTAATTTGGATTTTAGATTATTTCATATTATTATTTTTAAACATGAATTTCAGAATTTTATTCTTCTTATATTGCCAAAAATAAATAAAACATTACACAAATTTAATTCATCCATCAAATGTTGATATAGCATCATTAAGACTAGTGTAAAAGGATAAACACGCTACAACAAAGCCTACTAAAATGGTATGACTCATATTCATATACAACAACTTTATCACTTTATTATCCGTATATATTTATCTTCTCTACAAACAATTGTGTCTATCCTTTTTTGAATTGTATCTATTTTTATCTTTTTTACAAGAACAAACTCGTATTATTTCATTCATCAAAATGGTAAAGATATAAGATGGTAATGATGATATGTAATCAAATATATGGTAACTAGCATACAATTTTGATGCCCTTGCTAAAAAGTGAGCAACAAAATTTGCTTGTTGTTTAACAAAACTTATCTTGAAGTTTGGATAGTTAGAAAAAAGCATCTTACAATCCGACATAATTTTGCCAAACTCAGATTTGTTTGTAGATTTATCCAATATGCCATCTACCACTAACTTATAATCTAGCTCAATTGACACATTTGACACACCCATATCTCCAAGCCATATAATAGCTTCCTTGAGTCCACAAGCTTCTGTTTCGTATGGAAGAAACACCATAAAATCTTATTGTTTTTGCTTTCATAAAATGACCTCTAGAATCTCTAAGGCACATTCCAACACGAAAACAATTATGTTCTTCAAAAAGTGCAGCATCAACATTACATTTTACCTCTCCTTCCGTTGGTGGTAGCCATCAAATTTGGGTATTGTTGTTGCTATCCTCCGGTGTAGTTTGTTGCTGCCTTGGTGCATTCAATTGGATCATATAGTCACGTGCAAACTGGACATAAATGCGAGTGTTCTTCTCGACATCATCCCATATCTTCTCATTTCGCCGTTTCCAAATGGACCACATCATCATATCAAAATTAATTGTTTTATGTGGCTGCAAAATTGACAAAGTAGTGAAGAAAAAAGATACAAAATTAGCAGCATGAGAAATTAAAGGGTTACTATGTGACCATAATCCTGTTGTATCCCAAACTTCCTTCGCCATCCTACACCTAAGGAACAAATGACATTCATTCTCATAATGATTTTCACATAAAGGACATGCATCCGTACATTGAACACCTTTAATGTTTTTATGAATTTCAAACATTCGTGTAATTTTAACAAAATGTCATATTGATTTAATTATGGACAACTGTAAAAGATAATGTATTTTTCTTATTTATGACTGAGTATAAATGGTGTATGAGTTGTATTGCCTCCAGAAGTGCTCTGGTTGAATTACAGGTAAAAATAGGCCGAAAATGGCTTGAATCCATTATGCAGAACCTGTAGTCTGCATAATTGATTTCCTCAACAGTTAATTAGTGAAACCGGCGGCAATTAACTATCAAGGGGTAGTTTGGTCATTTACTGGTGTCTTCCAGCCTTACTAAGTATGTGAACAACAATTTTCAAAATCTTTTGACTAAATAATTCTTGTTTCATTCGAGACTCAATGTCCACCTGTCAAAACATTAGTTTGCAAAAAAAAATAAAAAACATTATCCAACATCTCTCTACACGCACCAACAATCTCCTCCTCCAACTTGAAGAGAATCCACCACACCTAGTTATGAAATGCTTATATGGATGTTTATTTCTTAGTTTGCAAGTCAACATTTACCTCTCTAAAAACTATGATTTATAGGTGTATTATTTAGTCTTGGTTTGAAACAAAATTATTTATTATTCAGTCTTGATTTGAAACAAAATCGATTGATTACTTGATTTTGATTTATAATGTTGTTAATAAAATATTTATATGTAAAGTTATGATTGAATTGGAAAGCAAATAAGAAGAAAATGTATGTAAATAAACACCTTTGTAGACCTTCCACCTCAATGTTAAATGGTCATGTAAACACTTGTTAATAAAGTTGGATGAAAAATGGATCAATTTGTTTAAAAAAAATATTAAAGGACTAACTTATTCACTTTTAAAGACATAAAATATCAATTTAAACCTAAAAAAACTAAAATGAGTAATCTGGTAAAAAGGTTATACTTAAAGGAAGCAATGCTATATTTGGCCTTATTAAAATATCATATACTCCTACTAAAATAATTATGCTAAGTTTGCATGGGACTATGCAGTCATCTTAAAAATAGAAGAATTAACCATGGGCATTTTGGGAACACTGATATTGAATAAGTTTTTTTTTTGTTGAAAGAACTGATATTAAATAAGGTTAAAATTGATGACTTTTGCTTATACTTGAGGCAAATTAATTTCTATGACTTCTACTAATACAAGGTCAAAGAGAGTATATATTATATTAAAGTAGCTAATTATAAAATATATTTACTTATTCACAAAAGTTATATTTTTGAATGGCCAAAGCTACCCATTGTAACTTAATTAAAAAAAAAAAAAACCACATTGTGACACAAGACTCCGATACTCTTTGTGACACAAGAAACATAGTATATTAGAGTATTTTAAGTTTTTAACTATTAACGACAAATGTTAATAGTTAATTTTGTTAAATTAGTATTTACTCATCCGTTTGAATTTAAATTTAAAATTTCTAACTCATTTGTCCTCAGTTCAAACTAGTTGAAAAAAGTTCGATTTTCAAACCGATCATATGAAAAACATTTGTTGGAGTTTAAAATGTAAATATATTATTGTTATTTTTTGCCCAAATGTTATATTATATTAAAAACACAAAAATTAGTTCATCCTAACTTTTTAAAATAGTTCTTCTAGATAAAATTAACTCATTTTTTGGAAAAGCATAACAACAAGAGATTGATATTTGCTTGGGCTCGCAATCCATAATAACTGGTAATTTTTCGTTACATTTGTGGGGGCATGAATGTTTGTTCAACTTCATTATCATATGAAGATGCTTTGGAAGGACAATTCAGTGAAATAATGCACAAGTTGCATGCTCACATGCTCTTTGATTCAATATGTTTTGCCATATATGGAAATCTTGGGTAGCGTTAGCTTAATTTTAAGCTCATGCTTTGAAAATGTGATATTGACTTATTTTTTTGAACAAAGTGATATTGACTTATTATCCTTTAACTATATTATTTTCAAATGCAAAGTATATTTCGAAAAAAAAAATATGATCTAGTTTATAAAGTAAATAAGAAGAATAAGAAATTGTCTTGAAACTTTTCTTATGAATTTGATGGACCAAAAAGAGACATGCCAAGAGAGAGGACGAAATTTTATGACTTTGAAGACAAAGGAAGTGTCAGTTGGTGGCAGAGGAATGAGCTAAAAGCTTCAAATTATTTTCCTAATAATCAAATATTCAAGAGTTAGAAGGGGAATGGAAGAGAGGACCTTAAAAAAAAGGAAAATGAAAGAATAAAGGAAATTGGGAGGGAAGGAGAGGGTTTTGTGGGATGCATTTTCCTTTTTAATACAAAATTTCAATTATTTGGAGAAACTAAAAAATTGTATTAGAGGAGGTTTTGGGATTCATATGAATTCTTCAAATATAATCTATATTGTCATGATATTTTTAAAATTAATCATAAACATTAATTTACTATTATCTAAAAATTTCTTTTTCAAAAAAGTGAAAGATTTATCCATTTTTCCTTCATATTGAACCATCTACTCTCATCCCCTCCACACTATCAAAAAAAAATCTAAACAAACCGCTAATATGCGTCATGAACACTTATATGTAGTCGATCTTTTAAAAATATAAATCGATACTATTTTCACAAAAATTACTTTCCTTTTCTTTAACAAGTTTCCGAACACTAGTTAGCATTGAATCTTTTCCTAAAGCTCGATGCAAAGTTGTGGGGTTAATGTGTGACCTTTAAAAACTTTGAGTCCATATAAGAAGGTTCATTATATGTTCTATGTTTAATTAAATGCCTTTACAAAAGAGAGAGCGAATGTCCTTCTTTAAAGAGAAAGATGGGAAAAAAAGAGGACCGAATTTCATCCACTTTGGCTCTATCACTCACTCCTGTTCAAAAGGATCTGGCAAGGGGCACCATTCAATAATGAAGATACCCTTTGTAGGTAGTTTTCTATGAAAGTGGATAGCTTCAATAATTTCGTTGTGTTCTACAATAAATTGATAAACGAACAAACACCCAACTTCACACATTATAATATTCGGAACCTTCAAATCTTCAAGTTGATTATGATTAATTGAATTATATCATGATATTTTCTTCCATTCGAGATTCATTGAACGACCGAACCCCAATAGTCACAACGTCGATGACCAACATTGAGTGACGAGTTATGGATGAATGGGGTGTTTACAAAAAGTATTATGACATTCAAATTGCTTCGGACACGTATGAATTTGACTTTAGTGAGCTTATATTAACCTCCTAAAAGCTTCATGAGCATTGATACACACATCACGGCGAGGTTCACACGTTCTATTATGACCCACAACGAATTTTTCCGCCAAATCACCTCAACTCTATATAAGAGGATATCATTCTAAGAGAAACATCATTCTAAGAGAAACATTCATTCTTACATCACTCTCCAACTTAGATCACTCACTAATTTGAGTTTTCGAATGCTTGTAGATACACCATTCTCGTCAAAAATCTCACACCTTGTTCTTCATTGCGCTTTCTACATTCAAATCAGCCGTAGAGATCCGCAAAGAATCACAAATCAATCAATATCCAATTTCCTCTTTAGTGAGTCGAGTCTAAGGCAAACAATATTAATCTCGGACAAACAAAATTAATATCAGACACACAAAATAATAAATTATAAATTTATTTAAATAACAACAATTTAACTCACCACTAAGCTTTGTTAGTATTTCCCTAACAAACTTGTAAGCTTACCGTATATGCTTAGTTCGAAGATTTTGCTTTGCTTTATTTTGTGTTGGCTCTATTAGATCGAACTTTGTTCCTTTTCATGTTTTTTTTTTTTGTCTTAGATGAATTGGTAATCCATCGAAATTAAACTCACACACAACTGTGAAGTCCCAGGTTCGAATTAGAGTCACGACGTCCGACCTTACAATTTCGACATTTATTAGTTGAGTTAGGACTTCTAAACGTTCCTTTCATGTTATACATCATACATGTGTAGTAGTAACAATAATTTTAGAAATGGTATTTGAAATAAAAATTATACAATGCTACCCATCTTGTGTCTTTTCAGTGGATTTATAAAGGCCTAACGCGAAAGAATTTTGTTAAAAGTACTATCAACTTTCCTAAATACAACTTATATTATTAAAGTTTAAATTGAAGTTTGATAGCCAAGAAACAAATTTAAACCACAATGTTCCACTTCTCTACACACTCGATAATTTTGCCACACGATTTTTGAAACTAGGGTTAGGTATAGGTTGAGCGTGTGCACCTGCACACTCTGGGTTTTTGCTATCTGCATCAATAATCTCCCCAGCTCCTTGAAACTGTACCAGACTGATGCGTATGACCGGCATGCTTAATAGTGACGTTGGACTTTTTAATGTTGTTAATTGTTACTAATTCTCCTATAAATGGAATTTTAAAATGTTGTTATATTGACTTTTATTTTTCAAAGAAGATGAGAATTGAACACATGACACATGTCCTAATGTTTATACTTCAGTTGCAATTCCACTAAACCAAATCAAATACTTTTGATATTACTTGCAAATAGAATCCTTCATGTAAACTCGTCCTTTATACCAAATCAAATGCATTAGATATTACTTTCAAAATAATACAAAGTAAACTACTAAAAAAATATCTTTTCACTCTCTAATTTTTTATCATATTTTTATTCATTTTCTTTTGCATATGAAGACTATGATTATGACTCATTCTGTATAATGTAAATGATAGTCTTTTGAATTTTTAGTTATACATATTTTTTTTGAAAGGTCCTTGTGATAAATACTTGAATTTACAATTTTTCAAAAATTATAAAATTTAACGTGATTAGTTAGTAAAAAGACTAAAATATTATTCTTTTTTATTGGGTAAAAGTAACAAAAAAAAGTAAATTTAATAGTTTAATTTCTATACACTAATTGTAAAGTTATTTTAAACATGTAGAAAGAAAAAAAAATCATGTTATATTATTGGTGCATATTAATTAAATCTAAAGTAAAAGGAATAGATAAAAAATTATATGTATGTGAGTGTATATATGTAATTTTAATAATAACTAGAAACTGGACCCGTGCCCGTACGGGTTTATTGCTAAAGAAATGACATACGAATAATAAAATGCAATATATAATTGGTAACGGTGAAAAAATAACAGATGATAATCTAGAGTAGACAAAATAAAATGCTCCATAAAATGTATAAAATCTAAAAAATATTATAAAAGAAAATTCAGTAATCCTATCAATAATTTGGTATGAGAATATGAAATTTTTAGTAAATTGGCATGTTGTTTCATCGCAGATTGCGAAATACTTCATCATATACGACGTTAGAAGTCACATTGGTATCTTTACCATCTTCATCCGTGATCAATATCTTTAGTCCTTCTCTGGATGTAACTCTTGAAACAACAACATACAACTGTCTGTGAAAAATTACAGGTGTTGGTAGATATACACCAACATGTTTAAGCGACTGTCCTTGACTTTTGTTAATTGTCATTGCAAATGATACAAACAAAGGGAATTGTCTTCGTTGAAACTTAAAGGGAATCCTGACATCTGAAGGCGATATAGATAACCTGGATACAAAAACCTGTTCACCAACATTACTTCCGGAAATGACCCTCCCCTCAATGTCGTATCTTCCCATCCTAGTGATAACCAATCTGGTTCCATTGCATAATCCATATCGTGTATCTATATTTCTCAACAACATAACTGGCACACCAACCTTTAACCTTAATTTGTGATTAGGAAGTCCAGAAGCAGTGATGGTGTTGAGGAATTCAGGTGTATGAACATTGTCAATATGATCATCCTTTAAGTTACGATGAATAGGTGAATCATAACTCAAATAAACCTTCTCCTCATCTGGAACCATGTCCAACATATAGTCGTTGATCTTCTGGACTATGGAATTTTTTGTTGTCAATATAGCTCTATTTTGAAAGTAACCTACGTCACTCATGCTCTCCAAGATTTTAGGATACGTGCTTTCAACAATAGCAAAAAGAGGATCTCCTGCGCTTTCTATGAGCAAATCTAACTTCACACAAGGAATAGACTCCACTAAGGCCCCATCCCGTTACATATCAGAGCAACCCTAACTTCACACAATCCTCGCATCATCGCAACTAAGACTGGGTACCTGCACTTGCCCACAAGGCGGCAATTCCAGCAGAAGGGGTGAGATTCATAACAATAATATTAATATATAATCATAAGTCAAGATTAACAAATCATATATCCAACTCATCACATATGCATTATAGCACTTCATGGCATCATCATAAATATCATCATATCAACATCATAAACATCATCTAAAACAACATTACATCACATATCAACGTCTCAAAAATCATCTCATATATGTCACAATTGACTCGACTAAATGCAACACCTAACATCTCAACATCATGCATGTGGTACCATATAATTATAGCATTAATATGCTTCACCGTCGCTTTGAGCAAATGCTCCACCGTCGCTTTGAGCAAAAAGCTCCACCGTCTCATAATTATGCAAATGCATGGACTCGTCATTTAACATCTTAATACACCGTCTCAACATCATTACATTTTCAAGAATGACACATGCAGTTAATAATAATTACATGGCAGAACATCATCTCATTATACATACACATTGCAACACATAGCATCATCTTATTCAATTGGCATCACACACTTACATCACTTACATTCAACAACACATCATTTATCAATGGCCTAATAGAACCATCATCATTCATCTCTACATAACTCATCTAAGGGTATAGAACAGCACTAACTCCACCCAAAGGGATACTCTAAACGTCCTATGCAAAACAGCTTGCGAAACAACAAAACAGTCCTGAACCAACTCACTCGCCACGGCGAGTACATCTGCTCGCCACAGGCGAGCACTCACATCAGCTCACTCGCCAAAGGCGAGTTGGGGGCGAGCTGGAGGCGAGAAATACTGGGTGCTTCGGCCTTTTTGACATTTTTCCACAAAATCCTCATTTTTAAGCTCTCTAAATCGAATTTGACCAAACCAACTTCACAGTTCATCTCTATAAATATAGGGGCACTCAAAACCATCTAAAGTTTGGCAAAAATCCTAATTTTAAGGGTCAAGCTCGCCACGGCGAGCTACACTGCTCGCCTCGCGAGCAACCAAGGGTTACTCGCCACGGCGAGTGATCTGCTCGCCACAGGCGAGCGATCTCAGAACCACTACGGGTTCAGTCCTATTCACACCAAAACTTGCCAATTCTCCTCACTTAGGCTTCTAATACATCAGCAATAGCATCCTAGGGAATAATCCAGGTTCTGTAACACATCTATACAGCAATGCAACATCTTCTCACATCAAAATCATCAAAAATCACAATAACCCTAATTCTCAAAACTTCTCTCAATTCTTCCCAATCTCTAAGCTAATCAAGAACAGATGATCTTACATTAATACTATTGAAATTAGGCTCACCCTTACCTGGAAAAATTGCAGAAATTGGAACCTAGCTTTGCTCCTTGTTCAACCGTTCTTCTTCTTCTCTAAAAGTCTGATAACGCGTTCTCAATATTTCCTTTCTTAACCTACCTCTCTTATATACTCCCTCACAACTTAATTAATCCCTTCTTAACCCACACAACTCTTCTTAATTATAATTATAACCCCATCTCTTAAAATTCTATCTTAATCCACCACATCTATTTATTTACTAAATAAATATTCATATAAACATCACTAATATTATTTTATTAAACAATAAAATAATAATACGTCACACGTCGCAAATACGTCACATATACGTCACATAATCATCACAAGTCATATAATATATAAACATATACTATATCATCTAATAAAATAATTAAATAATTAAAGAGGGCGTTACAACTCTCCCCCTCTTAAAGGATTTTCGTCCTCGAAAATTTACCTCGCTCAAACAACTCTGGATAGGATTCCAGCATCTTACTTTCTAGCTCCCAAGTCAAGCTTTCACCCGTCGCTCCGTCCCAAACAACTCTCACAAGAGGTATCTCCTTGCCTCTCAACGTCTTCCTCTTCCGATCATCAATCCTCACGGGTAAGGTCTCAACCGTAAGGTTGTCCCTAACTTGCACATCATCGCTTTGGATCACATGAGACGGATCCGGAACATACTTCCTCAGCTGAGATACATGAAAAACATCATGCAAATTCGACAAGTGCGGTGGTAATCCAACACGATACGCCACCGGCCCAATCCTCTCTGAAATCTGATACGGACCAATAAACCTCGGAGTCAACTTCTTCGATTTCAAAGCACGTCCAACACCCGTCATAGGAGTCACTCTCAGGAACACATGATCCCCCTCTTGGAACTCAAGGTCCTTTCTACGCTTATCATGATAACTCTTTTGTCGACTCTGCGACGCTTTCATCTTTTCTTGGATCATTCTCACCTTCTCAGTAGTCTGTTGAACGATCTCTGGTCCTAAGACCACTCTTTCACCCGACTCAAACCAGCACAACGGAGTCCTGCACCTCCGACCATACAAGGCCTCAAACGGCGCCATTCCAATACTTGAATGGTAACTGTTGTTGTACGTGAACTCTATCAATGGAAGATGACTATCCCAAGCTCCTCCCTGTTCAAGTACACAAACTCTCAACAAGTCCTCCAACGACTGAATCGTCCTCTCCGACTGACCATCTGTTTGCGGATGATAAGCCGAACTCAACCTCAACTGAGATCCTAACGCCTCTTGCAAACTTTTCCAAAATCTAGAAGTAAATCTTGGATCTCTATCAGATACGATGCTCGAAGGAACACCATGCAGCTTAACTATCTCTCTAACATAAATCTCCGCCAACTGAGCCACAGGAAAAGTAATGTTGATTGGCAGAAAGTGAGCAGACTTCGTCAATCTATCAACAATTACCCAAATAGCATCGTTCCCTCTAGGAGTATTGGGCAAACTCGTCACAAAATCCATGGATATACTATCCCATTTCCACTCTGGCACATCTAAAGGTACCATCATACCAGTCGGCTTCTGATGCTCAATCTTCGACTTTTGACAAACTAAGCAAGAATACACAAATTGTGCCACGTCGCGTTTCAAACCAGACCACCAAAACAGCCTCTTTAAGTCATGATGCATCTTCGTAGCTCCCGGGTGAATACTCAAGCTACTTCTATGACTCTCTTCAAGAATCATCTTCTTAATCTCTTCATTGTCAGGAATGCAAATCCTTCCTCGGAATCTCAACACTCCTTGATCATCGACCTTAAAGTCACCATCCACAGTCTCATTATTAGCAATCAACAAGTCTACAAACTTGACATCTTCTTTTTGTGCTTCTTTGATATGCTTCAGAAAATCATTATCAATTCTCAACATTCCCAGTTTTAAGCTCTGAGGTGTTCTTTCACACACCAAGCTCAAGTCTCTAAATTGTTCTAACAACTCAAATTCTTTCACCATCAACGCGGACATATGCACAGTTTTCCTACTCAAGGCATCCGCAACCACATTTGCTTTACCAGGATGGTAATTTAAACCAAAATCATAATCCTTCAATAACTCAAGCCACCTTCTCTGCCTCATATTCAACTCTCTCTGATCAAATAAATATCTCAAACTCTTATGATCACTGAATACTTCAAACCTCGAACCATACAAATAATGTCTCCATATTTTCAATACAAAGACCACAGCTGCCAACTCTAAGTCATGCGTCGGATAATTCTTCTCATGAATTCTCAATTGTCTCGAAGCATATGCTACCACCTTACCTTCTTGCATAAGCACACCTCCTAAACCCAACTTGGACGCATCACAATATACCACAAAAGGTTCATCGGACTTTGGCAAAATCAAAACTGGAGCCGTCGTCAGGCGCTTCTTCAATTCATTGAAACTATTCTCACAATGCACATCCCACACGAAAGACTTACCCTTACACGTCAACTGCGTTAACGGAAGAGCCAACTTAGAAAATCCTTCTATAAACCTCCTGTAATAACCAGCTAGTCCCAAAAAGCTTCTAATCTCCGTAACCGACTTAGGCGTCTCCCATTGCGATACCGCATCAACTTTAGACGGGTCAACCGCAATACCTTCACCAGAAATAACATGGCCCAGAAAACTTACTTCGTTTAGCCAGAACTCACACTTAGACAGTTTAGCATACAGCTTCTTCTCTTTCAACACTTGCAATACAATCTTCAAATGCTCTGCATGCTCAGCTTCAGTCTTAGAATATATTAGAATATCATCAATAAAAACCACAACAAATTGATCC
Source organism: Medicago lupulina (assembly GCA_958299785.1). NCBI lineage: Eukaryota > Viridiplantae > Streptophyta > Magnoliopsida > Fabales > Fabaceae > Medicago > Medicago lupulina. The sequence goes on along the minus strand of OY283142.1, from coordinate 10,780,328 downwards.
AAGTACTCATGAAAAATTCTGTTCATATATTCCATAAACACACCAGGCGCATTGGTAACACCGAAAGGCATCACCTTGTACTCATAGTGACCATAACGGGTCCTGAAAGCCGTCTTCTGCATATCTTCATCCTTCACCTTAATCTGATGGTAACCTGACCTCAAGTCAATCTTGCTGAATACCTTTGCACCCACTAATTGATCCATCAAATCGTCAATTCTCGGAAGTGGATACCTATTCTTGATCGTCACTTTGTTCAACTGACGGTAATCAATGCACAACCGCATGCTACCATCCTTCTTCTTTACCAACAACACCGGAGCTCCCCATGGTGAAACACTAGGTCTCACAAACTTCTTCTCAAGTAAGTCTTCCAACTGCTTCTTCAACTCTGCTAACTCAGAAGCAGACATACGATAAGGTGCCATCGACACCGGCTTCGTACCTGGCACAAGGTCAATAGAGAACTCAACTTCTCTCTCCGGAGGCACATCTGGAATTTCATCAGGGAAAACTTCAGGAAATTCCTTCACAACAGGCAGCCCATCAATAACAGTTTGGTTCTCCAAAGATAACGAAGCCATCAGCGAAAACATCAACATCCCGTCACGCTCTAGTTGCTTCAGCTGCTTAGTAGATAGAAACTCTGCGCCCCACTCTTCTTCGACAGAAGAAAAATGCACCGTCTTTCTAAAACAGTTGATAAGAACTCGGTTGTATTCTAGCCAGTTCATACCCAGAATCACATCCATACCACTTAAAGGTAGGCACACCAAATCCATCACAAAGTCACGGCCAAACATAGATAAAGGACAATTCAAACATACTAGAGAAGTAGTCACCGAACCCTTAGCTGGAGTCTCGACAACCATTTCTCCATTCATATCAGAAACATCAAGACCCAAGGCAGAAACACAATCAAAAGCAACAAAACTGTGCGTAGCACCAGTATCAATAATAGCAGCTAAAGGAGTATTATTAATATAGCAAGTACCTCTGATCAAACGATCATCATTCTCAGTCTGAGTGCCGGTCAATGCAAACACTCTCCCAGTGGTCTTAGTCTTCTTGGGTTGCTTACACTGCGAACCAATGTGTCCTTGCTCATTGCAGTTGAAACACACAACATCGTCAAACTTGCAGTCACTAGTGATATGCCCTTTCTGACCACAACGGTAACACCTCTTCACCTCAACAGTACATGCATTGCTCTTATGGCCTTTCTCGCCACAAGTGTAACAAGTAATCTCAGCAGGAGCAGCCTTCTTCTGGGGTCTCCTCTCATCATTTACTCTTTGCTTCCCTTTATCTCTAGGGGCATCATAAGGTTTAGGGCGACTCTGCTGGCCCTTAGCTTTCCGATCATTCACTACCTTGTAGTGAGCTTTAGTATCCTCCTCATATATCCGACAGCTACTCACCAACTCAGAAAAGTCACGAATCTTCTGGTAACCGATAGCTCTCTTGATATCAGCGCGCAATCCGTTCTCAAACTTGATGCATTTTGAAAACTCAGCCGTCTCGGGTGCATAATGCGGATAGAACTTAGCCAACTCCACAAATTTGGCCGCATACTCGGTCACCGACATGTTCCCTTGCTTAAGCTCCAGGAACTCTATCTCTTTCTTTCCACGAACATCTTCTGGGAAGTATCTATTAAGGAACTCCCTCGTGAAAACAGCCCACGTCACCACAGCTCCATCTTGTTCCAAAATAGGTAGGAGACTAACCCACCAATCGTCGGCCTCCTCCGCTAGCATGTGCGTGCCAAACCGCACCTTCTGAACATCGTCACATTGCATGACCCTGAAAATCCTCTCAACTTCCTTGAGCCACAACTGAGCTCCATCAGGATCATAACGCCCCTTGAAGGTAGGCGGGTGATTCCTCAGAAACGTCTCCAACATTCTAGTTCCATCGTTCCCACCAGCATTGTTCTGATTACCCACAACTTGAGCCATTGCTTCCAAAGCAGCAGCAAGAGCAGCATCATTTCTACCAGCAATCTAGTTCTCTGGAAACAAATATGAGTCAGAATAATACAGTAATACTATCCTACTCTAAAACAACGTCACTCGACTCTCTACTTGGCCGGACGAACCGACCTGCTCTGATACCAATTGTAACACCCCAATTTCCCGTCTTAAAAATTTCATTAAATAAATCATACATCAGAGTATTCGTCATAAAGGAGTGTCACATTTCATCTTTAAAAACAGCTTAGATAATAATTTATCAAATCACAAAAGTATTCATTTAAGCAGCGGAATTCAAAAAGGTTTCATCTCATAAATGTCTTGGCTTAAAAGCCAGCAAACCGTCTCAAAATATTAAAGTTTCTACATCATAAAGTCAACATCGTTTATTCAAACACGATACATAAAGGAATAGACTCCACTAAGGCCCCATCCCGTTACATATCAGAGCAACCCTAACTTCACACAATCCTCGCATCATCGCAACTAAGACTGGGTACCTGCACTTGCCCACAAGGCGGCAATTCCAGCAGAAGGGGTGAGATTCATAACAATAATATTAATATATAATCATAAGTCAAGATTAACAAATCATATATCCAACTCATCACATATGCATTATAGCACTTCATGGCATCATCATAAATATCATCATATCAACATCATAAACATCATCTAAAACAACATTACATCACATATCAACGTCTCAAAAATCATCTCATATATGTCACAATTGACTCGACTAAATGCAACACCTAACATCTCAACATCATGCATGTGGTACCATATAATTATAGCATTAATATGCTTCACCGTCGCTTTGAGCAAATGCTCCACCGTCGCTTTGAGCAAAAAGCTCCACCGTCTCATAATTATGCAAATGCATGGACTCGTCATTTAACATCTTAATACACCGTCTCAACATCATTACATTTTCAAGAATGACACATGCAGTTAATAATAATTACATGGCAGAACATCATCTCATTATACATACACATTGCAACACATAGCATCATCTTATTCAATTGGCATCACACACTTACATCACTTACATTCAACAACACATCATTTATCAATGGCCTAATAGAACCATCATCATTCATCTCTACATAACTCATCTAAGGGTATAGAACAGCACTAACTCCACCCAAAGGGATACTCTAAACGTCCTATGCAAAACAGCTTGCGAAACAACAAAACAGTCCTGAACCAACTCACTCGCCACGGCGAGTACATCTGCTCGCCACAGGCGAGCACTCACATCAGCTCACTCGCCAAAGGCGAGTTGGGGGCGAGCTGGAGGCGAGAAATACTGGGTGCTTCGGCCTTTTTGACATTTTTCCACAAAATCCTCATTTTTAAGCTCTCTAAATCGAATTTGACCAAACCAACTTCACAGTTCATCTCTATAAATATAGGGGCACTCAAAACCATCTAAAGTTTGGCAAAAATCCTAATTTTAAGGGTCAAGCTCGCCACGGCGAGCTACACTGCTCGCCTCGCGAGCAACCAAGGGTTACTCGCCACGGCGAGTGATCTGCTCGCCACAGGCGAGCGATCTCAGAACCACTACGGGTTCAGTCCTATTCACACCAAAACTTGCCAATTCTCCTCACTTAGGCTTCTAATACATCAGCAATAGCATCCTAGGGAATAATCCAGGTTCTGTAACACATCTATACAGCAATGCAACATCTTCTCACATCAAAATCATCAAAAATCACAATAACCCTAATTCTCAAAACTTCTCTCAATTCTTCCCAATCTCTAGGCTAATCAAGAACAGATGATCTTACATTAATACTATTGAAATTAGGCTCACCCTTACCTGGAAAAATTGCAGAAATTGGAACCTAGCTTTGCTCCTTGTTCAACCGTTCTTCTTCTTCTCTAAAAGTCTGATAACGCGTTCTCAATATTTCCTTTCTTAACCTACCTCTCTTATATACTCCCTCACAACTTAATTAATCCCTTCTTAACCCACACAACTCTTCTTAATTATAATTATAACCCCATCTCTTAAAATTCTATCTTAATCCACCACATCTATTTATTTACTAAATAAATATTCATATAAACATCACTAATATTATTTTATTAAACAATAAAATAATAATACGTCACACGTCGCAAATACGTCACATATACGTCACATAATCATCACAAGTCATATAATATATAAACATATACTATATCATCTAATAAAATAATTAAATAATTAAAGAGGGCGTTACAGCATTCATCGATAATAAAGGAAAGGCCAAATCTCGAATGTACGGTTCTACCTCCTGGTATTAATAATGCAGCTATACCACTCGAAGCAACTGTTAAAATTATTTCCCCTCTTGACCGTATCGCTGCCGACAATTCAGGTGCATGATCAAAAAGTTACCAGTTAAGCAATGGTATGAGAGGAAAGTTGTAAGGTCACATCGTTCCATTTGCAAACCTCTAAATATCAATATATATGATTCTTGTGATGTGTGTGAAATTTACCACGGGTTAAGGTTTTTTTTAGAGAAACACAGTTTAGGGTTTCGTATATATAGCCAAGTTATCATGCAAATTAGGGTATCATATAAGTCTACAAAATATTGTCAAAAAAAAAAAAAGATGCATTTTTTTAGTATCAAAGAAGTGTATAAAAAAAAGGCAAGAGGATAGGAACGATGCATTTTTTTAGTATTAAATAATTGTATAAAATATTTTGTCAAAAAAAAGTGTAGAACACAAAATAAGAAAATTAGTTAAAAAAAAACTAAGATTAATAAGAAGAAAAGAAAAAAAATATATATGTAGAAGTCTATCGATATGTTTAGCCTTTTCTTTAAATTTTTTTTTTTTGCTATTTATGAATGGATTTGTTTAGGCTTTTTTTTTTCTATTAATAAAAACATATTTGATGCATTTTGAGAGGCAAAATTTTAAGATAGATTTGTTGCAAACCTAAAAAGCATTATGGAGGAAAAAAATTAGGGGTTAATGTACTTTTTAGAGAAACAGTTTAGGGTTTGGTATATTTAGCCAAGTTATCATGGAAATTAGGATATTATATAAGTTTACAAAATATTGTAAAAAAAAAATGCATTTTTTTAGTATCAAAGAAGTGTACAAAAAAAGGTAAGAGGATAGGAACAATGCATTTTTTTTAGTATTAAATAATTGTACAAAATATTTTTTCAAAAAAAATGTAGAACACAAAATAAGAAAATTAGTTGAAAAAAAAACTAAGATTAATAAGAAGAAAAGAAAAAAATATATATATGTAGAAGTCGATATGTTTAGCCTCTTTTTTTTTTTTAATTTTTGCTATTTATGAATGGATTTGTTTAGATTTTTTTTTTTTGCTATTAATAAAAACATATTTGATGCATTTTGAGAGACAACATTTTAGGATAGATTTTTTGCAAACCTAAAAAGCATTATGGAGGGAAAAATGAGGGGTTAAGGTTTTTTTTAGAGAAACACGGTTTAGGGTTTAGTATATATAGCCATGTTATGATGTAAATTAGGGTATTATATAAGTCTACAAAATATTGTCAAAAAAAAAAGATGCATTTTTTTAGTATCAAAGAAGCGTATAAAAAAGAAAGAGAATAGAAACGATGCATTTTTTTAGTATTAAATAATTGTACAAAGTATTTTGTCAAAAAAAAAGTGTAGAACACAATAAGAAAATTAGTTGAAAAAAAAACTAAAATTAATAAGAAGAAAAGAAAAAAAAATATATGTAGAAGTCTATCGATATGGTTAACCTTTTTTTTTTTATAAAATTTTTTGCTATTTATGAATAAATTTGTTTAGGTTTTTTTTATTTTTGCTATTAATAAAAACATATTTGATGCATTTTGAGAGGTAAAATTTTAGGATAGATTTGTTACAAACCTAAAAAGCATTATGGAGGGAAAAAATTAAGGTTAAACTTAACAAAATTAATAAATAAGGATTAATGAAGTTAAAAATTTCGCACCTTAACTCGGGTTCCTGAATACAACGTTTGAAACGAGAAATAACCACCAATATCATGGGGTGTATGTCGTGTAGAGGGATGAGAATGTAGGAATTCATGTTACTCGTTGAAAGGGAAAAAAGGAAAAGTCAATTAAGGTGATATATAATTGCGATTGAAACAATTATACTCCATTATATCACATAATCTTGCCTAATTTGACAAAGTATAAGTGTATAACACCCGAATGGTAGCAACAATTGATTTTCATCAGAGTTTTCATTTATTAATATTTTTAACTGCTTAGTGACAAAATTCACACGATCTAAATGATGAGAATTGAAGAATTATGAGTTCGAACACATCACATTATATCCAATGATCCTACAATTATTATACCCTCGTTTTAATTCATCAATAAATTCATACTTTTTCACACATTTTATCTTTCCAATAAATTTAACATGTTATCTCTCGTAACAAACAATTGTCAGTTATTATCTTTCTCCCCAACAAATTCCTATTTTTATCGTTGCGCACTCTCTCTCTCATAACAAACAATTGTCAATTTTTTAAATATGTGCATATTTTTTAATTATTTTAAGTCAATATAAAAATTATTCCAACTTCACATTAATCAAAAGTTAAGAAAAAATTAACTTTCTCACAACTCCTTTAATTAAAGTTAAGGTTTCAACTATGACTTTAACCAATGCTAGAGTCACATTTAAAATTTTTAACAAGTGTTACTCATCTTATTTATAAAAATTTTACTCTTCGTGAATGAAATAATTGGTTTGAACAAAATTTTGTTTAAATTTCAAGATAACAATAAACAAACTTTGTTTAAAAAAACAAAGAAATTTTGTTTTAAAAAAAAATTAACTTTAGTTTTCTAAATATATAGCATTAATTAGTTTTATTGAAAAAGATTAAAATAATTAACAAAGGGTATAATTGACAAATCGTACCCTTAAATACCAAAATGACAGTTAAACAGGAACGAAAAATTTACCTTAAAAAACACTCCAAAAGAAATAGAGGGAGTATTTAACAAGGAAAATATTGAATAAAGCAAAATGCATGGTCTCGAAGCTATCACGATGAGTGTTTTGAGTAACATAATATCACTACCAGCCTGATTTACACTAAATCCGGGATTAAGTAAATGAAACGGTTTTTTTCTTTTCTTTTCATTTAGTTGTGTTTAAGCCCAAAACAGGTGCATCATGAGATTTCACGAAAAATCTCTCGGTATATATAGCAAGACTCATTCAATAAACTTGAAAAGAATTTTTTTCTTTTTTATGATAATGGTTTCTAGAGGGAGTAAGCCTCTCAAGTTACAAATATTTTTGTGTGATAACATTGTTTTTTGGTTGTCAAAAGAGGAGGAAATAGTTATATATAAACTATTCCCTCAAATAAAAAGTTATATATAAACTAAGAATTACATGAATACATTTTTGAAAAAAATAATATATGTAAGGTCAAATACTACGTTTGGTCCTTTTAGTTTAATAAAATTCACAAGTTAGTCATTTAAGTTTCAAAAGTTTTAAATAAGTCATTTTAATTGATAAACTATTTCACAATTACCCCTGCTGTCAGTATCCGTTTAGTTGATGTTGATGTAGCTGTTACGTTGTTGACTTAGATCAAAATGATGCTTTTTTAAAAGTTCAATGGTGTCAAAACTCTATATTTAATGGTCACAAATGATCATTTATATACAACAACAAATGTCTTTCTAGCACTATTAAACGACATTTATAGTGCTAAAATGATATTTGTGACTATTAAAGGTAACATTTTGACACCCTAGAACTTTTAAAATGCAGCGTTTTGATCCAAGTCAACAACTTAATGACTACATCGTCATCAATTAATTATTAACTGACAACAGGGATAACGGTGAAATAGTTTATCAACTAAAATGACTTGTTTGAAACTTTTGAAACTTAAATGACTAATTTGAAAATTCTTTCAAACTAAAATGACCTAATTGAAACTTTCAAAACTTAAAAGACTAATTTGAGAATTATGTCAAACTAAAAGGATCAAAAATGGTATTTGGCCCATATGTAAATATCCATAACTACTCACAAACACTTTAAAATTCGCTATGTTCTCGTATCCGTAGATGCCGATTGGCGATTGTCATCCTTAAATTTATGTGTGCCCATAATTAGTACTCCTTCCGGTCACTAATATAAACAAAATTTTACTTTTTAGATACATTAACTATTTAATGTATCTAAAAAGTCAAATTTTACTTATAATAATGACTGGAGGGGGTAGTTCAATGATAAACTCTCGACTATGTTGTGGGTTTATTTGATTCGCAAAATGGTTAGAAACATTACAAGACAAACATTAAGGTATCCTAAATAAATTTTTGTCATATACAATGTTTGATAGATAATGAGCAACACAAATAGAAAAGATGAAATTTACTACATTATCTTTAATTTATGTTGTGTTGTACGGTCAATTATTTTTCAGCAAACTAAGTATAAGTACACCATATATTCACCATAATTTTTATAAAGTCTATTTTTCTACTTTTTAATTTATTTTTTTTAAAGTATGTTCATTTAACTTTTAATTTCTTATACTTTTTTTAACCTAACCAAGAGTTTTGCTAAAAAAAAAACATAACCAAGAGTAAGGTCTGTCGTAGATAATGTAACGAAGGTAAGTAGGAAGAGAAAACAATGTAAAAAAGATAGAGAAAAGGACTGTGAGTAGAAATTTAATATTTATTAAGGAATTGGACTCTTTTCATTTGAGAGGATTAAGGAATTGGACTTGTAATTTAGTATTTTACCGGTTGCAAAATATTTTAAAAAATTTCAATTCATTATATGAATTCAAAAGAATGTGAAGTTGTTCCATCCGTTGAAATAAATGGCTAAGAAGCAGAGAAGTAGAGTTTGATCTTGATTTTCATTTTCAACCAAACACATAATGAAGTTGTTTCATTCTTGGTTTTGCCAAGAATGACCTAAATTTCAGTTCCGTGTCTCCATCTCAATCAAGAACTTCCTTTGATAATTAAGTCACCATGGTTCCACGTTCTTTCTCTGTGTCACTTTCCCAAATATATCGAGCATGTAAAAAGAATCAACCCTAAGAAGGTGATATTTAGCTTTATGAAGAAAGTAACAAATTGTTGAACAAAAAATCATCAATGCATGCATGCATACCGAACAGGGAACGAGAAGGTATCCAACCAAGAACAAGATTGAAATAAAGTGTGAGAATTATATTCTTCTTTTGTTTTTGTTTAATGCATACATTGTATTAAAGATTTTTTTTTGTCTTTTTTTTTTTTGTCAAGTAGCCTAGCGGCTAGAGAAATTCACCTTAAAGGTGAATAAGTGGGATGTCCGGGGTTCGAACCCCGACCCCTGCATATAATATGCATTATCCCTTACCAAGTGAGCTAAGCTCACGGGAACGATTTTATTTGTCTTCTTATTAAAGCACATACATACATTAGACTGATATAGATGGTCCTTTTATGGCATGCATTATTAAAAGTGAAAAAAAAAAAAAAATCACATGCATTATTGAATATGGGTGTAAAGCAATTTTTATGGGCTTATCACTTATGACATTGTTTTGAATAAAATACAATGCTACAAAAAAATATACATTTCACATGAGTTTTTTCACATCATTGGAGAACATATCTGTAGTGAAATCTAACACGGTGGCATTTTCGTAACTGTTTAGAATTTTACAACTGGTTTTCACATCAATGGATATTATAGCTGAAGGGAGAAAGACACACGGTGGCAATTTTGTTATTAATGACGAATTATAATCACATTGGCGACATACTACCTGCAAAAACATTTCACTTTAATAATAATTATATTCCTTTTCCCTATTACCAAACACATACGTTTCGTTTCACACAAACCCTAAGTTCATCTCTTCGCCGAGATCCGCCGCACCTCAATCATTTCTCGTCGTCTTTTCTTCACTACATCTCTTCGTTTCTAACTGTCGGACCATCTTCACCTCTTATCTGTCTCTTGCGCGACCATCTTCACCTCTTCTCCATCTGTCGTGAGACTATCCTCCTCCTCCATCTACTGTCGCACAATCCGAGCGAATTGAACCACTCCAGCCTTTAGTTCGGCCTCCAACAGAGTATGAACAACTATGTACGTATCTCTATAGATTATATATAAGGTCTTGTTAACGAATGCCCCCAGGACACTTAGCTTATGTTGCAAAAGAATATATAAGCATGTGTATAAAATTGTTCAATAATGTCTCTTGTATTAAGACTAATGAAGGAAAAAGATCATGTTTTTAGCGAAATGGTTTTCTTTTGAATAATGTACATCACCGGTACTTTCTTATTAGTGTTTTGATAGTTGTATGGTTGGTTTTGAAGTGGCAGCCGGCTGGGTGCAAAATTTCCTTGGAAAAATGTTGAAGATCACCTTGCCGCTCCTATGTTAGTTCGCTGCTAAATTTTGAAGTTTTGAAAAACTGTTATCACATCAGTCATTTGGTAACCCGTTGAGGAAAAATCTCAATCACATCGGGTGTATACTCGATGGGAAAAGTTATCGACATACAACCTCACCCTTAGTGACATCGGTTGGGACCACATGTAAAAAGTCGATTCCAACCGATGTGAATGTCATTTCTGTAGTAGTACGTTCAATTTCTCTTCTTTTTTCTATTTTTCAGTAAGACTTGAATTGTAATATTTTAGAGGTAACATATGACAATTTAGCATAAAGCGATTAGAAAACTCACATGTATGCACCATACCAGACTGGCATATACCAAATTTTTATTACTTCATATTTCTTTTGTTGTTAAATTTAGTTTTATTTGTTTGTTTGATCATTTGTGTTTATTTTAGGCATTAAGTTTGTCATTTATGTTTTTAAAATTTTAAATTGGTTCAAAACGTATATTAAAATAAATTAGTCTATTTCATCACTTAACCATTTAAAGATCTGGTTGAGAATACGAGTGTTGAAGTTTAATTTATTTGCAAAATCAGCTTTAAAACATTTTTTTAAAACTTAATATTATTGGTTTAAATTTGCTAAGTTGAGGGGATTCAAGTGCATCCCCTACTACTAATATTTTGGCTCCGCCACTAAACTTATCCAACATGAATAACGTTTAATTTAAAAAATTTCAACATAAATGACCAACTTGAATTTTTTTAAAAGAGAAGCGACCAACTTAAAAAATAAACTAGCTTAAAACTTTTAAAAGAACCAAAACTTAAAAACTAAACTAACTTATTTTTGGTAATAAATGGAGGACATACTTCATAAATGGAGTATGCATTATTTAATCTTTATTGGTATGAATGGAATTCAGACAAAGATTTAAGATTATATCATCATCACATGTTGTAGGTATGGGAAACATTTTATTATTTGATATTAGCTTGACAAAACTATAATTTAGTCTGGGCTAAAATTTTGTTGGGACTCAATGAGGCTACCTTCTTCTCCACCTCGGAAATAAATAACCGAAAAAAACTACCAAGTTTTGCACAATTTTATTGCACACTTTCTTACAATTGAAATACTATCTACAATGTTGAATAAACATTCCACACTTTACTATTTCATGACCTTGAATGAACAAATAGTTCTTTGATAACATTCTAACATAAAACATTATTTATGTAACACAGTTAACTTAAATTGACTAAGTCTTCTGTGTCAAGACTTCACCAGAATCAGAACTTCTCTGCCAAAACCTAAAGTTAAGAGATCTTCTTTCAAGCATATTCTCCACCTCTTCCATAGGAAGTCCTTTAGTTTCTGGTACAAAGATAATAACAAAGACAATGGCAGCAACAGTGATGAAGATAAATATCATAAATGTCCATGAAACTCCAATGGCTTGTGTCAATGATAGAAAGGATTGAGCAACAATAAGATTTGAGACCCAATTGGATGTAGATGCCATTCCTCCACATATTCCTCTATATCTTAAAGGGTAAATCTCAGAGTTAACCACCCATGGCACAGTCCCCATACCAGGTGAAAAAAATATGATATAAAGTGCAAGACCTATTATTGCAAGCCATCCATATTTACTAGGACACCCCCTTGTGTACCATAGTCTATGCTCTTTGTGACACTCATCTTTTGTGGTGTCATTGGAAATTAAACATGCTCCAGGTAGTAGCTACAAAAAATTGTGCCAATAGTGTGTTATAATAATAAATAAAAAGACTAAGTCCTTGTTCAACATCATTAATGAATATGACATGCTTCAAAAATAAGTCTCAAACTAGGATGAGGGGAAAAAATTTGAAACTTGTGAAACAAGGAACTAAAAATCCTTGATATAGAAATTGCAAGGGAGACTAAAATCTTGTTTCAGTTAAAATAGAAGACTACGAGTACATTTAAGCGTAAGAAAGAGGAATAAGTTGATAGGATAAGGTTACCTTATTAGCTTCAGAAGCACAAAAGCCACATTCTGGAGAAGCCTTAAGGCACTTCATACAGTCCCATCCACTGGGGTTTAGAGAAGTACTGTAATCAGTGCAAGTATTGTTGAAGTGGGAGGTTTCAACTGCGCTAATCATCGGCGAGTGAGTCGAACTCTCATGGAACACAACAGTCAAAACAACAAGGGACAAAACAACACCAGACAAACTGAACAACAAAAGTTTTTTCCTTCCTGTCTTATCTATAAAGTATATGCTCAAAATTGATCCAAATGCATTCAAGCCAGATGTGACCAATGACAGAAGAAGTGCTGTTTGATTGGATGCAAAACCAGCTAACTGAATAATGGCTGGACTGTAGTACATGACAGTGTTGATCCCTACAAACTGTTGGAAGATTTGAAGTCCCATTCCTGCATATAAACCTCTTCTCACTGTTTTAGTTTTCAGCATTTTGATTATGCTCGCTTTATCAGAAGATTCTGCTTCTTTGATTTCTAGTTCAACTGATTCCTTCAAAGTATTAATTTCAGCTTCAGCTTCTTCGGGTGAATAAATCCTTCTTAATAGTGCTTTAGCTTCTTCTTCTTTTCCCTTTCGAAACAACCAACGCGGCGATTCAGGGAGCATAATCATCAGTGTGAATTGTAATAGAGCTGGTACTGCTGCTACTCCTAACATCCACCTCCATGTTCCTGGTGCCTGAATAAATTACCATAACATTTTGGTTTGGAATATAAATAAATCACTTCTCTAATTCTCTATGCATTCATCAGAATAAACTTAACAAGTTTAACATATTATCAACAATGCAAACCAAATTGCAGTACTAAAAGCAGAAATCTCAATATTCACAAAGACTAAACACATCACATGTCGTAATATGAAGAAAAACAGTAAAAAAATGTTGAATTTTTGAAACAAAGTTGCTCACTTTTGTGAAGGCCAAGTTGATGAGGTAGGAAAGGAATTGTCCACCTGTGATGAGAAATCCATTGAGACTAACCAATGCACCTCGAACTCTAGTTGGAGAAGCTTCTGAGATGTATAATGGAGATGCCATCGAAGCCATTCCAACACCAAGACCAACAAAAACTCGACCAAGAATGAGAATAGATGGACTCGGTGCAGCAGCCATTATTGCAGACCCAATAAAAAAGAGGGTGTCTGCAATTAAGATTGCTTTTTTCCTTCCGAATCGATCGTTAATCCATCCACCAACTGCAGCACCTATGATTGCTCCAGCAAGGGCCATACTCACTATTGCTTCCTGTATTATTTACATTTTTTGTGGTGCATTTAGCAAACAAGTTTGAAGTTTTTGAATATTTTGTCTCACAATGATTGTAAGTATATGAATAGTTGTTATTGATCATAGTAATTAGTATAGTAAGTCACTATTATTTGCAATCTTCTGTAGCATACTAATATTGATTTGCTAATGTTCATGAGGGCATTAATATCTTTTTCTTACATAGGGACACAGATACGAAAATCAACACAAAAAGTTTGGTTCAACAATAATACCTTATTCTTGCCAGCTAGTCCCATATTCAATTTAAAAATCACATAAATAGATGAAATATTTACACACAAAGCTAAATTGGTGACCACATAAAAAAACTTATAATTTGAAACTGATAAACAATATTAATTTAATTTTACACTATTACCCTTTTTATGGAAATATGCTGGTTTTAGGAGGAGTGGAGGATTACCAGGACCACACCGTTAGTTGGCGAATATTTAGTACAAGTTTTCCAAACACTTGCATTTTCAAATAAAAATTCCCTAGGGACTACACTACATGGTCCTATCAGAGAGAGTTTTCTTCTTTGTAATCTCTTTAGGGAGAATTTTGTCACTTATTGTGGTTCTATCTGATTCGACATATTAGTCTTTGTAGTTGTGCATAGAGAGTAATATGTTAAAAAAAATATTCATGTGTTATGTCGGTCAACGTACAAAAGCATGTGACATTTTTTATTCCACTGTTAGATTGAAGCCATTCGAACACCAAGGCTAATAAAAACTCGACCAACACAAAAGTAAATGATCTAGTGAATTACACGTGAATTAGATAAGAACTCAACACAATTTATAAATTATTTTTCCTTTTATCGAAAACATCATTTTCATCAAGATGTAAAGAGTTGGCATAAAAACAAAGTAGTTATTAAAAAAGTATATAAGTTTTAGTATGTGAATATTATTCTTTCTTTTGATGCAACCCTATCTTTTGTGTGCAAGTTGATGGTTCTGTAATAATTTGTTAACCTTAATGATTGTTGGGAACATTTCTGTCCAATAAGAATGAGCAAGTTCCTACTTTTTTGTAAATATACAAATAAAGCTAGAGGTCCTCGTTTAATAGAGAGAGACTCACATAAGATATTAACATATAAAAAAAAATTGTACTTACAAAGATATTTAAATTATTTAAAACATGTTCTATATCTCTCTCATGTAATATGATGTTGTTATTTTAATTTTTATACAACATCAAATATATATCAAAACATAGACTGTCTCTCTAAAGTTATCGCCTCCAAAAACCTAAAGAAAACAATTCGCAAATACACGCTTAATGATGTTAGGGGCATTTCTGTCCAATAAGAAGGAACAGGTTCTTGGTCTAAAACGTTAAATGAGTTAGAAGTCTCCGTTCAAGAGAAATAGATATAGATAAGATATATATATATATATATATATATATATATATATATATATATATATATATATATATATATATATATATATATATATATATATATAGGGGATGTATCAAATAAGAAGTGATTTTAAAATGAGAAGTAAGAAGGTTAAATAGCAGCCGTTAGATTAAAATACACAGTTTAGATTAAAAGTTGGTTTTAGTGGAAATCATGGGTGGTTACATACAATTTAGGTTTTAGTGAAAATCATGGGGTGCTAGATCCACGAAAACTAAGAATATGAACAACCACCCCATGATTTCCACTAAAACCTAAATTGTATGTAACCACCCCATGATTTCCACTAAAACCAACTTTTAATCTAAACTGTGTATTTTAATCTAACGGCTGCTATTTAACCTTCTTACTTCTCATTTTAAAATCACTTCTTATTTGATACATCCCCTATATATATATATATATATATATATATATATATATATATATATATATATATAAAAGAATTGTCATTAAAAGGATATTTAAATTATTTAAAGCTCATTCATATTTATTTAAACAAAAATCTTATGTTTTTTAATATAGAAATGGAGATGACTTCAATGAGGCAAAGAAAAAAAATTTGTTTCTTGCTAGTTTAGACAATAATGATGGAAATGAAAAGTAACACTACTTAAAAAATATTAGTGATGGAAATTTCAAGAAGGAAAATGTGAAATCTTTCTCTAATTATGTCAATGTCACTAAATTTTACGATCAAGAAATTTGTGTTGGATTTTATTTATTTTTCATTAATTTTGCTTTTCCTAGTAGAGTAAGTACCTGAAGCCATGTCTTTCTATCCACTTCCTTGAAATCATCTCTGATATATAATAGCGCCCCAGATATGACGCCTACATAAATGAAAAAAATAAAAAAATAAAACCAAAGACAGAGGAAAACAGAGCAATATAAAGGTAGTAATATGGAACAAAACTAACTAACCAGTGTCGTAACCAAAGAGAAGGCCACCAATACCAGCAGAGAAAGCAAGACGAAGGACATATGGATTTTTCCATGAAAGAGACAGACATTCTCTAAAAGCTGAGATATCAGCCTCTGGTACACCACCTTCCATCTTGTTTAATTAATTTTAGTAAAAGGAAACAGAGGAATATTATAAAATTGTTGAAGTTGGTGATTGATGAGTGAATCAGGGAAGCAGAGAAAAGAGTGGTGTGAGTAACATTTGATAGTGGCGCAACTGGGAATACATTCTATAGGCTCTCAATTTTCTAATGGATATACTCTCCTTATGTTAGACTCTTTTTAAAAAATACTATATCTATTCTATATCCTATCTACAAAATTTACAAAGAGAATATAAATCTTTGGAGTCATTTTCTTCTTCTTTCAATTTTACCATCTATATAAATTATAAACTATTTTATTTACAACTAGCATCAAGACGGACATTTTTTTTTATTTGGACTTAATTGTATGTTTACTTTATCATATTTAGTTATAATTTTTTTGCAATATTTCATAATCAAATAAAGATTTAACTTATATTGTTCCTTTTATACTGAGATTTAAATGATTTTTTTAATTAAAGATTTAAATAACATTATACAAAAATTAAAATTATAATTTGAATAGTTTAAATTAAGAGTATATTTAGAAGATAGAAAGCCAGCCCAAAATCACGTGTCCCTCTTGTATATAAAATATGTATTAATTTAATTTTTTTTATTTAATTAAATAATCAAATTTGGGTGGTATGTGAATTATTCCGTTGTTGAGGATATGCGGCACCCCAAATTTGGCTTGATCTCCCCTCATTCATGATATTTTTCATTTCCTCTATTCACACGTGCAGCCTCATCATAATGTCACTATGTGCTTATAACTACTTCGGTTAGTGGTCCTACAAACATGGAACACTCATACTCATAGCTACTTCGGTTAGCGATGCTACAAATATAAAACACTCATGCTCATAGATACTTCGGTTAGTAGTGCTATAAACATAAAACACGAGTAAAATATTAAATTGTCAAGTTCCACTAGTAATTCTTACGTCCCATGACCTTTGTAGTTTTGATTGAATATGCAGTCGTCTATGCTTCAATCAGTTAAGGAGAACTCAGATTACCCTATCTGAATATCTGCCTATTTAGTTTGATAAAAACAAAATATAACGAAGTGACCAAAAGTTATAAAGTTGAAGCTGCCGACTTGAAATCACAAAAACCCAATGTATACGAATATTAAACGACAAACAACATCCTTGGATTTTGATAGAAAAGAAACCACAGTCCAAATTAGCCAACCTAGCTTTGACAGAAAATCATTTTCCGTTATAAAAAGTGTATATATCTTTGGCAGTGCATGTGTATACCATTCATTACATTAAAAAAAATGGATCATTCAACTTTGAAGCCTAGCGTTTGTTTTGACATGCGTTTCTAATTGTCTTACTTTTGAAAGCGAAATGGTTGAAAGAGAAGGGTGCATTGATTTCAAACGAATTTCAAAAATTTCTTATAAAAAAACTTAAAAAATAATTTCTGATTGTTAAGAAAAAAAATTTAACACACACGTCGACAGTTTGCAAAGATATCATAAATATAAATAAAAAAGAAAAGCATACTATGTTGACGAATAAACAAAAAAAGTGAAAGTCGACATTCCAAATGATCAGACATGTTTGACTTAAAATGGGGTATTGAATGAGTATTGAGTGTTAAAAATTTAAAAGTGTATTGTACAAAGTGCTCTATGTTCTCTAGATAATAGATAATGTTGACATTTTATTAAGAGTTTCATGTTGACTAAATAAAATTATCAAATGTGTTATTTAAATTATGAGACACTCTCACTTAATGGACTAGTGTTTTGGTTAGACTGTTTTCACATCCAACACATTTGGTGATACCAGCACGTAAAATCTGCCGCACACTATTTTGCTATGTGCAAGTACAAAAACTAGTTTAGAAGTCGCACTAAACATTTTATATACACCCAACTCATAGGTTCTACAGATTTCTATATATATTATTCAGCAAAATTAACTTTACAACCAAGTGTGTTTGGTTTTCATATTAGCAGTACAATCATCTATTGAATTATTACAACCTTACGTGAACATGATCTGTTCTATAGGGTTGTACTACTGTGTTATTCAGTAAAATAAATTATACAATCAAGTGCTTTTTTGCTTTCATATAGTAGAACAATTATCTACTGAACTAGTATATGTGTATCCTTCATCCCTTCTTATGTTCTGTTTTGGGATAAAGCAATTTTGTTTACTTAAGTTTCTGGTCCATATGAATGTATCAACAACAAAATTTATATTACAAGATTACATGTGATTTAAATTACTTTATAGGTGGCATTTCCCACCATAAGAAAGGTGGTTTTTTACCTGCAGCTACAGGTTAGCATTGGTTTTGTTTGCTATTACAATTCAGCCAAAAAATCATTAATGAATTTTTATTCATCAACAATCTCTTGTGATACCACTGTTATTCCGGTTCAGAAATTTTTTGGTCAATATCATGCCAAGATTTTCCATTCCAATTAAAATCATGGTGTTTGAACTATAATTTGAAATTAATTAATGTAAGTTTTTTTTTTACAGAAATTAATTCATGAGTTATTTATTTAAATTAACATGGAGTTGTTAATTAATGGCATGAAATTTTTATTCAATATTAGGCCAAGATTTCCATGAATAAACATATTAATAAATCACAATTAATTAAAAAATTTAATCTTCGGTGTTTATTTGGATTTATATTTTGGGTTATATTGATTTTTTATCTATCTTCAATTGATTTTCTGGGTTATGTTACTGTGATAGGAGTGGGGTTGATGGTAGTGGACGCAAGGTTAAGTGGGATTGATTAGGTATTTATTTTACTTAATATAAAAATGAACCGGATACGCTAATATGAATTTTCCAAAATTAAAAGCCATGTGGGGGTGAATTGATTTATTTTTTTTATTAAATTTTGAAGATAAGGGTGAAAATGAAGGTGTAAAACATTAAATGTCAAAAGGGTAAAATTGGATTTTTAAATAAATTATATGGTGAAGGTATAATGGTAGGGTATGGGGTCAAATATTTTGAAAATCTTTAAAAACAAAAAGTCATCAATAAGTTGTATATGGACAATCGCAGGCGCAGCCATTCAATATTTTTATTATTATATCAAAGGTTCAAATTCACTTTTCCCATGGTGGAAAAGGATTAGACCTTCCTACGGTAAATATCACCTACTTTATATCAATAACAATTAAATATAAACCTTGTAACAAAAAAAAATTAATATAAACCCTCTTTTTTAGGGTCCCTATACTAAAGGAAACCCATCTTTTGCTCAACAAACTCTCTCTTTCTCCCTACCATTTTCCAAGCCTCACAAAATCAATTGAACAACTAAAAAAACAAACCCAAAGGTGATTTTAATGCACCAAACTCCTAAATTAGAAAAAATGTGCACCCCTTTTCTTTTTCCGTTCTCCACAACATGCCAAATTAAACAAAAAAATCACATAATTGACACAATAAACCAAACATGTCCTCAATTCAATACAATATTATTTCAATGTCACATGAAAAAAAATGGAAATAGAGATAGAAGAGCTTGAGAGAATTTCATGTTCATCACGTTCATTAAGAATTCCAAACAACTCCTCAACAGAAAGAAGAGATCCAGATATCAATGACAACTTACATTACATAAGTTTAAAGGACATTATGTACAATACACCATCAAGATGTTCATTATATGACGGAAATGCTTTTGACTCGGACATTGCTATCAGGAACGAACTGGTTAAGCGTGCAGCTTCGGTTTATCTACAATCTACGGCACTATTGGTTACTAGAAACCAAAATTATATTGTAGTTTTCTGGGAAAGGGTAAAGAGCAAAGCTGTTTCATGGTGGAGGCTTTTTGGTGGAAACACAATCAGGGCTTGTATTTTGCCTGTTTTTCAGTTTCTTAATCACATTGGGAGGTTTCATTCATTGCCATGAAATTTGGTAAAGGAAATGCTCTATTTGATCATACAATAATTTCTAGGGCTTGACCCTTTGAAGTTTAGATGGCATTGTATATAACATTATAATTATAATATGATGATAATCATAATTAGCGATATAGTTTCTTTTCAAATTTTCAACCATTATCATTTCATAGCTTACATTTTTATTCATCTCCTCTTTCTTTCCCCTTTTCATCTTCCTTTGTCTCCCTCTCATTTTTCTCTTTCTTTGTCTTTCTCATTCTCTTATTTTCGGATTAAAACTCATTTTCTCATGTCCACTTTTGTGTTTCATATCTTTCGCAAGTTTTATGCAAAAAAATAAAAAAGTATGGCCTCCATTTCTTTTGTTGTAGAAGGGTAATATTCATTAGCTAAGTTCACATACACCACATTAAATGAGTTCACAAAAATGCACTTGAGCTGAATTCATTTTTAGTAAAACATGCATATACATGAATCTAGTGAACACATTTACATGTGAAATTAATCCAGATACATATATGTTATCCAACTCACGTAAATACATTTCATCTCTAGAAAGAAAAGATCCCTATTGATAATTAAGTAGCCATATACAGCAAGTTTAATTAGTATCTAATTTATCTAAATAAATAATATAATCAATAAAATTTGTAAAATAATAACTTTGTCTCGTAAAATAGAGAAGATCTCTATCAAATTATTTCTTTAGCAAACATTCGCCAAAACTAATGAAAAACTTAAACATTGCCTCAAATAATCACCTGTTACGTCAACACAAACAAACGTATTTTACAAATTGGGTTGTTGAATTTGGAAGGAAGAAAAAATAGACTATATGAACCATTATTCTTTAATGTTAGAAAATTAAATTGCAATTTTACAAATTTAAAACTTTTATAAATTTAAGGATTGACATGAAACACTTGTTCAATTCTCGGGGCATCAATTAGTTTTTAGTATATCCAATGAACATAGCTTAATTGTATGAACATCTCATCGTGGGACTCCACTTATGTACCATTAAGACGGGAATGTAATTGATATTAGTAAATTCAATTGTGACATATAAGTCAATTCAACTATTATCTCTATCTGTTTCACATATTTTTATGTTTAACAAAACTATTATCATGTGTTACACTTGAATTGATCAATGTCATGTGACATGTCACAAAAGTGCAATCTCTAACTTTATATGCAGATGTCGATGTTCGAACGTCGGTTTCCGCACTTATTCACCTTAAGAGTGAATTTATAATCATTAAACTACTTGACAAAAAAAAGAATAGAATTTGTCGTGATTAAAGTAAAATAAATGATAAATTTATGTAGGTGCGAGGCATTTTCTAAAGTTTTATGGTGTTGAAGTACTACACCATTTCCAAGATAAAAATTTCTTTTTAGATTTTTTAACATATCATTTATGACACTTATTAGCATTTTCTTATAAGTAATTACGAAGAAGAATTTTCAATTCTAATAATTATTTTCCCTATAATTTAAATTAAAAATAATAAATAGTAAAAAAATAAATATTATTTTTCAATTTATTTAATATATGTGTATATGCGTATCTGTTTCACACCCATAGCACATATTCATACATCTTAGACACGAAGCGTCATGTCAAGACACTCTCACTCATACCGTAAAAAAATAGGTGGCAACAAAGATGCGTGTGTTTTTTTTTTTTTAAAGAAACTAAATTAACTCATTCAAATCAATATCGGGGAATCAAACATGAAATTTTGAGGAGGATCATACTACCTCAAGTCAATACCATCATATCAACCCAAGTGGGTTCAAAGATGTGTGTTTTAATAATCACTATCCCCCACCTATCATTTCTAGGCTCCACATACACCACTTTTGTTAAATACATCTCTCGCTTTAATTATGTACAATTTCATTTTAATATTAGAAAGAAAAAAAAGTTTTTAATTATTTTTTATTTATTGACGTTGAACATTGTTTTTAATCGATGTTGACTTTTTATAATAAAAAATTAAGTATATGGGATTACGCTTCAGACTAAAGTAGAAAATACTATAATGTTTAATAAATACTTATAAATGTATTTATATTTACCTTCTTCCTAATACATTAGTAGATCTATAACCCAAAGCTTCCATATTCAATATCTATCTTTTTTTATCAATTAAATCAAACATACCGAGCTATGTTGACAATTTTTTTACACCATTTAGCATATAGGTGTTACATTTATAGGTCCCACGTGAAATACAACTCTCGCTTTAATTACTTACAATTTCAAAACATTTTATTTATCACATCAATTATAACATTTTATTTATCTCTCTCTTTCAAAATGTATATATCTTTAGAGGTGTACACCAAACATTTTATATAGCTAATAGACAATAAATTTTATAATTTGTATACCTTAATTAATCTAATATTTCAAAATTTAGATAACTATTATTTAATAAATTATTGTTAACCATGGCGATATATAAATATTGATGAGACCCTTTTTAAAAAAAAAAATCTTTATGATATATTAGGTTGGAGAGATTGTTAACTAATTATATTAAAAAATTATAAAATAAGAAATGTGTATATGTGATATTTACTTAAGTTTTGAGCGTCATCGTGAATGTTGTTATAGTGGAAATACAAATGGCAAGCAATATTGAAATAATTTTAGTAAAAAAAAGTATCCATGCTCTTTGTAATTTTGAATAATGAAAAATAAAATGAAGCAACTTAAATCCTTTACTATGACATTCTTTTTCATCAAATAAAGTTTAAATGAGATGAGTTTTGACGTTTATTAGGGTCAAGGCAGATCACAAAACTCAAAGACTACTTACAAATATATTTAAAAGTCACCTACCAATGAGATCCTCGCAAGAACAACGAGAGTTGAACTACGATATTAATAAGTGTGTCAATTTCTTTTCAACTGATCGTCAACTTTCATCGATACTCTCACAATTATTTTTAGAAAATAATTATAATTTAGAAATTTTATCCTTCATAATATTTTTTTTTATTTTAAAATACTAACTTTATTATTCCATGATAAATTTGAAGCAATTGGAAATTATTTATACACAAAATAATATTATTTTATTGCATGAATGCCCTATATATACCCCCTCTCTCTAGTCCTCTCTTTGTATCTAATCATTTGTAACAAAAATGTGGGTTATGAAATCTGGTATGGATATTGAGTCTTCATCAATTTCATCCACAACACCATTCATGAACATGACTCCTCGAGAGATGGTCACCCACCTTGCCTCCTCCAATGCCGTCGTTGTGTTCAGCTCCACCGACTGCTGCTTTTCCACCGTCGCCAAGAACCTCCTCTTCAGCCTTGCTGTAGGCCCCACTGTCATCGAGCTTGATCAGCACGCTTCCGGTTCCACCATGCTCACTGCCCTCTGCCAGCTTTCTGGTGAAACCCGCCAGCCACTCCCCGCCGTCTTTGTCGGTGGAAAGTTGCTTGGTGGTGTGGAGATTCTCTTGGCAAAACACATCAATGGCGCACTCATTCCTCTTCTTAAGGAAGCTGGAGCTCTTTGGCTTTGATTAATTTTATTTTATTTCATTTCATGTTTTCTTGCTTGCTCAAGGAAAAAATATATAAATATATTATATGTAAGCTATGCAACTTTGTTACTAGTATTTAGGATTTCAGGCAATTAGCATACATGATATATATTTATATATGTAGTTGTGATTGTGTCAATAATGCATGTTACAAAGATTTCACATAGTACTGAGTATTTTGACAAAAGCATATATGCATGGTTATAATTGTTGAATTATATTAGTCCCAATTTATTTTTAATCCTTATCTGATATAATAATTAACTAAGAGTATCTAGTTTAGTCCTAGATTTCTAATATTTAACCCAAAAATGTTCATCCTTACAACTATTGAAGTTGGATTATTTGTCACCAATTTCAAATTTTTGCTTTTAGTATTCAGAGTTGGCTGAACACATGAAGATCTAAGGCAAATTTTAATATGAGGCCTTTTTAAAAATTATAATAGCATTTTATTAAAATTATTAAATCATTTATTAAATTAGTTAATTGATTTTGTCTAATATTACTTTTTAATTGATAGTAAATTAGTCAATCAATTTATTATTTGTTTAGAAAATATTAATTTTAGATATGATTTTATTAATTTTAGTTTAGAAAATTGTAGAATATAAGGTTATTTAGATATGCTTTTTACCCATGAATCAGCCTTGATTTTATTTATGATATATTAAAATTGAGAACAGGTGGGTAGTACTAATGGACGATCTTATGTTCTTGCATAGTACATTTGTCTCTCGTCGTAAAGAAATTGTATAACAGATACAATGAATTAATATATAAACACACATTATGTATATCGTAAAGTTTTTTAACTTCATCAAATGAGAAGAAAAAAAAGTTTGGTTGCCGGCATCGGAGAGGTTTAGTTTGGCCGGAGAAAAGCCATGAAATTGACATGTAGCTAATATTGGTCCATAAGAGGGAGAAAAACGTGACGTCGCATGTCCATATGAGATCATAGTCATCAATAAATATGTGCAAAATTTTCCTCAAAAAGATTTAATACTAGGGAACTTCTACAGTACACCCGTAAATTAAGGTGTACCGGTACTCCTACTTCAAAAAATTTTAAATTAACTATTATTTTTATGGAATAAAGATCTATTTGTTGATATTTATATTTTAGAAAATGTCATTTCATAAAAAAAACATCATTTTATTGTTTATAAAAATCATACTAATTTTTTTTACATTTTATTGTAAAAAATAATCAAAATTCTCTATTATGAGTACTAAAAATTCAAAAAAATTCTATTTTATTTCGTTGTCGTTTTTGGTAATTAAGATTTAATTATAGGTGATAGTAAACAATTTTTCTCTTCAAAAAAATAACACATTTACTTATTAATTTATTGATTTGGTGTACCAATACACTCAAATTTTTGAGTGTACTATAAAATTTGCCTTAATACTATTGTATTTTTAAGTTGGATTCAAATTCATGACATTTGTTATGTTAGAAAAATATCTTATCATCTCATTCAAAATTTCTTGAGTGTGTGTAAATATGTTTGTGTGTGTGACAATTAAAGAGTATTAATGATTGGAATAATTAATTATTTGTGTGTACAATGTATGCGATGAACATATGAAGGACATGACATGTTTGTTTACCGTATAGATATGCATATCATGCCATGCGGATTGCAAAGAAAAACCGTTTGGCCTAATCGGGGAGTATCTGTTTTGCTTTTTGTTCTGTTATAAGGCAAAGACTGCACAATGACCTCATTGCATGTTAAAATAACATGACTCGCAACAAATTACATAATCTTTCTCAAAGATCCATACTTAAGTTAAAATTCATCAAATAGACACAAAACTAATTGTTTTAATATTTAAGTTAAAAAATCAATTGTATTGGCAAAAAATAATAATTAAGTATTGGTGTAGAAAATGGAAGAATAAACTAAAACAAACACACAAAATTGTTTTAATACAATTTTATCTCATAAAGAAATTGAGGTATATATTGAAGAACACAAATTAATTGGTATAAAGGACGGATGAATATATGCAATGCATATAAGAGAAATGATCACGGTCACAGTCAGTCACAGCAGTGGAGTATGAAAAACATGTAGACTACTAATAACAACTTTATTTCCTATGTTTGTCCTCATTCGATTTTGAAATCATCATTGGAGTAATTTCATGTTTCATGCTTTTTCTTTTTTGTGGTAATTAAATCGTATACTACGCCATGAGTTGGATATGAAATTTGACCGATGACTCTACAATATTTCATTTCCCGTAAATGGAACTAAACCATATAAACCCAACGAAATGCATGTTTGAATAGCTTTGAGCACACTTTTATGCAATGATATGAGAAGTGAAACATCCAAAATAATCCATATTATTCCTTTAAAAAAAAAAAAAAAGTGTTTTGACAATGATACATGAGATTGAGGGGTATGCATCCCATGTAAATCAGTTTCACGGAAATGTATAATAGTAAGAAATAATGTGTATTGGGTCTATAATATAGACTAAATACATCAATTATTATTCAATAAATTTAAAAATATTTTTTATTTTGTTAATAATAGAGATCGGATGGAGTATATATATACTTAATTGATTTAAAGATTCAAATTACAATAGTTTGTGATATGTTTGAATAATGGATGTTCTTATTGAAGTGGAGAGGCAAATTTGTACATGAAATTGTGAGTATTCTCTAAAGTTGTCAATGATTTTTGCTAATTCGCAAATGAATCCCTAAAATTAAAATGTGTCTATCAAAATGGTTCATTCCATAACTTCTATCATCATATGTTGTGATATAATACAATGAACATGTGACAATCGATATTAATGACACATTTACGTTAAAAAGAAAAACAATTTCTAATGCTCAAAATCACTCAAAAATGGAAGAAAAAGAAAACCATAGTAAGGTAACACTTTTGGCAGCATTTCCGTACGTGCCCATTAGAACATTTTGAGGCTCATGCAAAAGGAAACAAACGATTTTTATTTTTGATATTTTTATTAATCGAGGGTCACGACTATCATAAATATTTGTCTTTTTAAATGATTTTTAAATGAAAAATTAACTCTTTAATTAATTATACTTTTTTTTACCAACTTTAACTCTTGTTATATTTATTCTTTTAAAAAAAAAAAAACTTCTGTTATATTTATGGAGCCACTAAGGGGATGCATATGTACATTTTAGGGATCATGGTAGCCCAAAATGTTTCATGTAGCCGATACTTGGACTCATGACTGTCAAAGAAGTGTCTGCATAGAAACACACAGGTTCTTTGTACCCAAAAAAATACACAAGTTCCTTGTCGTGACTAGTGATCGTCAAAGAGACAGACTATATTGGATATAACGTAGCGACAACTCTAAAGTTGACACAAAATAACATATAGTATCGGGTGATATAACATTATGCGGACCTAATTTGTAGAATTGAGAAAGTTAATTGAGGAACCATTTAAAATTATAGAGATGTATTAATATGTAAAATTCAGAGACTACTTTGAACTATGCTCACAATTTGAAGTACTCAATCAATGGAGATTGTGTACAATTAATTAGCACTAACCCTGTACTATTTCCAGTATACAAATGTGACATTGTAA
Source organism: Medicago lupulina (assembly GCA_958299785.1). Lineage (NCBI taxonomy): Eukaryota > Viridiplantae > Streptophyta > Magnoliopsida > Fabales > Fabaceae > Medicago > Medicago lupulina. Next base: position 10,753,068 of record OY283142.1, on the reverse strand, counting down.
TCAAAACCCAGCTACACCAAAGCCTGGTTCTGATCAAGGGTCCAAACTTGAAAGTACTGTAACTAGCAACTGCCAACATCGTTGTTGACCACCAACTATTGCTATTGACCGTCAGAACTGGTTACCTCCCAATTGGACATCTACGTAATATCATCCCTTATTATAGTGTCATCATCATTCCTTCTATTGTATACTAGTACTACTACTCTTTTCCCTCCTACTTTCCATCTTCATCTTCATCTTTATTCCTTAAAACTAATTGATAACTCCATTTTTATTACTCCCTCCTAGTTTTATGTATAAATGATCAACTAATGCCATCAATTTTAAAAATGTGTGTGTTATATCCTTCTTCAAAGCTATAAGCTAGTTAAAATATATTTTTTAAAGGAGCTAGCTAAAATATTATGAGGGGGGCCAAATTAATTTATCTTATAAGTTAAAACATTTGTTGAAGAGACTGAAAGTGCCAAAATAAAATGAAAATAAATCTAACAATCAACTGATAATCTTTTGATTTTATTGTTTCTACTAATATTTGACTCAAAAAAAAACTTATTTGAGATAGCAAAATTTATATTACTAGGGTGATCAAATATAAATTTTACCTACTTATTAAAACAAAATATTTTTCTTTGGGTAGCCCAAACCACCCCAATCCTATGCTCCTGACTATAATACTAAGAGACACCTTCATTGTTATTGTTATTAAAACAAAAATCATATATAAAAAAATAAAATAAAAAATAAAAAACAAACAGGCATCATTTCTTGAGAGAAATAAAATGGTCTTTAACAAAAAGCACGCAATGTTGGCAACACTCAGGGCTATGGAACGAGTTCGCAGCCGCGACGTCAAACGTTGGGAACATTTCCAATGTTTTCTTCGACATTTTTCAGCGAATCCCGATTTCCAAAATTCCTCTCTTTGGCACTCTTATGTGGAGTATATGGAAGAACCGTAATAATAAGGTTTGAAATGAAGTTTTTGAAAATTGTCAAGCAATTTGCCATAGAGCCACAACTCTGTTAGCTAGTTGGGAGAATGCGCAAGATTTGAAAACAACGGCATCAACTCCTCATACCAGTAGGCAAAATGTCACTTGGGTAAAGCCTTCTCCAGGTAGATATAAATGCAATGCCGATGCCTCTTTCTGCGAAGCTACTAATAGAGTAGGTATAAGTATGTGTATCAGAGATGAGGAAGGAGCCTTTGTACTAGCTCGCACTGAATGGTTTTCTCCGATCGTTGATGTTGATATTGGGGAAGCAATTGGTCTGTTAAAAGCATTGGAATGGACAAGGGACCTACATCTTCTCAATGTGGACTTTGAGGTAGACTCAAAAACGGTTGTGGATAGCATCTACGGAAAGCAGATTGGTGTTTCTGATTTTAGTGTTATTACTAATAATTGTGTACACCTGCTATGTACTGATCTTATAAACTCTAATGTGAGTTTCATTATGAGACAAGCAAACGAAGTTGCCCATAGCTTAGCTAAGACGGCTCTGTTGGAAGCTAGTTTCCGTATTCATTCCAACATCCCAATCTTGTATTGAATTCTCTATTATTAATGAAATGCATTAAGCTTGTTTCTTTCAAAAAAAAAAAAACAAAGAAGTGGCGACGGCCATAGGATGTTTTTCGGTGAAGAGGCTGTGTATTTCTTTTCTTCGTAGAGCAGAGATAATATAGTGACCATTCTTGTTGAGAATATAATTTCCAAAGTATAATTTCTTTTCTATAGTAAGAATTATCAAGTGATCATTTTTCCTTATCTATACATTTTTGTGAAGTCACTCAATTTCCCTACTATAGAAATTAAACTCTCACTACATAGGCTATAATGTGAGGTAGTGCTAACGTATCTCATAATTATAATTTAGGTCATAAGATTTTTAACTATGGTTGATAAATGATAACTTCGCACGATTATAATGCAATGCAATAGATCCATTGACCATTGTCACCTCTGTTAACTTTGTTTCTGTTAAAAATGAAAATACAATAATTTGAATGATTTATTTTAAGGTTATCCGTCAACAGATCAAATTCAGACAAAAGGAACACTTTCAAGAAAATCTCTCTACACAAACTACTCATTGTGTGTTTGGATACACATTCCATACAGAATTGCTGACCCAGCAGAAGGATTCAAACATATTAAGCTGATATGCAAAGCTTTATCCTCTTTTGCCAGTAATGCCAACATTATAGTTAGGAATATAGGCATAACCTGATTATATGTCTAGCTATACTATAATTCCATAGAACTTGAGGCAGAGGCAGCATGATTAAATAAATTTTTAATTAGGGTTTAATAATATTCATATCAAGTAATAACTTGGTTGGAAAAAGAAAATTACTTAAAATTCTACTTATAAAAAAGTCCACAAATAGAAAATTTAATATGACCACAAACAAACCAGAAGTTAATGAGATTTAACTATGGATCTTAACTGCCATATCCAAGAATACATGATTCCCAAAGCACAGTATACAGAGATCAACATAAGGGGAAGAAATGCAAGCTTATCACCCAAAAGCAGAGGGTGTAAAAATTGGCCCCATATCTCTACAAATACAAGACCAACCAGATATATCTTCTCAATCAAGACAATAACAAAACCATTATTCCTCGTATCCGCACTTAAACTACCTTTAGATTCAAATTGGCCAGCATTTTTCTTCGTGTGAGCAATTGACACTCTTGTTTCAGCCCTGTCGTAAAACTGTGCTGAAAAGCCTGACCACATCAAAATGGCGTGAAGAAGCAACAACAGAACTTTGATAGGATACTCTCGTGCCTCAAAGAGTAGTGGAAAAAGAGAATAGCAGGATACTGCACACACAGCATATAAAAAAAGATTGAGTAGAAACTTCTGCTTCTTTTTTGCATCCATAAACATTCTCACTCATCATAACAAATATTTATCGGCAACTGAAAAGTATAATTGCTTCTTGGTTTTCCTTAATCTTTTATTATGCTTGATCAATCTACTTTACAGACAAGTTCACTCTGATAGTTTTATCCAACTAATTATAAGTTACTATCAGGAATGCAATCAGAACCAACTCAAACTCAGACATCACAAAAAGAGAGATAGTAATTTCACCCATTTCACAAGGCATCAATATCCCTGTTTGAAGTTCACTTTAATAAGATCATAAGGAAAGATGGTCACATAGCAACCAAATAATAAGAATCATCTGATAAAAGTTTAATAGAAAGATGGTCACAGAACAACCCAAAAATAAAAATAAGAATCTAAACCATAAAAATAGCCAAGTTAAGGCTCCAAACTTTATTTTAATAATTGGTTATGGACCTCATTATCGATAAAATTATCAATGAAATTACCAATGAGAAAGTTTAGGGCATAAATGACATGCTTTTGATCATGTTACTTTCATATTAAAGAGAAAAAACAGAAGAAAAAGATAACATTATAAGTTAGCAAACAAATTAACAAGCATTAGCAGCATACCTATTGACAACAAAAAGTAATGTCTTGCATCCTCCGGGGTTTGTGCTGCAACAAAGGCGAGTGGAATTACAAAATGGAGTGATGCCTTCTCATGCACATGCCACCCAAAAAGAAAACCACAGGTATACGCATATGATATCCATCTAGTAATCCTTTGTGGCTGTGGATTCTTCCAAGCCTTGAAAAGACAAGGAGATAAGGCAAGCAGAACCATTATAAATGTCACGGATGGAGTGATCTGCATATTAGTTGACAAGAAAGTGAATATTTTAATGAAACATTTGAATGACAAAATGTGAAGTGTTAAAACTAAACACAGACATTAACCAGTCATCAAGCTCAGTTGCGGACGTCAATTGAAAAGATCTCGGAAGTCGCAACAGCTGGCTAAAAATGTGTAAAATGTAAAAGATTATATTATGCATTCTACTACCAATTATAACATAATATTTCACAGATATCACTTCTTAACGTAAGCCTGGGGCCCATTTTGAGCTACCAAGTTCTGCCTGTCATTTGAACATTTATATTTATAACGTCTCGATTTTGTTGGGGACAAAATTTAGAGTTTGCTCATATTTTTTTTATCAATGTTTATATTTTTGGTCAATATGAACAACCAATGATCAAGCTCGATATCTAACATCAATTGAACAACAACATCTCAGGCGTTGCAATGGCTAGCTTAGAGTATGTAAAATGAACTAAAATTATGCATTCAACTACCACCAATTGTAATGTTTCACGAATATCATATTTTGATGTTGAACTGTAGCTATTTTGAGTTACCAACTCTCGGCTGCAATGTGACAATTTACATTTATAAATCTATATTTCTATTCTTACAAAATGAGATGAGGATCATTCTGTAAATCAGTTATACTTTTCAACAAGATAAAAAAAAAAAAATTCAATCTGTATGACTTTGGTCATTGTGCATGATTACAAGCTTGAAGTGATTAAATATAACAACAGCGTTCTCCTAATACTAATGAAAAGCAGGCAGCAAATAAGGCACTCTAATCATGTATTCTATTCTATTGCAAGAATGGGATCAGTTTAACATAGGTGATAATAATCCCTTGTGTGCTTTTTTTTCTATTGAGCAACTAACAAATTTATTCAGAGAACAAAAAAACATGAACGTAAAACTTACCCGAGGTAGAACACTAAAAGGCGAGGAATCACCCACTAGCCCTGCAGTGAATGAAGCTGCTGGTGTCTGGATATTAAACCCAAGTTTTCTGAGTATGAAGGCGAGTCCTTTGTCTGACATGATATAGAACACCCAAAAATTTGGGGCCCAGTATGCATGGCAAAGCCCCCTGCCAAATGGAAACAACCGTTGGATGACTTGTTGTATCTGCAATTCATGATTTGAACAATCCAAAAAAATCAATTATGCGAGGAGTATATGAAATTATTCACTTTTACTGAGTGAAATGAAGTAATACAAGAATTTAACAAGGAGGGATAAATGTCATTCAATCGCACATGAGCATGCAAAGTCGGTTGTTCACAATTGAAAAACTAGTGAAAAGATAGTATAACACTTTCTCATGCAATAATCTTATTTGGATACATAACTCACAAGGTTATTTAATTTAAATTTCTTGTTATGGCTAATTGGAAGTGCTTCCACTTATGATTTTACCCTGAACAACTTTCATATCTTCGAACATTTATTTCTGTGGTTAGCAATCAAATGTTCTGTTACATGCCACACATTCACAAGAGACCTTAGTGAAAACTGCTGAACTTGCAGGGTTGGAATACGAAGTATGTGATAAATAAATGGGAGAAAAATGGATAACGATAATGAATATGTGATTGATTAGTTTCAATGTAATACAATATCATAAACTAATATTCCTATTTATACTTGAAATCAGGTCCGGCACTAGTACTGCTAGTACAAACCCAGTCTTGCTAATAGAATACGACTAATTGAGTAATAACATAGTATTTGAACATCAATAAGCCTTGTTCCCATTGAGTAGGGCCTGTTCCGGCATGCTGTTATCCTGAACCGTGTAATTACGGAGTGTCATGATGTAACTTAATGCTCCTAAACATTCATCTACCGTATCATTTCACATAGGGCTTCATTTTTAATTTCAAATCTTGCTCATCAGAGCATGTGGAGGTTGTCGTCCTACATACCCGATTTCAACAAAACAAGGGAGAAAATGGTATGGTACTCAACAAAACTACTAAAACTCCTGTATAACTTTTTTCTGGAAATAGCAATCAATTTAGTGCAAGAATTTAGAAACATGGGAGAAACAATATCAAATATGGGCATATTAATGATCAACAATGAATTAGTCTAAAAATCATATTTACCTGTCCAAGATGGAAAAAGGGCCCGAATGCAGATGCAAACACTGCTGCAACTAAACCTCCCATAATCAAGAGTCGACTAAAGCCTTTTACGATTCCACCGCAACAATAGTGCCTCAACAAATAAACAAAATACACAGGCGCTGCCACTGCAAATAAATGTTTAAAGCACAGAAGAACAGCAAAAACAAAGCCACCTAACAAATCCCTTCCTTCCTCCAAATACGAAAGTGAAATCAACAAAATCCCAATGAGAAATCCATTGTATTGGAAATGCACATGGTCCACTATTAAAAGCATCGGTGACCAAATAACCAACGACCAAATCAACTTTTGCTTTCTCGAATCCAATTTCCCAGTAAGTCTATAAGCCCCATAAAGAAGAGACAAATCAGAAAATATGACAGTAAATCTTTGAAAATAAACCACCGTATTTGAGCTATAATTCAAACCCTCCTGAAGGTGCACTATTTTAGGATCAACAAGATAAGCAAAAATGGATAGAAAGCGTTCGAAATATGCAAAGAACGGAGGGTAATCTAGAGTCCACGGACTGGTCTCGTCATAGTACCATTGCGAAAGAGGGAGCGAGTGTGTCAATGCCAGCCAATTGCGGTGCACCTCAAAGTCTGTACTACGATAAGACGGAAAAAGGAGAAATTTTATACAGGCAACTAACAGAAAAAACCACCAGAGAGCTGTTTTCCGGCTACTAGAGTCGTCGAGTTCTTTGAAGCTTAGTTTCTCTTTTCCCATGCTGGAATCTTTGTATTTAACACAATAGTCCAACAAAACTGTTTTTGTACAATTAAACAAGAGTTAACCCAATTTTATCCTGATTTATTATAACAGATCAAATATTAAATGTGAAGGAATTCTTACAGTTTCAGGAGGCCGATGACCAACTCCGGCGAGATTGCCGGCGGTTAGTTGAGGTCAGACAGTGTCTCCGATCCAACTTACACCCCAAACTAAACCATGATTAAGAAAAGTGGCAGACGACGGCAACGGCGACGGCGATGGATTTCAGCTGTGAGAGATGAGAGAGAGGCAGCGAGATGGTGTGGGTCAAGTTCTTTGAAGAGGAAAGAGAATTGTGCGTCAAAACTCAAAATTTATCTGTTAATTGAAAAATTTAATGTTGGTCATTTATCCCAATTTATTAATTTGGCTAACTCTTAATCAACTTTTTTTCCCTCTTTTAATTCTTTATTAAGTTTGGAATAATTCTATCCTAAAATTTTGTCTTTAAATTTGCATCATATATGTTTTTCATTTCTTTCTTTAATAACCGTGAATATTTTTCAAAACAAAATTTTTTCCATGAACTGCATTAATTTTTTATGTTTAATTATAAAAGTAATAAATAAAATTGACACGTGCAACAATATAATTTTGTATTCTTTTTATCTTTTTTCTTTATAACTTTTTTTATTATCATTTGATTGTAATATTGTATCTCTAATAATCTAATTTGCGTTTATTGATTGACCCATGATCTTACGGGTTAAAGATTAGTTATTGATCTCTATTATAGTCGAGAAGACTCGTGCGTCGCACTGGTCAATAGTCTAGTTTTGATGCAATAGTAGTTTTTTTTTTTACCTCTTATTTTTTCCAATAGACGTAAATTCTGAAAAGTGAAGTTAAATTTTTTTAAAACATATTACAATAACAACCAAATTACTAAGTGGGGACGGCTACATGGATCAAATTACATCATAGTGTTTTTATCATAAACCAAATTTGAGTCCAACTCATTGACCTTTAAATCCTTCCTAATGGTTTCTCTAATAGTTTTCTTAGGTCTTCATCTACCTCTTTTAACATGACTCTCCTCTATTTGATCTACTCTTCTTACAACGGCATCTACGAGTCTTCTCTCAATATGCCCAAACCATCTAAGCTTATTTTCTATCAACTTTTCTACTATAGGTGTTACCCCCACTCTCTCTAATGGTGTCATTCCTAATCTTATCATGTCTAGTATTATCACTCATCCAACACAACATCCTTATTTCTACTACACTTACTTGATTCTCGTGTTGACTCTTAATCGTCCAACACTCCGTACCATATAACAACGCCGGTCTAACAATATGTTTTTTTTTAAACATATTGTTTAATTTAAATTAGGAATCATTCCTTAGCTATTATCTAAAACATATTGTTTGCTTACTTTCTTTTTCGGAGTTGAGGGATGAGGGATATTTTTTCAGAGTTGAATATTGGCATATGATGCCAAAAAAAGAATAAAAAAAATACAAACAAACTAATGAATTAATCCCAAGAAAATTATCATTCAATTTGAATTAATCTAATATGATATAATTAGTAAGTACACATTTTCTCGGTGTGCAAAAGCACTAACACATTCATAATAATATGTCATCAACTTAATTTAATTAAGCCACTGACATATCTGTACAACAAGAAATATGAGACACAGGAAATGAAAGTGGGAACAAGAAACAACATTCTCTTTGGCATAATTTGGAAGCTCTCAGGTCCTTCTTCAATGATAGGCTCCAACCTTGAAAATTTAGAACTTTTTTTAGGGGTTATAATGAGAGCAGGAGCTACCTCACCACAATTTTGGATGCCTCTCATCTTCACCTTCTTCCTTGCCATATAATTAATCAATATTAATCACAAGTTGTAATTGACAAAACTAACCCTTGTTCCCTTGTCCTTCTTTTGATCAAAGAAACTCGATCAGCCTTAAAAGAATGTTGATTAAAGTTGTTATTGGAGTTGGCTCAAAGCAAAAAGAGAAATGGAACTATATATTTATATGCTTTGGGGAAGTGAATATTTAGTTAGCGAAGCCATGAGGGTCATTGGTTAAAATTAGTGACAACTCATTGATGTTTATTTTTTTACCTAACTTATTGGTGCTTGAAAATGCCTTTGTTTGAACTGAAATAGATTTAACAGCAATGACAACAGCAAAGCATTTTATGACCAATCTAGAAGCAGCATAAAAATAGCAAAATGAGTTTAGGAAACATTTTTTTTTATTTTTTTGTTGTGTACAACTCAATTTGTCGTAAACATGTCAATCTATCGCTGTATATTATTTAACAAATGCCCTGAATGACACGCTATTTTTGGATAAAAATGAAGCTATGGATTTTAGTTATGACGGCAAAGGAAGTGATAGATATCTTTTTTAAATTTGTATTTTCTTTTGGATTTAATAGATATGAAAACAATTTATGTGAATTTTAATGTGTTTTGTCACTTCTTCTTACCTACAACAACACAGAAAAAAAATAGAACAGTTTTACATAAACATTCAATAAAAAAAAGTCACTATATTGTTATATAACCCACCATAAAATTGGTTTCAAACGGATAGTATGACATGAAAAAATGGTGATCACCTTAGTATAAAACTATTTTAAACAAAGAATCTTGTCGACGAGTAACTCTTTATTTATTTTTTTGGTTAAATAGTTTAGTGGCTAGATTCACACACATTATCTCTTGTAGCTACCAACTGGGCTACACTTACAGGATTTTCCGAAACACTCTTTAAGCATTCTTAATAAAGAAATTATTATTTAATTTCCAATGTAATAAATGCACAAACTTTCATAAAATCTTACCACTTTTGATGATTAAAGAGTGTTCTAGAAACACTCGTTAATATTTTCCTTAAACAAATAGTATATGTCCATTAAATTCTTCTTTTGATCATAAAAAATAATTTCTTTAATCGTACCAGATATATATCTAGAATGAATACCCGTGCAACACTTGTGTGACACCCTATTTTTTCTCATTACTTCATTGCGAGTAACACTTGCTTGTAGCTTTCTCATATATCAATATTATTAAGTAGTTATTGAATTTCAAGATAACTTGGACAATTAACACTTGACATGTTTAGGGTGTTCAAATTTTTAAATTTAAAATGATTAGCGCGTTCAAATTCAAACATATATAAGTTAAAACTCCAAACTCATCCAAGAAAATCATAAACCGCACAATATCAAATATGATTATATGTGTTTGGATGTCCAACAACCAATCTATAAGTCAATTGTATGAAATTGGATCAAATTGAACCGGTTTCTTTTAATGAATCCTTTGAACAAAACTGATATCATATATTTTTGGTCAAATACATCTAAAGGTCCTTTAAGTTTTTCATTTTTTCCAAAGTGATCCTTTAAATTTCAAAAGTCTCAAACAAGTCCTTTTAGTTTTTGAATTGTTTCAAACAAGTTCTATTGTAGATAACATAGTTGGTAATTACTTCCTTGAACTCATCTTTGGTACCAAATCTGGCTCCTAACACCCACTTAAAATTAGTCATCTTTTTAGGCATGGCAAATGGTGGATAATGTTCTTTGTTGCTGTCATCTGAATCATCACCATCATCCTCTAAAAGGACTTGTTTAAAACGATTCAAAAACTAAAAGGACTTGTTTGAGACTTTTGAAACTTAAAAGACTTGTTTGGGACTTTTGAAAATTAAAGGACCACCTTGAGAAAAAACGAAAAACTTAAAAGACCTTTAAATGCATTTTACCTATATATTTTTAGTATTAATTTTTATTTTTTCCTCAAATACGATCGAAACTGCAACATGAACACTCCTTCAAAAAAGATGACACATTCATATAGGAGAAGAGTGGGGAAAAAAACAGCACATGAAAAGAAATTCCCGTATTTCAATATATTTACCCTTTAATTTACAACATCCTGATTAAATAACAAGAAACCAGTTCAATTACAAGTATTTTCGATATATTGGAAAATATGTATGTACATACAAGTATTAATATCCTCAAAAAGACAATTTGGCATGCATGCGGTAGTATAACACAAATGTTCTTCTAAACACCAACAAACCGGCTTCTGCAATTTCTTAAAAGTTCATCTGTAATTTCAGCTTTATCTTCTGCATGTGCCTCTTCTTCTACCAATGCAACAATTAATACTAGGTACTTTCTGAATGAAGTTCATAGAACACTCAAGTTTGAACAACTAAACTACTTTTGCTGTTCTTCTTCTCCTATCTTTTGTGGAATGATATTATCCTGTTCAAAGTTTTACATGAACAAGGATAGTTAAGACTTGAGAATGTAATGTAACATTAGGAATTCCGGAAGATTACATAATCAAACAGATCAAAATTAAATAATACCTGCTCTTGGCCCTTTGAAAAGACGATTGGACTAAACTGCGGGTCCCTTTCCATCAAGTTTGGAGTCCTGCTATAATAATCCTCTAGAAGTGCATCTTTTCCTTGAGTTTTTGCATATACCAATGAAGTAACCTCTTTGCCATCAAACTTGTCCCATTTTCTCCCATGAAAATCCTATTTCCACAACAAAGTTCTTAATATTTAAGCATATGCAATAAATTCAATAGAAACTATCAGAATAACTAGCGACTTTTATTTTATTTTTTGCACCAATAAAAATTATCTAGTCCACACGAAACGTAAAAGAACTTTTAGTGCTTTCATAAATTCTCTCTTTTGTAAATACCATCACCATAAACTTCAATATCTGAAACACTCAAACAGCATAAAAACTCAAGCACTAAGGATCCAACACCATTGCAACTACAAGACTCCCCTCAACCTACCTCTTCCCCATTTTTGAAACATTAACCATAAATGCAAAACAAAAGGTATATAATTAAAACCTGATAAAAGGAGATGATTTCCAGAGGAGAGACCATGTTGATAAAAGCATAACTCGCATTATACTTCTTTCGCTGCAAGAAAAAAACACATTAAAAAATAAGTCATCTTAGAAATATATATATATAAACTATAAATCCCTAATTAACAATATATGAATGTGCAACATACTTTATTAACCGGCAAGTAAAAGTAATCATAATTCCCCTGGTGGTTCTTATTAATTTCATCTAACAACATCTGGGAAGTGTACCTTCAAAGATTTCATAAAAAGCAAAATTAATCATAAAATTCATACTACAAAATTGATGGCAACACATACCAAATAGTTTAGTTGTCTTACTTTCTAGGAATGCCTTTAATCATTAAAGTAGTCCTTGTATCTTCACCAGATGCAATTTTTTCAATATTCACAAGGTTCCTATTTTCTTCAAGAGAAAGGCTAGAAAGAGCAAAAGAACCTTCACCAGATGAATTTTTTTCAATATTCACCAAGTTCCTATTTTCTTCAAGAGGAAGGATAGAAGGAGCAGAACCTTCAGTTGTTGAAATACTCAGTGTGTATATGAAGGTTTCACCATTCTCATCCTTTCTTTCTTGCTTCAAAAGAATTTCTAAACATACAAAGGGAATACTCATGAGTCATCATTCAATATATACAAACATGGTCAAATAATTAGTTTAAGGAAAAACAAAAAACATGTTGACTCAAATGAATAATAAAAAGAACTGATTTTTACTACATAGATATGAGACCCAGAGTTCAAAAAAGAGATTAATGGAAAACAAATCAACTGTACCTTTGAACTCTCCTCTCTCATCAGCAGAAATGCAAAAAAGGCCTTCATGTTTAGATCCATCCTTATTATCTTGAGCATCTACCTCTTGACCTATCAAACTCTTGATTTTGAGGAAGTATGGTATTTTTTCTGACTGTGGATCCTTCTTACTTTCAAGATCAACTAAGTCATCCATTCGCTGCATTGCTGACTCGAATTCCCTCAGCAATTTTCCAACTCCCTTCTTGGTCTCAATCTTGCTCAATGTGGAATACAAACTGTCATATTGAGTCTCCATTTGTGTTTGTTAGGTTTCTGTGTAACTGTTTGACTAGAAAGAGAAAGTTGTTTATTGAAAGGAAAAGAAAGCATATAACTCAATCGCTGATTCTACTAAGTTACTATAGGGCATAACCACCTAACTAACAGAATTCCTAACGGCAAAAACGGTTTCTTTTTCCGCTCATATCAAAGTTTGAATTTTTAAGTCTGAAAATCTCTATTTTTCTTATGCCTCAAGTTTTAATTTTATTATTATTATGTAAACTATTGTAATGATTGTAAAAGCGAGTTAAAAATTATTTAAATTTAGTGAATTAAGTTTAAAAGAAATTAACTTAGTAAGTAAGTATTTAGACAAACCAAGTTTTCACAATTAAGGCTCTCTAAAAATATATTTTAAATATAATTTATCAAAGTGAGTTAAAAAAATATTTATATAGTACTAACTATTACTAAAATTAACAGGGAAAAGCTTCTTGGTATGGGAAAGGCAGCAACGAAAATCAACGAATGCATATAAGCCGTCAAGTATATTTTAGATTGTAAAATATTTCAGCTTTTATTTATTATTTTAAATATATTAACTCCACCGTCCGCATGCATCGTGTGCATCCCGTACTGTAGTCTTTCGCACTATATAGCGTTCCTCAAAATAATAATAGTAAAAAAAAGAGAATAGTCCCCATGAGCTTAGCTCAGTTGGTAGGAATATTGCATATATTATATGCAGGGGCCGGGGTTTGAACCCCGACACCCCACTTCTCCACAATTAAATTGTGTGAACTCTAGCCACTAAACTACTTGACCAAAAAAAATAAAAAAATATTGGTGCCCTAAAAGATGGTGATCAGGGCGGCCATCTTTTTCGCCCATGCTCAAGGCCACCCCTACATGCGATACAAATATAGAAACACAAAATATATAAACTATTGAAACTAACTATTAAGTAAAAATAATAATATCGGTGCCCTAAAATATGGTGCTCATGGCCGTCTCTTCCGCCCATGTTCAAGATCACCCCTACATATGATACAAATATAGAAACACAAAATAAACTATTGAAGTGAGAAGATAGGGTTCTTCTTAGCTAAACGAAATTCTTTGTTCGGTTCATATGGCAGTCATGGATAAGAGCAATGTTATATCTCTAGAAAAATAATATCAAGAATTCTTCAAGAATAAAGAGCAATCAATCGCAATGCACTATTTGCCACAATTCAAGGAGGTGTGGCTTAAAAATAGGAAGTGAAGAAATGAATCATGCAATTAAAATTTGTCAGCTGTGTCTTGAAAAATTCTTTGTGCTATTTTTCTAAAAAAGTAGCATTTTCCATGGGTAATGAGGTAAGTGGGAACAACCACTTACATGAGTTAATTTATCTCCAACTTGTCCAAGAGGTCTATTTGAATATATAACACCTGGTCAACTTAGTCTAACTTCTCATATTTCTCACGTTTGAGAACCTATAATAATAGGTTAAATATAAATTTATATGGTTCTTTTTCCATATATATATATATATATATATATATATATATATATATATATATATATATATATTGTTAGGAGAATAAAGAGCATAATAGGAGTGAGAATATGTTTGTTTCAAAAACAAAACAAAAAAGAGTGAGAATATGTTAGTCTACTGAAAAAAAAAATCGCATGCAAGGCTCAAAATTCAAATAGTGGCCTCAAAGGTAAAATCATAATAAATTAATTGCTAACATTTATCTATAAAAAATATAAAATAAATATTTATTAAAAGTATATTTTTAACATTTTTTATAAGAGAAGCTATACTTTAGTTTTAAAATATTTTACAATCGCTTATAATTATTTTTATGATTAATTAAGTAAATAGTCCTTATAAATATCCAGAATTTCGTTTTTAATCCCTACAAAAAAAAAACATACTTTTTAGTCCTTCTAAATGTTAGCATTTTTAGTCCTTTTACAATTTTCCATTTGCATTTTTAGTCAATCCATGTAAAATTTTACGAAAGCATTTTTGGTCTGTGAATATGCATGCTAAAAGAAAATATCATTTACTTAATTAACTCTTATTATTTTTTGTCAAATAACTTAGTGGCTATTCCTTCAAAAAAAAACTTAGTGTCTAGAAATTCTCCTCTTAAGATGAAGAACTAGATGTTTAGAGTTCAAACCCCCAACTCCTGCATATATTATGTAATGTATATACCAACTGAATTAAGCTCACGGGAATAATTAACCCTTATTTTTATGAGACCAAACTTTGATATTAACTTTTTAGACTAAAAAAAAAAGCAAGCAAGTACACACTCGTAGTCCTTGTAAAATGTTGCTTTATCACATTGTCTTTTTCTAGGTAACTCATTCATGAAAATTGAAAAATGAATTAAAAGTAACAAAATTAACATTGATTATAGTCAAAGTAGCATGTGTATACATTGTGGTCAGAGTTTATTTACCTCACAGTTGATCGAGAATACTAAAGCCCTCTTTCTCTAGAAATCGAAGGGTTAGCAAAAAAAATTATATATGTTTAAAATTTGTTTCAACCATAGGGATAAAACTATAAATCATATTTTATATTTTAACAAAAAATTAGAAACATGTTTTTTTTTGGTCAAGTAGTCTAGTGGCTAGACTCATACACATTATGCGTGGAGAAGTGAGGAATTCGAAGTTCGAACCTCGGCGCCTGCACAACTTATTCCTAGTAGCTACACTTACGGGACAGAAACATGTTTTTATTCTAACCAAAAAAAAACATTTATATTTTAACAAAAATATTAGAAACATATATATGTTTTTTTTTTGGTAGGGAAAACATATATGTTTCTATTCTAAAAAAAAAAAGTAATAATTAGAAACATGTTTCCTATGTAGAAGTCCGAAAAAACTGGCACATGCTCATCTCTTAAGCGATGTGTATGGTCTACTAAAAACAAGGCTTAATTGCAGTTTTAACCCCCTAACTTTTACAAAGTTGCGATTTTGGCCCCCTAAGAAAAAAAATACAAAACGGCCCCCTAAGTTTTGCATTTGTGGCAGTTTTGGCCCCCAATGTCAATTTTGACTTGGTCTACGCTGACGTGGCACCCTAAGTGAGGTGTCACGTTTTATTTTTTATATTTTTTTTTCCCTTGAGGGCCAAAACTGCTACGGATGCAAAACTTAGGGGGCCAAAATCGCAGCTTTGTAAAAGTTAGGGGGTTAAAACTGCAATTAAGCCTAAAAACAAATATGTGAATGAAAAGTAATAAAAATGGCAACGAACTCATCAAGATAGGGTGAGATGGCAACGACTATCCAATGGCTTCGTAAAGTGTAACATTATGCTTCATTCTTTGGGCACTATTTTTTTTTTTGTTACAAAATTTTTAGGGTGAGGGGATGGTGCCCCAGTCTAAGGCAGGAAAGACCTTTGGGCTCAAAGAGCACTTATAAAGGTATTTACCTTTACCTTCTTTTAAGCACTATAATAGAGTGAGTACTGAAATGTGTTTAAGAGATGAATTTAGTATATTTATAGGAGCTAAAACTATATGGCTGCCACCGATTATGTCAGTTGATATGGGAGAAGCATTAGGATTACTAGCAGCTATGGAATGGGTAAGGGAATTGGAGTTTAAGAAAGTTATCTTCTGCTTAAATTCAAAAGGAGTAGTAGACTCACTGAACTCATATGTTTGAGATGAAATAAAGATTGGTTTCATCTTAGCTATCAAATCGATCCAAAAATTATTTATTTATTCTATCAATGTGATCCATACTTTCAAATAAAATTTTAAAACTAAAATAATGTGTTTAAGAGAGCAAATAGTCTTTTTTTCAACACTTAAGTTGCAATAGGTCATTATCATAATAAGTTTCATTTTCTATTTATTATCCTAGTTTATGCACATAGAACTCATAATATGCTCTACTTCTATGGGTTGGAATACATATATCATTGCATCTTATTAATTTTTAAGCAGCAAAAAAATTATATTTGATTAAAGTTTTGTTAATTTTTATTTTTTAAGAGATTCTTAAAATATTCTAAACATGATTGTGAAAAAAAAAATTAAATTTCGAATGATAGACACGAGTTGACGTAAAAGTAAAGAACACAAGTGATGTTGTAAAAATTTTAACAGACCAATAGTAAAAAAAATTAATAGGACTAAAACGAAAAATAAAATATTTATAAAACTAAAAACATATTTAACGCCTAAAATTTAAATCAAGAGACACGGAAGGCAAAGACTAATGTATGGGTATTTTTTTTGGTAGGTTATACAGATCGTTTTTTATACGTGAGAATAATTGTCCTAGCCCATAAACATAAAAATAAATCAAATCAACCCTTTCAAATAAAAATAAATTATATGTTTCAAAAAAAAAATTAAATAAGCCTAACTAGTAGTAATATATATAAGAACACCATCCAATAACCTAAATCCCCTAAAAAAAAATCCTATAACCTAAATACACCTGAGAATAAAGTAAAACAGAAATAGCGCAGCCCTAGAAATAGCAGCAAGATTAATGTAGAGTCCCTAATAAAAAGGACTAATGTATAGTTTTTTTTTTTTTTTTGTACAAATCCTTATTTATACGTGAGACCAATTGCCAAAGCCCATCAACATAAAATTAAATCAACCTGTCAAAAAAAAAATTAAAATAAATCAAATAAGCCCAGTAAGTAAGTGTATATATACGAAGAACACCCTATAACCTAAATACATATAGAAATTAGAAATAGCGCAGCACTAGAAATAGAGTTTAGGGTTTCACACCTAACAAGACAATGGAAAACACAATTAGCACCTTGGAGGAAATAATCAGAGAAGATGGAAATCTGTCGATGGAGTTGAGAGCGAAAGTGGATCGTTTCAAAGAGTTATTTGCTGAACTCAACATGATGAGCAAAATGCCATCTATGGAAAACACAATTTGCGATTTGGAAGAAGAGACTAGAGAACATGAAAATTTTTCATTAGACTTCAAAGCAGAACTGGATCGTGTCAAAGAATCACTTGTTAAACCCAAGAATATCAACAATACTCCATCTTTGGAAAACACAGTTAGCTCCTTCGAGAAATTAGCCAGAAAACATAGAAAATTGTTAATAAAATTGACACCGAAAGTGGACGGTTTAACAGAAAGGCTTGTTAAACTCAAAAACATCAACAAGGAGCAGCCACCACCACCACCGAGTGAAGCAAATTTCAGTACACTTCTTCTTCTATTCAATTCTTAATTTTTTTTTCTTCTTTCTTAATTTTATTTTATCTTTTTTTATATGTTATATTTTGTATTAATTACAAACTGGTGAGCATTCACTTGATTACTTTATTATGTTTAGGTGTTGTATATATTATATAATTACAAACTCATAGCATTCATTTACTTTGTTAGGGTTTGTTTTGAAGCAAGCAAGAATCATTAAAAAGGGAAAGAGACACGTCAGTGTTGGAAAAGATGGTTTGATAGACACACTAGAGATTCCATTAGATGGTAGTGTGAAAATTTTTGCTAAGGTAAGCCATTTGTACCATGCATATGTTATGTATTTTGTATCATTTTTAGAATATATATATATATATATATATATATATATATATATAATAACTACGAGCGTCTTTGACTTTGTTTGCAGGGTGACAACTGCAATTTTATAACCGGTGAAGACTTAAAGAATGCGATTCCTTACTTGTCAGAACATTTAAAAGGACTTACTCTTGAACAAAATTGCAGACACTTTCCTTCACAAGGCCAAGATACCAGTGACCAAGAGTAACACCACTGGTTGTGAGAAATTTATTACAAAAATTGCAATAGTTATCAATTTGTTGTTTTAAACTTGAGCTTGGTTTTGTTATGCATTATTTGAGTCGTCATTATATCTATTAATCTATTAATTATTTATATAACATTAAAGTGTTTGTCTGACATGTTCTCTTTAATGTCACCCAAGTGCTACCCCTATTACCATGAACATACATTTTTCATTCAGCAACTAGAATATATGAATTTGTAAACCGGATGGATAGTGTAACTCGGATGAGAAGCTAGATAATGATTGGTTAGATATAGTATTGTTCTTAGGTACCGATTTAATTATTTGTTAGATATAGTATTGTTTTTAGAGAGGTTGAGTAGCTCATTTGGTTTGAACTAAGTGTCAAGGAATTGGAGGTCTAGGGTTCAAATCGTGACAAAAATAGAAAAAATTTAACATACTAATATTCGTCATTAAATAAACGGTCTAGGAGTGCTAACTACTATTTTTAGATGATCTAATTATTATTTTTAGAACAAATAGGAGTATAAACTAAGGGAGGAAGCCAATTATCAACGGTGGGAAACTCCGAAATTTTTAATAGTACATAATAATCTTAAGAAACTGCAGAAACCGGTTTGTTGATGTGTATAAGAACATTTGTGTTATACTACCGCATGCAGTGGCGGAGCCACGTATAACCTTCTGTGGGCTTGTGCCCCCACTATATTTTGAAAGTGTGTGATAGTTTCATGCATATTACATTATATACACACATATATACACTAATATATACACATATCATTTATTTATTGTATTTACTCAATAAATTTTTTATTAACCTTTCATACAAATGTTACAAATGTTATGGAACCTATTAAACAAAAGCACATCTACTTTTACGTTGGTTTCAGTTTCCTTAATAGGTTTTGAATCGAAAGGGGTTATTAATCTTTCTATTAAAATTACAAAAACAAACTTTGTTATTTATTAGTCATTTTTTATTTTTAAATGTGTCTTTAGTTAATGAATTTAATCTTTAAATATATTTTTCACTGATCAATTTTATCTATACAATAAATAACGAAAGAAACATTTGAAGATGTGTTCATAGTTTTTATAAATTTCAAATATTTTAGTAAAAACATATCATATATTTCAGAACCAAAATGATTACTCCAAATCAATATCGACCTCTAAATTGTTTAAGATGACCTTACTGTAAAATTAGAACATGATTTCCAAATTATTTAAGATGGCTTTACTACAAATTTATATATATTGCCCCCACTATCTACATTTTCTGGCTCCGCCACTGACCGCATGCATGCCAAATTGTCTTTTTGAGGATATTAGTACTTGTACAGATAAATATCTTCCAGTATATCGAAAACACTTGTATTTGAACTGGTTTCTTGTTATTTCATCAGAATGTTGTGAATCAAAGGATAAATATATTGAAATATTGGGCGTGTTGTGAATCAAAGGATAAATATATTGAAATACTAGCATTAACTTTAAACTTTCTCTCTCTAAAAACTCTCTCTAAACTCTAATATAAAGAAGAATTATATTTGTAAAACCAGTTTGTAATAAGTTTTGAACAATTTGTCATTCATACTCAAATGAGTGGTATAACATTTCCCTCAAAAAAAAAAGTGAGTGGTATGAAATTAATAATTATCTTTTAGTGTATCATTTTTTTTAAAGTACTAGCGCATGTCCAATAAACTCTTTCTTTCTCTTCAAAAAAATTAACTCTTTTTCCCTCAAAAAAAAATAAAATTAACTTTTTTATCATAAGAAATAAATAAATTCTTTTAAATTTAATTGTTAATTTTCCTATGAATTTTTTTTTTATAAATTAGTAATAAAATTGAATGAAACATGTAAATTTAATTCAACCATAAAAAAAGGAGTGTGTGTGAGGGCTTCCTAAAATCAATAGAACTAAGATCTATTTTCTTAATACACATCGTGTCCAAAAAAAAAGTTGTAAATTTGATTCAACTTCATATTTACCCATAAACTTATTATTGAAGAATTCCTACAAAAAAACACTTATTATTGAAGGAAAAAAAAATTGAACAAACTAATCCCCTCCAAAATTGTTAGATAGCCAATGAAAAGAATTGGAGAAATATGATTTTTTCACAAAGGCAAAATGAATTCAAGAAATATATACTTAAATTGAAACACTTACTATGAAGTATAGTACGGCTTAAATTTGACAATATAACAATGAGGGTAATGTTAATGAGTGTTTTTGGAGCTTTTGTTAAAAAAATTAAAAAACAAATTTATATTGAAAAGAGCAGATGCCTTAAAAACAATTATTACTTGTGATTGATTCACTTGTGAATATACAACTTCCAATACGTTTAATTTTTTGACAAATGTCTTAAAAACAATTATTAGCATTATAAAAACAGGTAATCGTAAATATCAGATATTTAGATTTGGTGGCCTGCTGCTCTATGTCATCCCCAGTATATCATCCCATCATGTTGAAATCAGAAGATATTTCATCCATTGTGAGGATGAAATTAACACAAGTGGATGGAGTGCACAAGTACCTCCCCTACAACCAACTCAAATGTTACACTTGGCAATAGCTCCCAACTATTGGTAGAAATAGGCCCGCTCGTCAGGGGGTTATGACCCGGCCTACTTAAAGCCTCGGCCTAGCTCATTTATTAAATAGGTAATGCTCGAGCTTTAAAAAAGTTTATTAATTTAAATAGGCTAGGTTATGACTTATAGAAAAGCCTAGTAGGCCTATCAGACCGACCCATATATAAGTAATTATATATACTACATTATATAATTCACGCGTATTAGCCTCTACAAAACGAATGTGTCAGCTCTACAAAATTTTATTAGATATACGTGCAATATATATATATGCTAATAAAGTGGAGGGAAAATGTATGTACTTGCTTTACAAAATTTTATCGACTTACTAGCTTTTAAAAAATATGTCAAATGTTATATTTAAAATTGTTAGTACAAATTAAGTTTTTAGACAGGCTAATCGATCAGGTCGAGTTTTTAAAAAGGTTAGGTCAGACTTAAAATAAAGTCTTTGACAGGCTAATAGGTCAGGCTTAGGCTTTTGGTTTTTCAACTAGACTCGGCCTATTTAAGCAAAGCCTGGTTCGGCCCGGCTCATTTCCACCCCTACTTCCAACATTAACATGAACATGCTTAACCAAATCGAAAGCACCTAAAAATAGTCAAAGTCACTTAATTTAAGAGTAATAATATTTGTATAACTATTTTATTAAAAAAAATTGTATAACTATTTTTAATGACTTTTGTGATAATTTTTTTCGTTTTAATTGGTCAAAAACAAAAGAAAAAAAGAAAGTAAGGTGTAACATAAAATGTTCAAAGGTTGTTTAAAATGATTGTATAGAAGTATCATTCTCATCACTAAAACCCAACGGCCAAAAATTATAAATGTACGATTAAAAAACTTCCCTATAATTGCTGCAAAAAGATGAGGAATTTTTTTTTATAATGTATAATAGAAATTAACCCTGTAAACTTAGTTCAGTTAGTAAAAATATTACATTTTATATACAGAAGTTGGGGTTCAAATTTAACTGTGTAATCTCTAACTATATGCTACTTGAAAAAGAAAAAAAAATTAAACCCGTCAACGTCTAAGTCAATATCATTTCCTTATATGTAGAAACGTGGAAGAGTATTAAACGGGCTACTACACTAAAATGTCCCAATGAAAAGTGCAAATTGGAACTTAATGTACCAAACAAAAACCATATCTTAGAGGATATTAGAATTTCCATCCATGTGTTGACACGTACCAAACAGTTTGTCCCACTATAGAAATAAGTTTGTATCACATTTAATAGCAAAAGATGGAGGCGGCACTAAAAAATAAAAATTGATTTAACCCTCAAAGATTAAGACCCTTGACTCATTTTAAGCCTAGTTAATTATTTCTAGCCACCCCTTATAAATTGAACCATGTTCTTATGCTTCAAACACATCCTCAATACAAAACATTTTCAACTCAATTTTCATTTCTATCTATCTCTTAGCAATTACACCTTTTGTCCAATTGAACACTTGAAATTAATTCACAATAAGAATGACAAGTTCTCGCATCGCAAGGTTTTTCATGGAGGTGGCACCACCACAATATGTCTCTGTGATGAGGCATAGAACATCTAAGATGATGGAAACAATTGTTGAAGAGGATAAGGAAATTAACTCACATGACAGTGTAATTTCACTACCTAAAAATTCATCAACAATTCCAGCTTCATCACTTGCTGCTTCTGCATGCGCCTCTTCTACAAGTGCAACTGTTAATACTAGATACTTTCTGAAGGAAGTTCATAGAACACTCTCAAGTTTGAACAATTGAACCACTTTGAGACAAACCAATAAAACAAAACAAGACAAACTTTGGTGGCTGTTTCCATGAGTCATGTAAAGCTGCTATATTTCTTTTTCTTTTATCTTTTATGTAATGATATCCTGTTCAATGTTTTATATGAACAAGGATAGTTAAGAGTAAGAGCTTTGTGTAATATTAAGGTTCCTGCATCTGTATTTTGTTCTTCTTCTTTTGATTTTCTATCAATAAAAAAATCAATACTGCCACAAATTCTGGCATGCATGTCAAATGAGTAAATGTCCTCTTTCTCCATTGACAATTTAACAATATTACTTGTTGAAGTATTTTATAATTTAAAAAATGTCTGTCAATCAATTATGGTGGTGCAAATATGTGGCATGGGCAACAAATCATTTTAACACATCATGATAGTAAATATGAATCCATACAAATCTAAGCAACACTGTAACATACCCTGGCCTCAAGTAAAACCAAAGAAACAAAATTATGTGTAGATTATAGTCAGCCACACACACTTTAACATAGCAAAGGATGCACATGACTGGTGGTTGAAGATGGAACTCGTTTAAGAATTAAATTAGTATTGCAATGCACGTATATGGTTTAAATAAGTAGGACTGCTAAGGAAATAACCTCTTGTTTAAGCTGATTTAGAATCAACAACAGAATAATCATGTGATCATCACTTTGAGGGACATTGAATTATTTTTCATAAAGTCATGTATAATTCATTTTTAGTTGGAATACAACACCATTGAAACACTAAGTAACGGCTGTCTCATACTGCAGCATTTTTTGTCAGACAGATCCATAATTTCATATTTTTCATGGTCACAATAGCTAAAAGCCTAAAACAAAGCTAATAATTCCATGCAAATTTTTAACTGTATCTAAAATAAAAAGTGAAAAATATAATAAAAAATAATCCTGCAGATTTGGATGAGCATTTATCATCATCATTGATACATAATGGCATACATCTACCCCGTCAACAAAATAATCAACTAGTACAGAAGACCTCAAGAAATACGAGAAATGGAACACCATTGGGAACTTAGAACTCAAGCCCTGATAACACGAGTTCAAGCCCTGAAGATTTCAGCCTGTCATTTCCATTGTAGAACTTAGAACTCTCATTGTTAGTTGAATATTTCAAGGGATTACTTTGATGTTTTGAAGCTAACATGCTTTTCCCTTACGTGTTCGTGAATAAGCTGCTATTCCTATTAAATATATTTTTTTTCCATTCACTGTGCTCAACTAAGAAGATTCTAATTCTTGGGTTTCTTTCGTGTCTTCGAAATTATCTCCTTGTATTTTGTCAGTGCTGCCAACAAAAATAAACAGAAATGACCCTGACTTTATAAAACATCAAATCTAAACCCAAAACAACATAAAGGAAAATAACATCAAGAAGCGTCAAGTTAGTCAAGTCCATACACGATATAATTTATCTTGTTTTAGAAATTTTCTCAAGCAGCAAATGTAGTGAACATAGAAAAAGGTGTGTAAGCATGTACCCCTAAAATGCAATCAAAATATTTACCTGATTGGTAGGTAGTATTGAGTGCTTCAATTTGACTGGACGGAACAATATGGTCCAGACAAGAACCACCCTCAGCCTTTCGCATTAACTCCTTAAATCGTCGAACCTGGAATGGAATAAGATTTGACGAGTTTGAGAATAATTTAGGACAGTATGTTTGTGATCTGTATAGTATTGACAAATTATATAATTTACAGTCATTACAGAGAAATTGGGACAGTTCCTATTGTGGAAAAAGATGGTGGAGTCTTGTCTAAGGACATGAATAGAGAAGACTCGTAAAAACACCAGTAAGGGGTGTTAATCAAGATAAATCAAATAGTTAGAAGAAAATGGATATCAAGAAAAATAGGTCAAACAATCATGAGAGATTTAGAGGTAAATACCTAAATGGTCTATCCTAGATTTCATACATGATAGCGTTTTATGATGCCAGTTAATTTTATTTCATATATCCAATCTCACTTTAAGAGAAAAAGTTTAGTTGTTTTTAATATAACACCGCTGTCAACAGATTCTAACAGTGATAGCCAAGACTCAATTACAGGAGTCCGGGTATGCTCCATTTACCCAAAGCTCCATTTAGTCCATTTAGGGTCTTGGATGCAAGACATGTGGCAAAAAAACATCCAATGGTTGATATTTTAAATTTAAAAAAAAAAATGGAACGTGTGTTGTTTAATAACAAAGATGCGTGTCTCTCTTCCTCTCTTTCTCTCAAACAAGTCCTTTCCTCTGCTATATTTATCTGTACCACCGTCCCTCTCCTCCTTCTCCTCCGCCGCATCCCTCCTTCGTCGCCGGCGATTGAAAGTGAGATACTCAATTTTGACGTATTTGTGACAATTTGGTTTAATAATGGGATACTTGATTTTGACAGTGAAATACTCAATTGGGAAATTCTCAAGATGCAGTGAGAATTGATTACAGTGAAATAGGACCAAGATGAATTGAGAATTGGATCTGAGAATTTTAAGACTACAAGCAAGTGATGGGTTTGAGTGAAATCAATTTGGGAGAAGAGAAACCGATTTGAGAGAGACACGGAAGAGTGATCGACGACAGTGAAGGAGGCAGAAGGTGGAGAGGGGGAAGAGAGACGGTGGTGCTGATAAAGATGGAAGAGGAAGGGATATGCTTGAGACGAAGAGAGATACATACGTTCCTTTTTTTTTATTAAACAAATATTCATTTTTTTTCATTTAAAATATCAACCCTTGGATGTTTGTTTGCCACATGTCTTGCATCCAAGACCCTAAATGAACTAAATGGAGCTTTGGGTAAATGGAGCATACCCGGACTCCAATTACAGAACGACAATTATTGAACAAACACAATTAAATACAAAAAAAAATTTGACAAAGATAACTGATCATACATAACTTTATTAAGAAATTTAAAAAAAAAAAAAACGCACAAATTGGTATAATTATAAATTCTAATGCTAAGGAAGCTGACAAGTTGAACAGATTCCGGATTGTGATTCAATTGGGCCCAAAACCTCATTGGTTTACTGAAGGAGAAAGAATGCAATTTATTCAAGGAGAAATAAGGCATGTTTGCAGATCAATAAGACCAAGTTGAAAGTTCTACAGTGTTGTAATGAAGGAGATTCTCTTATTGTGTAATAAAATACCAGGTTCCTATTAGAGACACCCATTAAAAATCGCAGGAGTGATTAATCTTATACTAGTATACAACTTTAATTAATAAGTAAATTTTAATGTAAAAATGGAAGAATTAAAGCTCAAATTATAGCTTCTTCTATTTGCTCTAGTGCTATGAAATGAGGATCTAGCATAAAACAAGGAACATGTTTGAGATGATAAAACTTCATACCTCATCTTCTGACATCAATGTGAAGCAACACCCAGTCTGGCCAGCTCTTGCGGTCCTGCCCGCCCGATGAACATAAGTTTTTATGAATTTGGGCACGTCATAATTAATGACATTTCTTACCCCTTCAACATCCATTCCACGAGTCAATGCATCAGAAGACACAAGCACTTGAACCACCCCTTTACGGAATTCGCTCAATGTCTTGCTGCAGAAAATTAGCAACTTTTTTTCAGGTCAAGGACCAACCCTCGCATGTTCTGTTTACATTGGAAAATTATCACTTCTCTTTCAAAGTTTTCTTTGTAAGTTTTTTACTGTAAGTTAATTTGGGCAAAAGATATGCTAATCCAAACACACTAACCTCCAAGACCTGAAGTTCTTTGGGAACAAGTTTTGTATGTAATCTAAACAAGTGCACTTAGCATACATCGCTCGAAATATCTACTATTCATTATGTGTCAGTAAAACTTACCTTCTTACACGTTGATGTTGTAGACTAGAATACTCCTTGATATTAATTTGCAGATCTTCAAAACAATTTAGCAGTTGGCAGAGACGATGTGTTGAATCCACAGATTTTGTAAAAACCAGGCACTTTTCTTCTCCCAGGGATTTCAAAAGGGCAATTAAATATAAAGGCTTGACCTTTTTTTCACAAATCTACAAAAATATAAATCTAATTACAGCGTAGCTGCAGATTATAATTCATCCATTTTTAAATTAAAGAAAATACAGATGGGTGTTGTCATTGTCTGTGTGTATATGCATATATGTGAGTGTGTATATGTATATATGTGAGCGTGTATTGTATATAATATGCCAAATTAATAATTAATGGTGAAAGAAGAATCAAAGTATTCTCATCCCACCCTCTATTAATGGCAATTAAATTTGAGTGTGTTCAAACAACAAGACTATTTGACTGTGTTGCAAATAGTACACGCTGTGGGTACGCTTAGATGAGCTTAATAGTAGATTTTGTGATCAAATAGTTCATAAAAATACAGCATTAAAAAAAAAAAAAAACTACAAATAGTAGCATACTCCAGGAGGGGGGAAGTGGAGTCAAAGACTTGTTCATTTCTACACTTGATACTCAACTGAACTTAATAGTAGATTTAGTGATCATATAAAAGATCTTCACAAATATAAAAAGACCCATGCGATGTCATACCAATTTATAAGATTCCAAATTTTCTGGGAGCCGATAACGCATTTGTCCAGCTTTCAATAATAAAGGGTGGTGCAAATTAAGCTGAATAAGTCTGCCTGGATCCTGAGTTAATGTCGCAGATAGAACCATCTTTGCCAGCCTAGGATAAGGCTTGTCCTTGAACCCCCTCTCAACTCCACTTCAGAAATAAATATCATATAGATAAATAAACATGTATATGTGCACTAATATAAAAAGTATGATCGGCATTAGACCTTCATTACTCTAAATGAAAATATAAAGGCAGAAATAACTATAAAAAAGACTAATTAAAGATTCATTTGGGTTTCAAAACTATAATCTCATTACTGACAGTTCCAAAAGATTAAATCTAGAAATCAGAGACATGCTGTTACAATATTAGCGTTCCAAGTACTATTTTCAAGAATTCAATGGCCTACTGAGCTATTATTAATGTCACAGTAAAAAGTATAAAAATTTAAAACCATAAAACTGGCTTTACATTATGACAGTTTGTATCTGTATAGACCGGCTTTGTCTAACATGAACAAGCAAAATGGTCTTGCACCATGCACGAGTGACTTTTTCACCAACAAATCAAAAAGTCAAATCATTTCTCATTTAATTTAATGGTGGGATTTATTGATCCAATGGTGAAAACTAGCTTGTACATGATGCAAGACTTGTCTCACTTGTGCACCTTAGAATTGGCCATATATACAATATAGCAATTTTACCATATTAAAATAATTTCTAGGTGTGGAACATAGAGGTGACATTTTAAATCACATCATTTGAAAGAATAACCAACAACTTATGCATCATGGATAAGCAACCAGTGAAGTATAGCTAGATCAAGCAGAAGAATAAAGCTGTGTTTGTTTTCCAACATGGTCAGAATTCAGTGGCATTCACTTCTATTAGTTAATCATGAAATGAACATTTCAAAAGACAAGTGAATAACGTTTGAACTCACCATCTTCTTCTGGTTCTTAATGCACTAGCAGAACATGGGAAAAAAGAATCAGACGGTTGGGAAAAACCATCATCATTAGATTGGATCAGTTCAAGCACAGTAGGCAACCATGATTGGTATGCCTCACGAAGCAATCGATCTGTTTCATCAACCACCTGACATTAATTCCCTCATTATCATATCATGTAGAATAATATATCACTACCATAAAAAAGGAAAGGCTCAAACAAAAACAAACCAAATTTACATACTTTAAGAATTAATTGCATAATTAAAATAAAAGCAAAAATAAGGAGAATTTAAACTTACAAGATAATAAAGATGCTCAAGCGTGAAGCCCATGGTAGTATTAATGTGATCCATAAGCCGACCAGGGGTTGCTACCAATATGTCAACTTTACTCTGAAAGCGAGGAAGTGAAATGCAATGTGGATCATAGCATGTGCCAATATCACGTGCCGGCATTTCAACGAGCTCAGAAATCTCATCGGCTAAAGATGATTGTCCGACAGCTAATCCGACACGCAGGCCTAACGGAGATGCAACGGCGTCAAAGACTTGTTTGACCTGTAAAGCAAGGTCGCGAGTGGGGACCACAACCAAGGCGCGGAGACATTTGGTGACGCGGCCTGATAGCATCTGAACTAAGGGGAGAGCGTATGCGAGGGTTTTGCCACTTCCGGTGGGTGAGTTAACGCAAATGTCTCGCTCAAAATTGCCGGGGCCAACTGTTTCATGCCAAACTGCAACTTGCACTGGGAATAGGTTTGAGATTCCCATGTCCTCCAACGCTGACTTCAACCTGATAAATAATTGTGAATGAAAATAAATAAAAACATAAACTAAAACAGAAGTAACAATGCAATAGAGTAATAGTACAATACTTAGGGTGGAGAGAAGGGACGGAATGAAGAGGCAGTTGCTGAGAGAGAGTGACGTCGACAGGGTCTCGCATCCATGGCAAAGCAGGAATACTCTGTCGCTTTTCTTCGCCCATTTTGGCCCTGTTTGGATAAACAGCGTATCGCATTATTAGAGCTTATGTCGTAGATAAGCTATTCGCATTTGGGGGTGTGTGGATTCAGAAGTGTTTGAATGTACAACTACAATATAAATAATAACGATTTAAATTGAAAAACTAAGCAATCACCTGTCAATTAAACTTATTACGTATATTAGTAATTGACCATAAATGAATGAATCTGAAAATCAATTGTGTGTGAATGTTGTGCAGTTATAATTGAATACATACAAATTGAACATGGAATAGATAGGGTTTGATGAAAGCTGCGAGCGGACCTGGACTTGCGAAGGTGAAGAGCTGGGCGTGGCCGCACGAGAGATGAAGGGAGGGTTTAGTTCCTCTTTGTGTTTTTTGACCCAGGGGATTCACTGCAGTCGCAATTTGACACGGTCACTGCAGTCAAAGAATTTTTTTTGGAATTTTTGTATTTTTTAATTTTATTTGACTTGTTTGTTCTTTTTTTTTTCAACGAAGCTAATGATCAGAACTCACACAGTTAAATATGGAGAAATGGGGTGTCTGAGGTTCATACCTCAACCCCTGCATATAATATGCAATATCCCTACCAACTCAGTTAAGCTCACGATAATTCTAATTGTTACATTTATATTTATATATAAACATATTTTATATTATATAGTTCGAACTGATGTATTTTCATAATTTAATAAAGCACGTGAGAAAATAGTAAAGTAGGAAAAGAAAATGGCAACTTAATGAGTGAACCATCAATTTCGTCCCTGAATTTTTACGTGTCGGCCAAATTCATCCTTTAATTATGCGAAATATCTACTTAGTCCCTGAATTTGTCAGACGTCCATCAAAACAGTCCCTCCGTCCAATAGCTCTGTTAGCCAGAATGATCTGTCACCCAACATGTTGTGTTGTCTTGTACACGTGGCAAGAAGGAAGCCACGTGTTCAATGACTAATTTGATTGAATTCGTAAAAGTTCAGTTTTTCACTTTTCATATTTTTTTGCTGTTTTTCCCATTTTGCCCCCTGCATTACCCTTAACTCTCCTTCTTCACATTTCAGTAAGAAACATCAAAAACGTCCTTGACCTTTCTCCTTTCTGTTAAAAGTTTCTCCATTCTCACCCTTCCAAAATCATCATCATCTCCGATGATTTTGATGTTTTTGAAGTCTCTTTGTTCGGCTTTAATTAAAGGTAACACCTTTCCTGTTGTTTATCACGTTTCTGTGTTCGTATTCACCCTGTCCGTTTTTTTTTTTGTTTTTTCGTTTTAAGTTTTGATCATTTTGTTTATTTTGTTTTTGTGATCGTTGATGCTTGCCTTGTTCTTTGTTTGTGTTTGTTGCGTTTTTTAGACAGCTTTTTTGATTATTCGTTTTAGGGTTTTTGGTTAAGACTTAAAAATTTGAAAATTTGAATTTTTTTCTGGTTGGTTTCTAAAATTGATGAACATTTAAATTTGTAATGAAAGAAATTATAGGTTGAATAAAACAATTTCTGAATAGGGTTTGTATTTTGTTGTTGTTTTGTTTGTGATTAAAATTAAACTTGCTGAAATCTGTAGGATGAAAGAGTATATCACACTAATACTGCATCACGGTGGTGATTTAGTGCGAAATAAGAATCGGAGGCTGCAATATTTCAGTTTCAATTTGTTTGTTATAGCTTTTTTAGTTTATTTTCTACACATATGTTTCAAGGATCAATTTGATATCTGATTAAACAATTTAGGGACTTATTTGATTTTTTAATATAACTTGGGGATCTATTTGATGGATTTTCTGATTCAATACGAATAAATTAGGGTTTGAAGTTTTTTTAACTGGGGGAGAACTTAACCACTTATTATTGGAGGAAATTTTGGTGATTTTAGAGTGTAGATTGTGTAATCAGGGTTCTAATTTTATACAATTGAGGAAGAAAGAGCCGTTGGAGAAGAAAAGAGTCATTTGGGAAGAAAGCCAAACAAAATTCAGAAAATCAATCAATCTAGTCCTTCAAAATGTTTGTTATTATCTGCCAAATTAGTCCCTGCCTACGTGACCTATGACATGTGTGAGGTTAACAGCCACGTAAGCACCGTCAACGCTCCGTTCGAACAGAAGGACTAACTTGATTGACATTTATCAAATTCAGGAATTAAATTGATATTTCGCATAATTAATGGACGAATTTGACCGACCTATGCAAATTTAGAGACGAAGTTGATGATTTACTCGACTTATTTTACATACAATTTGAGTTTTTAAATGTGTTCAATTTTAATAATGTAGGCATACAAAATTTAGTGCACGCAAAGTCTTAAATTAGAACTTCAAATCATACATACATATGAGAACAACGTTTACGTTCAGTTTGAAAACAAATAAAAACTCAAAACTCAAAAATTCATGCACGAAAGTGTGTAAGTTTACAAACTTGCACAATAGAGTATTAATGGAAGACCTTGATTGTGGTTAATACATAACGAATAGTTGATAAGCAAGCTTGCATCAAATAGCTTATAAGTTAGTTTATAACTCGTAGATGATAGCCTAACTAATTAAATTTGTAGTGTTTAGTAAAATTAACGGTTGAAGTAGCTTATGAATATGAAACGATATAAAAAGGTATGTTTAATTAATGTTTTTTTTTTCCAATTATGCTTGCATGGGTAAAATTGAGATAACAAGTGATAAGCTATAAGTTACATGAATTAGCTTATAAAAAACCATATAAGCTCGTAAAAATAAGTTATAAGCTTGTAAGAAAATGACATTTACCAAACGAGTCTTCTAGTGACAAATTTGGCAAGTGCACAATAAAGTAGTAAGTCGTTGTCTCCACATGAATTGTTGTGTTCGACTTAACATGGTACTAAACTTGCAAAGAAAAATAGTAAAGGAAGGGATTTGCATGTTTCTTCTTATTACGCAAAGCGGGTTGATTGCAAAGTAGTTGTCTTTGCAAATGCCATGTTGTTCCTTGTTACTCTAAGTGTCATAAATGCATTATCAGCAAAGGGTCACCGATCCTATACGATCCATAGACATGGGTATCATTGTTAAAGCATGGGCTCACAATATCATAATCATAAGTAACTGACAACGACAAAAGTGTGGCTCCTAAATTGTCATATTAATTATTCACATCTCACACACGTCGTAAACTGGCGTCCTTTAAGGATTTCGGTCAAAGCAAGACTCTAGTCTAATGAATCATGTCCTAAGATCATTTCAAGGTCTATTTGTGTCACTTTTAGTGTAAAAAGTATTATGCTTGAAACATATGAAAATTAAATATAACCTAGATCATGATCGAATAAATAAGTTGCATTGATAAACTCCAACAAATAAATAGTTGAATCATAATCATTAAGTATTTAATTACTCGTTTAACCAAATAAAAGTATTTAATTACTCATTTAACCAAACAAAAGTGATGGAGGCTTGAGACTCCTTTTAATACTTTAGAACAAAACATTTTTTATTGTATTAATTAATACTGGCGCAACAAAATTAAAAAATAATCATTTGAGTCAACTCTTTTTTAGAGTAGTGAGTGATAGTTAAACAACTATTTTAAAAAAAAATTGTGATAACTTTTTTTTTTTTATTGGTAAAAAACAATAGAAAAAAATTTAAGAGAGAACAAGAAGTAAGAACATAACACGACTACGAGAAAAAAAGTTGCCATGGATTTTCGAACAAATGTCATTTCTATTTAAAAATTGCTTTTCCCGATAAAAAATAAAAGAAAAAAAATTGCCTTCTAAAAACTACAGGCACCATAGGTTTCGTAATCGCAGTGGGGGCCACGCGCTGACACTCGCTTTATAGCTGTAGCTGCTATTCTACTCTCCCACTACGAAATTTCATTTGCTTCGAAATTTGTAGAGAGAGAAATAGTTAGAGAGAGAGAGAGTGATCATGAGGGAAGAGGTTATCAGCTCCGGCGGCACCGTTGATCCCACAACCGCTGCCAGGTACAATCTTCTCCCTCTCCCTCACTTCCGCTTAATTCTTCAAATTAGGGTTTCGTTTTGCTTCAATTTCTAGATTTACGTTTCAATTGTTTTCAATTTTCTCGAATTCGATGGTGAAATGCTATGCGATTGCTGTCATTGTTAGCTTCTGCTTGAGAATTAGATCTAATAATGGAATAGTTGTGTTATGCTGGTTTTGTTAAGTTGATATATGCCTTATGCATCACTTTATTGACATCGTTGTGCATTTTTACTTACTATATAGTATTAGTTAATTTTCTATTTATATCTATGTCTTAATATTGAATTAACCTTGTTGGAGGTGGTCTTCGAGGTGTCTGTTTAATGGTAAGAGTTTGACTTTATAACCTTGAGGAACAAGTTCAAATCCTATATGGTATTAGTGCCACCGTTATTAATAATAATCCTGTTGGACATGGTTGTGAAGTAGGGCTCACTTAAGTATCCTAGGTGGGTGGAACAACTTAGTTGGTTTGTGCTACAATCATTTTGGTAGCTACCATTTTCCTCAAGCCGTTTTAGATTACATTATCCTCTTCCATACATGAAACCCTCCCATGCATTATTAGGAACTGTTCCGAGTTCCACATGAGAAATGATGCTATTTATTGTCCCGTTGACATGAACTAATGAAGGTTAAGTTCTATAACTGTCCTACCATATATTTCCTTTGGAGCCTCACTTGTTTGATTTACCGCACACCAGAGGCTAGATTCTTATCTATTCTCTCTTGTAAAACAGTTTTTTTATTTTTTTTTATGAATCTGAATCTAATAAATATGTGGTGATGTATGACTAGAGGTGATCCTTTAAGGTATTTTTGTTTAACATTCAATGCTGTTTTGTCTAGATGTTATTCAATTGACGAACTTTCTCAAATGACTGATGATTCATTCATTTTATCAGTTCTGCTGGGGCATCCTCCCCAACTGTTCCAATAAATGTTGGCAGCTTAGATGGGTCAAGTCATGGACAAGGCTCTAAAGCGGCTTCTTTATCATGTGTTGGTTCACAACCACCATGGACTTCGATAAGCACAAGTGTTGGTGGTTCTGCTTTTGGTTCATCAAGATCTTCATGTAGGCCATGGGAAAGGGGTGATTTATTAAAGCGTTTGGCCACTTTTGCTCCTTTAAATTGGTCTGGGAAGCCTCAGGTTTGGACTGACCATGGTCTTATATAAATATTATTGTACTCACAAACAGCCCTCACACACGGTTTCTCTTGTGATGGTATTTGTTTATGCTTGTCATTCATTAAACAAACTTAGTGTTATGCAATTTAAAGGATTCGTTATTATGTAAGATTTTTGTTTTGTCATGAATGGAATATTAGTCTTTTTGCTTCATATTTCTTCCATTATGATTATTTTTTCTTTGAAGGGTTTATATTTATCTCGAGAATCCAGTCATATCACTGGGTGCTTTTATTACCTTCCAATGCTCTACCACCCCCATTAGGGGGCTCGCTATAACAAAAAAAGAAAAAGATAACGGGGGCTAAATCTTTGTGGCATTGTGCAGTTCATTCGTTTCTTTGGTATATTTGGGTGGAGAGCAAACTTACATGTTAAGATTGTCACTTGCTTGTAAGCTTGTTATGGAAGGGGAGTATATTAATAGTTTGTCTTTGGCGTTGTGCTTTTGTATTTTCAAGAGTGGGGTGTTTCTGAATCTAATGTTTAGAGAGACTGGGAAGCCGCCACATATTTGATTCTTTCATTTCATATCTCTATTTCCGTGTTCTGTAGAATATCTTATCCTCTCCCTACTTGTACTTCCCTCTGTATTTTGTACATTTCTTCCGTTATCAAATTGAAGGAAATTTGTCTTTTGTGATTCCTTTAGACTGTTGAAAAAATAATAGATTCCTGGCACTCAAAGCTTTTGACTTTTTAGTATGTTTTAGCCTGAAAAATGGAAAAGAAATAAATTTTTACGGTTATTTATTTATTTGTAATTACTTTCTGGGAAAAAATATTTACTTTTGTGATTTTCTGAACAAAATCATAATCAAGCTTTCTACAAAAAAAGTGATGCGAGAATGTATTCTCTTATCTAAGTTTCTTCCCTGCACATTATTCCTTGTTTTCAAGTTCTTTTTTCCATGAAACAGGTTTCATGGTCCGTTTATATTATTTTTAAGCAGTAGTTAGACTAGTAGCTAACAAATTAAAAGTATAATATAAATCTCATTTGCAGTAATCTAAAATTTGGCAGTATGCACAATTATTTTGTCATGTTGTTTCCTCACTTATTTGTCTGAACAGAAATTCCTTTCAACATATCATATTCACATAAAATTGTCGTCTGATAAATTATCTCGATCTGTGATGCTTAAAATTATGTTGTGGAGTATGTGTAATATGTTACATTTGCTAATTCCAATGTTCTAAGTAGATATGAGGCAGTCTCCAGAAATCTCATGTCCTTATTTTCGTCCAGGTCATCGATTCATTGGCTTGTGCTCAGAAAGGTTGGACGAATATTGGTGAGGACAAAATTGCCTGCGAGTCATGTGGTGCATACCTGAGTTTTACATCATTGTTATCTTGGACAATTGCTGAAGGTTAGTGCTTGCACATTCGATCGTGATTCCAAACTTCATCTTTTCTCTAAAATGAGACATGCTAAAATAAATAGGATGTAGAATAATTACAAACATTTAAAACCATAGAAAGGCCTATTTAGATGATGTGTATATCGAACACATGCAAAAGTCAAGATGAGAAGAGGATCTTGGTATAAATTATAGGATGAAATTCATCAAACCTAAAACAAAGGGCTTTACCTTCAAAGGAATACCGATATTAATTTTTAAGTGCTTCGAATATATAGAAACTCATTCCTTAATGAATTAAACGGAACATTGCAGTACTGTTGCCTATACAAGGTTCCTTTGGTCAAAAACAATTTAGGTTAATGCTTTTTATTATTTATTTTCTATGGAAGTCAACTCAAGGTTTAAAACATATATTATAGTTCGTCATTATGTCTGAAATTATTTTACAGGATATGATCATTTGTTTTTTTAATTATTTTTCTCTGGTGTTCAGCTCATGTCATGTCTGTATCAAGGAAATATGATCTCTGATATGCAAAGTTACCGGGCTTCATTCTTACATTAACAAGTGTATCACCCTGTGTTACTTGTTCTGTATTTTTGTTTATCCGTTTTCACGTCTTGGTGCATTACTTATCCACTACCAGACCCCAGTTTCATTTTCCTGGTCTCTGATATATTTTTTCCACAAAAAATTGTTTAAAATTTGTTGAGTTCTACAGATTAATGCAGAGACACTCCATCAAATATCTACATCAGATTTGTTAGTTCTTTGTTGGTTTAGAACTAGTTGTTAATTGTTATGGTTGGAATTAACATGCATTTAGCAGTATAGTTGTGATACTTTCTTTCAAGGTTCCTAAATTCCTATAGCATGAATAACACGGCTTCAAACAACAATAAAGATAGATGGTAAATATCTGAGTTGTGCATAAGATGGCTTTATAATCTGCATTTAAGCAATTTATGTTCACCTCCAAACCTCCAATTATTTAGTTTTTATGCATTTTATCTGAAACAGACAGATATAATCTTATTTTGAACCAGTTTGTCAAGAAATTTTTTATCCGATAAGTAAGATAAAGAAACATCTCTGTTGTTTTTTTTATGTTCATCATCTGTTTTAACTTATTTTTTTAATGTACTGGCCAAAGCTCAAGATGCCAGTGAATCCTTTGCCGGACAGCTGGATTCGGGGCATAAAGCTAATTGCCCTTGGAAAGGAAACAGCTGCCCAGAAAGCCTCGTGCAGTTCCCTCCAACTTCTCAGTCTGCCTTAATTGGTGGGTACAAGGATAGATGTGATGGACTCTTACAATTTCACTATCTTCCCGTGGTAGCAATCTCTGCAATTGAGTTGATGCGTGTTTCTCGAGGCCCACAAATTGAACGCTTTTTATCACAGTCTCAAAATTTTATGTCAGGAACAGACTTTAAGCCTGAGAATATATCAGAGCTGGAAAGCTCTCAGGATGAGGCATACTGCTCATTTACTCGTGTAAGACATTTTCACATTTTATTTATATTAGTAGTTTATATGATACATCTATCGCGTTGCTACTTAGTCATATGCTTATTTTCTCTACATGTATCTTCCTTTTGGCAGGCACAGAAGCTCATAAGTCTTTGTGGGTGGGAACCAAGATGGCTCTTGAATGTTCAAGATTGTGAAGAGCACTCTGCTCAATCTGAAAGAAATGGATATTCATTTGGTCCAAGCAAGACTCAACTCCGTCTTGCTCAAGATCCAGGGCCAAAAGCAGTTTCTACTTCTACTAAAATGGATCCCAGAAAGGGAAAGGAACCATTTAAAGAGTCCAGACTTGACTATAGGTCACCTATGCTTGACTGCAGCTTATGTGGTGCTACAGTTAGAATTTTGGATTTTTTGACTGTTCCTCGTCCAAGTCGTTTTGCACCCAACAATATAGATAACCCCGATACCAGTAAAAAGATAGGACTGACCCGTGGAGGAAGTGCAGCTAGTGGAATCAATGGTTGGATTGCAGCTGATGATGCAGAGAAAGATCAGACTGAAGATCGTGATGAAGTTGCTACAACAAATGAGGGGAAATCGTTGGCAAACACAGATTTGGATTTAAATCTTACCATGGCTGGGGGTTTTCATTCCACTCCTTTTGGCAGGACAGCAACATCTGAAAATATGCATGATGTAGACATGGGAAGGGATTTAATGATAGGTCAGCCTTCGGGGAGTGAGATTGGGGGTCGTGCAGCTTCATATGAATCACGAGGACCAAGCTCTCGTAAGAGAAATCTTGAAAAAGGTGGAAGCTCAGATGACAGGTTAGTTCATAGGTCTCAGCAGCAGGCTGATAGTGTTGAAGGAACTGTCATCGACCGTGATGGTGATGAAGTTACTGATGGTGGACAATATTCAGCCGGTCCTTCAAAACGTGTTCGTGACTCTGATATTTTTGACACGTATTGTTCACCTCTTCAAAGAGATTCATCTGGTGCTGGTCCAAGCAATTCATTGGGCTTTGAGGGTTATGTTACTGGCAATCGAGTTTCTTCTTTCCATCAAGGTAGTGACGGCTTAATAGGAATCCAATCTGCTAGAGATTCAGCCCGTGCATCATCTGTCATTGCAATGGACACAATATGTCATAGTGTGAATGACGATTCAATGGAAAGCGTTGAAAACTACCCGGGAGACCTTGAAGAGGTTCATTTGCCCTCCTCTAGCACCTATGGCAATGTTGACATGAATGAAACATCTGAGCTGAATAACAGCAATGTAGCTCAGCAAAGCACTTGTTTACAAACAGCTACTGAAGTTGTCCGTGGTGAAGTGGGAGTTAGCAGTACAAACTACGGGGAAGAAAATTTTAATGCAGAAACTGTGACTGCTCAGGCTCGAGATGGATTTAGTCTTGGCATTAGTGGAGGAAGTGTTGGAATGTGTGCTAGTCATGAAGCTGAAATCCATGGGGCAGATGTATCTGTACACAGAACTAATAGTGTTGTTGGTGACATGGAACACCGAGTAGAAGATGCGGAAAATCAGGGACAGACCGGTGAATCTGTTCCGGATCCAGGTCTAATGGATGAGATCATCCCAGATGATATAAACAGAGAATATCCTGTTGGTGATAGCCAGGAGATGATGTCTCACTCTGCAGGAAGGGCAGACAGTGGTTCAAAAATTGGTTGTTCTACAAAGGCAGAATCTGTTGAAAGTGGTGAAAAGATTAGTCAAAACTGCAAACTTCCACCTGCTAACAATAGTCATCCATCCCAATCTTGCA
The DNA here is from genome assembly GCA_958299785.1 of Medicago lupulina. Lineage (NCBI taxonomy): Eukaryota > Viridiplantae > Streptophyta > Magnoliopsida > Fabales > Fabaceae > Medicago > Medicago lupulina. The sequence continues at coordinate 10,714,016 of OY283142.1, read as the reverse complement.
ATGCTAATATTTATTCAGATTGTGGAACTACTAAGGAAGAGATCATGAAGGATGGTAAATCATCTTTCACCAACAATTGTGCTCTAGTTGGGTCAGATTTTACCACTGCAAATCGTATTGGTAAGCTCTATATTTTGATGATCTCGATCTTTTTATGTTGTTACCCTCTCTGTTAGTGCTCGAGAAGGTAGAATTTAGAATTTAAAAAGAATCACAAAGAAGAATTTTTTTTTTTTTTGAGAAAATCACAAAGAAGAATTGAAGTGTTAGAAATAGTATGAAATATAAATTACCAAATATCCATTAGAGTGTCAGTGAAAGGCTACAAGTTTGAGAATAGAAACCTCCAAGTACAAACTGACTTTGACAACTCCCATAACCACTAACTTTGGTTTCTCTTTTATAGTTAGGGTTTCATTTACTTCTTTAAGGCTTTTGCAATTTATCCCTTTAATTGCATATATTGCTCTCCTATTTTCTACTGCTCTACCACTACCTCCAATTAAAACATGTAAGGGTCTTGTTAACTTGTGCCTTAAGGGCACAAGATAAGAAACTAAATAAAGAAATTCATAACCTTAAAAGCTTAAAAACTTATATTTTCAATACAATATTTATTGTATAGTTCTATTTTAAGATCCTTATCTTGTGCCCTAAGGGCACAAGTTAGCATTTTCCAACATGTAAAAACAATTTTAACATCAAAATTGTCTGAGACTTCCGATGCTTTGTGGCATTGAATGCAGGGTGATAAAATGCCAACAAAAGCATATCTGTTGTATGGTTAAGAAGGGGATGTTGTGGTAGTTAGTGGAATTGTGGGCTGATAAGAAATTGATGCATTAAAGAGAAAATAAGGGTATCACATATTGAGAAAAGAGTGACAGAAGCCCCATTAAGAGTTGGTCTAGCCATTACATATGAGCTATATTGTTGCTGGGCTATCGTTGATTGGAAGTGTTGGGGGTTATAGCGTATTTGACAGAGGCAAAATATGTAGTTGGGCTATCGTTGATTGGGGAAGTGTTGGGGTTATAGTGTATTAGATAAAGGGAAAATAAAAAGAATAAAGACTTGAATAATGGTCGTGCTTTGATATGATTGATGATTTTTACGGATTGAGACGGAATCTTCATTTATTGTTGAACCTGAATCTGATTTTAAATCAAATTGGGAAACAAATCATAATAACTAAGAAATGTGAAAAAGTAATCTTAGTTAGACATTCTAAAATAAGAAATAAGTAACTAATCCTGTAAGATAATCTAGGGTTAAGATAATATCAAGATATTATATGGTATTTTCGTATCATCGACCTTGACGAAGACAATTGCTTGCAATATGGTGTTGAACTATTGATGTGGAACTTACAGTTACAGCTGTTCAGAAATAGTATTATTTATGTGGATTCCTTGATTTTGTAATTTCTGTCTAGGCTTCTGTTCTTTATTCTATTGGTTCCAGGGCCTTTTAGCTATTTTCTTATACTCTGCTCAGATCTTGATGGGTGGGCCTCTCCCTGTCACACTTATCAATTGGTACATATTTTCGTCAGAAAACCATTGACATTGTTCATTATTTAGGTCCTCCAAAAGGAGATAATAACTACGAAGAAGCTGTAGAATTTGATCCTATCGTCTATCACAACCAGTATTGCCCTTGGGTAAATGGCAATGTTGCTGCTGCTGGCTGTCCTAGTTCTTTTCCAGGCACTGGTAGTGATGCAATTGCACTATGCGGTTGGCAGTTGACTTTAGATGCTTTGCAATCATTAGGGAATGCAATTCCGACAGTACAGTCTGAGTCTGCTGCATCTTTGTACAAGGTTGTCTGTCTTACTCCTAATTTGGTTTTTCCATCTTTTACCCGGCTATGAATTTATTTCATTCTGTTCAATAAATTGGAAGCTTGGTTTTCTTGTGCAAACTACTTTTTCATTGATACATCATTTGTTTTTCATACGTTACATATGTTAAATTTGATTTTTGGATATACTTAAGAAAAGAGGATAGAAGGTCTAAATATTATTATTGTTACTAGTAAAAAATCGCTGAGGGTGTTTACAATATATGTATGCTATATCAAACCTATCCTTATTAAGGAATGATAAGGTTAATATCTGATAAAATGTATACAAATCATATTTGTCCTAATTACATGAAACTGCTAAGAAAAGTCTGCTCAATAATAAGAGTCATTTCACTAGGCTTGTCTACAAATATTGAGAGATTCAATTCACTACCCATAAAATTGTCTCTCCTGTGGACCATGCATGAATTGACTACTCATTTTAATTGTATAAGCTATGTTTGGCCTAGTGGAGACTAGAGATATGTGTTTTCCCACAAGACTTAGATTCAGGGCCTTCAATTTTAGTTTTAGGCTCTGAGCATCACTTCCAATCATGTGATTCTATTCTATGGGTGCACTAGTGAATTGCCACCCGACTTACCCTTTTCATTAAGGAGATCAAGGATCCACGTCCTTTAGGAGATAGAAAGATCTTGAATGGGATTTAGTTGTTAACTTCTCTCTTAGAAGTTGTGTTCAACCTCATCACCTTCAATGATAATATCATCTATGCAGACATGTTTTATAAAGAGAGTATCATCACCTAGGCCTGGCATGTACGTCAAGGATACCATAGCCTAACTGAACCTCTAAAACCAAGCATGGAGACTCAGATAGATTGCTTGAGCCCATATAAGGCATTCCTTTATTTGCTGCATACCTTATTTCCTCCATTGTTGGAGTCATGAGTTCCACATATATCTCCTCCATGTCTCCAAGCCAAACTGCATTTTTAACATCAAATTGGTTTTAGTTCCAACCATAGATGTTGTTGCCAAGGAGAGGATAATATTTATTTGTCACTGGACCAAATTTTTTCACTTAGTTGATCTCATATATCTTTTTTTCACTTAGTTGATCTCATATATCTGACTGCGACCCTTTACAATTTGGTTTTCCTTATACTGGTCTAGAACACCATCAAACCGATATTACAGTGTATATCTATCTACATTCACCCTGCTATTTTCTCTGGCTTCTCAATCCCATGTCAATTTCCACCCGACACTATCATCTTTTCATTCATGGAAACTACTATGACTATGTCTGCCATGTGTTCAGAGTAAATTAATTCATTTATTGTGTATGTTTCGTCTAATTACATTAAATTAATCCATAATTGTTTACACCTTATGTTGATTAATTTTCATGTGTTCATGTTTAATCACTTGAATCTCTTCAGCAGAATGATCCGCAAGCACCTCGTAAAAAGCTCCTACACAACCACTCCATGAGCAGAAGTCATGGTCAACTCTGAGATTTTGTTCCAGTATTCGGTGTTTCCATTTCTTTGTAAGCGGGTAATCTCATAGGTTAAAAAAATTGATAAACAATGTGGTTTTGCTTTACATTTTTCAGCTTAAACTCTACTATGCACCCCCTTCTCCAACGATTTTTTTGTTGTCCTAATGTTTTTGCAGGATTCTAGGTATATTTATCCAAACTACATATGGTATTCTAGGCATATTTCGAAGTCTCTCTAGCCAGTGTTTGTAAGGTTGTAGCAGACATGTTGCTTTTCTCCTCCTCTGCTGAGCATAGAGATCTCTCCCGTTAATCTATATAAGACTAGAGTTATTATCAAATAACTATTTGCATCAAAGACCTGTAGTTTAACCGTTGAATTGTAAATACTGAAAATGGCAGTCTTTTTAATTATAGAATTGCGATTAGGCCTTTGACCCTTTTCAATTAATGCGAGGCACGATCATTGGGAATTTTCTTATATATATTTCCCCATATTTGTTACAATAATAAAAGCTGTACATTTTACTGATGAGCCTGTTAAGAGCAATTCGGATTTCCTGCTGGATGATGTAGCAAATCTACACCGCCTGATCCCAAATGGATAGTTGAAATTGTTTATATAATTAATTTTACTGATGTATAATTGGAACTGTACGATCTCGAATCAAAGATTAAGATCGTCTAATGTGTCAAACTGTGTGACTTGCTACTGCAGGTATTCCAAGTCTGGTCAAGAGGATGTGAATACTCTCATCCACTTATCGACCGATGTGATTATGAATATCAAATCGAAATGAATTTGTAATTTTTTTAACAGAAATGAGTTCGTGATTTTTGTTTAGATATTTTGGGTATTCATAAGCGGCGTTGAATTTGTTACAAGAAAACTGACTGTTTTTCGGCCAGTTAAAAATCTAATGACTGTGATCCTAAACATGAAATTTCAGTACCCACTGTTCTGAGTAGTAAGTGGCATGAGAAACATAATAGTTCATATCCACTGTTCAACGATACATAATTATCTGCCCTAGGAAAAGTCAATTCTACAATAGACCCTTGAACTCTTGAAGTGATATATGGCCCGTTTGTTTTGGATTTTCTTCAAAAAAAAATCTTTTTTTTTTTTAATAAAAATCACAATCACTTTTTTTTATTTTGAAGTGATTGTTTAGGATTTTTAGAAAAATCATTTTATCAAAAAAATCTATTTTGATCATAAAATGAAAAGCTATTAGGATTAGCTTTTCTTAAAATCTATTTTTTTTTTTAAACAAGAAAGTAACACATGTACATGTTAAAACTCATTTTCTTTGAAAAATGGATTTTTATAGGTAGTAGACAAACAAAATTAACTTCAATTTTTTTTTTTTAAATCTCTGAAAATTAATCTCTAGATCCTTTTAACAGAAAATCTATTTTTTTTTTAAGAGAAATGGTATATAGAGCGACAATTATTCTCAAGAAAGGCTAGCGAATTGTTGTGATTGGCTGGTCTATCATGACCACTATGTTTTCCACTTAAACCGGAATTAAAACCACAAGATCCAACGGTGCACATGCCTCCAGAAAAGCTCGGGACAGTTTTTATCGTTGGGAATAGCACCTCTCTTTCTTTAAATCTAAAACAAACGCACCCATAAATTTAAGGTACTATAGTATAAAATTGAATTCTTTCATTTTTATATTTATAATGAAAATAAAATCTTCCGTTTTGTTAAGTTGTTGAAAAAATAAGTGGTGAACCTAGAAAGTAGAACTGGAAATCAAACCACTATATGGGAGTTAACAAAGGAAGGTTTGGTAAAAAAAAGAGTGTAAGTAATAGAGTGTTTTGGGAAGGGAGGAGATGTTCTATTTTTCTTTATAACACAAAATCTTCCTAATATGGCTAATGAGATGACATTACATGCAATAAGGGTTATATCATATGGTTCCAGAAGTATAGTACAAACTAATTCTTGCTTCCATGTCCATCATATACAAATCAAATACTAAACCCGATCACATTATTTTACATTAACTGCCTAAAGAATAATACTCACTAAAGCATCCAATAACTTAACTTTATAATACAAACATAGAACAAACAGTGAATCCATCAGAAACTATTTGTACAAAGGAGCTGATGTTTTCAAATCTCCAAATGTAGAGCCTGGTGTTTGTCCACAAGTTTCACGACAAAACTGAGTCATCAATGACCGGTCAAAAGGAAACATCTTCAGAAATGAATGCAGCCCATGCATCCTGTTCATTCATTTTTACTTAATTTTAGCATTGACACTGATTCAGTTAAATTTAATTCAATTGCATGATATTTATTCATATAAATTTACATACTTGAAGAATGGAGAAAGCCTGCTCTGCTACGTACTTGTGTAGGAGTGTTGCTCCTTTTTGTTGCAGTTTGTCTGGATGTAGGCATAACCTTGCTTTCTGATAAGCCCTTTTCACCTGTGATTTTTCCATAAGATTCACAAGAGGAATAGTGTGCCAGCCACTCTCAGGCCATAGAATCTGATAATGAAAACACACAATAGTGGGTCAAATTTATTGTTATCTATCTAAGTTAAGGGGTATAAAATAAAACTAAGGAAGATTTCATAAATTATGATTGATAAGAATTCAATAACAAAAAAAATCTTACATGATGTAGTGTTGAAAGCAGTAGCCGGATGTCGGTTTCTTTGCCAGACGACCACATTCTTATGTCTTCATCCAACTTTTCTGTTTGTGTCTGTTGCTTCTGCTGAAAAGAATAACAGAGATACCATTCTAAATCTTTGTTCTCAAGGAGAAAAAAAACATAGAAACAAAGGAAAATCCAAATACAAACCATTGTCTTATATTAACAACGGGTAGAATCTTTAACTACAGAAAATATAATAGTTGAAATCAATATCTATAATTTTTATTCTATTCTTAATCATAACATAGATTTCTTTATTACTCTAATTTGATTTAGTGTATGGATTGTGTTGATCAGACCCTTTGTCCAGGCATCGTGCAGATAAGAATATATTCTGCCATTTATTATTAGTATTTTGAACTATTTTCATCAACTAGTAAAATGTCAATTTTTCTTTTCTTGCCCCAAGTTGGTAAAACAACATCATATTTCAAGCATTTATTTAACAAAAAAATAAATATAAATCCGATTAAGTCTTGTATCAGTTATTACTTATTAGCAATATATATTTTTACCTTAGGAGGTTGAACTTTTCCAATTCCATCATCATAGTATTCACTTGCATCAGGACGTCCTGCATCATATGATAAGTAACAAACATGAGATAAAAACATGAGGTGGCTTGCTTTTGTCTCTTTCATCAACAAAATTTGTTAACCTTAGAGAATTTTTATCACGTATTTGATACTAACACAAGTAGTTACATTAATTGACTTTCATTTTCTTAAAACTATTACGAGTATCTATGTGTGTATCAGTGTTGTGTTCAGTGTTTGTGTCAATGCTTTCTAATTTTTTACTATCATTAAGATAATCAATCACCTTGCATTTTAACGGTCTGTTCATTGCCATCATATCTCACTCTTGACTTTTCATCAGGGCTTCCTGACTGAAACTTCTCTTTGGCCCATGCAATTGCTTCATCAATGTCTGACGCTTCACAATCTTCCCTTCTGAGGCTGGAGTTAATTTCTATGACATATGAGCTCATAACATCGTCATCATCGCTGTAATCATCATCACTTTCACCATCCTCATCCTGTTGTGTAACTTGTTCCGAAAGCACATGATCATAGTTTGAACATTTAGACTCAGATGGGGAATTGAGCTCCCAATCATCGGCGAATACTTTGACGCCTTGATATGAATCGGATCCAAGACTAGTAGTTGTCGGGGATGAGACTAATTTTGAGAATCCATGAGGAGAGCTTTTGAAGTTTGTCTTGTATTCATTATCCTCATGTTGAACTCCAAATGAATGATCATTGCATGAAAAAAATGACACCCCTTGTTTACTTGGATATTCCTCAGACACCATAGTTGACGAGTTCCATTTCAACGGAACACTGGTTGGCCTATAGTAATTAGAAGAAAAATATTAACATACTAACATTTGTCATTAAAAAAAAAAAAAAAAACTATCTTTCTTCAACTTCATCAATCTATGTTCCATCTAACATCTTAAACAGTTTGTATAAAGTAAAAATCTCTCACCACCACTTTGTTTAAAAGGGTATAAATGTCAATTAGCAAAATATGAAAAAGAAAGCCGTTAACAGTACCTTAGCTTTGAAGCAAAAGGAGACAGTGGCACTTCTTCTCCCATGGTTGGCCGGCAAGGACTTAATTCCTCCGAGCTTGAATTGGCCTTCGACAGAGACCCCGACCGCTCTCTTGATTTCCGGTCATCGTCCGACCCGAATATATCATTGAAAAATCCTTCGTTTCTCACCGGAATCCTGAACACAGGCAAGCTCAGGTCACTCTTCTCTACCGGAGGTGTGAACTCCGGCAGCCGGAAAATTCCTTCGTAAAGAGAGCCGGAGCTAGAGCATTTGTGAACGAGGAGGGATTTTGGTGGGCCTCCAAAGACATCGGAGTAGTCATCACTATTAACAGGCTCAGAATGGGAAACGCCGGAGTTTGAGTCGGAGAAAATGGACCTGGTCCTCCGGTAAGATGATCGGTCTTCCACTGATCTCCGGCAAGGGTGACCAAACAATGTGCTCGTACTCCGTGACTTGTTCATTTCCGGTGAAGTTCAACGATGTTGTAGCCGGAATATTCGCCGGAGATTTTGCCTTTTATTAAGTTTTAGTTTATATTGTTTGATATGGCGCGTAGACCAGTTATATAGAGATAGACTAGACTCTAGAGTCTAGAGTGAGTTGAAAAAAGGGGAAAAAGATAAAAAAAAGTTGCACAAAAAGAAGATTTGTGAAAATATTTATTAATTGACTTTTAGTCTTTTCTTGCTCGCTATACAAATTTAATGAATCTATGATATGTTTTTTTTTGGTCGAAATGCCAATTTATTTTGAAATATTTTTGTTTTAAAATATTTTTAATTTATACATTTACTTGTAACAACAAACCGTATGATTTTGGCCTTTTTTTATCATCAAATGTTTAGTAATGACAAAAATAAACGATATTCATTTAAATTGATAGAGTACATCGATAAAATACAAATTTAAATTCGCTAAAAACAAAAAAAAAAAATCTGTAAACAAACTCACAACATCCATGTTAATAGCATAAAACGACAAAGTACCTATGCCTACAAATATGACTAATATGACTATATTAAAGTCTCCGGAATATTCATGTCTCCGGATCTGCAACGTTGACGATGTCAAAGTCATTGTCATTGATCGGATCTGCACATGCTCAAAGCTAACATTTCAACCTGAATCAAATAAACACCGCACTAAGACGGGAAATCAAAAACACACCGCACAAAGACGGGAAATCAAAACAAACAAAGTCGTTCAGAGACGACGAAATCACAAAAACAAACGAAAGAAAACAGAAAATATGTGAAATCACTTATTCAAGTAGGATATAATGAAAAACAACTCGGATGGTTGATTTTTGGGTCAAAATTGACCTTAAATCACCCCTCTAACAAGAAGAAGAAAAGGGTGACGGCTAGGTTTGAGAAGGAGAGAAAAAAGAGAGAACTTTTTATGTTTAGAAACATTTGAAACTTGTTTTTCTTGCACTTTGTATACACTTCTTTAAATAGATTTCAACAATGAGGAATGTTAGAAACATTTTTTTTCTAACATTCCATCTTATACAAAATTTCTTATAAAATTAAATCAATATGGATCTCACATTTTAAAAATGAATTTTATATAAAATGATAAAACTCGTGTGAGTTTCACTCAATACGAAATTGAGCATTAGAAAATGTTAGAAAGAAATTGATCTCATCACTCCTCTTCAATAATTATGCACAAACAATCTAAAAAACTTATAGAGACATAAAATTAAAACTTTACTCTTGCATCCCTTTTATAAAAAAAAATTGAGGATGGAGAAAAATATTACTTGGGTATCACACTTCAATACTATTTATACAAATGTTCAATGATTAGGTTCAATGGTAAAAAGATATGTTTTAAATTTGAGCTCTTCCGGTGCCTTTGAATGATAGGACCATCATCCCTCACCTTAATTCTTATTAGCTTACAAAAACAACTATTTTTGTATTGTTAATGCACAGTATTTTATATGATAATGTGGCCCAATACTTTGAGGAAGGGTCATACAAGTTGCAACGATAAGGATGTTGTTTGTTCAACTTCTCCACTAAGAGAATAATATTTAAAATGAGAAAACATATAAAAACAAAATGACAATGTTGTAGTTACAGATAAAAACATATAGCTAAAACAAAAAATGATTTCATATGTTTAATAGACCTTGCATCATTTGTGATTTGTTCATATGCTACCATTATTTTTGCTTTTTTCCTAACGGTTAGTCGGTTAGTGATAATTGGAGGAAAATACAATTTGTGTGTGAAACTTTCTTTCCTTACCTGGAAAGTGTGGCACAGTACTAGTCTCATACGCTCGAATAGAAAGTCCCCACAGACAACATCACAAGGGGGCTATGCTTTTCTTCTCTCTCTCTTTTGCACTATGCTTTTGATTTCATTCTTTTTTATTTTCTGGTAGGGCATGGAATTCTATGTGACCCTTTCGGTTGTCTTCATGCTACGAGTTTGTCAAACCGTGATTTTTTAGAATATGTAATTTTGAACTAGAAACAAATGAGAGAGAACATGACCATAGGTGAAATCACATAAGAAAAGCAACATGATTAAAAGTATTCTAAGATTGTCGTCATTAAATAATTGCTTTTAACCGTGGACAACATGTGTGGATGAATAAATAAAAGGTGGAGAAAAGTTTGCCAGGGAAGGATGATTGATACTTTTATTTTATTTTATATATTGAAAGGATGATCGATACTCAAAAGGAGACAATGCATGCCTTATATTGATTTGAGATTAGAGCCCTTTACATATTCCATTTTATAGATCATAATCAATGCTTTTGGATTTTGAAGTGAAATACCACCAGCTAATTAAGCTAGTGGCCAAAATGATTATATGGTTTTGTATTTTTATTATAATTTTCATTCTTCTCTTGTTTGGATGTCTAAATGATATCAATGTGTCTAAGAAGAGATGGACAGGATCCCCATCATGTATTCTTTTGTATTTTAACTTATATATCAATATCATGTGTCATTTTTTCTTTTCTTTGTGTGGTGGAAAATAATGCGTTTACATTAAAAAAAATTTATAAAATACGTTAAAATATTAAATGTACCATAAATATTTCATCTAAAATAAAATATAAACAAATAAGGTAGTTAAAAAGTTGATGGAAGTGGATTAAATTTTTAACCACATACATCAACTTTTCAATTATTCTTTTTGGTTATATTTAATTCTGGAGGAAACACATAATATAATTACATATCGAAAAATAAATTTTAATATGTAGTGACATTTTCAGCATCTACACCAATTGCTTATTTTATGCCTTTGAAAGTAAATTTTAGGACATCTCATCGACAAATCTGTTGTCACCAATAAAAGCTTTCCAAGAACTAATGAATTCAATTGATCTTTCTGACCCCTCTAATCGATTGATGTTCAATTTTTAGGCAGCTCAACAGCGGTGAAGGACAAAGATAGGAATAACAGCTGCAACAGTTACTTATAATTTTGATTGGAACAATTCATCACTGCTATAGAAAAACATCCTATTCCTCATTATATATTACAACATATAAGATAAATTAACATAGTAAATGCTTAGATATCTTAAAGTTTAGTTGAATATCGATACTCATTCAATTTGCTTTATTTTTAAATAAATTAATATAAAATATGACATGACATTAAATAATTATACGATACACATGTACAACCAAATTTTAAGATATCATTGTGTTTATCGATCGATGTACATTATCATTTATCACGTGGGTGAGTAAAAAAATATCATTGTTATTTGCTAGTCCACCCCTTTAAAAAACACGACCTTTAACGTTATGACTTATGAGCATTGCACATGATGTTTTTTCTTGACTCTTTTGTACATGAAAAGTTTAATACCTTTAATCACACTGCATGCACCAAAAGCAATCAAAGTATGCGTTTCTCTTAATAAAAAAAAAAAAAACTTGCATATCTACCCAAAAAAAAAAAAAAAAAAACTTGCATTTCTCCACCATTGTCTTCCACCTTTCCTTGGATTATTAATTTCTCCTATCTTTTGTGATGGTTGACACTTCAACTTAATTGTAACATGTTATGAAAGCTGGATGGCAAACCAAACATTGCGAATCTCTTCAAAACTATCCCTACTTATCAATGTTCAAATTGATATAAAAATTTGCCATTAATTATCAATCACTAGCAAAAAAGTTTAGCAAATAACTAGGTCCCGGTCATGAGATTTGGCTCAAAGGGGAGTAAGGATTAAAGAATAAATATATATTCTTTAGTCTCTCGAGTGCGTGTTGTTAAAAGACTCCTTCATAATAACTATTATGACTTAAATGACTAGGTATACTCATTTATTAACATAAAAGACCAATTTAAAATCAAAATGCTAAGTAAACTAACCTAACACAAATGTTAAACTTAAAGGACCTCATAATATATTTAAGGAATGTAATTAAATAATTTAAAAGACCTATCATATATTTTGACAAGATTAAATTAAATAAGAAAAATTTGTGAGCCTTGGCCCTCTTTTTGTAAAAATGATAAAGTTGTGCATAAGCACCAATAATGCCAGAAGGCTCAAAATCCATTTGTTTTTTTGTAAAAAATATATGGAGTTCTATCGAAAAAGAATCAACAAATCAAAAAGAATGAAAATTGAAAACGACAACGTAACCAAAAGAGTTTTGTTTTTGTTTGAGTAGACCAGATATTAGAGTAAATTATTTTGGAGTTTTTCTCGTTTTAAGTTTGTAACTTATGTTGTTTTTTCGATCACAAATTTTGGTGCTTGCATGTTTAGAAAATTCTTCCGATTACAATGCAAGCCTCATGGGGATATTTTTGGTTCATTTTAATTTTAGCGATGGACTTTGATATCTTTGATATGGAGCAGTTGATTTCTCGTATGTTTGGATGAATACCAAGTTTCGCAAAATCACAGGAATACCGTTATTTTCATGCAACTCTAAAGTGTAGTTTTTACTAAGATTCTGTCGAACTTATTGTCAATCATTTTTCACATTTGCAAAAACTTGGAAAATAAGTTTACTCATTTGGTTCAGCAGAAATGCAAAGAAGGATAAGAAGTACTAAGGGTAACCCAATTTTGCTTTAACATTATTACTGCTGAACATTACAATCAACCATTTTTTACACTTGGATTCAATAAATGCAAATTAATAACACTATTTTTTTTTTTATGATTGCGTTTATTATTTCATTTTTTTAATAAGAAAATACTAGTAAATAATTGTTAGATTAGTAATTTCCCCTTCCTTCTACAGTTCTACTCTTAACTCAATCCAACTACTTACCTTTTTTCATTTGATACTACTTTCTAATAGGAGGGCTATTGTGAGAATATATTATAGGAGGATAAACCATTCTACCTTTTAATGCTGGCAAGTATTCATGATTGTGAAGTATTTCTGATACATGATTTAATTTCCTGATGGTTAAATGGTTTTATCTTTAATTTTACAGTGTGTTGAAACTGTGGAGCGGTCGAGTCCAAAGCAAACCCTATTGTTTGAAATAGAGATGACAATTTGATCAAAATACCAACTAAAAAATGAAGCAGAATTCAACACAAGAAAAGGACATTGTTAATGATTCAATCCATCCAACTTTTAAAAAAGAATCCAGTTGATCATTTCTTTTTGGAATCCAATTAATATATCACTTTTATTTATTTATTTATTTTAAAAATAAAAATATATTTTGTATGGTTAAAAGCTAAATTATATAACTTTTTATTCTTTTATGAAAAACAGAATTATCTAAATATTTATCTTTACATTTTTTCAAAATTAGGTTGCTATAAAAATAAAAAATTCACTATAATTATTTTAAATTAGAAAAGGTCATTGTTTTGTGGACTGTTGCCATGGGCTACGAGAGCTCTGCCATGATCGCCGTTGAGTTACAAGAGAACCGTCGTACTCCACCAACACTCTGCCGCCGCTGGACTGACTAAAGCTTTGCCGCATCTGCTGTTGTGGGTCTACGGAGCTTACCATGGTTACTGTTGACCGATGTCGTTGATCGTCGCTCTCAGGGCAATGGTTAAGGAAACTATAAATAAAAAATTTGTCATGAAAATGTGAGTTTTGACTTTTGATTAAGACATGTAATAGTACTAGTTACATCACTTTTTATAAAAAAGTTATTTGTTTTGATTGCTTAACCAATGCCTTGTTGTTTATTATACTAATTAAGTTAAATCTTTTAAATAAGTCTTAGTATTTACTCTCTCCGTTTCAAAATACATGTCCATTTTGAAGAAATTGTTGTAACCAAGAAACCAAATAAATTTTGTTATTTTTTATGAAATTATGTGTGTGTTTTCTATACTACCCTTAACCATTTATTATTTCATTCTATTTTTTTTCTCTCTCTCTCTATAATAAATATATAAGGGTATTATTGACAAGACAATAATTAATTTTGCATTGAAACTTGAAATGGACAAGTATTGTGAAACAAAATTAATCTTCAAAATGGACATGTATTTTGAAACGGAGGGAGTAATACTTTTAAACCGACATCGTTGTCCGTGAACATAACTCAGGTGAGTTCTCCTTTCCATTCGAATTTTTTTGTATCAACAAAAGAGGGTTGAACCCCTAACCACATGTTTAAAGAGACCGAGTCTTTTACCACTTGGACCAATCCATTGTTGATAGATTGAACAAATATCTATTTATAATGGATGATATTTATATTAATTGAATGAGTTACATCGAATATTTTTGTAAAAAAAAAATGAATTGATTGTTAACGGATAGGGGATTGATTTAATCCAAATTTAAGAGACTCATGAGTTTGATGAACACAAAAGAGGACAGCGAATATTTGAGAGAATGGAGGTTACGATCGATTGCTCCTAAATCCTAATAGCAGTACCATGTGTTTACAAAATAATAATACTTTTTTCTTTGTGATTACTTTTCAACCAAGGAAAGGAAGTTCATTATCATTATCAATTCATTGTTATAAGGAAATGATTTCATTTATAAACAAAATTCATAGCCTATTTTTCACCTGTCTTTAACAACTCCTATGATCCTATAACCATAAAGATAAAAGGCATTTAAGATTCTATATGAGACAAAGATGATGACCTTTTGTGATTGAAAGTCCCTTATTTTTCTGATTGAATCTTGAAAGCTGTATCCGAAGAACTTCTTCATCTACACCTAATTTGAAGTAACTGGGTGGAAAACTACAATTGATAGTCAAGGTTTTTGTGGTGAATTATGTCTGTTGACTGATTTTAAATAACAAGCTGTGACTGTGACCTATTAGTATATTGCACTTCATGATGTCAACAGAAGTGAGCAAATTTGTGTGCAACTCGTGTACATGTTGGAAGTATATAAAATTCTTAAGGGTAGGTTTTTTTTAATCTAGTTATAGGTTTGAAGTATCAACGGGCTTAGCCGTTAAGTAATATCCATCAGAGA
Organism: Medicago lupulina; assembly: GCA_958299785.1. Lineage (NCBI taxonomy): Eukaryota > Viridiplantae > Streptophyta > Magnoliopsida > Fabales > Fabaceae > Medicago > Medicago lupulina. The sequence goes on along the minus strand of OY283142.1, from coordinate 10,699,009 downwards.
TTCTGACTAGTCATCGTTAACAAGTAATTGGAAAGGTATTAGGGTTGAATTTCAATGGCGATCCTAATAATAGCTTTAGCTTGTTATCTAAGGAAGGACGGAAAGGTCGACGGATGATGGTAGCGTGTGAAGGGAACGGAGGCAATGGTGGAGAGGGGCGGTCTTCTAGATGTGAGGGTTGAGTGTTGTCGTTGTGGAGGGGAGGGGGTGGAGAGTGGTAGATATGAAAGTTGTTTCTTACAATGTGAGGGGGTTGGGCGGATTAGAGAAAAGGTCGGAGGTCCGTAGGTTGGTTCAAGAGAAGAATCCTTTTGTGTTGTGTATTCAAGAATCAAAATTAGGTGTTGTTGACGATTATGTGATAAAAGCCATTTGGGGAGATACACCGTATGGTTATTCTTTTCAGTCTTCTGTAGGCGCTTTTGGAGGTTTGATTACGGTTTGGAATAATTCTTTGCTTGATGTGTGGTCGACTTCTAGTTTTGATCATGTTCTTGTAATCATCGGAAGGGTAATTTCTACAGGTGATATTTTTGTTATTATTAATGTGTATGCGCCGTGTGATTCGTCTGAGAAAAGAAGGTTGTGGGAAAGGCTTAGTCCGTTTGTTCTTAGTAAGTCCGAGCTTTGTGTTTGTCTTTGTGGGGATTTCAATTGTGTCCGCAGTGAGGAAGAACGCAAGGGAAGGGGGCTTTTTCTTAGACAGTTGGAAACAGACATGTTCAATTCTTTTATTGGTGACACGTTACTGATTGACTTGCCTTTATGTGGCCGACTGTTTACTTGGTATAGGGGTGATGGCATTTCTATGAGCCGTATAGACCGCTTTTTGTTGTCAGAAAAGTGGTGTGAGGCGTGGCCTAATTGTATTCAGGTAGCACAACAACGTGGACTATCTGATCATGTACATTTGGTGTTATTGGATGATGAAGATAATTGGGGGCCTCGTCCGTTAAGGATGCTAAAATGTTGGGCTGATTTTCCTGGCTATAGTGAATTTGTGACGCAGCAATGGAGCTCTATTCAGGTGAATGGTTGGGGATGCTTTGTTTTGAAACAGAAGTTGAAATTGTTAAAATTAAGTTTAAAGGATTGGCATCAACGTCACTCTTAAAATATAGAAGGAAAAATATCTTCAGTTAAAAACCGTATTTCAGATTTTGATTCTAAAGCAGAGACTAATTTGTTGCAAGAAGAGGATGTAAATGAATTACATGAGTTAGTCCTTAATCTACATTCTTTGTCTCGAGTTCATTGTAGCATGAATTGGCAGAAATCTCGTTTGAGATGGCTTCAAGAAGGTGATGAAAATTCCAAATTCTTTCACGGTGTTATGTTAGCTCGTTGTCGTCGGAATAAAATCCAAATGGTAAACGTTAATGGTGCAATTGTTGAAGGAGTTCATAATGTCAGACAGGCGGTGTTTAATCATTATTCCAATCATTTTCGTGCTCAGAATGTGTCACGGCCAGGAGTGGATAACCTTCCATTTCGTAAGCTATCTTTTGTGGAAGCAGGTAATTTGACTAAACCTTTCTCAGAGGCAGAGGTTAAGCAAGCAGTTTGGGATTGCGATAGTTATAAAAGTCTGGGTCCGGATGGTGTTAACTTTGGTTTCATCAAACAATTTTGGGACTTGATGAAAGTTGACTTCATGAGGTTTCTTGTGGAATTCCATAGAAATGGGAAATTGACGAAAGGAGTGAATTCAACTTTTATTGCATTAATTCCAAAGGTGAACAACCCTCAACATCTTAATGATTTTCGTCCAATTTCTCTGATTGGGTGTATGTATAAGGTCCTAGCGAAGGTTTTGGCTAATAGACTTCGGGAGGTCCTTGGAAGTGTGATATCGAAATCTCAATCCGCTTTTGTTAAAGGGCAACAGATTCTTGATGGCATCCTTGTTGCCAATGAAGCAGTTGATGAAGCCCGACGCTTCAACAAAGAACTTCTTATGTTTAAAGTTGATTTTGAAAAGGCTTATGACTCGGTGGATTTAAGTTATTTAGATTCTGTGATGTGCAATATGAACTTTCCAACTTTATGGCGGAAATGGATATCTGAATGTGTGGGTACGGCAACTGCGTCGATTCTTGTTAATGGTTGTCCTACGGATGAGTTCAAGATCGAGAGGGGGTTACGTCAAGGAGATCCTCTATCGCCATTCCTATTTTTAATTGTTGCCGAGGGGTTTAATGTTCTGATGCAAGCTTTGGTAGAGGCGCAACTTTACAAGGGTTATAGGGTGGGCCGTGAAGGGGAGGTGCAGATCACTCATCTTCAGTTCGCTGATGATACACTCATTTTAGGTGAGAAGAGTTGGTTAAATGTTCGGTCTATGCGGGCGGTGTTGTTATTGTTTGAGAATATTTCCAGCTTAAAAGTGAACTTTCATAAGAGCATGCTTACTGGGGTTAATGTTAATGATTCCTGGCTGAGGGAAGCGGCGTTGGTTTTGAATTGTAGAAGGGGTATTGTTCCATTTGTTTATTTGGGACTTCCTATTGGTGGGAACTCTACAAAATTGAGTTTTTGAAAACCTGTGATTGACCGTGTGGTTGCTCGACTATCTTCTTGGAATAATAAGTTTTTGTCGTTTGGAGGCCGTTTGATACTGCTTAAATTTGTCATGTCGCCGCTCCCGGTTTACTTTCTTTCCTTTTTCAAAGCTCCTGCAGGTATAATTTCTCTCATCGAATCTTTGTTTAAAAGATTTTTTTGGGGTGGGAGTGAGGAAAATAAAAAAATTGCTTGGATTAAATGGGATGATATTTGTGTTCCCAAATAGGATGGAGGGTTAGGGGTTAGGAGATTGAGTGAGTTTAATGTGTCTTTATTGGGGAAGTGGTGTTGGCGTTTGTTAGTGGATAAAGAGGGGTTGTGGTATCAGGTGTTAAAGGCGCGATATGGTGAGGAAGGAGGTCGTGTGAGGGAGGCGGGTAGACATAGTTCTTTGTGGTGGAGAATGGTCTGTAAAGTTCGTGGGGGGGCTGGAGAGGGAGAAGGGAATTGGTTTGAAGGGAATGTTCGTCATCAAGTGGGAGATGGTATTGGCACATTATTTTGGTTTGATCATTGGATTGGGGAGATGCCGTTGCGTTTTAAATTTCCAAGGCTCTTTGATCTGGCTGTTAATAAGATGTGTTCGGTGGCTGATATGAAGCGAGAGGGGTGGGAAGAGGGTGGTAGGGCGTGGGTGTGGCGTCGTCGTTTGTTAGCTTGGGAGGAGGAGAGTGTGAGGGAGTGTTCTCTTTTACTATTTAATGTTGTTTTACAGGCCAATGCTTCAGATTCCTGGAGGTGGTTATCAGGGAATGCTCAAGATTATTCTGTGAAGGAAGCTTATCGCCTTATTTCGAATAACGGGGTTCAACTGGATAGAAGTCGTGTTGTTAATGTTTGGCATAGGCACATTCCAGCAAAGGTGTCCTTGTTTGTGTGGCGTCTCCTTCGCAATCGTATTCCAACTAGGTGCAATTTATTAAGGAGAAATATAATTCAGGAAAACAATTCCAATTGTGTGCACGGGTGTGAAATTATTGAAACAGCTGTTCATTTATTCTTAGGTTGTGGTAATTCTGTAACACTTTGGTCCTTGGTTTCAGCTTGGTTAGGATTACCTATGGTTCTTCATATTGAATTACGTCAGCACTTCAATCAGTTTTGTTTTATGGCGGGTTTACCTCGGAGTACACATGCTTTCTTTACAGGTATTTGGTACGCTACTGTTTGGGAGATTTGGAAAGACAGGAACAACCGTATTTTCCATAATGAGGAAACTCATGTCCTAGGTTTATTGGAGAAAGTGAAGCGTCTTTTTTGTGGATGAAAGCCAGGAATTTAGCTTTTGTTCATTGTTACTATGATTGGTGGGTTCACCCTCTTTTGTGTATGGGTGTGTTTTAATTATTTGTTTTTCGTGTTTCTGCGAGTGCTGATCTTTTTTAGGCACTTTGGTGTGTTGTAAACTTTTGGCAGTGTCTTCTTTTTGCACGTCTTGTGCAGAGAAGTTTTCATCTGCTTTTTAATATATATCATTTTAGTTTGTAAAAGAAAAAAAAACAAGTATTTTTTTTTAGACACTTTTATTTTAAAAATTTGAACATCATACATTGCTTAAATGTTTGATGTACTATATTATCTATCTTAAATGAGGATTTGCTACATAATTTTTTTTCTTGTATCTTATATCATAGATGTGAACACATGTTTTTTATTTATTTTTGGGTACAATGGATTTCATGTCAGCAACTTGAATAAGTCAATACACGTGATTATCCAATTTCAAGTCCTAAGTCATTTACATTTTATATTTTAGGTCGTTTACTTGCAAAACAAGATGGCCAATTGAACTATTCTGTCTATACTCAAAGTCAAGATTTTGAACAATTCCACGAAGCAACCTTAGTACTGATGTCATGAAATATGTTATGCCTCATATGAGACAAATTAACTTCAAAGACAAAATAATATTTTTACATAAATAAATAGTACTAAAGAGGAGAAGAAAATGGCTAATTGAAGAACAGTATACAAAAAAAGATCATGGTTACATGCTGCATAGATTTTAGCAACAAAGATTTGGAAATAAGCTTCTTTGTTTTCAAGCCAACTGTAGTAATTGTTGACCATCTTATTCATGAAATCAAACAATTTTCCTCACGTGCTCATGAGAATCTTTGTTGTGTACAAAGCTCTATATTTAAGAGCATCCATGGAAATATGGTATATATTTCTTCATCTTTTATTTCTCTTGTTTTTTCAAATTTTCTTCATTTCTCCCAACTTAATTATTTGTTTTCTTTCTGGTATTTATATGTATGAAGTTGTTGTGCTGATTAACACATTTCATTGATTGACTGATGACCCTGTATATAAATATAAATGGACAAATCATATCATATCATATTGTAGTAACTTCTAAATAATACTGTTTTAACTTTTGTTATATTCTGGTCCATAGTATTAAAGAAATTGTATTGATGCTAGATCATATGGTTTGGAGCATGGCAAAAACGGTCTTATGATGAAAAGGATAAGTTGACAGCTGACCTTGTAAGTATGACCGACCCCTCACTACTTGACATTTATATGATACGATAAGATTAATTAGTTGGTCACATTTTTTGTCTCTTTTTTTCTTCAATTTTCCTCTTACAGCTATCAATGCTAATGCATGTAACAAGAATGGCTATCTTGGTTGAACATTATTTCCTCAATGCATATGCTGGAGAATCAAGAGATGGTTCTTCAACTATAAGTTTTAGTACTGGTGATATAATCTCCATGAACTCAATAGTCACAAATATCAAAGACCTTAATGGTTTGTGCTATGCAATCCTTGCAATATTTAGGTCACGTTTTTCACAAATAGAAGGCAAAAATTCAGGACTTTGCTTGAAAGGACAAAAGTTACCTAATGTTGTATGCATTCATGTGTGGAAGTCACTACAGTTTTGTTACTCATGGATTCTAAATCCAGATTATAGAAATTGGATGATTCCATATCTTGAACGGTTCTCCATTAACATGATGAGGTATGATATTTTTCGAGTAGTATATGTTAGTGGTGACAATATAGTTAACCTTCCTTATGATTATAATGTTCAGATGTTGGAAAATGAAGAAGAGAGTAGACATGGACATGTTATACAGAACTGAGAATATCATTTATGCTACATAAATTTGTATATTTTTCTTTTTAAATCAATTTATGGATTTTGTGTTTGGAATGGCTTCAAATGGTACCTGTGGTTGAAGGTCTAAGGTGTATTTCGTCCTAACGTGACATTGTGAAATTACTATTTTCTTTTCTTTTATAAATACATGTTTAATGGGTTTACTTTCGTTAGTACAAACAAAGTAAGAAGTAATTTTCACCAAAATAAAAACTAAGGTAGGCTGAATACATTTTTCAAAAGACAAACTTTATAGGAGAGAAAAGGTTCAAGTAATCTTGTAATAATTAAGAGTTATTTTAAGTCAATACCACTAAGTCAACCCAAGTGAATTATTTAAGAGTTATTTTTGTTTTTAAATGATCTAGTTTCGAGACTCACATACTAAGAACGGAGAAGAGGGGTATTGTGGATTCAAATTCACTCTTAATGCAAAAAATATATATTTTATTTCCTTAAACTAGATTTTTCATTTTCCCAAAATCCAAAAGTACGATAAGGGGTAAACAAAAAATCCACCGACAACAACATTTTCATCTTACGACAACACCAAATAAGCGTAGCAAAATGCGGAAAAACAGTTGCGATTGTCTACCAGAACGCTCTACTGTCTGTGGCAAACTGAGGCGTTGTCTTATCTTTGCACAACGGTTTGGTTCACAAAGGACAACGATGTGGGAATAACCGTAGTTTTAGGGTTCAAAAGAAAACGGTTTTCGAAACAACAACGGTATTTTGCCGTCGTGAAAAATAAAAGCGTAGCAATTGGTACCCTTTAGAAACGGTTTTCTAGGGGATGTCGCTATGCCTCTCACCGTTGCTATTGTGGGAACCGTTCTGGTAGACATGTATCTAATAGCCTCTTCATAAGTCCCCAACGGTCAAAAAAAAAAATTTCGTAAATTAATTATAAAGAAAATAAAGTTTAAAAAAAAATAACATAGATAAAAAAAACTTTATTCATATAAAATTGTAATCTGATACCAAATTAAAATATTATAGAAAATGAAATAGCTGTCAATCATCGTTGATCACAATGAAAATAACATCTTCAAAATTACATACACAATAAATTTTTGGGTTAAATATGTTTTTGGTCCCTATAAAATTGCGACATTCTAAATTTAGTCCTTACTAAATTTTAATAGCCTTATTAATCCCTACAATTTTAATAGCTTCAATCAACTATAACAGCTTAGTAAAATCTCACGTTAAAACAATTTAATGGAGGAATTACTATACTAATAATGAATTTAAAGAGATAGAATTAGTAGTGGCTAATCAATTGGCCAAAAATATAGTTACAAAATTAAAAGTTAATAGAATAAGAGAGGATGTGAAATTGTTAATAGTTTAGAGATTGTAGTTAATAAGAGAGTGGAAATGTTTCAATAGAGAATGAGGAATTGAAGCTCATTTAGACATGTCACATCATCACAACTCTTGCATAAGAATTACTCAAGTTTAGAATTCAAAAGTATATATATATATATATATAGATAGATAGATTTGTCGGAAGGGGAAAGTTGTTTCTCCTATTAAGCAATTTTCGATTCAGTTAATCTTTTGTATTTTTTTTTTTGTGCAAACTTATGTATATATTATTGAAATAATAAAAAATGAGTAAATAGTCAATTACCCCCCTGAAATTGTAAGTTTCGTCAATTACTCCCCTGAAATTAACAAAACTTCAATTATCCCCCTGAAATTGCACAACGTTAATCAATTTACCCCCTCTGTCAAATTTTTCTGTTAGTCAACATGACGTTTTGCAAATACCCCCCTGAAGTTTTGCACTTATGTGCAAAATGCTCCCTGAACTTGAAAATTTATATTTATTTTTTTATCCTTAAAAGTGATTGCATTATCATTGAATTGTGGAGCATATTAGCTAAGTTTTGACAGTATACAACCATATATGTTCATTTAAACGATCAAACATTAACCATGTATTATAGTCTAATGATATGAAAGTCAGCATAGTAAAGTACAACCACAATTGTTAGATGGAAAACTAATACATGTCATACATAATGAAACACATAAATAATATATGATTGATATAACCAAGAAATATCAAGATGTCAAAATATATGACTTTGCTATTGCTAATTTTAACCACACCAAAAATTTCCACTTCCTTTATATTGTGAGCGGTGCACACCACCAACACACTTCTCTCACTTTTAAGAAAAAAAATACATAAACTTGTTATTTCTCTCCCTTTATAAAGGATCTTGAAGGAATCATGGTCTTCTTCCCCCCGTTTTCAAAGGAATGGTAATAATATTATATTATGTATATTTCATTATTCTTTTAAGAGAATAAAAAAACATGATAGCCATCATCCTTTTGATCTCTAATGGGGTGAAAGACAACTTGAAAAAGAAAAAACAACATCTGATGTTGGAACAAAGAAATACTTTTATATTTGTTTTGTAAATATTCTTGAGTTTTCAACATTATTGCAGGGTTTACCAAATACTGTCAATTTGTTCTACCATACTGCCAATATATGAAAAAATATAAATTTTTAAGTTTAGGGGGCATTTTGCACATAAGTGCAAAACTTCAGGGGGGTATCTGCAAAACGTCATGTTGACTAACAGAAAAATTTGACGGAGGGGGTAAATTGATTAACGTTGTCCAATTTCAGGGGGGTAATTGAAATTTTGTTAATTTCAGGGGGGTAATTGACGAAACTCACAATTTCAGGAGGTTAATTGACTATTTACTCAATAAAAAATTATACCACAACGTTATTAAGAGTTGCCAAAAGTAATTGAAAATAACCGTTTTGAATTCCTATTCCAGAACTCTTATGAGCCGTAGCGTAAAAATTTAAAAAATTTCATATCCAACCACAACAAAATACGAAAGGTGTTGTCTTTGATATTCTTTTAGAACACTTTTTTTACCGTCAAAAAATTAGGCGTTGTCGTAGGGCTAAAATGTTGTAGTTCAGCTCAACATTACAGTTGAAGAACTGTTATCATACCAATAGTTTAGATTGTTCATTAACATTAACTATACATTAAGTTTTATGATATTTTGTTTTTTTATCATGAAAGAATATTAAATTAGATAATGTTTACTCAAAATGAAAAATTTATCCTCTTTTTGCTGTCTTTTTTAGATGAATAAAATTTAGGATAAGTGTAGTGTTTGAGTTTAAACTTTAAAGTAAAGAAGACATTTTGATCTCAAAAGATATTTATAAAGATATTTAAACTCGAGCATGAAGAAAAAAAAAATCCAACCAATTTAATTGATTTGAATCTTCAAACTCATTCGGATCATTAATTTGATTCTTACATCCATATAAGTGGACATGACTTGAAGTGTTGCAAAAATAATTCCGGTGTTTCCTTTATAAATGTTTGGAAACAAAAAAAAAAAATTGAAAATGAAGTAGTAGTTTTGAAATTAAAATAGAAAATCTGTAACGCCCTCTTTAATTATTTAATTGTTTTATTAGAGGATATAGTATATAATTATATATTATATGATTTTGATGATTATGTGACGTATTTGTGACGTGTGACGTGTTATTATTTTATTGTTTAATAAAATAATATAAGTGATGTTTATATGAATATTTATTTGGTAAATATAGAGATTTGTTGGAAAAATAGATAATTTTAAGAGATGGGGTTATATTTTTAAATAAGAAGAGTTGTGAGGGTTGAGATAGAATTAGAAAGATTAAGAGGAGTATATAAGAGAAGTAGGTTAAGAGAAAACATTTTAGAAAATGCGTACAGACTTTTGGTAAAGAGAAGAGGAAACGGTTGAAGGGAGAAGAGAGGCTAGGCTACAATTTCTGCAATTTTCCAGGTAAGGGTGAGCCTAACTTCAGTAATTTTAATTGTAAATCATTTGTTCTTGATTGGCATAGAGTTTGGTGAGGATTGGGATGGGTTTAAGAATTAGGGTTTATGATGAAATTGTGATGAATTGATGATGAATTGAGTTATAAGGTTGTAGAACTGGATACAGAGCCTAGATTATCCCCTAGGACAACATTGCAGATGAATTAGAGGTTTGGTTGGAGAAAATTGGCAGGTTTTGGTGAGTTTTGGTCTGAACCCGTGTGGGTTCTGAGATCGCTCGCCTGTGGCGAGTACCCCTTAGTCGCTCGCGAGGCGAGCAGTATAGCTCGCCGTGGCGAGCTTGTCCCTTAATTTTAGGATTTTGGCCCGATTGAAGATGGTTTTGAGTGCCTTAATATTTATAGAGATGACATGTGAAGTTGGTTTAGCCAAATTGGATTTAGGGAACTTAAAATGAAGATTTTTGGTGAAAAATGTCAAAAAGGCCGAGAGCACCCAGGATTTCTCGCCTCCAGCTCGCCCCCAACTCGCCTTTGGCGAGTGAGCTGATGTGAGTACTCGCCTGTGGCGAGCAGATGCACTCGCCGTGGCGAGTTAGTGCCTCCCTGAACTGTTTGTTGTTTTGCGATCTGTTTCGCATGGGACTTTGAGAGGAGCCCTTTGGGTAGTGTTAGTGAGGTTTTATACCCTTTAGTGTATTCTGTAAAGATGATTGCTGATGATTTACTTGAGCTGTTGATAAATGATATATTGTTGAATATAAGTGATGTATGAGTATGATGATATGTGAATGATGCTAAGTGTTGCAATATGTATGAATAACAAGATGATGTTCTGCCATGTAATTATTATAACTGCATGTGTCAGTCTTGAAAATGTAATGATGTTTGAGACGGTGTATTAAGTTGTTAAACGACGAGTCCATGCATTTGCATATTTATGAGACGGTGGAGCTTTATGCTCAAAGCGACGGTGGAGCATTTGCTCAAAGCGACGGTGAAGCATATTAATGCTATAATCATATGGTACCACATGCATGATGTTGAGACGTTAGGTGTTGCATTTAGTCGAGTCAATTGTGACATATATGAGATGATGTTTGAGACGTTGATGTTTGATGTGATGTTGTTTATGATGATGTTTATGACGATGTTATGATGTGCTACAATGTATATGCTATGAGTTGGATTTATGATTGTTAATCTTGACGTTTGATTTATATATTAATATTATTGTTGTGAATCTCACCCCTTCTGCTGGAATTGCCGCCTCGTGGGCAAGTGCAGGTACCCAGTCTTAGATGCGTTGATGCGAGGAGTCTGTGTGAAGTAGGGTTGCTCTGATACGTAACGGGATGGGGTCTTTTGTAGAGTCTATTCCATTATGTATCTTGTTAGAATAAGTTTGACTTTTAGTGATGTTGAACCATTAATATTTTGAGACGTTTTTGCTGGTTTTTAAGCCAAGACTATTATGAGATGAGACTTCTAAATTCCGCTGCTTAATTGAGTATTTTTGTAAATGATAAATTATTATCTAAGTTGTTTTTAAGATGAAATGTGACACTCCTTTGAGACGTACTCTGATTTTATGTGATTTATTTAATGAAATTTTTAAGACGGGAAATTGGGGTGTTACAAAATCAAACTAAACGAGCTAGTTCATCTTTGTCCTTTGAGTCAAATGGGCTTTCTCTTGAGTCAAATGTACATATTGGGAAGATTTCTTATTAGCCCCCCACATACACACATATCTCTTTAGACCCTATAAAATTACGTTTTTAACCTTAATAAAACACGTCTAGTATATAACTATTGGAGCATCTAACACGTAAATACCGTATACTTATTTTAAATTTTCATTTTTGCACCTTGAGACATAACAACCGAATGCTTATTTTAAATCAATATTTTGTTCCTCCGGTAGTTATCTATCGAATGGATGTTCATCACATAACCTTAGACAAAAGTGGGCCAATGTCACATCTGAGGTAGCAGACATAGCAAATTTGTTAATGAGAAGCAGCAAAAACAAGAAGTGAGTCTAGAAGAGTTATTAAAATAATAAACAGTTGATGACTTGATTTATTTCATAACATTGTCGTGATTTTGAGGCTTCTAATATTAAATGTTTAATTTGGACAATGAGCTTTGTTTTGAAAATTAGTACAGATACACCTTTATCATCATAATTCTCATTTTTCTACACTATTCCTAGAACCTTGTTCATCAGCATTGAAATCAAATTGAAAAGTTTTAAGCTTATTCTTTTTCATATGTTTCCTATCACGCCAAACATATAAGCCCAACAAAGAACACCTAACAAATGTAAATTTAAAATCTCTTAAAAAAATGTAAATTTAAAATAAACATCTGATGGATAACTATTGGAGGTACAAAATGTAAGTTTAAAATGAGCATCTAGTAGTTATATATGGGAGGTGCAAAAATAAAAATTTAAAATGAGCATCCGGTAGTTACGTACAAGATGCTCTAATAGTTATATATCAGACGTGTTGTTAAGGTTAAAAACGTAATTTTTGAGCTTAAAGAGATGTGGGGGGCTTAAAAAGAAATCTTCGCGTATTGGACCCTAGAGTATGCTAGGTGGGCTAATGTTCACATTTTTTTTTGTTGGGTCATTGTCATCATTCACCTTTAATTTGAGTAAGGGAATTTTTTTGGCCCTCCCAGCCGCTCGTTGTTGTACCATTCGAATCCAAAAAAATATGTGATTTTAAATGTTGGTCGCACGTTGGAAACCTAAATTCTGATATACTATAGGTAGGGAGAGAATTGTGTGTGTGGGTGGGGGGTGCAAGGTAGAAAAAGCGGTCCTTGAGTAATTACAATGTTGATCGGGCTAGACGAAAACCTGAAACAGATAAATAATTGAATCATCATATATGGATAATACTAAGATGTGCTCTATTACGACACTTGTTAAGTAAGCAAAAAATATAAATTTTCTGTTGAAAACAATAATTTATAAACATTTAAAAAGTTTAACACGTACATACTGTCGCACCATTTCCTAAGATAATATTTTCATTTTAATTATTTCCTTAACAAATAATGCAAAAGGCAATTTTTAGAGTTATTCTTAATTTTATTATTTGAATCTTGACTTACCTTGTCTTATTAGTTAGGTAATTGGTGTCACTTAAATCCATTAAACGTTAGTGTACTTTATCAAAAGTCATTTTTCTCTCGAATACAAGTGCTACTTATTATGAGACTTCATACACCCCCCTAAAAAATTAGACTTTATAGATCACAGGAATCAAAATTATAGGATAGTTTTACGATATACCATCTTAATAAATTACTACTACCAATTATGGACTAATACTTAAAAATCGATCATAATTATATGGGAAATGTTAACTTGTTTCCTTAAGACATAATTATAAACATCTTAAAATAGAATTAAACAATAAATATTGTATTTAAAAGATAAGTTTTTAATTTTTAAGGCTGTGAATGCATAATTTCTAAGGTTAAATTTCTACATTTAGTTTCTTATCTTGTGCTCTTAGGACACAAGTTAACAAAATTCTATTAATAGCTGATGTATGTTTTTAAGAGTAGTAATTCACAGTCTTCCTTATAACGTTTCATAGTTTTGTTTCCACTTAGTTTTGTCAAATTGAATCAAAGTCTCTTTCATAGTCATATGAGATGGAAATACACACGAACTTCTACTTCTACATTCAGTGTCATTGCTTATTGTTCTTTTACGTAGTTTTCAAGAAATAATTCATAGTAAATTAACTACAAAAGTGGTCAACACTAGAAATTACCTCTAAATGTATATTTTGATGGGACTCGTGTTTTAATTTTAACCACAGTTGTATATTTTGATCGACATAACAATATGATTAGTTATACTCATTTTTATAAATATTATTTGAATCATGTACATTGAGTGTGTGTTTGTATACAGTCAAAATGTACGGTGAGTAGAATCTCCAATTTAGAGCTTTACAAAAATACCATTGAGACTTGAGAAAAAATTGCCAAACAAAAAACCAACTGAATATTGAATAGAATTAAAACGACTTTAACCCCCAATGGACAACGATTTTATTGTGCATCATGTTGAGGAAAAAAAACTAATTATCAATATCAATTGAATCTTAGACCCGCCAAAATATTTATACCAATTGAATCTTTTCAATCATTTTAACCCTTGGTTAATTTGATATATTGAAGCATTATAATCAAATGTCACTTTTAAGGGCACCTTTTAGTTGGTAGCTTAATTGTCTTCATTCTCTTTTATGAGTAAACTTCATTTCTTATTGAATAGTTTGGGGTATCCAAATGATGTCGTTTATATGCTTGCAAAAGTTTGAAAACCATCATTAACTTCAAAGCCAACCCAAGAGAAAATCCTTATTACTTGACAAAAAGGGAATTAGTAAATTAAAGCATGAGGAAGCACTTTCCACATCTAAACTGCCTGATTTTTCAAAGATTAGGAAAAGAGAAGCAATCAAAGGGTCCCAAAATCACAAAGCTATTACTCCTTTTTCCTGGTCAAAATTCAACTTTTTAAATAGGGCCCACAGCAAACTTAGTATTCTGTCTTGTGAAATCATTCCCGCAAAGGTCCCACGTGAAATTTTTTCTTTTTGTGGGTGTACGGTTTTATACTAATATTGCATCTTCATTTAAAATTTTATGATGCTGAGTTTATGAATTATCTTTCTTGTATTTCTTGATTTAGCTTATTTTTAGTTTTTGTGAGACTGATGTCATTCGCATTCGAATTTCAACGTTAACGGGCTAAATCTAAGTATCTTTAGACACCATACGATGCGAGTAAAAACAAGCTAATGATTAAATTTTTTAAGACATCTCGACATGATGACATCACATTTTCCTCCAAAATTTTAAAACATTTAGTACATAGTTTGTCTCTTTTATATGTCATTTATTTAACTCATTTCTAGTTAATCTGTAAATTCACATTTAAACTTTAACAATCTCCCGTTCAATAGGTATCCCAATTAATTACTATAGTTACATCACTGAGACCTATTAACGGTGCACGTTGTGAAACAATTATATGTTAGAAAGACTTTCAATACAAGAGTATATTATATTACACTTGATTGTTTGAGTCACTACAATCTCACATCACAAAATTGATACCCCAAATTATTTTTTGAAAGATGATGCCCCAATTTTTACAAGTGATTATTATTGTCATGAATTCAGAAAATTAAGTGATCGGAATACTTGATTTAGAAATGGAAAGATCAAAATCTCGAAGTGTAGAAGAATTGAGATTAAAACTATAAATTAAGTTCCTTAAAAAAAAAAAACTATAAATTAAGTATCTTAACACCGCGTTTACTATTTTATAATGATGATTGTGCAATTTTTTTCACTATGAATGCATTCTTTAAACTCTTTACTGTAAATTTTTTTATGAATTATCTTATGTGTAATGTTATGTAAAATTAAGATTTTTTTTTTTCTAAACAAAGAAAAAGAATATTTTTTTTTTGACAGTATTAAACGAAGAAGATATCCAATCCATTTAATTCATTTTGGTGTTTTGAGAATTAGCCAGATATACAATTCCAGTTAACACAGCCCTCAGGGCTCAGACCATGTGCCAGAATCTAATGTGAGAAAACGACTTTGCCTTAACTTTGAGATATTGCTGACAAGATTTGCTTTGCTTCACGATAAGTTGCACTGTATAAGGAAAGGGAAGATACTCAACGTACGATTCTAATCAAACCAAGTACGAACACCCCAATCCTAATAGAGTCAAATTACAGTACACACAGGGAGTTGGCATGGCAATGGCAGAGAACGAAAAAATAAAAAATATGAAACATTTTATTTTTGAAGATACATTAAATGTCTTCTGTCTCAATTTTCAAATAACATAAAAATAAGGTGATATTATCAAAAAATTATACAAATACAAAGGTATCAGGTTGGAAGATTAGCAAGTGCAGATCCGATCAATGACTTTTGCGTCGTTAACGTTACAGATTTGGACACTTGAATATAGTTATATTTGTATGCATAGGTATTTTGTTGTTTTATGCTATTAACATGGATGTTGTGAGTTTGTTCGCAGATTCATCATTTTTGTTTTTAACGGCTTTAGATTTGTATTATATCAATGTAGTCCATCAATTTAAATAAATGAATATCGTTTATTGTTATAAAAAAAATAAAAAAATACAAAGGTATTTGGAGCTAAATTGCTATTTTTTTAGTTGAGCAAAAATTAATCACTAAAGAATAAGGGTCACTTGAAACAAACAATACTTCATTTGAAACGAGGAAAAAACTAATAGTGAAAAGTTTGAGTATGATTGTAAATTGGAAAATATTAACAAGCGATTTAAGAGTATTGTTTAAGTATCTAAAAGTAACAATTTTTGCATTGAAAGTTACACGGTTATAACTTTAACAAGTGTTTGACTTATATTTTCAAGACATAATTTTGGATTCCTTAAACAATGTCCTTAAGATACTTGTTAACAAAACCCATAAAAGAATAACATATTTATAGGGACCAAAAATATATTTAACCCTAGATTCTTTGTCTCATCCATTTGAGAGTTTTTCTAGTTTTTTGTTTTGTTTAAAAGAAAAAAATAAATGTCCTACTATGGATTGAATTAGTCACATATGGAAGGGAATAGATTCTTTCAAGTAAAATTCTCTCTATTTTTTTCAATTGTTTAATCTCAACCACACATTTAATATTCTTTTTTCTTTATAATTTTGTATATCTCTTTTTTCTCTAATGTTTAATGGTGTAAATACGACAATTAAGAAAAATGGAAAAAATTCCACTTGAAAAAAAAACCATATCAAATGAAAAGTGAAATGTTCCATTTTAAAAAAGTCAAAAAGTTGTTGTCTTTAATAAAATAATTTTATTTTTAATTTTCTTAACCAGTGTCTCAGGACACTGGGTAAGACACTGGGTTAACACAACACTTGATTAAATTAGTCTCATTTCAATTTTAAATGTCAAAGGGTCTAACCGTGGGTATAACCCGAAGCTACTACTAGGGCCCTAGAGAATTATAGGGGGCAAGAATTATGATGAGTTGCCAAAACAAAATGAAATACTTAGAAAATAAGAACAATATATTTTTTAAGAACAAATAAGAACAATATATGAAACCTAGAATAATAACAAAATAAGAACAGTAAATGTTTATGTGCTAATTAAAACAGATTTACATCCATTCAAACAGATGATTTTTTTTTTTAAGAAAAATAGATGATTTTTTATAAGTCGGCTAAATAGATGGTTAACTTTAGTACTTCTTGTTAATTAATGTTTATTTTTCTCATTTCTTACTATATAGATGGAGTACAATGTTTAATTTTATTGTTCTCATTTTTAATCCAAATTAAATGATTAGGGAATATGGTTAATTTTTGTATTTTATTCTTTTTTAGGCAAAATTATTGTTACTCCTCTTCTTTTTCCTTCTAATCATTTTTTATTCTATATGTTTAATAGGGGTTTACTTTCTATTTTTATCACCTTATATATTTTAATATAACAAAACAAAAAGTAGTTAATTTAAGAAAATAAATTGAGAGAACTTAATTAATTTATTCTTTAACCAACAATCACTTTTTATTCAACTTATTTTTAACGGGTTTTACTTTCGCGCCATTGAGACACACTATGGCAAATGACATTAGCCAATCAAAGTGTGCCAAGTGGCACATCTCATTTAAAAAAACAAAAAAAGTTGGTTTAATGAGAAAATTTGGAAGGAGAAAAAAAGTTCCAGCCGCCTACCTCCCCCTTCCTCTTTGCGCCAACCAGTCACCCACCATCAACAAGTTTCAGCCGTAGTCCATCGCCATCATCATCAGCTTTTTACCTGTCGTCTTTTGCCGCCATCATCAACTGTTGATTTTCCATTCACTCTCTACCAGAGCAATTTAGACTCTCATTGGGAGGTTTGAAAGGAGAGGAAGGGAGGACTTGTAAAAAAATGAAGGAAGAAGTGGAAAGAATGGAGAGTTATGGGAGGGGATGACTTTGGAGGTTTGATTTTATTCTTAATATAAAATCTCCCAAATTTAGGGGAACTAAAACATTGTATTGGAGGAGGAGTTTTGAGGGGTTTATGTAAGTTTACCAAATTCAATTTATGTTGTTAAAATACTTTCAAAACTGAAAATATATTAGTAATAAGTATTAATTTATCATTCTCTACAAAAACACTGACAATTTTTTTGAAAGATTTCTCTATTTTTTACTCTAATCTCATCCCTCCAAAACCATCCCTCGTTGACCCTCCAAACTCTCAAACAAAGTCCTAAGTCACACAATGTAGCAACTTAGGGCTCTGACTCAACAAAGTTCCCGAAGTGTTAGCTCCATTGATTCTTACAATTAACTTTCTCTCATATTCATTATTGAGTCTTCCTCTGTGAAGACACTTCTGTTTATTAGAAAATGTTTATGATGATCTCTTGTGTGGTATAACTAATTTAAATACATGACATAACTTCATTTTATAATTGAAAAGTATTTATATTCTAATAAATTAAGAATTTTAATTTTTTTAACACAATTCTTGTCATGTTATTTAAAAAAAAAAAAAATAGATGGTAGTAAGTTGAATTCAACTTAATACCCCTTTTATTTTACAAAATTCAACACAACATCTAGTAGTATTGTACTGTCTATATATGTTTCAACCAAACACAGCAATAAGATCTTGCGTCAATAAAACAAAAAAATAAGGACCAAAATTGTGCACGACCTTTATATAGAGCCATTTTCTGTATGCGTGTGTAGAAAGTGGTCAAACATGTAGGCGTTCAATATGTCACATATGCAAAACAAAAACGAATGAAAAGGAAGACCACATGGTCAAAACCTAATCTTGGTTGGGCATCAATGATACTATACACGGACATGGCAATACACCATGTGTTCGTTTTTAAAATTTTTAAATAAGTTTTTTTTTTAGGGATAATTTTTACATAAGTTAAAGTGATGATTTCACGTGAATATAATCCACTTTCTTTTTTTATTCAAAAAAATAGTAATAATCTACTTATTTTCCACAAAAAATAGCACAAATGCACAATATAATGTAATGTATAATTTAGATCTTTTTTTGTCTTTCTAAAAGGCGTATAATTTCGATCTAATATTAGCATAGCTTGTGATTTGATTAGTGTGTTATAATGTGTTTTGTTTTTTCAAAAAAGTTAGCAATGATAAAGCATTTTTCTTGGGCTCGTAAAATGAGCAAATAATATTAAAGTGGAGCATAAAGTCTATGACCTCCATATGATTTCTCTAAATATATTCTTGGAGCTTTTAAATCATATGCATGGATAACATTAAATATGATTTCTTCATGAGGAGTAACATGGTAAATGGATATACTTTTTTAATGCAAAAAATGGATATATGTTGTTGATCAAGGGGCATATATGAATTTATTTTTCATAAATGGGCTGCTATCAAAAAATTCGTATCATATTTTAACATGTCTCAATTACTAGGATAGTTTCTAGAACTTTTGAATGATATACAAAGAAATTTAAGAAAACGTGAGATATTTGGATTATTTGACATGGAGGAAGGAAACCAAATTCAAAAAACACTAGCAAGCTAGCGTGGAATGGTATGGTCCCATGAAATGAAAATGGATTAGGTAATGACTGTGGTCAAAGAAGAAAGGGTGAAAGAAGGAGCAGTAGAAGTCCACATTATAGAATTCCAAACCCTTCAGAGTGGTGTCTGAACCCCTCTTTTGGCTTCTGTGCAATATCTGACACACTCTAAATAATTTCATATTCCCACTCCTCCTCATATCAAATTAAATTAAATTACAGAAATTAAAATTATGAAGTATGCTTTGGTGGATGTGTTTGCAGAAGTATCTTTGACTGACCAAGGAATATTTTCATACATCATATTTCACCTGTTTTAAAATAAATGTTGTTTAATTTCTTTCCATGTAAATTAAGAAACTAAAAGAAGGAAAATAAAAGAATAAGTGAAAGAATTTTCATCAGTTGTTCCCTCCATCTTTAATTATAAGTTCTATTTAAAAAATGGTATCCCTAAACATACCCATTATTAAACTATCAATTTATTTTAGAAGATAAAAGTTAAAGTTAAATACATTAGTATATAAAAGGTGTTTTAGAAATGAACTTTAGTAACAAGTGTTATACGAGTATTGTTTAAGAAATCTATTATAAAAATGTTTTTTAATACAACAATTATTAGAAAATCTTAAAAAAAATATGAAATAGACAAGTTAATATCACTATTAACTTTTCTTAGTGCATGTGGAAAAAAAAAATATAGGTTCTAATAATTAGGAAATGATTTGAGTTTTTGTTATTAAGAATTGTTATGGGATATAAAAACTTAAAAGTGATGCACAAAACTCTTGGAGAATCATAAAAACAACTCATGGTCAAAACTCTTACATATTGTCTAGCCCTAAAATTAAGTATGATTTCCATCTTTTAATTTGTTACCGACCTTATTTTGAGAGTTAAAATTTACTTGAAAGACATACGATCGATCATTCTCTTTAAATCCATCAAGTTTTACGTCGGTCTTACATAATGAAATACCTTATGCAACATATGAACCACGACTCCTATAAACTTTCTCTGTAATAATATCATCGGTATTAATAAATTTACTTGCATTTATCTTATAGTTTTATCCTTTCAAAAGGCACCATATAATGATCTTTTCGTAGGTCCACTACTCTAATATCCCCTTCCTTTGTTCAGAAGTTTCATAATTTGGCTTCCATGAACCAACTTCCTACCTTTTTCTTGAATGGATGCACCATTAAAATGTGCTTCTACGGGAACCCCACAATTTGAAATCATCCCTAATTAATTTGATATTTGACGACAGTGCATATGATACTACTAAACAATAAATTTCATACCTTTGATATTTTCCTCAACAATAGGGTCAGTATAAAAGAACATTATTTGAAAATCTTGTGCACCATCTTCAAAAGTTTATCTTTGTATACTATTTTGAAAGATTTTAATATGTACTTTTTCCTATAATTGAGCTCGAAGAAATATCATATTTAATATGTGTCAAAGTATGTATTTCTTCTTATTATCGCTGTTGGATGAGTACAATATGTTGTACTCCACAAACCTTATACATATGAAAAAAATAAACGAGTCTTGCAAACAAATGCTTTTAGGGTAATTTTTAAAGATTCTAAATAAAAAAATTATTCTAATGTATTTTTTAAAAGTAAAATATGCAGACTCTAGGCAGGGGGAGGGTGGTAAGGCTTGGAAGTGTTGGCGTCGTTTGTTGGTTTGAGAGGAGGAGTTGGTAGGGGAGTGTTCAATGGTTATTTATAACATTCATTTGCAGGTTGATGTGACTGATAGATGACATTGATTGTTCGATAGAAGTGGAGTCTACTTTGTCCAAGGGGTATACCATTATCTTACTAGTCTGCAAATACATCAGGCATGAGTGGTTTCTGAGTTGATTTGACATAAAGACATCTCGTTGAAAGTTTCTGTTTTTGCTTAACGTCCCAAAACAACAATTTGTATACCAAAGATAATTTAATTTCTCATCGATAAAGCTCGATGATTGTTGTCCATGACCACAAGGTATTGATTATGTGGAAATAGTTTCTTTTTTGAATAAGCTACATTAACCCGTCTAAATTGGCACCAGAGAGAATTGAACCTAAATCTCGAGGAGGAATACACTCTTAGATTCCAAGTCAATACCACTATGCCAACCCAAATAAGTTTTACGTGGAAAGAGTTTAATTATGTTAACATTAATATATTATAGGGTTAATAGTGTTTTTCACCTCTGTAATATATGTCATTTTCGGTTTTCACCCCTATAAAAATTTTGGTTTGATTTGCATCCTTATAAAAAAAAAAAATTCCGGTTTTCACCCCTCCGCCCTCCAACTCACCAAATCAGCTTATGTGGCGCTGACATGGATTTTTATTTTTATTTTTTTCACTTGCCACGTGTATAATTCAATTTAAAAAAAAATCAATTAAAATTTGAGAAATTTCATTTTTATTATTAAAATATCTTCAATTTAATTTTTAAAAATAACAAAAATTCAAAAAATCTAAAAAAATCATTTATATTGAAAATTTATTTTTTAAAATAAAAAAATTGTAAAAATTCAGGAAATAATTTCTTTAAAGATTTTTTTTAAAATTCTGGAAAAATATTTTATTCGCAAAATTTTGAATTTTTGTAAAAAAAAAACTATATTTTAAAAACTTAATTTTTTACTAGAACGGAAAAATTAAAAAAATTTCCAGAATTTTTTTATATTAAAAAACGAAAATTTTAAAATTAAAAAATTCCAAAAAAAAATAAAGTTTCTTCAAAATTAATATAAAAAAATTATGGAAAAATTTCAAAATTTATATTCAAATTTTTCCCTATATTTTTTCAAAAAATATATAGTTTTTTCTGAAATTTAAAAAATCAAGAAATATAATCAGTATTTTTTCGAAATTACAAAGATTTTAAAAAAATTTGAAATTTAATTTTGAAAAACCAAATAATCTTCAAAATTAAAAAAAAAGGACAGATTTTTTTATTTTAATTTTTAAAAGTTCTGGAATTTTCTAATTTTAATTAAGGAATTTTTAGTTTTAAAAATTTCATTTTTTTAATATAAAAAAATTTTTGGAAAAACTTTTAATATACATTTTTTATTTTGCCAGATTCGTTTTTATATTAATTTTTAATTTTAATATAAAACAAATTCTAGAAGAAATTAAAAAATTTAAAATATAATTTTTTTTATACAAAAAATGAAAAATTTGGGAATAAATTTTTTTCCAGAATATTTTAAAAAAAATTCCTGAATTTTCCGAAATTTTTTAAAAAAACATTAAGTAAAAAAATTATTTCCTGAATTTTTACAATTTTTTATTTTAAAAAATTATTTTTAAATTAATATAAAAGAATTTTTTGGATTTTTATTATTTTTTAAAAATTAAATTTCTGATATTTTAATAATAAAAATAAAATTTATCAAATTTTAATATTTTTTTAAAAAAATTGAATTATACACGTGGCTAGTGAAAAAAAAAAATCCATGTCAGCGCCACATAAGCTGATTTGGTGAGTTGGAGGGAGGAGGGGTGAAAATCGGAAATTTTTTTTTTACAAGGATGCAAATCAAACAGAAATTTTTACAGGGATGAAATCCAAAAATGACATATATTACCGGGGTGAAAAACACTATTAACCCTATATTATAAAAGTTTTGCATTTCAATAGCAAACCCTCCAATTTCTTCTCCAATTTGAAATATAATAAACTCTACCTGCTATTAGACAAAACAATTTTCATTAAAGATGCCCATCTAGATATTTATAAAATAATTCTTAGCATCACTTGGTCCTTCTCCATTTTTTAAAAACTCCCCATGGACCAAATTAAACCAAATTATCATCTTTTCCAACCGAGATTACCGGAATAATTTGTGGGCCACCAAGACTTGGATGGGTGCTTTCATTTCACGTGTGTTCACCCTGTTTGAACTTTGAACACCGACTAGTACTAATGTGTATTTATTACTAGCATTGCAAATAAGAAGATTATTATGCTATCTCATTTTAGGTAAGACCATTAATTAATACTTATACACATAAATTATTTGAGTGGGACCTAATGGCGCTGTGCATTGACACAGGAGGAGATCGTCTTCAGTTTTTTCTCCCATGTAATTTAAACCTTCCATTAACTCTCTATTAAATAGATGAGAGAATGTGTTTGTGATAATAAAAATGAGAGAGTATAATTAAAAGTTGATAATTAAACACCGCAAAAAACTGAAGGCATTTCTATTGGAGAGGATCCACTCTCCATTGGCACAGGTATGAGAGTGTCTTTGTTTTGAATTGACATTTTATATGTGTCTTGAAAATTTGAGTTCACAAGGGAAAAGTCATACGGAATAAATCAAATGGTTAAATAATTATGTAAATGGATTAATTTTTTTTAAGGAACTCAAATTGATAAACTTGATTTCCTTATATTTTTTATTTTTGTCAAAATTTAGTATTAAAATACTAATTTCACTGCTAACTACCGAAATAAAATACTTTTAGAATGAAATAGTTGGATGATGCAAATTTTTAAGTATTGAAAATTTAGAATACCCGTTCAGTCGTTAAAGAAGACAGACAAAAGTAAGTAGTAGATGCCATACAGTATTTTATGTCTCTAGGCACTGTAGGTATTTTCTCTCCAAAAAAGGTACTGTAGGTATCTGTCTTTTTTCTTCGTCTTTTAATAAATAATAATTGGTATTTGTGAAAAAATGTACCGTGGGTAAAATAATATTCCCTATGTTATTTATGTGTCTCTTTTTGGACGTCAGCAGTTTTAAAGAAAATAATTATTTATTTCAATTTTAATGAAAAATAATACTAATAAAATTGACGATAACAAAGTATAAAATAATAGTTAGATATTTCAAGACGTGTTCAAGTGTGCAGGATTATAGAATTAAATTCAAAATATTAAAGTTTTAGTTTTGAAATAACAAGATTTGAGCACATTTAAGAACATTTGAAATTTAGGAGAAATTGAAGTTCTAGAACGGATTCTGAAGAGTACAAGCATCTAAAAGACTTAGACTCTAAAAACCAGAAGACTCTGAAGGCCACGTTGGCATCAGAAGTCTTCGACTGGTTTCGTCGTCTTGTGATAGAATGTCACTATCAGACACTGATAGCCCAGTTTGTACCACGTGCAGAAACAAACAACGAACTTCAAAGACAATGAGAATGAAACAGATAATTCATTTTTGAAACAAGGAAATTTCAAATGACGTTTCAATGACATTAACCAAATTAAGAAACATTCAAATGTCTCTAATGAAACTTCTTAAAAACTCAAATTTATGTGTTGTCACTCTCCAACGTCTCTTAGATTTCTCTTTATGTAAAGAGTTGAAAACTTGAAGAACAATAACAACTCTTTGAACTTCTGCAAGTTTCTTTACTCTCTCAAAATCAAAAGCGCACCAACACTTAAAGAATTTCTTATAAACTTTGATATCTTAAAAGTTCTTATGTCTTAAAGTTCAATCTGAATTATATTGATTATACCTTTAATAATATATCAAATGTAAAACTCAAACAATCTTTTATTTGATTTATGTATTGTAGAAGTCTTTTTCAATCATTATTGAAAAGATGAAATATATTTATTGTGTTATAGAAGTCTCTCTCTTTTATATTTGTATCTAGAAAAGAGTTTCACCCTCTGCTTTGTGTTTTTCTCTTAACCAAATTTTGAAGAAAAAATAGAAATTAGATGGGGTGATTCCTCGGCAGGAAAAGACAAGAGTGTGTGTGAAAAGGAAAAGAGAGATGTTTTATGGACACATAAGTGGACCCCACAGTTATGATGACATGGCAAGATCACAGTTAGATACAACAATCATCCTTCTTCCCCTAGTACAGTAGAAAACACAGTTGCATTCAACACAACACATTTTCTTCATTTCACCCAACACAACACAAACATAAACACAAACACTTCTTCCTCTTCTTTCTTCAACTCTCTCTCTTTCTCTCACTCATGTGATGTTATTATTATTGTCGTAGTTGTTGTTATCATTCATTTAATACTCAAAACTCATTACAAACAAACAAGTAAAGTTGCAATTGAACTCTTTCACCATCATCTTCTCTTTTGCATTATAGCTACCTTCCAAATTAATTACACACAAAGAGAAAGAGAAAGATCCAATGGAGTATGAGAGAATAGAGAAACCTCAGGTTTGTTACCAACATTCCTTTACCTTCATTTCATCTTCTGGGCTGTTTCTTCCATTTTAGCTCATGCTTTTTACCTGTCAAAATTTTAATCTTTTTTTTCTTTCACAAACTGGGTTGCTCAAAAAATTCTCCTTTTTCCTCTCATAAATTTGTTATTATTATTTGGAAGTAAATGGTCATCAACTTTGTTTTTCTATGAGCTTTGTTCAATTCATTCCTTGCAAGTGATTTTTTTTAATTATTTCAAAAATTATACTTTTGTGGTCAATGGAAAGCTTAAATTTGTCATAATTAATTGTTTGGTACGCGGGAAAAGGGAGAGAAAAAAAGGTAAAAAGATGAACTTGAGAGAAGAAATTCAATTGCTCTCATTTTTCTTGAGGAAAAAGGTGATATGGGTTAACATTTTGGGGGTGATATGTATCTTTTAACTTTGTTTATGTAGTGTGCTTGAAGTTTTTTACATTAAATCTGATAACTTTTGCTGTTCTAGATTAGTTATGAGGTTAAATATGGCATTTGTTCTTTTTAAATGCAGACTGGAATAATTTCTCCCAGTAAACTGAGGATGAAGTTATTAGGGCCTAGGAAGAAGGATGGATCCAACAGTAACTCTTCTAGAACATCCCCTTCAAGGCTTGAGGATCCTGAATTTGTCAATAGTTTACTTTCCTCTAACGATGACAACCTTGATTATGAAGGTTGGCTATTGCAATTTATTTATTTATTAATGCATATCTTTGTAGCATTGACATTTCGGATTAAAGGTGTGTCTGGTGTCTGACATGTGTCTATGTTCGATACCGATACATGCGGTATATTCAGTTATTCCACTTTCTCAAAGTGACAATGTCAGTATATGTGGCTGTGCTGCATAAGTGCATAAACATTTTTGTTATGCATTAGACAACATTTATCTCAGGTTGTGCTGTGTTTGTGTGTGATAGAAGGATTTTGTATTCTTTTGGAACTAACTAAAACATATTCCTTCCAGTTACATCTCCAAGCTTAGAAGTTTTGTCATCAAAGCCATTTAGGGATGCGATACTGGACCAGAGACTAAAGGAAACAGTTCCCGTGGAAAATGGTGACACAGGACGTGCAAAGATGCAGCATTTTCATAAGGTTGACACTGGAAGTTCGAGCACAATTCATCCGGTGAGGACAACAGAAGATGAAAATCTTGATTATGACAGTCAAGCCAGCTCATCTAGTTTCGAGTTTGACAAAGGGGAGAGAGCAGTGAGCAATCATGTAAGTAGATCCCTGTTGAGACCTATTCCTTCTAAGTGGAACGATGCCGAGAAATGGATAATGAATAGGCAACATATACAAACTCGAAAGAACAGCATACATGGCCAAGCAAATCGCTTGCCAACAAGTATGGCTAGGGTTGTTCCAGAGTCTGGTAATTTTGATCATAAGCTCCCGGCAAGCAAGGTTACAGAAACAAAACGAGTTGATTACTGTCAACCAACATCACATTCACATATGGCATTTGAGAAATTCTCTTTTGTTCCATCCGATGCTCAGTCAGTTTCTGGTCAAGCACACGGAAAACCACATGTAGTGGAATCTTTTCCCCAAAGCAAAGATTTAAAGGAAGTAAATGAAGTGGATTCATCTTGTACAACAAGTATAGATGACCAAACAGGTATGTCGAAGATCTCATTCTACCATATAATATTAACACGATTTGCATATGAAAATCTGAGTGAACCATTAAAATGTCATTCATATGTCGTTGTTCCTTTGCACTTCTTGCTGCAGCACATTGATTTTATTCATTAGTGACTTAATCAACGTGTAGATACTAGATACTAAGATTAACAAGTTCTAATGATGCAGCATTTCCCGGTATAAGATCTGTTGCCATGAGAGATATGGGAACTGAGATGACCCCATTGCCAAGTCAAGAACCTTCGCAGACAACCACCCCTGTTGGGTCGGCAACTCCAATTCGCAGCCCAACTTCATCAATGCCTTCAACTCCTAGGAGAGGTGCACCAGCTCCAACGCCTTTGGGCTACACAACCGATGAGGATCCACAGTTTCGAAATGAAAACAGTAGAAAGCAATTGTCCGAAGAAGAAATGAAGATAAAGACTAGGAGAGAGATTGCAGCCCTTGGTATGCAGCTTGGGAAAATGAATATTGCGGCGTGGGCAAGTAAAGATGACGAAGAAAGTAAAAAATCTGCTGGCCGCGACACAGATACTAAAGAACAAGAGAGAATTGAATTTGAAAAACGTGCTGCTTTGTGGGAGGAAGCTGAAAAATCTAAACATACTGCAAGGTTTCTATTTGACTCGCATTACCTCTAGACAAAAGTAAACCTGATTTTTGAAATGTAATTATGACACGCCAAAACTTGCAGATTAAAGCGTGAGGAAATCAAAATTCAAGCATGGGAAAGTCAGCAGAAGGCCAAATTAGAAGCCGAAATGAGAAGAACCGAGGTAGTTATACTTTTGCAGAGTCTATTGATTGGAAACAAAATTCTTGCATATTTTACAATCTAAGTGTGGTTTGAAGAGATTATAAAGCATTATGAACTAAAGTCTGGTTTAGATTAGCTCTAACTTATGAATTTCAAGTAAAATAAATTCATTGTGCTGCCCTTATGAAATAGTACGTATAAATTTGGCATTGTTTATGGAAAAGTTAAATCAGAGAGCCTCTAAAACATTGAGAAGCTAAAGCTAGTTTCAACTTGTGCGAGTTGTTTAAATATTTTGCCTTTTTTTTTTGTACAATGCCGTTATTTCCATACTCTTTGAAATTTCTCATATTCAATATAATATCAAATCCATATGGTTTTCTTTCCATTATTTAATTGCAATATGAATTTAGAGATAGGCATGTAAAAAGTATTTATTTACTGCATAAGAATGTTTACATTACACACTGATTGAAACTACATGCAAATATAGGCCAAAGTTGAGCAACTGAGAGCACAGACACATGCAAAAATGGTGAAAAAGATTGCTATGGCGAGGCAAAGATCAGAAGAAAAGCGTGCACAAGCTGAAGCTAGAAAAAATAGAGAAGCAGAAAGAACTGCAGCTCAAGCAGAATACATACGCCAAACAGGGAAAATGCCCTATTCCAATTACATTATGTGTTGTGGCTGGCTGTGAGATATATAACATTGCGGTTAGAGGAAAATGCATCTCATTCAAGATTGCTTATCTTTTTACCTTGAAGGATAGGGTTGTCGAAAAATTGCATATCATCTTCATACCAAAACCTTGTAATTTTCAAACACCTGGGCGCAAGTTGCTTACATAATAGCGATTTATGAGTGACAATGTTTTAAAGTTCATATTTTTCATTTTTAAAGAGCTAATTGAATTGTTTGCTCTAATATAACATTGCTGTTAATATAAATGTACAAG
This sequence comes from Medicago lupulina, assembly GCA_958299785.1. Lineage (NCBI taxonomy): Eukaryota > Viridiplantae > Streptophyta > Magnoliopsida > Fabales > Fabaceae > Medicago > Medicago lupulina. The sequence continues at coordinate 10,670,276 of OY283142.1, read as the reverse complement.
GTAAACAAAGTCAATGTCCCATAAGTATTGTGTAAGACTGCAGGGACATTTTATATGCTAAGGCACGGGTCGAAGTCCGCAATTCCTCAGTTATCTGTAATTAGTGGGTGTAACTTTTGCCCTGGATTCTTTGGAGTAAAAAAGTGAATGAAGTTGGTTGACTAACAATAGTGATTCAAAAACCTAAACAAAACCAACCAATACCTCGTAATGAAACTCGGTATCTAACCTAATGACTTACTAATTCATGGAGCCAATTTCATCCTCCTTTAGCGGAGGTTTCAATTGAAGCTAGAACAAGACCCTGTATATGGACTGATCCAACATAGGAATGTTACTACCACCTAGAGCATAAGAATGTTACAAATTACAACCACCTAGAGCATTCGAAGCTCAGACCTTGAGAGGTCGCTTTTAGATCTCAAGTCTACATCACTATACCATGTTGAGTTTGTTCTAATTAATTATTACATGTATAACTTCAAATCCCATTAAAAAAATTCGGTGGGATTGAATCTCTAAAGTTTAGCCATGAATAACGTTTTGACATGTATGGAAAAAAGAACTACTGCTTCAAACCCCAAGTAAGAATGCTAGCTTCCATTTTTTTAGTCAAGATGCTCACTTCCTTTTCTTGACTAGTCATCAACCAACCTAAGTTATGGGCCAAATACAAGTTCCCACAACCACAAGGCTGCAAAAGTGATTATTTTTGAAATATTATATGCATAACAGCCACCAAAGGTTCAAATTCCTAATGTATGAACTTGACTCTCTTCTAACCATGCAAATTGGAAAATGAAATCGAGCCTTCGAGGACCACAATCAGCTGCTCATTAGGACTTGGGACCTCCGCATGAATATTGCCATTGCAAATCATGCAAGTATTATTGAGTCCTTCCCTACAAAGTAACATCTACAATGCTCTAAAAAAACCTATGGATGAAGTAAACCAAATAGTATAACATAATTGGTCTATATATTTTATGTTTTTTCATTTTTAATTTAGTCATGGATTTGGATGATTGCTGCATCAAATAAGATCAACTTTATTACTCACTCCGTCCTAAATTACAAGTCTCTTTAAAGAAGAAGAAAAAAAATGTCAAAATATAAGTGGCTTTACATACAATACCAACAAGTTAAATGTCATTTTTCATAATACATATTTATTACTTTATCTTTTTTTCATTCTTTAATTTACCTTTCTTATACCATTAACCGAGAATAATTTGTTAGATGAACCTTTAAATTTAATTTTCAATATACTAATTTATATTTGCAATTTCCCCTGACCTTGCATATATTATGCATTGTCCTCACCAACTGAGTTAAGCTCACGAAGACAATTTAAGTTTGTTTTAGTTGACCTACCTATTGTCATAAACACTATACAAAAACAATTTAACATTTTAACTTTTCATTATAAAAATAATTATTTAGATAAACACTTATATGGTAAACATTTATCCCATACGTGTGTTTGCTAAGTAGTTTGGCTAAAATATATCTATGATCCCTTATCTTTTACTTTATATTTATTCTGATCATTCATTTTTTGCAAAGTTTTATGCATTTGTTCTCCTGTGAGTTGAACACACTCTTAACAAACGCATTGGCTATGTAAAAATATTGTTGTTCCAAAATCCTAAATTTGAATTAGAATTCAAAATTTTCCCTGCAACACTCTTATAAAATACCACCTTACATTACATGTCGGGAGCAGATGAACTCTAAACCCAAACTAGAGATCGTGAAAGATGGATACATCAACGATGTATTGATATGTCAAAGATGACACATTGATAACGGCGTTCAACTTCCAAAAAATGAAAAATGAATGACCAAAAGTATTGATATTTTGGTTAATGCCAATATGCCATGGCGTTGATTAACTGTGATTTTCGTTTTGCTATTGTATTTATAATGTGGAGTTTGATTTTTTTTTTAGGTGATGGAGAATTTGCAGGAATTATGGCTTGGACGTAATCGAATTAAAGTTGTAAATCTATGTGGTTTGAAATGCTTTAAGAAGATTAGTTTGCAAAGCAATCGTCTTACTTCGATGATAGGATTTGAGGTATGATAAGCTTTTACTTGCTTTATCACATTTAAGAATTGAATAAGGAGGAAAACAAATTCAAATTACCATTGGCTAAATATGGAGGGAGAAAAAACGGATTGACACTTTTAAAATAATAGCTACAACAGTTTAACAATTCAATCATGTAAAATCATTTACCCTGTATTATATGGAGAATTTCAAAAATATTGGAAATTGTGAATACATGGAATACGGATATTATTAAATTTCATATATTCAAGTACTTTCACTTGTAAAATAATTTGTTTGGAGGAATATGTGCTTTTGATTATATTTATTGTATGAAAAGCTACATGAATTTAAATTATACTAGCTTATGAACTGAGGTGACAACATGAGCTTTAAATTAATCCAAACTGGTTAACCCCTTTGAATTTAAACATAAAATATGGGAAAAATTTGGAAGCCAAGCACTGCCAGTGCTAAATAATGTGAATTCAAATATGCAGTTGAGGACTGGTAAAAGTTGAGGTATGAAATTGTAGGTCAATCTACATCTCATTCCTGCTATATATAAACTACTATTTACCACCGCTTTGAAAATATGCAGTGAAAGTATTAGGAACACCAAACCCACAATGTGGGGATTTATTAAAGGAAATGCTGATGAAAAATTTGGAACACACATTTCCATTTAGGCCATTATTCACAAATAGCTGAGAAGTCTTTGGAAAGATTTGCCTCTGTAATATCAGCTTTTAAATATACCTCCGGCTCTCGTGTCAGTGGTCTTCATGCTCCTCTGAAAGATGTTCGCAACACTCATTATAATAGGTAATGTATTTCTGCTGGGATGCTGGATTGGTTGTACCTTGGAGTTCATATCAACATTATTTGTGACTGTATAAATACATGCTTATCATAGGCATGCAACCAGTAGCGGGGCCAGAAATTTTAGATTGTGGAGGCAATATTCATATACTATAATACCAAAAATGTTATTTTACCAACAAAAAAACTATATATTATCTGAAATAGTACAAGATGAAAATAAAATAATCACATATAAATGAAAGAAATAATAATACTTTTTACAAAATTACTCTTATCAAATATTAATATATTTACATTTCAATAAATACCAAGTGGAAGTCGTTAACTTGAGAATTGGAGTGAGAATAGATTGAGTCGAGTTAGGTTTTGCAAGTTATTTGTATGTACTTAATAGATCAACTTTGTAAGTCTAAAAGACTTTATCTATGGTTTGTGGCTTTTTTTTTTTTTTTAACTAAATAGGTTTCTAAAAAAGGATTAGCATTCCTTGTTAAAAAAAATAAAAATGATCCGACCTGATGTAGGTTAGATTAAAGGACATTTTGAACTCTTCTCACACGTACTTGCGAATAATGCAACCATTAGCGTATAATAAAAAATATTTAAGATTACATTGAAAATTGAAATGATCGTTTAACTTGAAACAAAATTTTATTGCAAATGAATCACTTATAGCACAAAATAAATACTCCTACTAACGAATCAATTTATCAATAAATGAGGTATTAACTAGTAGGAATAACTTTACTTTGATAAAATAAATTCTTTATTTTTTTTACTAAATAATGGGGGACATGATGTTGGCTTAACAATTATGTTATGTACTAAAATTATGTTATGTTGTGCATGTAGCTCCGTCACTGCCTGCAGCCGTGGACTTGAGCGGATATGCATACGTGCCGAAACCAACAAAGACTAGAAGAGTAGCTCCTGATATTCACAACACTCGCAATACTAGGTAATGTATTTCTGACATAGTCCTGATATTCATTTTCCCTTGGAGTTTCACAACAAATAGCATGATCTGTGACCATCTATATACCTATTTATCACAGACCTAAAGCTGTGGACTTGAACCAATTTGCATATGTACCAAAACAAAGACTAGATGAATAGCTCATTGGAATTACTTCGAGTTGTTTAAGAAGAAATTTCCAGATTAGATTCAAGTTTGCCCTAGCCACTAGCCAGGACCTGTACTGAGTCAATCCATCCACTAATTTACTTGGGATTTGGGAATTTAGTTGTCTTGATGTGATCTTAGTGTGATACCGGACCCAAGGCAGATTTGATTTTGAGTTTCATTATTTAACCGTGGAAGCTTTGGTCAGGCCGTCATCTTTCGTATCAGTTGTATACCATGTTGTATGTCACCATGCTGAGCTTTTTTTTTTTTTTGTTGTTGAGGGAACCATGCTTAGCATTTTTCACAATTGATGCTAATTGAAAAATAGAAATATTAATTAATTCTCTATCACTGTTTCATTTTTGGTGTGCAGCTAGTTTTTTGTCATTTACAAATTATGCAACATGGCACCTTCAGATTGTTTAGTACCTTGCCTCCTTTTGATGGGGCGGAAGGTTGAGATAGCAGGTTAAATATATTATCTTCTGAAACGTTTTCCTATTCCATACGGTATAAATGGAATTATGGAACTAACAACATTTGAGAGGATTTGTTAGAAAACATAATTTATAGAATGGTAAGTAATTGTATCCGTGAGCTCAATATTCAACGTTTGATTATTCTTGCAGCTTGTTACGTTGTAGCCGTGGCCACTTCTGCACTTGTGGGCAGCATTTGGTGAGAAAACTTATTGCCTAATTGGGGAGAGCTTCAATTATCATTTTCATCCTAGCCCTCACAGTTTGTGAGTGGAATATCAATAGGCAAGGATCATTAATTTTGCTTTCATTCATTTTGGGGAGGAATTTGCTTTCAATATTTTGTGAGGGTACTGGTAAAATATATCTTGTTTCATTAAGATAGAGACAAAAAAAAGGTTATAGACAAATACTTAATAACTGCTAGTTGTTAAAGAAGATTGATACAATTCCTTAATCCTCAGTGTGTGTATATATGGCCAAACGAAAATTTAAGCTTTTCGAAAGTATGATTTTGTGACTAAATCCCACAAGACAATGCAAAGCAATCGTTTTTTTATTTTTATTTCTAAGGACCCACAAGGCGAAGTTAGAAGTTATCATGAACCCTTTGGTTAAACAATCACTTAAAATTTGAAACCTTCGGTTATTCAGGTAAGGGAAACAGTTGAAACCTTTTGTTGGAGTTAAAGGAAAGGGTTGATAAGTGATATTGCGAATGGTGGTGCACTCAAGGATTGTTATTAACAATAACAACTTTTCATAGTTTACGTCTATGTGACGAGAGGGCAATGTCATACTATAAAAGGAATGAGGTTGCAGACACCCTAACAAAATCGTTAGCTTCCAGCAAAGAGATCACACATACTGACATACAAACCAAAGGGGCGTCTTCACCATAGCAGAGGAAGTCAAGGATAAGTTTAAAATTTGCAAACAAAAAGTATGAATGAATCTAAAATGCTTAGGAAGATTTGCCAACCTCCCTACGAGCAAATAACATCACCTTCTACCTTTGAAACATTGGCTATCTTAGCAACAAAAATATATATATGTCTAAGAATAACATTCTACAGTTGTTTTATAGCCTTCACTCACAGACATGCAATAACTCATGAGGCAACTTAAGTTGGAAATTTCAAACACAACATTGCCATCTGAATGGAAGCCAAAAATAAACTAAGAGGGATCTTGCTCCCATCTTCCCTCTCCTAACTTTTAAAATGTAAGCAAACAAAATATGTAATAAACTAAATTCTCTCAACTCTCTTCCTAACCAAACACTACTATTTCAAACAAAACTATGATAAGATACTAAAATGCCATAAACAAATCTTAACAAGTCAAAATCACCAGACACTAAAGAGACATGTCCCAGTTAATTAGCAACCGTCTAAATACAGATTATGAACTTACTGTCCCATGTTTTATGGGTATACATTGTCTATGAAAATAAAACAGTTTCCACAACTAAATATCAAAATAGTGGATTTTCATTTTGAGGTCAGTGTAAAGCTATTTTACAACAACAACAACAGATATATACTTTACCTCCTTGTTGTCAGTTAGTATAATAACTTGTTCACATTGTTAAGAGGTCTCTGAACTGCTTATTCCCAGAAGTATTGCAATTAAAAACAATGTCTTCCATACTTTAACTAATATATCTCAGAAGAAAACTCGCAACTTAACACATTCATTCATATAATCATATGATCAATTAAGCTAGATCAGCGCAGAATGAATACCAAACATCTTCAAATCTCATAGCAACTCATCATAAATAAGTACCAATTACAAAACATAAATCCAAGTCACAAAACCTAGGGTTTCTTTCAAGTTTCAAAAAAGTAAAAACAGAACAAAACGAGCGTTGTTGATCTAAAGATCTTGAACAGTCAAACCAGGAGGAAGAGATTGCTTCAACTTATCAGCTTTGTCAGTATCAAACACACAAAGTGTGTACAAATACTTTGAGCAACGAACCTTGAACTTCACCACATCCTTACTTCTCTTGATTTTCACTGATCGAGCGTCCTTTCTACGCGCCGTCAGAAGAAAATCCTTAATATCGTGGATCTGCTTCGCCTGAAAAAACAACACAATACGTGAAATTCAAACACGCGAAAATCCTCATCGTAGATTGATAACAAGAATGGTTTTTTGCAGCAAATTAACGAAAAAAAGTGGGAAGTACCATTGATGTCGTTTGTTGTGGCTGCAAATAGGGTTTCTTCCTCGCCTCCTTGGAATAAGCTTCAGAAATGGTTGTTAGTTCTTATATAAACCCTACTCGTTAACTCGGGTACCCGGTTTTGACCTAAAGCCCAAAATGTAATTCATATGGGCCAACACGGCCCAAATCTGTTCATCATTCAATAAAAAACGACGAAGGGTTTTTTTTTTGTAAGTCTCTAGACAATTTCTCCTAAAGAAAAACTCTCTAGATAATTTGATAACTTTTAGATTGATTCTTAACTATTTAATAATCATTGTTATAGTAATCCCTAAAAAAAAAATCATTGTTATAGTAATCAACTAATCATGTGTATTTTTTTAAAAGTGAAACATAGATCTAACTTAAAGGTAATTGACATCGTTTTTGTTGAGTTAAACATATGTAATGGATGTGATCCTAGTGTATAACATGTCTTTTAGGCATATTCTTTAAAAAATAAGTCTTTTTGACATATATTTTGGTCCAAAGATTTAAGTGAGTTTCGGTTTGTTGTTAATGCAGTTTTATAACATTATCTAATTTCAAATTTAACAACAAATTTTTTACTTATATGTATATTTATTATTATCAATGGGATACAAATAAACAAACAGACAAAACTAAGCCCCCAAGAAACTAATTCCCATTGCATCATGCAAGAAGAGTTGAAGAAAGTTTAGTAAGACAAGACTGAAGAATGACAACAGTCTGAATAGAAAAAATATTATGCTTAACAAATCAGTCCGCACAAGCATTTGTTTCACGAAGAGTGTGAGTAAAACTAAGATTCCAATCGTAAGATAAGTACCTCTTGATATGGAAAACCAATGACGCATATGAGTGAGTCAAGGGGTGATCACCCTTCAAAAGAAGCAACGTCGACTGAGAGTCAGATTCATAAATAATAAAACCAAAACTAGCATTCCAACCCATATGTAAGTCGCAGTCGATTGCCATTGACTTTGCATTCATGTTTGTAGTGTGACCACAATAGCCAAAACAGCTAATCGGCCACTCCCCACTAAAATTGCGGATGATTCCACCATAGTACAAAGTTCCTGGGTATATTTATTATTGATGAGTATATTTAAGTTTTACAAATTTTATGAGTACTTATGCAAAAAATGGCACACAGGAGAAAATCTTACTTCACCCAAAAACATTTAAATTATTACTCACAATGTTTATTTTAGATGTAAAATGTGGTTTGTATTTTTGAAAGCATAACCATGTGATCATAATATGCTTGCCCTTTACGAGAATAATTGATTCAATAATAGAATAAAAAGAATAAAACAAATTTTTGTTGAAAATGTCATTTTTGTAGGTGATGACATATTTGTCTACAATTTGTATTTAAGAAAGAATTGAGAGCAAATTCGGCTCCTTTGATGGTGGAAAATGAATGAAATTGAAGTTGGTGACGTGATTATAATACGTGAGTTGATGCAAAGAGAAAAAAATGACACATTCAAGAAGCATAATGGAGGGTTTTTTGTTTTTGTTTTTTATTGAGTTGCAGTGCTGAAGTGTAAGCCATTTTTCATTCAAGAGCTAAGAATTATTACATTTACAGCCACTAAACAATTCTTGCAGTCACTTAGCTTTGACGTATGAATGGAAATCTTGTATTCTGCATGCTATGCCTGCGAAAATATGAATAAAGTAGAATTTTGATGAAAATAAACTTTATGTGCTGCGAGAGCTGCTTCTCTTTTTTGGTTTTGGATTGAATTATTCTTTAATCTTATAAAAATAAAATAATTAACGATCAGTATTCAGTCACCCTAGGCTTATCATTCCTTCTATTTAATAGAAGAGTGTGGTGCCATTCCATTTCTGTCTTCTCCATATTTTTATCTTTCTTCTAGTTACCATTATGACAATATCTTGTTTGTGTTATTTTCTATTTTTTGTCAAATCTTCTTTTTCTTCTTTGCTGCCATTATATTTCACCATCCTTTTATTTTATTTCTTGCCACTTCACAATTCTTGAATCAAAATTTCTAAATTCGAGATATACTTGTAATTGCCAATGAAAAACTTATAGAATGACTAACCATAAATTTGAGTAGTCATCAAGTGATATCAATTGTTAAGTGTGTTTGGAAAACATCCAAATCATAGCAACAAAAAAAAAAGGACCAGAAGCTACACAATGTAGCTTCTAAAAATCACGGTCATAGATTGATGGAAAAAAAAAATTACAGTGATAGATTGCTCTAAGTTCGCGATGACTATTATCTACCACTCAATCAAAAACAAAAATGCTAAAATAGGTTGGTAAAATAAAAAACATAAATATTAACCAAACTTATAAAATAGTTTAATAAATTATAAGCCATCTTCTTGACGTTACGTTTGTCAGGTGGAGATCATATTCACACTGGTATTGTAGTAGGTAAACTGGAAGGAGAAAGAGAGATTACTTTAGGTTTTGTTGATTTACTACGTCATGATTTTATTGAAAAAAAATAGAAGTCGCGGTATTTATTTTACACAGATTGGGTTTCTTTACCCGGTGTTCTGCCTGTTGCTTCGGGTGGTATTCATGTTTGGCATATGCCTACTTCGACCGAGATATTTGGAGATGATTCTCTACTTCAATTCGGTGGAGGAACTTTAGGACACCCTTGGAGAAATGCACCAAACAATTTCTTAGAAACTCAAACATATCTTATGTTAGGTAGTATTTACATCAAAATAATCGCTATATGTGCAATCTAGAGTAGCAATTTCGTCCACAACCACTAACTTTAGGAGTGGTAGTGTATTAATTAGTCCCATAATGTAAACGCTACCAAAGTTGTTTTTTATTGCTTGCTTCATGTGCTAACTCCTTTAACCCACAAACAGAATTTGAGACCACTCATCACTATGCAGAATTAGAACAAACTTCCTAATATTTTTTTTGGTGTACTACAAACTTCCTAATATAAATAAACAATGCAATTATAGGAAAAAAGTTAGGTACAATTATACTGAAAAGATATGATTGATTATAAGACAGAGAGATTAAGGACCATATATGTTTCTTACTACCACATATAGTTCTATTTTTGGAACTAATTTTATCTACATTGATATATTTTTAAAATAACCCATTATATATTTCCTAATTAAGATCAAGAAAGTTATGCATATCTGCATTATAGAGGCACATGCCTAAACTGTTCATGACAAAGAAGTGGAGGAGATAGAGCACCAATTTTTACGGTAAAAACAACAATCGACACACGGTTTCTGCACGTATTAAACAAGGTTGTCAGTTTGTCAGTTTGCTACAACCTTTTTTGGTCAAGTTGTGGATGACAGAAAAAAATATACCAGATACATAAGAAAGTGAAAGTGAGATTAAGATAAAATGCATCTTCAAAAATAAGGGTGAGCTAGGAATTGTTGAATGCCAACCCTACCTTGTTTTATTGGTGTTGGTGGATAGTGCTTTGTCACCATTCCATACCCTTAATAAAGCTCAAAATTGTGGTAACAAACAACCCCACAATATGCTTATGTACTTAGAGCTGCACAATTAGGCCTCCACTCATAAATTTTGAGTTAAAGAGTCACTTTTGATCCTAGAATGTCCTAGGTGTTGTCGCTATAGGGTCGAAATTCATCAAAATTACAAAATATCCTTCCAATCTACCTTTTGTTAATTAGATAGATCCTCAAACATGTTTTCCGTAAGTAAGTTTGGTCTTTAATTGTGTCTTCTGTTAGCAATTTTGATAAAAAAAAATTACTAATAAAAGACACATTCAATGATGTTTTTGCATTTTCGTTGACACATTAAGGGATATTAGTGAAACTATATCGCACATTAGGGGACAAAATGAATGTTTATTCTATAAATTTTCTTGAAAATGTGTAATTTTGTAATTAAAACCAAAAACAAAACATGTTTTAAGCTTGAAATCTACCTTCATCAAGAAACCGATAGTGGTCATAAATATAAAGGACACCTTAGATCTAGATTCCAAAAATGCTTAGTACGGTAAGGAATGGACAAACGTACAGCTTTAGCTTTGCCATTCATGGAGCAAAGCATGAAAGCAAAGCAATCACAAACCAAAGTGAAAGTGTGAATAGGCCAAAACCAAGAATAATACAAAGCATAGGCCACTTTCACATTAATTGAAGCACAAAAGTACTCTTTTTTCTTCTCCCTCGTATGATCAGAGAGACACATCACATGGTTTTGGTGTCCTCTTCATGTTCTAAATGTCACATCAACCTTCTCAAAAAGTTTAACTATGAGAAAGGTCAAAAAACACGGCATCATCTTCAGTGTCATCTTTTATCCTTTATCAACCACTTTCATCTTCATGCATGAAAGGTTTTACCAAACAATTACCACGATTTTTTTTTTTGCCCTTAAAATTGCCAAAAAATACATAAATACCCTACCTTTTCGGAAAATTGCAAAAATACCCTACTTTTAGGGACCACGCAACCTCCAGTAGCGAGGTACTTAAAAAATATTTTGGACCATTCTACATCGCTCCTTGGAGCAGCGATGTAGTTTCTTTATTTTTTTTACGAAAATGCCACGCAACTCTTGCGTTTTATTTTGAAGTTTTTTTTTTTTTTTTTAATTTTTAAATATAGTACACGCAAATTAATGCAAAATTTTGAAATTTTTAAAAAAAACTTAATTTAAAAAAAGTTAATTAAAAATATATAATAAATAAAACATATATTTATTCATGTACAATAAAGACTACATTTCTACTGATGTCTAATATTAACGCAATCTTTGCGGGAATGACCAGGCATCCTACAAATGCCACATCTTCTCTCAGTTTCTTCATCGTCCATCTCGGTCCTGATGCGAGTAATTGGTGGGCGACCTTTCTTTGCCCGACGCATGGACTTGTTGGGAACTACCTTAAGTCCTTCATAATCAGGCCAATATGTCTGGTGGTGAACCACGTCGAAGTGGATGCTGTATACGGCGTATACACACTCATTCGTGAATTTTTTATCGACAAAAGTCTTGTAGTCGTGACAAAAGCTAGAACATGCGGCAATGACATGTGAGCATGGTAGGTGTAATGCTCTGAATCGTCCACAGTCACACCATTTATTTTGCAGGTCGACCTTGTATTCTCCCTTTGGTATTCCTTCTTTATGGTCGATGGTTTCACGGACGGAGAAGGTATACCGATTCCGGTCAAACTGAGTGACATGATGACTGTTGGATTTAATCACCTCTACTCTGAGATATTTCATGATGTTTTCTGAGAATGGCTCACCGGAATTTACCCTTGCCGCTGCCTCATGTCCTCTTTTAGCAAACAACGCCGCCAACCTGTAATATGATGCTTTCACAATAGCTGTGATCGGGAGTCCTCGAATACCCTTATACACGTTGTTTTGTGACTCTATCAAGTTACTTGTCATGTGGCCCCATCGTCGACCATCGTCATGTGATTGAGTCCACTTTTCTTTGGGAATATTGTCAACCCATGCTAAAGCATTTCGGTCAGCAACAGCAATTTCAGAACGATAGTATTCGAATGTAGGGATGTTCATGGCGTAACCTGCATTGTTTAGGAAAAAGTTAGATGTATCTTTTTAAACAATTAATATGTCGAATTTACGAGAAAAGAGATATAATTTTTACCCATGCCTTCTACTTTCTTCTTAAGTTCTACATCCTTGAATGATCGCATAAAGTTTTGTGCAATGTGTCGGACACAAAACACATGGCTTGTCTGAGCATCGTGCCATCCATTCTGTGGATCATCATACGCACTCTTTATCGACACATGTCTATCAGAAATGAGGCATATGTTCGCCTGTGGGGTGACATGCTGCCTTAGATTTTTCAAAAAGAAACTCCATGCCTCCTTGGTCTCGCCTTCCACGATTGCAAAAGCTATGGGAAATATCTTATTGTTCCCATCTTGCGCAACAGCCAACAACAATGTTCCTTTGTATTTTCCATACAACCAAGTTGCGTCAATTTGTACTATTGGTTTGCAGAATTCGAAACCTAATATGCATGGACGAAATGCCCAAAAGAGACGTTTGAAGACGGTCTCATTTACCACTTCTGTTGATGGGTCTGTTTGAAAATCAATTATTGTTCCTGGCAAATCTTTTTCCATGACCATCAACCACTGTGGTAGTTCTTGATAAGACTTCTCCCAATTACCATAAATTGATTCAATCGCCTTATTTCTTGCTCTCCATGCCTTTCTGTATGAAACAGTGTAATTAAACTTCTCTCGGATGTGTGCAATTATAACCTTCACTGTAATTGAAGTATCCATATGTAGTAGTGATTTAACACTTTCACATATCACATTGTAACTAAGTTTGTGATGATCTTGCGTCATTTCCTGTGAGACATATGTATGATCATTCATGTTCCCAATCTCCCACTTGTTTGTTTTTTTCCTCCACGAGGCCCGCAATTTGAAACCACATTTTGGATCTTTACATTTGATGACATACCTTTCAGGATCTGATTGTTTCACAGTATAATCTGTTGATTTTTTCATGTGATACAATCTAATTGCGAGAATGCAATCATTCTTGTTATGGAATTGCATCCCCGGGGCAATTCCTTGATCGACTGGAAGAGCCATTGAATGGTAAAGTTCAGTTGAGTGGTCATCAACGACGTTGCGCATGGATCTTGGTGGGTTGTAAGAAGCTCTGATTGGTAAAATTTGTTGTGGTAGCGAGGTGTCGTCTTCGTCATCTTCGTTCTCATCACCGTTTTGTGCGGCAAGGAGTTCTTCATCATCATTGTCTTCAACTTCATCATTTGGTTGGTCTTCGAATTGGGAGGTGAATAAATTGTTGTCATCGTTTAAAGTTTGGGGTTGTGTCGAACGGGATGGTGTTTGAGATGGATGAGGTTGACTTACTCTTTGTGATGGTTCGTACACATTTTGTGACCATTGTGATTGAAAAGGTTGTGATAAGGATGCATCATGAATGGATGAGGGGTTGTAGTGTTCTTGCGATGATGACGGGTTGTAGTATTGTTGTGACGATGATGGGTTGTAGTGTTGTTGCGATGATGACAGGTTGTAGTGTTGTTGCGACGATGACGGGTTGTAGTGTTGTTGCGATGATGACGGGTTGTAGTGTTGTGGAATATGTTGTTGTTGTGGCAGACATTGGTGTTGACTAGAACTTGATGGGTAATTTAACTCGAAATTAGACGTTGGATTCTTCATCTCAAATTTAACATAAAGCTCTATGTAGGACAAAGAAGGGTGACTTTTATGTACGTTAAACATAAACTCGACATCGTCGTTATCAGTTATTCTTAACGCCTGGTAGTGAACTGTTGTAGTTCCAACAAACATGGGGTTCCGACATATAATTTCAGACACCTCCATATTATCTCCTAAACATAATTTTTCCCCTATTCTTTGTTTTAGATGCAAATAAGTACTAGCCATGCTCACTTTAAAACCTTTGGTATACTGACTTTGGAAAAAAACACCAGCTTCATTCTGTTGAACTTCTCCGTTATAGTACACAAAAATGTTTATATTTGGTGCCATTGAATGGTTTGGTCTTAAGAAATATCTAAGACTTAAGAAATGAGTAAAAGTTTGGAGTTGAATGGATAGGTTATGAAATGAGTAAGAGTTTAGATGGGTTGATATAAAGAAATATAAAGAGTGAAGAAATAAAATGAGAGAGGACGTGAGCATGCAGCACAGTGCACCACGCTACCTGCACTAGCGAGGTATGCCTGCATCACGCTACCTGCACTAGCGAGGTAGTCCTGCACGCGCCGCACGCGCGCCCATTTGAACCACCACGCAACCTGCACTAGCGAGGTAGGGCCTGCACGCGCGAGTGAAACGACACCACGCTACCTGCAGTAGCGATGTAGGGCTGGCACGCGCGCGTGTTGGAGGACCACGCTGCTTGGAGTAGCGAGGTAGTGCATGCTGCATGCTTTACGTACAAGCTCCATGTGATATACAAGGCTTTAGTCATTTCATTGCTTACATTTCTTGCTGCATTCAATTGCTCCTTACAGGCAATTGTCATTTCATAAAACAGTTTTTACAAAACAATTGAACACTGTATACCACCATGCCTCTGCCATTCAATCGTCTGCCATTGAATTCATGTTTCCTTGCATTATTAACAAAGCAGTATTCACTTCATAATAAAGAATCATACCTCTACTTCCACTTCTATTTTTCCATTATAAATAGCATAATTGTATTCTTTCATTACACACAATCAACTTCTCACATTTCTCTCCAAACTCACTCACATAAGAAATATTTTCAAACAAACAAATTATATACTGCAATGGCATACTTGTGGTTCCAAAATGATCATAGATCCATGGAACAACACATCAGGAAATGGGTATACTTTGTTTTAACACTACTTTAATACTTGTATATCCAATCTTATTAATAATTGTTTATTACTTATATATACTTTTTTTTTAATACTTGTTTAATATTTATATATCCAAAAAATTTAATACTAGTTTAATACTTATATATCCAATTTTATTAATACTTGTTTATTACTTATATATTCTTTTTTTTTTAATACTTGTTTAATACTTATATATGCTATTTTTTTAGGATGAAGACGGTACACCTATAGCCACCCGTACAAGACAACACATTATACCAAGTCCTTTTATCGAGGAATATTTACGTCAATCAGGATTTTTTGAGGTGTCTCAAATAGGGCGATACAAAATTGACAGGCACATCATAACCGCTCTTGTAGAACGATGGCGGTCCGAGACACATACTTTTCACTTTCGAACGGGTGAATGTACAGTCACGTTGGAAGACGTGTATATGTTACTCGGGTTACCTATTGGAGGATCAGCTGTTACGGGTCCTCCAAATTGTCCGTTGGATGTATGTGCTCACCTCTTGGGAATAAGTCCTCCACCAGACAAAACTGATGGTTTTAGTCTCTCGTTGACGTGGTTAAAGGATAACATAGTCGATGAAAACTTCAATGATCAATCACCTCCGGATGTTAAAATACAACACACTAGGAGGTACATACTATACCTCATCAGAGGGTTCTTGTTTCCAAATAAAAGTGGACTATTTGTGCACAACTCTTGGGTGTTTTTGTTAAGAGATTTTAATGAAACAAGGTTGTATAGTTGGGGATCGGCCGTTTTGGCTTATCTCTATCGTGGCTTGTGTGAGGCGTCACACCCAAAAATAAAAGCAATCACCGGATGTCATTTCCTGTTACAAGTTTGGGGATATTGTCGTTTGAGTCATATCGCTCCAAGAAATGATAACGCACTCCGGTGGCCGCTAGGATTAAAGTAAGTGTGTTCACTTCATTTTTTTTAATTAATTCCCTCACATATTATTGGCTCTTATTAATAATATTATTTGATAAATAAGTTACTAATTTGTTTAAATCATTTGATAGATGGACAGGTGTAGGTTCAAGATACTACGAGAATCCAAGCCATGATACTATATCGTACAGAAAAAAGTTTGATGACATACTAGAACATGACGTAATATATCATTGATTTTCTCATTATGAGTTTATATATATATATATATATATATATATATATATATATATATATATATATATATATATATATTAACCTTACACTAAAACTTCTCTCTTGTGTCAGTTTAAATGGAGACCATACAAGAAAGTTCCACACAATTTGCCTGAAGACTATTGGGATTGGACTGCTACAACTTACCTTATATGTTTTGACAAAGTTGAATGGCATCCAACTGATAGGGTCAAGCTTCAATTTGGTCTGCCACAAGAAATACCAGGGCCCCCACGAGACATGCAACAATTTCATAGGTTGGACAAACGGTTCAAGACGTGGTACGAATCAAATGGTTATCGCTTTCCGGACGAGTGCCAACATTGGGACAACCGACAGCGTTATACTTTACCACGCATGCGGCCAAGATCACTCACCCCAACTCATGCCTATATTGAGTGGTTGACAACCACATGCAACCCACGTCTAAGAATTTCAATTGACACAAACCCTTCCGAGTCAGATCCAGATCCAGACGAAGAGCAAGAGCCGGAGCCGGAACGTGAGCCTGAAATCCACACCAACCAAACACCAATTCATGATGATTTTTGGGATCAAGACATGTTTTCCCGACTACAAGATCATCAATCCCAACCACATACAACACAAAACATTCATGGTGGTTCTGTAATATATGACTTTCTCGACACCCCCCAACAAAATATCATCCAACCACCACCATATACCTCCCCGAGAAATGCATATGAGCCCCATTATCAGCCAACTAACCAACAAAGTTCAATGCCAAACTATGGTTACCATGACCCAAACCAAGCTAGCACATCCAACACCAATTACCCCCCCTTCAACAACCCACAATACTTCTCCTATAATGACCCAAATCAACCTGGACCGTCGAACACCAATTACCCCCCCTTCAACAACCCACAATACCCAATGTACACCAACCAAGACTACAACCACCCACCAACACCAACAAACCTACTATCTCACTTCTCTCCGGCTTCATTCAACTCTAATGAACAATTTCTGGATATGGGATGGCCAACACGGGAACACGATGTGTCATTGTCGTTGGGTTATGGTAGTCAAATACAATCGACTACGGATAACAATGACGAAGACCAACATGATTCTCAAGTTAATCGCGGAAGAAATCGGCGAAGACGAGGGTGTGGGACAGGAGGCCATTTATAATTCTTGTGGGGGCATTTTTTATTTCTGTGGACTTTATGGTCATTTTGTTTGTAATATAATTTTTATTAATTTATTAAAATTAAGTTTTTTCAAATTTTTTTAAATTAAGTTATTATTATTAATTTTTGCATGCACATGTCCCTATCTCTCAATTTTTTTTTTGTCTTTATTATACCTTGCAACTTGGGGTTTAGAGGTATTTAAAAATTAAAAATATAAACAACAAAATATAACAATTTTGCATGTATTTACGTGTCCCTATCTTTAAATTTTTTTGTCCTTATTAAAAAATTAATAAAGAACATCAAAATAATTAAAAATTAAAAAAAAAAAAAACTTCAAAATAAAACGCAACAGAGTTGCGTGGCATTTTCGTAAAAAAAATAAAGAAACTACATCGCTGCTCCAAGGAGCGATGTAGAATGGTCCAAAATATTTTTTAAGTACCTCGCTACTGGAGGTAGCGTGGTACCTGAACTTTTAGGGTACCTCGCTACCGGAGGTTGCGTGGTCCCTAAAAGTAGGGTATTTTTGCAATTTTCCGAAAAGGTAGGGTATTTATGTATTTTTTGGCAATTTTAAGGGCAAAAAAAAAAAAATTTCCAATTACCACAGCAATCATCAAAGGTCAACAAATCCAACATCAACATTCAACACCATGATCTGTTATACTCTTCCACTATCCTTAATTGTGGTTCTTACATATCCTTCCTTACACGTAAGAACATCATTTTCAGATTTTGGATCATTCTTATAGAACAGTTCTTACCGAATAAAAAAATAATTTCTCCACAATAAAACAAACTATTGAGTTCAATCACGAGATCAGCTTAAAGTAGGTTACGAACTTAAGTTGAGTTCTACAAAAAAGGGAGTAAAAATCCAACATGAGTTTTTGTAATGTAATACATGCCCCCAATGATTTAGCCATTGAAAGATAGAAATAGAGGTAACTTCAAACATAGAGTTCCAAAAGGTTACCAATATATTGTACAAACTACAATGAGAAGATGCCATATAGCTAAGTGTTTAGCTCAATAATTGTTTTAGGCAGTAAAAACTGGAAAACGAAAGGCTTATATCTGAGTAAGCTATAAACTACAACTAGGAACCACTTCCCACCCTTTTCAGAGGGTTTGAGAAGAGTAATAATAATACAAGAAGAAATTCACAGTATTTGTTGTCACAACGTTCAGTAGTCTAAAGACCCCACAGTTGTTAGCCCGGTGCTTAAATTTCTGGAGTCCTCACGGCCAGTGTAGTCATCACAGATACCATTAGAGAGCCTCTGGGTTGGAGCTGAGTTCAGAAGCTCTAGACCATTGGTCCCCATTTGCTGCACTTCCTGAGGGGAAAGTATCTTGATGCACCATACACTATTTACAAATTCCCTGTCATCCAAAATACCACGCGACAACAAGTTAACAATGACGTTTATGTAAAATTCAGTGGTTAATAAAACTACCATTCGATTGAAAATAGATTCTCCAATTTATCTCTCTTTCATTGTTAAAAAATAAAAAAAGAACAAGGCAAGGAATGTGGAGTACTTACGGCCATGGACCATCACCGAGGAGAAGTACATCATTCTCTTGATCAACAAATACAAGCTGCCAGCCTGATCTTACAGGGTCCTCCAACTCACCTTCAAGCCCAAACATACGAGCAAGCTCGCTGCGTAGCTCAGGGTAGTTGGAGAATTTGGTGATATCCAACGATCTTCCAAAGGACCCTGACTTGTAAACCTGAGAATAGAGAGAAATTAAATTATCATGTAAAAATGCAGTACTTACAATAAGTAAACTTTTGTGAAATACAACAAAGTAGCAAAAGAGTGAAAATCAAAATGTTGGTTCGAAAGAGATTAGTCCCAGCATAAAAAGCTCACCTTCACAAAGGTTTTGTTTTGTGGGTTTCCTTGACCTCCATTTTCTGGAGTTTGCATGAAGCCCGACTCACCAACGCCGTGTGTCAATCCAGGATTCAATGAAGAATCAGCACCTGTGGTATTCAGGTAGGTGGAAGATTGAAAAGGTGCAGTTGATGAGTCACAGTTGCTATTGACCCTCTTAAGGTTAGACATCTCATTGTATACTAGATGTGATGAGGGCTCTATGTTAAAACCAAACAAAAGATGGTTTTGTGGATCGGTGTTCCCTTCTATAGCACACTCCCTACCAGGAAATGGTGGCAAGGTAATGGCATTTTGAGACATGGTAGTCTGTGACTGCCCTAGTTGCTCCATTTGAGGCAGAACATAATGAGATGCTCCTGACGAGAGGAGAGGGTCCACTGCAACGCGCTTGGAGGGCCGTGCAGTTGAAGATTGAACAGGAACCCAAGAGTTTGGTCTAGGAAAGTTGAGAAGGTGAGATGTTTCGTCATTGGAAAATGAACCTAACATATTGTGCAAAGGAGAAACTGGGTTCACATTTGAGTCAGAAAAGTTTTGTTGATGGCCAATTGAAGAAATGGCTTGCATGGGCTGTGTTGATTGAGATGGAGGTACGGAAACAAACTGAGACATTGTGGAGACGGCATTTGACATCTGTTGATGATCTACAAGTTGTTGTTGCTGTTGTTGTTGTTGCTGCTGTTGTTGCTGCTGCTGCTGCTGCTGATGTTGCTGCTGCTGTTGTTGCTGCTGCTGCTGTTGCTGCTGTTGCTGTTGTTGTTGTTGTTG
This sequence comes from Medicago lupulina, assembly GCA_958299785.1. Taxonomy (NCBI): domain Eukaryota; kingdom Viridiplantae; phylum Streptophyta; class Magnoliopsida; order Fabales; family Fabaceae; genus Medicago; species Medicago lupulina. Next base: position 10,650,175 of record OY283142.1, on the reverse strand, counting down.
TTGCTGCTGCTGTTGCTGCAGATGATAATTTTGATTGGTGAATGAGTGCTGATGCTGAAGAAGCTGCTGGAATTGTTGTGTTTGAGCCTGAGATTGAGATGGATGCTGACTTTCTTGATTCTTTGGAAAAGCCTGATGAGGTTGAGATTGCTGCAACATCTGATTCTGCATTAAAGCAGCATTACCATTGGGGAAATTCTGTGGCTGCTGAAATTGAAGCAAGGAAGCAGGATGCTGTTTAGAAGGATCTAAAGTCCTCATATCCTGAAGTGCAGCAGCTGCCATAGCTTGGTACATATCTGGTTGCAAATTCATCATGGACGGATCGAGCCTTGCCTGCATCCAAGGATTAACACCCATCCCTTGAAAATTAAGAGTCTGAAGCCCTCTATCTGTGTCTCGAAGCCACATTAGGGGAGAATTCATGCCAAAATCATCATCCTTAAGGCCTGCTAGCATTAATTGGGAGGATCAATGAGAATAAGTAGATTAGTAAAAGGAATAAATATCAGCATTTTCAAAGTTAAAGATAGATTAATAGTTTATGGTCTGCTAGGATTTACATATTTGAGCTTATCTACTGGCAAATGCACTTGTAAGACTGTTTGAGAGGGTTTGAAGAAATAGTTTATGACATGTCCATAAGTTGTTTTCAGCTTATTTCCATAAGCTCTCCGCTCAGGGATAGCGTATGAAAACAGCTTATAGCTAATACGATAACAGTTTGACTTCATTTTATCTTTTGTTAAAGAAATAACTTATACATTACGCTATAAGGATGTAATTAAGTTTATCCAAACAGAGTATAAATAGTAAGAAAAGTTCTTAAATATTTTTTGGCTTAAATGTGGCAATATACATACCATGGAATGAAGGCAGTCCCGGAGGCCATGGTCTTTTAAGCCTAAGGGGGAACGGAGATGGATACATTGGAAAGGTTGTTAGTGGCTCAATTTCCCACAGAGACACTCTAGGTTGCCTCTCACCTGCTGTGGACTCATCCCAGCCAACCTACAACTCAAATCAAAGACACAATTTAAAAAGTTCATTCAATCCTCAATAAGACATAATTTTTTCCGAAGCAAGATATTATTTTATGTTTTGTTTGGAGATACAAACAGCATTCAATTTGATGTTTATATAACATCAATGAAATATCATTATAACGGATTCAATACAGACCTTCACTGAGCGCCAATGTGAATTTGGCCACCGGACAGAATCTAGGTCACTGATGCCAGTTATTGTTCCCATGTATCTGCATGAGAATATATTAATATCACAAACAAACATCACCAACTTAGAGGGTAGAATATGTTTATATTCATATCCATATTCTTATCTTATCTCACTACAACAAATTGTTGAACATCATTACAAAGACTAAATTTGAGTCAAAAGGTTATGACACGTCTAGATAAATGAGTAAATATGAGTCCGTAATTCTGTATCCTGAATTGAATTTGAGCAACGTATTGTAGTCTATACTTGTGACAAGTACAAGAATTTTTCTATTAAATTAGGCTATAACTTATGATAACTTGGAAAGGTAAACCATGTTGATTTTAATAAATCATATTGCATATTAAGCTCTATTAACCAACATTTAAGATATAAGAAAGGAAAGCATTTCCACTATCATTTCAACAATTATAAGAAACCTACCGCCGAACACTAGATTCCTCTGTTTCAAAAAGCATCCTGAAGCGCATACCAACTGAAACTCGAGTATGATATACAGCCTTAACATACTTTGCTAGGGGAATGACAAATTCTGATGGGCTAGCACTGAAATGTAAGGAAAAAAAAAGTCAGTTTAAGTAGCCATATTCTAACTTGGAAGTTGGAACTAATAGAAATATATAATAGGTATACCGTGGGTTATAGAAAATGGTGAAACGACTGTTTGTTGCAGCTGCATGAGCTGCAGCAGCAAGCAGCCCCAAGTGCATGCTATCACTTGACAACACTGATGAAGGCATCATATGTTGTGGTCGACTAGCACGCCGAATGCCAAGAAGCAATTGATTTTTTTCATTCCTGCCAAAGAAAAAAGCACCATAAATGACACCAATTATATAATATCACAATTATCTATGCATCACAAAAAATCATAAAGCCTAGATTAGAAAAACTAAGAAAATAAAATGTAACCACACTACAATTGCAACCCACTGATGGAACATTGGATCAACATATGAACAAAAACATACACATAAAATGTCATAATAAGACTTGTACCAAAAAAAAAAAAAAAAGTCATAATAAGACTTATCCTATATATTCTTCTGAATGGCAAAATGAATTACAAATTACATGATCTGTTTCAGAGCTGAAACAAGTCAATCAACCACTTAACTGCCAAAGGTTAAATTTCAGACATACATGATCAAAAAACTACTTACCATATAAACAGCACTGAATCACCAGCAACAAGTCTTTTAGCACTCACAAAGACACTCCACCCTGTTGTAAGCAAATGCCTCTTCGGCTGGCCTGGAGAAAAAAGATGCCAAATTTAAACCTTATAAATGGAATCTGAACTTATTTTCACCACCAAGTAATAAACATGAAAAGCTTCTAAATGAAGTAAAAATATAAAAATAAATAAGAGGCTGTTGGATCTCAGATTTATAACTTACCACGGAAGATATGTTTGAATTTCCAGTCATTACCATGCAAATCCCTTGCAATCAACTCTTGAGCAGGAGGCTGTTGTGTAAAGTCCTGTAGGTCATAATTATAACGTCAAGTTAAAAGATTTGATGAACATGTTAACTACTATTTACAGCATAACAGTGACAAATGTTACCAAGGGAGGAAAAACTTTTTCAGCTGCCCGGCGAGGAACAGAGAAACCTCCGTGAGTGCTTGTATCACTGGCTGTCAAAATTTTGCAAAAGTAGTTTGTTGGCTGTTTATTTGCAGTTCCCAACTCTGCAGGAAGATATGCCTCCTTTTGCTCTTCCTGAAAACATTGTAATAGCCAAAAGTTAAAAAGTTGAATGTAGCCATATAATCCAAATATCTAGTTTCAGTTAAGAAATGGAATCATACAGGATTTAGAGGTTGCAAGGTCATCTGTGCATACACTTCATCTGTCTCCGTATCTGCCTGAATCCCAAAGAAATGAACAAATTGTTCAGGAAAAAGAGTGTTGGAACAAGAATATGTGAGAGTATGAAACAAGGAAACAAAAAAAAAAAATCTTATCACTATAAAACATTAAATAAATGAATAAACAAGCCTTACATGCATAGTCAGATTATGAAGTTGACAAATAAGTTGGGGAGGTAAGCTTGGATTTGGGATATAAGTATCAACTTCCCTGTTGGTAGATACAGCAACCTGAGCAGAAAATTGCAGATTTAGATCATTTATGAACATAGTTTAGGCAGAAAAAGAACATATAAGTTTTCAAAGACACAAATCAAACACATAAAAAGTCGATCCATGTGCTGATTTCAGGGAGGGAGGTAGAGAATAGGGAAAGTCAATTCATTAACCTGCAACAGTTAGTGTTTGTGCTTAGGAGTAAGTTAAGCATTAGTATAAACATGGGTCATTTTAGTGGAAGCATAAAGTCAGTTTTCTTATTACAACCTGTCGCTTGCATGTTTGGAATCACGGCAAGTTTGACAAAATCAGGTGGCATCGTGATTTTCTTGTAACTCCAAAGTGTAGCTTTTGCTAAAATCAGGCACACCGTAATTCTGCCAAACTCAGCGTCAATCTGAACATCGAGAGCGCTTCAATAGTGATTTTTGTCTAGGAGCAATCTAACACCATATCTGACTCACCTGTTCACTGTGCCCTTGTGGAAAGTAAACCACACGGCTTCCATCAGCTGGCAAACAAACAAGAGGACCAGCACAAGCATGCCAAAGTTCTGAATCTAGAACCCGCTTTTCTCCTACAAAAAAATGCATCCTAATTCATCAATATGAAATTAAAACTTCATATCTTTCACCCTAAACCCTCAAACGATAAAGGGATTTTGGCAAGTTCATAGCAAAATCAAGATCTTAAAACAACAAAGTAACACCACCATATTATTAGGCATAGAGATTAATATCCTCAGCAATCATCTAAATCTAAAAGATGAATAGAGCATTCTAATCCCCAAAATGAAATGAAAAATTGTTACCAAAAAGGATTAAGAACGCGAAATGGAAGAAGAGTAAGCAATTGCAAACAGAAATCCAACTACCTTCTTGAGGTGGAGGACTAAACCCAGCTGAAGAAAGCTTCATTTCAGCAATTTGAAACCTTAAATGTTAAAAACCAAACCCAAAATCAATGATTTTCAAATACAGAAATTCCCACAAGATGAACCCCAAACCAAAAACAAATCCTTTTGGTCCCTTCTTTCCTACCCCACAATTTCATTCTTCTTATCTTTACCCCACCAAAACTCAAAAACCCAGATACTGAAATTACTTCAACAATCAACTACAATACAAGAAGATTCCCACCGATTTCAATGTTCAACCAAAATCAGTCAAACTATAGAACACAACAGTTTTTCTTCTACCCTTCATTCAAGTTCCAATCTTGAACCATGATACAACGTTTTTAGCTTCTATAACAAAACAAGTTTAACCCGTTCCAGTAACCGGTTAATTTTGCTTAACCACCAAATTTAGCAATAAATAACCTCAAAAACTGAACAGATCTCAGCTAAAAGAGTAACGAATCCCAAAGAACAGTAGATCTCAAGAAAAAAGAGTAGAATGGAGGTGAAGTAGAAGTAGAAAGACCACAGAGGAAGAAAGTGAAGTTAACGTTGTTGTAGTAACTAGTAACAGAAAACGACCAAGGATGTTGTTGAAGGGAGGGGACAAGAAAACAGTGTGCTTGAAAACTTCTTTATAAGAAAAAAATAAAAAGTGAGAAAAACCGGGTCGGGTTTTTGTTCAGTAAAGGGTAATTAGTATTTTTTGGGTGACGGCGATGACTTTGGTCTTTTTGCGACTACTAATGTTTGACCCGCTCTGTTATTATTATGCTACTGCGTTGTGGAGGTAGTGAAGATAGTTTCCAACCGCAATTGTTTTCGGGGGGGTGTTTATAGTAATGGGAAGGAGAAAAGAAAAGGAAGAGAGCGTGTGTGACTGTGTGTGTCAGATCGGATGATTTCTTTTCTTTTTCCTTAGTACAGAGATAGAGAGAGGAGGCTTCACTTCCTTTCATTCACCGTTTCACAGTTTCGCTTTTTGCTTTTTTTTTCTCTTTCACTGTTTTCGTTTTTACTTCGTATAAAGCTCCTTCATTTGCAAAATAAGTGGTGGGTCCCAACACCCTATCATTATTAATTATTTTTTATTTTTCATGTGTCTTTACCTCTTTAAATAAAATAAATGGAGGAAATTATAATTGGAGAGGATCTTTACCTATAAGAAATGATAAACACTTTTTTTTTTAAAGAACAATGATAAACACTTAACATATGGGTATATTAGGATTTCATTAATAGAAAATTTGTCTTGTAAACACTACTATAAGTTTTACTTTTTTATAGCAATAATAACACCATTTTTCGAAGCAAATTTACTTATTTTAGTGCTTTAACCAATGTCCTAAAAGACATTCATTAGCATTTTCTTTAACATATAAGTCATGTTAACATGTGCCTTAAGGCACATATTAAGAATTATATTAAAAATAGCAAATAGAAAATATTTGTTTTGAAAAAATAATTTCTAACTTCTTGAGAAATAAATACACACAATTTTTTCTAAAAAAAAAATACATACAATTTTCACCGCATATTTTCTATTTTGAAGATCTTTAACGTACACATTTCTCATAAAATATGAGGAGTGATATTTGTATAATTAATATTAGACAACTTTGGGGACAACCATTTTTCTCCTCTTGTGATTGGACCAAAAACAATGGAGAGAGAAAGAAGAAGAGAGAGGATAAAAACATATGTGAGTATGAGAGAGGGTTGTTTCAAGAGTTGTCAAAAAATAGTTGTACAAATATCATTTCTCATAAAATATATACAATTAAACAATTTTTCTACATTGTACCAAAAAAAAAATCTATATGTTCTATTTTTGGTAAATAATGAACAACACAAATAAAATAAGAAAAATGCTAATCGACATCAAATGATTTTTCTCCTTTACTTTATGGAAGGATAGTCAAAGGCTAGAACAATCGAGTGAGGGAAAAGTGATTCTTTTACAACTATGCGTGTGTTTGGTTATGCGGTGACAATAATTGATTTTGTTTGAATTGATTTTACATAATTGATTTTAGTTAAAAGTGAGTTGAATGAAAAATGATTTATGTTTGGATACCTTTGCGATAAAAGTGATTTACATGAAAAATGTTGTTTGGATATTTTATGTCAAAATTGATTTTGGTTGTGCAAATGACCAAAATGGGTATTTTATGTGTGCATTTAAAATATATTTATTTTATTTAATTTTTTCTACAAATTTCATTTCCATTTTTAGTTTTTAAGTTTAAATTTAATTCCGATAAAATAAACAAAATATACTAAAAATAGTTTATTAAAAAAAACTATTGGTAACTAGTTTTTTTTTTTTTTTGACAAACTATTGGTAACTAGTTAAATTTATATTATGTAAAATTTAAAATTACTGGGTTCAAGAAATCATACAGGACTATCGAGAAAGGCTTTTAGATGGGCTTTCATAGAAGAAAAAAAACACCACATTTACAACAGTGTCCTCTATCCTTAAAAAAAAAAAAAAAGCGGTGTCTTCTTCTTTCAATTTTCTGCAACAGACAAGAAAAAAAAACTTCACAGCAACTAAAAACACACACAGACATCAATCAGCACTGAGATGGAGTAACAGATTTCTTAAGTAAATGAAGGATCTGTCAAATATAAAAAAAGGTATGTGAAAGGAAGTGATAAGATTTAAGGGTAAAAGAGACAAATGGTTATATGTACTTTCACATTTGATAAACTCGATTCCAAGAAGCTAGGGAGAGCAACTTCTCCAAGATTCGATTTTGAGGATGAAAACGTACAATGGCGGTAGGGGTGTTTGTGGAGAGCCAAACACGGTTAAATTGCTTTTGACGGGTTGAACGCACGTTTGAGTATTCCTATCGGGTAACCAAACACAGACTATATTGACTAAGAACGTGAGTCGTAAAGATCTCTTACCGAGTCAAAGCTACGTAGAAATAGCCAATGATGATTAAAACTAATATTTCATGTTTGTAACGTCATTGGCCACAAGAAGGGATGAGAGAGGTGGCACGATCGTGGAGAGGTGCGCGTCGAAGACATTGTCAACAAATCATGTGCTGAAGGAGGAGACTAAGAGCGGAATGAAGGGCACCACGATCCCCTTAACAAGAGAAACCGATGCATTGTCCTTAAAATTAGCTGAGAGGTTGGACATCATAGGTCACGTCATTTGACTACTAAGGATATTAACATTATATATATTTCTTAAATACCCCATCGCACACAAACTCTCAAAAGCAAATATTTAACCCACATCTCACAATACTCTAACAAGACGAGTATAAGAGGGAAACAAAAAGTCAGATTTAAAATTTATAGTGTTTTCAATTCGTGTATGTTGTATCTCAAAAAAAAAATCGTTTATTAGCAAATAATTTGAGTCAATATAGCCTAGAATTTCCTCTTCATTTACCTCCAAATAAGCTATATAGAACTTGCTATAAGATGTTTCATTCTCATCAACTCCAACAATTAAGATCTCCTGTTATCTATGATCATCAGTCTGTTGTTGCTACTTTCCGGATTCAACAACTACGTATCCCATAAATATACTCATTTTCCACGTGTTTTTGTGAAATTAGGAAGCGCGTGTCATTTAAATATATATGAGGAGAAATAACTGCAATATCTCCAACAGACAAAAATACGTGTGGTATACTTTTTTAAAAAAAATAAATTGATTGAATTGTGTGTCATTTGTCCAAATATACCTCAATAGATAAGAGTGCACTGCTCGGCTAGCTATCATGAATGATTGCATCAATAATAATGAATTTAACTCTTTGTGAAATACCTTATTTTCTTCTCTAAACTCTCAAAAATATCCCTTCAAAAAAGTAAAAAGGAGGCAATTTAGATATTAATTATGAGGGGGAAGAAAAAAAAAAGTGGCGGCCACTAGAGGGTTTGAATTAAACATGCATGGAAGGATACGGAATTAGCATGAGATTTTGTAGCATCATTGCAATTTGCAAGTGCAACTTTATGCAAGAAGCACTCACGCAAAGGTAGTTGGCCTAGCATGCCTATGCTGCTATGCACTCACCCTCATAAAAAGTTCGCACTTAAAAATTAGACCTAATAGTAATAACTAACGAGCAACGTACCAGTAAAAACTTCTTAATGATAAATAGACACATCTTAGTTCAATTTGATTAGATCATGTGTCAAAAATATTAATTATTTTGCAAAAATTACCACTTTTAGTTGTTTATCGGTGTCTAATTTTATGCGCATAAAATCAATTTCTTTTCAAAACATTATTACAAGGTAAAACATGCGCATTAGTAAATGTTAGCAAGTGTTTTTAAAACACACACTTTGTGATGAAAACTGTACTTATTTGGAAGCAAACAAAGGAATCAGGAACACAAAGAGAGAGATGTACACAAGGATGTGTGGATCAGATATTTTGTAAATGATTGAATACTAGTTAACCTGTATTCTCAATTCAATTCTGATTAGGTCCACCCAATCCGCGTTTGAAGTACTTTGTTTGTGATCACCCTACTAGTACTATAGTAGTAGCTGGAGCTGAGATATCCAATGAGACAGGTATTTTAGCTAGGTCCAGAATTTAAATATTCTCTATTTTATGGGTGAAATTTAAAAACTTTAGCAGCAGTATTATTTTTTTAATCTTCCAATTTTTAAGGAGAGTAAACTCTACTAATCTAAAGTTCGACCGAGAGATAAATATTTTGTTTTATATTAGATGATATGTAAGTATTTCCGTTAGCGTTTGTCCGCTGAGTCTTAATATCTATTATAACTTCGATGAGTCTCAAAGTCTAACTCACCTAAACTTTGAATTATAAAAAAAATTACAATTAAAGAATTTGAATTAAATTTTGAGTTAGTAAAAGGACATAAATATAAACATCTTATTGATATGAATTATAGTTTAAATGAATCGAGAAGTTAAAAGTCCAGTTCAAGTTTTAACAAGAAAAGCAAATACGAACATAAAATCATCTAAACTAGTGTGAAAAACACAACTCAGATAAAAAGATTTTATGTGCTGAATCGTGGATTCATACTATGCTCATGAAGAAACAAATACAGTTAAAAACCTGTCAATTTAAATCAAATACTAGTAAGATAATGAATTTTCTTAATTTTTATTGTGAAAAGGTAACCCGACATAGAAAGTAAATAAGTACTTCTTTACAACAGCAACACCAAAATCATCATAGCTATCACTTTTAGTTTCGTTATTCAAAACCTTTTGACTAATGATTAACATGTAATAATCTTCATTTAGTCTTTAATTATGATTAGCGTGACATACTAATCCAAAACTAAAACTTAACTTTGAAATTGAAGGGTGAAGAAACGCAATGATGTAAACATGGTAATATTAATTAATCCTACGGACAAAAATAATGAATGTACAGCGTACGATAACAGGGGATGAATTCCATCCAATCAATTCAAATGGAATTGAGATTGATGGGACTTAGCACCACTATTTTTATTGCTTGATCTTGTTGATGTCGTACGCTGAAGAAAAGGACATAAGGGTACCCCGCGTTTTATTGCTCTGACCCGAATACTCAACTATTTGTTGGTGGTATTTTTGTAAATTTCTTATGCTTTTGAAAGCGACTAATGCTTACACGAACGGAGTTTCAGATACGCGTCTGTCTCTTTTTTCTTTATTGCATTGCATTCTTCTGTTCTATTGGTCTTTAGCATTTGTTGTTATTACACCCTGTTTGGTTGTATCCTGTATGAGAAGAGTGACGGTGATTTTTTTTTCACCGGTGCCCTACTGGTTAAAAAAATCAAATACAGTAAGTATTATATTATAATTTGTGCTGTCCACTTTTTCAAAGCATAAAAAATGTTATTTTTATTTTAAATTTTTTTTTTAGTTTTTTTAATGAATGTTTCTAGGACATTGGTTAACATAATTTTTTTTTTTTTAAGGAATAATAACATATTCAACTCAAATTCAAAATTGTATATGATGTGGATGTAAATTTTAGGGTGATGGTTTAATTAATTTCATCATCGATGGACCAGTAAAATATACCCTTAGATGAGTTTAATAACTAGATTTATTAGACGTAAACCAAAAACATCTGCACATGCTTACACACAATCATCTCCCTACAATTCCCCATTAGTGCCTTCGATTATTGCTCATTGAAAATATGGTACCAAATTTTACAACTTTTACGGTATTGATGTACCCAACCAGTTCTTTCTTAGAGTAAGAGTTGCATGACAATAATGATAACTAAAACTATGGACAAAAACAGTTTGTAACTTTGTATCCATCACGGTTTGTTTTTTCAATTTGGGAAAAGTAGTCTTAACCAGATAGAAACATTTGTAACTTGTGAAAGTTCATAGTTAAATACACCATTGGAGAAAACACAGAAACAAAAGTGGGAGAGGATGTGTAGGCAAGATTGTGCGTGAAAATTTACACGTTCTCATTTCTTTTATATTGAATCTGAACTATTAAACTAATCAAACGGTGTATTATTTCTACTTCACATAAGATGAACTTATTGAACCTTCACCTTTAAAATCACCGTGATCTATACAGTAAAAGCAAATAGAGCTAACAAATTCATAAGGTTGTGAGTTAACATTATCAAATATATTTATTTAGGCCGTATAAGTAATTCATTTGCTGTGTCAAAAAAAATAATTCATTTGCTATTAGCTCGAAAATTAGTTTTCACAAAATAAAAAAAATCTCAATAGTTTTATAATAGACATAAATTGATAAATTATACATGGTCTTAGTTATAACTATTTTTTTAAATGACTAATGTTACTAATTAGTTGTTAAATTAATTATTTTCCTTCATTCGGATTTGAACCCAAACTAATTGAGTTCCTTATCCCCCTTTAATTATAACGCGTTAATTTACAACATTGATCCGTGAATGTTAGTCACCCATATACAAAATTCAAATTATAGACCTGTCTTAATTGGTATATGACCCCAACTTCATAATCAGCGAATATTTCTCATTGTGGCAAAGACGATGATCAGATGAATGATTAGAAGCTTAGGTAGCATTTCATTTTCACACAGTCCGTTTGCTTTTTTGTGTATAGAAAGAGAAGGAAGAGAGCAAAAGCCGGAAGAGGTAAACAAAGTGGAACAACTCATGTATTGTATTGGCAACGTTTCTGGATCCTTTGAATTGAAATCTCTCCCTCTATCTCTCTCGTTTTTCTATAAGCTTTATCTCTTTCATTGCTCGTCTTTTTTGACACGACGCCTTTACTAGGGTGGGACTCCAGCGTCAGACCACTCACTAATTTATGATCCATTATTTTCTTGACTAAGTAATGGAATGACCCCTCAAAAAAAATATGGAATGACTATCAAGTATCAACCTAGACATTTGTGTATCATATCATTGAAGGTTTGTATTTTCATTGATATTTGTAGGAATCGTAGTGAAATTAAATTGGCATTAATGGGATTCACTTTTTTTAAAAGAATAATGGGATTCACTTGAAAGTAAGTGATTATTGATAGAGATGAATTTGATAACCGGTCTAAATAGGAAAGTGGAATAGATTTTATTAATAACTTTATATTGATAATTTCATAACTTTAGGTTTATTATCTTTTCAACATATGAATGAAATTAAAATGGGTCATATACGTACTTTAGAAATTAGTCAAACATAAAATTATGAATTTTATCTAATAAAAGTGTTATAGAAATTGAAAAGATATTGTTTCTAACACTAATCAGACTCCTCCTCTCTTTATTGTACATTAATGATAACATGAATTAATTTTTTTAAAGGAGAGATCATGAATTAATGTAAATTATAGCAAATAATGATGTTCATTGAGATGGAAATAAAGCACAAAAACTTACCTAAACTAGCTTGTAAAAATAAAAATGAAAAATTGGATTAGCTATTTGCCCATCTTTTCGCATTTATTTTGTATATTGTTTTTAAATTTAAATTTGAAAAAAATATATATATTAGAAAAATTTATAGGAAATTTTTAGAAAAAAATATCCAACTAAAAGATAGTTTGTTTTTAAATTTCTTTTAATTTAGACATTGATTTGTATTTAAATTTTAAAAAATTGGATAGTCAAGCGTAATTTTGTAAAAAAAAAAAAAAAAAAACTCAGACTAAATGGTAGTTAACAAATAGTTAATTTTGGAGTTTCTTTTATATAATGGTATGTTATAGATATTGTTTTTAAATTTAAACTAGACTTTTGGCCCGTGCGACGCACAGGTCTTCTCGACTATAATAAAGACAAATAAATAATTTTTACCCCGTAAGATCATGGGTCGATCAATAAACGCAAATTATATTAATAGAGATACAATATTACAATCAAATGATAATAAAAAAATTATAAAGAAAAATGATAAAAAGAATACAAAATTATATTGTTGCACGGGTAAATTTTATTTATTACTTTTATAGTTAAACATAAAAAATTAATGTAGTTAATGGTTCATAACAAATTATTTAGGGTAGCCAAGTTTGCATGAAAATTAGGGTATTTTGTTTGTAAACATATTAAATAAATGTACAACAACTTATCAAAAAAAAAATCTACAGAAACAATAGGTTAAGTTGCTGCAAGCCTAATAAAATTAATAAATAATAAGAATAAGAATTAAGATATCTATTAAATTTTTGTTTTGAAAAAAAATATTCACGGTTATTAAAGAGAGAAATGAAAAACATATATGATGCAAATTTAGAGCCAAAATTGTAGGATAGAGTTGTTGTAAATCTAATAAGGGATTACTGGAGAAAAAAAGGTTAAAACTTAACAAAATTAATAAATAGGGATAATAATAAAGATGATGATGATAATAATAATAATAATAATAATAAGATTTAGAGCCAAAATTTTAGGATTTAGTTGTTGCAAAAGTGGTGGGAAAAAATTAGGTTAAGACTTAACAAAATTAATAAATAAAGATATCTATTAAATTTTTGCTTTGAAAAATATTCACGGTTGTTAAAGAGAGAAATGATGATGCAAATTTAGAGCCAAAATTTTAGGATAGAGTTGTTGCAAACCTAATAAGGGATTGGTGGAAGGAAAAAATTAGATTAAGACTTAACAAAATTAACAAATAAGGATGATAATAATAATAATAAAGATGATGATAATAATAATAATAATAATAATAATAATAATAATAAGATTTAGAGCCAAAATTTTAGGATTTAGTTGTTGCAAAAGTGGTGGAAAAAAATTAGGTTAAGACTTAACAAAATTAATAAATAAAGATATCTATTAAATTTTTGCTTTGAAAAATATTCACGGTTATTAAAGAGAGAAATGATGATGCAAATTTAGAGCCAAAATTTTAGGATAGAGTTGTTGCAAACCTAATAAGGGATTGGTGGAAGGAAAAAATTAGATTAAGACTTAACAAAATTAACAAATAAGGATGATAATAATAATAATAAAGATGATGATGATGATGATGATAATAATAATAATAATAATAATAATAATAATAATAATAATAATAATAATAATAATAATAATAATAATAATAATAATAATAATAATAAGATTTAGAGCCAAAATTTTAGGATTTAGTTGTTGCAAAAGTGGAGGGAAAAAATTAGGTTAAGACTTAACAAAATTAATAAATAAAGATTTGAAAAAATAAGTATTAGATTGTTGTTGGAAAACTTGTAGAAAAAATATTCAACTAAAAATAGTTTGTTTTCAAATTTCCTATAAAGGGTAATTTTGTTTAGAAAAAAGTCCAACAGAAAAATAGTTAATATGTAGTTAACTTTTGAGTTGCCTTAAAGTGTGCTCCTCTCAATGTCTCATGTTCGATTCTTTTCACCGCCAATTTCAATGGACTAATTTGCCTTCTTAAAAAAAACTTTTGAGTTGCATTTACATAATGGTAAAAAATTTACTTGACAAATACATAATGGTATAAAGTCTATGTCTGTTTACTTGTCAATTTGTATAGGACTCCCGTCCTTTTTGACATTGTTTTGGTGGTTGTAGGATGTCACATAGATTTTATGAGTATGAATTGAATCCTCTCTTACATTAATTCTAAGAAAGTGTTGCAATACATTATCGTCTACTTCAAGAGCGAGTCTCGCTCAGGGTGTCCGAGGTGACCTTGCTGGAAGCTACGTTTTCTTATGGATTTCTTTGTAGTAGGCATACTTTTGGGATTGATCCTTAGATAGTCTTAATGTGTGGTTCTCTCTCTTTATTGGTCCAATTTCGACGTGACAGGTTGTCGGTTGGCCCCTGCTAATGACCATCGTGGAGTTGGGGAGGTCGCGTTGATTGTGGTATCTATCAATTATGTTTATCTCATGGAACAAACCGTTTGTTTCTTATTGGGTTTTGCACTTCCATGGATTGATTGTATAGACTGGCCCAACACAAAAAATATTGCCACATATGAGATTCGAACCTGAGACCTAGAAATGAACACATTCTTAGGCTCCAATCCTTAACAACTAGGAAATCCACGGGGTTCTCATGAATACATCCTTAATAATTACCACAAGATAAAACGAGTGTTGGTATCCCACCTTTATGCTATAATCGTGGAGCAGTAGATTAGACTGTCATCCACGTGTTACGAGATTGCACTAGTGCAATTCGTGTATCACTCAATTTATTGTCTTTCAAGTAGATTTATAATTTACTTTCTTTGTCTTGTAGGGATTGAATCTTCCATAATTTATTTTTACGAAGCTCATGACGTAGATTGGACTTTAACTTTCATAGTAGTGTGTAAGCACCCGCGGATTCGGTGAAACAAAGTGGTTTTGAAGAAGGATTTCAACATCAACTAACCATTGTTTTGTTTTTGTCACAATGACTAAAGACATTGACGAATGTTTTCATAATTTATGGTAGAATATATCGCAAGAGGGGTGGGTGAAGTTCAACTGTAATGAATCACATAATGATATGTTTGGCCTTGCTGGTTTATCGAGTGACTCATATGGCAGATGTCTAAAGGGCTACTCATGAAGCTTTTAGTTTGTAATGCTTTTCATGCTGAGATGTAGGATTAGATCTTCCTCGCATGCAAGGAATCACATGTCTTCATGTTGAAAGTGACTTTAAAGTCCTAATTGATATAGTGATTGAGAACATTAACTTCAACGTAAACATATCCACTCTAGTGTGTCGCATTAGACAACTCTCGAATGAGAATGAGCAAGTTCATTTATCCCTCTAGAGATCTTTAAAGTCTACATTTTGACAACATTTTCAAAACTTGCATGGTTATGAATGTCCATCTAATTTCTTTTGTTTTAACCTTTGCTTGTATTAAAAAAAAAGTTGACTAAATTCTCGTGCCAGACCCAGTGTCTTACTGCGGCATAGACAAAGAGGGACATGAGAGATCGAGAGCTTTCCTATACCCATACCATAGCATAGCTTTCAACTTTGAAATTCTTCTTATATAACGGCCCCCTTTAAAATATCACAATTGATCTTCAATGGCGTTTATTAAGAATGAGACCCTGTCAATAATTTATAAATTGGTAGGATCTTTGCTCTTGGACAGAAGAAGTCACAGTCACTTGTAGGTCCATGGATTTCGGTACACGGATTCAATTAAATGGACTAGAATAAATAAAGCCAAAAATACGGATGTACCAATCTAATGAACAATCAATTTAGGGCAAAATAATAGAAATGGGAATAGCTGGCAAAATGACAACGCATGTAAACTATCCTATAAAACGTCAAATTCATGATTATGACTAAATACGATTCTTTTTTCCTTTACATTCCGGTTTCTAAATAAAATGACCATGATAATTTAATTAGGAGGTAAATAAAGTATGTTCGAGGATCCTTTTAATCAATATTTAAACTTTGATTCTCACCAATGATTCATTTTTTTAACTCTAACATGATGTTGATAGTTTCCTTTTATTGAAAATATTTCGATTATTTTTTTTCTTTCAAAAAAGATATATAGTTATTGGATTTGTAGGAGGAAACCGATATTGAATAATTGAGGGGCCTTTTCTATCCATTACATTTGTAAGAATCACACAGAATTTGTGATTCAGATTTGTCCACTCATATAGTTCCTTATCCACTTGTGATCAGATGTAGTTAGCTAGCAAACGTAGACATCAATGGATGAAACTTTATTGGTTACATTTGATCCTTGCATTGGAACTTTGATCCTTGCAATGTAAACGCAACCCATCTTTACTGATACTAGTTATTATTAGAATCCTTTTGGGATAAGATGTAATCGAGAGATTTGTATAATATAGTAAGATACGAGCATGATAAATGATTATCTAATCTTGTGTTTGATGCCTATCTATAAGAAATTATATAACATATATTATTCTATTATATATTTTAGATAAATTAAATAAAAATATGATCTATATTATGTGTAAATGACAAAACTACATGTGTGAAGTATTAAATTTGTTCACAAACTAAATTTCATTTTTTGATGAAAATTCTTGTTAAAAAAAAAACTTGATGTTAATTTTATTTTAAATTTAATATTATATAAATAAAAATAAAAAAGTAAATTATTAATATTTATTTAAATTAATATATGCAAACTTATAATATTTAATATCTTTTTTCAATTATGATTAAAAAAAATATCTTTTTTCAATTAGAGTTGTGCTATATCAAGCGACTGAATTTATCCCGAATTCACAGCGAGCAAAAATCAACCAATGAGAAAAGAGAGTTGTGCAGAAAAGTAGAAATCCACAATGTTTTTTTGATGGAAACTTTCGCTATAATTAACATTTTTCTTTTAATTAATATATATTTTACAAGTTTTTTATTTTATTAAAAAAAAATATAGTTACTTTATAATGTCAAATGGAGAAATAATTTTCTTATCTTATCCTGCAGGCCTGATTCTAACGTAGCTTCCTCAAGATACAATATTAACTAGAGAAGCAAATCATCATATGATAGAATAGCTTCTCTAATAATTTATTGATAAAAAAGAGAAAATAAAAGAAAGAAAAGAAAAACAAAAATACAAAAATATGGAAGGATAAAACCCATGCTAAACAAATTTAAGACCACCTATAAGTTGAGAGTTGAAACAATTTGCCTTTAAATAAATTAGTGCTGCTATATGCAGCAGCGAATCTTTTTTTTTCGAAACATTCACGAAGGTGTATTGTGGTTAAATGGGAGTTTTGTGACAAAATAATATTATTAATTTTCATGCTGAATGGTTAAAATAGGAGTGCTGGAGCGAAACAATTTTCTTTACTTTAATGCCGGAATTTATGGAAATCATGGGGTAGTGGTGTTATGTTGGCATACCAACGTATCGTGAAGGTTTCGGAAAAGTGTCTCTTGTGATACTTAGCATTACGCTTAAATATAATCACAATGAACTCGTCATCACTCATTCGCAACAATATCTTCAGTTGGCATAGAGTCGTTATCTAAATATAAACTTTATCTCTATCTTTCAAAATTGGACGAGGTCTTCTATGTCATGACTAATATTGGCATTTGAATTTGACGCATGAATGAGAACTGAATTCACATGCATGTTTGCAACACTCACCATTCATGTTGCTTACGGTCACAATTTAATTCAATGGGGATAGAGATTGTCAAAGGAACAAGTCATGAGACCAAGTTAGTAATTTTGAGATTAAATTGAGCTAGAGATTCATAAAACTGTTAAGGACAAGTTAATCATGTGGTACATTGTTCACGCTAAATGTCTTTAATTGACACTTCTTCAACTTGCTTTAGAATGTGTATAGTAAAGTTTCAAATATGCCCGAAAAAAATAAATTATTTGGTACTCAATGAGTCAATGTGACATAAAATGCATATCCTTCTCGTTCTATCAATATGTGATCCTGAAGGGTTGCGCAAAATCAATATCAATAAAAACATGAGCAATGTGGCCCATGCATTTGGAATTGCTTGCTTCATTCAATGATAAGGAGCTTCCATATTAGAAGGAATTGTAAATTTTTGGCCTCCAGTAGTCCCTTGGAAGTTATGAATTTATCCAACACTCCACGATAGCGTTCTTAATTGAGTACAAATTGAAATATGGGGTCCAAGATGATGTTCGCAATAAATCAGATTTGAGACTCTATGTGCCAACAACCCAAACACCTTATAAATCTAATAGCACGATATATAAGGTGTTTGATTTCGCGTTCTTAATTGAGTTCATATTGAAATATAGGGTCCAAGATTATGTTCGCAGTAAATCCGATTTAAGACTCTATGTGCCAACAAACCCAAACATCTTATAAATCTAATAGCATTATAAATCAAACACCTTATATATCGTTGTAGCGGCGAGGAATTAATGATTGGTATTATTTATCGGGTGATTTTTTTTTTCTTCTCAATATTCTTTTTTAGAGGAATTGATGATTAGTATGAATTCAAACTAATACCTCTTAATGATTAATGATGAGAAATAAGTCCTATGAGCTTAACTCAATTGGTAGAAAATGATAAAAATGAGTCCCATGAGCTTAGCATAATGTATGTAGGGGCTGAGGTTCAAACCCCGGACACCTCACTTATCCACATTTAATTGCGTGAGCTCTAGCCACTAGGCTACTAGACCAAAAAAAATGATAAAAAAATGATGAGAAATGATATGTGTATAACCATTTTTTGACAACTTTTGAAACAACCATCTCTTTCATACTCACATGTGTTTTTATTCTTTTTTTTGTCTCTCTCCATTGTTTTTGTCCAATTACAAAAAAGAAAAAAATAGTTATCATTAAAATTGTCTAATATTAGTTATATAAATATCACCCCTCTTCTCAAATTTATTATCCAAGAAGAATACATCAAAATGCAACCCTAAAATTCTATAAAAATAAAATAAAAATGCAACCCTAACAAATACTAGAACTAGTGTGTTGTCTAGAAAAGAAAAATCTACTTGTGTGGAGCCCAAATATCTTAGTCATGAACCACGATGGAGATAAGACTAATTAATGTATGAGTAAATTACACTCCCCTCCCCTTAAAGATGCATGAATTACACTCCCCTCCCCTCTTAAGTTAAAATATACACTCCCCTCCCCTCTTATTCAAAACATATTAGAATAAATTTCACTCCCCTCCCCTAAGAGAAGCTTGAATTACATCCCCCTCCCCTCTTATGTTAAAATCTACACTTTACTCCCTCAATATTCTTTTTTATTATTTCTAATAATCTAACAAAAAATAATAATTTATCACACTTAAAAAAATAGTATTGTGGGTCTATTTTAATATAATAAAAAATTGAATACATATTTTTTTGCTATTTTTTATTCAAAATTTATTAACATGTAGTTTTAAACCCTATTATAAAATATGAAACAACCCAAAACAAAATTAAAATATATGAAAAATTACTAAAATCATTAAAGCATGATTATTTAAAAGTTAATTTTATACACTAATTTATAAAATCAATAGCAATATATTTAAATTTAATTATCATTGACATTTAAACTATAAAGAAATGAATTAATTTTTCTTAAATGGTGATTCAAAATTAATATATATTATATGAATATTTATTTATGTTCAAATAGATTAAAGTGTAGTGCATATTTAATTATTAAGGGAGGGGTTTGTAATTCAAGCATCTTATAAGGGAGGGGAGCATAATTTTTAACATAAAAAAAATATTGAGGGAGTAAAGTGTATATTTCAACTTAAGAGGGGAGGGGAGTGTAATTCAAGCATCTTTGAGGGGAGGGGGTTGTAATTTACTCTTAATGTATTGACAAAAAAAGGTTGAAAGGATCATTAATCTAAATTATTATTATTAGTACTAATATATTTTTGGTAAATAGACGAAATGGTAAAACTAATATAAACTCACAGACATAAATAGAGGTACCAAAATTCGAATCCGGTCATGGCATCCGGCTTAACAATTTCAACATTTTATAAATTGAGTTAAGATTTTTAGATTATCATCAGTACTGATAAAAAGGATTTAAACGTGACCATAACCACCCCATGGAGAAAGAGCATAGCGTTGCTAGAGAGTAGAGAGAGATGAACACAGAATGAAACATGTTGACCACTTTTTGTTTGCCATATTTCAAAAGGTATATGTACTGGCAGCCAGGGGGCACAGCCAAAAAGCATGCCAGCAGCAATTCAGATCTTTTCTCTTGACCATGTTTTGGGTGACAAAATGGATTCCAACATATCAAAAGGGTAAATTCCATTAAAAGTTTTGTTTCAATAGTAAGACATGTTTCCTAATTAATCACATACTAATCATTTATGTATTATCCTGGTTAGTGAAAATGGACCTACATCTTGTCTTTTAATTGAATTCATTAAATATTGATTAAAAATCAATCCAAATTAAGCTCTAATCTCTCTTTCTCTCTCTATTGTGATAATACACGTGTGGCGAAATTGCATTGGATTACCAGTCTGTATCTATCAGCAAGCAGAAATGAGTCACCCCATGATGTATACATGTGTCTCCTTTACCCTTTGAAGTGTATATAGTTGGAAATTTTTGAATAAATCTAAAACTGTTTCAGCTTTGGATAGCATATAAAATATTCAGTATTACGTGGGAGAGGACAAATATATTCCTCAAGAGGTGGGATGGTCAACATTTCTTCTCATTGATTATTGCCTTTTGAGGGTATTGATATTCTTAGAAGAATTTAAAACTATTGGAGTATCCCTTAAGATACACACTTGAAAGCATCGATTGTTGTTTCAAAATTGAGTGTGAAGGCCTATGTATAGGAATCCATGCCTTAGTAATGGGACCACATTCCAAACATAGCTAGTGAGTTAGACACTTAGTTAGAAAGTGTTAAGACATAGAAGGTGTTAGTATTAATTAATTTGATAGAGAATCATGCTAATAAGAATTTGTTTGACTATTAGCACAGTAGAACTATAATTGTTGGTACTTAATTAAATAATGTACTATTGCAAAGCACTATTTAGATCTAGCTGAGGGGATGCCATGGAGAATAAAATAAGGTCTATGCGTATAAAGGAACAAACCTAGGATTTGATTAGATTCCACTTAAATACAATTAATATATTTGATTATATTCTTACTTAATCTCTATATTCTTCTTCTAATTTCGTCAACAAAAAAATATTCTTCTTCTAATGTCGAATATAAGCCATAAAAAGCTATTTTCGCTGGTTGAAAATATAAATAAATTTGATACAATAATACTGACATTAAAATGATATCTATACGATCTTTTTTCTAGAGTTGCATGACATGATCTCACAATATTATTGATCTTCCATCATTTGTGGAAGAAATAAGTTTGATTGTTATGATTTGAATTTCATTTTGATAAAGACATATTCACTCCTAATATTTCTATATACACATGGCTACGGGTGATACCGGTTTCAAAATAGGAATGAAGTATGTCCTATCTCATGATCTTCATGATCGTATCATTTTAATTTTAATTTTAAGTTAATGAAATTTTCTTTACGTTAAAAAATATATAAATAAATTGTAGCTAATTTTGTTATATATATATATATATATATATATATATATAGAGAGAGAGAGAGAGAGAGAGATATTATTTTTTGTTTTATAAAATAAATCATAAAATGCATAACCTCTGCCCCATTTGTAAAAAAAAAATATGTTTCAAAATGAATGTAATTTTATTATTTTTCAATTGTATGTTATAATTTTTTGTGAACAACTTTATATTCTAATTAACATTACATGGAACACACTAAATTCAATATCTTCAATTTAGAAGTTTACATTATGTAATTGTGAATACATTCATTCCTTGTTATGCTTATATGGTAAAATTATCAAATAGTCATTGAAAACTCAGACACGTTAGTGAAGGAGTTGGATGCAAACCTCGATCACGATATTCGGTCTAACAATTTCAACACCCTTATCAATTTAGATTGTACATGTGGACTATGAAATTAATTGAATGTAAATCTTATTTTACATATATTAAGAAAATGTTATATACTCTGATTGGTGGAGTATAGCATGTATTAAAGAATTGTTAATCAAAGAAAAAAAGATAACATATATCTTTGCAAGTAGTTACCGACTATAAATTCACCTTTTTAAGATGACAAAGTTAACATGTATCTCTAACAATTAAGTTAAGTAAATAAAGTACAATATTTCTAACAATTAAGTAAAGTTTACGAGGACTAGATAACATGTATCTTTCACCATAGATTTTTCTTAAGCTCACAGGACATATACCATGTATATCTCTCAACTTAGATTTTTCTTTCTTTTATTTATATAGTATAATATAATAAAAAAGGTAGTGTTAACTTGTGTCTTTAAGGCACATGTTAAATACAACGCGCACATTCTAATACATTATTTTTATATTTGAATCATTAATTTGTGCCTTAAGAAATAAATTAACATTTCTCTAATAATAATAATAATTTAATATGCTTGAAATTGAAATGAATAGATACATTATTTATGGTGAGTCAAAAGTGTAAATTATATAACACCTAATTTATGGGTGGCATAATTTTTTACTTTGAATAAAATAACATAATATAAACTACTTTTTTAGAACGTGTGAAATATTCTGTTCGTTTGTTTATATACGAGAGTACACTATTGTCAAAAAAAGACCAAAGGGATTACACTTTAATCGTTTACAATATTTGGTTTATGACTTTTTGTTTTGTTTTTTTTTTGGAGTACAAGAGGGGCTTAGCCCATATGACTTTATGTTTAGGACTAAGAAAAGTATGTGTGTATACTTTGTCGTATTATCTAATCTAGGGGTTTAAGTCTTAACAATTCATGCGTTGGAACCACAAAGGGCACTACTTGTATACCGAATTATGGTACTACTTCGCCAAATACTTATACAGGTGGATCAATGTCATAGGATCAATGTTACTATATCGAAAGTTGTTGTGAACTTTGACTCTTAAAAGGATAGCAAAGTTTAAAGTTCATGTTAAATAGGTAAAAATGTTAAATATAATACCTAATCCAAGAATCTTTCCCATCTTATAGACTACTCTTTTTAAATTAGACTCGACTTAGGTGGAATGGTTTGAGTTGAGGGTGTAAAAAATATCAACAAATGCTACTTTGCCTGGCATGAGAGAAAAGATACGAGAGGATCCAAATCCCTATTATTTGCTTTATGGGTTGGGCAGCCTGAGAAAGTTGAATGATGAGGTAAATTGCTTCATGTACGACAAGAGCTGCGCATGATTTTGTTAAATTATCAAAATTAAGAGATATCAATTATTTATAGTCAAAAGAAAAAGACTTAAGTTAAAAAAGAACAGTAGCTGGATCTGCAAAACAACAGTGGTAGTGATGTTATATGAGAAAAATGGATTCATATATCCAAAGTGAGTTTTCTACTAGAGTGCAAACCTACACCTATAATGGCCCTTGTTTTTCTAGCAAGTCCACTGATAATAATCTAAACTAAGCACACATAATCTTGTTTTATTCATTCTCTTTAGTTTAGTTTTGTAATCAACATTATTCCATTCAATATTTACTTATATGCGTTTTGAGTATGTTGTAAAGTTAATTCAATCTTGTTGGAGTAAAAATCAGTAAGATCTTCCCTTGTGACTTTAACTCAATTGATACGAAAAAATGATAATACATTTTATTATGTAAGATGTTGAAGTACGAACCTCTAACTCTCAATAATTCACTTTAAAGATGAATTTGTAGCAAATAAATCATTTGACAAACAAAAAAATGAGAAAAAGAAGTTAGTTTTGGACATGAATTTATGGCCTAACCTAAATATTATTTAAGCCTTAGATTATGATTTCAAGTTCACTTGGACGTTGAGGGTTTTTGTAGTGGTGTCAATACAAACAAGCAGTGATGTAACACTTTTACTAAAGGATACAAGAAGGTTGATTTCGTAGAGTTAAGAGGTGAAGTGATATGAATGTCAAAAGTTCAATCCCTACTCACAAAATAATAATATTTTACTAATATTGATTTTTTAAAATCATAATTTTATTAATATATTTTTTTGTTTTCTACATAGATTTATTTCATAATAGATATTCTTATAATAATGTACATGCATATTTTTGTTACTATTATCTATTTGATCTGAGATTTAACCAAGTGATTGAACTCAAATCATGAATGAATCTTATTTAATGACGAATTATTTGCAAAAACTTGAGTTCATATCATGACTAAAACAATTCATAAGAAAACTTATTTATCTCTCAACTGAATTATGACTTATTAGGATCTTCTTCGTCGGAGAATTAAGACAAAAAAAAAAAACAGATTTTTGAGATAAAGAAAACAAACAGACGGGCTTCTAAACAGACCCAAGCCCAATCCACTTTGTCTTGGAGAGGCCCATCATATTCATCGCTGCCAGTTTTCCCTTGTGTAGTATCAGAAACTAGTTCAATCGGAGAAGCACCGAACTCAACGTGGCCGTGAAAAGCAAAATCTCGCCGGAAAACGCTGCCCAAGTTGATCTTCGACCACCACAAACTGAGAAATTCGTCCAGGTTTTCCTCTTTTTACTATATTTATTTCATTTTTTTTCTTCAAATTTTCCTTCCATTCCCCTGTAGTATAATCACCGCGATACTGTTTTCATGATGCTTTGTTTACTCCTCAACAAGTGCATAGGCTCAATATGTAAAATGAACCTAATAATATTGCTAATTATCGAAATTGTGTGCATGTATGTAAGGTGTTTGTGAAAATTCCTGACTAAGTTTTTGTTATGATTATCATGTTTACTGGCTGTAAAAAGAAGATAAAAAGGGTTATGGCAGGAAAAGCTGCTAGTTCGGCGGCAAAGGTGATAGCTACAGAGTATCAATATCCATGGCGCGAGAAGTTAGCGAAATACAAGGATGAGTTTGCCAAGGGAGTGTGGGGGTATTGGGAGCTAGGGGCATGGAAGCCTCTTAGTATTAGTGCTCGGCATAGGGCAAGAATTCGTAAAGAAGTTCTTCTTGCTGGAGAAGATTGGACTTTTGATCCTGAAAGGAAGGAGATGAAGACGAGGCGAAAAGGACATAAGGTTGATAGAATAGCTGCGGAGAAGAGGGCAAACACTGCTAGGTTGATGGATAAGATGCCGGATATGTTGCTTGCTTACAAGAAGAAAAAATGGGCGAAGAAGATGAAGGAAGAAGAGAAAGGCAAATTTTGATTTTGCTCCTTCGGTATGCCTTTCTTTGTACTTCAAATCTTTGTTTAGTTTGGAAGGATTTATGACTCACTGTGTGCGAAGAAATTTATTTGCTCGTGCAATGTTACACCTGCTTTTTTGGTTTTATTGTAAGGAGTTTTTAGGCTTCATGGATGATTTATGTTTTGTTGTATTTCATTCTATCCATAATAACCCCTTACAAGAGTTTGGCCTTGCTATTATCATAGGGGAAAATGCATACTCCATGAAACTTATTGTTTATTAGTTTTTCTTTTAATCTGCTTTGATGAATGCATGTTGGAAATTGTAATTGCCTGTTAGGTACTTTGTGCTAAACTCCCTTACGAAGGCCAAGTTCTTGTTCCTATGTTTAACCCAAGGATATTATTAGAATTGGAAGCTTGGGTTACTGTCGTGTCAAATTTCTTATATATACTCCATTTTATCAACTAGTTGGCTTCTTTTTTTGTGGGTGAGAGTAAAATAAAAATGCTAAGGTCTCAAGCAACTGAGCACAGTAAGTAAATGAGAAGTGCAATTAACACACTTTTTTTTATCCCTGAGTGAATATTATGTAGGTTTCACTGAATGATTTTGGTATATTGCTTAATATTAAATGTGTGGTGGGTGAAGAGTAATCAAATAGTAACTTGCTAAATATTCTATTTAAATGACAGTGTGATTAGTCTTTTTCAGATTAACCTTTGGGTTGGATTTTATATATCAATTTGTCGTTCAATTCAGTCCAACTAGGATCAGAACTTTGTAATAAAAATTTACTCACGTGGTTAAAAGTGTAGGCCAAACTTTAGTTTGAACTGCAATGGGGCAAGGCTCTGCAAGATTTGGACTTTGGAATACTAATTATATGTGTATATTATAATTGCAAATAATGAAGCTAGGACTGGAAAACTTAGATTATACATTGAAACCATAGCATGCTAGATGCAAGCTATTATAGAAGACTCGGATGAAGCAGCAATACAAGCTTTGGTTAAGCAAGTAGCAAATTTTACCGTTACCTCTAATAATGACCCTTGCTTAAAGATAGTATAATTTTGGGACCGTAGTCAGTCCCTTATGTAGTAACAGTCATTTATCGCCATGTTATGTAAACTTTCCAACTTACAAATAAAGCCGAGCCAAAAGATTGGCAAAGTTAAGTTAACTAAGGTTCTAACCAATAGGATCCTATGTGGGTAGGGTCAGCCCGCTCGACCCAATTTAACCCGATCCACAAACACTGGGTTGAATAACCAAGTAACACTAGTTTTCATTTTGTCCAAGTTGTCTCCTTTGAGTCAAATATCAGGTTCAGTGATTTGAAACCCGTTCAACGCCAGCCTGATCGGACATAATATAAATTTATTTTTTTCTTTTTACACTACAATAATGAAGTGATTTGTACACCCTTTTTTTATTCACTCTTCTATTTTCTCAAGTTTACTTTTCGTTTTTCTCTTGTGCGGCTGCATGTTCTTCACCCCCAACAACCACCGTCGTACAAGAAGTCTTCATCACTTTTGTTTGTCCTGACACTATCTTTTTTTTTTTTGTTTCGTTTGCTTGTCTTTAGTTGTTTGAGACCCAAAGGTTTTAATGTTAGCCTCAATTCTGAGATCAACCATCAACCCTTCAAGTTCGATGGAATCCACGTCTCCCTGATCTCTCCTTCCCTTGAGCCCATAAAAGTTGGCCAGGCCATTGTTTACTCTGATACTGTATGGCTCGTTGTAGATAGGTTGCTGATTGTGTTCTCTATGACCAATGTTGTTGTTTGAATCAATTATGAGTTTGATGAAAATATGATTCAGTGGAATATTGAAAAGGGTGTGAAAAGTATGCATCGATTTCCATCTCAGCTGTATTTTTGTTGCGTTTTTGAGACTGTACAAGAGGCAAAAAAAAAAAATCCTCTAAAAAAAAAGAGGCAATTTATGTAAATTTCAATTTTGGCCTTCAGGATTGCTAGAATTTCAATTTATATATTCATTATAAGTTTATTTTAGCATACTGACACGTGATTATGTAAATTTATTTTATTCACAAATTAATTTCTCCAAATTTTTTAAGCATTTAAGGCCTTTAAAAATCATGTTATAGGGCACATAATATTTTTCTAGAAAGCATTTTTCTAGAAAAAGCTAGACCAAATAATATTTTTAAAATATCATAATAATGAAAAAAATTAGCTTATCTTTCATGCATAGAAATTAGACATAAATTGGGCTTTTGCCCTCTTTTATACCAAACAAAATAAATATATAAATAACATTTCAATTATTTCATCTTTCCATCTCCAACAATTCGACCCTAGTTGTCTCTCTAGGTTTTCTCTTTCATTTTATTCATAAACGGGATGGTTTTGTCGTATTGTGCAGCGTTGTTTGATTTAGTATTTTGTTGTGGTGTTCGTTTGGTTTCCAATTAAAAGACCGATCATCTTGTTGTCGTGTTCATTTGGTTTCCTATTAAAAGACCGACTTCAGACAATTACATATTCAATCAATTATTTTGGCATCAACATTGCAGATTTGGAGGCATGATATTTGGATTATTTTGATTTTATCATATTATTTGTAGCATTTTGCCATATTTAATGTACTCTATCAATTTAAATTAATGAATATCATTTTATTTTTGTAATAATAAAATAAAATGAAAAAGTTGTTGAGATTTTATTTGATCAAAGTAGGTGAGATTTGATAATTTAGTCTATTTTATTGTTATTTAATATTTTATTGTTATTTAACTCATATTTTATCTGTAACCAAAAAAAAAAAACTCATATTTTATCGTTTAAGCTCCTCTCTTGTTTACGCCAAAAAAAAAAAAGAATAACCATTAATTATCAAACAACAATATATATCTTAAACCTCTCATATTTAGCTTTAATTTTCAAAAAATAACTTTTAAGACCAAAATAAGTTAGGCCAAGGGGAATCATTTATACATGAGAATAGGAAATGTTTGCTGGTCTTTTAGTTATTTCAATTATACTTTAACAAATTTTGCCTATAATAATGTTTTATTGTTGGTATCATTAAAAAAAATATAAAAATTTATATTATATTTATTACATTGTTGATGTCATTGAAGAGAATAAACATGTTTTGTTAGATTTATTATAATTTGAAATTTATAAACATCTAATCTCTATACCTTTAATCAAATTCAAAATTTTATAAAATTAAGTTTAGGAATTTGCAAATGGTAGCACAATAAAAAAAGCCGCCAATCTTATTAACTTAAAGTTCTAATTAGGGTATTAGGAGTGAGTGTCCGTTCATACAACAATGTTAATATGCTAGTGTCATCATTAATATATTCGAATTAGGAGCGAGTACGCCAGAAAAATACTAGCAAAATATTGTTCTTCGAATTTTTGCATTCCGACAACTAGCGCTATATTTTTAGCACGTCTTCAATGCTAATATGCTGGTGTTATTTTTCTTTTTAAAACCACGGTAATATATTCTTCAAAACAAAATATAAAATTACTTATATGATACAGTTAACTTGGTAATCACGAATTAGTTATAAGTGAATCGTGTTTGTATATGATTTACACAAAATTTTATTATATGCGGTTCTTCTTTTTTTGACAAATCTTATTATATTTGCAGAAGAAAGAAACACAGTAATGTAAAATTTTACTGTGTCCTAAAGAAAGAATGAAAATGTGAAGCACCTTTTGTCAAAAAAAAAAGAAAAGAAAATGTGAAGCACCAAATTGATGCACTGCATTGTATCATTGAAGACTCAGATGATCCAACTTTTAAAGGACCTAGATTTATTATCCTTAGATACTACAGAGAACAAGACAAATTAGATGAGGGTGTTTGCTTTCAAACATTGGTCTTTTGTTAAAAGATTTTCCGCGGTTTAAAATATTTGGAAGACCCACTCTCATGACAAGAAATTCTTTATCATGATTGAAAAGTGTGTCACACTCAATCGACAATCAATATTCGAGTTCCATGTCATGACATAGAATTGATTCGGATGCAAGTCATCAACGCTTCAAAAGCACTAAAATGTGGTGTTTCAAAACCACTACGTCTACTATATATATGACTCTAGCGCATTGCACAAACTTCATCTTACTGCCTTGATTTTGGGCAGAGCTTGAAAATACTACTGCACATGAGGTGATACGATTTTACCAAATTCGAATTCAAAACGGTGATACGATAAATTCACAAATGTTGAAGAAGTAGGTGGTCGTGGCCTAACAGGAGGAGGTGGTGGTACTGAAGAAGAAGGAGTTGGTATAATATAACCGCATGAAGTAAAAAAATATTGATTCATTTACTATATTGATCCGATTTATTTTTGTAAGACATTAAAAGTAGATATTTTAAATTCCCTTGGGGACTAATCCGAGTTCCATATTTTGTCTGAGGGACTAAATTGTACCTTATTTTTTGTTGACTGATATTATAAATGAAACACCAATAACTTAACATCCGTGTAATCATTCATTTGTGACGGTTTACTGGAATGAAATTGGTTTTCAATGACAATATTGGGTCGGTTTATTATTCTAAGGAGTAAAACATGTTTCTTTTTTCATTCCATGACTAATCTAAGGATCAAAATGAATTTGGCGACAATTTTAGTAATCATGTCAAGGTTTTTCCTATGCTCCTGCAACATTTCTCTATATTCGTCAATCTCATTCTAGGTATGGATTGACTCTTCCATCTTTAATTATATTTCACATTACAGGTTTTTAATCCACGAATGAACCAGCGGACGTTGTTTTCCAATCGTTTCAATCCTCGTAAGTTTGCAATTGTTTGGTTTATTTCAATAAAATTAGTATTCATTCTTTCAATAAATCAAGTGCTTTTGACGGAATTTGTACGAGTCAATTTAGTAACGTGATTATTGAATTCTAACATTATCCTAATGATCTTGGATGAATGCTCTTATGTAGATGCATAGCAAGTGTTTAAATTTTTTAATTTCTTTTTGAAAAATGTTTGATGAAATGTTGATTTGGTTCACTTCACACCACACAAGTAGTGCTTGTCACTCTCACTTTGACATTATTTACAACATATACTCTCGTATTTGGTAATGAGTCCCTTGTCGATCTCACCAACTAAAAAAGCAAGTGTTGAATAAAGTGTGTTGAAGTGAACGTTGATAACACTACTTTGTACAAAGAATACTAAAAATAAATTTATCAACAAATAATCTTAACAAACCATTTCTAATTCATTGAAATTTAAATGAAACATACTAAAATATATTGGTTCCACAAAAATTTGATAGAGTTCCTATAAATTTTAACCGATAAAAAATGGGTTAAAAAATGTCTGCTAAAATTAAGTTGTTATCACAAGTAACAACATCATTGTGCAAACTAGTTCCTAATTTAATTAACATGTAAACGGTAATTTTAAAATATAAATAATATACTTGTACTTATTAATTTATGGGTCAAAATATTAAAGGATTTTCAATATCCAATCATATGTTTTGCTTTTTTTACTCAATACCAGAAATTACTACGTGTTTGATTGACTATGATTCTTTTTTCACACACAATATATGCATGAATTAAATTCTATTTAAAACTGTTTTATATGCACTTGTATCATATCAAAAAAAATTAAGAAACTAAATCAATTTTTTCAAACTACCATATTAGTTTCTTCAACAAAAAATATCAAACATTTAGAGTTGCATCTCATAAGTATTTCTAAGCTCCTGCCACTCTTTTTACCTTGGTACATACTATTACTAATAGTTCCTATCAAAAAGAAAAAGAAACATACTAGTAGTATAGCGATTATAATATTAAACTAATGTTTTCTCTAGGGGGGGTATTAGACTAATGCTTGTTGGTGGTGGGAAAAACAATTCAACGAATTTTGACCACCCAAGAAAGTGAGAGGGGTGGTTCGAGCACAATTTTTATTTTTTACACAATAAAAGGTTACTTTGAATTTAACTTTTAATGTTATTTCTGTTTTTCGTTTTGTTGCCTGTTATGTTAAGCTGATAAAACAAGTTTATAAACAAAAAAAAAAAAACTGATAAAACTAGTAATTACTTTTTTTTTTCTCCAAGTGATTGTTAATTTGTATTGTTGTGTTGTTTGGGGATTGTCCTTTTTTTTCTTTATAAAAATGTTTGATTTAAATTTTAAAAAGGTTAATGATAATTAATTATCTAAATAAATTGAAAAAGATTTCATCCTATGGAAAATATTAATTAATATCAGATACAATATAAGATATAAGTTGGTGCCAGCTGTGAGCAATTCACAATAAAGTCCTTCTATATGTATCATATTAATTAATATAAAATAAAATATCAAATATGGAAAATATTTAGATTTTATGAATTAAAAATAAATAAAATAATACAAACCCAAAACATTGAGGTGCAATTTTGTAAAATAAAAATGATAATAAAACATTTCTATATTAGAAAAAACAATGTCCATATGTTTCTTTTTTTTTTTAGGAAAAAAAAACAATTTCCATAAGTGAAAAATGAAGGATTTTAAAATCAATATTAGATACAATGTATCATTTTGTAGAGTGTATATATAAACAGATGAGTAGGGGGAACATATATTCACAAGCGTTACAATCACTCTTCGGATTTAAACTTGCGTTCTTTTTTGTTTTAGTAGGTAGTTGTGTGAAACAAGTGAACAAATCATGGGTCGTCGCAAAATTGAGATTAAAATGGTGAAAGATCCCAACACAAGGCAAGTCACATTCTCAAAGCGTCGTACGGGCTTATTCAAAAAAGCAAATGAATTATCAATTTTGTGTGGAGCGGAAGTTGCTATTGTTGTGTTCTCTCCAGGAAGCAGACCTTACTCTTTTGGACATCCAGGAGTTGATGTTGTTGCTGCAAAATATCTCCAACAACAAGAGACCGAACCAAGTGATTCCCAAGAAAACCCCTCTTCTGATGCTCTAGACGTAGAAAAATTGAATCTAGAACTTGGTGAGGTGTTGGCACAAATTCGAGAAGGTGAAAAACAAGCTGAGACTCATGATAAAATTCTGAACCAAACCGATGTGACAAAACTCTCTGGGCTTAAAGAATTGAGAGATTCATACAAAGAGTTGCAAGATTGGATAAAACTGCGTCTTAGTGATATCGAGATATCAGAATACTTGATGCTTCTTGCTCAGGATCCAGTGGTGGAAATAAAAGCGAAATCCGCAAAGAGAAGAAGAAGAAAAAATTGATGCTTTGCAGTGCAAAAACTAATTTTAATTTATATATATTTTATTTTATTAATAGTTTATGTTTCCTCGTCTCTTTGAAATATTGTTGTGTATGTCCTTAGTAGTTAAAGAGATACAGAGATACAGGCAGAAAACAATGAGTGATGAATAAAATGTTTATTTTTATCACATTTTTTTTATTTGTAGAAATTGAACTCGGTACATTAGATTAATAGAAATATGCCACAATTTTTAAACGTGATTTCTCATTATTGATTATAATAAGGTGTATCGAATTATTAAAGATGGAATAATACCTTATTTAAATATAGAAAATACAAGCCACGAAACATATTTCTAATTTCTAAATTTCAATATGTCAATATGTACGAAAATCGTCAGATTTATCATTCCATATTATCCTTTCTCTCTCGCTCTTTCTTTTCACTTATTTCATTGCTTGATTTTTTTTTTTTGACAAATATTTCATTGCTTGATTTTCATCGGTTAATTTTAATTTGATAATCTTTTTTATTGTAGATGATTTTGTCCTTAAAAAAAATTATCATAGATATCTTCAAACATATTTTTTTTATATAGATAAACCTTTTTTATATTGCAATTTGACACAAAAAATAAATAACAATCCGAAAAGATAAATCTGTGTCTTATTACATTTAAGACAATTATTTTATATATTAAAAAATATAAATAACTTTAAAAATAAATTTAATATTTATAGAATTTTTTAATTAGAAGATAATAACTACAGAAACTTGAATAAGTAAACTTTTTAATTTTTTTCCCAACTCTTTTTTTTCAAAAGGGAATTTTATTCTGGACATAAAAGGAAGTCGGTGCATATTATACAAATTCAACATAAAACAATAAATAAGATATGATAATAGTTTTTTATTCAAAAAAAAAAGAAAGATATGATAATAGTTTAAACATTCTGTAATAAAAAAAAGTTTAAACATATGTCTAAAGTTTAAAAGTATGGTAATGCTAATTAGCGAAGAAAAAGCCCCCATCATATTCGTACAACTTTTTTTTTGCTCCAGTATTCAATGCTCATCCTGTTTTTGTTGTTAAATTATTGATATGCATAATTATTTAATAATTTAAAGTTAAATGGTGGAGTGGTTCGAAAAATTGACTAAAATATCTGGTTTGAGGCTACTCCTTAATAGATTATCCATCAAGGATAATTCTAAACCTTAAAGGTGGTGAGGCTAAATCCATTGTTATATTGTAGTGGAATTTGAATTCATTGTTATACTGTGAACCAGTATTTTTTATTTGTTCTATTTTGACGTCGATTTGCAGTGAGACGTTGAAGTGGCTCGGTGTTTTGAATGTCTTTGTTGAAAGTGCAATGGTCTTTACGCATACTGATATTAAGTGAGGGAAGGTTGCAGTACAACTTTCGCTTAGAAAATCATTCGATCAAGATCAACGAGTTTTAAAATTTCCGTTAGACAATGGCTTAATAATCTTTTGGACTATTTGGGAGTTTATGGATTTATGTAGGAGTTGTTCTTGTGTGATGTGGATCCAATAAGGATTCATCATACAAGGATCTTTGACCTAAGTGTGAATTTCTTGAATTGAGATAGAAAATGAAGAAAAATTATAGAAAATCTAAGAAAATAGATCAAACTATGAATAGAAAGAAAACATACAAATGGAATTAGATGAGAAGTGGGAAGAACGATCGCCACATTCAAGATGAACGATAAGATCGAATCGCGGATCCGCCACAAGAATAAGATGCTCTTGATAAGGATCTAGGTTTGGTTCATCCAAGAACCTAGAAGAGCAATTCTAACTCTCCCTTCAATCAAAGATTGAAAATATCAACTTGTGTATTAACCTCCTTCAAAATGATAACAAAGTTGTTATTTATACCTACACTTCGGCCATCACATATAAGGCCCGATAAGGAGCACTATCCAACTCCAAAATAAAAGTAATCTAAACTTTTAAACTAAACACTATTACAATTAATATTCACTAAAGATATCATATTGATCCTCGTCATTGTGTTTGTTCAATCATTTATTTTTGGTTTTGGTGTTGCGCTCTTTTATTATGTGGGTGGAGGGAGCACCTATGTTGTTTATAATGTTCTTGGATATATTTTATTGTCGTAGGAGTTCAAGGACAAACTGTATTGTTGGTCTCTGATATCCTATTATTTGTTTGAGTGGTTATATTTTTTGGATGTTTGTTTTTTAGGTGTGTTGCTAGTTTTTACGGTTGCTGGTAAAAATAACTTTTTTTCAAAATTAAATTATTTTATAACCTTCTTTAGGATATTTTTAATTCAAAATAAAAATAAAAAATAAAAAAAGAATTCTACAGCCAAGAAATAAAAATAAAAAATAAGAAAAAAAGGAATTCTGCAGCCGGGAATCGAACCCGGAAATTCAATGAGAGAATTTAACCGTGTGTGCTACTGCAGATGTTATGCTTTGGAATCCGAATATTTATATTTATATAAATATACTTTCTCTATTTAGGTGCATGCGAAGCAGTTGTTGGTATAAATTTATAATGTTTGAAAACATATTTTTTTAAAAAAAAATATTAAAACAAGTTTACTATTTAAAAATGTCGTTTAGAAGTCCTACTTAACTGGTAAATGTCAAAATTGCAAGGCCGGACGTCGTGACCCGAGTTCGAACCCGAGACCTCACAGTTGTTTATGAGTTTATTTTCCGTAGATTACCACTTCATCTAAGACAAAAAAAAAATGTCAACTCGATAGAACTAAATCTAACATACTTTTAATTCATCGGTTTGACTTCGTTTGAATTTCTTAAGAAGAACTATATAAACTAAATCCAACTATTTGTGCTCACAACGAGAGAGCCAATAATTTAATTGTTGTCAATTTGACAAAAACTAGGGGAAATAAAACAATATCATCTAAATTGCACTTACCAGATAAAAATTTAACCTAGATAAAATAAGTCCAACTTTACATTAAGTTATATATATTTTTCCTATGTACACGTTAAGTTATATATCATAAACCTACTAACATTTTATAGTCCTTCTTTTAAAAAAAAAAATCACAGTCCCAACTTGACCCAACTTATTTCAATCTAAGATTGCACAAATTAAAATTATGACAATCAAATAAACACAGGGATACCATTTCGTAATAATTAATTCTTTTCGTCTAAAAGCGTCATCATATATACTAAAAAAAACTCAAATTATTTGTCCATTTTATAATACAAATACAACATTTATTATTTTTCACTTACATGCCATTATTTGTTGCATTTAGATATTTCACTTACTATAATTAATGAGTGTTTTAGTAAATAAAACATACTTTACCATTAAAACCAATATTATAATCATTTCTTTAATAGCGGTGTAAAACTAAAAAAAAACATCTAATTTGAGATAGATGAAGTATTTAATTTTCAGATTAAGTGTACATGCAAGCAACCAACTTAGACAAGAAATAAACAATAAATAAACCAAAATATACTCCATTTCTTAGATCATCCTTTATAGTGTTTTACAAAGGGGTAATAGTTATTTTAATTTTTGAATGTGTAACGAGCGGTCATAATAGTCCTTTAACGTATCAAAATTTCAAAATAGTCCTTGATTATACTATGTTAGTCAAAATAATCTCTTACGTTACAATGTTTTGCTAATATATCATATTAGTCCCTCGATATACTTATTTATTGTCATATAAGTCTTTATAAGTACTTACTTACTATTATATCAGTCCCAATATGAGTTAATGTCTGCGTTGAGAGACTATTTTAACGTCAGAGACTATTTTGATTAATTGAGTGCACAATCAGAGACTAATTTAAAATTTTGATACTTTGAGGGACTATTGTGGCTATTCGTTACATATTTAGAGATCAAAATGACTATACCCCATTTTACAAACCAACCTTAAATTTAATGTATTTTATTTTTCAACCTCCAGTGACATTTCATTTAGCCTACATTGCCCCATCTTCAATTTTGAACAACTATAGTTTTCATTCTCTCAAAAAAAACTATAGTTTTCATTTATATGTAAGGGTATGCTTAGACATAGCACTTCACAGTAAATTTTCTAAAATCACAGTAACATAATGATTTTATTAAACCCACCGTAAATCCAAATAGGCACTAAACTATTCTTTGCTTACCTATTTGACATTTAGACATAGCACTTCACTACAACCAACTTTTAGTCCCTCACCATCAGGATGCGTAGAAAATGCAAATCGAATTTATGGCAAATTAAAAAACACATAACATGATGTTTGGGTCGGATTTGGTTTCTTGACAAAAAAACAAACTTCACTCACCCATTATCAGTGCTCTTTCTTTTATCTTTTCATATATTTTGGTGATGCAGCAGCACCTTGGCTGCTCACCCTTCGTTAAAAAAAAATAAAAAATTCCAGTATTTGATAAATTGCGAGTAATATAAGAAATTCACCGTTCTTTGTTCTTTTTTAAAGAACCGCGAGTAATATAAGAAATTCACCGTTCTTTGTTCTTTTTTAAAGAATCGCAAATGTTAACTGTACAAAAAATAGAGTTTAGGAAAAAGAACTAAATTCTATCTAATTCTGCCTCATTGTCTAGTATTTGATCGCTTGCAAACTGAAGGATTGTAGATTGTCTCAGCCCTCCTTCTCTGAAAGAAAAAAATATATAAATATCATTTAATATTTCAAGACATGAAACTATGTAAAAATCCACATGACTTTTTAATGTAAGACACAACGCATAACAATGGATGAAGGACTAAAAGAGCAAACCTTGTCTTGCTGATTCGTCAATGGCAAAGGCTGGGAATTATTGTGTCTAATTGTGTTATTATCAACACAACTTCCATTTTTAATTCGTAGTAGCTTGTGCTTCTCGTGTTTTTCACGCTTTTTGTTCTTTTCATTCTCTCTAGATTGGTTTGCCAAGTTTGGCACTGCATTTAGTAGCCCCTTCTTGGCCTGCGTAGAACATATCGGTGTGACACATTATACCAGCCAAACATGAGGACAAAATTTGAATTATTCAGATTTGAAATGCTCAAATGTGCAGCCAGACAGTGAAGTTTAAAAATCTTACACAAGAAAGGTGATTTGGATCCATTTCTCTTAGACGGAAAGCTTCACTTAATACATTCAAGTCAAAAGGAGATAAGCAAGGTTTTTTCTCATTCATTTTGGTGTTCTTACACAGCTGATCCAGTTCCACCCCTTCTCCCTTCTTGATTTTTGTGTCACCAACCACATTGCGAATATAATGTGTCTCTGAAATCGACAATGGAAGTGACCTCTTGCAGAAGAATTCATAGTACGGCCAAAGCTTATATTGACTTACGAGATCATGAGCACCACCAAGTTCTCTAGTGCCTGCTTCCAAGAAATAACCTTATTAAAAGTTCTCTACACATTGAAAGAAAGATGACTTCATGCATCGATTACACAAAAGAAAAGAAATAGCTAAAGAGACTAAATCATTTTTCCAATAGGAATTAATCAGCGAGCATAATAACAGGGAATCAAATGTGACAATTTCAGAAGTTAATCAGATCAAAATATTCAAACTGGGCATCTAAAAGAGGCTCAATACTCTCAGAGGTAATGCTGTATGAAGTTATGAATGTGAGATCTGAACCAGGCAAACCATTTAACTACGGTGGCAGCCTCGTGAACCAGGCCAACCATTTAGCTATACAGGTTATGTTATGGGCCATGGCACCTGTTGCATTATATATGTCTTGGTGGCTAATACAATATTAACAGGGTTGGCATTTGTTAAAGAGGAGTGTTATTTGAACAACCATTTGGTTGATAACTTATGTGACATCCATAATTTACAAAGAAAAAGTAGGTATTTGCACAAAAACCAAAGCAATAGAGAGATAAAGTAAAAAATAATGTGAGTATGAGAGGAAGTTGTCACAAAATGGATGTTCAAATATCATTTCTCTTTGTTTGTTAAATATCTAGGTTATTTCTTTAAAATTTTATTTGGAGTGGAGTAAATTACGTCATTATAAATTATTTAAAACGGCGCAAAAATAGAACTTTTATTGAGCTTCCATGCCTATAACCTGTGGCTTGTATGGATATAAATTTTTCTCTGCCAAACTAAATCAAGACTTCATTTGAAGCTCTCTAGACTTGCCTGATCCCTTGAATTTTCTAAACTACCCAGCCTATAACCATATCTTCTACATGATATCACTAATAAGAATGTATAGATACATAATTCCATTCCGCGTTACGGTTAGGAAAAAAGAGGCATACATGTATAGATGAAATCATTGTGCTCCAATCAATGTATATTACCACAATATTTTATGCTCCAAAGTAGGACACAGCAGTGCATACATAGCAAGAACACAGAGAAGGTGAATAGAAACTGGATTCTTTATTCTAAAAGAATAATAACATAACTCTTATATCTGCTAGATAGAACTTTAAGGTAAGGAGATACTACCCCATTCCAATTCAAAGGTTTATGATAGAACCAACTGGTATATTATTGCTGAAAATGACAATGGCAATGGAAGCACTTCGAAGATCTGCCTACCTTCCAATGCCAAACGGCCCTATTCCCCTCAATGACAAGATCCTTCCCTCTCCAATCCTTATAGGCAGCATGCCTTATTTGGCCTAACTATTCCTCAACACACCCTTAACTAATTAACTAACTAACTAACAAACTTCTTAACTAAAAAAACAGGTCTATCAATTTACTTATCGGCTTCCCCTATACTGAATCACGACACTATTCCCCTACCCTAAAGTTCTCTCTCACACAAAAAGATAAAGAGTTATCTTGGGAGAGTTATCTTGGGCAAAATTAATTACTTCCAAGTCAAGGCATGGAAACTGCCAATGATCAAAGTATACAGAAATTAATCTAATATCATGATAGCCAACTGAACCATTTAAAAGTTTTTTCTACAAAACAAAGAATAAACTATACTACTGGCTTTTATCCATACACACATAAGAATACAAAGGGGCAACATGACAGCTAGTTTATCAAATCAAGTATACAACCGAGGATAAGTAGACCTACGCATAAAGAGAGCATAAAAACTAGTTGATATAGTCATCAGTGACTCCTAACGTTGAAAGAAAGGTGGGTAATTCACACTTTTAAATGTAAGAGCAAGTCTTCAACAGGATTTTTATGAGCGATTACTTCACAATCATAAAGGTCCCTTAAGCTCTATTTGCTATATCACCGAGTTTAAACCTCACAAAATTCTATGAACGTGAGGGTCTAATATAACGATGAATTAAGAAAACAAATTTTGAGGTACAGAAAACAAAGAACAGAAACATTTTTCTGTGCTACAGTACAGAAAGCTCTGCCAACTCCTAAGTTTTGTTTTCAAGAATGTGTTGATTTAGTAGGCAAATATTAGAATATGTCAACTATAGTAAATCCAATCATATAACCTTGGCCAAACAAGACCCTGCAAATGAATAAGAGAATATGTCTGAAAACGGAGCAGAGCTAATGATTGGGACGATGTTAGGTTATTGTTTCTAAAATTTGAAACTAGACAAAGTTCTTCATTCTGCATCTCTTTTCTTTCTTTTTCATTTTTGACAAGAAAATAATAAACAGCAGAATAAAAAAAGAAATATTTTTGATTAAAATTAAACCGCAGAATATTTTTTTGATGTATCTATAGACCATATACATCAGTTATTGAATGAATCTTAAAAGTGTTTTTTTTGCTTATAATAGTACAGGGTTTACATCATATTAACCTATAAATGCATAATCAATCTTCCCTTGCCAATTGCCACCCTTCAATTCTAAGCTACATAGCTTATTGCCATGTCTTCGACACGGTATTACTAAAGAGACGATATATACATAGGGCCCGTTTGAATTGACTTATTTGAGTTTATGAAAAATAAATTATGCAAATAAATAAGCTTTTATGTTAATTCAAAGTTCTCACTAATGAAAATTGTATCTTCATAAGCTGTTTTTCACAAACTACTTTGAAAAGCTTATGAATAATACATAAAAGCTTATTTATTTGCATAAGCTAAAAAATAACTCAATTCAAACGGAGCATTAATCCCGTTTCACATGGGAATAAAAGGCATCCGTGTAAAGATGAAATCAATGTGCTCCAATCAATGCCATTACCACAATATACAAGTTTCCTCACTTTAACCAAAACATGTATAACAAATTATGAAACACAGATCGAAAGTAGTGAACCAAGAAAACAACAATGGTAGATAGCAATTATATTTGGAACCCAAAAACAAAAACAATGAATACGCCACATGTCAAGTTCTTACCCCTCCCAAAGTTTTTGCCATCAAGATCCATTTCAAGATTTGAAAAATGAGGAAATCTAAAACAGAGAGAAGAGCGTGGTGGGTGGTGGCGATGTGAAAGAGAGGATAGAAGGTTAGGTTTTGGTGTATTGGTTATTTACTGTTTCTAAAGACCCTCCTTCTATTTATAAGAGATAATCGGATAAAAAAAAGTTTGTTGTATTTAATCTTATATTCAATCAATAAAATTAATATATATTTTTCTCGACTCAAATATCTCTTATAAATATAATTGGATAAGAAATTACAAAAACTTCTTCAAATTTTATTTTTATTTTTTTTTGGAAATTTTTATTTGTCTTACCCTTAGGTTTGCACCTTGCCTTAAAAATATGAGATATCTCAATCATACATATGTAATGTTTGACCCGTCTTTTTCATGACTTTTCTTCTTATTTTAAAAAGAAGTCGGGGCAAACACAAATTGAAAAAAACTCCATACAAAATAAGAACTTTTGAACTTTTTTCTTGGTGAAGAAAAACAATGTATTCCATGAGGTCTTAAAATAAATTATAAAAAATTGAATAAGTAAAATTTTTAATTATGATTTTTTCCATTAATACAATTAAATTAAAAAAGACAATATTACAATCCCAAAACATTTAGAGGCAATTTTGTAAAATTAGAATATCTCTTAACGTGACGAAATAAACTTTTATTTTCAACTATTTGTGATCTCGCATCATCACATATCTCTTGTAAATTGTGAATTTTTTCTATTGTTATGGTTTTGCTCATCCTTAAGCATAAGCTAACACACATCATCAACTGGACACACCAGCCTAACCACCCCTGTCTAAAAGACTTTTGATAAAAAAATTGATCACATTTGTGATTGGGCACTCCATCTTAACCTAAAATCTTAAAACATTAGGTTTATGAGTTCTCTTCGTTTGTATGATGCTTTAAATTCACTCGAGACTTTTAACTCACACTTGTCACTTCAACATCAACCATGTCCCAAGTTCTTGGCCAAATATCTTCTCTTCCTTCCCCCATTTTGATAAACCATGTATGCTTCTTAAATATTGCTATTTTACAAGATAATGGCGAAATTCATTAGGGGAAATATCACGTTTTAATCTCAAACAAATGTGTCTCATTTGGGTTTAACTTCAAGCTATAAATACAAGGCAATAATATCATGCTTGCATTGGAATTCAAGGAATATGGTACTGATAAAGACTAATAATGAAAAATTGAAAATGAGAATGTTAATACAAGCTCCCCCAGAAGAAGCAACCAAAAACATCTATATATTACTTATTTGTATGGAAGAAGCAAACTATAGTAGAAATATGCTTTCTTTTTATCCTTTCTTTTTTAGATTTATGATTTTATATCTATATAATAAGCTTATGCTTATGTCAATGTTAAATGTATTACTAGTCTAGCATGTTGATGCTGAATATGGTCTTTCAGAAACTTACCAACAACTCCTATTCTCTACTTTGGCTTCCATTAATGCTGATTCTACTAAGTAGTGTTACAGTTAATGGTGTTGAACAAAAGGCAATCAATCAATTTCTTCTTCTCCTTCTTCATTCCCTATATTAGTTTTAGATAAATTTGATTTCTTTCAAACTTGAGCTATCTCCTAATATGCTAGTTTTTGTGTGGTATTCTTTATTAACTTCGGCACAATTTGACTTGTTTGCAGAAGTTTTACATTGTTTTCCTAGGAGCTCACCCTGTTAGTAGAGAAGGAGCAATAGAGAGTCATTTATATATTCTCTCAGCTGTTAAACAAAGGTGACTAATCTAACACTCCTCCTTCACAGTTCGAGCCTTGAATTTATTAAAACTGACATATGTAGCTCATGTTCAGTCAAATACTATATAGGACCCTATTTGAAATTTGGATAAACAATTTAATTAAGTGCTTATAAATTATAATGTAAATGCTTATCATACAAGTCAAACTGCTTTTGTATAAGTTATTTTTCTAATCTATCCTGGAGAGCTAATGAAAATAAGCTGAAAAAGGCATGTGGACATGTAAAAAGCTGTCTCAATAAACTCTCATAAACAGTATTACAAGTGTTCATGTCAAGAGATAAACTCAAACGAGTCAATCGAAATAGGCCTCTAGTTTTAAAATTAAAGGCATTGTTATCTCAATGTCATCTGAGAGAAATTAGTTAGATTATTCTGTTTTCATTTCTGTTCCATTTTTTTTTAACCTTTTGTTTCCTTAGCAGCCATGTTGAAGCCAAAGAATCCATAGTATACAGCTACACAAAGAGCTTTAATGCATTTGCTGCTAAACTGTCTGAGGATGAAGCCAACAAGTTATCTGGCATGAGATCTTTTTCTCTTCTAGTCCCTTGATATTTTTTCAAATTGCATATATTTACTCTTTTTTTTTAATGTTTTTTGTATGTGTAGCCATGAATGAAGTGCTCTCAGTACTTCCAAATCAGTACCGCAAGCTACACACAACAAGATCATGGGACTTTATTGGATTACCTTTGACAGCTAAAAGAAAACTGAGACAAGAAAGTGACACTATCGTTGCTATTTTAGATACAGGTTTTTCTTTTTGTGCATTTCCTTGTTCTTTATGACAGATTTTTATGTAATGGTATTTCATGGTTTGTTTGCAAACCACTTTGTTTCCTTATTGGTGTGATGTAGGGATCACTCCTGAGTTTCAAACCTTCAAGGACGATGGACTCAGTCCTCCACCGGCCAAATGGAGAGGAACTTGTGACAAATATGTTAATTTCTCAGGCTGCAATAAGTAACATCCCTATCCTTATTTACTTACATTTTTTTTTATGAGTAGGAATTCAATTTGGTACCTCGGAATTCACAACAAATCGAGGTACTAATCGTTGAAAATATATTTAAGTATGGTTGCATATACATAATTGTGGGGAAAATTTAAGTTTTAGTATGCTAACACGATGTTTTACTACACTCTCCACTTGATGGAAAACTTCAAGCAAGATCATTGGAGCCAGATACTTCAAACTTGATGGAAGGTCAGAACCATCTGATATATTATCTCCTATAGATGTGTCAGGGCATGGAACTCATACAGCATCAACAGCAGCAGGCAACCTTGTTCCAAATGCAAGTCTCTATGGATTAGCGAATGGGACCGCTCGAGGAGCGGTGCCTTCAGCAAGGTTAGCAATTTACAAAGTGTGCTGGAAAGAGGATGGATGTGCTGATATGGATGTACTTGCTGGTTTTGAGGCTGCTATAGATGATGGTGTGGATGTCATATCCGTTTCCTTGGGTGGAGAAAATTCAAATTATTTGCAGGACTCTATGTCAATTGGTGCATTTCATGCCATGAGGAAAGGCATAATCACTGTCGCCTCTGCCGGAAATGATGGTCCAACTATGGCAACTGTTGAAAATCATGCGC
The DNA here is from genome assembly GCA_958299785.1 of Medicago lupulina. NCBI lineage: Eukaryota > Viridiplantae > Streptophyta > Magnoliopsida > Fabales > Fabaceae > Medicago > Medicago lupulina. The sequence goes on along the minus strand of OY283142.1, from coordinate 10,605,815 downwards.
CGTGGATTGTCACGGTAGCTGCTAGTGGCATTGACAGAGACTTCCATAGTACTGTAGAGTTGGGGACTAGAACAAATGTTTCTGTAAGTTTTGTTAATTTTGCTAATCACATATTCTACATTTATAAAGTAAAATTGAAAGCGCAAATGCACCAATGAATAAAGTAATTGTACTTTATTTAATAGTCTTTTCTATTTCAACTGAGAATTATGCAGGGAGAAGGAGTAAACACCTTCAGTCCAAAACAAAAACAATACCCACTTGTTAATGGGATGGATGCGGCGCGAAACTCTACAAGCAAGGAAAATGCTAAGTAAGTTTTATCTTCGATTATTAATAATACCTTATTAAGTTTATCTATGTTAAAAAAATAACATTTTAATACATCGGCAGGTTCTGCGCCAAAGGCTCTTTAGAGCCAAATAAGGTGAAAGGAAAGATTGTTTACTGTAAATTTAGAACATGGAGCACTGAAGCTGTTGTGAAAGCAATAGGAGGAATCGGTACTATAGTTGAATATGATGAATTTGAAGATTCTCCTGAAACATTCATGGCTCCTGCTACATTTGTGAATAGAAGCACAGGTCAAATTATTACCAATTATATACAATCTACAAGGTAAAAAACATGCCCTTCTTTGTTCTCTAAAATTTGCTACTAACTAATCATTCTTAAACAAGCTAAAAATTTAATATTTGCTACAACCAACACTTTTTCTACTGGATTATCAAACAACATATATTTACATTAGTTTCTTGGTTTAACAAAGATCACCATCAGCAGTGATACATAAGAGCCATGAAGTGAAAATACCAGCTCCATTTGCTGCTTCTTTTTCATCTAGGGGTCCAAATTCAGGATCTCAACATGTTCTCAAGGTACCAATAGTTGCTATTTTTCCTCCACTCAACCATTTATTTGTGAATAATACAAGTAATTTCTTTGAGTGAAGTTCATTCCACTTGTAAAGTTGTAACATTAGTGGACTTTTTTTAGCTTCTAAACTGTTGAATAATCTCTTGTATGCAGCCTGATGTAACAGCTCCTGGCATTAGCATCTTGGCGTCATATACACTTAGGCACTCAATTACTAGTATAGAAGGGGACACTCAATTTTCAGAATTTACACTAATGTCTGGCACTTCCATGGCATGCCCTCACATTTCGGGAATAGCAGCATATGTGAAGTCATTCCACCCGAATTGGACCCCTGCTGCAATCAGATCAGCTATAATGACCACAGGTGAAAAACTAAAGGCTTAAATGCACTGTTGACCCTAAATATCACGATTGTGGTCAAAAGTTTCATAGCTAGACGACTTGTTACAAGATTTTTTAATATTTAAAAAAACCATGCTGAATATTGAACTTTGGTGTCATGTCAATAAATAATGTCGCCTAAGCATAAATTTGATAATTTTTTTGGTGGGAGACTACCAAATTACAAAGGTGAAAATCACGATAATTGGGACTAAAACTTGCAAACCAAAATTAAAAGCTTATTTTCAGTTCCTATATTGTACAGTTAATTTGTGTTATGACATATACGATCACTCTAGTCATGACTTATGTACACTGTTTATCAAGCTAAACCAATGAGCCGGAAAGTTAACAAGGAGGCTGAGTTTGCATTTGGTGCTGGTCTAGTTAACCCAACAAGAGCATTGAATCCTGGTTTAATCTATGACATGGATGAATTTGGTTATGTCCAGTTCTTATGCCATGAGGGATATAATGGTTCCGCTTTATCAATATTAATCGGCTCTCCTGTAAATTGCACTTCTTTGCTTCCTGCGATTGGCCATGATGCTATTAACTATCCAAGCATGCAGCTAAGAGTGAAAAGAAACACAGAATCAACAATAGGAGTTTTCAGGAGAAGAGTTACCAATGTAGGTCCTGGACCAACAATGTATAATGCTACCATTAAATCACCAAAAGGAGTGGAAATCACAGTGAAACCTACTACCCTGATTTTCTCTCATACCCTGCAGAAAAAGAGCTTCAAGGTAGTGGTGAAAGCAAAATCTATGGCAAGCATGAAAATTGTATCAGGTTCAATTATTTGGAGAAACCCTCGTTACATTGTTAGAAGCCCTATTGTTATCTATAGTCCATAAAGTTACAATTAACAGTGGCCAAAATCAAGCTTGTATGTATCATTGCATTCTATCATGTGTGACATTTGTTTCATTTCTTCTGCTTAATGTTTACACTTTGTATTCTATTTTTATTTTTTTTATATAGACGAAATGTCAATAACCATCATTCTATAATAATAATCTTATAGTGGGTCTAAAAGACATAAGTCATAGAGATATCTTAAAATGTCCGATGAAATCAAAGATCTTATTCGTTAGTTATAAAAAAAATCAACTATCTCAAATTATAAGTAAAAGCACAAAAGATCAAAAAACATATTTGATCCTACAACTTCTACATAAAGAGCACTGCGTTAGCTAGATAAGCTACATAGAGGTCATGGTTTTATTTATTTATTTATACTTATTTTTTTATAAAAAGAGGTAATGGTATCACTTGATAAAATAATTAAATATATACGTTTTCGTAAGGTTAACTCAGTTGATAAAGACATTGCATAATATATACATGGATCAAGGTTCAAACTCCGGACTACTTACTCTTCTTAAAAAGGAGAATTTTAACGATTATTTTTTTGAATATACTCAATTTATTTTAGCATTAAAACTTCTCCGTACTTTAGTTGACTTTTTGGACCAACTCATACAAACTTTTATCAAAGAAAAATAATGAGGGAAGACATTGACCACTTAAAATTCATTGTTGGGTGGGCATTGGACGCATTCTTTTTTCTTATTTAGTGAACCTTATTGCTACTGTTTGATGCCATATTAATGCATTACAGACAGAAAGCAATAGTTTGAGAGGCCGGGTTCTAGATGGAAATGCCAAATCGATTGGTCCATGAGAGTGATAAAGAATTATGGCTGCTTTGGTTAAATTCCGCAAAATTTGATTAATCAATATATTTTTTTCTTCTTTCAATTATTGTATGGACCACCTTTTTCATGAGAAATATCTGAATCATGTAGACTATTTTAATAATGTGAATTGTATATTTCCCTCAATCGAATTTGAAGAAGCAGTAACATTGGAGCCATAAATTAGGGAACAAGCTTATATAGAATGCTTCAAAAGAAAAAGTTTATATGAAGTCGGCATTACTTGATAAAATAATTGAAGTTCTTGTCCTTAATGAAACTGATTAAAAGGGGTTTAAGTGGAAGGAATAAAAATAGTGTAGATGAAAGTGTATAAAAAAATAACATTGTGTAGGTGATCTTTTCTCTCACACGAATTAGGTGAAAAGAAAATTGTCAAAAAGAAAAAATGTTTGAGCAAGTCTAGATTCATTGTCACATTTTACTCTCTTCGAAGAAGCCAAAACTAATACTCAACTACTCATGATGATGTACAAACCATTTCTACATTACAAAGTCTATGCATATTGTGCCCCTTAGGTTCACACAAAAACGTCCACTTATAATTAACACAGGTTCAATAATTCATATGATCATGCATATTGTGTTTTCTTTTTCCCTAATAGCCGTGGATATTATATCATTTCCAACGTTAATTTACACACCAAATGCTGCGCACAATTTTAGAACAGTTAGTTAATCCTTTATTAACAAAGTGAATAGGATGATTAAGAAACACTCATGTGTACTTATTAGTCCGAGTATATCACCAAATTAGTCTCCGACCATGTAGGACAATCTCAAATAGGTTTTTGAGATTATGAAAATTTCAAAAAGATCCATAACTCTATTAAAATGTCAAGTTGGACCTTATATTAACCACTTGCTATCAATTAGGCCCCTATACTTTAACAACTTACTATCGATCTGATTCTTACATTTAACCCTTACTATCAACTGAGTCCCTAGAATGTTGTCACAATGACTAATATGAATAAAATTTGATAGAGCAAGTCAAGGATCTTTTTGAAATATTCATGATGTTAGAGACCTATTTGAGAGCGTCCTATATAGTCCGGACACATTTGGTAGTTTACTCTACTTATCACTAATTAGTGTATACAAATTGTCTATGAGATGTCAGCCTAGTGGTAAAAGCTTCACCTTGCAGCTTCGCGAGATAATTTAAATCCTCTCCAATTGTAAAATGACCATCAGTGCCATAAGAAAACAAGTATATAAACTATCGAGAACTTTTGATTTACAATATCATTCTTTTTGAACATGCATGCCAGACAAAGGATAATGGATCAACATATCTGAATCAATTTCTTAGAAGACTTTGATTACTACAACTCAAACAAAGGCTTCAAAGTTAATTAAATATAATATTACTCTACATTGTCTACAGAGGAGATGATATATAGGCCAAGAGTGGTTATTCTGGGATCAAATTTCCAGAAATCTATCTTAGCAAAGCCATACCTGACATGATTAGGGAAATTTCTTGCCAGACTCTATTCACATTTGCAGTCTGAATTTCCCAATCTGTACATTTTTTCTCCTTACTCAAGTAAAAAAAATCAAATCAGGTATTCATAATACATTAAGAAAAGTGCATCTGGGTAATCTTTAGGTAAGCTGTTGATATAAAGGTAGAATCGCAACAAGTCCTCTTTTGAAACTGTTTCGGCATCGACCACATCGTCATCACAAGTGAGTACCCATAGATCCTCAGAATTCACTCTTCTTATGCTCCCGCGGCAAAACGGACAAGACTCTGACTTTGTGTTCCTGCAAGATTGGCACACAAGTGTTACAAATTATAAACAATTTCACATAAAGTGATATGGTTGCTAAATGATTCGATGCATTGTCACTGTAAAACTTTTTACACCGTCAACCAATCACAATCTATCATTTGTACAGCTTTTCAGTTAGATATGATTACAGTAAAAACAGGTTACTAATCCAACGGTTATGATTGATTGATAGTGTAAAAAAATCTTTACACTATCAGTGCATATAAATTAAATCCATAATATAATGTGATCACCAACCACTTGCGGTAGCATTTGATACACATAGCATGGCAACAATTAGGCAAAACCATTTTGGTGCATGGTTCTAAGCATATCCCGCATTCATCTTCTCTTTCCAAATCAACATTGGTGGTTAATTTTCCATTTGCTTCAATCATCTTCTTGCCATAACTTGAACCATCTAAGCTAGTGTGTCCTTTCATGCAAATCTCCAACTTCTCCAAACTACCATGAAGCCGCTGGAGAGACGGTAATATAACAGCTAAAGTTCAAAAAAAGGGAGAAATTAGTAAAGGCAAACACAAAAAACAGCACACTTTATTTTGTTGTTGGGGGTTGAAATAATTAATTAACTTCAACAACAAAAGGCTTTTTCAAAAAAAAACTTCAACAACAAAAGGTGTCTTTTAAAAGTCAAAGGTTCACACACCATAAAAGTCCTGGATGGTTGCTTTCCTTCCATGAGAAGTTATACTTGGTCTACCATCATTATGTACCTTTGTTAAGAAAAAGAAGAACATCATAATAAACACCAACAACAAAAGAAATATAACATGTAGCAAAATCAAAATTAAATTACAAACAAGCATTGAGGAAACCTAATCCTAAACAGAAAAAGCAGTGTTGTCAATTGTGGATTTCAGAAAAATGGCACTTTGTTCAAATTCCGCTACACAACAATGCTATAGCCAGTATTCACAAAATATTTTGTACTAAAAAGCGTATTACAAAACAATAGCAATTCATACCGCTATTTAACAACAATGAGAAAAAGAACAAAAACAAAAAACAAGTTTATTGAATCAACAGATTATCATCATTATTATTAAGAAAGAGTTAAGATTTAATCACTACATATAACATTTATATTTGACTATTCAAGAAAATTACAGGAGTGAAAGGGAAGCGGGCAACAAGCTGCGCGCCTACGCCACTAACCCTCTCTGGATGGCAAAACCAATCCTCTTAAAAGCTAACAAAACATTGCTATGCACACCCTTTGAACTCTTTGTATAGAGAATTAAAAATATGGAAAACACCGGCATTGAGGAATTGACTAACCTTGTATATAATTATATGGAAGAAGTTGAGATATCTGTGTAAAAAACATGAACAAGAACAATCCATCCATTGTAACAACAACAAGAAAAGAGGAGCCAATTGACTGTAAACCAATTTCATTTGGAAAACACTCCCACCCTTGCCTCTTGGAATTGCAGCAGCCCTATAGAAAAAACATACCCATAACAAAATTTCAGAAACTAAAACAAAAACATAGTACCAAACAAAAAAATCAGACATCAAATTAATCACCAAATACATACTAGATTAACCATCAGAAAACAAATAAACATGATGATGACCCTTTTGAACAAAGAACCATTTTTTGTACATAATTTTGAATTTTGATTATAAAAAAAAAAAAGAAACATACAAAGCATTGGCATGGTGAATATCAGCCTCAAGTAGTTTAAGAGAATCATGATAAGGTAAACGAGAAAGCATCATTTCCATCTTCCTTCACTAATTTTTTTGTTCTTCTTCTCTGTATTTAAAGAGAAGAAAAAAGAGTGAAAGAAAAAGCCAACAAGTGTTGACTAAGTTTATGGATGAAGATGAAATTTGATGAGTTAGATGGATGAGGATGATGAAAAAGGAAAGGATGTTATGGTTGCTTTGAAGAAGAAGAAGAAGAAGAATGAAGAAGGAACTGCCAAAGCAAAGAGGAATGTCGTATCAAGTTGTGTTGTGTTGCGTTTTGTTTGTCGTTCTTTTCTATGTGTTGTTGGACTCGTGAAATGAGATGATAAGAGGACGAAACTAACACGACTCACGAGACTACGCGATATATCGCCTTTCTTTCTTTCTTTCTTTTAACGCTCCTATCATTTAATAATTTCAACTTTTTAATTGAATGGAACCAATACAAATATAATAGATTAAATCAGACAAAGAAAAAATGTGGATATTCCATATAGTTATGTGTACCCAGAAGAAAATAAACTTTAAATTGGTCCATCCATTTTAAACTTTTTTTTAAGATTTATGGTGAATTACCCCATATTTAGTGATACATTGGATTATTTCTTGTAATCAAATCACGACCGGATGATTATTAGAGGACAACTTTTGAATCACTTTATAGTCTATTTAACGAAATAATTGTATCGACACGCATAATTTTTACATGTCATCTATTAAAGGTCATAAACAATAAGTGAAAAGGTACTTCCTCAATCTTCGTTAAACGTTTAGAGTCTCCTAAAATCTTTATCGACTTTAACGTTTAAGTTCGTGTAGGTATTACAACCTAGTGTGGAATAGCAAAGTTGTCATACGAGTCACAAATAATCACTTGCAAGTTACTTTTAATTTGGACCACCAACTCTTTAGGTCCAACTTAGACCCGTTGAATCTAAACCACAGATTTGTTAAAAAAAAAAAGTCCAACCGTTTAGATTATTTTCAATCAACCTTTATAACAAGTTGTTCATCCATCAATATTCATTTGTACTTGGTAGCACCGAATCATTTCATTGTTTTTTTTTAAGTGCTGCTGCGTTAATAATTGTTTTTTTAGGAACGTTGACGGATTTTTGTAGAGTGATGCCGTGTTAATAAGATTTTAACATACTTTTAAAAAAAATATTTAACATACTTACTTTTTATGAATGTTGCCGTGTTAATATTTGTTTTTTTTTTGACAGAAAATATTAATATTTGTTAGAGTCCATACAACAGCAAGTTGTTAAAAAAATAGTTTTATGAAAGATTGCCGTCATAAAATTTTAAATGTATACTATTTTGTGGGTAAAAGAAATGGTCCGGTTAGTAATTTATTTATTTATTGATTTTTGATAGATAAACAAAATTGAAAATAGTCACCTGATTATTCACACACGTATAATAAAGTTGTGGTTGTAATAATTTGAACACAACATTTAGATATAACACAAAGATATTGGTACGTCCTCTAATGAACGACAAATTAATATTGATGTAATAGGAGAACTTTAAATTCGAAAATATACATTGTTTACTGCTTAAAAGAATTTGAGGTCAATTTAAAAAATTGTTATAAGCATTAAAATTATTTAAATAATTTTTTTTAGATGGTTTCAGTTAGAATTTTTTAAGTCTCAATTTATCAAGAATCATTCCAACCAGAGTTTGTTAAGTATTTCTCATGTTAAACAAGCGGAAAGACAGTCTTTCCGCTCTTTTTATTCCATTAACACAAGTAGATTATCAATGATATTTTATATATTTTTTTTATATAGATTAAAATTAGGCTTAAATATGTGATTAGCCCATGCATTTTCACCCAATTTTGGCACCCTTCATTTTTTTTTTTGACATTGGTCCCTACACTTTGTAAAAAAATTGGTTTTGGTCTCTCTGATAAGTCTCAATTAAAAAAAACAAAATTAACGGTGTGCCACGTAGACCAATCATTCTACGCCACGTGACACACTAAAAGACAAAAAAAATCCAACATTTTAATTATTATTTTATTCATTATTTTTTTAGTTAAAAATATCATTAGTCCCTGCACTTTTAACATTTTTTTATATTAATCGCTGCACTTATAGGTCCTTGAACTTTTTTCTTTTTCTTTTTTAAAGAAATATCAATAAAAATATTATGTTTTATTATTATTTTGTTCATTATTTTTATTGAGAATAATTATAAAAAAGTAAAATTAAGAAAATATTTTTTTAAAAAAAATCAAGCTTTAAGTGAGAAGCATTTTTTTGGGTTGGTCGATATTAAGCTAGAAGCATAACAATGATATTAATCGATTTGACTGACAACAGCTCACTTCTAACAGTCCCACTCTATAATTTAATCAACCTTTTAAATTTATATTTTAAAACATGTACATCAAAGGGAGGAATTGATATAATGGCTGCTGCTTACTATGTTAGTGTGTTTATTCTAATCTAGCTGACCGGTGCTAAATTTATTACTCTAGATCATTTAGGTGGTTCAAGTTGAATCTAAAATATTAAACGGACACTCACTTACATACCCTTTAACTCCTTAGTCTCCATCAAGGGCTACTATCCTGATACATAAAAAAAAATATCACAATGCTTGATAATAGAGACTAAGAATAATTTATAAACAATAAAAACAGTTTATAAACAACATCCATATTTATAAATCTATTGAAACATTTTTATGAAAGATAAAATCATAAAAATTCACATGAAGTTCACAACCATCAATACTTGAAAAGTAAAAATGGAAATACACGACATTCTTTCCATTTCTCATGGAAGGATAGAAAATTACAAGTAAAAGTTCAAATATCACATCTTTTAGAATTTTTTTTTGAGAGATTAAAATATATTTTTTATCCAACAAATATAAATAACCTTTTAAAACTTTAAATTATTATTCTTTTTTGATAAATTTTTGACCAATTTCTTAAATTAAGTTTATACATTCGGTTTTGCCCATTTACTCATATTTTCTTCTTTCTCATCCCTTTTATATTTCCTTTTTAATATATTTTTTTCCTAATGATTTTATTTTTGCCTTTCTTAGTGTACGTCGTTATCCTTATTGTTGTTTTCTTCTCTCCTCGTCACAGAGTCGTATTGCTAAATGGTGAGGTAGGAAAGTTTCGTTGTAAGGAACGGCGGTAAGTGGATTTTCTCGGTTATCAATTAATTGCCAATGACTTTTTCTTCTTCAAGCAATTTGTCCCTCTCAATACATTCCTAAAATAAATGTTTTTTTGTTAGGGATAAATGATTTTTTTTTATTCTATAATTAAATGAATTTCTCAAAAATAAAATAAAATTGACGCAATGAGTTTATCAACTAAAAATTAGTTTATAGATTCATTTAATCAAAAAGATAATCTATAATAGATGTCGTTTTCCTTACAACTACTATATGTCACCTTTTCTCACCATTTTTATAAACTTACTTTTATTTTATTTTTAACATTTCTTTAATTGTTCCTTAAAAAAAACATTTCTTTAATTGTTTATATTAGTTCTTCCTTCAAAAGAAAGAATATTAGTTCTTTTGGCAAATTGCTTTGAGCTGTTTTTTTTTTGTTTTTAAATGGATATTTGTATATATTTGTTTCAATAAGCTAGCTATAAATTGTTTTCGGTTTATTTTATAAACTTCTCCAAACAATTGATTTTATAAATTATTTTCAACTTGTGCAAAGTTTATTCTTGTATCATCTTCAACTATAAAAAGAAACCATTTATATACATTTTAAAACAAATGATAAAGTACTTAAATATACTTCAGTTAAAAGTCAAAGACTAATTTTCTATGAGATGTTGAGATCACTTAAATAACTTTGTTTCTCTTAGAGACTATTTTTGGAAAACTAATGTATCATGGTTGATTTTTCCGGTGACAACACAAACTTAGACCCAAACTCGTTTATAAAATAGTGTGTATATCATTCTACCACACATAGATTTCAAGTGAAGACCACAAATGATACATATTGAAGTGTCGACAACTAAGATCACCCTCTCATGAGCTTTTTCTGGTTTCCTATCCAAAAACAATTTTCATGAGAAAACAATTACTTTTAGGGGGTGAAACCCTCACAAAGCTCATCCAACCTTAGCAATTGTGTTTTTAACTTCGGTAAGGGTAATGCTATTAAAATCTTCGCTTAAGCCTACTAACAAAATATTATTTTTTCCTTCAAAAAACAAAATATTATTTTTCATTAGATTTTTATAAACATTAATCATATATACAAAGACAAAAAATGTCACATATGTTTAAACTTATTTTAGGTTAATAAGAGGGATTTTGATTTAATGTAGTCACAAATTTACCTATGTTCGATACTTGGATCAAGATTGGACAGGTAGAAAACAAGGAGATTTTGATTATTTTATTTTGTTCTATAGATTTTGATTTTATTTTTTTTAAACTCTAATAAGAGCTTGCATATTTGAAACAGGTAAGGAAATTAAATTTGCCTCTACTTTATTGATGTGAGTAAAACTATCGCAATGAGTGTGGTCAAAAAAATAAAAAACCATCACAATGATATTTATCGTGCAGTACACACTATTAGAAGATTTAAATTATAATGAAAGTGAGTATTCAAATACGTTTCCAAAACTTAAAATAAGATAGACAAATATTTCTTGCTTTTAAAAATTGTGTTTATATCTTATCCAGAGTTGAGTTCCCTTCCATGCTACACATGGGTGGCTGCTCAACAGAAAACAATAATATGTGTCAACCTAAGTCTGAAGCAAAATATTGAACATTTAGACATTATGATATTATTAAGTTTTTTTTCTTTCTTTTTCTTACAATCATTATGATATTAAGTTAGCATTCTTCTCATCCATATATTACGGTTAGGTGTGCAGAGAAGCATAAATCCATATAAAATACAACCAAATCCATTCTGGACCACAAATCATTGGGTCTGAGATTTTAAGAAATGTGTTGTCACTAATCAGTATTACACTTGTAATAATAAAAATAAATAAAAATAAGACAAGCCCCTGGTGTTGAAAATAAGTTATATGGAGAAACTTATGAATATAAGCTAAAAAAACACAGACATATATGATAGACTATTTTCATATAGAATTTTTAAGAGAAAATTGGAGTCAAGTTATCAAGTAAAGTCTCCTTGATGGTTGTACTTGTTTGCCTTGTTTTCCGTTTCTTTGTTGGTGTCTACTGTAATTTTCTGCGTTTCTTTTTCTCTCTTTAGATGTTGCCACTTTTTTTAGCTCTTGTCTTTGGTGTATTGGTTAGAAGTACTTTTAGTGTTTTCTTTTTGTTCATACACGCATATCAAAGGCACAAAAGTGCTACCTTATTTGCCACATGACACTTCTGTGTCTTTGATTTTAGTGTTTTTGGGTGTTTTTAGTTCATTTTAAATGAAGGAGAATGTTTGATGAATAATTAAAATAAATTATTTAGATGAAAGAGTAAATGGTTTAGAGAGAAATAAGAACAAAAACACCAAAACCAAAAGTATCGAAGTGCTACCCATATTCACCCATTGTTCCAACCCTATTTTGGGGTTTGATGCCTCTGGACATTCACTTGAGTACATATAATTGTGAACAAATATCATTGGAAATGTTACATTCCTTTGGAATTATTTAACAGATCTAGAATCATTTATCAATTAATATTAATTTTTTTATGTAATTCAACTCACAAAATCGACCTGTAAATATTGTCTAAGTTTTGTTAGCTCTATTTTGATCTTATATCTAACCAAATTGGGACTTAGGCTTTTTCAATACTTCCCAAAATGCCAAACTTTTGTAAGCACTGTTTAGGCCTTAACCAACAACATATGCAAAGGATTACGAGGCGAGATTCCAGACCTAATAGAAGCTTCATTAGGAGCACCATTCTTGGAGTTTCTTCTAAGGAGAATTTATCCTGAAAATATGTTGCATACGATACAATACTGACGGATCCAAAATTTTTTAGTTGTGTGAGCATTTCTTTTATATATAAATTTGTAGAATAAAAACAATAACATATCATTTTGAAAAGTATATATATACATTATAAATTTATAATCATTCTCGTGAATTTTTACATTTTAGAAATATTAAACGATTTTCTCTTTTTTCATATCGTCTGATATTATTTTTTTTCTATACATAAATGATGAAAATGATTGTATTATGAAGTAGCACAATACACACACCATTGGACGGATTCGGTTTCCACTGGGTCTCATTTTTGAAGACTAAACTCGACTGAATATAATATATGTTACTCATTTTTTCATCATTTTAACACCCAACGTCTGCCCGTACCCGTCCACAACATCCATTCTCTCTCTCTAATATTTTTATATACAGTAAACTTCAAATTTATGGTACATGTCTTTTGGTAGAGTATTTGTCAAATAGAGGATTACACTTATATAATTGTTGAGGGTAGATTTAGTAATTCCATTATCGTTTTTACAAGATTTATCAAGGGCATAGTTTGTTCCATTATAAAAAGGTTTATGCTCTTCCCCTGTACTATTCACTCGCACCCAACTAAAAATTCAATAATGCCCCTGCGTTAGTTAAGTCACGCACTACTGACATGTGCACGAGTTAACTTACGCAAGTTGGCCGGTGGTTAGAGCTAAAAAACACACGTTTTTGACCCTATTTATGGTAGATATAAATTCTAATAAAGTAGATAAATGAATTAAAATAAATTCAGCGTGAATTAGAATAAAAGTTGCGTATTGAATAAATTCGAATGAAGATTACATTACATTCGGGAATGCACCTTCTAACTACAACAATCATCTTACCTCTAAATGGGGTAAATTCAAACTTGCTAAACAGCAGGACTCCAACCTTTGCCCTAGAAGTGCTTTTATTCCATTCAAAAGGTTAAATTCATGTTGGTCTTGGTTTTAAATTATAGTATCCAAGTGCCAACGAAATGAGATCCAGACCTTGACACTTCAATACCATCATTCAAACGAAGCCAACAAGAATTTAACATTTTCAATGGAACAAAAGCACTTCCGGGCGAAAGTTGGAGACTTGCTGTTTAACAAGTTTGAATTACCCCATCTAGAGGAAGACACTTGTTGTAGTTGGAAGGTGCATTCCCTACCTAATGACGATCTTCTGGCGGAATCAAACTATTGATAATATCTTCAGCTGATCTCAGCAACGTTACATGCATATCGATCCACTAGAACATGTTGTGCTCCCAAAACATACTCGTCAAGTTTTCGTCGTTCGTTAATTCCACCCAACTGAATGATACTCTCCCCTCGTCGAGCGTTAAATGTTTATACCAAACGTATTCCACCCTCCTTGTGTCTCCGGGGTTGACTCCTTGGTTGAATTCATTCAGTTCATCCTTGAGACCTCTTAACGTTACACCAAGGCACCGAACCTTCAACCTATGAGGTTCTCTGCCGTTGAATTGTGCATGAACGTTGATTCACCCGACCATTGCTTCAAATCTACACAATAAAAAATTAAAAGCAAACAATGAAAAACTCATTCAAACATTTCATCAAACTCTTGGAGTGCAAATTATACATAAACCCTAAAAATTGTAACTACAACATTAACATGCAAACATCTAACCACAATTAAGCAACATAAGTCATTTACATGTAACATTGTATCATTTCTTGCAAGCAAAATCAAAATTTAAACAAACCTTAAATCTAAAAAAAATCTCTAAAAAAATCTCAAAACTACAACATAAACATGCAAACATCTAAAAATTTATGCAACACAAGTCATTTTCATGTAAACATTGTATGAGTTCTTGCCAAAAAAAACCAAAGTTTAAACAAACCCTAAATCTAAAAAATTTCTAATTTAAGAGAAAAAATATAACATATAAACATAAAAGGTTAATGATGTTTGATTATGAAAACTTACTTGTTATTGGAGTGTTGTTTGATTTGAACTTGAAGAATTTTGGTTTTGGGTGATTTGAGAGAGGTTTTTGAGATTTTTTTGAGACTTTAGATGAGAAATGAGGAAATGAGGTGTTCTGTCTTGTTTAAGACAACACGTAGCGTGAGTTAACTAACGCTGCGCTCGTTAACTCACGCAACGTTAGTTAAGTAACGCAGAGTTTAACACTTGTGTTAGTTAACTAACGCAAGAGTATTTTTGACATGGCTGCAGGACGCAAGCGAAAAATGCAAGGGAAAGAGCAGAATTCTTATAAAAAGAAACTAAGGCCCAATGGTAAAATTATTAGAGTCCAACAATATCTATTCAAATCGTTTTTAGGCCCCCTCAATGTCACCTAACCCTAAGCTCCTCATAAAATTCAGGAGATAATTCTTGCAGTTTTTTTTTTCATTTTAACTCATTCGAGAGATAATTCTCGAAGCGTATTTTTCAACACAGAGATATTGAAGGGGTCTAAGAACAAACCCTCAATATCTTAGGTATATTTATTTGGGTTTGCCTTCAAAAAAGACCAGACCTTTAACTGAACTACATTTACTTAACGGTGATTACTATTTATCCCAAGGTTGTTCAAGCTCAGATTTTTTTTCATTGGTATCTAGGATCTGAAAGGCTTTAGTAGAAAAAATGTTTATCGGAACATTTCGATACGTTTGTTCCATAAAAAACTATCTTCCGATAATTGGGGGCTTTTTGAGCAATTTTGGGAGGGCTAAACAACAATTATCTTGCTTGGTTAGCCCCATGACGTGTATAATACCACATCTTTTAATATATGATAGCTTCTTTTCTCATTCCACGTTTCTTAAGAACTGTTTCCGTCTTCATGAAAGAAACACCGTTTTCCCTTCAAAGTTAGGCATATGGTTGCGAGAAAAAAACAATGTTTTTATCCTGGCCTAATTTGCCAATATGAAACCGTGAGTTTTTAGGAAAACACTGAACATGGAAGTATATTTCTTAATGTTTATCCCACATGTTCATTGATATATTCCGTCGCCATTGACTTTTTGAATGGCCTTAGCCCTACATTGTAATGAACTTCCAAACTTAAGAAAGTTACCATCACCGTTACAAATCACGATAGAGATAGCTTAAATATTTTTAAATTTTTATAATGATAAATGTTAGTCTGTTAATTGTTAATTTAACACAAACCATTAAGCTACCTAACCCCCAAAAAAGTTTAAATATCAATCATAGTAGTGTGAGCAATAAAGTATAAGATTGTCCACAATGAAGAATTCGTCGCAATCATGCAACTAACACATCTCTAAATATTGAATTGAAACCGGTTCATATTTGTAGTTAAATATAAAATAAAATAAAACATGTTTGAAATTATGATTTTCTGATCTTGAGAAAATCAAAATATGTTTGAAAGTTAGATTGTTTGAGATCTTGATCCAACGATCAAAGATGTTTTAATTACATGATTGTGTCAAATTTTCATCTTCAAATATGTATAAATAATAAAAAAATAAGCGTGGTTTTAAAAAAAAAAATTAGAAGCAATCATATTCCCCCAAACTATAGAGTTGTTCATTGTATTACTCAGCATATTCTCTAAATTACAGGTAGAATAGCAAAAACCTTCTTAATGAAAAAGCAAATAAATTCCAAAATAAAAGGACAATAATATACTGGTAAAGAGCAACCGTGGAAGTATCACAGAGGGAGAATAAGTTGGCATAACCATTTTCTTAACTTTGTATTAAACTAATGAAAAGCTATGCTCCACTTAGCATAAGTTGCATGAAGTTGATCCATTTTATATTTTGTGAGTTGCCAATCATCCCTGGCCTCACCACCCTATTTTTGTGTAAATAATTGTTTTGTTATCATAAAGAAATTCTTAGTGGGAATTTCCTTTTTAGGGTTATTCAGTTTTTGCTTACTACACTAGCTTCCTTTACTTTTTCCTTTTCCTAAAATCCCTTCCGTACCTCCACCTCACAATCCACAAAAGCACACATTTGGCCCTAATTGTCGGAATATTTTATTAATTATTTTATTTCATTATTATATTTCAATATTATTATGTGAGCATATATCAATCATGAGTTTTAATTGATTCATAATCAAATTAAGTAATAAGGCTAATTAAATTTCTATTTGTCAATAATTTTTTTGGTAGATGGAAGAAATGACAAATAACCATTAAAACTCACAACCAGTCTGTCTTAACAATTTTGACATTTTATCAGCTGAGTTAAGACTTGTACATCGTTAATTAATTGACGAGTTCAAATATGAGTTGATCCGAGTATGTCCCATTTTGTAACAATGAAAATCCTAATTAACCATTACACTGTATATAGGCGATGATCTCCAATGTATTATATCGAACATATTGCATATTGCCCATTCTCTCCATTTGAACGGTGTCTAAGACATAAAGAGTACATGTTGAGGAAGAACCAAAAGTGAACAACTTCTTGTCATCCTTCTCTCATTTTCCGTGTTTCATGAGTATCAGGGAGGCTACAATCAATAGTTCATCCGTCGTAGTATTCCTAATATCTTTAACAAACCAACATGTGGTAGATCCTAAAGTTATCATGATTTTATGTTTGTTCAGTTCTTGATCTTTATAACATGCTTGTTTTACTATTAGGAAAATGTTAACCAGTGCTCCGGGGCACTGATTAAGGAAACAAATATAATAGTTTTTGCATTGAAAATTGTGTAATCAATGCTTCAAGACTAACTTTCACCGGACATAAAGATATTTGTATCATCTCATTTCAACAAAATTGGGTTAATAATTGACATAATTGATAAGATTAAACTTTTTTTGCAGTTTTTTTTATTTGCAATGCTTTTGTATAAACTTGAAAACATATTGTTAACGTGACAAGTTCCCATCTCTTAAAACTTTTATTATTTGTACCCAAAAAAGGTTAAAGAGAATAAGTGGGAAAAGAAAGAAGAAGAAGAAGAAGACAACAGAAGAAGAAGAAGCAAGAAGTGCGCACTGATCTAGCTGCTGTTGGTCTAGGAACTTAATTAAGTGGTAATTGGTTGAAATAAAGAGGTTAAATATTTAAAGAAGATGCCACCTTTTAGGCCTCTTAATTATGAGCTGCAAATGTTACTACTATATTGCTAGGGGAATCGTGGCCACTATCAATGAACACAATAACATTGGTACGCAACTCATTATATTACTCTTCAAATGTTCTTTTCCAGTAGATGTAGAATACAATGTGGGTTACGTTGATTGGGCAGTCTCATGTCATTGTGGAGCTCGTAATATATAGGTTTATGGAGCATGATGGAAAACGTTAGATTTAAGTGTAAATTGTTTTAAAAAGTTAAAGGTTTTATTTTAGGGCATATATGTCTTGTATAAAATTGCACCACTAACCATGAAGTAAAGTTGCAATCAAGATGTAAAGTTTCTTGAATGAATTATAGTAAGGACTAAACTGGTCATCACACAATAAACAAAGGTTTTCACTTTTCATGCACCCACTTCTATATTTTGGATTGAAATCATTCGGCTATAGAAATTATTGGAGTTCAATATTCTATTTTATATTTCGTTCTATCTCCTTAATGATCAATCATGTTTCTTGAATACTCGAAAACTTTAAGTTATTTAATATTTTATTAGAACAACAAATAACAAAAGTGGTCATAATATCTAGCCTGGAGAATTTGTTGAATGTGCTCATGGCGTAATCACACTGCTAAGAACAGTATAGTGAGTACTTATCCAATTGAATGGGGATGGTGGGTCCTTCATTTGTTCGTTTGTCTGAATTATTGAATTTACTAAGGACTATTGGACTTGCACAAAATTGTTAAATATGAATTATAATATATACTATTACTGTTATTTTCAATCCATTTTGGAAATTCTTTCTTGGCATTTCATTTGAAAAGCATGTCTAATCTTTTCATCTGAATATGCTAATTCCCACAATGTTTTATCAATAAAGTTGCCAAATTTTCATCATGCATTAATATTCGTTAGTGCGCTCACACCTTGTTTTTTTCCTTCACTATAAAACCAAAACAAACCAAACTCATTTTTTTCTTGAACTCAAACATCATGGTACACAACAGGTCTCTTGTCTATGACAACATGGATAATGCTTGCTTTCCTTCTCCACACCTTGATGCTTTTCCAGCTGGTCTGAGAGTTCTCGTTGTTGATGATGATCCAACTTGGCTTAGAATCCTTGAAAAAATGCTCAAAAAATGTTTTTACCGAGGTTTCTTTCTTACATTCATTTTCACTCTGCTTCTTCTTCCATGTGCTAAAAGTGGTATATATGAATGTAACTGAATTAATCTCAACAATTGACAATAAGTTCAGTACAATTCAACTTTAAGAAAAGCAAGCATTTGGCCAATTCCCTTGTTACTTGTTCATTTAAGATAATTTTGTAGTATCCATTAATGCTAGCTAGGATGAGATGATAGTACTGGTCTCTTTTAACTTAATTAACAAAGGTGTTTAAATTCACACTCATAACAGCGTTAAAGCTATTGAGGAAGAGTTTTGCGACACATGTGCCTTACTAGATTCGAGATATTAGTCTTAATAGCTGCATGATTGGATACCTAATTTATACTCAAAACTTATAAGCAGTTTTTTCTTAAATTAGCAAATTATGGAAGCAAACACATCTTATATTTATCTTCTAACAGTTATCTATCATGTGCTCATAGTGACCACATGTTGCTTAGCAATAGAGGCTCTTAAGAAGCTCCGCGAAAGTAAAGATGCATATGACATAGTGATCAGCGATGTAAACATGCCTGACATGGATGGTTTCAAGCTTCTTGAGCATGTTGGACTTGAGATGGATCTTCCCGTCATTAGTAAGTTCTTTTTATTAATAACTTTTTTTCTCTTTAAATTATGTGTAACATTCCTCTCGCAGCTCTTTTTTCCGGACCAGTCAGTACCTACAAGTAACATTCTTGGTCTGAAAAAAAAGCTAGAAGACGGGTGTTACAATATATGTACTAGCTTTTTGATTTTATTGACTAAAGTCCCATGATTATACTAACAACGCTTGATAATGTCGTGTAGTGATGTCTGTTGATGGAGAAACAAGCAGGGTGATGAAAGGTGTTCAACATGGAGCATGTGATTACTTGCTTAAGCCTATAAGGATGAAAGAATTGCGAAACATATGGCAACATGTCTTGAGAAAAAGAATACATGAGGCAAGAGAATTTGAAAGTCTTGAGGGAATTCACTTATTGAGAAATGGATCAGATCACACTGATGATGGTAACATGTTTGCTGTAGGAGAAGAAATGAACTTACTGAAGAAAAGGAAAAATTTCGATAGTAAACATGACGACCAAGAATTAGTAGATCAAACTTTCATAAAGAAAGCTAGAGTAGTTTGGTCTGTGGATCTTCATCAGAAATTTGTTAAAGCGGTGAATCAGCTTGGATTCGATAGTAAGTTTCTTATCAACATTCTCTATGAAGTTACTTTCAAATAAATCTACTCTTTGCCAAGCACACTAATGAATGGAACTTAAATTCCCGTCTTGTTTATCATATTGTTCTTGTTAATTTTATGTATGAAGTTATGAACCATCGTACCTTTTGTGTAAGAATGACAAAAATAATTTCTTTTCGGCAGAAGTTGGTCCCAAGAAAATTCTAGATTTGATGAATGTTCCGTGGCTGACTAGAGAAAATGTTGCTAGTCATTTGCAGGTATATGATCTGTACTTGTGAACCTCTACTAAAGTTAAAAGTTTATATTATGAGTATTGCATCTGATATGTTGTTTCTGTTAGGCCTAGAACGCGAAGGCTAGAATCATAGTAGAGGTTCAATTTAAATTAAGCATCCAATACACATCTCAGAAATATCGACATAAAAGCAGACTATCTTATAAAATTCAAATTGGATAATTTTTGAGTTTGAAAACTTAACAGGTTCCTAATAATAAAATTTTGCTCTTCAGAAATACCGGCTCTACTTGAGTAGGTTGCAAAAGAAAAATGATCAGAAATCGTCCTCAGGTGGAATAAAGCATTCAGATTTACCTTCAAAAGATGCAGGATGTTTAAGCTTTCTCAACTCTTTCAACAAGCAACAAAACGAAGGTGCAATCAACAGCTTCGGATATTCAAATGGGACATTAAAAATTCAAATGGATACTACAAGTCATGAAAAAAGAAGAGCTTCAACTAGTGACATTTCTGATCCAAAGATAAGAAAGAGTTCAGAGATAGGTCTTAACCAATCTCTTGAATCTGCAGAATCAGAAGCAAACCATATAGTATATGACTCCACAATACCAACACAGTACTCTTGGGATGAAGTTCCAAAAAGGCCACTCAAAGAACATAACACATTTTTACAATTAAAGGATAATCTCAGCCATTTGCCTTTAAATGTTATACAGCAACACTTCCAAATTGACCATTCACTATCAATTAATTTCAATCCCTCCGATTACAAAAGTGATTACATTAGTCCTGTGAATTCATTGGTTTCTTCAGTTGATACCTTTCATAGTCGGTCCAAAAGCCTCATGTCGAATGATCAATCTCCTGATATCATTTTCACTTCAAATCCGAGTTCAAAAACACCAGGATTTAATCTCGATTGCATCTCTGATATGGAAATCTACAAAAGAAACTTACCAAAGTCAACTTCAACACCTTTGGATGAGGACTTAAATTTGTTTTTGTTACAAGGTGAATACTATGATATGAACTTTGACATGCAGAATATAGAGATGTCAGAGTGTTATGATCCAAGGATTAATACTGAAGTCCCTATCAATTTGTATGCTTCACCAGATTATTTTTAGCATGATATTTGATTCTGTCTTGCCTTTTCGTGCATCTTTCAACGAAAGTCCAACTCCGTAAATGAAATAACTGCTAACTGTTGGTATTTTTTCCCTTATTAGATAATGAAGCATATATAAAAGGAGATGATGTGTGATGAAGAAACATTAAGCTTATTAATAAGCTTGTTTTCTTTCTTAATACTATCAACTTTGTAGTTTGAGAAGCATTTTCGCGTGTTTGTAAACCAACAATGGTTCATAACAAAATGCTGAAGAAATTATATTCATTCTAATCACGTTTACATTACCATATGAAAGCTAGTTTAGTTACTGATCCTCTGATTCAATGTTTTAGTTTTCTCTCTTCTATTAGCGATTCGTTTATTTAGTTCACACACATGAAAAGTGACTTTTTACCAAGAGTTACAATCATATGCAATCAAATTTCTTAATCAGGAGATGTGTTTGTTCATTTTCAGTTAAGTAATAACAATGAAACAACATATCATAATCGATGAACCATTGGAACCGAAAAACATGAGAAAACCGCACAAAGCACAAGTTTAGACTGCCCAGAATGCACCTAGCGCCCATATGGTTGAACAACGTTGCGGGCTGCCTAACTGAGTTCCTAACTATCACTCAAATCAACATGTTGTTTGAGATAGCTTTTTCCATTAAATTAGTTGATTGTTTTTTTTTGGTGTAAACAGGGGTAATCCCTCGAGCACTATGGGACCCAAATTCGAACCTGGTCAAGCTAAAAGAGACAAATTCCATCTCATCTGAGCGCTCTTGGGTGATTAGTTGATTGTTTGAGAAAATGGACGGTGCAGGTTGTATACTTTGAATATATCCCCAATGTGACAATTAATTTATTATATATAATACTCTTTTTTTTGTTGGTCAATATTTATATAGTAACACTCCATGCAGGCTTCTTCTTTTTGACCGGTCCTATCTAATACTATATGCATGTTTTAAAAGCATTGTATAAATAAATAAATCTAATAAGTCTCAATAACGCAGACAATTGCTGAATGTCACCAAGCATGATTGATTATTTTCGAGATTAATTAATTATATCCATCCATCTACTCCTAAATTACTAGTATATTTGTTTTATAGAAGAAAAAAAAACGTTTTCTTTTTCCTCTCTAAAATAATACTAACATGTATTCATACTTTAAGGGGATGTATTGGATTAGGATTCTAAGAGATTTTAAAAGACTTTTTAATTATGAAAAAGTTTTGTGGTATTCAATCAAAACTCTTTGTAATTTAAAAAAAGTCTTGTGGTATTCAATTAAGACTCTTTGTCATTTTAAAAAAGTCTTGAGGTATTCAATCAAGATTTTTCATCACTTAAAAAAAGTCTCATGGTATTCAAAATCATTCAAATTTTGAAGGATTGTTTAATAAATTGGATTTTGATGGATTTTGTGGGATTTTCTAGTGAAATTTTAACAAGAAAAAGTCTTTCATGAAGACATGAGATTTCTTTGGATTTTTTTTTTAAAGTTTAATATGACTTTCTTCTCCCTTCTCTCTTCTCCCTTCTCGCTCTCTCCTCTCTTTTCTCCCCTCTCTCTCTTCCCTTTTCTCTCTCCTCTCTTTCCCCCCTCTCTCTCTCCCCTTCTCTCTTCTCCCTTCTCTCTCTCCTCTCTTTTCTCCCCCTCTCTCTTCCTATCTCTATCTCTCATAAAAAAAAAATTTTAAAAAAGAGAGTCTCTATTGAAAATAGTATGATAGAGAGTGTGTTGTAATCATTCATTTTCAATGAGTTTTTAAAATTCATAAAATCTTTTGAAATCTTATAAATCCATAAAATCCTTTAAAATTCATTAAAATCTTATGATGTAAATCCATTGAAATCCAAATTGAAAATCCTGATAGTCTTTTAAAATCTTGAAAGTCATTAAAATCCTATAAAATCTTTTAAAATCTTTGAGACTTTTTTAAGCAAAAATTGTCCTCTAAAATTCTAATCCAATACACCCCCTAAACCAGTCTTGATCTTGTAATAATGTTCATAATTCATACACTATATAAACACTTTATGCTATGTTTATGCCAATCCATTCAATCAATATACCAGTGAGCATAAATTGTATTAATCGAAGTATATATCAGTTGTTGAGCCAATCAAATACCATGGAAATTGAATTACTTTCTAGAGAAACCATCAAACCATCATCACCAACTCCTTCTCATCTCAGAATTTATCCACTTTCTTTCATTGATAACATTTTTTTTCGTTTATATGTGCCAGTAATTTTCTTTTACAATCCAAATGAGGGTAGTGACCAAAATTCCAAAATTTCCATACTCCGAAAATCTCTATCTCAAGTTTTATCTAAATACTACCCTTTTGCTGGAAGATTAAAAGATAAAATTACCATTGAATGTAATGATCAAGGTGTGTCATTTTTGGTCACAAAGATCAAAAACAAACTTTCAGAGATTCTAAAAAATCCCACAGATAAAACATTGAACCCTTTGTTTCCCGACAAATTGCAATGGAAAGACATGGATTGGAGCGATACTTTAATAGCTATTCAAATCAATTGTTTTGCATGTGGAGGAATGGCGATAAGTATTTGCATGAGTCACAAAATTGGTGATGCGGCAACCATTTTCAACTTCATGAATGATTGGTCCATCATCAACCAAAAATTACAAGAGCAAGAAGAAGAGTTATTAGTATCACCGTTTCCTTTACTTGATGGAGGAGCTTCGGTTTTTCCACAAAGGGATTTAACTATTTTCCCAGAACTCGTGTTAACGAGAAAAAACAATGTGGTGTGTAAAAGGTTTGTGTTTCAACCCTCAATGATCAAGTCCCTTAAGAAAATGGCAACTTCTAGTTCTATGTATTCACCTCCATCACGTGTACAAGCGGTAACTGCATGGATTTATAAGCGCGCAGTTTCACTAATGGGATTAAATTTCCAGACGGCTTTATTTAGCATGGGTGTAGATCTTCGCAAAAGAATGGTTCCTCCATTGTCTGAAAAGTGTGTAGGGAACATTGTTTGGTTCTCGTCTATGGTTGCAGATAAGAAGGAAATGGAATTACATGAGTTGGTATCCAAAATAAAAGAAGGGTTATCTCAGTTTGGTGAGTTTATTCCGGAAACATTTGGAGCGAAAAAGAAGGAAAATTTGTCAGTAATATCCGAGTGCTTGAAACAAGTTACCGAGCCTCATCCAGAAGATGAAAATTTGTTTACTTTTAGTAGCTGGTGTAGGTTTCCAGTGTATGAAACAAATTTTGGGTGGGGAAATCCATCATGGGTCACCACATCTGGTTGTTCTTCAAGGAATATAATATTTCTGATGGATACAAGAGATGGAGAAGGAATCGAAGCGATTGTGAACATGGAAGACAATTATATGACCAAGTTTGAGCATGAAGTTGAGCTTCTTCAACATGCCTCTCTTAGTCCAAGCAATGTTGGACATGATGACTATGTGTTTTCTTCACAAGCTCTCTCAATTCCTTCTTAGTAGATTTGTATCTACTTGCATGATTTGTGGGTTTGGATTAAGCTTTAAAGATTCTCAATAAGTGTTGAAAGATACTTGTTTATTAAAGTTATTACATTGTAATCATTTTCTTTCTCTTTTGTACTTGTAATATGTTCATTTTAGTTAATTTACTATTGTTTACTTTCTCTAAATCTGGCTGTTATATCTACATATTAAGGGTATTGCATTTGTGGATTCAGTAATGATTAGTGTTTATCTTGTGAATGAAAAAATCGAAATAACTAACTATATCATGAAGTTTATATTTTTCCTCTTGTATTTTATCTTAGAATAATGTCTCCATTATAAATTGATGTGATAATAATGGTTCTGTAATGAATACTCCACAGCTAATATTCTCTATGAAGTGTTATCTTGATAGAGGTTCAATCTTAATTGTGAAAAAATGTTCTACAATAGTCTATAAATTTTATTGAGTTTGAAAACTTTCAGGTTCCTAATTATAAATTTTGCTCTGCAGAATTATCGACTCTACTTGAGTAGATTGCACAAGGAAAATTATCACAATTCTTCCTCATGAAGGTGAATTTGAATAAAGCATTCAAATTTACCTTCAAAAGATGGGACATTAAACCTTCTATGGATACTACAAGCCATAATGGTGATCTCAAGAGAATTGTGACAAGTGACATTCTCACAAAGATAAGAAAGAGTTCACAGATAGGTTTTAATCAACCTTTTGAATTTGTAGATTCAGTAGCAAACCATTCAGTATTTAGGGACACAACTATTTTTGTAAAAGGTACTACAAGTATTACCAATGCAAAGCATAAAAGCTAATAAAAACATCTTGCAGGTGATTTTGACAGCTTGCTTTAACGGTTTTCTGTACTTGCAAAATTGCTACACGAAGGCATAAAGTTATTCAATATCTTGCTTTTAGTTCAAAAATGAAACTACCCTTGGTACTGTATCTATTCTTAGTAAAATAATTGATCAATAACATTCATGCGTAATCTTAACTAATTAATGTGACCAAACTTCTTTGTGATAGAACATGCACATACATAATTGAAAGAAAGATTAGAATGTTCTACACACATTCACATTTTAGAGAGGAAACTACAAATGAATGATAAAACTTTTTAAGATTGAATGTGAGTGATATTAGAGATATGAGATATATCAACTTAATACAAACACAAAGTACTTATAGACTAAGTTGAGTAACTTGCACTACAAACCACTAACTAACTAACTAGGTAGTTACCAACTAACTAACTAACCAACAAACATAGTTGGATTTATCCACAACTAACTAACATTACAATATGAATTATACTTCAACACACCCCCTTAATTCAGATTCCACTAACATCTTAAATTGGAACAAAACTAAAATCATGAGGCTTGATAATCCTTTTCTTCTCAAGCCTTGCTGCATCATTCATAGTGCTATTAGCTTGATTCCCCAGAATTTACTTGTGATTTTGACAATGAATGTGAATCAACATTTCTTGCTTATAACTATTATAGACAACAGAACTTTCTGCTCCAATCCATACTACATTTCTGAAACTTCAGAATGTTTCGCTTGCACAATATTTGCACTTCAGAATGTTCTCAAATCAATGAGCATTTCTTCACTAGAATTGGTTTGTCATGATGTTTGCAAGTTGACCCTTTGATCGAATAAACATCAGCTTTAATGTCATCTGAATATTCTGACCACTACCAACATTCTAATTAACATTTTGAACTTCATTAACACTAGGAATTCAACCCGTGCGTTGCATGGGTTTGTTAAAATACGGTTAAATAATAAAAAATTATTTAATTGACTAAAAACGGTAATTTTGATACAATGCACTTATAATTTTTTCATTTAAGTACACTCAATTTTGGATGTAATTGTCTTTAGAGGTTTTGTCTCTCTTTTTTTTTTTTTTTGAATGAAGAGGTTTTGTCTCTTTTATCATATTCTCATCATTCCCGTAGAAAAAATAGTCATATAAACGCATAAAAAAATACAATAAAAATAAAGCTTAAAAATTAGACTAACAAACATTGCATAAATAATCTTTAAAAAAAAAAAAATTGCATAAATAAACAAACGTGAGTAGACTAATATATACCCATTTCCATACAAAAATGTGAATTGCTATAGTCTTTTTGTACAATGGAATTTTCCTACCTTTTGCACAATGGAATCGTTATAGTCTTCTTGTACTCTCCACAAAATGATGTTAAGTGTTTATCTTTTCTCACTAAGAAGAGAACAACATCAAAATACTTAAAACATGGGTAGTTTTCCTTTGAATATACTTCGATATTTTGAAACTTACATGTGATCTACTTACTTGTTACCATTGCTTGGTACACAATAGCCATATTTTTCGAAGAAGTTGTTAAATTTGGGAAAGTAAGGAGCACACACAAAATGAATGTAGTTGTAAAATATGGAGAAATGCATGAGATTTTGCAAACTTTTATAGGATATTCTTTAAGAATTTATTTATTTCTCAAAACTTTTTTTCTTCCATATTGTACAATTCCATATTAATGCCATTTTGTGGGTTTTATCGCAGGTATTGAATTATGGTTGTTGAGCTTCAATCATCATTCAAGAATAAAGCTATGGCTCCCTACAAAAATATATATGGCAATGGCAATGTATTTTATGAGAGAAATTGCATATTTTTTGAGTAAAAAAAAGTTATATTATAACATTTTTTGGTACTTAAATATTAATGAAGATAAAAGATAAAATAAAATATCACCACAGCCAAAGGAACTATTGTGTACTTGAAGAAACTTGTCTCACCTCTAGAACAGAAAGCTATCGAATCATACGAAGGACTTCATTTGTGTCTGTGCTGGCTTGATGAGCTTGTTAGTATAGATGATTAACACAACTATGTGAGAAGGGATGAGAGAAAGGGTGAATATATAAATGGAACAAAATATTTGGTTATCAACTGGTTAAATATTTAAATATGTGAATTGAAAAGGTGCTTTAAAACATTGTTTACAAATGAAAGCTGTCGATCTTGAATACAAAGTGAACTTGTATAATCTATATATCTTCTCTGATTTACATAAAAAAAAGTTTTGAAGCTCCTAAAGTTGAAATATATTAATGCATCGGTTTTTGTTTTAAAATTAATTTGTATCAAGGTTTCAGTGGAGAGAGTGGCAAGGTTTTAATTAATAATGATATAGTGGAGATATCAAATAATAAATTTTAGAATAAGAGACGGTGGAGAATAAGAGAGAGTGAGAATAAACTCTTTTAAAAGTGTCACATAGACACAATGCTTGCATATGGTTAACTCAAGTTTCCTTTACAAAGATATATAGAAGATAAATAGATAAATAGATTATGAACTTTAATAACTTTTTGAACTTTACTCAGAATTTCCATGTTTCCTCACATAGAAAATCTTGTATTTCAAACTCAATACTTCAATGAAACAAGCAATTTGAACACACTTTGATAACCTGAATATGTCATCAATTCCACGCATAAAATCAACACATTCTTGTGCTAACTCGATCACTTTTTTCTCATCTGACTGAACAAACGCTTTCATAGTTGATCGTGTAACCCACTTGAACGTCTTTATCACACAATCACCTTCATCACTTGAAACAACAACACCCATATCAATTCTTGGTGCATAATTCGATCTAACTCTCTTGGTAGTGATAGAACCCTTCTTTCTTGGATTCTTGAACCTCCATGGCATAAACATCACAACCAAGACCGAATTTTCAAGTGATCAACAACGAAACTTCATAACATGAATTCTTCCTTTAACATTGCAACCTCCTTGCAATTCTTCATAAAACCAAACTATACTTAAAATTAAATATGAACAAGAATAAACTTTAGAACCTTGTTCATCCTCTTCGGTTTTTAAATTAGTTTCTTGATTTTCATTCTGTTTCCCTCCATTTCGATATTTCTCTCCTGATTACATCTTTCTTCTTCAGCTCCTTGTCGAGCTTTGCTTAAAACAACATAAATGACTCCAATTTTGGTGATTTGTTACTTTTACTTGAAGCATATTATTCTTTTAGTACTGTCTCCGTTTTTTTGTTTGTTGGTTTTTTAATACACTAGTACAAAAAACCCTTTTTAAGTCGGTTAAAAAGGGCTTTTTAAGTCAGGCGCGTGGCCGACATAATAGCTCCCGTCATAAGAAGTTTTTGCTTTGTAAGTCGATTTAGCAACCGTCTTAAGCTTCATTTTTTAAGTCGGTTTAAATGGACCTTTTAAGTCGGGGGCGCGTGCGTCTTAATAGCAGCCGTAATAAGAAGTTTTTGCCTGTTAAGACTGAATTTTGAACCGACTTAACAAAATCTTTTTAGGTCAGCTGTCTCTCAACCGACTTAAGAAGACGGCATATCAAAAAATAAAAATGACAGAACAACCCAACCTAAAATGAAGTTTGTTTCGTGGGCCAACTAGAATTCAAAAGACAACCAATACCAAAATATCGGAGTATCAAAACATAAATATAGAGCTACATGTAATGTCACGCCAAATTAAATTATAGAGATGTAATGTCACGCCAAATTAAATTATAGAGTATTGTGTTCAAAATAGGTACACAACCTCACACTAGGTAAGAGTTACACTAAAATGCAAAGTCTCATATATACAAGTATAACACCTACAATTAAGAGTATTACATATCTTCACCCTTGGCTATTCAAGTACCTTGGCTAAATTCTCACTGCATCAGAACATTGGTTTCCTACAATGTCAAAAGAAGAAGAAAAAAAATATCAACCATTATATTCACATTCTATATTTCCCTAAATGAGTGCTTTTGTTTTCCAAATTCAGTCCAGTTTGGAAGATAAGAAAGCAAGTGTTCATGATACGATCACATTTTTCATAAGCAATTGGAAAATTTAATCTATCTAAATTTAAACAATTTTTTTATTAATAATTTTTTAATGATATCAACTAGGCTTAGCATCACAAGTGTTACTCTCCCCATCTTATATGAAAGGTTAAGGAAATCTTAAAGTTGTGTGCTAGACTAGATAAAGAAATTAAAAAACACCGATATGAATATAAAAACTCCAAGATATTAATAGGCATTGAACTCAACAAAACCATCATGTCACACAAGAAAATAGTAACGATACAATCTATTGAAGTCACCATGAATACAATGTTCCCCTTTAATAGTAGGTGTCACACAAATACATGTGCCCTATAGTTTAACCACTCCACTCTAGGTTCATTATAATCTACTCAACTTAGTGGTTATACTCGGGGAGATAAATGTTGAGTAAGATAATGCAATTGTGGGAATATAAACAAGATGTGTATAATAATAATAAGAATAGCATTCAAGATCAGCATATTATGCAATTATAATTAATATAGTCTATAATGCAATCATAAACAAACCAAAATTAAAGTTATTTTTGCATTTTCTTATGATTTTTTTTTACTTGTTTACAACAATTAGGTTACTCTTTTCAACGATTTCTTTATTAGTCACATAATCAAATTGTAGAAATTTATGCATGAAATTTTCTTAAAGTTAGAGCATGACAAAAACTAATAACGGGACTGTATTTTTCAATAATAAAAGACAATATTCTAACACTAACGCGGATTAATTTTTCAATTATAATACCACAACTGCATTTTTCAATAGACTATAGCTAACTTTACTTAGATAACCATCAAACAAACAATTGAGAGAAAGCCAACACACCTTTACTTAGAAAGGATTTGTAGCACTATAAAAATTCAAATTCATATAAAAAATGAGAATAGGAAAAAAGATATCATATATGAATCTAACCTTGATATGTGTAACCAATCTCATGAGGAATAAAGCTGGAGTCGAAATAAAGAACTACATTTACCAACATCATGAGGAATAGAGTCTGAGATATTATTAGAAATCAATAAACAATAAACCATTCCTCATGATGCATAGTATATTCACCAATGTTAGGTCTTGAACAATAAACCATTCTCATGCCAAGCATAATATATTCACCAATGTTAGGTCTTAAACAATAAACCATTCTCATCAATGGTGTGCTTTACGAGGTATGTAACAAGAAAGACTTATTGCTACCGACCTGCCATAGTTTTGCTTCTAGAGGCCCATAAATGAAACAAAAATGATAGGTTTAGTTGAGATACAAATCAGCAACAAAAGTTGAATTTGGGTTAATAAAAAAACACTAAATATCATAGCCACTAAAGCCCATATAACGTTGCTCAAAAAAAAAAAAAAACCCATATAACGTGTGATTGACTTATTTAGAAAATATAACTATACACCTACCACTTATGCATCAACATAGGAATATGGTGTGGCACTATGATACAACCATAAACAATTTAGTACTACCGGACAAAGCCTGATGGCATTTGACAGCAAAATATAAACTGTGGTTAATTACTTCAAAATAATGAAAAGATAACGGACTTTCTTAGCACTAAAACATGCATCGTAGTACAATCTCTCCCTGTATATATCATTATCACATTATTACATCACTGGATAGCATCAAATAAAGATGAAAAGAAAGCATATGAATATAACTGTGAAGGTATGAAGGCAATTGTATGCAAATAAAGATGCAAATAAAGTAGAAAATATTTTACACATATATGAATACATCCATTACACATGAAAACTTTGAAATTAACTACCTCTCGCCTCATATACTGTCTCACCTATCAGGTCACTTCCTCTCGCCTCAGGTTGCAATGCTTGTACAAAGAAAGCATATGAAAACTAACAAAGTGTAAGCCCCGCAAAAATAGCCAAAGTAGCCCAATAGGAAACAATGTAAAATAAACTTTAATGTCTAAAAAATTATTTCATTGTATTTGACCTTTATTTATTCATCTATTGTCAAAAAGGCTAAAGACGTTATAATAAACTTTAATGTCTATTTGATATCAAAAAAGCTAAAGACGAGTGTCATAAAACTGTCCGATACCGGGATACCGGCGTGTGTCGAACACCGCAACACACCTAGTCCAAGAGGTGTTCGTGCTTCATATACATATACATATACATTTACAAGCTGCCCCACACCTACTTTTAATTTGATATCAATGGGATGTATAAATCACACCAACCAACTATCATAAAAAGGGAGTTTTTCTTTAACACTATTTTCATTCACATTAATTTATACTACAAAATACCTCAAACTTTGGATGAAGCAACCAAGCAAGAAATTCTACATAAAAATACTTCATAAAATGAAACATCCTCCAATAACTTTGAAAAAAAAACACCAAAGTAGTCAATTTCATTTATTTTTTGTTAAATGATTAATCCATCCATCAAATTTAACACATAAGAGCATTGCAAATTAATCTATGTTCGTGCACAAAAATCAAAGTTTGCTAATTGCAACTCCACATGAACAAAACATGTCAATTATCAATTAATCAAAACAGAATAGTGATATTGCGACAATTGTAAAGTGCAGCAAATTAATTACTCATAGAAAAAAAATACTATAGATCCTACCGTTATATTGTCATTTATATTGCGACTGTTGTATCAGGACAATCGTTTAATAAAATACAATTCAATGCAACATGCAAACTTTAGTTCATATACATAAAATGCAATGTGAATTGTAGATAAGTAAATGCATCATCGTATGCTCTAAAACTTCATCTACCTTGATATCATATGGTTATTTTTTTTCTCCTTCAGTTCTTTTACAATCTCTACATGCCTAAAGGCAAAGCAACAAGAGAAAATGAAAATTACCTTCACTTAGGCCCCCAAAAGAAATTCACTGATCCATGGCCCTCACATGTCTTTCTTATATATTCAACCTGCCATATATTCATATTGATAAGCCAGGAAATCAATAATGATAACTTTGTTCCCATGGAATTGAATTTGAAAACACAATAAATGGAAATATGCAACCAAAAC
Organism: Medicago lupulina; assembly: GCA_958299785.1. NCBI lineage: Eukaryota > Viridiplantae > Streptophyta > Magnoliopsida > Fabales > Fabaceae > Medicago > Medicago lupulina. The sequence continues at coordinate 10,573,135 of OY283142.1, read as the reverse complement.
AAGGAAGAAGACCGACCTTCCAACACTGAAGAAGACCGACACTACTCACTGTCATGTCGGTACATACATTGACTGGTGCCCTACACTACTCACTGCCATCTCCAAGGAAGAAGACCGACCTTCCAACACCGAAGACAACGCGGTGTGTGGCTTCTATTGTGGTTTTGCAGTGACCCCATATCCTAGTCGTAGTTCTTGCATCATAAAGATGTGATTTCAATGCTCCATAGTTACCTTTACCTTTCCTCCATAGTCCCTATTCCCTGTTGGATATCTCTATGTTTAACTTTAACTTGAATTTATAGAGCAGCTACTTTCCTTTCGAATTCGTTAAACCTTTGTTGTACCCTTGGAATGCTTAGTCATGTGTTGTTATGTTGAAAAATAGGCAGTTATAAGAAGAAGAAAAAAAAGGGTCAGACCAGAAACACCAATCATCTTTATATATGTAGTAGATTCTTTATTATTTTTTCCTTAAATCACTATTATAATTAACTACACCTAAAACTCACTGAAAGTAACTTCTTCCTTGTATTATCTTTTGCAAAGTGAAGCTTCTCACCAAATAAACTTTCACGACATCCTTCGCTTCAGGAATTGATTCATTATTGAAGCCATAAATGGTCCCCATGATGCTTTTTAATTCAGGACCTGAGAGCAAATTAAGCACAAACTTCTTGAAAACGTCAATGTAGTCTACAATTAACTTTTTCAAGAATAAAAAAGCAAATAAATGTTCAGATGATTACAAATTCGTAAGAACAACAATCAGGTCATCACGAGTGGCATACACTCGTCGATAATCAATGAAATTAGCAAACACAAAAATATAAATTCAGTTTCACAACGCAAATTTAGTTTCCCATTGTCAAATTCAGTTTTTGACAATGCAAATCTCAGTTTCCAATTGTCAAATTTATCAATATTAAAAAAATATAACTATAACATAATTGTCTTGTGCATCGATATTGCTTTGCACGAAAAATATAATTGTATAGCATATAAGTAAGAAAAAAAACATTAAAATAGATGTTGCCTTCTTTGTCATGCATGTATATTAATTTGATCCTAATGACGCTCTTTGAGGCCCTTGTTGTTCTTTCATTAATTCTCTACTCCCTTACATTATTTATACCACAGTGTCTTAGTTTAGAAGTGATATGAATCTTCTAGGAGTATGATAATGTCTCAAAAGACAAAAAAAAGACACCACCAAACATGAAATTTACTGCTGCTGCTGCACTATTCTCCTATCAAAGTGTATTTCGGATCATTCTTGAACAAAGTATTAAAGAAAAGTAAAATAAAAAATAACTACAAATATTTAATTGAAACTTATGTATCTTATAAGCTACCGTTGAGATGAAGCTATCAAAACACAATTTCTAATTTTTCTTAACGTATCATTAAGATATAGTAGAATATGATTTCAATTTGGTTTTTTAAGCCCATCTTTGACAATGACATCAATACCAACACATGAAGTTAAGGCGGCAACCTAATCATGTCAAAAAAATTGGATTTTGATGATTACCACTACAAACGAATCCCCCAACACCATACTAGTAACACCACGCATGCTAAAACCAAAATTAGAGGACCAAACATAATCCAGAATACACTCCATTCGTGTTGTTGATTTTTTTAACACTGTAGTCCTAATTTTAATTTGAACCTAAAACCCTAAACCCATGAACCATAGAGTGAAATTGACTATGAAAATGTAAGGAAAAAATGAAGACGGTACCTAGAATGAAGAACTGATTTGATACGAGAAAGCTATAACCCGACGATGATTAGCTAAAACGAAGATTTGATGAAGATTGAGAGCGAGGTGATGGTCGTAAGAACCATGAGAGACAGAGACAGTGGTGGTTCCGATAAGAGACGATGGTGCGACCTGGTGACAGTGGTGGTCGATCGAATGAATAGGAGACGAGAGAAGGACACAGTTCTGGAACGCATAGAAGGATACACATCCGGTGAGAGATGTGTTTTCTATTTTTTTTTATTGTTATATATAAATTGTTATATATTAATAAGTTATAATTATCTTTTATTTTATTTATTTTTTATTTTTTAATGTAAAGAAATGACTTCTTAGGACGGGTGGTCAATAAACCGTCTTCACGAAATAACTTCTTAGAAAAATGTCACTTGTTAAGTCGGGTGGCAGAGCGAACCGACTTAAGCACGTTTCTAAAAAAGTATATTTTGTACTAGTGATAACTTCATTGCTTAGGCTCATTTTATCATTGCCACACTCACATTTTGGTGGGGTACATTGTACCATGTTTATTTAAACCTCCAATTGCATTTAATGACTGTTATTAATAGTTGGAGCATTTAATGACTGTTATTAATAGTTGGAGTAGAACCATTGCTTAAAGTTGTCTTAAAACAACCTTGAATAATGAAAGTCCTTTTACCATGCTTTTATACTATCGTCTTAAAAGCTGCGTCAAATAAAGTGGTCAAACATAAGAAAACATGTTTCGACAATTAACATATTTTTATATCATTTGCTTTTGATACTTTCGGCTTCCTAACACCAAAGGTTGTTGGCCTTCTACATAGAGTTCAAAAGGTCATGCATAACAATGTCATATCTCATAGGTCCATGAATGTTGTATTTACGAAGATTAATTTTGTCATATCCATAAAGTTTAACGGCTCATCTTATTATCCACTTGTCTTCGATTCTTATGTCATATATAGTATAGTAATTCAATTTCAGTTGGGGCGAAGGAAATTATAGATCGCCAATGTGACAATTAATTTATTACATATAATGCTTTTTTTTTTGTTGGTCAAGAATTATATATAATACTCTATTATATACAATTCTCTATGCAAGCTGCTTCTTTTTGACTGGTCCTATCTAATACTATATGCATGTTTTAAAATCATTGTATAATAAATAAATCTAATAACATTATTAATCAATAAATAAATAAATCTAATAAGTCTAAATAACGTAGACAAGAGCTGAATGTCACCAAGCAGATACCAACGTGATCGATTATTTTCGAGATTAATTAATTATATCCATCCATCTACTCCTATATTATTAGTATATTTCTTTTATCAAACGAAAACGTTTTCTATTTCCTCTCCAAAATAATAACACGTTGGTAAAAGGTAGTGATGTGATATACGCGTATTCATACTTCAAACTAGTCTTGATCTTGTAATAATGTTCACAATTCATACACTATATAAACACTTTATGCTATGTGTACCAGTAAGCATAAATTGTACCAGTGAGAATATTAATCGAAGTACGTATCAGTTGTAGAGCCAATCAGATACCATGGAAATTGAATTACTTTCTTGAGAAACCATCAAACCTTCATCACCAACACCTTCTCACCTCAAAATATACCCACTTTCTTTCATAGACAACATTTTGATGCGTAACTATGTGCCATTAGTTTACTTTTACAAACCAAACAAAGATAGTGACCAAAATATCAAAATTTCACAATTACGAAAATCTTTATCTCAACTTTTATCCAAATATTATCCTTTTGCTGGCAGGTTGAAAGATAAAATTACCATCGAATGTAATGATCAAGGTGTGTCGTTTCTAGTCACAAATATCAAAAACAAACTATCAGAAATTCTCCAAAACCCTATAGAAAAATTGTTGAACCCTTTGTTCCCTGATGAATTGCAATGGAAAGACATGGATTGGAGTGAAACTTTAATGGTCATTCAAATCAACTGTTTTGCATGTGGAGGAATGGCGATAAGTATTTGCATGAGCCACAAAATTGGTGATGCTTCAACACTTTTCAACTTCATGAATGATCGGTCCATTATCAACAAAAATTTACCAAAAGAAAAAGGAGAGAAAGGGTTATTAGTAGAACCCTTGCATTTGCTTGATGGAGGAGCTTCAATGTTTCCACAAAGAGATTTACCTATTTTCCGAGAACTTGTTCTTAAGAAAGAAAACAATGTGGTTTGTAAAAGATTTGTGTTCCAACCCTCAATGATTAAGTCCCTAAAGGCAATGGTAACTTCTAGTTCCATGCATTCTCCCACACGTGTGCAAGTTGTGACTGCATGGATTAATTTACAAATGTGCGGTTTCAATAATGGGATTAAATTTCAAGACATCATTGTTTGGTATGGCTGTTGATCTTCGCAAAAGAATGGTTCCTCCTTTGTCTGAAAAATGTGTAGGGAACATATTTTGGTTCTCGTATATGTTTGCAGATAAGAAGGAAATGGAATTACATGAGTTGGTATTCAAAATAAAAGAAGGGTTATCTGAGTTTTGTGACGTTTATCCAAAAATATTTGGAGGAAAAAAGAATGATAATTTACCAAAGATATCTGAATACTTGAAACAAGTTACCGAGTCTCATCCTGAGAATGGAAATTTGATTAGTTTTAGTAGTTGGTGTAGGTTTCCGATGTATGAAGCTGATTTTGGGTGGGGAAAACCAATATGGGTGACAACTAGTGCTTTTAATGCGAGGAATGGGATAATTTTGATGGATACGAGAGATGGGGATGGGATTGAAGTGGTTGTGAATATGGAAGAGAATGATATGACTAAGTTTGAGCATGAAATGGAGCTTCTTCAATATGCCTCTCTTAATCCAACCAATGTTTAACATGATGACTATGTATGTTCGTGTGGGTAAGATTTTCTGTTTCTTAAGAAAAAATCTTTTAAATTGGCTTGATTTAGTGAATTTCTCTCAAGATTGATACATGGCTCTTGAGACTTTGATACATGTACTTTTTTACACATTTCATTTAATAAAGTTAATAAATTTTGGTCTTTTTCCTTTCTCCTTTGATTTTACTTTCAGTTTGTTTATTGTAGTTGATTAATTTACTGTTTATTACAAGCTATGTCAAATAGTAGATAAACCGCATTGTGTTCAGCACAAGTAACAACTTACAAACTAAAAACCAATTCCTTCACCTTATAAGTTGCCTGTGCGCTTGATCAAACAATTCAAATCCCCTACATTTACCTAGCAATCAATTGACAAAAGATTACCAATTTTTTAAAATAAGAAACAAAAGATTACCAATCCAAAACCTAAAAGCTAATGAAAATATCTGTATTGGAAACTAATTTCTGTTGAATTTATTTTGAAAAAACATGCATGTACTTGACAGCAACAGAAATTGTGTTGAAATTGTTCTCCACAGTAGTCAAATTGTTGCAATTTCTTTTAAAACTTGTACCAGACTTATTAACAATTAAATTAAGTAATAAAGTTAATTAGATTTTTAATTGGATAATTAGTTAATTGATATGAAATAAAATATAAGTAACATTGTCATTGATAACTCATTTTAAAATAGATTTGCAGTCATGATGCAAATGTCAATTAATCCTCATCCAGCTCGTAAGTTCATCCATTGTATCTTATTAAAACTCTAAATTAAGATCATCAAGATGCTGATTGGGTTCCCTGCCTATCTTAGTTTGTTTATACATTTCTAAATTACTCAATATGTCAAATCATTGTATATGTAGATACAATTGGACGTTAATTAATTGCTTCTTTCCATAATGGCCTACTTTTTTTTTTTAATGAAAATAACCAACTTGTGTTCATTATAAACTTGGATCAATAACTATAATTAAAGTTTCTTTCAGAAATACACCAGAAACACTCTGTACAAACAGGATTTGTCCAATAATTTTTAATAGTAAATTAAATCTAAATCTAGTTTTGATATATGGGGATTTTTTCCTGCATGAGGTTTTTTGTTTATAAAATATATCAAAAAAAAATATATTTTATTTGTAGGACCGGTCCTCTTGTTATCAATAAACAATGTATGGGGTAAGATCTCTCAACAAAAATATGTATGGTGTAAGATAACATTGTTTTGACGTGTTTAACAATAAAATATTAAATTAAATAAAATAATTTTTGCTCTAAGATCGGCCGGTTTTTTATATGCTCTATACGAATGAATGAACTATTAAATCCAAGTAGCTTAGTTTTTTTAATCAATTGACTTATCTAGCAAAAAAAAAATACTGACTTAATGATTGAATAATGAAGAGTGCTACATGATATCATCGATGTTATTTTTCTATTTTTCCCAATTGGAGTTTGTCTACTAAATATTGTAAACAAAATTGAGTTGCACTACTATATATCAAGTGTTAGAATACTGGTTAGGAACAAAGGATCAGAAGCAGAGTGAGATTGCTTAAAATAAAAAAAACAAAGGAACAGAAACCTAGTGAGATATGGAAATGGAAATAATATCAAGAGAATTTATCAAACCCTCATCACCAACTCCACCCCACCTAAGAAATTTCCCTATCTCTTTCATAGATCATATTTCATTCCGTAACTATGTTCCCCTACTTTTCTTTTACGATGATACCAAAGTTTGTGACCAAACATCCAAAATCTCACACCTCAAGAATTCTTTATCTCAAATTCTATCCATATACTACCCCTTTGCAGGCAGGTTCAAAGATCAACGTTCCATCGAATGTAACGATCAAGGTGTGTCGTTTCTAGTCGCAAATATAGCAGGAACAAAACTATCAACAATCCTCCAAAACCCTACCGAAAATTTGCTTAACCCTTTGTTCCCTGATGAATTACAATGGAAGAACATGGATAGCAATGAAAGAATTTTAGTCATTCAAATAAATTGTTTTGCATGTGGAGGAATTGTAATAAGTGTGTGTGCATGTCACAAAATTATAGACGCTGCAACGGCTTTCAACTTCATGAATGATTGGGCTAAATTGAATAGCGAAGGAGAATCAAACTCAAAGCCGACGTTATCATTACCCTACAATTTACTTTATGCAGGAGATACAATATTCCCACAAGGGAGTTTGCCAAATTTCCCAGAATGTGAGTTTGTGATAGACAAAACAATAGTGTCCAAAAGGTTTGTGTTTGAAGCTTCTAAGATAAAGTTACTTAAGACCATGATGGTAAATCTTGATTCACATGATGTGAAAAATCCCACACGTGTAGAAGTTGTCACTGCAATGATTTACAAGTGTGTGGTTTCTTCATTGGAATTAAATTTCAAAACAACATCGCTTCGCATGGCTGTGGATCTTCGTAGAAGAATGGTTCCTCCTTTATCTGATAAGTGTGTAGGGAACATAGTTTGGTTCTTGTTTGTTATCAACCCGGAACTACATGACTTGGTATACAAAATTAGAGAAGGGTTGCATGAATTTTGTGAGGTCTATCCAAAGAAATTCGGAGGGAAAGAAAAGGACTTGCCATTTATTTTTGAATGCTTAAAACAAGTTACTACACCGGTTTCGGAGAGTGATTATAATCAGAGTTTGATTCTTTATGCTAGTTGGTGTAAGTTTCCAATGTATGAAGCTGATTTTGGATGGGGAAAACCGATATGGGTGACAACTAGTACTTGTCCGGTGAAGAATGCAATAGTTTTGATGGATACAAGAAATGGAGATGGAATTGAAGCGATTGTGAATATGAAAGAGAGTGACATGGTTAGATTTGAACAAGAAGTGGAGCTTCTTCAATATGCCTCTCTTAATCCGAGTATTGTTTGATATGATGTAGCTAATAGGCTCTAACTCAAACAAATGTTTCTTTGCATCTTGCTAAAATAAAGATGTAGTACTTAATTAAGCATTATTTGTATGAAATTTTCATTTAGCAGTTATTATACCTTTAATTCTAGGTGTTTACTGTACAAGTCAACTCAATTAATCTAAATGCTCAGATCAATCCAGTTTGAAGTTGTTAGGTTCAGAGTTTTTTTGAACTTAGATCAAACTCGAATCAACACGACAAAACTCAAAGTGGTTTGATTCCGGTAAAGATTTATCATATAATTTCAAACCTGCAGATCTGTGAACCTTTTTTTAATGGCAAAATAATATGGTAACATATAGCAATGTTGAACAAAACTTTGGTTATGAAATGAGATTACAATGTTCAATAAAATTGCAAGAAGCAGACCCCCACCAAAAATAGCCGCCCAAAAACAAAATGGCAAAAGGCAGACTTGCCTACAAACCAAAAGAATAAAGCTAGACATATAAGACAACAGTCCCTAAACCAGAAAACAGGACCAAAGCATACAAAACCCACAAACAGTAGCAGCAAGCCAAAGTTTCATAGAGGCAAAGACCATATATAAAGGCCAGAGAGGCTACTATTCTTGTTTCTTTCACATGACTAGTTCCTTCATGATAAGTTTGTAAATCATCCCTAATTTCTTTAGCAGTTTTACACTCAAGTATTCAATCATTTTCTTCCCTGCTTAAAGCACATGTTAGACATAATATTTGAACTTTAGAGTTTAGAATATCGAGGATCGTATCTGAGGTAGGGCGAAGAGGGCGACCGCCCTAGACCCCAAAAAATAAGTACGAAATTTGAGCCTCAAATTCTTTTTTTAGGGGTCTATTAGGTCTAAAAAAAATTGATTAGTTTTTTTTGTATCAAGTTTGATTTTTATATATATTTATTAGTTAGTATCCAAATTGTAGGTTCGCCTTTAGGCCACCAAAATCTCAGAAACAGCCCTGAGAATATCATGTAAGATTCGTCTTTGGTCTAGTCTTCTTCGAATTCCTTCTTTTCGGTTGAGTTTGGATCTTTGTCATCCACTCTTGGTACATAATTTCCTTTCTCTACTATGGATCACATTTTGTTTTCTTGTGATACAAGAAACAACTATATACATTGTCAGTGTAAAAAGTCTAACACGTGTTGTCTCATCATTTTACTAATTAAAAATGTATGACTTATCATACTTCGTTAATTGATGTGGCATACATGTGTAAAACTTTTTTTCAACGACAGTATATATAAATTAAATTAAAAAAATCGGCGAAGTCATTTTTTTTTACATGCACAAGTCAACTTTAACCAACACATGACAGGAAGTCAGTAACTATATGTAATAACTTATTCCATTGCATCTTTTAAAACTCTAATTAGTAGATCATCAGGGTGGGGTTTACAATGGGAAAGTTGTTGAATTTGTGCATGATGTACAAATTTGTGCACAAAACTTTTTGAACAATGTGGACCATTGATATATTAGTATTTTATTCCAACGGTTCAGATCTGGAGAGATAAATGAAAGGGTGACTTGGTGATGGTAGTACATGTGGGTCCCAGCTGAAGAATAAATCTGATTATTTTATTAGTTTTTTGGCAAATGTTAAACTGGGCTTTTAAGAGGCAAACAAGGCCCATAAGGAAAAATGTTGTCTTGGGCTTATAAATTCGTGATATATATTTACGCGCGGTCGCGCTTAACAACGCCACGGCCGTGCACGAATTTCTGAGATTGAAAAATGAACACGCGCGGTCGTGCTTTATTATTGCGCGGTCGTGCGCTGGTTATTGGGATGGACAAAATTAGATTTTTTTATTTATCGAAAATTTGAAATATTTAATAATTATATTAAATTTTAGTAATTAGATTGTTTTGTGTAATTTGATTATTTATTAATTTAATAAAAATGTAGAATACTAATAAATTTGGTCATAATAGTCAATCTAGTCATTATTATAAACAGATTATGTGCGTGTGATGTATATTAAGGACCACATAGATTAATTATTGAATAGATTGAATAGATATAAAATGTAAAGTTTTTTATTTTGGTGACATTAAAATACGCAAAACATTTATTTAAAAGTAATTTTAACTTTGTGTATTTTTAAGAATTTGTCTTAGTATTTTTATCGTTGAGTTTATTTAAATATTGTAGTATGTATTATGTTATCTACATATAATTTGTAATTTAGTTTTATAATAATAACGATAATAAACAGTAAATACATTTGTTAAAAAAAAACATTAAATACAATCCACATAGTGAATATCATGATTAATCAATTAACATTTATCGAAATACTTTTCCTATAAGATTTTTGTTGGTAGGGTAAGGGATGTGGGTTTGACCAATCATTGAACGTCATTGAAGTACTTTTAGTCCAAGGTTCTTTTAGTTAGGGTAAGAGTTTTGAGTTTGATCAGTTGTTCTGGAGTGTTGGAAGTGGTATAGGTAAAAGAATCTTGTCGTTAGGGTTAGAGTTGTGAGTTTGATGGGTCGTATTCAAATGTATTAATTAGTTTAGGTCAAAGAGTCTTGTCATTACGGCTAGAGTTGTCATTAGGGTTAGCTTTGTTAGTCGATAGACAGTGCAATCAGCCATTGAACGTTCAACCGACCACTTTGACTACAAGATTCTTACAGTTAGGGTAAGAGTTGTGAGTTTGAAGGGTCGTATCAAAATCTTTAAATAAGTTTAGCTCAAAGAGTCTAGTCATTACGGCTAGAGTTGTCATTAGGGTTAGCTTTGTTAGTCGATAGATAGTGCGATCAGTCATTGAACGTTCAACCGACCACTTTGACTACAAGATTCTTACAGTTAGGGTACAAGATTCTTACAGTTAGGGTAAGAGTTGTGTGTTTGATAGGTCGTTTTGAAATCTTTCAATTAGTTTAGCTCAAAGATTGTTGTCATTACGGCTATAGTTGTCGTTAGGGTTAGCTTGGTTAGTTGAAAAGAAGAGTTTGATTGATCATTGAACGTACATCCAACTACTTTGACTCCAAGATTCTTTCGGTTAAGGTAAGAGTTGTGAATTTTATCAGTCGTTTTGAAATCTTTCAATTAGTTTAGCTCAAAGATTCTTGTTGTAACGCCCTCTTTAATTATTTAATTATTTTATTAGAGAATATAGTATATTATTATATATTATATGATTTTTGATGAGTTTGTGACGTGGTATTGATGTGTGACGTGATGATTATTTTATTGTTTAATAAAATAATATATGTGGTGTTTATATGAATATTTATATGAAAAATATAGAGATTTGTTATGAAATATATTATTTTGAGAAGTGGGGCTAATTTAATAAATAGGAAGAGTTGTGAGGGTTGAATTAGAATTAGAAAGATTGAGAGGGAGTATTTAAGAGAAGTAGGTTAAGAGAAAACACTTTTTAGAGAACACGTACAGACAATTGGGAAAAGAGAGAAAACGGTTCAAGAGGAAGAGGAAGAGCTAGGCTGCAAATTCTGCAATTTTTCCAGGTAAGGGTGAGCCTAACTCCAGTAATATTAATAGTATTTCATCTGTTTATGATTGGCTTAAGAATTGGGAAGAATTGGGATGAGTTTCATAAGTTAGGGTTTGATGAATTTAATGAATTGGGTGTGAGATTGTGTTGCATTGGTATAGAAACGTGTTACAGAACCTAGATTAATCCCTATAACAACATTGCTGATGAATTAGAAGCCTAACTTGAGAGATTTGAGATGTTTTGGTGAGAATTGGAGTGAACCCGTAGTGGTTCTGAGATCGCTCGCCTGTGGCGAGTGACTACTCGCCGTGGCGAGTACAACCCTATCGCTCGCGAGGCGAGCAGTATAACTCGTCGTGGCGAGCTTGACCCATAAACTTAGGATTTTTGCCAAACTTTAGATGGTTTTGAGTGCCCTTATATTTATAGAGATGACCTGTGAAGTTGGTTTGGTCAAATTGGATTTAGAGAGCTTAAAAATGAGGATTTTTGGTGAAAATGTCAAAAAGGCCGAAGCACCCAGGATTTCTCGCCTCCAGTTCGCTCCCAACTCGCCTTTGGCGAGCAACCCTTTGTGAGCACTCGCCTGTGGCGAGCAGATCACTCGCCGTGGCGAGTTAGTGTGGTTCTGGGCTGATGTTCCGCTTTGCGATCTGTTTCGCATAAGACCTTGAGAGAATACTTTTGGGTAGTGTTAGAGATGTTCCATAGCCTGAGATGAAGTCTGTAAGAATGATTAAAGATGCACCCTTGTGTTGATGCGAAGCGTTGAATTATTATATTTTAAATGACTTGTAACATGATGTTATGTGACTATGACCATGTTTATGTGTTGTGATATGTACGATCAATGAGATGAGCTCCTGCCATGTATTACTCATAGCTGCATGTGTCAGTGTGATTTAATTAATGATGTCTGAGACGTGTGATAACTTGATTAAGTCATTAAGAGTCGAGTCCATGCATTTGCATAACTATGAGACGGTGAAGCTTCTTCAATATGCCTCTCTTAATCCAACCAATGTTTAACATGATGACTATGTATGTTCGTGTGGGTAAGATTTTCTGTTTCTTAAGAAAAAATCTTTTAAATTGGCTTGATTTAGTGAATTTCTCTCAAGATTGATACATGGCTCTTGAGACTTTGATACATGTACTTTTTTACACATTTCATTTAATAAAGTTAATAAATTTTGGTCTTTTTCCTTTCTCCTTTGATTTTACTTTCAGTTTGTTTATTGTAGTTGATTAATTTACTGTTTATTACAAGCTATGTCAAATAGTAGATAAACCGCATTGTGTTCAGCACAAGTAACAACTTACAAACTAAAAACCAATTCCTTCACCTTATAAGTTGCCTGTGCGCTTGATCAAACAATTCAAATCCCCTACATTTACCTAGCAATCAATTGACAAAAGATTACCAATTTTTTAAAATAAGAAACAAAAGATTACCAATCCAAAACCTAAAAGCTAATGAAAATATCTGTATTGGAAACTAATTTCTGTTGAATTTATTTTGAAAAAACATGCATGTACTTGACAGCAACAGAAATTGTGTTGAAATTGTTCTCCACAGTAGTCAAATTGTTGCAATTTCTTTTAAAACTTGTACCAGACTTATTAACAATTAAATTAAGTAATAAAGTTAATTAGATTTTTAATTGGATAATTAGTTAATTGATATGAAATAAAATATAAGTAACATTGTCATTGATAACTCATTTTAAAATAGATTTGCAGTCATGATGCAAATGTCAATTAATCCTCATCCAGCTCGTAAGTTCATCCATTGTATCTTATTAAAACTCTAAATTAAGATCATCAAGATGCTGATTGGGTTCCCTGCCTATCTTAGTTTGTTTATACATTTCTAAATTACTCAATATGTCAAATCATTGTATATGTAGATACAATTGGACGTTAATTAATTGCTTCTTTCCATAATGGCCTACTTTTTTTTTTTAATGAAAATAACCAACTTGTGTTCATTATAAACTTGGATCAATAACTATAATTAAAGTTTCTTTCAGAAATACACCAGAAACACTCTGTACAAACAGGATTTGTCCAATAATTTTTAATAGTAAATTAAATCTAAATCTAGTTTTGATATATGGGGATTTTTTCCTGCATGAGGTTTTTTGTTTATAAAATATATCAAAAAAAAATATATTTTATTTGTAGGACCGGTCCTCTTGTTATCAATAAACAATGTATGGGGTAAGATCTCTCAACAAAAATATGTATGGTGTAAGATAACATTGTTTTGACGTGTTTAACAATAAAATATTAAATTAAATAAAATAATTTTTGCTCTAAGATCGGCCGGTTTTTTATATGCTCTATACGAATGAATGAACTATTAAATCCAAGTAGCTTAGTTTTTTTAATCAATTGACTTATCTAGCAAAAAAAAAATACTGACTTAATGATTGAATAATGAAGAGTGCTACATGATATCATCGATGTTATTTTTCTATTTTTCCCAATTGGAGTTTGTCTACTAAATATTGTAAACAAAATTGAGTTGCACTACTATATATCAAGTGTTAGAATACTGGTTAGGAACAAAGGATCAGAAGCAGAGTGAGATTGCTTAAAATAAAAAAAACAAAGGAACAGAAACCTAGTGAGATATGGAAATGGAAATAATATCAAGAGAATTTATCAAACCCTCATCACCAACTCCACCCCACCTAAGAAATTTCCCTATCTCTTTCATAGATCATATTTCATTCCGTAACTATGTTCCCCTACTTTTCTTTTACGATGATACCAAAGTTTGTGACCAAACATCCAAAATCTCACACCTCAAGAATTCTTTATCTCAAATTCTATCCATATACTACCCCTTTGCAGGCAGGTTCAAAGATCAACGTTCCATCGAATGTAACGATCAAGGTGTGTCGTTTCTAGTCGCAAATATAGCAGGAACAAAACTATCAACAATCCTCCAAAACCCTACCGAAAATTTGCTTAACCCTTTGTTCCCTGATGAATTACAATGGAAGAACATGGATAGCAATGAAAGAATTTTAGTCATTCAAATAAATTGTTTTGCATGTGGAGGAATTGTAATAAGTGTGTGTGCATGTCACAAAATTATAGACGCTGCAACGGCTTTCAACTTCATGAATGATTGGGCTAAATTGAATAGCGAAGGAGAATCAAACTCAAAGCCGACGTTATCATTACCCTACAATTTACTTTATGCAGGAGATACAATATTCCCACAAGGGAGTTTGCCAAATTTCCCAGAATGTGAGTTTGTGATAGACAAAACAATAGTGTCCAAAAGGTTTGTGTTTGAAGCTTCTAAGATAAAGTTACTTAAGACCATGATGGTAAATCTTGATTCACATGATGTGAAAAATCCCACACGTGTAGAAGTTGTCACTGCAATGATTTACAAGTGTGTGGTTTCTTCATTGGAATTAAATTTCAAAACAACATCGCTTCGCATGGCTGTGGATCTTCGTAGAAGAATGGTTCCTCCTTTATCTGATAAGTGTGTAGGGAACATAGTTTGGTTCTTGTTTGTTATCAACCCGGAACTACATGACTTGGTATACAAAATTAGAGAAGGGTTGCATGAATTTTGTGAGGTCTATCCAAAGAAATTCGGAGGGAAAGAAAAGGACTTGCCATTTATTTTTGAATGCTTAAAACAAGTTACTACACCGGTTTCGGAGAGTGATTATAATCAGAGTTTGATTCTTTATGCTAGTTGGTGTAAGTTTCCAATGTATGAAGCTGATTTTGGATGGGGAAAACCGATATGGGTGACAACTAGTACTTGTCCGGTGAAGAATGCAATAGTTTTGATGGATACAAGAAATGGAGATGGAATTGAAGCGATTGTGAATATGAAAGAGAGTGACATGGTTAGATTTGAACAAGAAGTGGAGCTTCTTCAATATGCCTCTCTTAATCCGAGTATTGTTTGATATGATGTAGCTAATAGGCTCTAACTCAAACAAATGTTTCTTTGCATCTTGCTAAAATAAAGATGTAGTACTTAATTAAGCATTATTTGTATGAAATTTTCATTTAGCAGTTATTATACCTTTAATTCTAGGTGTTTACTGTACAAGTCAACTCAATTAATCTAAATGCTCAGATCAATCCAGTTTGAAGTTGTTAGGTTCAGAGTTTTTTTGAACTTAGATCAAACTCGAATCAACACGACAAAACTCAAAGTGGTTTGATTCCGGTAAAGATTTATCATATAATTTCAAACCTGCAGATCTGTGAACCTTTTTTTAATGGCAAAATAATATGGTAACATATAGCAATGTTGAACAAAACTTTGGTTATGAAATGAGATTACAATGTTCAATAAAATTGCAAGAAGCAGACCCCCACCAAAAATAGCCGCCCAAAAACAAAATGGCAAAAGGCAGACTTGCCTACAAACCAAAAGAATAAAGCTAGACATATAAGACAACAGTCCCTAAACCAGAAAACAGGACCAAAGCATACAAAACCCACAAACAGTAGCAGCAAGCCAAAGTTTCATAGAGGCAAAGACCATATATAAAGGCCAGAGAGGCTACTATTCTTGTTTCTTTCACATGACTAGTTCCTTCATGATAAGTTTGTAAATCATCCCTAATTTCTTTAGCAGTTTTACACTCAAGTATTCAATCATTTTCTTCCCTGCTTAAAGCACATGTTAGACATAATATTTGAACTTTAGAGTTTAGAATATCGAGGATCGTATCTGAGGTAGGGCGAAGAGGGCGACCGCCCTAGACCCCAAAAAATAAGTACGAAATTTGAGCCTCAAATTCTTTTTTTAGGGGTCTATTAGGTCTAAAAAAAATTGATTAGTTTTTTTTGTATCAAGTTTGATTTTTATATATATTTATTAGTTAGTATCCAAATTGTAGGTTCGCCTTTAGGCCACCAAAATCTCAGAAACAGCCCTGAGAATATCATGTAAGATTCGTCTTTGGTCTAGTCTTCTTCGAATTCCTTCTTTTCGGTTGAGTTTGGATCTTTGTCATCCACTCTTGGTACATAATTTCCTTTCTCTACTATGGATCACATTTTGTTTTCTTGTGATACAAGAAACAACTATATACATTGTCAGTGTAAAAAGTCTAACACGTGTTGTCTCATCATTTTACTAATTAAAAATGTATGACTTATCATACTTCGTTAATTGATGTGGCATACATGTGTAAAACTTTTTTTCAACGACAGTATATATAAATTAAATTAAAAAAATCGGCGAAGTCATTTTTTTTTACATGCACAAGTCAACTTTAACCAACACATGACAGGAAGTCAGTAACTATATGTAATAACTTATTCCATTGCATCTTTTAAAACTCTAATTAGTAGATCATCAGGGTGGGGTTTACAATGGGAAAGTTGTTGAATTTGTGCATGATGTACAAATTTGTGCACAAAACTTTTTGAACAATGTGGACCATTGATATATTAGTATTTTATTCCAACGGTTCAGATCTGGAGAGATAAATGAAAGGGTGACTTGGTGATGGTAGTACATGTGGGTCCCAGCTGAAGAATAAATCTGATTATTTTATTAGTTTTTTGGCAAATGTTAAACTGGGCTTTTAAGAGGCAAACAAGGCCCATAAGGAAAAATGTTGTCTTGGGCTTATAAATTCGTGATATATATTTACGCGCGGTCGCGCTTAACAACGCCACGGCCGTGCACGAATTTCTGAGATTGAAAAATGAACACGCGCGGTCGTGCTTTATTATTGCGCGGTCGTGCACTGGTTATTGGGATGGACAAAATTAGATTTTTTTATTTATCGAAAATTTGAAATATTTAATAATTATATTAAATTTTAGTAATTAGATTGTTTTGTGTAATTTGATTATTTATTAATTTAATAAAAATGTAGAATACTAATAAATTTGGTCATAATAGTCAATCTAGTCATTATTATAAACAGATTATGTGCGTGTGATGTATATTAAGGACCACATAGATTAATTATTGAATAGATTGAATAGATATAAAATGTAAAGTTTTTTATTTTGGTGACATTAAAATACGCAAAACATTTATTTAAAAGTAATTTTAACTTTGTGTATTTTTAAGAATTTGTCTTAGTATTTTTATCGTTGAGTTTATTTAAATATTGTAGTATGTATTATGTTATCTACATATAATTTGTAATTTAGTTTTATAATAATAACGATAATAAACAGTAAATACATTTGTTAAAAAAAAACATTAAATACAATCCACATAGTGAATATCATGATTAATCAATTAACATTTATCGAAATACTTTTCCTATAAGATTTTTGTTGGTAGGGTAAGGGATGTGGGTTTGACCAATCATTGAACGTCATTGAAGTACTTTTAGTCCAAGGTTCTTTTAGTTAGGGTAAGAGTTTTGAGTTTGATCAGTTGTTCTGGAGTGTTGGAAGTGGTATAGGTAAAAGAATCTTGTCGTTAGGGTTAGAGTTGTGAGTTTGATGGGTCGTATTCAAATGTATTAATTAGTTTAGGTCAAAGAGTCTTGTCATTACGGCTAGAGTTGTCATTAGGGTTAGCTTTGTTAGTCGATAGACAGTGCAATCAGCCATTGAACGTTCAACCGACCACTTTGACTACAAGATTCTTACAGTTAGGGTAAGAGTTGTGAGTTTGAAGGGTCGTATCAAAATCTTTAAATAAGTTTAGCTCAAAGAGTCTAGTCATTACGGCTAGAGTTGTCATTAGGGTTAGCTTTGTTAGTCGATAGATAGTGCGATCAGTCATTGAACGTTCAACCGACCACTTTGACTACAAGATTCTTACAGTTAGGGTACAAGATTCTTACAGTTAGGGTAAGAGTTGTGTGTTTGATAGGTCGTTTTGAAATCTTTCAATTAGTTTAGCTCAAAGATTGTTGTCATTACGGCTATAGTTGTCGTTAGGGTTAGCTTGGTTAGTTGAAAAGAAGAGTTTGATTGATCATTGAACGTACATCCAACTACTTTGACTCCAAGATTCTTTCGGTTAAGGTAAGAGTTGTGAATTTTATCAGTCGTTTTGAAATCTTTCAATTAGTTTAGCTCAAAGATTCTTGTTGTAACGCCCTCTTTAATTATTTAATTATTTTATTAGAGAATATAGTATATTATTATATATTATATGATTTTTGATGAGTTTGTGACGTGGTATTGATGTGTGACGTGATGATTATTTTATTGTTTAATAAAATAATATATGTGGTGTTTATATGAATATTTATATGAAAAATATAGAGATTTGTTATGAAATATATTATTTTGAGAAGTGGGGCTAATTTAATAAATAGGAAGAGTTGTGAGGGTTGAATTAGAATTAGAAAGATTGAGAGGGAGTATTTAAGAGAAGTAGGTTAAGAGAAAACACTTTTTAGAGAACACGTACAGACAATTGGGAAAAGAGAGAAAACGGTTCAAGAGGAAGAGGAAGAGCTAGGCTGCAAATTCTGCAATTTTTCCAGGTAAGGGTGAGCCTAACTCCAGTAATATTAATAGTATTTCATCTGTTTATGATTGGCTTAAGAATTGGGAAGAATTGGGATGAGTTTCATAAGTTAGGGTTTGATGAATTTAATGAATTGGGTGTGAGATTGTGTTGCATTGGTATAGAAACGTGTTACAGAACCTAGATTAATCCCTATAACAACATTGCTGATGAATTAGAAGCCTAACTTGAGAGATTTGAGATGTTTTGGTGAGAATTGGAGTGAACCCGTAGTGGTTCTGAGATCGCTCGCCTGTGGCGAGTGACTACTCGCCGTGGCGAGTACAACCCTATCGCTCGCGAGGCGAGCAGTATAACTCGTCGTGGCGAGCTTGACCCATAAACTTAGGATTTTTGCCAAACTTTAGATGGTTTTGAGTGCCCTTATATTTATAGAGATGACCTGTGAAGTTGGTTTGGTCAAATTGGATTTAGAGAGCTTAAAAATGAGGATTTTTGGTGAAAATGTCAAAAAGGCCGAAGCACCCAGGATTTCTCGCCTCCAGTTCGCTCCCAACTCGCCTTTGGCGAGCAACCCTTTGTGAGCACTCGCCTGTGGCGAGCAGATCACTCGCCGTGGCGAGTTAGTGTGGTTCTGGGCTGATGTTCCGCTTTGCGATCTGTTTCGCATAAGACCTTGAGAGAATACTTTTGGGTAGTGTTAGAGATGTTCCATAGCCTGAGATGAAGTCTGTAAGAATGATTAAAGATGCACCCTTGTGTTGATGCGAAGCGTTGAATTATTATATTTTAAATGACTTGTAACATGATGTTATGTGACTATGACCATGTTTATGTGTTGTGATATGTACGATCAATGAGATGAGCTCCTGCCATGTATTACTCATAGCTGCATGTGTCAGTGTGATTTAATTAATGATGTCTGAGACGTGTGATAACTTGATTAAGTCATTAAGAGTCGAGTCCATGCATTTGCATAACTATGAGACGGTGGAGCTTTATGCTCAAAGCGACGGTGGAGCATTTGCTCAAAGCGACGGTGAAGCATATTAATGCTTATATATATGGTACCACATGCATGATGTCAAGATGTTAAGAGTTGCATTAGTTGAGTCAATTTGTTGACACTTTATGAGACGATTGTTTTGAGACGTTGATGTGTTTGTTTAAGATGTTGATTATGATGTTAACCTTGTATGTTAATATATGAAGCATGTGATAAGTTATGATGTTACTCATAAATATTTGATTTATGTATTAATATTTCTGTTGTGAATCTCACCCCTTCTGCTGGAATTGCCGCCTTGTGGGCAAGTGCAGGTACCCAGTCTTAGTTGCGCAGATGTGAGGAGTCTTGTGCGACGTAGGATTGCTCTGATACGTAACGGGATGGGGTCTTAATTAGAGTCTATTCCTTTATGTATCATGCTTGAACTATTTAATGATTTTTTTAGTATTTTGATGAATTTATGAGACGTTTATGAGACCTTTTTGAAGGATATTTTATTATGATTCCGCTGCTATACATTTAATTATTTATGCGAAGGACAAACTAATATTTATTTGTTTTAGAGATTTTGTTGTAAAGAAATGTGACACTCCTTGTGATGTTACTCTGATATATGTTTTATTTTAATGAAATTTTTAAGTCGGGAAAATGGGGTGTTACACTTGTCATTACGGTTTCAGTTGTCGTTAGGGTTGGCTTGGTTTATCGAAAAGAAAAGTTTGATTAGTCATTGAACGTTCATCCAACTACTTTGACTCCAAGATTCTTTCGGTTAGGGTAAGAGTTGTGAGTTTTATCAGTCGTTTTGAAATCTTTCAATTAGTTTAGCTCAAAGATTCTTGTCATTACGGTTTGAGTTGTTGTTAGGGTTGGCTTGGTTTATCGAAAAGAAGAGCTTGATTAGTCATTGAACGTTCATCCAACTACTTTGACTCCAAGATTTTTTCGGTTAGGGTAAGAGTTGTGAGTTTGATCAGTCGTTTCGAAATCTTTCAATTAGTTTAGCTCAAAGATTCTTGTCTGCAACTCTCGTTCATCATTTTTCTATTTCTACTTCCTCATTTCTAATAGATAGACGAAATAATAAACTATTAAAAACTCATTCAAATTTTAAATCATTTTTTAAATTATCAATTACGAGTAGAACAGAAAACTGACTAGAGATATGCAAGTCGGCCGTAGCTTTAATTTGCAAGATTCCCATGGTGATAGATTAGATTTATCCAGTATTGTTATTGTTTAGCTTTGCAGTATTATTGGACACTGCTTCACGACATCATAAAGGAAATTACTGACTAATTGACTTAAAATTCGTTGTAATAAAAACTGTCAACTATCTTAATTTTTATTCCATTTTTTTTACAAACCATCAATTTTACGTTTTAGTAATTTTTAAAAAGTTTTATATTAAACTTCTATTCAACCATTAATTATTTTATTTAAAAAATATATTTACATGTATCCAATTTCTATTCAACCAAACAGTCTTTAAAAACAAACATAGCATATGAAATTATTTTCCATCTAACTTTTAATACTACCAAACAAACATTTAATGATTTTATTTCACTCATTTACATAATATTCTTTCCATTTCTTCCATGAAGCTTAAAATTCTACAATCCAAACAGGTGAGAAGGGTTATTGTATGGTCCATATAAGAATTGTGGATCTCATTTACGGCTCCATTTCTAAGAAAATCGGACCTTCTTTTCTCCATCTTCAACTCTCTGCCGAGCTTCAACTACTTCCTTTCTTCTTCAATTCGTTTCTTCAATTGGTTACAGAGTTTCCATGTAAGTGTACCTTTTAAACAACTAAATTTTGATATTCAGCACGACCGTGCATTAAACACACACGGTCGTGTGTATGCTTAACTACAAAATTCAGTACATTTAGATGCTAGTCCCAGTGAGATTGCACACGACCGTGCAAAAACCACACACGGTCGTGCATGTCGTTCAGTAATTATCGCACGACCGTGCCAAAAATCAGCACGACCGTGCGTCAACAACGAACAAGCAGGTGCATCATCTTCCAGTAGAAACCAACACGGTCGTGTCCATATTTAGCACGACCGTGCGTTACTGAATAACAAGAAAAAACGAAAATTGTCTAATGATGAAAACTCAAGAACAACAACTTCAATGGTGACCACCTTGTTCAAAATGCATTTCAAGAATGAAAATTACAACTGGTATTTGCTATAACAAGGTGAACCATACATCATTATTAAATATGTTTAACAAATTCTTATACATACCTTAAAATTTCACAAATCAACCAACAACTTCTATGAATATAGATCTACAAACCAAACTAAGTTGCAATCTCCAAACTTCAAATGAAAGTGAAATATAATTGAACAATGTTATTGAAGAAGATGAAATATAAATTAATGTGTGGGTTAATGGTGAGTAGCAATTTCTGAACTTCAATGGAGAGTGTTATATTTTAATGGTGCTTCTATGTGGGTGGTGGCATTCAAGTGAGGAAGAGGAAAAAAAATATTGAAGTGATGTTTATGATGAGGGGGGTGTGATGTGGTAGTGTGAATTGCTACTCTCCAATTTCAGATTTGGATGGTGTGTTTAGAAAAAACAATAAAACCAATATATTGATTAAAATATGTTTCATTTTATTATTGAATTATTTTTTGTAGGTCACCTTTGCCCCCACATACCGCCAGCTGTCCTTCTTTTATTTTTGTGCACAAATTTGTGCATGGTGCACAAATTGTACAATTTGTGCATTCTAAATGCAACCGATCATCAGAAGCTGATTGGTTGCCTGGCTCAATTTGTTCATACATTTCTAAATTACTCGCTGAACACGATTAATTAATTAGTTGTTTCAATAAATCAACTTGCATCTTGACCAAAATACAAATTAAAACTTAACCCAAAAAAATCAACTTGCATTAATATAAACTGTTTGATCAGTAGTATAGTCTACTATTCAACATTGGACTCCGTGTTATAGATTTTTGTCTATTAAAAAAAAGAACTAATTGTTTACTAATATCTAATCACATTTTTTTTATAAAATGTAACAAGAAGACCCTTATTATTCAACTTATTTTCACAAGAATATATTTAATAGAAATCATTTTACTTTAAACTCACTTTTAGTTGAAATTAATTCAATCAAAATTCATTTTCCCGACTAAACACATCTAATTTTTCTATTTCTTGTGAAATAAAATTACACTTAATTTTATAGTATTTTTGGAAATTTAAAATGTTTTATGTTATGACTTGTAGTAGCTTCCAAACCAACAACGGCAAAATATATTATTAATAGACTCAAAATCAACCGCAAGAAAATATCAACGATATAAAACCCTTAGCAAAAGACATCAAATCAAATAAAAATACAATACATAATATTTCACCAAGCCAATTATACCATATCCTCAAAGATCACTTGAATCATACCACATCTTGCAGCAAACACAAGCACCGCACCAAATAATAAAAGAAAACAAACCTCTTTGAAGACACATTCCACCGAAGGAAACAAACACTAATAACAAAACAAACCTCTTAGAATAACCATGACCATTCCCAACTAAATGCATATCCGTATACCATACCGCAAAAATGAAGTCACACTCACACCTTATAAGTGCATCTTTGTATTCATAGTACCTTCGACAATATCTTCGTGAATTTTCGCAATTTTGTAAAAGTTACACTAAGTTTATTCATAATCATAGTGTTATAATTTCAACAAACTCACTATGATTACAAACTTGCACTAAATAAATGATATTAGGTACACTCGGTAAAAAAAATCCATTATCATCCTCTCTCCCTACTCTTTTATTTTTAGAGTATCATGCAGCTTTTTTATTTTTTGCTACAAAGAAATAAGATAATTTATAATTTTTAGAGTATCATGTAAAAATAATAAAAAGTTAATAAAAGAAAAAATAAAAAAGAAGAAGAGCACATGCAATGCAATGCAATGAAATCGTGTAGACGATAGATTTTAAAAATAAAAGGGAAAAGGGGAAATATTGAATACAAATATAAAAAATAATATATAAAAGTAAAAAATTGAAAAAATGAGAAATTTATAATTGTCAAATTATTTTCAAAATATATGAGTAACTTTTCCAGAAATCGCAAGAGATTCATGGAAAGGTGCATGCTTGTAGATGTGTACGCTGAGAATAATGTTCTAAACTTTTTTTTTACAAATAATGTTCTAAACTTATGTACAAGCCATGAGAGTAGCATTATTTTATTTTATATCACGAGAATATGATTATTAATGAATAATGATAACGAATTTAAACATAAAGCATGTAAACAATTAATATTTTTATTTTACGAGAACAGTTAATAATGTTATTGACATAAAAAAAACAATAGTTTTATCTCTGTAAAAAAATATTATCAACCTCTATTATAGGAACTAATCTTGTGAGTATATGCATGTAAAAAAAATAATTGACAAATCAATCATATATTAAAATCGATGCATTGATATTTGATATTGCACCACAAAGAAACATATTTAAAGTTGTGTATTTAGTTTCTTAACCATGGTTGATCTTTGAGAAAGAGTTACGTGCACAAATTGATTCATACTCTTGAAGGGTGTGAGTTCAGCTCTCATTGTCAATGTGATGACGCAATATAATGGGTAATCTATAAACAACTATGTCAGTGTCCTCTGAGTGTTGACATACTATGGTCTAGTGAGCTCCGGAGATCAAACTCGCATAAAAAATTTTATTCCAATTTTCTTTTTACTCAAATAAAGCTCATGTCATTTCATTCGTTATAATATAATTGTTATATGCAAATTTTGATTAAACATTTGAAGTCAATTGATCATATATACCCTAAAAAAAAAGGTGAATTAATCATATTTATAAAGGAATATATCCCAAAAGGAAAATACCCAAAAGGAAGATACATCAATATTTGATTAAACATTGCGAGTCAACTGATGATACTCGGAGTTGAATAGCATTTAAGTCTTCTCTCAAAAATCAACATGTGAAATGAATGTGTCCTACTCAAGTGCAAGAATTCAAATACCATCTTGGAAAATCAGGATAGACGAACTTGAAAGAAATACTCTTAAAACCATTCAAAAATTTAAATTGTCTAAACTTCTCAAAACAATTGTTATATCAAAAGTGTGCAGACGAAGTTTTAGTGAAGCATTTAGACTTGAGCAACCTTTTGTGTTCATAATTTAAAGTACTGGAAGAAATTTGCGGAGGAAGTTTTTCAAGTTAGTTAGAAAACATTTGACATTCATGCGCCATAGGTGTTAGTTTAGTTCTTTTTCTATAAATAATAGAATCAAACTCCATGCAAAGGAGTTCATTCTTGTTTTGTAAATTGCCCACTAAATAACACATTCGCCCACATAGGATAAACATTTTACTGGATATGATTGATCGAACCATATATGTAACTCACTTAATATAATAATAATAATAATAATAATAATATTCTATTTTACTTTTATTTCTAATTTTTCTGAACTTTTAGGTGTGGTCTAACGGTAGTCGTTTGGGGATTGAGTACCCTTTGATGATGTCATTATTAAGAAGTTAATTCATTGTAAATGAACTTAAGTCACATTATGGACTGAGTGTAGTTTGATGAAGATGGTATCGATAAACATCATTTGTCTTCATATATAGGACGTGTCGAGTGGTATTGTGATAGAATTGGAAGTGATGGTCGGATTGAGGTCTTGAGGATACTACTGGTAGAAATGTCTCACGAGAAAGGTGAGGCACCATTGAGGTGTTCTGTACATTTCACTATTACTTGTATTGAGTAAACTCTTCTTTTCATTGGGCAAGTGGTGGATTATCTGCTTGCATTAACTCGGAGTAGATTGTTATATTGTGTAAGTCATGGTCTTGCATATATCATATCTATCATCATCATGCGATAATTATTATGTGCTTGTGTGATAATTATCGATTGTCACGTGTGTTTAATATATACTTACTCTAATTCAATTATATTATCAAAGTGATGTCTTGTTCGTAAGTTTTTTATATGGTTACTTGCACAATCTTTTTATGCGACTAGATAATGAGACGACGATGCTCGAAGATGAGACTAAAGACTCTTTACCCTCTTTTTTTTGTTTCTTGAATGTATCAAACGGTCTATGTACCAACAAATCAGAGTATAAACCCCGATTCCTTCATTTGCGTGTGTATGTGTGAAGTTTCAATGATTATTGTAATTTCATCTATCTAAAAACTTTTTCCGTTTCATGTGAATAATCTCACAGTAATAAATAAGTCAAAAATTATAGATAACAATATAATTAAACAAAGAGTTTAATTGTCATTGCATACAAATATTCTACGATCTTTTTTTAAAGAAAATGATTACAACTATTGGAACTTTGTCTTGTTGATCAAGTAATTTAGTGACGAAAAATTTATAACGAACCCGATGTTCAAATTTTGGTCCTTAATTACCGCGTTTTTGTGTGTGTTCAAACTGCCGCGTTTATGTCAATTGAACTTCCGTTATCTTTTTTAAAAAATAAATATAAAAAAAAAAAACTGTCTTTAAATTTAATTTATTTATCTTTTTGTCATCGCTTAGTAAAAAAAAAAATAAAAACCCACATATCTTCCACTTCGGCGTTTCTCTATTCTAACCCCTGAATCGTCGTTTATGCGAAACGATTGAAGAAAACCCTCACCAACAACCACTGTTACCTTACGGTGTTACTGATTCATTTCCACCGCTGAAACCTTAATGGCTCCGAAGCCCAAACCGACCCCGTCGCAGCCTCCAGCTCCACCTCCACTCGAAGATCTGTTCACCACTCTCAACAAACACATCCAAGCTTCCGCATTCACCAATGCCGTTAAACTCACAGATCAGAGTTCGTTAATTCTTAATCTCCTTTTAATTTCAATTAATTAATTAGATTTATCATCGTGTTAACATTTTGGTTATCTCATCGCAGTTCTCGCAATTGCACCTGGCGATGAAGACGCACTACGATGCAAGATCGTTGCGTTGATCAAAGATGATCGATTCGATGATGCTGTTTCCGCAATTCAATCTTCTCGGACTCCTCCTGAGGATTTTCATTTTTTTAAGGTTCGTCAATTAAATCTGAGTTTCGTTGTTTTCTGATTGATTGATTCGTGAAATTCAGAATTAGAGTCTAGGATAGGGTAATTGCTGAGAGTTGTAGAATTCATTCATTGTCAGGGGTTAAATTATGAAAAAACCATCAATTTAGTCCCGAAACTACGTAGGTATAATAATTAATCTCTAAAGTATATGAAATTTGTCAATTTAGTCCTGGAAATATTTGAAATTCCGTCAAATTAGTCTCTTAACATTTTAATAGCAGAGACTAAATTGATGGAATGTATATACTTGATGAATTGCTTATTATATTTATATAAAGCCCGTTTGGATTGACTTAATTTAGAGCTTATTAAAAATAGCTTATGCAAAAAAATAAGCTTTTATGTTAATTTATAAGTTTTAACTAACGAAAATTGTATCTTCATAACCTGTTTTTTCATAAAAACTATATTGACAAGCTTATAAATCATACAAAAAAGCTCATTTATTTGCATAAGCTCAAAATAAGCCTTATACAAACGGGTGGACTAAATTGGAGAGAGAAGGTGATAGTTTAGGGACTAAATTGATTGTTTATTCATTGAATTATGAAATGGAAGCATGGGGAGAAGTGTTTGCGAACTCTAGTAGTAAGATATTAGGTCCATGTGCATGAACTGATTTTGTATGAGTTCAATTTCGATACACTGTCCGTGTAAAAAATGTTACATTGTCAACGAATGACAACAAATCATGTGTGACTTTAAAAGTAGTTATGATTAAAGTGAAACGTTTTTAATAATTTGATGTTGTGATTGATTGACTGTGTAAAAAATCTTTACGCTGATAGTACATTAATTAAGCATTTAAATCATTTGTATATACGGAAGTGGTTTCTGTCATGTTGAAAAAAACATGAGCGTCATGTTTACAATATTAACCATTCAATCCTCTATGTCTATTTTTTAACACACATTCTCTTTCATCCAAAATATTAAATCAAGGGTTGGGATCAACATGACCAAAATTGAACACATGGAATTCATTCCATTTATATACATATATGCGCTGAAACATTGCATACATTTCATAGAAAACTTCGTTGGAGGTTAAGGTATAAGTGAGAAAATGCTTACCATCGATTATTTTTTACTTTGTTGTTTTTAAATAGGCATACTGCTTATACAAACAAAACAAGTTGGGTGAAGCTTTGGCGTCTTTGCAAAAACATGAGAGAAATGATGAAACTATGCTTTTGGAATCTCAAATTTTGTATCGTCTTGGAAAAATGGATGCTTGCCTGGATATCTACCAGAAGCTTCAAAAGTCCAAGATTGATATGTTGGAAATTAATTCTGTTGCTGCCTTAGTTATGGCAGGGAGATCATCTGAAGTTCAAGGATGGCTGGATTCATTTCGGGTTAAAGCAACAAGCAGCTTTGAATTGGCATACAATACTGCTTGTTCTTTAATTCAAAGGAACAAGTACACAGAAGCTGAGCAGCTCTTGTTGTCTGCCCGAAGGTGATGTGATATTTTGATTGTGGGAATCATGAAATTGACCAAATTTACTTCAGATATTTTCATGGGTAACATATGACATTATAGTCTAGCAATATTCGATTTATTATAGTCCAACACTATTCAAATATTCAATTTTAGTGTTTGTGATGTGTATAGAGCATACAATATATCATTCACACAAGAATAGTATGTCATGTATCTGTCTTATAAGTTGCTAGATGTGATATCTACCAAACTTCACGAGTATGTGCTTAGTTCTAGAGCTTTGTTTATAGTTTCTTTGTACTTATGAGTCATGATAAAAACTCATTTTTATATTTGACCATTAGTAATAGGTGCTTCGTGTTTTCAAGTCAAGTGTGATTGGTCTGAGTAAAAGTTCCTTATTGTAAAACATGGACAAAGCTATAATTGCTACAATCAAATGTTGTTTGTCAGTTAGTTGTTTTGATTTCAATTAGTTAACCTATTAAGTCATAAACTTATTTCCCTGGAGTTTATACATGAATGGCATATACTTATTATTTATATTTTTTTATCAGAATTGGTCAAGAGAGCCTGATGGAAGATAACTGGCCTGATGAAGATATAGAAAATGAATTGTCTCCTATTGCTGTACAATTGGGCTATGTCCAACAGGTAGGAGTTCTGATTTCTCAAAATTATTTATCTTATGCAAATTTTACTTATTTCAAAAGTCTGTAATTTTAATCAATCATTGATTGGCAGCTTCTTGGGCGTAAACAAGATGCTATTGAAGCTTATGTGGACATGATTAAACGAGATATGGCCGATGAATCGTCCATTGCAGTTGCAGTCAATAATCTTGTTTCCTTGAAAGGTCCAAAAGATGTTTCTGATAGTCTGAAGAAACTTGATCGGCTAAAAGAGAAAGAGATACAAGGCTTTCGCCTAGCTCATGGATTGGACTTGAAACTTTCAGCAAAAGAAAGGGAAGCAATATATGCAAATAGGGTTCTTTTGCTTCTTCATGCTAACAGGATTGACCAGGTCTTCTATCTGTCTTCTTGTCCTTAAATCATCAGTCGTATATCATTATTATTATAATAATTATTATTATTATGAATATGATTGTTGTTATTACTATTATTATTAATAATATGGTTTCATCGCTATCTGTAGGCTCGAGAACTTGTTTCTGCATTACCAGACATGTTTCCTGGAAGTGTTGTACCAGTATTGCTGCAAGCTGCCCTCTTGGTTAGAGAGAACAAAGCTGGAAGGGCTGAGGAAATACTGGCACAGTTTGCTGGAAAGTTCCCTGAGAAGTCCCAGGTTCTTTACTTAGCCAGGGCTCAGGTTGCGGCGGCGGCTGGCCACCCACATATTGCAGCCGATTCTCTAACAAAGATACCAGATATTCAACACATGCCGGCTACTGTTGCCACCCTTGTGTCTTTAAAAGAACGAGCCAACGACGTTGAGGGTGCAGCTGTTGTGCTTGATTCTGCAACCAAGTGGTGGTCTAATGCTATGACTGAGGACAATAAGCTTAATATTATAATTCAAGAGGCTGCCTCATTCAAGTTAAGGCATGGAAGGGAAGAGGATGCTGCTAAACTCTATGAGGAGCTCGTTCAAAGTCAGGGAAGCATAGAAGCACTTGTTGGGCTGATAACAACAGTTGCCCGTCTTGATGTTATTAAGGCAGAGCTATATGAAAAGAAACTGAAGACCTTACCTGGATTGAAGGGAATTGATGTGGACAGCTTGGAGCGTACTTCTGGAGTTAAACGAGTTGAGGGTCCTCTTCATGCAGGTGTTGCTGAAACGAACGACGAAGGAAAGAATAAAACAAAAACTAAGAAAAAGAGAAAGAGAAAGCCAAGGTATCCTAAAGGGTTTAACCCTGCAAACCCAGGTCCTCCACCAGATCCAGAAAGGTGGCTTCCCAAGCGAGAGAGGTCAACTTTTAGGCCCAAGAGGAAGGACAAACGAGCTGCTCAAGTTAGAGGCTCACAGGGCGCTGTAGTTAGAGATAAGCAGGAAGCTGGTGCTTCTTCCAGTCATTCCAATCCAAAAACAAACCAGGCAACTTCCTCCAAAGGTGCTACTCAGAGTGCAGTTTCTGAGCAAACCAAGCCTTCATCCAAGCCTTCATCCAAGTCTAGAAAGAAGTCTAGGAAGTAATAAGGATTTGTGATTTCTGATAAACATTTTGTATTACTAACTTTTTGTTGTTGCTGCTTTCAATGACTGAGGGTCCATATACACTATGCGAGTTCAATCTCAAAACCATCAATTTTGGTTCAATTCAAACAAATGAGTATATTTGTCTATTGGATGCAAGTGTTAATGTGCGTGTTTGGTGCATTACGTGCATGCATATTTTTGATAGATTCTTGATCTAGCAGATCACTTCCCCTCACTAAGCAGTTAGAAAAATTGGTTTACCATTAATTCAGTGGTTTGTTTTTGTTTACTTATCCTTTGTTTTTTATTGGTACAATATTCCCTCATGCGATATTTATGAACCTCCAATGTAAATTTACTCCCATAAACGGATGCTTAAGAAACTTGAGAAGGAAGAGAAAACCCTCATTGGCATTCTTCAAGGTTAAGCTTGAATATTTGCATAGCATATAATATAGTTCTCATAATATTTGTTAGTTGTTGGCTGCGCTCAACACCGTTGTAGTGGTAAATTTTATGTATTTCGTTCTGAGAATATTATTATCCATGTTGTTAACAAGTACTATTATTTCTCAAGGGTGAATGAATGAGGAGAATTACATATCTAATTTACTCTGTCAAATCCTAGTAATCTGAGAATAAGATATTTAATTAATAGTGATTTCCTTCTGTGATTTCCTATTTGATTTGATTGAACATTGTTATTTGAACATAAAAAATACAGATAGAATATGTGTATCTCTATCTCTTATTTTTTATCTTCTACAACTTACATGTATTTCAGAAATACACAAATTAAATGACACCGTATATAAATAAAGGAGATCTTTTTACGTAGAAAGAAAAATAATATCTTAACATCAAAAAAAATTATGTTAACATATTTTTTTTTTCTTGAGGGGTATTAACATATTATTTTTCTTTCAGCTTAAAAGGATCTCTTCCATTTATATACCGTGTTATTTAATAATAGTTCCTTTTATTTCATTTCTCTTGTTGCTTCTGGAGTGAGGTTTTACAATATTATAGTATAATCTTAGAGGTAGTTTTTATCGAAGTCAAATTGTAATCCTTACTTAGCAGGAAAACAATTGTTATGGTTGCTTCATTTCTGCTTATTGGTTAGCGTATCCATATATCCATAATACACATACATACATACATACATACATACATACATACATATATATATATATATATATATATATATTTAGAGATCCATAATATATATCTTGTTTGTAATTAATTTGCTTTGTTTATTTGTATCCAAAAAAAATTGCTTTGTTTATAAGAAATGTATTTTTAACTAGCTCCCTCAAATAAAATAAAAAATAGCTTTTCAGTGAGGCCAAACTCTTAAAACGGTCTAAGTTAAACCTTAAAAAAAGAAAAAAGTCTATATGAGACACACTCATATGATTTAAGCTTGGGAGAAAGGTAGGCTCAAACCTTAACAAGCCAATCTTAGCCTAACATAATTTAACCCATATGTAAATGGAACTTAACAACTAATTATTGATTGCAGAAGAGTAGTTGCTTGTGATTTATTTCATTTAACCTCGATCGAATTGAGTATGGAAAGGAATGGAATAAAGATTGATTTTTGATTAAGGATATGAAAATGGATAAAAATTACAGTAGTAAATTGGAAATGAAAATATTATATAATAAAATGAAGTATAATTTCAAGTTTGTGGACAAAAAACGGACCAAGAATTTAAATAGAAACTAGCTTGCAGCACTTTCTATAATCAATTCGAAAACTGAAATGATAATGACCAAACAACGTTGTGGGAGGAGAAGAAGGTATGAGACAAACTCTAATTCTAATGAACTCCTCGTGAGCCTCATGGTTCACCCGTGCCATTGATTGCACACCAACATTATCTCTTAACAATATGCAATCATTCTAACAACCTTTTATATAGTCGCGTTCTCCCGATCAGTTAATGTTTTGTTGGAATTAATATTATGAAATCTCTTATGATATTCTCTGTATTAGAATATCTTAAGTTATATATTAAAGAGCGTTTAAATGAGATGATGCATGTTTCTTCTAATTAGCTTCATGTATACATCATCGTTAAAACTCTTATAAAAAGTTTGTCATCCATTTAAATTTCATAATACTCACTAGATTAGTCTTCACATTTGCGTGTAGATGATACCTAATTTACAGAAGAAAAAATAAAAAATATTTTAAGTTATTTCTTACCACAACTTATTATTTTAGAATATCTCTTAGGATTATATATGATATTACTTTTTCTCTTAGAATTATATCTGATATTACTTTTTTAAAGAAAAGATACTCTTCATTAATTATTCTTATAACTTGTTAACAACATTTATTATTATGATTTAAAATCTTATATCGCATTATTAACAACATTTCAGATTCTCCGGTCAAAATAGTATATTCAAGATTCTATTTTCTATCTTCTTTTTTCCTGTATTTTTGTTAATAACAAATTTAAGACGAGAGGATGATGCGACATTTATATAAAAATCTACGTTTATCTTCTCTTAAAGCAATTAATTGATGAGACTTAAATAGGAGACCTCTCAAATCAACATATTCAATAAATAAAAAAAACAATACATATAATTTTACAAGTGAAATATATTTCAATATATTCAAGTAAAACTATTTAATAATTAAAAGTTTTTGTGAAAGGAAAAATTAAAAGTTATGAGTCAAAAAGATAATCAGAAGTTATAGTAAAGTGGGAATGGAATAATCAAACTTTTTTGAAACTTGTCTTTTGGCACATATTATTACTTTGACTATGTTTTAACTTTTAATGTCAAAATTTTGTAGAAAAAAAAAAGTTTTAAGGTCAAATTGTTAGCTTATAACAAAAAGTTTATTTCCTATTAAAATGAAAAAATACAAATAGTTTATTCTTTTTGAAGCAAAAGATAAAAAAACAAATAGTTTGTCAATCCAATATTAATAGATTCATATTATACTTGTACTTTTTATAATAAATATATATTTAAAAAATAAATGAAAATAATATTTATGATAGTATTTTATCTTTTTAAAATAATTTCAATCATAATACGTAGTATTTATTTTGAAGGAAATGATAATACATAATATATTTTTTTAGGAAATGATAGTAATACATAATATTTATTGATATGCTATTGGTAATATGAGCTTTACAATTACTTTTTTTGTTGACAAAGTGAGCTTTACAATTACATCATTAGCAATGAATTAATCTTGGTCAAATAGAATCTTTGTAGTATTCTACATGACGTAACATATGATCTAAGGTATACAAATGTTAACAAAAAGCACACACACGATAAGAAAATGAAGAGGTAAACTATATGATGATGAAAGAATCCTTTACCTTACCTTATTCACATTTTAGATGCGAAAAAAATGTATCAACACATTCGGTTGTCTCACCACGTGTCTCACACCCTTGATCATATTCACCGTTACATTACTCTCTCTCTATCTTAGCCCAAATAAATTAAATTAAATTTTTGATATATATAATTAATAAATAATAATATTAAATAAAATAGTCCTATAGTTTCTCTCTATCTAACACATATTTTCCGCGAACTCGATCGGCATCGGCACAACCCACTCGAGGGGGAAGAAAAGCACCCACCACGACACCAATTCCCTCCGATTTTTCCTTCTCTTTTCTCAACCACATATTTTCCCTTCTCATTCGCTTTTCACTTTCTTTCCTTCTCATTTCCATCGCCCAATTAATCAATCTATTATTCAATTAATTAATCAATTAGGGTTTCGATTCTTCAATTCCTCATATCATTCTCCTATCGCTCTTATCAATTCTTTCATTCCTCATATCCTTTCTTTGATCCTTTCATTCCGAGAAGAAAAAAAAAACACCAAAAAAAAAGAGATTCTATTTTTCTTCATCCGATTTGATTTTAGCTCTTTCTTTTTTATTTTAATTCTCGTTTATTGTTTGTTATTATAATCTGGTTCTTAAGATTCAAGAAACTCTGTGAAGTTTTTGGTGCGTTGTTTTA
This sequence comes from Medicago lupulina, assembly GCA_958299785.1. Taxonomy (NCBI): domain Eukaryota; kingdom Viridiplantae; phylum Streptophyta; class Magnoliopsida; order Fabales; family Fabaceae; genus Medicago; species Medicago lupulina. Next base: position 10,538,832 of record OY283142.1, on the reverse strand, counting down.
GTTTGCTATCAATAATCGAGGGTTTTCTTGTTAGATCTATCTATTCCACTTCTTTCTTTTTTCCTCTATTGTTTTAATTTTTCGTTTTCCTTGTTAGAATCTAAAAAGAAAAAAAAAATTGTTGGTTTGATCGGAATTGATCAAATTTACCTCCCCCAAAAATTAGGGTTTGTTGTGGCTGATTGATTTAGTTAGTTTCTGTGGCTGATTGATTTGGTTAGGGTTTGTTGTATATAGATAGAAACAAAGAGGAAATTTATGTGATGGCATTGAATTTCTCTCATCGACCGATATTTTCGGCTGGTTTGTCTGAGGATAATTTGAGAATGGGAAATGGGTATAGAGTGGAAGGTATTTCTGAGAGTGGTGGTGGTGGTGCTGGTGGTAGTGGTAGTAGTGGTGATGGATTTGGGAATGGGTGGCATAATGTTGATAATTGTTTTGATTATGCTGGTAGTGATAGATGTGATAGAGGGGGTGGTGTAAGTGGCGCTACTCAGGATTCTGTTTCGAAGGATATTCTTGATCTTTTGCCTTCGGATCCTTTTGGTATGGATATGGATATCAGTACGACATTCACAGCCATCACTGGTTGGCTGGAGGATTTGGATTTCGAGTATGGTGGATATCATGTAAAGGATGAGATTGGGACGAGTGGTGATAATTACCCTTTGTTTGCTGGGTTGAATTTCATTTGGAATAATGCTGTTAGGTTCCACACTTTTCCTCAAGGGGGAAATGTGTGCATTGAAGAGAAGGATTTTCGTGGGGTGAGTGGATTCAGTGAGTTTTCTCGTAGAGAAGCTGGAGGAGTATCCTGCAGCGAGAAATTTTTTCATGGGGTGAGTGGATTCGGTGACTTTTCTCGGAGAGAAGTTGGAGAGGCGTCATGCAGCGGGAAGAATTTTCAAGGGATGAGTGGATTTGGTGAGTTTTCTAGGAGAGAAGTTGGAGAAGCATCTTGCAGCTTTGGGGCTGGATCTTCTTGTGACATGGATGCTGTTTTAGATTTTAGATGTGATTATAAAGATGCGGCTATTGCTAGCGTGTCGGGTGACACGGACATGGATGATGTGAATTTCCTTGAAAGAGATGAGCGCATTCTTCATTCAGTTATAAATTCGTCTCTTAGGTATCTGGGTTTGTCTGATCTTCTTGTTCTTGAGAGAGTATGTAAATCTCTGCATTCTACTGTTCGTGAGCCGCAAATGTGGACAAGTATCCACATTAACCAGCCTTTAAATGAAAGGATCACGGATGACATTCTTTTGGAATTAACCAATAGGGCTCAAGGTCTTCTTCAGTGTTTGAGCCTGGTGGAGTGCACTAGGATAACCGATGATGGTCTGAGGCGTGTTCTTGAAGTCAATCCCAAATTAACCAAGGTTAGCATGCATTAGCTTATTATACTTTATCATTCTGGAGTTAAAATGAAGCATGTATTGTGGAATTGTATACAACTATATAGTATTTAACATGGTACTGCCGTTGCTTTATTTTTATTAAATGGTGAATAAGTGAATTGGAGACAGAATTAGTTTAAACACCGCTGGTTGACACTTTTTAAAACTTAGAAGTCAGCAGATCCTGTTTTGAGCATTTGTCCTTTGCATCATCACTGCTTTTAGTTTTTTCTGTTTTGAGCATTCGTCCTTTGCATCATCACTGCTTTTAGTTTTTTCTTTATAGAAGTTGATTTAAGGTTATTCTAGATTTTGCTCTAGGATACTATCTTTTGTTGGTTAAGATGCATGCCGATATATGTAGGAAGTGATTGATTCTTATAAAAAATGATTAAATGAGCATATCCTTCACTGGAACTGTGTATTTCTGTTGCTGTTTGTTTTCCAACATGCATTAGTAAGAAATGCACCATATTTATTTCATTGTAGCTTTAGGTATTAAATCCCTATTTGAAGAGAAGGTCTGAAAGAAAAATAGATTGTGGATCAAGTAGTTGAGGCACATTATTAACTGTTCCAACTGTCAACTTTGGTTCAGGCAAAAAAAATTTACTGTTCAGATGCGTTTGGGTTAAATGATTCTTTTACATTTGATAGATCCTGGCACTTTGAAATAAGTTTACATATATTATTGCTAGTTTCGTATGTAATGTGATTTAGTGTTGGTATGCTTGGTAATTCCTAACATTTTCTAACTGTTATTGTTTTCACTTCTTTGAGTTTTGAATACTTTCATTCTCATCGTAAATCCAGAGTTCTTCACAACATATCTTTTTGCAAATAACGATGTTGATTTTTTCTTTGGTTAACCTTTGCAGTTGAGTGTTCCTGGATGTACAAGACTTAGCATTGAAGGTATTGTGGGTATGTTGAAAGCTTACAACTCTATGGGTACACAAAAGGTGAAGCATTTACACATAGGTGGCCTTTATGGCATTACACAAAAGCATTTTGAACAAATAAAGCTCTTGTTGGGCACTGACAAGAAACGACAGGAGCATGCTCTTGACAGTCAACCACATGAGAATGCTCGTGACAGTCAACCAAAAGAGAATGCTCCTGACAGTCAACTACTGGAGCATTCTCACAAACCGCACTTCTATTGCCGCTGGAACTTGTATCTGCCCTGTGATGATGATCGGGACCTAGATATTGAAGTTTGTCCTCGATGTCAGAATTTAAGGCTTGTATATGACTGTCCTGCAGAAGGGTGTCAAGGGGTTGGGGGGCAGGCCACTCAAATGTGCAGGGCTTGCACACTCTGCATACCGCGATGTAGTCAGTGTGGCCGCTGCATCAATGACAGCGAGTACGAAGAAACATTTTGTCTGGAATTGCTTTGCTCTCATTGTTCTCAGCATTTGGTCAAACCGTTAGAAGGGATGGTTGAAAAGGTTGGACTAGTCAGCTCAGTTCTCCCTGAACAAAGTTAGGGCATGTGTTGTGTCGTACATTATGATACCGAAGAAGTCTTTATGAGGAATTTTGTCCCCTTTTGAACTCATAGAAATACTAGGTGCTGCTTGACTTGTTTGGCATTCTTTGTATTTGGCGGGAATTTTCCTGTTGTAGAGAAGGTGGAAATTGCTCTTGACTTTGTTTCTCTGCTGCTACTTGAGTAACCTGCAGGAGCCGAATCAATTGCTGTGACTATGGATTGCCTACTACATAGTTACACTGGGATTATCGGGGCTGCAGCTGGAGTGATATGCTTTGCAATGAAACCTTTCATTGGGTCACTTTCAGATAATATTTGTGATATAGTTCTATTGCTTTACCAGTTTGAATGATCTGATTCTGGACTTATGGTCACTTCAATAACTGCACTGGTAATTCACTGTTTCCGTGTTGGAGTCCATGTACCCTACCCTGTTTATTCTTGTTCCCATCTTTGGATAAGACAAAAAAATAAAAAAAATAAGTGGATAATATTGTGATGTCTTTGGATCTTCGCGTGTGTTATTTTAGCTTGTATCAAGTGGAACTCATTTTACTGTGGAGCATATAATGATTATCTTTGGGATTTTTTAGCGAAATAAAATAATTGTGTTGCATATTTATATCCCTCTTGCAAATTTGAAGAGGCTGGTTGTTGTTATGTTGGCCTTATGATGTCTCTTCCAAAGAAAAGTAGTTAAATTATTTAATATTTTGATTATAAATGTAAGTGTTGGTCATCTTTATTTAAATGAAAATGCTAAAAGGCATGAAGGAGAATTATTTCAACAGGATAAATTTTATTTTCAACCCACTATTGTATGGCCAAGCTGGCCATTCATTGGTTAGTGATCTAGCTTTGCTTGAATACATAGATCAGATTAGATACGTTAGCTGATTGTGGAAGGATTGCAACAATATGAGGTGGAGAACTTCCATTACATTTGATATGTCATGTCTAAGATGTGTGCATAATAAAATCATTTAAAATACTTTGGTGCAGTGTCACAATGGTGGTGGGTTTCAGCTATTGCGTACATATGTCTGCTACGGCAGTCAATGTTACACTACACGAATGTCTTGGCAGCCAAGTTAATTACTGTCCTACTAACAAAGTTATTCTTCGCTGCTTGGTTAAATTTAGGAATATGTTACTATCCTTCAAGCATGTGAATACTTGCTTTCTGTTGCCTGAGGTAATGGAGAAACTAAGGCATAACATAGATGAAATGGTATGGTCAAAGTCATCCAAAACCAACAGATTAAGTTTTCGTTGCCTTGCCTTGTTTGATTGTAGGCTTTTCGGATGATGCAATATACTTGACACCAAGGAACGGTCATAAGACCCAACCACCTGAAGAAAGGGATAAAAAAAATATTAAATGTTTAAACAAACATACAAAATGTGAAGTTGTGAGTTGCATTCTATTCTGCATTTGGTAATACAGTGTAGCTTGTGTTTGAAAAAAAGGTTATTTCATTTGTTTATGGTACTGTTTAGAAACTACTTCAGTTAGAGTTTGCAACTTATTACACTTTCTCTTAATTTTATCTTTATTATTTTAGTTAAATCCTTTCTTTGTCTTGGCTAACATTAAAAATAGAGCCATTGTCATAATATGAAACTAAAATATATATTGAAATAAGAAGTTATAAAGTTGGTGTAAGGATCGAGATGTTTCAATCCTCACTAAAAAAATAATAATAATACCATTAACAGTACTAATATTTTCCGATTGAAAAAATGTACGTTACCGCTTCTTTTTATGACAGCAAAATTTTTTTTTTACTTTTTTTTGAAAAATAGTTAATATTTTCCTTTTTAAGATGATACTTGAAATAAATTAAAGTAACTAGTAAAAAAAATTTTGGTACAAACAAGTAAATATTTTAAAACGGATAATATATAAAAAGTTAGTATTTATTGAAAAACAATTAAATATGCACAATTGTTATTTAATTTTATTCAACAATTTGTTCAACAACCAATTATGCCGATTAATTCAAGTTGAATGAGCTGAATTTTCGACTAGAAGCCATCAACCAACTTCTCAATTATTTGTTAGTTGATCATCCACTTTTGGCAAATAATAAAGCTTGTACAATCCGACGGTCTAGTTGTGAGAAAAGTGAGGAGATTGTGGTATGTAAAGCACTATAGCGGAAAATCATAAATGACCTATATTACACGGAGTAAAACACTATTAACCATTTTTTTTAAGATAAGCCAACAATCACTTGAGCTTGCTTGATTTGCAAAAAGATAAGTATTTGGCATAATATTACATGAATAACATAGATTTTATTGCAATATCCTTTGAGTTATTTAACAACTTTTATAATGTATGACATTTGATGAACAATGAACGACACGTCACAAACAAAATGATATAAATAAATTTTACTACAATACTCTTGATGCGCAATTGGGAATAATCTGCATGCGGTCATGTTAGAGAGGTTTTGACACCAATTTTATGTCTTAGAAATGGTTTCTTTTTAGGATTTAATCTTTTGAATATCCTCTTACTGCTGCGCTTTGCTTACCAGCTTAACATCCACCATTGCAGCAGTTAACCGCCGATGGATTTTAACCGGCGGCAGTTAACTGTCGATGGACATTTACGTCTTTTTCTTGTGTGTTTAAGTCAAACAGCAATTTTCATCATAATTTGCAACCAATACAATTCAACTATTCATTCATATAAGCGATCACTCCTGTATTATCTGAAATGCAATAGAGAGAAATTCATTTACTATAAATGACCAAAACTCAATTAAAAAAATATTATTATAACCAAACGATCAATGCAAGATCGAAGTCTACAATTAATCAATGGGTGAGATAGCAAAATTACTCCTTACATGATTAAGCAAGAAATTGTTAATACAATTTAATTTCACAACCGTCTCTACTCAACTACACTGCCACTGTCAACTTGAAGAACATTTCATCTGAAAAAAGAAAGAAACAACTAATTAGTAATTACATTCACACACACAGGTGCACTAAATTAATTAAGAATATAATTCAGTCTTGGAGGCATGCAGACTTTGTCCATATAATTAACAAGTGAAGACAAATGCATAATCAATGGTTTTCCATTTGTTAATTATAAACGACTTGTGCTATATCATTTCTATTGATTCCTTCTTCTTTTTTTGTTGAATCTATTCATTCATTCTATAACAATCAATTTGGTCAACCTTAAATATTTAAAACCATGGCTCCCACACCACCTTAATTTTGTCAAAATATTTTTTTCACACGCAAAGCCAAATTTAATTCATTCAATTTCATTTAAGGTAATCATTAGTTCTATAAATTGGAATTCTGTGGAGCCAATTTTATTCCATGCAAAACAATTACTAGTATATATGATATATCAATAAGAAGAAAATAAAAATACTCATTCATAATTTCATATCTCTATGGCAAAAACCATTGCTTCACTTGTTCTAGTTCTCCTAGATGTTGCAATGCTGAATGGCTATGGTGCTGAGGGTGCAAGAAGAGATAATCAACACAAGAAAGATGATGGTGTATTGGTGTTTATAAATCTCAAAAGACAGTTGAGTGTTTGTTTTTGTATAAGATGTGTTTTTTTGTAAATCCTAGATATTGTGATGAGTACGATAGGTTGTGTGCTCCTGATTCTCCTCCTACTTATAATACTGATGTCCAACCCACCCCAGCTCAAAGTGGTTATCCTGATGTTCAAAGCCCAAATCCATGATCTGAGACTGTGGTCATGCATGGCTTGTGTTAATGATATCTATATACTATTATATAATGTTGTGTTAGTGTGACAGTATATTATAATATAAGAATTATATATAGATAAATAATTAGGAGTCTTGAGTTGTGTGTTATTGATTCCTTTTATTTGATATGTTAGTTGAGGAATATACATATATATTGTATTATGGGGTCATGTTATAGTTATATGGAATGGAATATTGAAATAAAATTAATTTCTCTGGCCATGTTATTGTTAAAGGTTTTCAATAATTGTTATATAGTCTACAAATTGGTAGGAAAAGAAAAAAACTAAATGCAGACATTTTAACCTACCCCAGCAGTATTCTGCACTGTGGAGGTTTCAGTTCACACCTCATGCATTTGTTGATAAAGGAGCATGGGAGAAAACCCTCTGAAAATTTATGGATTTATTCTTTACTAATTGAATTAATTTTAAATGTGCCTACCTTATCTAAAAGACTATGTATGTTGGGTTAAATGTATGTTTACTTCAATGTTGCGATATGAAAACTCTTTACAACTTTAATGAGTCTCAATTTGGGTTGCTTACTTAAGTTTACCTCACCTACTTTCCCCTTTATAAAACAATTTCATTTCTAAATAATGATAAGAACCAAATACCTACACAAAATCTCTTTTTTCACCTTGAATGTCATGTAGAAGTAGAAGTAGAACACTATTTTTTCACCAACTGCTCTTAACAAATTCTGATATTGTGATATTTTGTTTATCTATACAACAAGGCATTGTGATTCTTGTTTGGCATGGGCTTGTATAAAGTTATAAATTAAGAAACTTGTGAGATCATTGTAAATTTCCACAACAAACTATAGATGGTGGGATTTATTTTATTCAACTAGCAAGTTTTAGTTCTTAATCTTTAAGAGCCAAAGTCATGATTAACGATGATAATGCTCATCATTTGTGAGTTTTCTTGTAATGTTGGGATGGAGATATCAATGTTATTCTAGAAACACAGAATTTTATGGAGCTGAAATGCTGTAACCTCCAAAAATGATTCTAACTGAAACTACAATTTAGAACTCTTGCCTTAGAATTGATTCAATTCAACTTTTATACAAACATAATAAATCATTTAAGCTTCAACTCAATTTAAACCCACTTTGTGGATGGAATATTTATACGTTTTAACTTTCTATGCTAACAATAACAATTTGACCAGTCTTCTTGCAAGATATTCTTCATTAAAAATATAGCTTGTTTCTAAGATACAAGAATGCCAAAGGCAATACAAAATTGAATCAATCCAATTGCTCAACTTACAAGTTACAACATGCAGACTAGAATCATGTAAAAAATTCAACATGACCTGCAATTTCTCTGCATAATAGCTTCGATTCACTAGCTAACTTGATACTTTTCGAAATTGCTAATCCAGTCAATTTATGTGTAGATGCAGGCTTGTAAGACTCTACCTGATCTTTAGACCCTAACAACAAAGCTTCCCTTGCCGGAACCACGTTTTCCCACCAAAACTCTCTAAGAATCCCATGTATTATATCCCAATATGCACGATCTCTAACGACACGAAATATAGTGCTTCCATTTGGCGTCCAACAATACAAATCAACCCATTCAAAATCCATAATCTCCATTTGACCCTGAACTTGAGGCATGTAATAGAATGGCATAGTTTTCCATGGCAAACCTGTTTCAGGCTTACCCTTATTATAAGGACACTTAACTTCCAATATTCCGGTACCAAGAACACCGTCCGGCGACGCACCAAGCCAATCATAAGACTTTTTCGAATGAACTGCAAAACCCATCGAAGTCACCTCCCTCCCAGTAATTTTCATATACCTTTCAACAGCTACTGCCTCATTCAGCACTCCCCAATTCATAGCATTTCTTTGAACAGATTCAACGATTTGCGACTCTGATGCAAATACTTTATCATGCCACAACTCAGCACGGCGACTACCTTTCCAAAACCCTAATGCAGTACTAAACGTGCTCGTCGTTAGTCTGTCCTTACGAAGGGCGAACCATTCTTCGGAACGTTGTGGAACATCAGCGGGTGCCGGTGCCGGTGAAGCAAAAGCTTTAAATGATGGAGGCTTAATAATCAAAGAAGTTGTTGATGATGTTGGTGATGTAGTAGTACATATGGATAGATTTCTAAAATGATCTTTTCCATATTTAATTTTCCTAGGAAATACTTTATGAAGAATTCCACTGAATCTAATCAAACTAGAATTGGTAGTAGCTGATGAAATCCTCATATCCATTTAAAATTAATCAGAAGAATCTACATTTTTATCCAACAAAATATAAAATGAAGTTAAATTATTTGCTATAAGCTATAAGCTATTTCCATAAGTTAAGAAAATAAGCTGAAAACACCTTAAAATGTCACAAATGTTTATGCCAATAAATAAGCGGATTGAAACATACCCTAAGTAAATTAGTACTAGTATTTGTTGAAATTAAGGATGCAATTAAAAGATGAACAAGTGCATAAATAACGAGAGCAAAACCTTGTCTTGTTAAATGTGAAATATTAAAATTAAAATAAAATGGAAAGAGGAAAACCTGGGAGAATTTTTTCACTGTTTCCGCCGGAACAGAACCAACTCCGTCCGCGTTCTCCGGCAGGTTGAATTCGGTGCGTCTCCAATCCAATTAGAAGTGGAAGGGTAAAGCAGAGACAGCGAAGATGGGTTTCTTCAAAATGAAGTGGATTGGGGTTGGGGTTTAGAATGTTTTTTAAAATCCCAAATAAATATAAGTAGCTTTTTATTATCTCTTTTGTTAAAAAAATTAAAAATTGATCATGTCAAACATAAGAAGGTTTTTGTATTATATCAAACATATAGGGACTCTAACAAAAAAATATATATAAGGGATTGATTTTTTTATGTTAACTTAATATTGTTCTAAAGTTTTTACCACCGCTTAAATGTGACAATCTTTGTCAAGAAACCTATATGATACGTAAAGTGGATTTTCATACGCATAAAGCAGTGACCATATGATTAAAGAGCTCAAATCATTTGTTATTTAAACCTTCTCATTTTGATATTTAAATCATATGCTTAAACACTTGTGTTTTAGAATCAACGGAGTACAAATTAAAGTTTCATCTTAAAAGTGAAATTGCAATTTTCTTAAACTATTTGGACTATTACTTTTTTCATTTTGTGCATTTTTCACGTGTCTTATTTTTTCTCTCAAAATACTTTTTGTTCGGATTTTAGAATCCAAACACCGTTTGAATTTTTTTTTGGTGAAAAAATAACACAGTTTGAATTATTGAATAACACTGACATATGATATTAAACACAGTTTGAGACAGTTCAGATTATATAAACCAAATTATTACTTAGACGGTTCAAATTCTATAATCCAAATTATGCTCAAATTCTAGAATCCAAAATAAAAAGAGTGAAAAATAGGGTGCAGAAGAAACATACCGGGTGCAAAAAGTAATAGGCAACTATTTATTGTTATAAATATTCCCAAGCCCAAAGTAACTAACACTACGAGATTAGGCCTCAATTGTTTGGCTCCAAATTTATTTCATATTACTATATTTTAAAATTTTCTTCTTCCACCCTACTAACTTTTCACGTGCTCTTAAAAATTCATCATTTTACCCGGTTTGGATAATATAATTCAAAGTGTTTGGCGTTTTTTGAATTACATAATGTAAATTGTGTTTACTCAATTTTGTTCAGATTCAACTCAAATTAATCAAATGAGATAATTTAATATAACATTTATTAAAATGACAACAAAATTTAAAAATTCATCACAATTTTGTTTAGAGATCACTATGGTTTTATCACCTGTTGTTGTTGTAGAATTTGATTTAAAGGAAAAAAATTTCAATTTTTTTGTGTTCTTAACGGGGCTCAGATTATAAAATTCAAAATGTGTCAAACAATTCAAAGAACAAAGTTTCAACATATCAATTTTTCGTCAATAGATTTAATGAAGTAGTCCACGTAAAGTTAGTACAAGTTGGACTACCTCTTTAAATCCGTTGACGAAAAATTGATATATTGATCCCAACACATACTCCTCTGGTTTTAAATATAGGCAACAAAGAATATATAGTTTTTATCTTAAATATAAACAAAACTTAACTACTTTTATTAATATAGATTTAATGTTATTATTCTCTAATTATTCTTCAATTAATTTATATTATACTTTTAATAACCTTTTTATTCCTATAAAACAAGTTTTCGTGAGGTTATTTGAAAAATGCAATCACTATTTCTAATACAATAACCTTTATGTTTTTACTTTTCCTAATAAATATTATTTTACCTACGAAAGCAAATTTGACAAATTGTGGTGTCATTCTTTTGGAGGCGCGGTTGTGTGTCCATGGTTGTGGGTACGTTGAAGATGTGAATCACTTGTTTTTGTCTTGCCCAATTTTTGGTGCCTTATGGCCATTGGTGACGGCTTGGCTTGGGGTTGAAGGGGTCGATCCTCAACATATTTCGGACCATTTTTTACAATTTATTCATTACGCAGGTGGCTTGAAATCGAGAAGATCTTTTTTCCATTTAATTTGGTTGCAGTGTGTTTGGGTTTTGTGGAACGAATGGAATGATATAATTTTTAAAAACAGACAGAGCTCTTTACCACAAATGTTAGACAAAGTAAAATCATCTTCTTTGTGGTGGTTAAAAGCTAGTAATGTTATTTTTAGTTTTGGTTGTTCTTTCCTGATTGTTTAACACATCTTGTGCTGCAACAATTACGTATATATCATTTTTGCTTGTTAAAAAAAAAAACATTCTTGTTAATTCAAAATTTCACTTATAGATTTTTTAGCATTGCAATTATATTAGAGCGGAAAAGCACCAAACTATCTTACTTTTATTTTTAAGAAGATTATCGTGCTTTTTTTCATTCAATCACGTGTCTATTCAAAGCAATGTATAAAAAATTGGACCAAATCAATTGGTTCAACCGATTGAGGTAGGAATAAGCCAATTCGTCAATTAGTTTTATCCTAGATGTATTGCAATTCGTTTAACTAGATTGATCCCAAGTTGAACATGAGTTGGTTCAACTTTTTACTTTTTACATTTTTATTTCAATTTTTAATCTTTCATTCAAATCTGTTCAATTATGGTTGAAAGGACAAAACATTCATAGAGAGGGTTCAGTAGTTCAACATCAAGTACAGTTCCAAAACATAGCACATGAAGTTCGTAGAAACTAGCTACCAGAAAGCCAGAATAGACTTCCAAAAAAAAGGGTGCATTGGATATGGAGAACTTCTGAGCTTATGTCTTACTACTATTCAATCTTCAACTCCATTGTGTCGACATTATGGCTTAATTTTCTAGTTAGACCATTTATTGCCATTATTCATAGGAGTCCACAACCGAACAGGACAAAAACATTTTTCTACATGTAACTTTCCTTCTTCGATTGATATAGCAATTTACTTTGGATTCTGCTTTTGATTAATCCTCGTCTACTCTAAAAGCCAGAATAGATTTTTTTTTTTAAAAGGTACATTGGATATGGAGATTTTTTTGAGCTTAAGTCTTACCATTCAATCTTCATTTCCATTGTGTCGACATTATGACTTAATTTTCTGGCTGCATTGCTTTTGAATACAAGCCCACAGCCGAACAGGACAAAAACATTTTTCTATATGAAGAACAATAGCAATTTACATGTAGCCTTTCTTCCTCGATTGTTCATATATCATCATCTATCTCACGATCATTGTCATCCATAAACTTTGGATTCTGCTTTGTATTATTCCTTGTCTGCTCTCCACGTGATTGAATTTCCTTAATCCATCAAACGTTGACATGTCAAAATCCGTCTAAGATAAATGTTTTCCTTATTCGGGTTTATGATTTAATTATTTAATGAAATCACCCCCTCCTAATTGTGTCTTTTTAATTTATGTGTTTAATTGATTTAGATTGAAATATTAGTTTTGATTAAATACAGACCTAATGAATTACTATGATGTTGTCAACGCAACAGATTCGAAAAGACAGGAGTAGTCTGAATACATGAATATAGTCATATTTATATAGATATGAGTAGTTCGAAGACATGAATATAATCATATTTATAAACATATGTACTTCGTTGTTTTGTGCTATCAACATGGATGTTGTCAGTTTGTTCGTATATTCATCGTTTTTCAGATATTTTCAATTTGTACCGTGTTGGTGTATTTTATCAGTTTAAATGAATGAATATCGTTTATTTTTTGTAAAAAAAATAAATAAAATATATCATTTCATGGATTGTTAATATTTTATAAAAATAGTTTTGCTATAAAATTGAATAGATGAAGAAAAAAAAAGTACATCCATCCTTAAATATAGGATCTACTTGAAATAAGAAAAAAAATGGTTCGCTAATAAATTGTTAATATTACATGTCGAGTCACATAAATGATTGTAGTGTGTCACAGCAAGGGATCAATATCAAAGGGCATTTAGATGAGATGGAACATGTCTCATCTAACTTAACTAAGGTCTTGAGCTCGAATCTAGCATTGGACATGCAACATCGTTAAAACTTTTAAGGAGAGTTTGTCGCCCATTTGGGTTCCATAATGCTCGAGGAATTAGTTTTCGCAGTTGCGTGCAGAGGATAACCGGTTTATAAAAAAAACAAAGGGTCAATCTTTATATCCCTTAATCATTTTGATAGTTCAAGGATCGATCTCTATCTGAAACATTGTAAAGAGATTAAGCATGTGTTTGGTTCTGCGGTGACGGGAATTGATTTTGGTTGAATTGATTTTATAAAATTGATTATCGTTATTTTATAAAATTGATTATCGTTAAAAGTGAGTTGAATGAAAAAGTGAGTTATGTTTGGATACCTTTATGATAGAAGTGATTTGTACGAAATATGTTGTTTGGATATTTTGTGTTAAAATTGTTTTTCATTGTGTAAATGACCAAAATGGGTTTCCCTTATGATGCATTTAAAACATATTTCATTTTTTTGAAAAAGATTTCATTTATTTCCTTTTGCATTTGTCAAAAAAAAAATATTTATTTCCTTTTGCAAATTTCATTTCCATTTTTAGTTGGTTATTTTTTTTGGACACATTTTTAGTATTTTTAAGGAACATTTTTAGTTATTTATTAAATTTTACGTTTATTATTAAAATATACAATTGTGTAGATCTTTTCTAAAAACTATTGGGCCGATAAAAAATGCTTTTTGATGGCTTCATGGAACAAGAAAACAAGAGTCCGAAAACCACTATTTCCTCCCCCAATAGTGTCTTCTTCAACCTTGTTCTTTGAGAATTGAGATCTCTCTCTGCAACATAAAAAAAAACCTCACAGCAACCAAAAAATCACGCAGACAACCATTGGCAGTGAGATGGAGCCACCAATTTCGCAGGTAGGTTAAAGGATTTGTGAAGTATAAAAAAGTATGTGCAATGAAAAGATGAAACTCAAGGGCAAAAGAGACAAATCGATACCATGTACTTTCACGGCAGAGAAACTCGATTTCTAAAAGCTAGGAATAGCAGCTTCTCTAAAAATTGATTCTGAAGAAGGAAACGTACGACGGCGGTGAATTGTCGGCGGAGAACCAAACATGTTGAAACCACGTTTGATGGGTAAAACGCGCTTTTGATTGTTTCCACCGGGCATCCAAACACAGACTAATACCTACTTTTTTTTTTAGCAAAAGACTAATACCTACTTGAGTACAATCCCAAATAAAAGTATTTGGACAAACACTCAAAAATAAAAAAGAATAAAAATAAAAATATGTCAATTGATATGAATAAATTATTTGAGTAAATATATTATTGTGTCAAAATAATACTGACTTGGAATTATGTGCATGAAACTTAAAGTCTTTCTCTTGTAAAAATATTGTTTTGATAGTTCAATCGTTAAATGAATCCATCTATTCTCGAAAGTTTAAGTGGAATATATGCCACTTAATTAAAAGGAAGCTTTTTTTGGAGAGGAAATAAAAAGAAGTAGATGAAAAGGGTTTCGTATCCTCTAAACAAACATATAAAGACAATAGAACAGTACACCTTCAGAGGTTGACGACTAGAGGGTGTGCCAATCAAATATGGCTCTCTTGTCCACTCGTAAGTCGACTTAAGTAATAATACACAAATAGATATAAAATTCTCAACATGGTTTGAAAGTGTAATTTGCGTTGTGGTCAAAAAAATGACTGTGTAACCCCAAACAATATAGTTCAAATCCATTCGAAGATGATTGCAAAAGGAAGGTTGCTCTCAAGATACGTTTGTGGAATGATATCCTAAAATTGACCAAATAAATATTCTTAAGGGACTCCACAAAGATACTCGATTCTTAAGCTACATTTAAATGACAATTTTATTCTTGGGTAGTGCTAGAAGCATTCTCTTTTTAAATCATGATGGATCTAATATTTTAGAAATGTGTTCCCCTCAAAGTGGTTGGTCATAAGATGGTTTCATCCAATAAAAAGATGAATTTTGAAGGCTAAATTGCATTTTTGGTTCTTTAACTATTTATGTAGTATCGCTTTGGTCCCTTAATTAAAATTAGATTTATTTCGGTTCTTTAATTTCTCTCTGTTACACATTTTGATCATTTATGTTAGTTTTAATTCAAAAACGTTAGATTTTCTTCTGATTTTTTTTTGGGATTATTGTTGTTGAATGTTGATGGAGATGATATGAAGATGAAAAAGAGGAGAAGAAGATGAAGAAAACCTAACGTTTTTGAATTAAAACTAACGGAAAGGACCAAAATGTGTAACAGAAAAAAGTTAAGGGACTAAAATAAATCAATTTTTAATTAAGGGACCAAAGTGATACTACCTAAATAGTTAAAGGACAAAAAATGCAATTTAGCCAATTTCAAAAAAAATTATTGTAAAGTGAATGTCCTTAGAATTTTTCTTTAGTTTTTACTTCGTACTTGTTAAATCTTTTGGAGTTATCAACTTCTCTTAGATCAAGTGAATAAGTGGCATACAACTAGAGCTCGCCATAGTGTAGATCATCATGTGTTGATCCAATGATAGTGTTTAGAGCTTCTAAGTTGTTTTAGAGTCAAGATCCTCTATATTTTTTTTTACCATCTCCATTATTTTCCATATCAAAGTTTTGGAAACATAAATATAATAATGTAATATTTGATTAGCTTAATTATTTAATAAACACTTCAAAACTCTTCAAAATTATAACGAAAAAGAGAAAAATGAGAGAGAGAAAATATAGAGAATTTGACGTAAGAGAGTTGATTGTACGAATTGAAGACGAAGTTACGTGTAAGAATAGTTCGACAAGAATAGTAAAAGTTTAACATCTGATGTCAACATGATTATTATTATACATTTTCAAAAAGGAAATTGAGTGACGAGTTCATCTTTAGGCTGAAAATTAGATTTTATTATTTCAGTCCAATTTTAATAATTTATGTTTTATTTTTTATTTTGGATTTTCATCCATTAGAGTTTTCTTAATATTTAAATACTTCAGTAGTAGTCTGGGACAATTTTTATTCATTTAATAATATTTTAAAGAAATTTTTCAATTTCTCATGAATTTTGAAACATATTTTTATAAGTTTGTCGTTTATATCTAAACTTATTTTTTTTATATTATACTTTTAATAACCTTTTTATTCCTATAAAACAAGTTTTCGTGAGAGGTTATTTGAAAGATGCAATCACTATTTCTAATACAATAACCTTTATGTTTTTACTTTTCCTAATAAATATTCTTTTACCTACGAAAGCAAATTTGGTAAACCGTGGTGTCATTCTTTTGGAGGCGCGGTTGTGTGTCAATGGTTGTAGGCACGTTGAAGATGTGAATCACTTGTTTTTGTCTTGTCCAATTTTTGGTGCCTTATGGCCATTGGTGACGGCTTGGCTTGGGGTTGAAGGGGTCGATCCTCAACATATTTCGGACCATTTTTTACAATTTATTCGTTACGCAGGTGGCTTGAAATCGAGAAGATCTTTTTTCCATTTAATTTGGTTGCAATGTGTTTGAGTTTTGTGGAATGAACAGAATGATAGAATTTTTAAAAACAGACAAAGCTCTTTACCACAAATGTTAGACAAAGTAAAATCATCTTCTTTGTTGTGGTTAAAAGCTAGTAATGTTGTTTTAGTTTTGGTTGTTCTTTCCTAATTATTTAACACACCTTGTGCTGCAACAATTACGTGTATATCATTTTTGCTTGTTAAAAAAAAACATTCTTTTTAATTCAAAATTTTCACTTATAGATTTTTTAGCATTGCAATTATATTAGAGCGGAAAAGCACCAAACTATCTTACTTTTATTTTTAAGAAAATTATCGTGCTTTTTTTCATTCAATCACGTGTAGGGGTGGAAATGGGCTAGGCCGAGCCGGGCTTTGTAAGGCCTAAGCCTGGCCTACTTCAAAAATTATAAGCCTGAGGTTGGCCTATTACCCGTCATAGGTTTATTTTCAAGGTCTGGCCTGGCCTTTTTAAAGGCCTGATGAAGCCCGAAAGCCTATTTAAAAGCCTATTTTACACTAAGGCCTATGAACATCTATAAGCTTACTACTAAATAGGACAAAACTTATGAAGGCCTAAAGCACACAAATACTAACGAATGGTTAATCACACCAATATACCTGCTACTAAATAGCCAAATCATATGAAAGCTTGAGTTTATAAAAATAAAGCATCAACATTATCAATAATGAAATGTATTTTATATATAAAAAGCTTAATAGGCCGGCCCGACGGGCTTAATAGGCTTTTTTGTAAGTCTTAGCCTAGCCTATTTAAGTAAATGGGCTTTGTAAAAAGCTTGAGCCTGGTCTTTTTATTAAACGAGCTGGGCCGAGCTAGGCTTTAAGTAGGCTAGGCCATAGGCCCCTGTCGGACGGCCTGTTCCCACCCCTAATCACGTGTCTATCCAAGCAATGTATAAAAAATTGGACCAAATCAATTGGTTCAACCGATTGAGGTGGGAATAAGCCAATTCGTCAATTACTTTTATCCTAGATGTATTGCAATTCGTTTAACTAGATTGATCCCAAGTTGAACATGAGTCGGTTCTACTTTTTACTTTTTACATTTTTATTTCAATTTTTAATCTTTCATTCAAATCTGTTCAATTATGGTTGAAAGGACAAAACATTCATAGAGAGGGTTCAGTAGTTCAACATCAAGTACAGTTCCAAAACATAGCACATGAAGTTCGTAGAAACTAGCTACCAGAAAGCCAGAATAGACTTCCAAAAAAAAGGGTGCATTGGATATGGAGAACTTCTGAGCTTATGTCTTACTACTATTCAATCTTCAACTCCATTGTGTCGACATTATGGCTTAATTTTCTAGTTAGACCATTTATTGCCATTATTCATAGGAGTCCACAACCGAACAGGACAAAAACATTTTTCTACATGTAACTTTCCTTCTTCGATTGATATAGCAATTTACTTTGGATTCTGCTTTTGATTAATCCTCGTCTACTCTAAAAGCCAGAATAGATTTTTTTTTTTAAAAGGTACATTGGATATGGAGATTTTTTTGAGCTTAAGTCTTACCATTCAATCTTCATTTCCATTGTGTCGACATTATGACTTAATTTTCTGGCTGCATTGCTTTTGAATACAAGCCCACAGCCGAACAGGACAAAAACATTTTTCTATATGAAGAACAATAGCAATTTACATGTAGCCTTTCTTCCTCGATTGTTCATATATCATCATCTATCTCACGATCATTGTCATCCATAAACTTTGGATTCTGCTTTGTATTATTCCTTGTCTGCTCTCCACGTGATTGAATTTCCTTAATCCATCAAACGTTGACATGTCAAAATCCGTCTAAGATAAATGTTTTCCTTATTCGGGTTTATGATTTAATTATTTAATGAAATCACCCCCTCCTAATTGTGCCATGTCTTTTTAATTTCTGTGTAATTGATTTAGATTGAAATATTAGTTTTGATCAAATAGAGACCTAATAAATTACTATGATGTTGTCAACGCAATAGATTCGAAAAGACATGACTAGTTTGAATACATGAATATAGTCATATTTATATAGACATGAGTAGTTCGAAGACATGAATATAATCATATTTATAAACATATGTACTTTGTTGTTTTGTGCTATTAACATGAATGTTGTCAGTTTGTTCGCGTATTCATCGTTTTCAGATACTTTAAATTTGTACTGTGTTGATATATTTTATCAATTTAAATGAATGAATATCGTTTATTTTTTATATAAAATAAATAAAATATATCATTTCATGGATTGTTAATATTTTATAAAAATAGTTTTGCTATAAAATTGAATAGATGAAGAAAAAAAAAAGTACATCCATCCTTAAATATAGGATCTACTTGAAATAAGAAAAAAAAAATGGTTCGCTAATAAATCGTTAATATTACATGTCGAGTCACATAAATGATTGTAGTGTGTCAAAACAAGGGATCAATACCCAAGGACACTTAGATGAGATGGAACAGGTCTCATCTAGTTTAACTAAGGTCTTGAGCTCGAATATAGCATTGAACATGCAACATCGTTAAAACTTTTAGAGAGAGTTTACCGTTCATTTGGGTTTCACAATGCTCGAGGGATTAGTCTTCGCAGTTGCGCGCGAAGGATAACCGATTTATAAAAAAAACAAAGGGTCAATCTTTATATCCCTTAATCATTTTGATAGTTCAAGGATCGACCTCTATTTGAAACATTGTAAAGAGATTAATACCTACTTTTTTTTAGCAAAAGACTAATACCTACTTGAGTACAATCCCAAATAAAAGTATTTGGACAAACACTCGAAAATAAAAAAGAATAAAAATAAAAATATGTCAATTGATATGAATAAATTATTTGAGTAAATATATTATTGTGTCAGAATAATACTGACTTGGAATTATGTGCATGAAACTTAAAGTCTTTCTCTTGTAAAAATATTGCTGTGATAGTTCAATGTTAAATGAATCCATCTATTCTCGAAAGTTTGAGTGGAATATATGCCACTTAATTAAAAGGAAGCTTTTTTTGGAGAGGAAATAAAAAGAAGTAGATGAAAAGGGTTTCGTATCCTCTAAACAAACATATAAAGACAATAGAACAGTACACCTTCAGAGGTTGACGACTAGAGGGTGTGCCAATCAAATATGGCTCTCTTGTCCACTCGTAAGTCGACTTAAGTAATAATACACAAATAGATATAAAATTCTCAACATGGTTTGAAAGTGTAATTTGCGTTGTGGACAAAAAAAAAAAGACTGTGTAACCCCAAACAATATAGTTCAAATCCATTCGAAGATGATTGCAAAATGAAGGTTGCTCTCAAGATACGTTTGTGGAATGATATCCTAAAATTGACCAAATAAATATTCTTAAGGGACTCCACAAAGACACTCGATTCTTAAGCTACATTTAAATGACTATTTAATTTTTGGGTAGTGCTAGCAACATTCTCTTTTTAAATCATGATGGATCTAATATTTTAGAAATGTGTTTCACTCAAAGTGGTTGGTCATACGATGGTTTCATCCAATAAAAAGATGAATTTCGAAGGCTAAATTGTATTTTTGGTCCCTTAACTATTTAAGTAGTATCGTTTTGGTCCCTTAATTAAAATTAGATTTATTTCGATCCTTTAATTTCTATCTGTTACACATTTTGATCATTTATGTTAGTTTTAATTCAAAAACGTTAGATTTTCTTGTGATCTTTTTTTTGGGATTATTGTTGTTGAATGTTGATGGAGATGATATGAAGATGAAAAAGAGGAGAAGAAGATGAAGAAAACCTAACATTTTTGAATTAAAACTAACGGAAAGGACCAAAATATGTAACGGAAAGAAGTTAAAGGACTAAAATAAATCAAATTTTAATTAAAGGACCAAAGTGATACTACCTAAATAGTTAAGGGACAAAAAAAATACAAATTTAGCCAATTTTTAAAAAAATTATTGTAAAGAGAATGTCCTTAGAATTTTTCTTTAGTTTTTGCTTCGTACTTGTTAAATCATTTGGAGTTATCAACTTCTCTTAGATCAAGTGAATAAGTGGCATACAACTATAGCTCGCCATAGTGTAGATCATCATGTGTTGATCCAATGATAGTGTTTAGAGCTTCTAAGTTGTTTTAGAGTCAAGATCCTCTATATTTTTTTTTACCATCTCCATTATTTTCCATATCAAAGTTTTGGAAACATAAATATAATAGTGTAATACTTGATCCAATTTTTATTCATTTAATAATATTTCAAAGAAAATTTTCAATCTCCCATGAATTCTGAAACATATTTTTATAAGTTTGTTGTTTATAAACTTATTTTTTTTAATATCTAAATTAGCATTTGCTAGCTTTCACTTGTGATTGCGTCAAATTTTTAACTCATTATTTTAAGTGTATTTAGGCTTATGCCCTAAAAGTTTAGTTCGAGAAAACGTTGACCCAATTCAGAACATAAATCAAAATGGCATACATACAAATAAGATGAGATGAGAATGAATCGATTGAGGAGATTCCACCTAAGTCAAATCCAATACTACTACTTTTTTATTTTGGTACATCCAATACCACTTTGCACATGCCATGTTACAATTATGTGACTTAATTTATATATTGAAAAAGTAACATATGTTCTGATATACCCTATTAATTGGTGGTGCATATATGTTCCAAACGAAAAGGGCCACCATATTGGCTTGGTGATGGTGTATTGGTTTTTCGCCTTGTGGCAAGCGATTAACTATGGCGGCATCATGATGATAACCGCAAAAGAATATTTCAATGGGGATCATCAAAATCAAAAGTTGCAATAATCTTACCATGAATTGAAGGACTATATGATTTGTTTCCCGAAACAACTAAATCACATAAACTTTCTCTTTAACCGAGAACTAGTCACGTGTGACCTTTACCTACGATGTGTCAGTGCTTGGGCCCATTTGGCTCGCATGAGTTGGGTGTGGCAGGACACACGTCAAGGTCAAACTAACACATGCTCATTCATTTGTGACAATAGTGTGCGACCAATTACAACGTGAATTCCACACACCATTCCTCTGAGTTGGACCTTTTCGTTCTTAGCTTTTGTATTTTTCTTACCTGAATCTTTATTAGATTCAATGCTTTCTTTATAAGTTGATGTATGATTAACTTAGTTTTCTTTATGTAATAGAAGGGTCTTTATTAGATTCAATGATTTCTTTAAAGGTAAGGTAAATTAAAAGTTGATGTATGATTAACTTAGTTTTCTTTATCTAATAATTAGAATATTGTTGGCTCACGAAGGGAGTTTGTAAACATCCGCATTAGATTAAAACCAACCACGTAAATGGAAAATACATCTAATGTTTATTTAAAATCTTAAAACGTTGACAATTTACGTGTTTATCTTTCAAACAGAAACTCTTTCATCTACATCCAAGTACACTTGGACTTGACGTCCGAACATCCTTTGATCAAATGGCTTAATTACACTTTTAGTCCTTAAGTTTTCTAAAGTTGTGATTTTGTCCTTTAAAAAAACTCTTTTCAGGCCTCCTAAATTTACTTTTTGTTGCAATTTTGGTCCTCTAACCCAATTTTGACCCAGTCAACGCTGACATGGCGCCCACTTTAATATTTTTTTTATTTTGTAATTAAAAAAATAACAATAAATTTTTTTATTTTTAATTTTTGTAATAAAAAACAAAAAAAAATTGTAATTAATTTTTTTTCATTTGTAATAAAAAAACTAAAAAAAATTAAATTTTTATCTTAATGTTGTAATTAAAAAAACATTTTTTTT
The DNA here is from genome assembly GCA_958299785.1 of Medicago lupulina. Taxonomy (NCBI): domain Eukaryota; kingdom Viridiplantae; phylum Streptophyta; class Magnoliopsida; order Fabales; family Fabaceae; genus Medicago; species Medicago lupulina. The sequence goes on along the minus strand of OY283142.1, from coordinate 10,516,404 downwards.
AATTACAAATTTTTTATTTTTTAAAAAATTAAAAAATATAAATAAAAAAAACTACACACGTGGCGCTTACGTGTCTGTTGACTGGATCAAAATTGGCGTAGGGGACCAGAATTGCAACATAAAGTAAACTTAGAGGCCTGAAAAAAGTTGTTTTTTTTAGGGGACAAAAATCACAACTTTAGAAAACTTAAGGACCAAAAGTGTAATTAAACCAAAAAAGTTTGAACACAAGGAAACTTTCGTCGAACCTTGACTTTGATACAACATTTGGGTCACGAGAAAAGTCCGAAAGAACATTTATATTAGATGCAGAGCAACCATATAAATGAGAGACATCATATTTTTTTATTCAAAACCTTAAGTATTTGTTGAGTTTATAAAACTTTTTCACTTGCTGCACAACAAAATATTATGTTTGGATGAGTTGATCCAAAAGAGAGACACATCAAATGTTTATTGCTCCTCTAATCAATTTATTAGAGAATTTGAGGAAGCAGGATGGATTGATATTTTTTTTTTTGAGCAAAGGATGGATTGATATTATTAAATACAATATTATCTATAGTAAATACTATAATGATGTTAGAAGCAGCCAGTTTGTAATTAAATCTGTGTGCCAAATTCATCAATGAGGACACTGCCTTACCCAATCGTACGTGCATGAATACCAAGGACATTGATCCAACATGTAATAAAATCCACAAAACAAGCCAAAATAGAAAAATACCAAGAAGAGTGTGTGACAAAGATGATGGAGAAGCATCACAAACCATGTGGCTTGTGGGGGAGTGGGAATCAGAATTGGTTATAGTATAAAGGAAAGAAAGACAGAAAAAAATTGTCCTTTTTGTTGTGTAATAGTAATACTAGTATAGTAGTAAGTAATATTATGTTTATTAACTTTTTCCTTCAACCACCGTTACACACGCAAACAGATAAGGATTCCGTCACAGGTTGGCATGGTGTCCCTCCAAAACACTGGCAGGGCACAAGGCCGGGCAGGGTTACAAAACAAAGTCTTGTGGTACATTGCTGCTTGTGACTTTGTCCACTTGTATCTTGGGAAACATGGAAAATCATTGTCAGACATTTTGTTTTTCATCAAAAAAGTTTTTTTATTAGCAAATGTTTATTAATAAAGATTACAAAGGATACTCCAACCCAAAATGCAAGTGAATACTACCATCTACAACAATTTTTTTATGATAAATGTTAACTTGTGTCATTGCGACATAAGTTAAGAAATCAAATGTATAATATTTTTTTAGAACTTGTGCATTTAATAATTTTAAAGTTGTAAAAGTTATACTTTCAATAAAAAATTTATTTTTAACTTCCATTTTAACCTTATGAACTTGTGCCCTACCATTTCTTTTACTCCCTCCGTCCCAAATTGTATGTCGCTTTAGAGAAAAAAATATGTCTCAAATTATATGTCGTTTTACAATACCAATACAACATTAATGTTACTTTTCCTATTATAACCTTAACTATTTATTACTCTCTTCTTTCAATTCTTTCATTTATATTTCTCATATTATTTATTAAGGACAATTTTGTAAAACAATTCATAAATATCTTTTTTTCACACAATATTAATTACATTTCTTAATATGTGTGAAATACTCAAAACGTCGTACAATTTGGGACGGAGGGAGTAATAAAGTTAGAATACATTTTTTTTTCTTGAATCTTAGTGTGATTAAGGAAACTAAAAGTAGTAGTTTTGGATTCAGAATTACAACTTTTTGACTTTTAGAAAATTGAATTCAACACTTTTTTTACTCCATCTGTTTCAAAATACATGTCAATTTTGAAAAAATTGCAATAACCTAGAAACCAAATAAATTTTGTTATTTTTGATGAAATTATGTGTGCATTTCCTAATAGGGTCATGTTAAAAAATTAAAAAAGGAATTTAAATATAACTTTTGTATTGAAAAGATAAAATTTTAAAACTTTAATGCATTAAATGCATTATTTTCAAGAAAATATTTCTATGTTTAGTTTCTAAACTTGTGCCTCAACGGCACAAGTTAATAATACCCTTAACCATTTATCATTTCATTCTATTTTTTTCTCTCTATATAATAAATATGTAAGAGTATTATGGACAAGACAATAATTAATTTTGCATTGAAACTTGAAAGTGACAAATATTATAAAACGGAGGGAATATCTTTTTTCAACAAATTATTTTTATTTATGTTCTCTTAACTAATGTTGTAAGGACACTCTTTACCATTTTTTTAAATAGAAAATGAACTTACATGTTAGCTAAGTCTTCACATCGGAATTTGAATTAGTTAAACTCACCAATTAAATTTCTCACATGAGTTGCATTCTTAGTCTTACTGACATGAGTATATCATTCGGTCACTAATATAAACAAAAATCCATTTTTTAAATACATTCAATTAATGATGTATCTGATATATAATAAAGACCACATACATCATTAATTGAATGTATATAAAAAATAGATTTTTGCTTATACTCCCTCCGTCCCTTAATATAACCCCCCTTTTATTTTTTATTTGTCCCTAAATATAACCCCCTTTTCAAATTACAACACACATTAATTATTTTTTTCCATAGATACCCTTATTTAATACTACTACTAATTCTAAAAGTACAATAAATTGACTTTTCACTTTATCTCTTTAATGAGGTTAATTTTGTAAAATTGTACTATAAAACAGACACATTAACTACACCAACAACATTTCTTAAGAAATGTGAAAAAAGCAATAGGAGGTTATATTAAGGGACGGAGGGAGTATTAGTGACCAAATGATGTAGTTTCGAGGATGTGCTGAGGTGCAACCGCATATAGTTCCAAATTTTAAGGGGCACCGATTTTTTCTTCTTCTTCGTGTTTTTTTTAGTGAGTTCTTCTTTGTGTTTGGTTATATTATAAAAGTAAATTATCATATGATTAATATACACATATTTTTGCTTAGGCTCAAAGGCGGCGTAGTTTGAAATATATTTTGAGGAAAGAAAATCATCCAACCTACATGTTTAAATGTAACTTGTATTTGGATATGACTCATTTTAAAAATGTAATCCAATCTAATTAAATATGGTTTAAATTGGACCACTTTTCAGTTTATAATTTTTTTATATATTAATAATCTAATATTATTAAATCACGGTATAATAACAAGTTTATGTGAAGTATAACATATACAAATAGTCTGTAAACTCATTTTAAGAATTTCAACCCTGCCTACGTCCAAAGCTAAGTGCATTATGTTTCGAATAATTAATTTATAGTAATATTTTTGAGAATACTAATAGAAATAAAATTTAATTTTGAACACATCTTTTCCAATTCTACAATCTTCCCAAGGGCCGTCTGACCTAAAATTCGAGAATTAGGCAGCAGCCCTATTTTGGTCCTTCATTAATTAGTACTTTCCTAATTCATTCTTTTTATCGTTAAGAAGACCTTTTGTCCCTCTTAACCTCTTTAGTACACGAAGTAATTCCCCCATGTCACTAAAATGGTGTCATATATACATGACGTTTTGTTTTATAACGACTGGTATATATGAAAAATAAATACTAATAATCACCTATTACTCTCTGATTCGATATTTCAACGAGATTGATTTATCAAGATTTTTTTTAAAAAATTACAAGATTTTCTTGATTGAATATATTAAATTAAAATCATTTACGAAAATGCATGTCCCAAATGGCATGAATTTAATTTTATTTGAATTTTAAAATTATAATATTTCAAAGCCATCTAAAATAAAATATTTAGTCAATTGACCGAGTTAATTCTATATATTTTTTTTACAATAATTGTCTTACTTAATTAAACACCATTGCTCTACTAATCGTTTCAAATAGTAAATTAGAATATTGAATCATTAATAAACACCACCACACTCATCTTTTAGGTTCAATTTTCGTTGTCAGTGGATGACTGTAAGTATTTCTATTAACGTTCATCGAATATTAAAATATGTCTTAACTATGATGGACAAAGCCGAATTTACCTAAACTTTCTTTTAGAGGTATTAAGCTAAAGTTTTTGAGGAAAAAAAATTAGTCAAACATACGTACTACACTGTTTTGTTTGTGGAAAATGTGTTCAATGTATGATTTTTTGGACTACACCAAAATTATTTCCAAGAATATCTGAAATAAATGCGCCCATTAAATAAGTAATAAATGCCCCAAAAATATATGAAGCTTTTCTATGTCGATTAGTGCCACTGCAAGTGTCCATCACCGTCACGACTACAGTCACATAGCACTACATTAGCCGCTTAACTCATTTCGATCCAATTTCCTTCAAAGGTTTTCAGATCATTACATTACATTATCATTTATCATTTATATATATCTATATCTATGTCCCCTTTATATTTATACTTTATTCTATACTATACTTTATCCGTTTTTCTAATTCTTGTTTTCTTTATTCCAGGAATCAAATATCATCAACATTAATTTTACAGATTCTTTCTTGGTTTCTTCTTCTTCACTATATTACAACATTTTTCACTCACTTCAACTTCAACCAATAATGGCTATCTTAGATGTTCTCTTAGGAACAACCAATGTAACATTTTTCTTTGCCATTTTAATATGGGTTTTGTATGATAGTTTAAGACAAAGCACACGTAACAATCTTCAACATTTCAAACACACACCAACAATTTTCTCTTATATCACTGTTTTTCTCAGTGCTGTGATTTCCCTTTTGAACATAGCTTTTGTTTTCTATGATTACACTACACGTGGAATCATAGGATTTAGCTATGTTTCTTTTGGTTTAACATGGGTTTTAGCTACTTTGGTTTTATTCTATTCATTGAAGAAAACACTTAGAGAGAATAAAAGATTTCCTTTTGTTCTAATTCTTTGGTGGTTCTTTGTCACATTTGTTGATATAATCTCACTGTCTTTAAAGCTTGTTAAGAATTCAAAATCCATGAACCTATGGATTTTGTTGTTGGAGGAGAATATTGTTGAAACAGTTTCTTTGCCTATGTTGTTCGTGCTATGTTTCAATGTACTTCCTAATGTCTGTGTAAAAGAACAAAGTGAAATAGAACAAAGGTTACTTCAGAAAGAGTTTGAATCTTCTAGTTTTGAAGATGAAGAGGCTTTTACAAGAGCTGGTTTGTGGAGCAAACTTACATTTAGGTGGTTGAATCCTATATTTGAAATGGGTCGGATTCAGAAGCTTGAACATGTTAATGTTCCTTCTGTTCCTCCCTCTGAAACTGCTGCTAGTGCTTCTTCTATGTTGGAAGAATCTATTCGAAAACAGAAGCTTGAAGGTGGTTCTTTGTCAAAAGCTATTGTTCATTCTGTTTGGAAATCATTGGCCTTAAATGCTGTTTTAGCAGGTATAATCCTTATAGACTTTATATGCTACATTCTGTCATGCATGTACTAATTTCTTACTAATTTGTTTATTTTGTTTTTATGTACTTAATTTGCAACTTTAAGTCATTCATGTAATGAGTAGTAATTTGTTTATTTTATTTTTATGTACTTTATGAAACATGTAGTCATTCTGATTTATATATTGTGATTAGTAATTTGTTTATTTTATTTATATTTTCAGGTGTTAACACTATTGCTTCTTATATTGGTCCCTTATTGATATCAAACTTTGTGAATTTCTTATTGTCTAATGATGATAATTCAAACATCAAATATGGATTGATTCTTGCCTTCATTTTCTTCCTCGCAAAAACTGTCGAGTCACTAAGTCAAAGACAATGGTACTTTGGTGCTCAACGAATCGGAATTCAGGTGCGTGCAGCACTTATGGCCTTAGTTTATAGCAAGTCACTAATGATTAAATGTGGCGGACCGACCCACGGTAAAATCATCAATTTGATTAATGTGGATGTTGAAAGAATTGGTGATTTTTGCTGGTATGTTCATGGAGTTTGGTTGCTTCCAGTTCAGATTATTTTGGCCTTGGTGATCTTATACATAAACTTGGGTTGCACACCTTCTATTGCTGCACTTGCTGTTACCATTTTGGTCATGGTGTGTAACACACCTTTGGCCAATATGCAAGAAGGTTTGCACTCCAAGATAATGGAAGCTAAAGATTCAAGAATCAAAATGACTTCAGAGACCATGAAGAACATTAGAATTTTAAAGCTGCATTCATGGGAATCCACATTTCTGCAGAAACTCTTACAACTTAGGGACACAGAGAAGAAGTGGTTGCACAAATACCTCTACTTATGCTCAGCAGTAGCCACTCTATTTTGGGCATCTCCAACTTTGGTTTCTGTTTTCACTTTTGGAGCTTGTATATTGGTGAAAACCGAGCTAACTGCAGCCACGGTCCTCTCGGCTCTTGCAACATTTCGTATTTTGCAAGAACCGATTTACAATTTGCCTGAACTTATTTCCATGATAACTCAAACAAAAGTCTCTGTTGATCGAATCCAAGAGTTCATAAAGGAAGAAGATCAAAACCAATTCATGAATAGGCATGCTTCCAAAACTTCAACAATTGCTATTGAAATAAAGCCAGGAGAGTATGCATGGGAAGCAAATGATCAATTCCTCAAGAAACCAACAATTCATATTGCAGAAAAGTTGATGATAAAGAAGGGTCAAAAGGTAGCAGTATGTGGGCCAGTAGGGTCTGGAAAATCAAGCTTGCTTTGCAGTATGCTCGGTGAGATTTCATTGGTTTCTGGGGCAGCAACCAAAGTTTATGGGACTAGAAGTTATGTACCCCAAAGTCCATGGATTCAATCTGGAACTATAAGAGAAAATATATTGTTCGGGAAGCAAATGAATAAGGACTTTTATGAAAATGTTGTGGATGGTTGTGCATTGCTCCAGGATATCAACTTATGGAGTGATGGGGATTTGACCATGGTGGAGGAAAGGGGAATAAATTTAAGTGGAGGGCAAAAGCAGCGAATTCAATTGGCAAGGGCTGTTTACAATGACTCGGACATTTATTTCCTCGATGACCCTTTTAGTGCTGTTGATGCTCATACTGGGAGTCATATGTTTAAGGTTAGTAGTGCTAATGCTTATTTTATTTTATTCATTCATGTATTTTGTAATTAATTACATTTTCATTCCATTCAAAGAACTTACAAAGAAGTGAAATACCATGCAGGAATGTCTAATGAAACTTTTATACGATAAAACTGTTGTTTATGCTACACATCAACTGGAATTCTTGGAAGCTGCAGATCTTATTTTGGTAAGATATATTGAACACTTGTGTGTCACTGATGGTATCACTGCACCAATTTGATTGAACTCTCAATGTTGAAATTTATGCACCTATTTGATTGAACTATTGTCTCACCAATAATATACTTTCTGTCAGGTTATGAAAGATGGAAAAATAGTGGAGTCCGGAAGATATAGAGATCTCATAGCATGCCCTCATAGTGAATTTGTCCAGCAAATGGCTGCTCATGAAGAAACAGTATGCCAAATTCCATGCCGGAAAGATGATTCTGTTTGCTGCAGACCCTGCCAAAAAAATCCAACTGAAATTGCAGAAGAAAATATTCAAGAGATCATGTTGGATTGGAAGAGAACCAGAGAAGAGGAAGCAATGACTGGTCGAGTAAAATGGAGTGTTTACTCAACCTTTGTCACATTAGCTTATAGAGGAGCACTGGTTCCAATTATTCTTCTCTGCCAAATTCTCTTTCAAGTTATGCAAATGGGAAGCAATTATTGGATGTCTTGGGCTACAGAAAAAAAGGGAAGGGTCGACAATGTGAGACTTATGGGAATTTTTGCTCTTTTGTCTGGTGGAAGCTCCATCTTCATATTGGGAAGGACTGTTTTAATGGCAACAGTTGCCGTGGAAACTGCTCAGCGCCTTTTTCACGGAATGATCACATCGGTTTTCAGGGCACCTGTTTCATTTTTTGATACCACACCTTCTAGCCGAATTCTGAGTAGGGTAAGTTTCTGCTATTCTCTATCCGATATGATTATTGTTGTTAGTTTTATTCACATTACATTTGTTTTCTTTGTGATTGTTACAGTCATCCACGGATCAAAGTACTGTTGATACAGACATACCCTACAGATTAGCTGGACTAGTCTTTGCACTGATCCAGTTATTAAGTATCATTGTTCTTATGTCCCAGGCTGCGTGGCAAGTCATTCTTCTCTTTTTTGTGGTTCTTGCTCTCTCTGTCTGGTATCAGGTAAGAACTATCATTCTTTGCTTATGTACAGACACTACATATTAATTTTTTTTTATTTTGTCAAGATTTTGCAATACATGAACTGAAGATATCATAGTTTAGTTCATGTTATGATGAAGCCTCATTTTTTCATACATGTTTGCATTGCATGTTCCCACTCTTGCATGAATTATCCTAGTATTCAAATGATGAGGGAAATTATGTACTTTTTTGCAGGCGTATTACATCACTACGGCTAGGGAATTGGCCAGGATGGTGGGGATCCGAAAGGCGCCAATCTTGCATCACTTCTCAGAATCAATTGCTGGGGCTGCCACAATCCGTTGTTTCAAACAAGAGAAAATATTCTTGACCAAGGTTATGGCTCTAATTGACGATTATTCTCGGGTAGCCTTTCACAACTATGCCACCATGGAATGGTTGTCTGTCAGAATCAATTTTCTCTTCAATTTGGTATTCTATTTTGTTCTCGTCATCTTGGTTACTTTGCCAAGGTCTGCCATCAATCCCAGTGAGTTCCTTTCTCCTGCATTCATCCTATACGCAGTGATAGTTTTTTAAAGTTCATACACGTATGTGAGAGTCAATTTTCATTAGAGTAATTAAGAAACTACGAGGAAGGAAATTTACAACTTTTGCTACTCCACAACCAAAAGGGAAAAGAATTTTTTAGATAAATAACTTTTTCGTATTCACTTTTATAGATCTCTCAACATTCACTATATCCCTAGGCAGTTCGTTAATGCACAAAAGAAATTAGTAAGGATAGAATCAGATTCCATATATCTTGTTTTATATCTTTGTTGATTAATTGTTTCCTCTTATTTTCAGGCTTGGCGGGTCTTGTTGCTACTTATGGTCTAAACTTGAATGTGCTTCAGGCTTGGGTGATATGGAATCTATGCAATGTTGAGAACAAAATGATCTCAGTAGAGAGAATATTGCAATTCTCTAATATACCAAGCGAAGCGCCATTAATTATTCAAGATTGTAGACCTGAACCAGAGTGGCCTAAGGAAGGAAAAATTGAATTCCTTAACCTTCATATACAATATGATCCTTCTGGTCCTATGGTTCTCAAAGGCGTCACTTGCATCTTCCCAGGACAGAAGAAAATTGCAGTAGTAGGCCGGACAGGGAGTGGAAAATCTACTCTGGTGCAAGCACTCTTTCGAGTTGTGGAGCCTTTGGAAGGATGTATACTTATCGATGGTGTACATATTTCCAAGATTGGTCTGCAAGATTTAAGATCTAAGCTTGGTATCATTCCACAGGATCCAACCTTGTTTTTAGGTACTGTAAGGACTAACTTGGATCCGTTGGAACAACACACTGATCAAGATCTTTGGGAGGTTAGCAATAGAATACTTTCTTCAAAATTCCATTATTGATATGCTTTCTACAAAATAAAATTTAATGAAAAGCTACTATTTTCAGGTTCTCAGTAAATGCCATCTTGCGGAAATAGTACAGCAAGATCCAAGGCTTCTTGATGCACCGGGTATAAATATATTTGTTAAACCAACTTCATCTTTCAGGAGTATAACTGCATAACTGCTTCCACAGTTGTTTTTTTCAATAAAAAACCTGTTATGGATATAATACATCCTTTTAATTTGCACAAATAACTGTGCAGTTGCCGAGAATGGAGAAAACTGGAGTGTTGGACAGAGACAGCTAGTTTGCCTTGCTAGGCTGCTACTGAAGAAAAGAAAAATTTTGGTCCTAGATGAGGCAACTGCATCCATCGACACTGCAACTGATAATTTAATTCAGAAGACTATCAGGGAAGAAACAAGCGGATGTACAGTCATTACAGTAGCACATAGAATTCCTACCGTCATTGACAATGATTTGGTTTTGGTGCTTCATGAAGGTACAAGGATGCACTGAGTGCACAGATGTAATTCGATATATATGATTGTAAACTTATAATGCTGGAGGGTGTTGTATCATTTCATCCATAAATAAATATTTAACATGGGAGGTGGGGGCTGAAAATAGGTGCAGAGCTAGTTTGAATTTGACATAATTTTCACCAAGTGTGACAGCATATTAATGCACACCATTTTGTAAGCTTTGGGCTGATAAACACTATTATTCTGATGTATACAGGGACAATTGCGGAGTATGATCAACCATCTCAATTGCTACAAGACAATTCTTCTTCCTTCTCAAAGTTGGTGTCGGAATTTTTGAGAAGATCATCCCAAAGTAATTGCAAAAAAAGATAAGAGCATGAGGACAAACAGAAGGAGTAGCATAGCGGCAGCAGTAGCAGACAATCATACAGTTACTGTACATAGACAAAAAAGTTAGGCCTAATGCTGAGCATAATTTGTTTTGGCAACGGATTGCAGCTCAAGAAATCCTGACTCAATACATTAACAAATCAAAGTTGAAGGTCAAGTAGATTGAAGGCTCCTGATCAGTATGTCTTAATTGAGATTCTGATTTCACAAGCTTAACTGAGTTTCTAATATTACTAAGATTTTCCTTTTCAAATTATATCCATCACACAATTAGTGATTGTTTCCATAGTTTCTATACCGGTTCCATTAAAAAAATAAAATGTTAGTGAAAACTCACATTAGTCATAAAACTTGTGCCCTGAATGTAAATAGACTTGGGCATTATATTCAGTGAATGAAGTTTTAATAATTTTTTTTGCATT